>CM027086.1:14747566-16007566 GCA_015343265.1 Pao palembangensis
GAACCAATTCAGGCAAGTATGTGCTGCATTCATTCAGCTGCGAATGAACTATTTTTACAATGGAGGAGGTAGATTTTCTTCGTATATCCTGCTGTGTGTAATACAACAGTGCCTCTCTCTACAGGACAAATCTACACAATAACAATAAGCTATTGGCGCTTCCAAGGCCAAAATAAAACTGCCCCACATTTTATACAGGAGAAAATCATTGCATTTTGAGGCCTTAAACTGTTTTTTTTCCTCTGTCTGAGAGCAAACAGAAGCTCAAGAAGACAATTTTACCTGGGAATCATGAATACATATGACTTAATAGAAACAACACAAGCTTGCATTCCTATTGGCATATATTACAATAATCATACTTGTATCCAGTAAAGCTAAAGATCTAATTAAAAAAAAAAAAAAAATCCATTTGTACATTTTATAATCATCAAAATTGTCTGTCTCGACGTGCTCGCGCGTCTCTAAAGTGGATAGGTAGCGCGCATGCACGGACGCGAGCGGATCTTGTTCCCTGTAATCTTCCACGGCCACAACTACTTTATCACTTTTGTGTCGGATATTGATAAGCAGCGGTACATGTTGGCGTTTTTCCCCCCCATCTTACGGTCACGTCTGTCCCAGTGACAGTTTCCAGTAAGCGGGTTTAAAGTGCCGCTGACGGTCAGGAGAAGTTAATACACGCATGGAACCGTGTTCGGAACCACGTGAAGGTAAGTTACCACAACAGTAGTCAAGCGTTTGTCGTTTTATTTATAGATATTTTTGAATTATAATTCAAATCATAATTTATATATTTAGTCTTATCTTAGGAACTTTATAGGTATTAGCGTATGTTGAGGTTTTTACGGAATGGTGGAGGCAGCAGTCAAAGTCTGGGTCTTTTATTTCTCTTATTTCAATGTCATTATCAAATTTTCCCCTTTCTTGAAGGGAACATACATTACATGCACCATTTTATTATGCAAACCCCAAGATGCAGTCATTTTCAAATACAACAGTGCATAATAATTTGGTCGCCATCACTTCACCTGGGCTACTTTCCAGCTCAGAGCTGTGATTGGTCAATCTCCATCATTATTAATTGCAATAATTTGTGCAGTAGGCGAAGACAGACCTCGTCTTTATGTCAGATCTTGTGAAGAACCCCACCCCCCACCTGCCGCTTTGGTCAGGGAAGACTGTCCCAGCAGCATCCATGTCTTCCAGAGGGCACTGTGGAGAGAAATGAGATACATAATCTCTCCGTCATATCTCTGTTTCATCCCAGAGACACATCCCCAGGGAGAGGGGCTTTGGAGGGGCATCCAGAGTGAACCACCTCAGCTGTGTTGACCCTTACTATTATGCATAAAGGTAATATACACCATACATTTTATAAATCCACCCCATTGATAATGTGTGAGAAAACAGTAAGCAGATTCAATGTACATTCTCCTTTCAGGCTGCTGAAAGCTGTCTCAAACTCAATACTATTAGACATTAAGTTATTTATTATGTGATCATTCAATTTTCACTAAATTAAGCCTTTAAGTCAGCACACTTTTCCCCCAGGAAAGATGCAGGTGGAAGTTGCATGCATTTATCAAACTATCATTTGCCTTAAGTTAGCAGCAGTTGTACCTGGGTTTCACTCTCATTCATTCTGCCCTAGGCTGCAGTCATTTTTCCATCTAATTATTTCCCTTTTTACTCTGCTCCACACTTGACAATGATGGATAACAGGTTAAAACGGACGTTTTCTCTTCAGTCGGTGTGTGTTGGATTGACTCAAGCACACATATTGTTCCTCCCTCAGACCAGTGGACCTTGGAAAGATTGTGTTCCCCTCTGCTTTTCCCATTCCAATATGATACACTTTGTCTTCATTTTCTTCTGTCTCAGACACTTTTTTGTGATATACGGCTTAAGCACATCACAGAGACAAAGTGTAGGTTATGTCAAAGTTACGCCAATAGGATTATGGTCTAGGAAGGTGTAGAAGTTCTGGTCAACCCTAAAAATGGTGAATGCCTAAACTGATTTCGGTTCAGAAATGTGTTGAATGACAGAGACATCAACAGCACAACTGTTGTGAAATACTGCATTTTAAAGTGTTTCTAGGCCAGTGTCACAGCCTCTGAGTGACATGTTTTATAGACATCTTTGTGGACATCTTGTTTTGTTCTGAGCCAGTTTGCTCCTGCCGGATTTCTGTATTTTCATACATATTGGCCTGAGGGGGAACAGCTGTGGCCCGAGGATTCAAAGTCTGAATTTACTGTGTTTTAAAAGCATGGAAGCCCAGCAGGGATACCGCAATGTATCATGTCTGCAGGAAGAAATAGAATAATTTTCAGACACACTTATAGACACACACATACGCAGTACATGTGCTTCACGTTTTCTTTAAGACTCGACTTCAGAGGAGAGTTCTTTCCTCGGTTCTTCTCACTTTTGAAGTTACATGCTCCTCCAATTACTGGGGCCATGAAGTCTCCCCTATGGTGTCCTTGGACAGCTCTTTGAGAGCCTGAAAATGTTGCGGGCCATTAATTCTGGATTGTCTTCATCTGTTTGCTTAATTTTCTCTCTTCAGTCTTTTTAAGCACATTTTTAAATCTTCATATTTCAGTGCTTTTTAAAAATGTATTATTTTACTTTAGATACTCTTCACATATATAGGTTTACAGATGTATTTAGCAGCAATTCTCCTCTTAAAATATCCTAAAATGCAAACCCATCAGACTGAGAATCGATTTGGTGTTTTGAAGCTCTTTTTTTTTCTTTTTTTTTAAGAACTTACACATTTTAAGTTTTCAGTTAGACTAATTTGCTGTCAGGCAGGAGGTTGTTTTTGCAACTCAGGCAGACTCCAGAAATTAATTTATCCAAATAACCAAGTCCTCCTGGGCCATGGAGGCTGGGACACCGCAATGGCCCTGGTAGGCAAAGCTGCTGTTTGAAGTCTGGAATGTTTTGGCTGACTTGGAGCAGGCGACTGGAGTGGAGGGATCATTTTCATTGACCCTTGGGATTTTTAACCATTTTCATATACTGAGAGCAAAACAAAAATGAGGAAAAAAATGCCTGAGCTGATCTGCATTGACTTTGCTATCAAAAACCAAGAAACTGAGGAATACCTCATTTAAAGCTAATTTTCTTTCATGTATATAGGCAGAAATTAAAGTTATTTGTGCAATATGTTTAAGAGTTTCCAGGTTGTTACCCTTGATTGTTTTAAGAAAAATGTTATCATCTAATGGAAATGAATTAATTCACTCATAGTGCTAATTAGGTGGATTTGGACCTCAGGCACAGTTAATACAAGCTTTAGCCTACTAACACAAACACTTTGATTGTGCACTTCATTTGTGCAAAAGCGCTCATTAGGTGCACTCTTTGTTAGCTTATAATTTGTATATTCACCGGATAAAAAAATCACTGCAGCGGTCACATTAATAAAATCGATAGCTTTTTATACACCATCCCCTTAATGACTTAAATTACAACGAGCAAAAGCTATGCTTTTATTAAACAAGCTCATGGAAAGGAAAGCGCAGGAAGCCAGGCGGTCTTGAGTAACAGAGCACTTAAGTTTCCAGTGTAATAAATAATTCACAGGTCCTGTGTGATGAGCTGCTGAGGACAGAAATCCCTAATGACAGCTTTTTATAACCTATGACTCAGCCGGCCATTATGCTCCTGACATCCCCACACAGACCACATTCCGTCTTCACGTTTAATGCTCGCTCCTTTCTTAGGCTGGACAGCTTTGTCTTTTGCACTGACAGGACGAGTTAAGTTACCAAGTAAAATATAAATAAACCCAATGAAAGAATCTGATATAAAACAGTAAAATTTGTTGTTTTGTTGAGGCATATCTTTTTTTTTTTTTTTTTTTTTTATATATTCTGTAGCTGAGCCACCTGCAGTTCATCCAATAATGGCAAATCAGTAATCACTTTTGCAATAGTCAGATTTTGGTTCCAAGCAAGTGAGCAGTGTGCATTTACAATGTGCTTTATTGATATTGTCTATCACACTCTGGTTATTACATTCTCATCATTATCATTTTCTGTCCCAGGCCCACGCAGACGAAATTGCACTCACCTTTGAGCCTGTCGCTGTTGCTGCTGCGTGAGGTAAGGTTCTGAATAATTGAGTTTCTCCAGTCCACTCCGGGCCTGCGACTGATCAAGCGTTACAGTGTTTGATTGGCGTAATGGCACCATACCCCCCAGCTAAGGTCAGTCCTAGCAACATCTGGGACTATTACGCATTATGCAACTCCCACTATGAAAGGCAAGGCCTCATATGGTGTAGTTTGATTTCATTAATGTATCATTTCAAACTCTCTGAGAAACTTCTCTAAGAATAGACAGTTAATTTTAGATATATAAAAAAGATCCAATTACTCAGCCTGCTGCCAGAGTTGGTGCATGGACATAAATCTGGAGGTCTTGATTAAGTACCTGACAATAGAGTTAGAACAGCACCAGTGCTTTATGGTCATAAAGTGGATGTGGACAATTAGGTGCGCCATGTAATTTACAATACGGCATGTGGTGACCTGGTGTGACCTAAAGACCACCTTAGTAACACAAAAGCCTGAATATGCCAGGCAAACTTGCTATGATTTTGGTCTTTTGTGGCTCTGTGGATTTTATCCACCATTTTTTGGAGAGAGAATCACTTTTACACTTGTTGCTCTATTTACGTCAGTGTGTGCTGATCTTCTCTCCACTGTTGCCTATTAATTATGAAATACTGTATTTCCTGCCCATTTCGTTTTACTGCTGCTTCCTGCCAAACTCGGTGTGAAAGGCTGCTGTTCTTAAATAGGCATATAAAGAACACACGAGGAAAAGTTCCCCCTCAGTACGTTCTCTCTCCAGTATTACGTCACCAGAGTCAAAAAGGCACAGCAGAAGGACACCTCCTCTCACTGGCTTTGTTGTTGCCTGCAGATTAAAACGTTATCTCAGGTGTTGTTGTAGTTTACAGCGTGGAGGCTGGCCCCCGTGATGATGGATTATTGGCCTATAGTCCAGGTCAGCTGCTGGGCTGTGTGACATGTCCCCTAGAATAACTCTGACCGTCTTGATCCCCACTGTCAGCACATCAGCCTCAGTGCAAGCTGATTTCATCAAGGCCACCAACAGATTGTTGCTCTCCCTTGATGGACAACTGTTGGGCTGGTTTCCAGACCCATCGGATTTCAGGGAAACGTCTTTTATACTGTCAATACAGCTTTCTTCCTTCGGAGTTTCTTACAGACACCCTCGTTAGGCTCGAACTCACAATTAATACATCTTAAATTTCAACGTTTTTTTTTCCTAGTCCACACACTGCAAGAACAGGGCTGCAGTCTATTTTTATGTGTGTCCTGCATATAGGAAAAAAGGTAATTGGCAGAAATTCCAATGATGTAAACAGTACCACAACGCTAACAGCTGTGTGTGGTCCACCAATGTTTGCTATTTTATACCTCCAGTCCAAAAGAAATAGACTGGATACAGCATTTGTAGCACAGCCATGTTAGACTTGAACATGTAATCTAGACAATATGGGATTTGGTGTCTTTTAATCTTGATAGGTTTTAATGAATATAACATATTCAATCATTTTGATATTACAGATTCCTAAAACAAGAATATTAGTCAAGGATATTTCCACAAATGCGGGAGTCTACTCCTTGCTGGACTAGTGGTTCAATATTTAGCATTTCTGTCACTAATGTGCAATACTTCATTGCTCTCAACATGAAACAGCATCACCTTCAGTTCCGAATTTGCTAATCAGCAGCTGGTTGAGTGACAGGTGCAGGGCAGCGTATCGCTTACGTAACCTTTCCTCCACTACTAAATTAGAGCGTCTGTTGCTACACACCATCGTCACCTCCTGCTCCTACACAAATGAAAGTTTGGAGCACTCTGATTCGGAAGTACGGATTTTGGATGTGTGCCCAAACTACTTTTTAGATGAACAGGTGCTCAGAGTGGTCTTCACCAGATCTTTAGAAACTAGGTCCTCGGGTTTTGCCAAAGGGATTATTGTTCTGTCATTAATTGTGCAGTGAAGTGCAAATTAATCGGATGGATTCTAATGTCCTAACGGCCCAAATATTTTCATACACCTGCTTGTTCT
Source organism: Pao palembangensis (assembly GCA_015343265.1). Taxonomy (NCBI): domain Eukaryota; kingdom Metazoa; phylum Chordata; class Actinopteri; order Tetraodontiformes; family Tetraodontidae; genus Pao; species Pao palembangensis. Next base: position 14,753,696 of record CM027086.1, read on the forward strand.
TGATATATTTCTCCAAACAATCCAATAAATCACTGCACATGTTGTCTGTACCCATCTTTGACATGTCTCAAGGCTTGGCTGAGAAAGCTATTTATTCTCATACGCAGCTAACTGCTGGCACGCACACGTTCATGTGGAATGCCATTCACAATGCAGAAAATATATTTAGTTCTTGCCAACAGATAGCAAAAGGCACCAGTGGGTCTAGCCCCCGTGTAAGAACAGTTATTTCTGGCACCGTATGGACTTTCAATTACTGTAATCCAGCGCATTACTCCTTCAGGAACATCATTAACCAGATTTAGATGCATCAAGTCTGACACCTAGAGTGGATGTTATAAATGCAAAAATATTTATCTGATTTATTGTCTGATTTTTTTTTTATCCACAAACTGTAAAATTAGCATCCACATATAAACATTTCCTCTATTAAAAGTGCTGCACACAAAAGAAAACTATATAAAATATTTGTTTACCTTTGACTTTAAGAATGAAAGAACAGTTATAAAGTGTGTGGTGACATTCTGACAGATTTGAGGTTTTTTTTAATGCCATTAATAGGTGGATGCTTTTGGACAGTGGAAATACCCCACAGCTGCAGGCTGGCTGTTGCTCCATATGTGGCCCTCCTGTCAGAAAACACTCAAAACTTCACCACTCGCTCAGACTCTGGCTAACCATGCGGATATGATGAAGCTGTAATTTAAGTTATGTGTCGTTTCTGGTATAACTGACCTTTCCATTCATGACATAATCGGCGGGGTTTTATTTTGGGAAACACCGTGAGGGCCACACTCGTATTTGGTGAAGGTTTTACCTAAAGCGGGGCAAATCTCCTGGCAAAGCCACGCGATTCATGTGGGATGAGCAGAGAACAATGCCCAGATAAGAGAATTACCTACCTGATGCGAACACACAAGGCCTACGTCCTGGAGCCATGGCAACTGGCAGGCCCCGTGTTTATCCTCGAAAACAGTCGAGCAGCTCCTGCAAACAGAAATGATCCCAGTTAGTTGGTGCGTAATTCCTGCAGAGTTGTCATACATATCTGTTTTTCTTGGCCCATCCAAATAATAGAGAGTGGTGTGAACGGTCAGTAAGTGTTAAACTGGGGCTTGGAATGATTGATTACAGGAAGTGTGTAAGCTCTTTCTTTTTTCTTGTCCATTTTAACTAGTTAAAATTTAAAACATTGAGTCCTCACCTCTTTGATACTGACGACTTGAATTAGGTTGAGTATTACATTTGGTATAAATAAGATTGTTGAGTTGATTTCACTATCCATGCTTAAAGTTTCATAGAAGTTACAGGATTCATGCTTCATGGTTTGAATAAATAATGACAGCTGTATTTCTTGGTCACATCGCTCATCCTCCTGTATTATCTTCTTTCAGCACTGAAACTTTTTAAATGTCCTGGAGGAGTTCCTGTTGAAGTCCCAAACCTACTGAGATCTCTAATGAAGCCTTTACCTTCCAGGCAAGCATATTTCTCCAAATGACAGTAATTTACATATGATGTATTTAGAGAAGGAGAGGGCAGGCTAATTCTATTTAGAGATTTTCCTTTGTTTTAGGAGTCATTAGCAGCTCGCTCAAATCTAATTTTTACAATTTCATCAGGCCATCTTGGAAAGCCTCTGTGAGCTCATCAGAGAGAAGCATTTATTGCTAAGTGTTCTCTATTGCATTAGCACACAATAAAGCGGCCAGGGGCTCCTACAGACGTTTATGTGGAATCCAGTTAACACTCCACCAGTTCGTTTTTATTGGGACACAATCAATTTTTATCTATTTTAAAGGGAGAATGCTTTCTTTCATTGTGTGCTTACTCAAGCTTATTATACCTTAAACCGATTATTCATTTGTTTTCACCAAATGCTAATGTTCATCCTTCAAGTTTCCTCTTTGAGACGAAGGCCTGGTGTGCATATGTGTTTATAATGAGGGATTTTCTGCCACATATGTTCTTCATTATCACACATATCCCTCTGTGTTTTCAAGCCTCAGTATTGCACTTGTCTCATTTCTGCATTTCTGCCAATAACAATGCTATTTTACAGCATCTGTGTTTATATTTCACTCCCGCCTCTCATTCTCTACAGCTCCAGTTCCTCTCATACAGTGTGTTGTTTGCTGTCAGACCTATGCTGTGTGCCTGTTGCCATTTGTATTAAATGGCAACAGGCACATTTTGATTTGAACATGCGTCAAACTTCCAACTCTCAGCCTATATGTGGGGTTTTTTTTCGGTGTTGCATTTTACTATATCTGCAGACAGTAATGCTGTGTTGCCTGTCTGTAGGTGTCTGTAAAGGTGAAACTGAAACATACCTTTTATTTTTGCAGCAGGCTCTTTCAAAACATTGATGTGATGACAAGTTATCATTGATCTGTCTTTACTTAGTAGGATCCATTAAATAATGTATGTGCTCCTGTGCATTATCCCTGCACTCTGCTGTCCTCAGCCCATTAGAGGAGTGGAGCATAGCACCCCAGTGGCTCCTCGGCCCTCTGAGGTCCTTGGGCTTTCATTTAATTAAATTATTATAATGAAACTCCCATAACCAGATTAATTTTAATAATTTATCAGCGGTCAATTTGAGGGAGAGGGTGCATTAATAATGCACAAAATAGATGAACTTTTATTCCTTTTCCTTTTGTTAAAGGTGTAATTTATTAGGTGCTCTATAGTGGTGAGAGGGGAAGATTGTTTTTTCCTGTTATTACATATTCCTTAGTATCTTTACATAAATACACCCAAACTTTGGCTTGTTGTTTTACAAACCCAATCTTTCAAACTTCCTTTTGGTTTGTGGTTTGATTTTTTTTATATCAGCACCTGAAGGCACAGAAGTAATTAAACTAATGCTGGAAGTCCTGTGCAGATCTGTCCATCAGGTTGGTATGTTAATTCCCCTTGTGGGAGTATAATAGGTGAGTTTGGTGCCTTGCCAACGCAAGAGGGGAAGATTGTTGACTGTCACACAGTGTGAAACTATAATTAGCTTCAGTGGAAGTATTCTTATTTTAGTTTCCGGGCAAAAAGAGGCAGCAGCACAGCAGAGATCTGTTAGTGGATATGTTGCTGAAAACAATTAACTCTTGTGATTGAACATGAGCATATTTCATGTCTTTGTAATTTTGGCAGGGAGCTGACAAACGCAAAGGCAGGAAGTGCTGCAGAATCAGCCCAGAACTGGATGGAAGAATGAAGAATGTCATTGGGATGGTGAGCCAAGTGCATTTATCGGGCCTTCATCAATAGTTGTTTAATAATTCAAGCGCAGGCTGGGGCTTCTTTCGGGCAGGGTTTCAGCTAGCTTGTAATTTAGTAAATTGCATAGTCATCATGCATTGCACGTCCATTCTTCTCAGAGGCTGGCAAGTTGACCGAGTTTAGCGAGAGAATTGGAAAGAGTTCATATCCGATGTGTCAGAGATGCAGTCATATAGTGTTTATAAACACTATAATGTTTATATAAAGAACGCTTCCATTGGAAAAAAAGGGAGAATCTCACCATTTGGCAAACACATTCCCAAAACAGGCAACTTAATGAAAACACTTATCCGTATGAAAATGTCAAGCGGTGCTATTGCACCGCCCCCACTCTCACAGGTCTGCCACGTACTTCCCACAGCTTCCAGAAAACAAAAACTGGAATTTCTCTCTATTGTCCCAGGTGACCAGGTGCACCTTTAGCCAGAGCAGCGACTCAGCAAACCCTTTAATTACTCTGGTGACTCGCATTCAACGGAACGAGGCCCCCAATTGTCCTGTCCAGTATAACCTGTTCTGCATCTATGAGTACACATTCATTCCACATTATTTCCAATGAAATCTGCTGATAAAAAGTGGCTCGAACTGATCCAAACTTGGTGGTGTTCTATTTGTCTCTAATAACAATAATAGTGATAATGATAATTCTGGCAGTGTTAATTCTTAACTTTCTCTGCAGTATTTATTGCATGTTTAATCAACACCTGGAGCTCCGGTTGAGTCCAGAGTTTTAGGAAGAATCTCTCACTGCTCTGTTTTCCCACTGTCTCCTTTCTCCCTCTGATCCACTAACTCAATGTAATGGTTATGTTGGAGTCAATGCCAAGGCCCCGGTTGACTGGTTCCTTTGTTGTGGTTCCATTTGTATTTTTAGCCAAGTTGCACAAAGTTGCTGGTATTGATGATTCACATTTACATCATCAAAGGAGCTGGCAAGTTATTACATCTTTCCTCTCAGTGTGCAACTTGCATGCCAAAGGATCGTCAGATATCTTTGCTAATTAAAGTCTACATTTGTATCTGATTTAGGGAGATGAAGGGTTTAATTGACCCAAAAACCTTAATGTTGCTTAATGTGTTAAAATAGAGACGTAGTATATTTATAGACTAATAGAAAAATATTGCTTTTAATTAAGCACATTTGAATTATGCAATATATTCAAGTAGAAATAATTCAAAGTATGTTAATTAAAAACAGACCAGAAACAAAGGTTCATTTCACATAGTGCTGTAACTTTTAAAGTTTTGAAGTTGCAGCATAAAGAAGTTGTAAAAGTCAGATAAGAATGGCTACATCACAAGATTGAAGTATTGAGAAATTGATCTCAGGTTGCAATCTCAGGAGATTATTTATCTCTACAGGATGGCACACTTATTGTTTTGGCGTGATCAAACTAAATTGGACAGCTCTTCCTGTCCAAAGGTAATCGATAATGTTGCAACACTGCTCCTGTTAAAACAGAAAAATGAATAGCTGTCTCCCTCGCTCATGACGCTGGAGGTGATGTGCACCAGGCACATGCATCACGAGGTGCTTTGGGGCAAAGTATTAACATACGCATCGGCACTTCTGTCCTCATCGCTTAAAACTGCGATTAGCCCATTGGTTATTTTGGAAGTCCTCATCACGCCTCAACTCCCTTCGACTCCCTTCGACGCCAGTGGAGACACCCACCGCCTCTGCCAAGCCGCTAATAGTTCACACTGTTCTGAAGGCTGTGGAAAATTGCACAGCTCAGCATGATGCATGCTGTTCTATAAAGTGAGTGACATTTGGTGTCTATAATTGGAGCTTCATCTTCTTTTCTTTTTAAGTGCACCAGTGCAGAAAAAGGCAAGCGAGGAAGATAAACCCAGCTGCCGGGTCTGCCCAGGAGTTAAAAATGACTGATAACTGCTGTTGAATAGGCATTCATCACTTTAAATAACCCCAAGTGGTCGTGCACTTGTGGATGTAGGTTAAGTATAAGTTATTTTTGGTCCATAGTATTTCTGTTTTATTTTAGTAATATTGAGAGCTGACCTATTACCTGCTAATACTACTGGCTCAAATTGCTTTGTCTGAGCTTCTGTATCCCCTGTTGGCATGCAAAATACCAGAACCTGAATATTCTGCTGGTGTATTCTGTCGGGGGGACTAAGTGTTAGCTCATAGCCTTGCAGTCTCTTCGGTGACTGTACTCAGTTCTAGCAGAATGGCACAGACCCAATCTAAGTGGCTTTCATCTGGCCAATTCAAACAGACGTTTGACCCCAGACATTTGCCTAATGTGTTTTTGTTATGTGGACTCCTGGCTTCACAAATGTCACAGTGGCTGCACCAGTGGGGTTTGGTGAATGAGTCAGGAGGTTGGGGGGAAGGGGGGGCTACAGGAACAGAGAGGCAGCCTAAGGGGGAGGTGAGATTGCTCGGCAGGAATTAAGTCCATAACTTCTGCATTTTGTACTTGAACCCACTGGGAGTCGGTGGTGTGGTGAACATAAGTTTCCAGTGATGGCGAGCCCCTCCTTCCTCGTGGGCCAGAACCGCTGCAAGCCTGCCGATGAGTGGCCCAGCCCCCACGTGCTCCGCTGACCTGGGCACAACTGTGCAGGCAGTTGTGGAAAAGAAGAAGAGTGCCACATTTCTGGCTGCCTGGGCTGCACAAGTCAGTCACAGTCCCAGACAGTTGGGGCTGTCCCGACAAATGCTGCCATTAGAGAGGTGCTGAACATTTATCACCAAACATATTGGTATTTTAGGTCGCAGCTGACTTACTGACTTACTTAGTGGCCTTACTGAGAAGAGTCTGTCTTTTCCAGAATACCACATTAGCATCAAGAGGAAGTCACACAATCCACTTATCACTCCTATTATAATTCTACATTCTTGAATTGGTAACATTACGTAGTGTTTTCTTCAGCTGCCATGTTTGCATGAAGAGTAAGCTTCAAACTTGTAACTAAATCGGTGTCTGCATTTTGAAAACTTGCATTTATAAGTTGTCATATAACTGACTTATGTTTTCAAGAGAAGTAGAAAAAAATCAAGAAAAATACTCTTAGTATTCACTGAATATCTTTTTTCCTGATTCCTGAATACTACACTACTGTAATGTTCTGTAATGAATATAGTTATATTCCCATTATCATTTAACAGATTGTATATTTAGAGCATAAGACTCGCAGTGACACTCCCAGCCGTAGAGATGTCTCGTTCTGAGTAATAGGTCTCTCAAGTGTGCTTGTTTGGGGCCATCGGAGAGTAATAAAGTTCCTGAGAATTTTCAGAGTCCTCACAGACTTTCCACAGGTGTGCTTCACTGGCTATAAAGTATAACTTGTCTCTCGTGGTATTTGCACAAATGAATGAGGTAGCAGAGAATTTTTTTCCTTGCTAAGATGGTGTACTTTATTTTACCTATCACACAAAAAGGCCAACTTACTTAATTCAAAGCATGTTGTGTTTGCTTTGTTTGGAACAAAAATGGCTACGACAGGGTCACTGGGTTAATTAAAGTTTGTGACGTCCACTGAGGTTAACCGTTTCCTTTGTTCCTTCTTTCTGTGGAGGAAAGCTGCAATATATTTTCATGCTGAGGTCCGCCATGTTTACTTTTATCACTGCTCCTCAGTGAGGCGGGCCAACTTGATGTTTGTTTACGAGAAATTTATGCTTCACTTATAACTTTCATTTGCCACTTGAAAGCTCTTGACTTGCTACTAATTTACCTTGAAGGGCTTCAAAATGATCTGTCTGCACTGTCGTAATCTTTTTTTGTGGTGGTGACTTGTCATTATAAAGGTTTTTTCTTTGAGTTTAATGAAAGCCTTATGTATGGCTTAATGTTATGTACTTGAACGCTGCAGTCTCAGCAACATAGCTCTCACTTTTATATCGGCACTTTTTACTTTTGGGTTGTTTTTTAAGTTAGAGCTCACATGAAAAGACCCAGCAGTGGGAGTAGAGGTGGAAAACTGGAGGAAAGAGTCTCCACTTTCCCTCGTTGGGAATACATCACTTTTCTCAGTTATTTTTAAAAGGAAGCTGGACATGCTGACTTTTAAACTTTGATAAATTGCATCAGGGACATTATGTGTTTTGTGTGTTCAGTCGACGGACACGTAATATACACTTTTATAAATGTCCTGGCAATTATATCCCATTCAAAGTTCTCCCAAGTTAGGATTTTCCCGTCTGCGTGGTGTAATGCTCTGGTGAGCATAATGTCAGAAAAGGAATCTGATCCCTTCACATGTGACGTTGTGCAAACACCAGAGTAGTTCTATCAAAACAAATTTGCAGCATATGCATATGAAAATATTGCAACTGTGTCGCAAGGGTGTTAGCATTTTGTTTCATCTGTACCATTTGATCTCAGGCCGCACCAGTGCTGCACCTTTCACACTGATTATATGTAGTTTTAGTCAAGATAAGTACGCCCACTCTATTGGGATGTTCTCTTTCAGGAACAACAAAGGAAAATTTTAGGGAACCATACAGGGAGTCTTTGTATGTGCACATTCACTCTTGATTCCTTATCATGGAAATGGAATCAGATTTGTGGTTCTATTTTCATGCATGTGCGAAGCTGAGTGGATAACCTGTTGGCAGCAGAGGACAGTGCAGATCTCTCCTCACTCTAAATTGCAGGGAGGCATCCCTGCAACCCCACATGAAGCGCCCCATCAAGATAATCCTCAATAAAGAACGGCTTCACGTTTTAATCTTAGCTCACTTCTCAAATGTCTTCCTTGATATACTTTTTGGCAAGTGGCATTTTAGCACTGATGTCAGTTGGACAGCATCAGTGCATATTTTGTTAAGCTTCTCTTTGGCAGACGCTGCAGAAAGCTATTAGACAACTCTTTAGTAGCGACAGATAAATGATACGAGCATTCTAAATGATCAAATAAGACATTCTCCACTTTTGTCATTCAAGCTTCTTAAGATTATATATCCAGTATTTCAAACCTGTGCCCCGACCTGAATTCAACGTGGCTTTTATATTTCAGCATTTGCATTTAACAGCCCGTCTGCTGGGATGTAGGATAGTAATCAAACTGCAGTAAACCTCCTAGGTTGTTTTGGAGCTTTGATTTAAAACATACTACACAGCGCTGCATGCACTGAGAGTCCAAGGAAAATCTGAGTTTCGTCATTGAGACATAAACAACACTGGATAATTACACTGTGCAATTTGAAAATAACTCACTTGCAAAATTGCGTCTCCAGCTAATTTTATACAGCTGCTTATTGAAATAGAAAGTGACACAGTAAATGCTATAACTCAATTGGCACGTGCACCCCACTGCTATTAGAAATAGTTATTCGAGAATCCCCACGCACCTATTAGTCAATCGAGTTATCAAGAATTTGTTTAATGTGCAATATATTTCATGCTCGGATGCTGAAATGTGAGCCTATGGATTTACCTGTGGGCAGGTGGTTTGGAGCAGAGGGGATCTGGCAGCAGGTCTACATTACTTCTATTACTGCAGTGTATTAAAATGAAAAGGCCTGCATTTTAGACGGGTTTCTATCATTTAGGTGATGGTTCGGCTTTTAGCATAGGTTGTTGTTGCTGTCATTTTTTTTTCTTAAAATGTGGAGAAAAAAGAGGTCTAAATGTGTTCTTTAAATGACATGTAGTTGACACTAATGTACACGCAGGGCACACATAGGCCTGGGATAGCACAGTGTGCTATTCTTTGAGCCATGAGTGTTTTTCCTCTCTCATCACCTCTTCACCATCGTAATGTATGACTTCCTCTGCCATCATTTTTCAGTATTTCAGTTGCTTTGTGTAAAAATGCATCAAATCTGAAATGAACCATTAACTCATTCATTACAAAGAATTCTCTTCTTTAGCATTGCGGCAGAGAATTGTCACCGGAGCTGGTAAATCTGTAGTTTGAGCCCATCGTTGGCTTTGTGTTGTAGCATCGGACAGTTGAAATACCCGGGAGCAGACAGAAGGCACTCATTACTTTATATGCCGAGGCAGTCTATGTGTTGACAGAGGACTTCCACTAGTCTGCCGTGAAGACCGCCGGCAGAGTCCTGCTGTTAAACCTCTCCATTACCTGCATGAGCTAATGACTTGAACCCCTTGTTTACCCTGCTGGAAGTTCAGAGAGAAATCCAAAAATCACTTGAGAGAGCACAGGAGAGGGTTTTTTTTTCTGGTGAAAAAGTGCATAACAAAAACAAGAGTGGAGGAGGTGGGGGTGCAGAGGAGCACAAGCCCTTGGGGTGTGTGAGCAGAGCTTGGTGCAGGCCTGTGGAGAGCTCTGCCATTGGATTGTCTCAGTAGAATCTGGAGAGAGCCGCGCTGCTCAGAGCTGTGAGTGGGGGACCCACGAGGTGCTAGTGTGAGGCCGGACTCCTCTGCGTCTCCTTCAGACCCAAAACCTTCCTGTGAGGGAGCTCAGAGCAACTTCTCTGCTTTTTCAAACGGCAGCAGCAGCCTCCCTCTCCCACCCTCATTCACTCCCTCCCTCCCACACTCACTCTCTCGCCCTCTCTCTTTTTCCCCCTCTTCCTTAGACACTCACTAGTCACTGCCTGCAGCAGTAATCGGACAACTCTCATTCTCACCAGGACGGGGTCTCCTGAGATACCGTGTGAGGCTCCATGGGTTCCAGCACCTAAAATGAAAAAGAAAATAGTTTTCATTTATCGTGCACCAGATTCTTTGTAAGAAGAGTTTTAGAAAGTTTGCTGTCCCTTCTGCTGGACTGAACAATCCTTCTCTGCAAGATTTTTTGTTTTAAGAAGGGATAAAAACACAAGGACTCAACTATAATTGTAGTGAGTATAATTCTAATTATTCTTAATGTTTGTGTATTTTCAGTATTTTTGTGTCGTGTGTGTCTGTAAGAGTACCTCTACATTATTGTCTCTGTCTGTAAATTAGCAAAAGCAGTATATTTACTCATTTAATTCAGGTCAACATTTTGGTGGGTTACATTTGCATTATTGTCATTTATTGCAAAAAAAAAATTTTGAATTTCAAAAAGAATTAAAATGGGAAATCTACAATACTGTTGTTAATATCTGACAATTCAGCTAAAATTATGACAGATAAATACCTAAATATAACTGTGACTTTTTAATATTATTTAAGAAAAATAACTTCAGTTTACTGTTTAAAGTCAAATTAAAATTTACATTAAACTGTAGCATAATTAAAGATTTCTAGAAATATTTTTTAACTAGTGTACAGTTACATTTATAAATATCCCTTTAAATTTCCTTCTTAAAAGTAAAACATTTTTCCATGTACAAGCTAATAAATGATCTGTTCTCAAAGGAAGTAGTTACCACTACAAAAAAAAGTTATTTGTTGTTATCAATATAACATGCAAATGTATCTTGAGTTCTGTCTTCTTTGAAAACTGCGATCCTCCTCTGCCTGGCCGAGTTTACATTTCAACAAGGAAGCATAACATGCTGGCCCTGCGTGCAGGGGTCCCATTCTGACTGGCAGAACAAACAAAACCAGGAAAGTTAAAACAGTTGACATCTAATGCCATCTGCTGAGGCTAGGAATGCTGAGCGGGGACCTGAGAAGCCCCTCGGCGTCTCTCGCCGCGGCAGCAGGCCTCGACTCCCGGCTGGGCTGCGTCTCCGCAGGCCGGTGTCTCACATGCAGTGAGGACGAGTCAGCAGCTGTAATCAAGAGCCTTTAATTGAGGGATGTTCTGCTTTAATGTTCTGGAAGCACAGCTTTATAACGCAAGTCAGGCAATTATTGTGTGTGTGTACGAGTGTCTGAGAGAGAGAGAGCATCACTTTTATGCTCTTTTAAATTTATCTAAAATGTATGCTTCTCTTGAGGTTCTGTGTTAATAAAGGTGTATGTCTGTAAATGAAGGAGTGGAAACACACAGATTGGGATAGCCAAGCTGGCCTTTGCTCTGTGTGGACAATTATGATTGTGTGTGTGTGTGTGTGTGTGTGTGTGTGTGTGTGTGTGAGTGAGTGAGTGACCGCCTGCTGCAGCCATTCACTCATACAATAACCTTATTTATCCAATTAACAAATAATGAGAAGGCTGATTGGGAGCTGTTTACACTGTGTATTTGCTTTACACAAGGGAAGATCTGGCTCTTTCTGAATGGCTGCGCAGCAGCAGTGTGTACAACAGGAGTGGCTGGCAGTGACGCTGGCATTGTTTGCATTAGGCCTGATGTCTTCCCTATAGTCCGGCCAGGCCGAGCCCTCGTCCTCCGCTCTCACAGAGCTGATTGAAAATGGTGAAAGACACAGGACTAATTGGTCAAGCTCCACCGATGCAAAGACAGGGGAGGGATGAAGAGCGCGAAAAAGGAAGGAAGAAGGAAACAGAGGATCTATTAAGAACCTGCGAGATTAGTGGGCCACTCGTGTTTACTAAATACTGTGGGTTGTTATTTTGATAACACCGTTTGGGTCTGAAATATGCAAACGAAGAACAGGAAGTGATCTTTAAAGATTTCTGCTGATCACTGAGGTCCTCAATACTAACAAAAACACTGGTGTTGTAAAAGGCAGCAAATTGGCATTGCGCAATAATTTATTTCAAGTTGGATGTCTCAATATAAACACAATCTCGCCGTATTTTGATACAATTGTGCAGATCAGATATTTTATTTTCACTTGCACTTTAATAATTAATAATTTCAGGAACACAATAGGAAATAGCTTTTAGTAAATGAGATAAACACATTTAAGTGATATAACCAATCAGATCTGTGCGTGTAAAGCTTCCCTCGTTCTGCGGTGGTCATGGTGGAAGGCAGGCTGTGATAAAACATGCACCTTAAACCTCGTTTGATGGCCCCTCAAAGGCGAGCTTGCCTTCTGGAAATAATTTTGAAGGTTGAAGAGCACAGTATTAACAGATTTAATGTAGCTGTTGAGTGAATTGCCGGAGCACGGTGTCAGACGGAACCGAAAAGACAGAGAAACTGCACATCTTACAAGCAGCCCATGTGTTAATCATTGTGCCACATTAAAACAGAATGTGTATTCTGAGAAAATAAAATAATTTTTTCACCACCCTCACGTCACGTGTTACATTTTTAATAAATACAAAAAATATATTACTTTAACTCAAATTATTTTATTACTTTTACGATGTTTGCAATAATAAATGCTGTTTAAAAAAAAATTAAAACATATAGTCAATGTATAATTGAAAATGTTCAGAGTCTCGATTTCCAACTGAAATTCTTGAGGGAAAAGACACAAGATATTGAGTGTTGCATTCGCTGGCAGCCGTCACTTTTCGCATCCACGTCGAGGTGCAAGTGAAGTGTAGCATTTTGTAAACTGCGCCCAAGTCCACGCACATCTGTGTCCAATTGTTGTGTGCATCTACATTCTTTGAGAGTGGATTTATTTTTCCTGGGCCACCATGTGGATTCAGCTGACCAGCTTATGCGGGGATTAGCTGTTTTAAAGTTAGACTTTGATTAAAGCATTGTTTTTTTCAAACGTCGTAACTCGCAGCACATGTTTTACATAGACTGTAAAATGCAAAGACAATGCAGTATGAAATTAATATCTGACGATGATGACACAGAAAGTGGAGAATGAAAATAAACAAAGCATGCTCATTTTTCAGTGTCGTCTTTTGCTGATTATTTGTATTTTCCATTGCAACATTTTATGTGTAAATAATGAACACTGGCCTGTTTGCATGTGACGCGCATATTCCATGTGAAATTGCTTACTATTAGCTGAGCAGCAACAAAATATGTGGGAAAGGTGAAGCCATGATTTGTGCAGGGTCAGACAGCCTGCATGCTGAGATGATCTATGCTAAAAGCTTGGCCGCGGCTATGTTTACCTTTGGAAACGCAGGTCTTGAAGTAAGTAAAGCGAAACAAAAGGGCCAGCAAACACCCGTGAGTGAAACGTGTTGTGGCACTTGGTCTTTTTTTTTCTCTTTCTTCTGTGAAACATCCATTGCCTCATCTGCTCTCGCTTTGTTCTTGTTAGCTTCAAAGTCGTCCTGGTGGTTCAGGTTGAAGTATAAGAAGCACTTGATGCTGAACGCAGCAAAAAAAAAAAAAAACAAAACAAAAAAACCCCAAATATTTAGTGCAATAGAAGAAAGGCTTGTTGTTGCTCTTCACCCCTCCCCCTGTCTTTTACTCACCTACCTTCCTCCCCCTCCTCCTCTCTCTCTTTACCTGGCTGGGTTCACCTGCTGGCAAAGCCTCATGCACTAGCATGCTAATGGATTCACTGGCTTTTGATGCTGGACAGAGCTCGCCAGCTTGCACACATACATCTCAGAGACTCTGAGATCGCACTCCTCTTGTTGTTTTTTTACTTATTAATGTTGTTTTTGTATTTTTTCACAACCCCAGAAAAAAAAGATTAAGTCTGTAAAAACAAACAAACAAAAAAAAACATTAAGATGCAGCTCGGGTTACCTTTACTAATGCAAACAGACAGTCATTACAATATGTAGCAGGATTTTATAATATTTTCTGCGTTGTTGGAGTCAGGTCTAATATGGTCTCATATACAGGGTTATGGTTCTACTTGATGTTTGGGGAGAGACAGACAGAGCAGTAGTGGACAGCAAAATGTAACTGTCAGCTAAAGGAGAGTAATAGAGGCATTCATAGCGTCATAGGAAACATATGTGGCTCCATATGCTGTCTGTGTTCTCGTTTCCACTCTCTTTCATTGTCTGAGATGCACCGCTGATATGGGGGCCTCTAAAGTGCCCTGTGTGTAGAAGTGTGGCAGTGTGCATGTGTGTGTACCATTGATGTAGGGGCCTCTGAAGTGCCCTACGCAGAAGTGTGTGTGTGTAGACACACAGACATGACCTGTGTATTGTGGTTTAAAAAAAAAAGCATGTATTGTATGTATGTATTGTTCTCATTCTAAAGTTGTGTACCTTTTATGTGTGTGTGTGTGTGTGTGTGTGTGCGCCCCCAGGCTGGGGCAGGCCTGAAAGAGGCAGTGGTGACGGTCATTTGGACCTGTCAGTATGCCAGGAGGGGGAGTGCTGATAAACTTCAGATAGTGTCAATTGCAGATGAAAGATCTGCTGAAGATGCTAGGGGTGTCACGCTTGACTTGTCACTGCTCAACAAGTCCCATCTTCCTCCCAGCAGCCGAAGACCATACCTCAAGCAGGAAAGCTGGGAGTCTCCCCCACCCTCTGCAGCCCCCCCCCATTCCTCACCCCTCTGCCTACCTTCATCCCCGCTGCTGCCCCCCATCCTCACCCCTTCCTGCTTACCTTGGCTAAGCCGCTTTGCACGTTGATTGGGGGAGGGCTAATCCAGTTTGCAGCTGTCGTAGACCAATGATGAATCACCTTTCCGTCATTTGGCTGTGCTTCCCTTGCTGGGGGAGGAGGGAGGACCTGGAGGAGGAAGCAGCAGCGGAGTAGGTCTGTGGCTTTGGAGAGAGACAATGTGCGCCTGTGTTTCCCCCGCCAGCTTTCTCTTCCCATTCTGCTGCAGAATAACAATAATGTTTTCTCAGACAAGCCTTTATGTGCCACGGACGGCTCTGGACTGTGACACTGAGCTGCATTAACAAGGAGTGACTTTGTTTCTGCTGGGCCAGGTGGAGGCAGAACACAAGAGAGGGAGTGTGTTTGTGAGGACTTGGAGCCACCGAGGCCCAGGTAAGAGCACAGTTGAGCCGGTGCCAGCATCATCCGAGTCACGCTGCTCTCTGCGTGGCATCGGAGATCGTTTTAAAGCCTCCGCGAAACAGCTGTCAGCTTTTCTCAGCCTTACAGTGGTGTCTGGTTGGAGAGAGTGATGGCTTTTCAGCCCTCAACTAATGAGAAACAAAAGTTTGGGCAAAGGACAAGAAAACGGAGCAGAACAGCGAGTGTGAAATTCAAAAGTCGACTATGTTGTTACTGAATGAAGTAGGAAAATATTGCAATATAGCGGAGTTGCCGAAAAATAGTGTTCTCATTGGTGTTTGCCTTATTTGTTTTGGTTTTAGTGCAGAAAAAGAAGTAATTTGTGGTACAGTGATTCATATTTAAAGCCTAGCAAATATGATTTCATCGGTTTTGTGTGTATGATCAGATAGCACTCAGTTCCGCTGCATAGAGCTGCTCGGGAATTTATTGTGGCTTTGTTTAAAAGGCCATCGATGGCAAAGATAGCCAGAAACATGTCATATAACGAAAACGGCAGAATAAAGTACAAAACATTTCATTCTAATTTAATTCACTCCCAAACAAATTGGTGCTATAGTTTGTGGTCTCTTCTTTTCAAGTCTCTCATGCCTCCTCCTCCTCCGCACACGATCAAATCCTTTGGGCGCACAAACAAGAAGACGGACTAATGTTTTCAGTGGCATGGTCTTTTATATAAACACAGAAACAATTAAGGAGCTTGCCAGAGCAAACACATGCCTCGTGAGCTCCTCATCTGCCAATCACTGAGGCATGGGCTCTTATAATCAAGTAGAGTGCTGCATGTTTAACAGGCACATTAAACATCGCCTCAAACCAGCAAACATCTGTTAGCAGTCTTCGATTCCACACAAAATGATACGGGCACTTTTTCTTGCTTTAAGATACTTTACATTAAGCTGACAATCACCATGTTGTTAAAGACTTGGATGGATGTTGACAAATCAGATGTTATGTCAGTGTTTATTGATAATTTCATAGCTTTGTGCATGTGTTTTAGTATCATACTAGTCTGTTATTTGAAATATAACAGCATAAATGAGCATTTTTGTAAAATTTGCTAAAAGACTAGTTTTTTCATGAATTATTTGGATTACTTGTTTATTCCCTTTGTGCGTCAGGGGTCTGTGTCTGCCCTGAAGTTGAATGAAATGTGTAATTGGATTTGGTGTGGATGTGTGTGTGTCTTGTCAGGTCTATGGAAATGCAGGATCTAGCCAGTCCGCACAGTCGAGTCAGTGGAAGCAGCGAATCCCCGAATGGTCCCAACCTTGACAACTCACACGTCAACAACAATTCCATGACACCCAATGGCACTGAAGGTATGGTGGTGGTGCTGCTGCTCCCTCTATCTCTGCACTCTTTTACTCTATTATGAAAAAGAAAATAGCACAGTGGAATGTTGAGCTTGACTAGATTTATAAAACATTCCAAGACATTTTGGAAGAACGAAAATATTTGTCTAATAGATAATTTAGAACCAAACAGCCTTCCTTGCATATCTCCTTCTGCTCATGTTCTCCGGTGACTATTAGCTGTTTATTTAAGTAGCCATGTAATTATTCAAAGGCCACAGCATGGAAATGATGGCGCTTTGCATGAGGTTTCTACTGTACATAGTTATTTACTCAGGCAGTTCACCTGGGCGTAAATCTGAGCCTTTGTTTAGTGAAGCAGTCATAAACACAGGTTATTAAAAATATCCTCCCTGTCTCCTTACCTTCAGGTGATATTTGCTTGGAGGCCAGGGTTTCTGTTTTGTGTTCAGCAGCGACAGGCCCGGTGCAGACTGTCATGTGTTCCTTTCTTGCCATTCTTTTTTTTTTTCTCATAGGTGATAACATCACAATGCTTACCACTGCAGACTGGTTGTTAGGTTCTAACTCACAGTCCGCTGCAGGTTTGTCAACTCTTAGTGACAGAATGAAGAGAGACTATTTGCTTTTTTTTTTTTTTTTTTTTTTTACACTTTCAGAATGAAGGCACGATCTACAGATGACTTATCTCATGAAAATTTGTACCCAATATACTTTAAATGAGTTCAGTTATGTGAACGACTGTGCCTTTCATTCAGGAAAGTTGCAGTACTTGTTGTGGTATTCTGTTTCGAGCATGGTTTGACACCGACCGGATTTGAGTTCCTTGTTTAAGAGTGGTCAGATTGTGCTTTTATTTGTTCTTTTTTTTAATTATTTGAATGCTCCATGCCGCTTCCTGAATACGTTTTTTCTTTTTGTCCTGAGTGTGTGCTCTTTCATGCATGCACCTTGCCACTATTTTTCCATCGGTGTGAAGAATTTCCCCCCTCGTCAACATGTGCCTCTGCCCTGAACCAGCATCGCTGGGACATGTACGACATGACAGTGAATTGCTTCTTCAACCATGAGGGATTCCACTAAGCATGACTTTTGTGCCCACATTGTCGATTTATTTCAGAAAAAAAAGCGAAAGAGGGGGGAAAGAAAATCCTCCCGCTTGCCTAAAGTGAAATGGATTGATTTCAAAGATTCGTGAGCTGTCAGAAAGCTGAGAAATTATCTGTACGTGTCTACTCCTGAACTATATATGCAGACAAGGTCAAAATGTGTTCACCACACACTTTACCAGATTGGATACACTCTAGATATCCCCGAAATTTCAACAGGTTATTTTTTAAATCACCTTTATGAATGTCATTAATTTAGCATTTGTCAGAATTTAAATTTTGCAATGACCGATTTATTGAATACATTTCAATTTGTAAAACATTTAAATTGTAGTTTCTGACTCAACATACTAAATATTTAGATTTTTCCTGTCGTCATAATAAATTATTAAATGTTTTAAATAAGGTATTAAATGTTTTTTTTAAAAAAAAGGTTCAATTTATACATATTTAAACATTTTAGTAAAGCATTTAAATTATTGTAAATACTGCTGGAATATTGCAATGATGCTTCTCTGTCTGTGCTCTTTATTTATTTACTTATGTTTGTTTTTTGTGTCTTTTTGTCCAATTTAGTATCGCTGCATTTAAAGACTATTTTAAACTATAGAATACTGAAATACAGTATACTGTGATGTTTGTTTTCCACAGGCCTATTGTCTATTGTGCATTAAGAGACAATGTGGCTTCTTTACTTGCAGTTAAAACCGAGCCAATGAGCAGCAGCGAAATCGCCACCTCAGTAGCAGACTCTTTAGACAGCTTCTCAGGATCAGGTGAGCTTTGAGGTTTTTACTGTGTGTGAGTTTTAGTAGATATAAACACACACACACACACACACACACACACACACACACACACTGCTGCTGAACCGATTAGTGAGAGATGAGCCTAGAGATAGTCGACTGATAAGATGGGCTCCAGAAATGGTCCCTGCAACTAAATACACAAATGTAACCTGTGTGTGTGTGTGTGTGTTCTTGTACTTGCTACTTACTGAGTACCAAAATACTTGTTCTACCAGAAAAGTGAGGACATTTTACCTGGTCCTCACAAATTCAAAGGCTTGTTTGAGGGTTTAGAATTGGGTTAAGGTTAGGGTCAGGGGCTAAGTTGGTGTGGTTAGGGTAAAGGCCTGGGTAATACATTATGCCTCACAAAGATAGTAGTGTGTGTGTGTGTGTGTGTATGTGTCTGTGTATGTGTGCGCGCGTGCGTTCCTATGCCAGTGAATTATGAGCTGTTCTGAGCCTGCCTGTCCAGTGGAGTGACACGGTGTCCCTGCAGCCTGTACTCTCCACGGGTTGTTACCCTATCACCTTGTCAGAGCCAGAGTTTCACACCCTTCTCTTTTTAGACACACACACAGATACACACCTACACACATGCATGCCTGAATGAATACACACGCATACTAAATAAAACCAGAACAGGAATCATAATCATTTTTAAAGAGAGAGCTTCTAGGTTTTTTTTTTTTTTGTACCCTCAGCAGTATCTATGACAACCAACAGCAGTCTGTTATTCTCTCTAAACATGTTTTAATCATAATTTTCCCAACTGCACAGTATTATCTTATTGCTAAATTTCCTGTATTTGCTTAACTCACTGACTAAATACTTGATACTTAGCGGGAGAAGCGCATAAACGACTGCTTTGACTTTTGACTGTGACGATATTAATGAAATTTAGTAATCTTATATCCCGTATCCTCCGCGGGGAAACCCAGAGCACCATTCACAGGAGCTGGTTCTGTCCAGCGGCAGGTGCTGCTGATGTGGGAAAAGTCTTCACTGTTAATAATGTGTGTGAGGGGGTTACAGCATACAGTTACAGACAGTTAGTGCAACCGAATCTCTCATTTCTTTTTTACCAATTAGACAAATGTTTCAGAAGTGTGCCGTTCAACGCAAATTTGTGAGTGGCCTTTGATCCTTCCTGAATTGGACATAACAGAGCCTTTGTTGCTTTTTTATTATGGTTAATATATTGGGTTGCTAAAATTTATTCCCGCTGCTTCAAAATCAATATTTTTGATTAAAATAAAATGGTAATAAAATAGTTTAGTATATTGTGTTGCTAAGAATGTCTTCATGTAAAATTTATATACAGTAAGTTATATGTATTTGCTTTTTTTCACAAACAAGTATATTAAATAATCTACTAATAAAAACCTTTAATTGAAAAAAAAAAAACGTTTTATTTGTACATTCAGGCCGGCCATGCTCTTCTGCAGCTTCAGCGCTCTTTCGTGCGTTTACCGGGGCTTGATTCTCACTTGTTAACATCACCGTGGAACCACATAGTTGCACTCCTAATGAAGGGATGCTTGCGCAGTGGTACTCATTACCTACAATCAGCGGTGTCACTTCCAATGTGGTTGTGGCTTGAAAGGCCCGAGGCAGCTGAAGCTACAGGCCGAGGCTGCTTCACACCACAGAAGCCTTTCAGAGACGGGCTGGTCAGCAGAAAGACCTGATGTTCATACCTGATTATTTTACTTCATTATTGCTCTCTGGTTTTTGAACCTTAAATAAGGTTAGCGAAATAAATAGAGCAGTGCAATGTAATTACTGTTTCCTTGGAATTCTGAAGTCCTGTTAGCAAAAGATAATATTTACCTTATTTCCTAATGTTTAAATATGTGCAAGCCTCTTTTCTTTTTAACTCTCCTCAGCTATTGGAACCAGTGGCTTCAGCCCAAGACAAACTCACCAGTTCTCTCCACAGATTTACCCTTCCAAGTAAGGCTTCTTTTATTTTTCTTTAAAAAATAAGCAGCATCCAACTTCATTTGGCTCTTTAATTAGATTCTTCTGCTTGGACAATGGTTTCCGTCTGGCTTTGTTTGTATAGATGTCTGCAGCTTGTGCACTCCCAAACCTGTTGTAATTATTATCTTGTGAAAATTTCCTATGCCATTTATTGTTCTTTCACTATGTATATGAGCTGTCCGACGTAATCTGCATTTAAGCATGACTCTTTTTTCCAGAGGTAGTCCAACTGCGAAGTATTTGCCAGTTAGGAAAGTGTGTGTTATGGTCTGAGGTTTAAAATCACGCTCTTTCTCCTATTGCCTTCCTTTCCCACTTTTATCTTTTGTTTCTTTTCTCAAATAGCAGAACATATCCACATATTCTCCCTACCCCTTCTTCCCAAAATATGGCTGCATATGGGCAGACGCAGTACACCACAGGAATGCAACAGGCCGCAGCCTATGCTAGTTACCCTCAGCCTGGACAGCCTTATGGCATCCCAGCATATGGTAAGAGATCCCCACCAGACATCTTAACCTCATAAACTAAAACATGTATGGTTTTACATCATATGCATGAGTGTGTGTAGAGAGAATGCAAACTAAATATTTTCCTGCACCCAGAGGTCAGAAATATGACCTCCTCCATAACCAAGTGTGTTCCCACAATTCCTACAGTAAAGAGAGAGCGGCGAAGATGCTGACTTGTTGTTTAGTGCCTGCATGATCTCCTCCAGTCTAGAAAAAGTTACTATGCTTGTCAAGCTGTTCTACTGATAAAAATCTCAGGCATTGCACAGAGTAAGCACACGGCTCATCGAAGGCTTTATTTGTCCAAAGTCTTTCGATTGTTTTGATCCAAAACTCTCCTCAATATGCGGAGGAATTTACCGTGTTTATTTGAATAAACTTCTGCAGAGTGGCTGATTCAATGTAAGCAGTTAGGGCAGATTAGATCCAAATTATTTGATTTTGTGGCATCTTTTCATAGTTAACATATTAATGATGACTAGTACTTAATACTTTCCTAAAAATAAAAATATCCTGAATATTAGGCTAACAAGCCTGTTGTATGTCTAGATAATTAATGATAGAAAAGATATGTAATCAGATAAGATTTTTAATTGTTGTCATTCATTAGTATTGTGTCATGCTAACAGACAGAAGCTGTTACCTTGCTGTGCAGTGTAATTTAAACCTGTGTGTTGACTGTTGCTTGTGCATCAAACCGATCTGGTGTCACTAACTGATTTAGGTCCATTGTGGGCAGGAATAAAGACGGAGGGGGGCCTGAGCCAGTCCCAGTCCCCTGGACAGACGGGCTTCCTCAGCTATGGCTCTGGCTTCACCACACCACAGACAGGACAGGCCCCGTACAGTTACCAGATGCAGGGTGAGGACAACTCTCTTTTTTTTTCTCCTCTCTGCATGTCATTAAATGCAGGACAGGATGTTGTCACTCTCTCTTAAAGCTTCAACCTTGCAAGCAAACATGCAATGTTTATAAAACTGCGCAGCAGATTTCAATTCTCTCGAAACAAAGTTTATGTTTCTTATTTGTCATGTCTGTGTGACTCATTTAAACCTCATTGTTAAAGCACTCGTCTATTTTTCATGTCTGTTTCAGTGCTTTTTTTTTCCGCCTGCCGCATGTTGCCTCTGCTCAGCCCATCCAAATAAGGTTTATTGTACTCCTTAAAAAAAGAATAAAGAAAAAAATCTCTGTCCCTGATTTAAAAGCATGCAGGTCCAGATTGATTCACAATGCAGCCCTCTTACTCACCCCCAAAAAAATGGCCACATCCCGGCATCTGTTATGTACAGCCGCGATGGCTGCCTCCCTCTCTCCTCTTAAAAGAATCAGCACAGATGGGAAAAAAATGGCAGGCACTTAGGAGGCACCAGCCATGTCACTCCCCACTCCCCAGCCCTTGTTTTTTCTCTCCCTGTGATCATATTTGTATTTGTTTAAGAGCTTAGACTCTGGAGATTTATAGCCTTAAACCCGATAAAGATGAGTTGTTGCGCCTTCACTCCCTCCATTTCCCTCTGTCCACTCATGCTCAGGTCCTTTGCTGAATTTTGCTTTATTACTTATTTTAACTGGTTTAAAAAAAAGCCTCTCATCCACCTGCAGTAAAAAAAAATGTGGTGAATGAGTGCGTTCACCCCTTTAATAGAAGTGTAAAAGGAAAAGATGAAACTAAAGGATCGCCCAATAAATAATACCAGTCCAGTAACAGATGTGGCACAAGTACCACTTTTTCCACATCTCTCAGCCAAATACAGTTGGCAGCAGCCTGGGTTTTGCAAAGAGTGGTCCGGTGAGATAGTTTATGGAAGAGAGCATGTGCAGCATAAAGTAGAAGTTGCTATGCTTCTCTTCCCCGTTCAGCCCATGATGACAGTATTATGTGCCCATTCATCTTCTAAGTATTGTGCTCTTACTTTCTTCTTTTCCCTCATCTGGTTCTGTATTTTCCTCGCCGTCTCGTCCCGTGGCTATCGGATACCTTACGTAGCATTAAGTGCGTCGGTAATTGACAGGCACGCTAGATGACAGATTGACCACTATTCTCATCGTAGGCTGTGGCCCTCCACCACACCATCATCACTCCTCTCTCTATTGATCTACCTGGGCGATGTGTTTTGGGCTTGAGTGTCCCATCCAAAGACTCCACATCTGATACTCCCCTTCTGTGTTAGAGTTCCTGCCACCAGCCTCTGGCCAGCTGTCAAGGCGGAGGATGATTAGATTAATGTTTTTGCTCCTTGCTTAGCGTTTTATGTGGTGGTGAAATTGTGGCTCCAAATCAATATTTAGACTCCCCCCCACCCCCAGTTTTTGGTAGTATATCTCGTGTAGTGAAAGTTAAAGATGGGTGTGAGGGGATGCATAGATATTGCCGATAGTGGAATGAGCAGATGCTAATTAGGTGAATAATTGGGTTCCAGAGAGAGCTGGGGGAGCCCAAGTCGCGGATGCCTTTGAGAAAAGCCCATCTGGAATTGATAGGCTTTTCCCAAGTGGGTCATGCAAACTTCTACTACAAATATTGTGCACTGATGATAGACATAGCCGATGGCGAGGGGACTGATGAAGCAAAGCAAATGCACTTCCAATGTGGAGCCAGAAGGCGGGAGGGAAGGAGTAATAGAGGGGATGGGTGATGTCTGGTTTTGAGTGAGTGGACTAACTGGAGCAGGACGGGGGAGGGAGAAAAAACATGCCCCCTGGGGAACCACAAGACACCTCCCTTCATTTACTCCCCCCCACAAAACCAGCATCACGGCTCCCAACAGCATGGGCTCATTCTCACGAGGTCCCATCAGCTTTTATGTGGCTCCTTGTTCTCCACAGTGAAGCCCTCAAACTCTGCCTCTGAGAACTTTTATGACTATTTGAGCTGTTCATTAGAATAATCTGTTGTCCTTCACGTCCCTTCTTCTCCTTTTCGTCAGCAGGACCTTAACTTGATGTTGAACTTTCTTTCTAGAACATAAAATCTTTAAAATCCCTTCTTGCATTCTTTGAAATATTGAATAAATTTGCAAATAAATTCCACAGTTATATGAAAATAACTAGAATAGGCTATGAAGAACAATCTAGGAATGTGTTGTGTATTTTATTACTAAAATCTGAGATTGAGAAACAGTCAAAATAATTATAGGATCTTGGTAATATTTGCGTTTTTTTCACTCAATTTTTGAGCGCTACGTACTTTATAAACTGGTGAGTCTTACGTGTTTCTTGTTTTTTTTCTGTTCCATATGTTACTCATAACACACACGCACCCCCCCCCCCCCCACCCTTAATGCTGTTTTACGTTTGTCACGGGGTGGGAGGCCTCCTGATGAGGC
Source organism: Pao palembangensis (assembly GCA_015343265.1). Classification (NCBI taxonomy): domain Eukaryota; kingdom Metazoa; phylum Chordata; class Actinopteri; order Tetraodontiformes; family Tetraodontidae; genus Pao; species Pao palembangensis. The sequence goes on from CM027086.1 coordinate 14,777,673, forward strand.
CGTATCCAAAGGATGAAAGGAACTCTCTCTGTTTGTCTCTGGGATTAAAGGTGTAATTACGTCCCTATTTAGAAACAATAAATCCCCCCTGTGTTTGTTTATTAACATAGAGTAGACAATAACATATATATCATACGGAATGCCTGAAAGGAGTGACTGATATTTTTGTGTAATTCATTTTATCCATGTCAGATCTACTTTTTTTGAGGTTATCTGTTTTGTAAGCTGTTACAACCCAAACCTTAACCTGGCTCAGGGAAAAGGAAAGGCCGTAACAAGATAAATAAATTAATAAGTTAATAATTGATGAACATAAGCTGATAGAATAACATTTATATTTCCATTTTTTCACTTGTAGGTGTATGTAATTATATAGCAATACTGCAACTTGTAGTAAAGTTTACTTTGAACCACAACGGTTGTTTTAATCTCGGCTCACAATTGTCGAGCTGAATTAATTTTTGTTTCCTCCCTCTACAGTACAGCTGGATTCCCTGAATAGCGGCATCATGCTTCTGGCTTCTCTTTCTTTCTATAATATGTCATGTATATTATTAAGCCATGAGATGCTATCAACCAATTTTGAGTGATTTAATTACACAGGAGGACTGTTCTCTGAGCAAGTGAAGAGAGGAACATACATTTTCAGTAGAAGTCAGCAGCAAAATCTCCTATAGTGCTTTTTAGATCTGCTTTGCTGTTCTGCTCTGACCACTCACCCATCTCCTCTGTCCGAGTGCATCCACCTTTCCCTCCTCCTCCACAGCACGCTGCTCACACACAGCAGTAGCTCACACACAGCAGTCTCTTGTCTTCCTTACATTCTGCTCGGACAGCTTTGCGAGCAGGTTCTGTCCAGCCCTCACCCGCCTCTTACCCCCTCCATCATTCATCAGACCTGATCCAATCAGTGATAAGGAAGGAAGAGGAGAAAGATAAGGCCACTCGTGGGAGCATTCCCTCAGGCCCCCCTCTGTTTACCACCACAAGCAGTTTTTTTTTTTCACTAAAAGATAATATTTTTCTCTCAACAATGTGCCATTTCTTTCCATCCTGTACTTGCAGTAGTACAAATTTAATGATTTGTCATCTGTTGTATCCATAACTGAAAAGATCTTTTTCTCCAAGGTGGTACTTTCACAACAACGTCAGGACTGTACGCAGGAAACAACTCCTTGACAAACTCGACTGGCTTCAACAGCACGCAACAGGTGGCTACACACACCCTCCTGCTCATTCTTTTGCTGGGTTCTGCTATCAGCAGATTTCACTTAGTATTCTGCAAATGTGCAGACTTTCCTTCCCAACCTGGAAACTGTTATAAAACACACACTCGCTATGTTCATCCATGACACAAATCACTCTGGATGCCAAAAGGTGAGCCTACAGGAACATCTACTGTATCTTCTGAAATATAAATATATTATGACACAGAAAAGGATGAGAAAAAAAGCAAGACAGAACATTGTCCAGATGTAGGGCATGTGTTTGCATTTATGTTTCTGAATCTCTACTGTAAAGTAGCAACATTGGTGTAAGATATCGATCCCTACATCTCTTCAATTACCTTTCTGTCTTTTGCCTTTAATTTTAAGATCCAAATTTGCACTTCAGTGCTCAAAGAGTTCTGTTTTTCTGTCCACTAAAGTACCATCCATCTCTCACAACAGGACTACCACAGTTATCCGGCCTTCGGCCAGGGGCAGTACGCTCAGTATTACAACAGCTCACCGTACCCTTCACCCTACATGACAAGCAACAACACCAGCCCCAGCACACCATCCACCACCACCACGTACACCCTGCAGGAGCCGCCTCCGGCCATCACCAGCCAGGCCCTGACAGAAAACCCCGCGGGTAAGAGTCAAACCCCAGGCAGCAGAATTGCTTTGTGCAATCTGAATGACGACAGTTTGATCCTGGTATTAAATAAACCAGTTGATGAAATGGTGACAAGCGAGGGAAGATTAAATCAAGATGCATTGTTTGGCATCCAAGCACAGACTTCATAAGCCAGTCGAAATTTTATGACTGCATCTGGACTCATCAGTCAACGCCAAAGACATCTGACTTTGACTAAATCTAATATACAGTCATCCAATTTCAATAAATGATGTCTCTGTGTGCCTAATTGACACGTACTCGATAACTTCTTGATTATTAAATAATTAAAGGGTATAGCAAATAGTCTGGTATGTATTCTGCTGCTGATTTATGGTATGTTTGTTACCTATAGGCCCACATTATCCTTAAAAATAACCCCAGGAAGCAGGATGTCTTGCAGGACAAATGGGTGCTTACGCTTTTTTTTTTTTTGAAAGCTCATATTCTACAGACCCATTTCATCCTCCCTTTCTTCCTTATTTCCTTCCTTTCAGGAGAGTACAGTACCATCCACAGTCCATCAACCCCCATTAAAGATTCAGATTCGGATCGATTGCGCCGGGCCTCAGATGGAAAGTCACGTGGCCGGGGAAGAAGGAACAACAACCCATCGCCGCCGCCTGACTCCGACCTTGAGGTAGGGTGAGCCCGCTACCTTGGCGACAGACAGCCTCACCCTGTCTGATGCACATGGACAAAAAAACTTATTTGTCTGCCACCCCACGTTTAACATGTAAAGGCCATTAATTCTTAAAGATTTAATTCTGTAAATACAAATGCATTATTAATACATAAGCGGATAAGCGGAAGAAGATGGATGGATATTAATGCATTGTGGAATAAAGTCAGAATAATTTAAGTCAACCAAACAAATTTTTATTAATATGTTTTGAATTTAAACAAAATAAATAATGCTTGCTAATGTTAACATATCTAGTTAATTAGTTTGTCACTATTGATTACTACTGATTTTTACTAATGTAAAAGCTTAGGGGATGGAAAGCATGTGGCGGGGTGATGGGGGCACTGTTGTGGTGACCAAATGGATTCTGCTCCCTCTGGCATGCAAATACATGCTCCTGGCCTATTGAGCAGGAGGATCACTTTGCAGCCCGACAGAGAACGCCATTGATTTTGCCTCTTCTCTCTGTCTTTCTTTGGGTTTTTTTCCCCTCATGCACTCCTGCTCTCCAGCGAGTGTTCATCTGGGACCTGGATGAAACGATCATCGTTTTCCATTCCTTGCTCACGGGGTCTTACGCCAACAGATATGGACGGGTGAGTGATAGACTGTGATAGAAGCCTCGTACTTTATCTGCAACAGGAAAAAACAGAATCTAAAGTGAGCAAGGGAAGATTGATTTCAAACTGTGCCCATTGTGAGAAGATAGAGCATAGCTCAATGTACAGATAATTGTTTCTTTTTTTTAATAGGTCCAATGAGGCCTGGCAAGCATTTGGTTGCTCTTTGCAGCTGTTGGAGCTGTGCGTGGCTGGTTAGGGATCGGCCGTAGGGGCTCACAACACTTGCACTTTAAATGTCTATTGACACATCTTAAGTGTTCCTTTCTCCTTCAGAAATGCCACATTGTTAGTTTAATTAAGTGCTTCTCAATCCATCCTTCTCAGGCATGGATCTCCCGGGAGACCCTGACAGAGGACTCAGTCCGACCACATGTAACCCAACCTGAACACAGGACTTGCTTTAATTAGGATTCAAATAATATATGTTGAATATGTATAAATAAATATCACCAAATATATATTAGTTTAAAACCGGAAGGTCATTTTCCATCTCATGCCGCTGTGCATGCTTATGAGATGAAGAGTTTACTTTTCCAAGCTTTGCTGTTTGTTGTTCCACATAAATTGCTCTCTAAATTTAAACTTTCAAAACAAACAATTTGGGAAATAAGACTGAATCTTATTCTCATGGATTTAGTGAGGTCATAAGTTCTGTATAGCAATTAAAGTGTATCCTCTGCTCATACGTTCCATTTACAGATAACACATATCAATGAAGCTGAATCAGAAAGTGACAGATCTTCTAAACATGAATAAATCTGCATTTTGTTTTGAGAGCAGTATTTCTAATCTTCGCTTGTTTTGTCTATGGAGGTCTGGTTTTGAAGTCCAAAATGACACGTTGCTCCTCGTATGTCAGAGAGCTCCGTGTCTGCGACCCATGCTCCGTGCCTTTGTTCTGATATGAAGGGGTGTTTGATGGGGGCACTGTTTTGTTTTGGGGGTGAAAGAGGGCGGCCCCACGACCCCACCATGTTTATTTACTTTATTCTCTGCTCTGCATGCTGGGTAAAAGAGAGAAGTGAGGCTCAGGAAGCCGTGGCTCAGTGATGAGGGACTCCGCAACTGCACACATGCACACACAGGGTCTCCAGTGTGCTCCTCTGAAATAGGAAACACTCCTGACTCCATAAGGGCCCGTTCCATCAGAGCTCGTATAGGATTTGACAGCCGCTACAATCCCTCTCGCTCCCAGTTCCCTCTGTTGTTCCTTCTTTTTCTCTGCCAAATTCTTTTCCTGTCTTCCTGCCATTCTCCAATCTTCATAAAAGTATTGTTGATCCCAGTTACTTCAGAGCTACCTCAAAGCACACTGGAAACATAAACCTTTAAAAAAATTAAGCATCATCCTCACTTTAACATAAACTAAAAAGTACAAAACCAGTTTCCCTGCAGAGCTGACTATAAATAGGTGTATATCTGTGTAAGTAGACTTTCTCTTATTCGATGTGACCTCCCACTCACTCTGGCTCCACACACATGGACACACTGCTGCTCTTATCAGCTCTTTTAATTGGCATCAGCTCACCCCATAAAGCTGATGGCTGAGGCCAGCTGTGCTGCTATTGGGATGGCCAGAGCCGGAGCTTAAAGCGGGCGACAAGGCTGGGGAGGGGGTTGTTATTGGTAAGGGGCTCAGAGGAAGAGGGGGATGGGGGTGCTGGCGCCCCGGTGGATGGCACTGACATTTTTGGACAGGTGGTGCTGCAGCAATGACAGCAGCAGCACTTTGGCCTTCTGGCCTGCTTGTATTCTTAACTCCCTCACTGACTGATTGTTTAGATTTAATTGGAAAGGATTCACTTGCATTTGCACAGGCCCCCTTTTCCCACCAAACCAGCCCATAGTGCTAATTCAGCCAGCAGCGTCAGAGATTGTGGGGGAGAGCAGGAGAGTTCGGAGCCTGTTGCTGTGAAGGTTAATTATTTTTGATGACTTCTTACTGAAAGATTGATTCAAACTGGGAGGTTAGGAGGAAAGGCAACTCCTCCAGAAGTGGGGATTGAGTTCTACTTGTGTGGTGTGTCCCCCCCCTGTCATTTTAGTGAAAACATAAGCATTGTTGGGTGTGACAGCTAATCAACAGAAAGCTCAGGTGTGTCTTCAGGTGGTTTAACTCGGTAATCCCTGCCTGGCCCATTTTTAATGCAGCCTCACTCAGCTGGAAGAAACACCTACTCTGCGGCCATTGTCTCTCCTCATCCTTTTGTGGAAGATAATGCATTGATTAGAGATTTAAGATAAAAAGAGATTCTGTTTGGATGTCAACAAACAGCCACCCTATTAATTATAATAATGTCTTTTTTCATCTTATTTCTGTTTGCAATTTATTTGAACATGAAACATAATTGTGACAGCCTTGTTACTTTTTAAATATTTATTAGTAAATTACTTTTGCCTGTTAATTATCTTTTTTTTTTACGATAAAGAATTGACAGGCTCATTAACTATTTACAGTGGAGTTCAATACTCTTTAGGTATTATCTTACAGTTGCTGCAACCCTATCATCATTACAGCATGTGCTACTTTACTGACAGGGAGAAAAAATGCAGCTGCACTCATTAATTTATTAGGGGTTTTTTTTAATAAAGGTTCTTTATTCAGATAATGCATCAGGGTGAAGAGGTGCAGAATAGGCTGTTTCCAATGGCACAGTGACCTGCAACTGTTAAAACCAGACCACCCCCTGAGAGAAGAGACACACTTTTACTGTGTTCATTCAAGTCTGCAGCATTTCTGATGACTATTCTGGTCCCTTTCGGAGGAGTCGTAAACAGAGGCTGAAACTTTCAAGTCCGCCTAATGTCTTCTTTTATGGGAAAAGCCTGCAGAGGAATGCAACGAAGTTCGGTGTTAATTGAGTGACTCAGAGAGAACTGCATTATTTATTGTTTCCCATTAACTCCTTTTAAAGAAGAACAGAATTGACCTGGACAGTTTCATGTGATTGTGTTCTTGTTTGTTTTTCAGGATCCACCAACATCTGTGTCATTAGGCCTAAGGATGGAGGAAATGATCTTCAACTTGGCCGACACACACTTATTCTTCAACGACTTAGAGGTGAGCTTTTTCTCCAACCTGCCCATGTTATGCATGAATCCTCTTTTGTTTTTCATCAATTTAATGGTCAGAAGAATACGAGAAGCTCATACAGGTTTAAGCAAAGCAACAACTGTTTCACAATGTGGAGCCCGTCAGTCTCCTGTTGATGAAGTATTACCATGGAGCCCAGGGGATGCCATGAATTTTACATGTCCTGTCATTCTCTGTCATTCCTGGGTCAGCAGTCCTGCCCCCATCTCCTCCGTCCTTCTAACTCCCACAGCAGCTAGCTCAATTTGTCATGCTCTAGTGTTTCTGCGTCCACTCTGTCTGCCCCAGTGTCATGCTGTGTGCTCGGTGTCACTGTCCACGTATGTCGAGGACCCTCGAGTAACAGCATAAAGTGAACCATCAGCTGCCCCTCCCTGCCTCTTTGCCTTTGTAATTCATGTATGGCAGGAGTAAAATCTGTCCCCACTGTATAAAGGGATCAAAGGTAGGGATGTGTGTGAGTATGCGAGAGGGTTTGAAACAACACAGGCACAAACAATATAGAGGAAAAATGTTCCCAAATTTAACAGAAAAATGAAGAAATTAACAAAGCAGTTTACTTTAGCTTAATCTCTTTTTTTTTATGGCTTTGCATGTACAATTTTATGGATTTATCTTTACGGTATTTGTCCCTCTGCCCTCCCGGTGAATCTGATCCCACTGACCCAGTGATTTTCCTCAGCCTCCTGCTTTACACTGACCTCACAGCGGAGGAAATGTTTTGTTTGATACTTAAGTGTGAAGAGATCTGTGGCCAGCCTGCCAAGTCTCATTACTCACCACCAAGTTAGGCAGCATTGCACAAAGCAAATTCAAGAGGGAGGAAAAGAGAGAGGGAGACAGAGGGAGAAAATGTTCATTCTCTGAGACAGACGAGTGACTGAGATTCTAAATGCAGTCATTGTGATCAAAGTTAATTGGCTGCAATTGGCCGGTTAAATATTTCCTTATGCTGTGGCCATGTAAAATCCACTGTAGCTGCACTTTAACAGGCACACTCCAATCAGCTGCAAAAAGTCCTCTTGTGACAACACTTAAATGTGGTTTTTACTCGCCATCTGTCCTCTGTTTTGATTTCTTTTCATATGTAATTAAACTTTTCGCATGTGGAGCAGCTCTGCTCTATCTCAGCTGCAAAACTATTGGATTTTGTTTTGACACTGCCAATGTTTTTTTTCAGCCAAAGCAAGATTCCCCACTAAAATAGCAGCCTGTGTGTTCTGCAAGAATGCTTTCTAGGGAGTCCAGCATAAAGAGCTTTATGCAGATGGTGCAGTTATTGTCATTAACAATCATTCCAGAGAAGGAGAGACATTCTGTTGAAGGCATATTGATCCCTCCTCTTAAACTGAGCCTGACCAGTCTGAGTGTTAAGTGCCAGTTCTCAGCAATGGTTTAGCAGTTGTGTTTCCTCTCTGCTGATTTACAGTCCTCCATCTCAGATAGAGCTAAATAGAGGCCAACTATAAATATTACAGCAGCAGTTATGTATTTAAGCATGTGTAGAAATGCATATGGTCCATCTAATTTAGTCTAAGCCATAAAGGGAGACCCCAGAGGCTGTGCAGAAACACAGGTGCATAGTTAGTGGTCTAGTGTGTGTGTGTGTGTCTGTGTGTGTGTGTTCTTGTACTTGTTAAATACTGAGTACCAAAATGCTCATTCTACTAGCAAAGTGAGGACATTTTTGGGAAGTGAGGACATTTTGGCTGGTCTCCACAACTTCAAATGACTATTTGAGGGTTAAGACTTGGTTTTAAGGTTGGGGTTGCTGGGATGGTTAAGGGGCTAGATAATACAGGGGCTAGATAATACATTATGTCTATCAAAGTCCTCACAAAGATGGAAGTACAAGGACGTTTGTGTGTGTGCACACAGGTGCGAGTGTGGTATGAATTCAGACTGGTTTGTGTTGGAAAGTGAAGATTTAGAGTAAACTCATAAAAAGACAGAGGGCATACCAAAGAGCTCAACAAGGATCCATTTATTTCTAATCTCTCTTTCTCTCGCTCTCATTTTTTTCTTTTTCTTTCTTGCTTTCTTTTGTTGTCGCTCTTAAATAGTATATAAGATGTCTCTGAAAATTCTGCATGATCTCTTCTTAATCAAGACAGACAGGCACAGATACATATCTGCCTACTGATCATCCCAGGCTCATATTGTATAAATAGCACAATCTGTTTTAATCATCAAAAATGCTCTCAGTGAGAAACATTTAGGGGAAGTAATTCACAGTATTTGTTAGATATATCTGCATTTTTAAGAAAAACTAATGTGACCATTAACACATCCACCACCTTCCCCCACTGCTAGAGTAGCACTGCTGTGTGGGGGTGGATGCAGAGTTAATTGATGGTCAGGATTGATGTGTGTAATGAAGCCCTCTGAGGCTGAACACACGGAAGACTGACAGCTCTGCTGTGACTCCGGGTGTGAGTTTACTGTAGGTGCGCTGCAGCAGCCCCAATGCTAACACCATGCACTATGTGGGAACCAGGGGCCTCTCCCTTCTAGGCCAAGCCCCCTGTATTCCCCTGTCAGTGGGGTCCACCGGCGGCCGTCTCCCCCTTCCCTGGGTGAGAAAACAACCCTCCCTGTCTCGAGGATAAAGGGCAAAGGGGCAAACCACTCACAGCGATAGGAGAGGGGGAAGAGGTCTCTAAAGGTGGAAATATTTGAAATGAGTCCAATGATGCTTCAGTGCTGTGTGTAGCACTGCTTTTAACACACTTACACAAGTATATATACACACACAACCCGAAGCCCCTCACACAGACACACACACCACACACATAACTGTGGTGCAACCTGGGGACACTGAGCTAAGTGCCTTTTATAGCTCCCAGCCCACAGTCATGGGGTTGATACCTCCTCCGTCACTCTCACCCAGCGGCTGCCTGTTAATGAGAGATGCTGTGAAATGCATGGGTACCGTTTCCTCGTGGCTGAAATGTTCCTCTGGAGCCTCTTACGGCTGCGCCATTCTGCTAGTTTTACGACCCACAGTTCAGACTCAAATTCTGCACTCGTCATTCTTATGAGTGGTAGATTTATATTGTTTTCCTTTTTCTGGTTTCATTTCCATTGAGGGCTGTAATGCTAACTGTTTATGCACTGTTGCAGAACTTAGGCACAACCTGTACGATCCCAGATGGTAGCAGGGTGTAGTGTTAAATTTTGACGGGGACCGACAAATTATTTTCCCTTTTAGCCATTGAGTTAATGGTTTTGCATTCTAAAGCTCAAATTAGTGACTGTGCGTCGGCACAACTCGCGCGGACGATGCAATGCCACCTTTTTTGTGAAGTTAAAAAAAAATTTCATACGTTAAAAAAATTAAATACGTATTTAATTGCAGCTTCCGTGCCATCCACCCAGACATGATTCATTAATCTAAGCAAACCAATATGTATTTATTTTGGAAATAAAATAGAGACTGAACGCAAGGATTTCAAAGCCACGGGGTTCTACGTGTTTCACGGTACTTCACCGGCCAGTTCATGCATCAGTCATGAATGATGGCAAATGATGAATCTCAAAATATGTCAGCCCTGCCTGACCAGTCATTTCTCAGATTTTTTCACTTGACATTAAGATTTTTTTCCTGTGGATAAAAATAAGAAAATAAAATAAATGGGATGACAGCAAATACAATTATATCACTTGAATTTTATCCCATCTGACGTGTGGGTTAAACACTGTGCCATGCTGGAGCTTTTCTTTCGTGGCTTGAGCTTGGACTCTGGTTTGGAATGAAGAGGGTTCGAAGAAATATCCCTTTGTTGCCCACATCCTGTCTTTGACCCCCAGGTAATCACAGCTCCCTCCCTTCCTTCTGCACCCATCCTCCTTTCCTCCAGACAGGAGCGCCTGTGGTGGGAACAGAGAGAACCTGGGGGGGTTGGAATGACAGCCGCTGCCGGTGGAGTGGCGGTATTGAGAACCTGCGAACCATGGATGAGCCTTTTTCACATGGCATTAGCCTGTAGGGTCACAAGGAATACTGTGATGATGGCTGTTATCGCTCACACTGCAGTCTGGCCACCCACCCCCACCCCATCAGCAGCTCACCTGAGAGAGACGAGAATGGGAGAGCCTGTATCCAAAAAGCTGACTCTGGACATGGCAAAGACCCAGACCTTCATGACTAGAACAGATCAAACTTTCCTTTCAATGTTTTGGCAACATATTACCCATATTCACCCCCATCTCTGCCCTGTCTGCCTCTGACTGCTGCAGTCACCACTCCGCCTGAGTTCCTTCCAGGGATACAGGAAGAGTTGTGCCGTCAATGCTGATTGCTTAATGACAGATGCCAGGGGAACAAAGAGGGCTCTGATAACCTTCCTGACAGTGAGGAGATTTCAGCAGACTAGTGGAAATACACAGAGACATTGAAAGGAAATGGGGATGATAGCATTCTGAGGCAGCTGCAGAAACTACAGGGTTTTTATTATTATTATTATTTCTTGCAGAGATTGAGACAAGTCTGCAGCTGAATGAACATAAAAAGGAGTGTTGCCTGTGAATTTACAGGAAAGCTGCAGTGTTTGTAGAAGGAACAATCACAGTGGCTTCTGGTGGAGGGTCTTCACTCCTGAGTACAGTAGAAACATCTGGTGTGAGTTAGCAGTGATTGTAGGTTTTAGACGGACCACTGTTTGCTTGGTGAAAGAAGAACAGAGACGTTTGAAGGAAAGAGAGACATTCAAAAGGAGTTTTCTGCTGTGTGCCACAATTTTAAAGCCCTACTCACTATTAAACAATGAATGGAATATGTCTTTGACCCTTTTTAATGAGGCAGTGACAGAAGATTTCTATGCTTTCACACCCTGTATATGCCCCTATGAGAAGTAATGTTCCTTTATATCTGTGCTCAGCCTGCACCTTCAGTGGCTCTGCAGTGTTTATGAGGCCTTCAGAAGCATGTGTGAGCGTTACTGTACATTACCCACAGCTGCGCACGTGGTGCAGAGGTTTATGCCAGCAGCAATTGTCAAAGTCTGTGTTTTTAACTAACAGCACCCTGCCTCCCTCCCTCCCATTCACACATGTGCAGCCAAGTTCAAGTCTTGACAAAGTTTTATTAAGTAAAAAAGACAACATAAACACAAAATGAGAAGGGATCAGCCATGTGTTGACCAATTAACTTCTACATCTCGAGATCTGATCTATTGGCTTTAAAATTTGGCTGTAAAACATCATTCATAATGAGCCGCTTATAATGGCTACGGTTAGGCCTAATTGCCAAGATATATTTATATGCTTTGGGTCAGGTTTGTGGGTTTGGCTCATAATTTATGAAGTGAGATTGTTCTCAGAGTGCTGCCAGAGTCTGGAAGAAACCGGGGAAGAGGAGACAACGTGCAATTAGACAGTGCTGTACCCAAGTGAATGGGTCTGTGCTAAAGCAGAAGGTGTGGAAGGAGCTTTGTCAGTCTGCAGATTGGGTCTTCATCAGCAGCTAATTAGTGGAGAATAGAAGCCTTCCAGTCACTTGCACCAGAATGGAAGGCCTTTTAAAGAGGACTTTATGAGGTGCTTAACCTAGGCTGCTGCTTTTGTTTTCCTAGACAAATAGACATGCTTCTATACCACCTAAAGAATGCAAACAGGCACATCTGGATTGGATTCTGTCCTGAGAAAATCTTTGTGAATAATTTGCAAGCATAAATCATAGAGAATCCTACCGGCAGCCGATATTCAAGTCTCAGACAAATTGCTGCTAAAGATTTGCTTTTGAGGGTTTGGAATCAACAGTCTATCTTCTGGAATGAGGGGCTTTCTCTATGTGAGATCATGCTGGACTCTGCCCCAGCCATCACCCACTACTCTTCACAGTCTCTACCTCTCTGCCCATCCACCCCCTTAACGGGGTGCCGGAGCCCCGGAGTGCAAGGGAGAGGGGTCACGGGGTCAAAGTCTTTTCCTCTTTGGATCTCAGAGCTTGCTGGGAGAAGCTTGGCGAGAGAATGGTTGCATTAGAGCCGGGGTTGGGGGGTCAGGATTTTAATTCTGTTAAAGAACAGCTGGTTTGAGTTTCTCCTCACTTCACTCTCCCTTCTCTCTCCCCACAAATCCAGGGAGATGAAAAATTTGTTCAGAGGGGAACCAGTAAAATAAAAAAGGTTTACAGTCCAAACTCCTTACCCTTACCCTGCTGTAGCATTAGTGAGGAATGCAATAACGTCAGCATTTGGCCTTGGAGTGATTGACTTAAAACAAGGAATTGCTTTCTGTGTTTTGGTGTCTTAGCAGTCGGAAGAAACTTAAAATCCTTGAAAAAGCTTTTTCAACATTTCAATGAATTTATTATTATTTCCAAAATAACAGGAAATAATAATTAAACAGGTGAGATGAACATCATCTTCTCAGTTCAAAACCTGCTCTTCTTCCAAGTAAATTCCCCAATTCTCAAATTCACTTCCTGTTTTTCATTCCAAATTTTTCAATGTTTGATTGAATGGCTCCAAACAGGACTACAGTATTTGTTGATGTTGTTCATCTGAATGCCAAGACAGAACTCCCTCACATTTCAAGCTAGTTGTGGAGGGGAGAGTGAGGTGGGGGGCAGCAGGAGGCACTGGAGCGCTCCTATAAATGGAAAACTAATAACAGATTTTCAGTCTGCTTTCCCCTGCACTCTTGCCGGCTCCCTGGCCCCAGGCTGTGTTGGTGTGTGGCGCAGCAGCAATCAAAGGTCATAATTTCATTGGCGGTTAGCATCAGGTTCAATTTTTCTACTAGGTTACATTTACCAGAAAGTCTGGATTGTGTTACTGTGTACTGGTGGAATCAGTCCGGAGCTGCAGGATCCCTCTACCCTCCCAGGAGGAGCCAGGCCCCCCCAGAGGGGAACAGAAGTGCACACATATGTTTAGAAATATGCGTTGAACAGAGGCACACACACGTGTGGAGACCAATAACGCCAAGCTAGTTTACAAGCATCCTTCTACTTTATGTATCTGTATATCCAGACTCACACTCACAGTGGCTTCTGACATAGTTACTGAATTGATATTTGATCAGTTCTGTCTGTGGATGTGCATACCTTTGGACCCCTCTAGTGGTAACAACCCTTTCTGCACTGGTGATAAGGATGATGTCTGTTTTGGACTTGATGATGACGTCTGTTTTGGAAGAAAAAAAGGAAATTATGTTATTTCTTGTGGGAAAAGATCTGAAGCATGGGGTAATCATGATTTCCCACAGAACAACACTTTTTTTTGAGGATGGTAATTATGGTAAAGGTATACTAAAACAAAGCAAGAAGATTCAGAAGTTTCAGAAGATTTCAGATTTCAGAAGATTTCAGATTCAGAAGAAGTATTAATACCGTGTGTGTATGTTGTGTGTTTCAGGAATGTGATCAGGTACATATTGACGATGTATCCTCGGACGACAACGGTCAGGATCTGAGGTATGATTTTAATTTGTGGTTAAATGGTCACATTAAATGTGCCACAGGCTGGGCTGATGGATTATTATTTTTTTTATCTCTTCCAGTACATACAACTTTGCCGCCGACGGTTTCCACGCGGCCGCAACCAGTGCCAATCTCTGCCTAGCCACGGGTGTGCGGGGAGGCGTGGACTGGATGAGAAAGCTGGCTTTCCGCTACCGGAGAGTAAAAGAAATCTACACCACCTACAAAAATAATGTCGGAGGTAATTCCCAACAAGCTGTCCTGCTCCGTACACATCTGTTATACAGAAATGCACGTGCGGACACCCTCATTATGTGGGCCAACCTCAGCGCATGTTCACGTGTGTGTTCTGTGAACTCACAGGCCAGCCACACCGCCTGGTCCGGGTACATTTTGAAAATTTCAGCGGTATTCACGAGGACCGGTCCAACCCAAACATTGTTACTCTGCATTTCAGGTCTGCTGGGCCCGGCCAAAAGGGAAGCCTGGTTGCAATTGCGAACAGAAATTGAAGCTTTGACAGACTCATGGTTAACACTGGCACTGAAAGCACTGACATTAATCCACTCAAGGTAGGATTCCAGTGATGGAAATTGCATCCAGTCCCACATTTATAAACTCACATGTTGTGTAACTCTTGAGAAAGCAAAATTCAGTCTTCTCTACGTGTGACACATATTGCAAAATTGACAATAAAGCTACTTTCAACTTGAACCTTGAAATGAGTCAACTCCAAACTCCCAAACTGTTAAAGAAAAGACATCTTTGTCATATGAATTAGCTTTATCTTTGGATTTTCTGAGATAAGTGTGCTAGTAGATGATGTCATGCCTGCTCCATCTTCCTCTGTCTGTTCTTCAGGTCAAACTGTGTGAATATCCTGGTAACCACCACACAGCTGATCCCTGCTCTGGCTAAAGTCCTGCTCTACGGCTTGGGAATCGTCTTTCCTATCGAGAATATTTATAGTGCAACCAAAATAGGTAAATGCTGCGCGTGAAATGCGATTTCACCCACCCTCGGGGGTTATCATTCGAATGTTTACTGTTTAATTTGTTGAGTGCAAATAGCTGAGACACAGGCTACTTGAGGGGCGGGTGTGGGAGATGTCACTGGAGAGGATTGATGTTCCTCAGGCCTAATCAGCCAGACTATTTTCCTGGATCTGGACCTGTGATGCACCCCCCCCCCACACCCACACACACACACACACACACACACACACACACACACACACACACACACACCAGGCCTCTCCCATGCATATGAAACCACTTCTGCACATTTATGTCATTCCACAGCAACATTCCCTCCACGCCTCCTCTTCCTCCTCCTTTATCTCTTACAGTCCTTCCACATTGATATTTCAAATGCAAAATGGATGTTAACATTCATGCATGGTTTAAAGGGGGTCACCAACGTGACAACTTTTAGTGAGGGATCTCTGCATGGGGGTGCATCAGTAACATCCCACTGTCGACCTCTCTACAGGGAAGGAGAGCTGCTTCGAGAGAGTAATTCAGCGGTTCGGGAGGAAAGTTGTTTACATTGTTGTCGGAGACGGTGTAGAAGAGGAGCAAGGCTCCAAAAAGGTAGGACCAAAAAATCCCATCTACACACAGAGCCAACTTAAAAATGTCTTGACTTCCATTATGCATACAGAACACAAAACAAAGGAATCGCTCCGGTCTGAAAAGTCTTATTTGCTTTGAATCACTTATCCTCTTACAGGGCATTCGAGTACAAGAGAGAAAGTCTAGTGTGTAATCAGCGCTCTTCCTCCGCCATCTCAGGTTTACAGGGAAGGGGAGGGGAGAGATGGCATAATTACATATCCCGACTCTGTGCCCTGAGCAGTGTGAATGCGGCATGTGAAATGCTCGGCAAGCCCTGTCAGGCACGCTGGAGGCCTGACTGGCATAAAAGAGCCTTAAGTCAGCACTGATTCGGTTTTAAAGCCGATGTCTCGCAGACCTTCTCAGCATCTGTTCTGATAACCCTGACATTCTGATTTTCCTTTTTTTAACGCTACCTGTTGACTCTTGTTCCTCGTTTTGTGGAACCAGCATTTTGCGAGTTTGGATGCAAACCAAAGGTTGCACAGAAGCTACGCGCAGCTAATATCATTAACTTGCGACCATTGCTGGAAGCCATAGCATCGCAATCCTCTCCCCCAGAAAGGTTCCAGTTTCACCTGTTCCCTCATAAAAGCATGAAGACGGACAAGGAGTGATCAGGCAGCGATCAGGAAGAGGTAGCAACCTTTAGCCTGGATAAGTCTGTAAGGCAATAGCTCTGTGTTATGAAAGCTGAACACACCCTGGGAATAGAGCCGAGAAGGTTGATCGCGGAAAAAGATGCAAACGTTTTCACTCAGTCTTAAGTCGTTGCTGCGTGACATTGATGGAAGAAAATGGTGTTTTTTTCTCCCCATGGAGTGGTGAGAGTCCCACGACACACCACATGGTAAAAGGTTTCTGTGTCAACATCGCAGAGGACGTGAAATAACAACAATTTTGCCCATCAGGAGGCACATATCAGACGTGACACTGCGAGGATTCCAAAAGCCAAAGGTCTAAAAAGTTCTCCGAGCCCCAAACCTTCATACCCACAAAAACCTGGAGTCTTTGAAACAATTCCACCGTCAGTTATCACCACTGCTTTTGGAGAAGGAGAGCAGATAGCATCTCCAGCTTTCCAACTTAAAAGCAAAAGACGATTTACAAAACAAAAAGCAAAGAGGTTTTTAAGGGTCAGTGCAGGTTCTCCTAAGCGGAACATATGCCTGGGAGAGGCCATACCTTTGATAAAGGCAGGGTAATGGCTGCACACACAGCAGCTCAGGACTCTACCTGACAAGCTCCTTTCATTCTCTTCGACTCGGGTTTCTCTCCCTTCCTTGACTTGGGAACAACAGCTCATTTGCACTGTCCCAAACTCACACACACACACACACACACACACACACACACACACACACACACACACACACACACACACACACACTTTCAGGCAGGAGAGTCCTGCAGGGGATGGTTTCTGCCCTGCTTGAGGAGACTTTTTTAAAATAGAACCAAAATGCATGACAGTAGCCAGGTTATCGAAACACAACATCAATTATATTAAAATATTGTTTTACTCCAACAGCACAACATGCCCTTCTGGAGGATCTCCAGCCATTCTGACCTTATGGCCCTCCACCACGCTCTAGACCTGGAGTACTTGTAGCACCCTTCTCCAACCTGACACCCTGAAACCACTCTCCTTCGCCCTGGCCATGTCCTATGCTCGCCGCCGCTGACCCTGCAGCCAAGAAGAAAAGCAAAGAATGGGGGAAAGAGACAAAGGCAGAGTGCACTCAATGTGCCGACGCGCCGTCACACTTCGTCTTAACGCTAAAACTTTCTCTTTTTTTCTTTCCCTCTCTCTGGAAGCGAAGGAGGGAGGTGAATTTATGGCACTGCAGCTGCTTTCCCTGGTTACTGTGAATTGGCTGCTTTCTGAAGCTGTCAGAGTGTTTTATGGCCGCCCGTTTGTGCCGGGACTCTGTCTGGGTTCACACCTGTGAGGAGAGCGGAGCTACTGACGACCTCGCCGCAGATCTCTGCTTCCGCTAAAGCCCCAGCCCGAGGACTACTGGCGCTGACATTTCTCCGTCCTTTCAGCCAATCGCCCTGCTCCTCAGCTTCCCCCATCTCTACTGGTTCCTTATCTGTCTATCCACCTTTGAGCCTCCAGGGGCACAGGGACAAAAGCGACTGCTCCTCTGTTAAGCGTTGGCCTGGGAGTCCTGCTCTTTTTATTTATAAAGGGAGACTTTGAGTGGCATTGCACCACTGAGAGGGTTCCTCAACCACAAAAGACTTGTGCCTTTACCCTTAAATCCCACCGCAGCCCGAGGAAGACTTTGATGGACGAGGGAAAAAAGGAAAAGGGGTTTTCCAATAATTTAAGTAAAGTACTAAAAACTTTATTGACAGTGCTCAGACAATCGTGTATAGCGGGACTCTTTGTGTGTATGTTTGTAATCACTGGACTATTCCTTCCTATACTCGTTTAGGTATGTGCTCTTGAAAGGTGGCAATGTTTTTTCCTCCCATAAAATTTGTTTTTTTAAAGTCATCCCGTCGCACGCGAGTGGCGCGACGCCTGAAAAAGTGTTGACGTGTTGAAGTTTTGCTCGGTAAACAAATATGTAGATACTAGAATTTTGTGATGAATCGTATCGTCAAGACCAAAAGCATGGATCTCAAGTGTCATCCGCCTCTCATTTGACTCTGTGATGTTTCTCCTTAAAGGAAAAGCCTGATTGGGTATTTTCAAAGGATTTAAGGGTTTTACTTAGTTTCTCAGAAAGGTAGCTCACCGCTCGCATCATTTCTCTGACATTTTGAAGCAAACAAAGTTGTGATCAGGGTTTCAGGTGTGAAAACTCCTGAGGGCCTTGTCAACAACACATTTGGTTCAGAAGTTGCTGGCTTGAAAAGGTGTAATTCTCTTTTATACACGTGTAATAACTTGTACAGTAATTTTGTATTGATGTAGTGTTTTTATTTCAACTATGAAGATACACCGTGTCCCTCTTCAGAACAGCCGAAACCTTTCGGTAAAGCTTCGACATCTGTGGATGGGCGAATCAACAATAATCGGTTACAGAAAAGCCACTAGCTTCAAAGGGTTTGCGAATCTACAGGACATGTGCTATCGACTGTGAATTTCTTACGCAGAAACAGATTTACTTGTGTTTCTACTTTTCCTCTCCTTTGCACATGATCGCTGTTGGCCTCTGTATTTAAATTCAGAACCCTCCCGCCTCCCGCCGCCTCCGACCCACCCTCACCCTCCCTCCCACTCACTCTTGGGGGGAGGGGGGTATCTTCATATTGCTGCTAGATTAAGGTAATGGTAGGTACAGTAAATATAAAAAAAAATATTTTATAGATTCATACGGCACGCTTTTTTTTAATTACGTTGCGATCATACATGCAAACTGGAAATACTTTACACCACACGGGCCTCGTTGTGAAATGCAAAAGATTGTTGTGTCTGCAAAATATGTGTACAGAAGTTTTTTTTTTTTTTTGACATTATTATTTGATTGTGTTTAAATTAATAAAACTGATTTGTGAACTGTTGCATGTTGATTATTTATTGAAAACGGATGCTTTACAATGGGACTGTATTATTCATGTAATTAATGCAGACATAAGCATTGACTGTTACTTAATGCCCCAAATGATGTATTATAGTTAATTCCTGTAAATAAATGTAACGTTGTAAACTAACCTTATTAGTAAACAGTGAAGACATTAATTAACTTTTAGTTATTGTTTTCTAATGCATTAGCTAATTTTTTTTTGGCAATATTTAATAACATAATGTATTGCAGAAGTTAAATGGTAACGTCACGCAGAGCTTTATTTAAATTTGTACACCAACTTAACCCACATGTGATTGTTTCTTTCATTTCATTTTGTGTGCCCCTCTGTTGATTTATACAATCCTTTGGTTGATTTTATAGATACACTCAGAAAATCTATGGCGTTTTGCTGAGTCTCAGGGAAACCAAAGTTCAGACCACTAATTGTCTGAGCTTAGTCATCATGGCAAATGTTTGCAGCAGCCTCTCTGCCTAATTAACATATATCAAACTCTCTGAGTCCTAGATTGTTCAGTTAGCTTAAAGCAACACATGAGGAATATTTAGGGGCCTTATTTTATGCGGCGGTCGCAGCAAAGACCATCCAGCCTGGAGCACTGGTCCATACAAGGAAGAAAACAGTCTGGTGTCCAAAACCATGCTGGAGAATTAAGCATGCATGGAATTTTACTCGGAGTCTTTAATATTCCAGAGCAATTGTGTTTTCAGATGGTGTGGTGGTGAAGTATGTACCGCCAGGCTGGATGGAGCACGCTGGGCCTCCCACCAGAGGTGACCCCAACGCGCCTTCCCGACTTCCAACCAGCTGAAAGACTGAGCGGTGTCTGAGCTCCCGACTGGCCGTGGGACAAAATATAAGTCTGCTTTTTTTGATATTTTTCACTGATGCTGGAGGAGCTGGCAGACGAACTCAGACGCGACCAGACGGGACGTTTAAGGAGAGGAGCAGTGGGCGTTGTGGCGTGTCGGCCAGCTGCTCTTGGCTGCTCGTACCAAACAGAAGAGAATGAAAGCAGGAGCCGGGTTGTGTCTGTGTGGCTCATGTTAAGCACCTTTAATATTTTCTGATGATGTTTATTATCCTTGATGTGCGGCGGATCCGGCACATCAAGAAATGTGCTCGCTGTGGGTAGATGCATCACATATGTTCCAGTCTGTGCTGCAAAGTCTTACCTTAACTTCAGGTGTGATGCCCCGAAAGCTCTGAAATAAATTAAATAGGTATTTGCAAAATATTTCCAAAATATGCAGGTTAAAGTGAAAGAAAGCTGAGATCCTCACATAAATTCAAGAGTCAAACATGCACGGTGCTTGATTTATATAGTCTGGTACGTGTAATTCCGAAGAGGCACGATCTTCACTGAAGCCCCATCAACCCCCCTCGCAGAAGTAAAGGGGCTCATTACCCAGCAGGTCCTCTGCTGGGCATTCCTCTTCAGGACGT
The DNA here is from genome assembly GCA_015343265.1 of Pao palembangensis. Lineage (NCBI taxonomy): Eukaryota > Metazoa > Chordata > Actinopteri > Tetraodontiformes > Tetraodontidae > Pao > Pao palembangensis. The sequence goes on from CM027086.1 coordinate 14,797,987, forward strand.
CCTAGCAAAGTGGCCGCCCTCCATAAAACTGCTCTGTGATAATAAACAACACCGTTGGTGATTTACGACCTTGCCCAGACAGTGATTTCATGCAGATTTCCATAGATGGGGGCCTCTGACAGCGCATCACAATTGAACTAATATAGTATTACATACATATCAAACTCCCCCCCCCAAAAAACCTGATCTGCCACATCTTTTTTATGAGCAGGAAGCCTATTAATAGGCCCGTGCTCTCCTCTCGGTGGCTGGCGTGTCTAAAGCGGGGGGAATTTGTCTCTCATGTCTGCAGATTGAGAAATAAGAGGGAGACAGAGGGAGGTGGGGGGGGGGACAAAATCTGACACTTGGCCTCCATGCCTGGCAGAGCTGCAAAATCAAACTCCAACAGTTTAAGTCTGCATTTCTTAAATCATGTGATTTGTCGGGGACAAAAAGCTAAGCTAGCCAGTTAGTGCGACAAAAGCTGCAGTCACGCTGAGGCGATGCGCTCTGCTAAACTTGGCCCTTTGTTTACTCTTTGTTTATTTCTCAGTTACCGGGTTCTGACCGACAGACGGGAGCAGGGACAGCTGGTAATCAGGAAGTTGTGGATGCCTGGGATTGGAGCCAGGAGCATGTGGGGGCGGCTGTCAAAGCCTCATTTCTCCTGTGAGTACAAACTTTAATTCTACTGATGAGAAAATTAGCCAAAACTTACAGTTGGTCATAAAATATTCATGTCGGGACAAACGTACAGCTGCTGTCATTCAAACGGACACTCGGCCTCGAGGCCGAAGTCCAGCAACAACATCAACCTTTAGCGTAGGGTCAGACCTGGAACCGTGCTCCAGGTCTGCCCAACCGCAGCACAGCTCCACCTGCATCTGTGGTCAAACGTGCAAAACATGCACACTCCCCGTATTTACTGGGCCCACCACACTGCTTCACTGGAGAGTGAGTGGCAGAGATTTATATGGTTAAAGCCGCACTATAATTCTGTGTGTGCGTGTGTTCTGACTCCTCACCTATGAACCAGCAGTTCCCCGAGGCCATACTTTACCTGCCCGTGCCCCTTCAGACCTCCCTGTACGGTGTGCGTTAGCGTCGTTGCTCACATGCGTGCCTCGGTAGAGACCTCCCCTCGAGTGTTAATTGGGCGAGCTCTCCAAAGCCGGGCCTCGGATGTGGGCCAAGGTCCCTCTTGTTTAACGGAACACAGCCACTGAGCCAGGATAATAAAGCCCATGTCGTTTGGTTATTAAAACAGCCTCGCATCTGACCGCGGCTTGTTTTTGCTCAATAAGTCATGGGTGAAGTTTTTATTTCTAGAAGTGGAAATAAAAGAAAGTTGAACCCTGTTTTGTCGAGTTTAAAGCCCAGTCTGTTCTTACATACTGGGCTCTAAACTCTACAAAACAGGGTAGAGTTTAGAGCCCAGTTTGTTCTTACATACTGCATCATTTCCCCTTTTTAGTCATGAAACAAGATGGTAATTAAGATAATGCTAAAGGCCGGTAGGAGGGCATGGGCCTAAAGGCATCAGACGGGGCCCCGTGGTACTGTGGGCGCACCAGAGTCTATCATGGGAAACTCCAGAGTCCATATTCCAACAACATGCTCATAAAATTAGGAAAGGATAGGATGTAAGGAACAGCCACACCTGGACAAGATGTTGCATATCCTGGGTGACTCCACTCTCCTGCCGGTAACGTGATAAGTGACAGTTCTGGAGGGGGGCTATGGTAGTCAGCAGTGTGGACCAGTGCCAGTCTCTCCATGCCTGCACAGGAGGGCTTGGGAGAGTCTAAACAAACAGGGCAATGGCGAGCAGTGCCGGAGAGCAGGGGGGACGTCCAGGGGGACAGATCTGTTAACCATCAGTGGCTATGTTTCATCCTGCCGCCCCTCTCCAAAAACCTTCAAGGGAGGCTTTGTGTACGTACTCTGCAGACAGGAGCTGGGACCAACAGGAAACCAGCTCCAACCCCCCTCTCCCTTCCTTTCCCCCATCCACCTCACCCATTCACCTTCCTCTTTACACCCATCTGCCCTCCACACGCACCCCCTGCTACACCTCTAGCCTGCTCGCTCATACCTCTCCTGTGCACTCTCCCCCAGTCAGGTAAAGCCGATAAAGAATATGGTTGACGGTGCTGACTTAGACCATTGTTGATAAAAGATGACGCTCACCAAAGGCCGTCATCGCCAGGCCATGAAAGGACACGGTGGCAGGGGTATTTACACATCCATCCATAATTCATGTTCAGTCCTCTGAACCCCCCCATTCAAGAGAATTGACAGAGTTCACTAAGTTAATTGATAGTTAGCTTGTGAACTATTCAGTCGGACAGCTGATACCAATTCCTGTCGGGGTTTAGCTGTTGAGAAGCATATTCATCCTGACAAAAAGCCGCTGAGCCAATTAATGCCATACAAGAAAAAGGAAAACGCAGAGAAAACATAGAAAAACAATAACTGATGGCAAAATAACAGTGTTTTGTGTCAGAAAATGATCTAAGAAAGCTATGATGTCTATGTTAAGCAGCTAAAATATAGCTGTTTACGTTAACACTATCTGCAGATGTGCTGCATGTAAATGAAAAGGCGTCATTATTAGCTTGATAGAGACATTGTTTGTGAGAGAGATGGGGGGAAAAAATTTGACCTAATTAATATTTACCAGTGAGGAGAAATGCTCTTCCCTGGCACGGATCATAAAGGCCTCGTTGTCAGAGCTGACTGTTCTTGCACAAACTCCAATTAAAAAAAAAAAAAAGCAGATGTAACCTAATCCACAAAAAAAAAAAAAAAGCAGATAAGATCTGGAGTCGGCCCCGAGTCCTCACAGGCTCTTCTCCTCTTCAGAACACCAGTGACAAGAGGCGTTCAGGAAGCAGCAAACACCCCACACATCAATAGATTAGAGGTTTTCTGGCCAACATATCCATTCCAGGACCTTAAATTACATTTGCACCTCTCTCAAAAATGAAAAAAAAAGAAAAAGCTCTAGCCTGAGGCGGCCTGGCATGGAGAGACGCACCAGGAGTTGGCTGACAGCGGCGAGCTGTCATAATTTACATCCACGTGTTTGTATTTGGTGGGATGATTGTAAAGGAGCCTGCTTTGTCTGCTGTGTGTGTTTGTGTGTGTTTGTGTGCTTGTGTTTATGTGTGTCTGTGTACTGTACGGAGACAGAGAGCTACTCTGCGGCACCATGACAACGGTGGGGCCTGTCGGATCCTCCCTGTCTAATTGTCTGTGTCTTTGTAACCGGAGACGCACGGGCGAGGCGGGAGGAGGGCCATTCACACGCCAATCGCTTCTGGATTTGTCCTCCTTGAGGCTTCTGAATGCCATCGTGAAAGGAGAAGGGGGAGGGGGGGTGCGCATAGGTGTGTGTGTGTGTGTGTGTGGGCAGGTGTGTATCTTGTACTTATGCATCCCCTATAGTTAACAGATGATTAGCTTTAATTATTAGCCTTATGTGGGCTTTGTTTTATTGTTTCATGTGTTGTTTATGTGCCTAATGCTTAAATAATCACAAAAACTCTCTCACGTCCTGGAATTACCGACTTGTTACAATCATATATGCATTTGTTTTTGCGTAGAGTATTTATTTAGCTGGGTTAGTGCTACTTTCAGCAACTCTACTGGCTAGCATTGCTTCCTTTTTTTTGCAGAAAATCTGACCTTGAGGATGTAAAAAACACATTTTAGTGACCAAACGTCCGTGTAAATATGCATAAACATTCACGGGTCCTGCTCCTTGTGCATGTTTAATAGGACAACATGAGGAATTTTAAGTTGGAGACAAAAGGTGGTTTCGTCTCAGTGGGCATGTTGAATTTACTGCCCTCTCCTTTGCTCCGCGCTGCCCTCCATCTGTCTGCACGGACCGGGCTCCTCTGATGTCTCTGTTATGTTCCACCATAAAGGGGCCTCAGTAATGGCCCCTGTCACAGACAAAGGTATTAAGGGCCTAAAGCCTCTTTTTCCTTTTCTCCACCGGCAGCTGGGCCAGGGGAATAATTCGATTTGGTATTTTGTGCTGGAAAAGAGCCTTTTTCCTCCCCTGGCTTCTCCGCAGCCCCCTGAAAGACTCTACATGACATTAACACGTTTCAGAGCGCATTATGGCTTGAAAAGCGATTTGTCTAGACAAAGATGTGGTTTACTTGTAGTTAAAGCTTCATTTCCTGCCTGTTCCTTGTGCCGCACTCTCTCCCTGCACCTTTACCCCTTTACCTCCCATCGCTGCAGCCCCTCCCCCCCTGCATGACTCCTGCGGGGCCCGCTACGGTCGGCGCCCTGACAGGTAAGAGGATTTCAATCAGTTTACCTCGAGAATGGGCCCTGCGAAACGTGATTAATGAAAGCAATTAGTCTCTGTCATGTCTTCGGCGCGCTGCTGCTGAAATCGCTGCGGCCGCTCTTCACTGACGCTGAGAGCAAATTACATCACCCGGATCCTCTCTCGCTCTCAGGCTCTTTATGAGCTCCCCACGTCTCAATGAAGAGAGGAATGGAAAAGGGGGGGGAAGGAAGAAATGAAGCCCAGCTGATACCCATGTGTGTTCAGTTTTTCATGATTCAGGAGTGTATCCTGTAAAAATTCACAGCTCCTTAAGAACCATAATAAAGAGGGTAATACTCATCTTTTTTTCCGTGCTGGTGCACAGAAGTTTATATTTTTGGGAGGAAAAACACTGACATGGAACACCAGGAGTGTATATGCACGTGTGTGTGTGTTATTGAGCGGTAAACATTTACTTTTCACAAATGTGCTTTTTCTCTCCATGGTTGGTTATTTTCAAGGCTCGCACCAAACCTGTGAGGTCCGATCACACGCATTCTCTCCTGTTACCAAGGAAACACACAGCAGTAGTCACCGCCCGCCAATGGGCCCACCTGCTTCAAAAGCATCACGGGCATCATTTCCACCTACACTGACAGTTCCCTAGGCAACACATGACCCGTCACCAGGCCAGGCCGGGGCTCCAGGAGGAAACGCTGAAGTTTGCATTTCGTTAGCCCAGCAAAGGAACTTTCATCATTTATTCTACATTGGTACGTTTCCGACAACCTCAAACTTTTTCCCTGAAAAAAGTCAGGAGGCGGGACTTGTCCTGTTCCCTGGACTTCCTCAGGGGAGGGGAACTTCTGCTGACTGGAAACAAGTCTGTGGAAGATTAGCTGACAAGATGGGCACGCTGAAGGTACCAAAGTCAATTTGGGAATGAACTAATGCGATGCTATCACATCTTAGAATAGAACAGAATACAGTACTACTTGGAAAATTAGAATATCGTGTAAAAGTTGTTTTATTCAGGCAATCCAACATAAAAGGTGAAACCACTACATTTTATAGACATTACATGCAGTGAGATATCTCAAGCATTTTTTGTTGTAATTTTGCTGATTATGATTTTTTTTATTGATTTCAAGCAATATTCTAATTTTCTGAGTTTTTGAATTTGAGGTTTTCTGAAGCTCCAAGTCCTAATCAGCAAAAAAAAAAAAAACAAAAGCTTGAAATACATTGATTTGTATACTATTTGTCTATATAATATGCACATTTCACCTTTAAAGCTGAGTTACAGAAATGAATGCACTTTTTCAGGATATTCTAATTTTCCGAGTAGTACTGTAGAATAGAATAGAATAGAATAGAATAGAATAGAATAGAATATGTTTTTATTATCCCACAATGGGGAAATTGCAGGGTTCCAGCAGCAGCATACATTAAGAAATAAATACTATAAAAGACTTAATAAGAATAAAAAAATATGTCTAACCCCATATATACATTCACAATTCTGTACATGAATTATGACCATATTGCACATAGACAGATATTGCACTGATTGTGTGATCACTAGGATGCTGCGTTAAACAGTCTGATGGCTGTGGGGAGGAACGACCTGTGGTAGTGCTCCTTCCTAGTGCTGAAGGAGCTGCCTAGGGCCTCCACAGTTTGGTGCAGAGGGTGGGAGGAGTTGCTCCTGATGGACGTCAGCCTGGCCAACATCCATCTGTCTGCCACCTCCTCAATGGAGACCAGGCTGCAGCCCAGGACATGGATGCATGCATGGTCTTTTAACTCCTCCCCCATACGTCATCCGCCCGATTTAAATACATTTTCCAGAACTTTGATGTGCGGTGGAAACGTGACACACACAGATTACCAGTAAAATTTTTACCCAGGTAAATAAATGGTCAACCCACAATGGAACAGGCAGTCACAGGCAATTTTTGCATTTGCAGACACACACACACACAGACTTCTCCTTAGCTTGTCGAAATCTAATAAAAACATTCTCAGCACCAAACCCCCCCTCACCACCTTTTCGTGGTCGGGTGCAGGAGATGACTGATGATGCCGGATCGCGATTGCAGTCAAAACAAATTTGTGGCCAAGTTGAGTCTAATAAAGGAACGTGTCACATGTAAAGTTGTGGCTGCTTTCTAATAGTTTTAGCAGCCGTTTTTGGGTTTCATACCTGTAGAGAAAAGAAACGTCCATTACTGTTCGGTCTTTGCTGGTTTTCTTCTTCTGCTCGGTTGGCGAGCCTCGTGAACTGACCACTCGGGCCCGTCTTTGGTTTATTTTGCGGGAGTCATCAGTGCATTTTTCCCCCTCATCGTTAAAACACATTTCTTAATAAACTCCACAGACCTGTTTAATCTGGCCGGAGTTTAATCTCTCTAATCCTATGCTGGCTTGTCTGTGGTCTTTGGAAAGGTGTGTGGAGGATGATAGCGCTTGCATATTTTGATGTGATCCTATTTCTTCATTTCCTGCAGTGGCTGGGAACACGGCTGCAGCGAGACCAGACGTCAGATAGAGAAAAGCCTGACAAAAAATTTGTCAGGCTCATTCCTCATCTAAATGGAATGACTGCAGGTCTTTGGCATCCATGAACTGACTACTGTCAGATCTACCCTCCAAACGCAGCGGAACTGTTCCACAGGCACGCGTTAGCGGGGGTATCTGTGTGGGTGGTCACTCAGGTGCCAGCTGTACATCCACATTTATGCAAAATCAGATGCCCCACGGTTCAGTAGGAGCGGATATTTTCTCATGCTTCCAGATAGAGCGTTAACAAAAGGCCTGTGGCTGCAGGGCACGCCGGACTAGCCAAAGCAATATTAGCTATCCCGAAATTATGTGTGCTGGCGTGGCTTCCAGACGTTCAGGGAGGATGTTTGCCTGGAGGAAGCATTTTTTTGTGGTTTCTTAGGTGCTCAGTGTGCCTAAGGTTTTTTTTTTTTTTTTGGTCTGTGCCTTGAGATTGAGATTGAGATTTCGGTAATTGACACTGTGTCAATGTGTGTAACTTTTACACATTACCAAACTAACCACAGCAGCTCAGGTCTATTTTAGGCCCCAAAATTATTAGACCTGTAAAGGAAATGTGGAGGAAATGGATAATTTGTTGCAGATTTCAACTTGACACAAACAATCCTCCAACCAAAAAATGTCAAAACAACAAATTCAGCATTTAAGACCCTTTTAAATACAAGATTGAATTCTAAGTAATGAAACACTGTTGCTTAAAACAATATCCCAGAGCTCTTTATTTAAAGTATGTTATTGCAGCGTCATGCTACTTCATATTAGCAATAAATGAATAGCTTTACAATGCTTAGCTTAGCATGTTTCTAAAGAGTTTTTTTGAATCTCGTTTTTCTGGTGGGTACCTTTCTGCATCCTTGTTGTTATTCTGTGACTAGTAACATAATTCTGTCATGCAGAGCAGTTCCGACAGCAATGAGCATTAGGTTGTGTTACACCGATTTATGTTTTACTCTGACAGAACATTCGTTGGCGTTCCGCATAACAGCGATCCTGTTTCTCTGTAACAAGTATTGTTTAGCGTGAGGTTGCCAGCAGCAGGTTAGCACCTACTCAGCTGCGCTAACATGATACGCATTCACCTCCATTGGGGATATTCTCTGCATGTTCTATTTATGGGTAAGGAGTAAAACGACACTTTGCCCTCAAACCCCTCCATCAAAACGGAAGAGAATGGTCTCAGAGGATGTACCGGATGGGTCGGGACAAAAGATGGGGGGAATGAGCCATACACACAACACAAACATGTAGCAACACTGCTTAGCAACAATTGTTGCTTATTTGCTAGTTAAAATACACAGAATTAGCAACAGTAAAGATGAAAATAAGACCTATACCTATTAGAGTATCTTATCCATGAGTCATCATGAGAGTTGTCAGTAATCACGCCATCTGCCAAGATTTAAGATGAAGCAGCCAATCACAACAAGAAGCACACCACCATACGTTCTTTGCTGTATTTGCAAGCAAGGAGCTCTCTTCATTCCATAAACAGTTATCACGAGGCAGACTTTAACGTGCCTGCACGTTTAATTTACGCTCTGAACTCATCCCAGTACAGCTCGCAAGCCTAGCTGGTGGAATACACGACGCTGTTTCCTTTTTAAGATCAGATGAACCGCAAACTCCTGCTTTTTATGGCTCCCCTCCACAGGGGCTCCCAGCTGTTCTCCCCAATGTGCTTGGGCGGGAGGATTTCGGAGCGGCTGCTCTTCTACAAGCGCACAAACATGACCTCAGACAACTCACATCCACAAAGGCTGACTGTCTCAGATACCACTGCACAGTCTGGCAGAGGAAAACCAAACAGGGGCCGCGCCGCAAGCTCCTTATTTGTTGTACTCTGGTGGCAGAAACTAACTGTCAGCGCCTCAGGTGATCATCAACAAGCATACTTTTTCACACACCAACGATGGCGCTTGAACACAAGAACCTGTAGCTATCCTAGCTTCATTCTGGACACCTTCAGACCAATGTGACAGCATACTACATAACAGTCATATAGGTGCAGGTTATTCAAACTAATTTATCTCAGTCACAAGACTAAGAACAGCTGGTAGAGCAATGCTGGGTAATGCTTATGCTCTTTGGCAGTGCTATAAGCCATGACAATCTCCTTTCAGTTCTGCAAACCTTTCTCTAACACCCCAGGATGCCCTTACAGCTGCAAGTGGGTAGAAGGTTCTCATGCAAGCTGACTTCTCCATCACTCTTCTGCAGAATATGGCACTTTCCGCTGAGGCATCGGAGGCTTGGCTCAGGACGCAGACGTAGATCACGGTTAGCTTGCTGGCAATAGCTTTCCCCGCTCCAGCGGCTAGGAACTGTAGGAGTTACGAGCTGTGATTACTGGCCCGGTTCAGCCCAGACTGGCCGCTTTATGCACACACCAGGAGCTCTGTTTCACCAAAGGTGAGAGGAAATGGGCAGCAAATGATGACCTTCACCAAAACAAACATTTAGATTATGATTTCTCAGAATAAACAGGATACGCACTGGCTATATTTGTGTATGTTCCAGGATTATGAGCATGACAGTGATTTGATTATGATGTAAATCAACGTAGAAGTGAAATATATTAGTTTGGGATTGAATGTCAAATCTGCATTCATGCTAAAGAAACAGTGCAGACAGTGTTTACACAATAACCAGCCGTCAAATGCAAACCATGAACTCATTTTCTATCTTTTTTTTTGGGGGGGGGGGGGGGGGTGTGGGGGTATATAAGCCTTTAGTTCATTTCCTTCAGAGTCAGTGTCTTTTTTGGTTGTTTCACAGGAGTAAAGCAGTAGTTTGAAAGAAATTAATTGGGATTCCAGAAGCATTTTTATCTTTCTGCTGTATCAGCATGATACAGGCTGCACGTTGAGAGAGAAAACATACTCTTCCTTAACGCCCCCCCACCCCCCCCCGAAAAAAGACCTGGATTCTTGTGTTTTCACATGCTGCAATAAAACTACATAACCCGTGCTGTAAATTGTGGCTGTCACGTAAAGAAAAAGTGCGTAAAGTTTGCTTTTTAAACATTTGTTCAGCACACACGCGTGCCAAATCTGGGTATCTGTCACTGTAAAACTTTAAAAGTTTTTTTGTTTTTTTAGTTTTTCGTCTTGCTGTGCCTTCCCCTCTCATCCTCCAGTGACAGCAACTGGATTAATGTGTGTGTGGTTGCCCAGAAGACCCTCTACTGTACCCTCCCTGCAGAGCCTGTCACACAGGCTGATGTATCCCCCCCCCGCCCCTCTTTATGATGGAAACTGATACAAACGCCGTGATAGGGTTTCGGGATAAATTATTCACGCTTCACGTTCTCTCTGCCGCTGTTCCATTTCTTAGAGGCTCTAAATGGACCCCTTTTGTTTTTTTTTAGAAAGGCCTTTTAATTGATCTGTGGCAACGACAACACGCTTGTGACGGACAGAACAAAGATGGCGAGAGTTCAGCGGCCAACATGTCGCGATTTCCGCCGGCGGCCCGTAGTGCGAGGCATTAGGTGCCTTACGATTTACTGTCTGGTAAATGAAATGGCTGTCCACTGGCTGCAGCGGCAGCACATCAACAGAGCACGGGGCCTAATGGCTCTACCATCTGGCGGGATCGGCCTTTAATTGAAAAGAATTTCTGGACTGGAGGGGAAGAACTGGACCAAGTCTACCAATCCCCCAAGAGAGGGAAATAATGAAAAGAAAATAACTTCTCTCCTCTTTAGTGCCTATGGAAGCCATAAAGAATAACAGGACGCGGTGATATAACAGACACGCTGCCACGGTGAGTGGGTGAATAACTTTCATATTACAGCCGACCATCTGCTAAGACGGTTTTCGGAGCAAAGAAGTCAATTGGATTAAACGTTACAGCCACTTTGCTCGCCGTGACATTTGGGACGACCTTTTGGTGGCAGTTCTTGAAGCGATTCTTTGTCAGATTTATTTAGATGTGAAAGATGTGTTTTTACTTTTGTGCTGGACACACCCACTCTGGACTCCCACATTTTTTTTTTTTTCTCTTAAAACAAACACACGGACGGAGGGGATGGCAGACATCCTGGAGGCCATTGAGGATAACTGATGAGTCTAGCAGGACTGAAGGCAGAATAACAACGCGCACCTTTAATGTGGGTTTCACCTTTGGAATCCGCTGAGTCCCGGAAACCGCCTCTCATGCGCGTCTGCGGCAGCTAACTGTCAAGCAAATCGGACGCAAACGTATATAAAAAAAAGAAGACGCAAACTTTATCATAACATCGCTTAAGTGCAACAGTATGGAAAAACAAAAGCAGTTGTTGGACAAGCAATAAACCCAGAAGCTGAGGTAACCTTGAACGCCGCCTCGGCAGTCTGCCAAGAGAATCTGGAAATTTATCTGGGAATCTTGTGTGAATGTCCGCTAACGCTAACAGTGGAAACAGTGTTTTTTTTCAGCTGATTGTGTCGATCAGTCTTTCATAATGCCACGAGTTTCTGGAAAAGGTTATTCAATTCAATTCAATTCAATTTTATTTATATAGCACCTTTTACAATAAAATTGTCTCTAGGTGCTTTACAGAGGTAGAAACCCAGAGCCTGAACCCCCAGGTAAGCACAGTGGCAGGGAAAAACTCCCTTTTAACAGGAAGAAACCTTGAGCAGGTTACTATCTTAATTAAAGCAGGTTACTATCTTAATTAAAGCATTAACCCTTGACTGGGATAAAGGACAAAATTCGTATGAAATGGAAGCAAAACGGCCACATTTCGATGGAACACACCCTGCAATGAGTGTGTATTGGGAGGGTTTCTTTTTTTTTTTTGTTTCCCCAATTTTCTGTATGAACCAATTCCATGTTACCTCAGTTAACAAATGTGTATACTGGATGAGGTCATCTGCTAAATCATTTTAAGCACCCAGAGGACTTGCCCACGCCCAAGGTAAACAGATATAGATACCAAAGGTAAACAATAAAATAGTCAGAAGGAGGCAATATCAATGCTCCAGCAGATGGAATAAAAACAACTGCGATAATCGCAATTGCTAACATCTATTTTTCCACGTCTGAGGTGTTGAAACAAGCCAGACAGGCCTTCTTTGAGAACGCAGCGAACACCTCTTGTGTGTTTTGGCGTCCATTACTTTTGGTTGCATCGACGCCGAAGCAAATTTGTGCAGGCGGAGATTTCAGTCCAGCCCGGATGAGACGGCTCTCTGTGTCAGAGAGCCACCGGTGCAAGCTGGGAAATGAATGTTTATGGAGTTGACGGGATAAGAACGCCGTCACTCAACCTGCGAGCTGAAGGGAGAAATTTGTCTGAGCGAGCCGGAGTCACATGTGAAGGCATGACAAGGAGTCAGATCCATTTTCACTGGCAGATACAAGGCTGGACAAATTGCACAGGGGTAAACCATTTTGTTAGAACAATAGCCAGAAATAGAGCATATGTATGTGTGTGTGTGTGTGTGTGTGTGTGTGTGTGTGTGTGTGTATATGTGTGTGTGTGTGCCCCCATCAGACCAGATGACAACACTTGAAAATATTGACACATTCACAGTGGGAGTTGTGCGATGGGGACGAGACCCTGTTTTCACCTGATGTGAGGGGACAAAACCTGCTAAAATGCAAATGTGTGTGGTATATAATATATGTTTGCATTCAACAGCTCCATATTTGTTAAATCTTGTCTACAGACACAATTATCAGATAATCAAACCATCAGACTGTTACCACAGCAGTTCTAAGACTTTTAAAACAATTATATGGTTTTGCTCTTACTCTTGTATAAGTATGTGAAATGGTTGGATAAACTGCCCCCTGAGAAAAGGTCAGCCCGCCTGAGGAAAATGTGCTTGGCGTTTGGACGACAAGTGGCGTAATTATGACGTTTGGCAGCGCAGAGATGATTCCAACCTGTCTCAAAGCCCCCCTCAATTATGGGTGTGAGGCAAAGTGGTCCAGGCAGGAGCCAATGAGAGCCTTCTCCCCCAGCCTGGGTGCTCTTAAGCAAACACGCCAGGCAGACATCAATGGGAAGTGTCTCTGTTTGAGCACGTCTGACCTTTTCCGTCTGTGCCCACCGAGAGCACATCAGCACGTCTCAGACGTTCAACGGTAATCGCTAACACCCACGGAGCTCGCCCGCGAAAATTACATCGTAAACCCGGCGTGACCCCTTCAGGTGTCACCTCTGGCTGAGAACAGTCCATCTGCATGGTGTGATGGACAGATGCGCTACACGCTAAAGCAAATAAATCGGACGACGACTTTGGAGGATGGGAAAGAGGGAGGAGGAAGAAGAGCGAGAAGGCACGATGGAAAGGAGAGGCGATATAGGCGAGAGGGATCGTCACGCTGGCATGACAGAATGTGACAGAAGATCCAGAGACTCAGGGAATCCTGACACAATAACACGGATGGCAGGAGCTAAAGCCTGGATTTACTCACCGCCGTCACCCACCTCCCAGCAGGAAATCACAGAACGGGTATCAGTGGCTGCAGAGCCCCCCGACAGCTCCAGCTGTCAGCCGCTGGGCTTAAATAGTGGAGGCCTCAGCATTTCAGCCACATAATTCGCTTAGAATCCGGACTTCACCTGGTTATTAATAACATGTAATCAGCCATAGAATATTTGAAATTTGGCTTAATTTGCTTTACTGTCCGTTACTCTGACACAGTTTATTCTTTTTTTCCCCACCTCGCATCCGTTTCCACATAAATATTGGCAGTTTCATCATAAATTTCGCTGCCTTTTGACCGTGACACCATTTTAATGAAACGCATGTCTACTGTCGGAAAACAAATCACAGAGAACGAAGGATATTTGATGGCAACGTCAATCTCAAACCAGACAGCCTCTCTGATTTTAACCAGAGCTTTTTTTTATTTTTTTTAAACATCCCACGCAGGCCTGGCTTTAAATCATACGTAATCATGTACATGCACACAAATTCACATGCACACATCTCATCACGTCAGCCAGCGGTAGCGGGGCCTGACAGGTAACGGTCCTGTGGTCTGGATACCAATCAGTGCCGGAAAAATGTTTACATTCCAGCCGGGCTGTGCGCTTTGCTCTTCAGGTGAATGTATACCTAGACTGCTTGACCACAATTAAGATCCATCAAAATGAGGCCAATTTTTCTAGGACACACTCCGACGCACTCGCATGTGGCGGCATCAGCGGGGGTCGCCGTTTATGCTGCGCACAGTGTTAGCTGCCTGTTAAAAATGACTTCTTTTAGATCCTCTGATGGATTTTTTTCATGTTAAAAATTCATTCAAGTCATTTGTTTCCTGTTCCGGACTAGATGACAATCAGGTTTAATTATTCATGCGTGTGTTTGCATGCGTGTTTATGCCTTGGTGTGTGTGTGTGTGTGTGTGTGTGTTAGCCTGCTGACAGCCTTCACTCTTCCTGAAGGCTTCCGCGCGTTTTGACAGCTCTCCCCAGCGATGGCTGTACGGACCTCGACGCTCCTTTTTAGCCGCGACTCCTGCGCTATTTACATGTTTACGCTCACAATTTCCATCTGTTGTTTCTGGAACAATCAGCTGCAGGGGCCCGGAGGAGGAGCGCCTGTAAATCGTGCTTGGCTTGGGTTTCATGATTTTGGGGAGGGTGGAGGGGACGGTGTGTGGGGCTGGGTCTGATTATGCTGAACTTGGGGTGGTGGTGGTGGTGGTGGGGGGTGGGAGCACGCTCAAGGTTTCTGGAGGAAAGCAGGGGCTCCTGGGATGAGTGAGAGTCTCTTTTGGAGAAGCCTCACAGTCATCCGGACACGAGCGGCCTGGTCCAAACTCACTAATGGGTTTCAGACACAAGCCTCCCAAACACGCCAGTTTAAAAAAAGATACGCTATGTTTACTTTTGTCCATTGACATTCCTTCTGAACTGTTAGACACTACAGGAATGTAATTAAATACTCAAGCATTGTACCCCCAGTAGATACAAACAATTAGACTTTACTTGATTTGACTTTTTTTTTAATCATATTTTTCCCCCATGTTGTTCGTCTTGTATTTATATAATAACGTGAAAACTTTTTACAGTTGCACGCTGCATATAATGAGTAATTTTAAGTCAATTTGTCGTCTTTGGCAGTCAGAGAAAGTAAAACAATCAAGTGGAGGCCAACACTACTAACAGAGAGCGCATGCACATGCAAACATGTTTTCTAACATTACATTTCAAAGTTTCCAGGGTTTTAAAGTAAGAATTTTGGAACAATTTTGTCCAGCATTCAATGCTGAATTTGCAGATTTAGAAAAAGTCAGAGGCAAAGTCAGAGGCTTATATGAGTCTTTGGTATGCAATATTTAAAGTGCAAATGTGCAAACTTCATTTAAAACTGCACGTTTTCCATGTTTTTCTTAAAAGCTCTTACATGTCAGGGAGAAGTTACACCGCATAAAATGAATGCGTTTACAATTATTAAGTATTTAAGTATAAATACTTAACCACAATTATTTTATGTTGGTATAAGTGGAAAGAAGTGCAGAAACACTAAGTGTAATGAGATTTTATCAGAGTAGCAGAGGAACTGTTATGTGTTACCAAATGGAATGCTAAATAATCATTCATATGTCAAAGGTAAACTATTACTACTGAGAGGCAAAGCTGAGCCCCCGGAGGACAAATGGGAGCTGCAAGAAAAAGGGTTATACTGATGACTGTGTGGATAGAGGGGAAAAAGAAAGCAAAGAAACAGGCGGGATGAAAGGATGTGTTGGTCCCTTGTGATGTGGCTGCAGACGTACTGGGTCCAAGCGTCAGCAAAGCCCAGCGTCGGGTTTCCCCCGGCCGGAAGTGGCGCGTTTCCCCTAGCGACAGGCTCTTCCTGCAAAATAAAGAAATCATTAGAAAGATGACAGCTGGGCTGGCTGACGGAAAGCCCGGGGGGACCCGGCCTCGGAGATCTGCCACCCAGCATTAGCTGGCGCTGCTCCGCTTCGACATCGCCTCCCTCGGAAAGTAAACAATGGTTCTGCAGTGTGGTTGTCCAGGAGATCCCTGCTCTCTGTGTCACACTCCATCTTGTTTCTAATTTTTCTTTTTCTATCTCTCATCTCAGTGTGCTTATCTGAAACTCGGGCTCTCGCTTGCACACATCCTCCCTGGTTTTTTACGGTCCCAGAGGATGATGGTCGGCCAGCAAACCTCTCAAATATTCTGACCCCCAAATCATGCATGGCGAGTCTGAGGCTAAAGGCCCCGGGCTCTGGCTGTGACCCCTGGCAATCACGGCGTGTGGCAGCCACACTGGGGCCTCGGCTGCACTGCCTTCTGGGAGCAAATTCCAGCCCGAAGTCTTCCACAAGCATTTCCTCTAAAAAGCCATCGCTTACTTCGGTCTGCCAGAGAAATGCAGCCAAAGAGCCAGAGGACTTAGGGACACATTAGGAAAGCTCTCCTGAAAACCATCAGCGCTTAACCTCAGCTGAAAGAAGGGCACTGCAAGGAAGATATTTCAAAGCCGATCCCAAAAATGAACTCATCCTCTGCCCCAGAACTTACCGCAGGTGAGGACCGGGGCGATTGAGGCTATTTGTGTTTCAGCTGATTTTTTTTTTTTTTGAAGTTAGCTGAATGTGCTCAAAGTTCTGAAACAACTGCTGAGGCGGTAACATCAGAACAAGACAGGAAGTTAGGACATTTGGTCGGTCAAAGAACTGTTCGGCGATTAAGACTTGGTTTTAGGTTAAAGAAATGTATTATATCGATGAAAGTCGTCATAAAGATAAAAATACAAGGGTGTGTGTGTGTGTGTGTGTGTGTGTGTATGTGTGTGTGTGCACGCGCAGATGGGTAATGATCAAACATGACACAGCCTCACCGACACCTCCAGGTGCCACGGCTCTGTTGCCGTGGCGATTAAGAATGACATAGGTTAACACCTGCTAGCGCTCACTCATGGAGATTAATGTGGCTGCAGAGCAAGACAAATACACACACAGACACACACACACAGACGCATGCACGCAAAGACCCAGACACACCGGACCCCTGTCCCCTCTAATGGAGACTGATAAAAGACAGGCTCCATCTCTCGCCTGCGCCACATCCACCATTTCTACATGCTGTTGCATTTAGGGACACGGGCGCATGACTAAGAAGCAGGATGCTGTTTTCACGGCTGTCTTACGCTTCCACACAACACTGTGACAGAAGGCTGGGGGCAGCAGAAGGTCACTACAGTTTGGGTGCGATATTGAGTTACGGACAGTCGTGTGGAGAGGTCAGCACAGCTGACAGGTACACAGATGTGGGCTATTGTCGCTGCAGCAGATGCTGACAGCCAGCTCGATAATAAAGACAGGCAGAGGAAAATATAAGACTGATCAGTGATAAACAGGTAAAGACACTATTCAACAAATCCCAGATGAGGCCAAGATGTGCAAGCTGATCCAAACTGCTGTGAGGCTGTTGACACGTGGTGGATCATTTCCATTGCGGACGACTGAGCCACAGCCAGACCGATTTACACATACAAACGAGGCTGACGTCGATGTTAGGAGGAAGGCAGAGATTTTCATTTGGGCCTTTTTAGCTGTTGCTAAATGCACGCAGCGACGTTCCCATCAGGTTGGTGCCATCCGAGTATGCTGGAATTATCTAAACCTAGCTGATTTACCCAGTAAATGATGCTAAAAATGTTCTTTTAAACCTAACAAACAACACGACATCGTCAAAAGACCTAGCGTACATGCTTTTGGTTAGCTTTCAAATCTTCAAATCTAAATCATGTAATTATTCACAAAGCAAACCCAAGCTGTCTGATGCTGGTTACTTTGCCTCTGGCCCCCACAACTGTTTTTCATTGTGCTTTTGCAGCCTTGAGCCTGCGTGTGACTGCGAGCAGCGACTGTAAAATTCATTTGGGATATAAGCCTTTAATGACTACGGGATGCTGAGGTAAAGCAGGTAAACAGCGGCGGATTTGGGGGCAGCTCACACACACATGGTTCTGTTTACCTGACTTGTTTGTCTATAGATGTTTTCACTTTATTTTCCCCCCTCTTCTTTATCCCCATAATAGCAATTTATATGCGCTATTAGAGCGTATTCACTGTGTAGTTTGGACGGAGGTGGTCTGAAAACCTTGTCGTCATGGTGAAGGCCAGGATGTGGGGCTCTAATGCATCCATGCATCACTGTGCTGCTAATTGTGACTGTATTCATCCTCCTGCAAAATTGTTCTGCATGAAGAATCCAGGGATGTGTTTCATGTTCATATATAACCTGACGTTTGTGTGTGAGCCTCTTTTGTATGCCCCATGCTCTCCGTTTCCTGGTGTGATGTCATATAAACTGGAACACTTTAGCGAGGAGGGTGTTTCCCATCTTCAATCAAACGCTGCAGAAATCATACAAATGCCGCAGATTTCCAGTTAATGCATGCCAACCGCAGCACTGTAACACAAGCGCAGTGAAGGATACCGATCTGCTCGTGATTATCAGCCGAGTCTGAGGGGGAACCGTGCTGTCACTGTGCTGTCACGCGATTGGGCTCCTTCAATAATGGCACAAAACAACAATAATCCCTTCAGTCTTTTGTTGGAACAACTCCGTGGGTCACATGTCCTGATTCCAGAGTTCCGGGAATATTTGTACAGTTGATGGGCCCTTTTTTTTTTACAGAATTAGGGAGGAGGGAGGACAACAGAGCTGGGAGGTGTAAAAATAGCCTTTAGGCTTCTCCGTGCATTGTTTGGTCTCTCAATACCAAAAGGGAGGAGCGAGAGAAGCTGAGGCTGGGAATCACCCAAGGGGTGAGGGTGGAGATGAGGAGGGACGCGAGCAGACAAAGTCAGGGTGACATCTTAGTGTCAGCGTCACCTATTTAGAGGAGGAGGAGGCCGTATCGGTGACACAGAAGCGCTGCAGGGCCGTAGTCTCTGTCTCTGCTGATCCAGAGAGGCAGGAAGAGATCTCAGCGCCGACAGAAGCAGACAAAACAGGCTAATAACGTAAAGTATTTAACATTTTTGTGAGATCCAAAATAAAAATATTTTTAAATAAGATAGAAAAGGTTGATGTCAAATAATAAACTTTTTCTTTTGCGGAGTGTATTTTAAATGGATTTTAAATACAAACTTGTAGCAGTCATGTGAACACTTGTTCACTTCAGCTCCAAGGAGAAAAGTTGTTTATATGTAATAGGTGCACAATATCAGATCCACATGCAGTTTTTGTGATATATATATATATCGTTTTTTCATTCTTTGTGTGATCCTATAGATCATAGAGGATGCTGACTCCTGGTGCTAATGCTACAGATGAGGGTAATTGAATCTGCAATTGTGCAGCTTCCACTGTCCATGGTTCTGTTTGTTACACAGTTTATTGGTGACACAAGACTCTGATCAGGGTTCCTCCTGGGTCTCTGCAGAGTCTCCAGTGGAAAAGCCCAGGATAGTTTCTAAACGCATCAGTGTTTCTTCACAGTCTGCTCCTGAAGCTCATAGAAAACATGGCGGTCCATGTCTTTACGCTGATTTTTTCAGGTGTGAGTCTCCTTTTTGATGAGATCCAAGATGGGCTCCGCTCCAGTCATTCTGGTGGTTGCAGCATTTTCCTATGACAGAGTATGATTTCGAGTAATAGATGTATTTAGCAGCGATATTCCTTAATGGAAACAGCCTAATTGCAACCGCAAATAACCATAGGCCTTCACAACGGATTAAATATACAATAACAGAAAAAGACCAGGCGTGCATTTTTGAAATGTTGGAAAAGTGAAACATGTGCTGTTCTCAGCAGGTTAAAAAAGCGGAGCAGCAGAGAAAAAAATGCTTTGTCACTTTAGATTTCACAGCGCCGGTTTGAGCTGCAAGGCGGCTGGTTTGGATTTGAAAGCCCTCGACTTCCAGGGAGGAAAACAAAAGCAAATATTTGTTTTGTGGCTTATTGTGTTTTAATATGGCAGCAAGACGAGATGCAAATTAAATGCAGAGAGCCGAAAGACGCGGCAGCTGAAATCGAGGCAACGGATCTGTCTCTTCCTCTGAGGAAGATTTATGTTTTTGATTACTGCCCACTTTGATTATTTGAGTTTTAATCTTTTTTGATTAAGTTATCCTGAAATAGATTCCACAGGAAATATCAGGGTTTTTTGGGTTTTTTTTTTTAACATTCTCAAAGGCTTTGTGAGATGATTTCTTTGGCACAGACTTCTTCTCAAAGGAAATAAAAACACAAAAGTCTCTTACACAAACATCAATATACTCCCTGCAGCCGTATGGATCATTTCAAATAAGGCCCTGAATCGAAAACCAAATATACAGTGTTATTAATAGTGTCCGCGCTCGGTGGCAGGCAACACTTAAGAGGCAGGTATCGCGAAATGAGGCCACGCGGGACTGCTGATTGTGAGTGAAGGCCTGCAATCATCATTCATCACCAGTCGGTGCGGTCCTGACAGTCACAGGCTGCTAAAATTGAATCTCAAGTTGTGTCCTATTTTGGTTCAGGAGGAACAGGTGATGTGCTCGGCCCGACACGTTCCCCCGCCTCCACTCCACCCCCTCGGGGCTGTTAGCGAATGCAATGACAGCATAGTTTTCCAAGAAAAGGCTCGGAAGCTAAAGAGGGCCCTCTGTCCCGCAGATCGATACCTGATTGGCCAGTGGCTGCGGAGGTCTCTGCAGTCGTGACTGTGTTCAACATTCATGGGAAAGAAACACCTAAAATGCACCTCAATGAAAGACATTTTTCTCTGCTTTCATTTCGAAGCCATGCTGGACAGTGAGCGGTAATTTTCTGTCTTTGTTGGCAAATGCTCGCCTGACTCGAGAATGCCCGCTCAAATTAGGCAAATCCTTTGTTCCCCATGTGGCGCAGAGTCGGGAAAGACTGCAATGTTGAAAGTAGAACTGGAACAGCAGCACGGTGGACATGCAGCGTCACCAGCAGCACACCTGGCCGCACCCGTCTGCTCCCAGTGTGCATTCCTCCTGGCCCACCATTTACATGCAGGTCACATCCTATTCAAATGTCTCCATCTAAACAGGGGTAAATTTCCAAACACACTCCGTCAACTGACTCTCGCTGCTGTCCAGCCATTTGTTTAAAGTCCCCGCAAAAAAAAAAAAAAAAAATGGAGATAATCAAATCAGCGCAGGGCTCCAGTCTCTAATTCTTTACAGCTTACTGTCACAACAGAGCCCCAAATGTGGATTTTATTGTCTGCCAGACTGTTCGCGCTGTTGGCCGTCTTAAATCTTTTTCTGGAAACTGTTTACTTCCTGTCAGTCAAAGCCGGGTCGGGATCAAGGCAGATAATGCTGCAGCGCTGTGACAAAATAGTTGTTACAGTATTTGCCTGGCACGTGGCCCCCAACTTCCCTGCAATCTTACAATTACTTCTACCATGCGGATGATTACAGGGAGAGCAACAGATACGCACAAGCAAATTATAGTCTAATCTAGAATGCTTGGATTTGAATACCAGCATGCTTAACTATAAAGAGCATCCTAGAGAAGGAATTAAAGGAGAGGGGAAGGTTCCACGTCGCTGGTTTTCCAGGAATATTTGTCCAGACGTATATTAAACATAACGAGGCTAAATTCACATGTTTTACAGTAAATATTGAGCAGAAGACCCCAAGACAAATGCGTCCAGTTGCTGCTCTCTGCTGTGAAAGTGATCACGTCTTTACGGCTCCCATCGCTGCTCTTTACAGATCTGTTTCCCAGAGGTATTTGATGGGGAGAGCCAAGGAGGGAGGAAGTGCAGGTCCGCAGCCCCCCAGTGTTAACAATGGCTCTCCTCAGACCCTCCGTCCTGGGCCCAGCCAGTCATGAAACACCGTGGAGATGTTATTGACCTCAAGGTTAACTCTCCTCAGGTAAGCCGGGCAGATAATGGACAAAGAGCATTTCTTTTACAGGTGGGGTGACACGGCATATCCGCGCGGGGCAGCTCCTCTCGCATTGACAGATTTTCTAATTCACTGCAGATTCCCATAAAAGTGGGTGGCCAGGGCCTGCTCCGCTGCAACAGAGGGCCCATTCATGCTGGGTGGGATAGGGGGCCCGTCCAAATTAACCTGGATTAATTTAAAAAAAGAGCGAGGACTCCTTACATCCGAATAAAATGAAGATCAATGAATTAAACGCCAGGGTCAGGATGTCAAGTTGCAGCGATGATCGACTGACATACGGAAAGCTTCATTCTTTGGCCGAGAGCGGGAGAGAGGGAAAAAAAATGGGCTGGGGAGCCTTAATTACTTTATTCCAAGGAAAAGAAATGCTTCCATGCCTCTCTCTTTACATGCTAGAGTTGCGCTGCTATAAACACACTCATGTCAGGGAGGAATGCTCATTACTTCTCTCATTTGGAATTAGTTACTGCAACAGGAAAGTCATCAAAGCAACCACTGGGAGATTTTTTTTATTATTGTTGTTTAAATTTTGCACTAAGAGTTATTACTTACTGTGTGATTTATGTCTTTCTTGATGTTTTCTTTCATTTAAGGTTTGATTGTTGCATTCTTCCATATAGGGACTTGGATTTCTTCATGTGTTATATATGAATATGTGATATACATAGATGTGTCTCCCTGAAATTTTGACAATAGTTCGAGGAAGAAGTGTGTAAAAAGGAGACAAAAGTTGACAGTGGAGAGTTAAACCTGAACTCCACCATGTCATTCACGACATTATCAATTATCCATTAAGGGCGGCCTTGTAAGGAAGCCATCTCATCACGCAGCATTAATATCTTAAGAGTGTGTGCATGGAAATGACATTCGGGAAGATGGAAAAAGGCCCCAAGGAATGAGCGAGCGGCCTAAGTCGGAGCTGTTAGCAGATTAAAGGCACTTAAAGGTCATACGGAATTTTAGGTGAGGTCATTGGCCGGACTTTCTGCCTTCAATGTATATTAGTGCCCATCAGATGTCATGAAATCAAACTTCTCTCTAATTTAAAATGATTTACACAATGTTAATATTTTTACTTACTTTCATATAAGCAATCAAACTAATTATATAAACTTGACACAGCATGGGAAAACCCAGAAATGACTAATTCTCTAATTCTAATGCAACTAGAGTTAGATATTAATGTCATTTATTTCTCCATCCGTCCATTTTTTTAATTCTAGGTGTTGGAACGTATCCCAGCAACCCTGGACAGTCGGGAAGGCTTTGGAGAACAGAAGGGTCCGAGCTGGACTCAAATCCTGAACCTTGGAGCTATGAGGTGACTCTTTATTTAAAAGTGTCATTTTGATTCAAAACAACATAAAGAGCATACGCAGATGTTACAGTTTTCAACCACAGTTTCAGCATTTCTTCCTTACGTCCATTTGTGCCAGTTTGTGGTAGGTGGGCACCAGAGGCTTCCTAAATGAAATACCAACCCGTCACCAAGGCAGGCTTCACAAATATGCCAACAGGATACTTCCTCAGATTAGCAGGGCTGTTTACACAGTCCCCTGGTAATCTGGGCCACAGGGGACATACCTGTACTGTGTCAGCGGCAGAGCTAGAGTTACACAGTGGGACCAAGCAGCCACGACGGCCCACACCAGAATACGATCCAGAGGGTCCGGCGGGACTGGCCTGGCTCCAGAGGCGTTGGCAGTGGGTACAACTGGCCTTGTCTCCTGCTGCCAGACAAGAGGTGGGCTAGTGTGATTGTGTGTGTGAGAGTGGTTGTGTAACCTGCTGGTGGGAGGGGCACATCGGCCGGCACCTCTGCATCCTTCCTTCCTCTTCTAGATTTTTTTTTTTTTGAGGGGGAAATACTTTGGTAATTGGCTCGTCCACGGGTTTAAAACTAGTACTGTCCATACACACACACACGCACACACACACACACACGCACACACACAGAGAAGGTTTCCTCTCAGGTAAAAACAGGGGTGGGGGGCACAGGGGGAGTCGTGCTTATTGGGCCCAGACAATGACAGCACACAGAACATACTGGTGTTATTGTGCACTGAGGGGAGGGCAGTTTTAATGGAGCCTAAAGCTGATGGATAGATAATAGGAGAGAGCTACCCTGTATGAATTACACACACACACACACACACACACACACACACACACACAAGTCCACATGAACACACACACACAAAATATCCCTTTGATTAAAAATCTGGGTAGCTTTTTATTGCACAAAAATGTTCTCCTTACTACAGCCAGACAAACAGTCCATCCGTCCATCCATGAAAGACCAGAGGAGCGATGTTGTATGTGGAGCTAATGTCAGGGACGCTGATAATGAGGCCATCTCGTAGCCCGCTCTCTCGCGTTCTAATGGCAGAGCCATAGGGGTTTGCGTTCCAAAAGGCAGGAGGATGATTCTGGAGTAAATCACTTGTGGAAAGGTGAAATGTGGCCAGCACGAGTCGGCCTAATCCATGCCAGACATGTGCAGAACACCAGAGGAGCAGGTGCAAACAATTGAAGCAGCTGTCAGTGAGCTGCCGTGATCTCTTTTGATATCTTAATTGTTAGTCAATCCGAGGGCAATTTTGGCAACATTGCTGTCAGCCCGAGGACTCGACTCCCCATCTGTCAGAGGGCCCAGCCAGGCTCCGGTGCTGCTGTCTGAGAGCTCGTGTCTCCGGGACGTATGTGTCCAGCCCATCCAGCATCTCTGAGGGAAATCGGGCCTGATTGCTGCCATTTCCGCTCGCTTTGGCGGTTTGGGTCGGGGGCGAAGGGTAATGCTGATAATTGCCACGTTCCAGAACTACTGGAATTTGTCAGGCCTCCCACCCAATCCCTGTCCAGCCCTGTCCAGACCTCCTTGTTGGTTCCAAAACATTGTGATTAGCATAAAACACAGGAGTGCACGTCAGTATGCATTCAGGTCTGGGCTCTGAGGCTCTCCAGACACCACCAGCGTGGAGTCGTTAGGAAAAGGGGGATCAGAGGCTCCGTGACTCAGGCTGCACTGATGTGAAGCCAAGCAATCAGACAGTAAACAGCAGCACAAACAGAGGCCTGGTGTATACTCTCAGCCCAAAATAGCAAAAACAGCAAAAGTCAACGAAGACTGAAGGGGCACCAGGCTTTTCGCGTTTGTACGCAGGCAGCACCGCGCACATTCACAGACAGCCGAGAGGCGTCATTATAAAGATATAACTCACAGCAGTGACAGAAAGTGGCCAACCTTTAGCCATTCAACCCAAAGTGGGGCCTGACCTGAGGCCTGTCCCGACCATCCCCGTGATTTATGTGGCCCCCGTGAGCTGGGTCTGCTCCGGGGCCCAGCAGGGAATGAAAGTGTTAACAGTGAGTGTCGGGGAAGGTGGGCGCTGAGGTGAGTTTGGGGGGTGGGGGTGGGGAGGGGATGTGAGTTTTCTCAGCTGAGTGCCCAGCTTTGAGTTACTAACATTGTTTTCTTCATGAGGGGAGGGGAGAGAGAGGAGGACTGGGATGAAAAGTTGGGAGAGGGAGAGAGGCTGGCAGAAGGATGGGGGGAGGGGGGGGGGGGCGCGGCTGTGGAGCCCGCAGGCTTGAACTCCACAGCTGAACCACTGACCCTAACCATCCATCAGTGAAGGGGTGTGACAAGGCAGGAGCAGGGGTATGTGAAGTGGAGAGGGGTGGGAGATGGGGGGTCTGAGGGGCTATAATGGGCTCTGAGACACGGGAAGGAGTGGTCACTAACGGAAGGGGGGGTAGGACAGGCTGGTGGGCTGTAGAAGGACAGAGGTAATAGACTAGAAGAGAGGTAGGGAAGTTTGTGAATGGAAGACAAGACGAAATATCAGGATAGAAATGTTATGATATGACAGAGTCAGAAATGTTGGTTATTGAAAACCTTCAGGGCTTTTTGCTGCTTTTGAACTTCAGTTTATTTTAGTTCATATAAAAGGTGAATACATATGAAGGCACTAATGTAAAAAAGCTAACTAAAATGAGAAGTTTTAAAAAACTTGATCCCGACAGCAACTTTTTTGTGTCATTCTGATTTACACACACACACACTTGCACACACACGCCTACACACACACACACACACACACACACACACACATTTATAGCTTCATATAACCAGTGTCAGCTGTTGCCCAAGACTCACTGTCAGTCCAGACAATGTGTAGCCCCCGCTAACATCCGTGTTCAGACGGGCATTGGCCCTCAGCCTGACGAGCCTGAGCCCGACGGCCCCCGTCTCCCTAAAAGACCAAAGCGGCATAAATGGTTAAGTCGGAATCGAGGGAGCCTTGTGTCAGCTGCATTAGCAGTTATACAGGTGACCGCTTGACACTGCGTAAAAGAGGGTTAATGCCGAAGAGGATGGGGGGGGAGGGCGGAGAGATAGGGAAAGAGGGAGTTTGTGGCCCTCCCAGTTAGGT
Source organism: Pao palembangensis (assembly GCA_015343265.1). Taxonomy (NCBI): domain Eukaryota; kingdom Metazoa; phylum Chordata; class Actinopteri; order Tetraodontiformes; family Tetraodontidae; genus Pao; species Pao palembangensis. The sequence goes on from CM027086.1 coordinate 14,824,114, forward strand.
TATGGCACTGCAGCGTGGACAAATCCATGAGCAAGCGAAACCACTGTTTTAAATAGCAGGTATCTGGTGTCAGCGTGTCCTGGGAGAGGCCCTCTCCATCAATATGCTCCTTTGCCCTTGTCTACTCCTGATATCTTTATCTTGTCAGGACCTCTCCTGGATGTTCCACCTCAATAGCTTCCGTCTGCGCTCGGGCCTGCCGGGCACAGATGGGCTGGTGCTGGGTTCGGGCTCTGCAGGCCGGAGGGGAGGCGGAGGTGGGGGTTGGGGGGGTGAGACGCAGCAGGCTGAACTGAAGGAAGCTTCATGTCGACCTGTATCCTACTGGGACCTCATTACACAGACGCCGATGAAGAAGCTTTTAGAGGGTAATTAGAACATTACAGATAGCTGGCGGAATAAATGAGCGCTCCCCATTCCTCCCAGTAAATGAGATGGTAAAATGTGCAGCTGTTTTTCCATTAGTGAGGCATTTGGGAGAAAAAAAAACAAAACAAAAAAAAAAAACAATAGTTTTGAAAATATTGTCAATCTAATAGATTAGAGTATATTAAAAACAGTGTAAAGAATGAAAAAAACAGAAAGCTCTCCACAGTATAAAACAATTAAATTGTCAATTCAGCTTTGAGAACATGCTTTTAATGTGTTTCCATTCCTTAAATAGATTTGATTTGTTTAATCCAGCTGCATATTTGAAATTTCTTCCCTGCTGAAAAACCAACTGGAAATCTGTCCGGCCGTTCGGTGGCGAGAGGAAGCCTCCGCTGCTCTTTCCTGTAATTTCGGGCTTACCCTAGGATGAAAATGGGGACGGGGGATTGTGGGAAATGACAGATGCGACTCGGGAGAGCCATTGGAGGGGTCATATGTCATCACAGGGTCGCACACGCTCTTTCAGCTAAGGGGCCGAAGGCGGAGGGGAAGGGGGGGCTCGTGGGTTCGCCTTCCCACACTACCTGGCGGGACAATGTCCTGGGAATGCAGCTAACGCACAGCCGACTGTCTCCACTCTCCTGTCAGTCTGGGCACACGTGTGTCTGGGATTTATGGTGGCCAGTAGTCTGTCTGACTCTGTTCTGCTACATGAGAATCTCTGCCGCCCCAAAAATGTGATTTATTCCCATAAAACCCCTTTCCCTTTGACCAAACACATTCTAGATCCCCTTTGTCTCCGCCTCTGTGTAAACATCCTTCATGTGCTGCATTATCCAATAATACTTGTGCTGCCATGTTCCTCTGGTATGTCCTGTCCCGTCAGAGTATTATTTTCCCCTTTTGCAGCTGTGTGTGTGTGTGTGTGTGTGTGTGTGTGTGTGAGGAGGAGGTTTAGACCAAGAGTTTGTGATTTTAATAGCGGCTGCTTACCTGCACACATATGATCTCCCTCCAGCCTGCCGAGGCAGATGGCGATTATGTTCCAGTTGTGAAAACCTACCTTACGCAAACACAAGACTAAAACGCGTTGGACCGTGTGTGTGTGTGTGTGTGTGTGTGTGTGTGTGTGTGTGTGTGTATGTGCGTGTGGAGTGATGAGGTCCGCTCCTCCAGCGTCTGTCATGCGTGGCCCATCCTGTGGAAATCATTAAGCGGGAGCACAAGTCCATCACTTCCTGGTGAGATGAAGAGCTTTATCGCTTTCTAGGACAGAGGGGGAGATCACTGACGGCGGGGCCCTATCAGTGTCAGACCTGAAGCAAAACTGGAAAGTCATTTTCACTTTGGGCGTCTGGCTCCAGCAGTTTGGACACCCATCTGCAAATTTGTGAACTTCAGAGCTTTTCAAAACATTCGAGCGAGCATCACTGGAGGTGTACAAATGTCTGACCTGCTGACTGTAAATTTCCACCCTCATGAATTGTTCATTTTCTGTCTGAAACCCAAACTCGCTGCTGTCCTGAAACCCAATAGTCCTTTTAGCGTCGACGCTGTCCTGCCGCGTCTCTCATGGAATCCGCCACCATGTGATCGCTGTCCTGAGATTATTGATCACTTGCCGCTGAGAGTGAGACATTTAATGTAGCCGCACGCCAGAAAGATGCGCATGGATCCGCTCCAGTCTGTGTGCTCGGTCGATAGAGCATTTTCTAGTAAATTATTCAGCTGCTAAGGAATGTTGCCTGTGTCAGAATTAATAATTAATTTTGGCTAATCATAATTTTATAAAAAGTTAAAAGATGTGATCAATGCATTTAATGATCTTTTAATTATATATATGTAAGTAACTTTATTATTATAGTAATAATTATAGTAGAAGTTTAAATCACATTAAATGTAATCTAAATAAAATATTTACACACTCTCTATACAATATTATCAATTAATTATGGGTCTAGATGCAGTAATTATTGTAGTTATATTTAAACTTTTTATTAGATTTTTAACATTTTGTCTTTAAAACTTTTATTACAATTATTGTTATTGTAATATGCTGCAATTAATTAAAGACTCCAATATTTCTGAAAATGTCCTTAATGAAAATGTGAAATCAAAATGACATTTCATTTTAATATTTTTATTTTATCTGATTTCTTACTATCGGTGCCATGTCAGATTTTTTTTCTTTTTTTTTGTGTCGTGTGTAAAATCTAATTTAATCTCTCTTTTTTAATGGTTAAAAAAACGTTATATTTCTTATAATAATTATTTTTTTCAAGGAAGTAAACTGCACAGAAGTGTATAGACTTAAATTGGTAAATACTTTTAAAAGTGTCCATTAAAAATACATTAATACGTAAAGAAGAGTTTTAATGAGTCCAGGTGAAGAGTGGATCATTAGTGGTAATGAAGGTTAAGGGGCCAGATCAGGTGTTTTGCTTTGACCTTTGACCTGTGCACTGACGCCAACAACTCTGACTGGAGGTCCCGAAAGGCCTGACTTCAATGGTTTACACCACTTCCGTGTTCACATACCGCCATCTACTGGCCAAAAATGATAACATGAAGACAACGCAGTACAATGATGCAGGCAAATGATAGAATTACTGTGCTATATTTCTGTTTTACTACTGCTACAAAATGCTGTTCTTTTGCAGTGGAAAACAATCATGGCTGAACTCCAACTCCGCCCAGAGACAGCACCATCGGGTGGGTGGTATAAAATATATTTAGGCTTTGCAAGGTTCATAAAATGATCAGTAATAATCGCAGGGTGTTAGAGTTCCTGTCTCAGAATATCTTATATTGAGACATAGGGGAGTGTTTGTTTGAGGTCCCTGCTGGCCTGGAAAAACGACATGCAGTCATCCTCCAGTCTCTGCTTTGATGAATGTTTGCTGAAGTTCTCACAAACTTGCTCAGGTTTCGTCCAGGTCGAGTGCACGTTCTCTGCAGAACAGCGCCTTGCTCGGCTGGTCTCCACTCAGCATCAGCTGACCTCAGTCTGAGACCCTTGCAGACTTTCCACAGATCTCGACGTTGTGATGCTTTGACCATCTTTGACACTCTGACTGTTATTTAGCTTGACTGCTGCCTGAGGCTTTGTGGTTTCAACCTTTTTTTAAATGGGGAGACATTGATGTCATCAGTGTTTCTTTATCTGAGTTAGGAACTGAAGGGGGTGTGGTTTCCTCTGGTTGACACCAGGGCCTGGGAGTGGAGCCCTGGCTTCGCAGGGGATCCTGTTTAACTCAGCCACAGCACCTCTGTTGCATTATGGGCTAGAGTGAAAGGCTACGCACTGTGCATGTCCCAGCGAGAACCCCAGGATGGCAGCTTTCTGATGGCCCAAAAACAGGGACAGATATCATCTCTCGTATGAGCTCAGTCTGTACGGAATTTAGCTTTCTTTTAGTGACTTTTTTTGGTTCGTGCCAACAATTTTTAATGACCTTAGAAGTTGATGTTTAATTGCTAACCTGTTATTAGCTGAAAGCTGAGTATATCATCAAGGTTTTGGTTCTAATTGCCATAGAAATATGGTTTATATTCTTCCAAGTCTCAGCCAGCTAATCAAGCTCATAACCTTAAATGGTTTAACTCACATAATTAACATTAAATGGTGCAAACTTGAGATAAACGTTCTATCCATGATTTCCATAGAGGAAGAGGAAGCATTCTGAGACCCCGGGCAGAGTGGGGGAGTTCCACTCTGCATTCCAGCCGCATACAGCCTGATTTTATGGCCTTGATAAAATGTCCTCTGGGGTAATTGTGACAAGCAGTTGCCCCGTTTCATGCCCCTGCTGCCACAAGAGGAAAGTCGCACATTCCGATTCTCACACCGACCCGTCCCACTTACAGCGCCCCAAACTGTGTTTAATGGACTTTTTCCCCGAGTTTGCTGCAGATGGGATAAATATGACATCAAAGCATCTTTAATGTTTCACAGTGCAGCTCGTATTTCTCCTCAGTATCGAGTTCAAAACTAGCGCAGGCTGCATTTTTACAGTAGATTTAATGGATCAATGTCCATAATCACATTAGCACTGGCTTAACATATAACAAATTTCACCGTACCGGCATCAAAGGCCTGACCTCTCAGTGGAATCAGGCATGGCATCTTTTCCTCCACACCAAAGAAACAGAAAAATTGTCAAGGGGGTGATAAGCTGTAGTGAATGCAGCTCAGACGCTAAATGCATGGGAGGAAAAAAAACATTTGTCCCCCATAGTCGCACAGCCTGGGACCGCTGTACGCCTCCTCGCTGTTTTCACAGCTCCGGCTGATAATCCTCTCCTCCAGCAGCTCAGACGGAGATGCTTCCACGGAGAATTTGCGGCAACAAAAACAAAAACCTGCAATTTTTTAAAAGCGGAAGGTGGTCAGATGCAGGTTTTGTTTGGGGTAACACCGGTCTTCCTGAGCGAGGCCAACGGGCTGAATACTTCAGATTAGCCAAAAAATGTAAACAGACAAACTAGAATTGATGGCTTCCACCAAGCCGCTCCGCTCGGGAAGCAAGGCATGATGTAAAAGGAAAAGCATGTCGGGTTCCCCCGGCCAGGTTAATCAAGACAAGCTTCATCTGCACAAAAAAGAGAAGTGTGTGTACGTATGTTTGATTGCATCTCCTGTGTGTGAGAGCCCATTCCTTATTCATAATATGCAGTCTTATTTTATGGGTGTTTGTGCATCCTCACCATACAGAGGTGGAATGCTGGGGGTCGCCGCCTTCCTGTAACCAGCACAGCACAAATAAACAGGAATGTTCAATAATCCATCAAGCCATGTGCTCTGTGAGCGCACACAACACAAAACGGCTTCTGTTTTCTGTCCCCGCGCGTGCGTGTGTGTGTGTGTGTGTGTGTGTGTGTCGGCAGCACTCCTACATTAGCAGACACTCCATGACGGTGAAAATTAAACTTCCCGCATTAATGAGGATTATACAAATGAGCTTCCTCAGCACACACTCGCTATGTCCCACAATCCTTTGGGAGTCCTTTGAAGATAACTTTCACCTGAGAAGGCCTGACTAATGCTAACATATTAGAAATAAACCGGTATTGAGCCAATTCGGAAGTTATTCCGCCAGAAAATGAGCTCATTTAAACTTGTTATAGGCAGGATTAAGAAGTGCGAAATCATTAACTGTCGCTCAAATAGACAAAGGGTCCCCAATACCAGCTCAGTGTTTGAAATCCACACAATGACCAAACCGCAAAGTGTACAAAGTACATTTTCCAGGCATTCTGTTCTGTCATAACTTCAGTAAAGACAAATGAATACTATAATTCTGCTGAATTTGTTTTTTTGCTAACTTGCAATCAGTAAGGATAGCAAAACATGCAAATCATGATTGCTAATAAATGTGTATGCATACAGTCCAGACAAACTACTAACTATTATGATAAAACCCGGTAGAAAATAATATTTTGATTTCAAGGTTGTATTATAGTCTTATACAATGTCCTCCAAAAGTTCAGAGTTGGGCCACATTTTGCCAAAATGTGGGCTGGTATAAGAAACAGGAGGAGATTTTAGAAATATTTCTTGACATCATACATGCTTTAATATTTATTCAATAAAGAAAATATCCCTGTAAAGTCCCAGAAAATACAAACGTATCCAGAGCTAATTCGCTGTGTGAGAGGGTAATTGGTGTCTTATGCTTGATTTATGATAAAAAACTGACCTCATCCCAGGGGCGCCTGCGAGCAGTGGGAGGGGAGGGGGACACTTTCTGTGCATGGTGCTGCTTCGAGGGCCCAGGAAAGACGGCACCTGCCATGTTTATATTGATATAAGTGGCACAAGCGTTCACCAGGCTTCATGCTTGATATGCATTTCTTCAGGATGGTCAGCCAGAGCTTTTAAGTCATTTTATTTTTTAAAATTGTACCTATTATTGGCTGTGCAACACTACTGTTGTACCCAGAATGCACCTCATTCTTTGCATGAGGTCTTTATTTACAGAACCCTGTAGGTAATGCAATGCCCCGCTCTGATCACAGACCAGCCCAGTGCATGCAATTACCGTCAGCGTGCGCTCCAATCCGTCACTGCCCGGCCTGGTTTGTAAGCATGCGTGCGCAGTGATTAAAGAAACTTCTGCGCTGTCGCAGAAACGGGAGGAGAGGCTCCGCAGCTCCCCCCTCTGAGCGCTGCCATCGGCAGCAATGCAAATGCACGCACGCGCAGCAGCCAGGCCGTAATAATTAAAGACACGCAACATCTCAGGACTTCATTAATCATGGTTTATATGGACTTTGAAGCTCTAATGAAAAACAGCCGTCCACTGCGTGTTTATTGTGTCTGTACAAATTGTGGGGATGGTGTATGCCAAGAATGCCCCCCCCTTACACGCGCGCGCGCGCGCACACACACACACACACACACACACACACACTGCTGGCTGACCCGTTCGTACAGGATGTGGTGATGGAAAACATAGAGATAAGATTTGGAGGAAAGTTCAGAGATGGGTATGCAGAGGTCAGAGGTCAAGAGTGTTTACGCAGGGGCCGAGCGCCGTTCCATCAGACGAAAGCGAGCTGCTGACAGTGACAGCAGCTTTGTGTTGGCAAATTGGTCCTCGTCAGTGATTAATGTTTTCCACCAGATTTTTCTGTCCCCAGCCGACTGAAATGAAAGGCAGAGCTGCTCAGGGAATCCATCTTGGCCTGTCACGTGTCATCATCTGTGATTTGCCATTCGTTTCTCAGATTCTCACCCCGCTCTCCGATCATCTTGAAGGTCCATTAGAAGTGAGATCAGAGAGGGAGATTACTCGGCATTAAGCTTTCAGTGCCAGAAATGGAAATCGCAGCGATGCTGTCGTCGCCAGAGTTCTCTCTCTCCCTCTCTCTCTTTCTCTCTCTCTCTCTCTCTCTCTCTGTCTCTCTCGGTAATGCCGCACTCAACGCTTTCCGTCCCAATGACTTGTGACTGGTCCCTGGCAGCGCCGTCAGCGGTGAGTCACAGCCAAAAGTATGCATGGAGCTCAGCAGAAGAGACTACCATTCAGGAAACACACATCATTTAACAGTATAAGTCCCTCTGGCATCTTTACAATCCAACATGCATCAACTGAATTACAAAGTTCTATCGTAACTTGTCACATCTACAGGAGGGATGAAGCTGTAGACAAGATGGAAAGAACATCAAATAAATCAGAATTAAACATTTTGAGACTGTTGAACTCCAGAAAAGCTAGGCTGTGACTCATTTTCTCTCCAGCTCAAGCTCTTCATTTAAATTTGGGACTTTACGGAGTGTTTCTGACTCAAAACATCTGACAGGTGAACTTAAATCGGTTTCTCGGAGCAGGCAAAATTTGCACTAATTTGTTGTTCTTAGTTAGCTCAGCCATGACCCCGCTGGTCATCATTAGTGGAGAGGAGGGAAATGCTGGGCTGGCACCTTTAAGGGTGATTAGGGTGAGAAAGATGAGTGCGACTTATATTTATAGGTATTTTTCAAGGTTAGACACTAATGTTTGTAAGGCATCCTGAAAGCATTTGTGGCAGAGTCCTTCCCGTTTCTTGTGAAAAGAAGACAAATAAAGAAGACAAATTATGGAGGTGGCATTGAGTTTTTATGAGAATGTTTGAGCATATCACATTAGTATGAGTGGAAAAGAAACCTAAAATTTATACTTTCTGATCGTTACCGTACGGCAATCTGTATAACATTGCCCCCTGGTGTTATGTAGACGTATTACGTGCTTTCCAAACTACATTTGTTGACATATTTTAAACTTAAGCTACTTTTAACCTTTTATTTTTTTTCATGTTTTGCTACTAAATAAATTAAATGTATACTTAATAAATATAAACTGCTTTATAATCAAGAATTATTGGACAGGCTAGCAGCAGTGATTTTCAGTTAGTGAGAAAGTTTGAGTCCATGTTCTGAGTGTTTTTTTTTTTTCCAGGTATTCCAGTTTCCTCCCACAGTCCAAAAACATTACAAGTTAGTTTTATTATTATTATTTTTTAAATCCCTCAAAGGTAAACAGCAGGAGAACTTGACGCAGCTTTCAAGAAGGACGTCTGCTGGGGCTGGACTAGAAAAAAAGAAAACATTAAGGATATAAGAAGTCCGTTAATCTCATTTTGGATTCTGCCTTGATTCCCAAGCCATCCACCTCATCTGCTTCTCGACAGGCTTCTGTTGGATGCAGCAGCAGATAGTAAAGTACCAGGCACACCAGCCCCAACACTGAACAAGCAGCCATTAAAACACTGATACACAGCAAAACTGTGAAGGTCAATAACTCTGGCCTCACTATGCACAGCAGCAAAGGACTCAACATGTTTACCAGAGAGTGGAAGAAGTAGTAAGTAATCATGGCATCTTTAGTGCCCTGCCCTTTGACATTGAAAAACGTGAAGGTGAGGATGACACCCACGACGGCTCGGTACAGAAACTCCAAGCTTCGGGATGAGCAAAAGTCCGTGTGAAGACAGTGTGTCCAGGCCGTCCCCAGCAGCCAGACGATGGCGAGTCCCACTGTGCTGTAGATGCTGAATATGAGGAGCAGGGCGTATCCGAGGACATGGCTAGTGATGGTAAACAGTTTATAGAAGAGGTAGATTGCTGTTGAGAGGCCACATGGCATTTCCTTGACATCAGGAAGAGATCTGCGTAGGCACTGCCGATAGTCCACCAAGGCCCAGGCAGCATTCATGAAGGAGAACGACATCCCTAAAACTGCAAATGAAGGAAGCGTCAATAATGTGGATGCAAAATCATGAATACTTTGAAAACTTGGCTTACTTTGAACGAGAGAGCACTCCTGTCGGTCCAGTACGATGTACAGTTGGAGAAGCAGTTGGGGAACGCTCTCCAGGAAAGCCTCCAGCAGTCTGAGCATGCTCAGATCGGCAGCCAGACCAAACAAGAAGTGGTGCTGATGTTTTATCTCTTCCAGTGGATATTCTGCAGTCCTCCAGGCCACCCTGAACCCTCGCTTCAGCAGGTGATAGTACCTGTCAGCAAAATGAAAACAAAGCCTGATAGTACTTCATCCATCAGTCAGTCACCCGCTCTCACCCGGAGAGAGTCCCCAGTCAACCAAGGAAATCATCCAAGAAACCAGTGAACATGCAGCATAGGTGGAGAGCAGAAAACATGCTGCTATGACGTTCTCCAGAGCTGAGATACAGTTAGACCAGTTTGCACATTTTGTAAGACAGTATATTCATATTTTGCCAGGTACAATAACACAGAAATGCATCTGTTCTCGCTGTTGGTTCCATACCTGATGAAGATGCCCACACCCAGCAGGTGCAGCGCAGCAAGTCCCCATTTGGACACACTAGGTAAAGTTGATTTCATCTCCGCTCTTATCAGACCACAGTTCATGTCATCCCAATACCAGGCAGAGCTGAAGATCTGCGTGACCAGCAGCCCAACCATGATGAACAGCAGTGTCAGTGTGGCACGCACAAAATCTTTCTCCTTAAAGTACGTGAACACCAGGGCGGTGTCTGTGCAAATGTCTGCCACGTACATGAACAGCCCAGCGACGCCTAGCAACCATCGAAGTTTAGTGAACTGAATCATTCTGAAGGAGCTTTTTTGAGGGTAGAGTTATGGTTCCTCGTCTTGAAAGCTTGTCTCTGGAAGAGTGTTGGATCTTTTGCGATCATTTTTCTGTTAAGCACAATAATTTGGTTAAAATCGAATCTGGAATTGTAAAGAAAGGACAAAAATTCTCAGAGCAGATTCACAATCGTGCAGATGTACAGAGGAAAAATTACTTGGTGCATAAGTTACAAAAGTCTGCAGGACATACTCCCCACGTCATTTATCTTTGTCATTAGCACTTTATTTCTTGATATCTTACATAACACAATGACCAGGAACAAAGATATTTTGCATATTTAATAAATAAGAAACACTAGATTTAAAATTGCTACATGTTCATTCTCACACAATATTCCCACATTCCAATGCTTATTAAATTTATCTTAAAATAAATCTATTTAGTTGAGTTTAGTTGGATCTCCATGTTGTTTCGAAAGATACTATTTAATAGATAATAAAACAGTACTCACCACTGTGTTTGGTCCATGATGGACCCGAGAGTGCAGCCATCGAGGCAAACTTTGTAGTGTGAGTTTCGCTTTGTCCTTCTCTGAAACGCATGACAAACTCCCTCCACTGGAATGAGAAAAAGGTTGCGTAATGATAAAGATCTTGTACCTGAGCACACTGACGGTGTAGGCTCTGACGCACGTCACCCTTCGCACGTATTTTACGTGCAGCCGCCTCTGCAGCCACCTTGTCATTAACCACGAGAAACTGCTGCTCAATTTTACAAGCGGACTGTGAAGAAAGATGATCTGTGGTGATACACACGCCTCTCAGCTTTTACAACAAACCCAGGGAGATCAGGAAGTAAACTTCATTTTCTTGGAAATATCACAATAAAGGAAACATTTTTTTCTAAAAATGTAAATATATAACATTTTAAAATAAGTAAAATCTTTGTATTATAAGCTAAGGGTTTGACGGACAAGTTTTAAAAGCCATATCAGTAAGTTTGATGTTAATACTTTGATGTTTTTTTTTTGTCTTATCTTATTTCATTTAACCACTAACCACATATTGATGTTGTGGCAATTATTGATTTGGTATATGCAAACATTTTAAAGAGTATTCTTACAGTTATTTACTATTAACTTATAAGTACCACCAATTCTGATTTAAGTCCGTAAATTTTAACTTGGGCCAATTTTTCTTTTTGGATAGACTTGGATTAAAAATGGAAGACTGACATAGGATAGTCAGTGGGTTGTAGTTCTCCTCCAAGTCGTTAGATGGAAACAAACGCATGAGATATTTCCCTCTCCCTTTTTAAGTGTCGTTGGTTAGGCGCGTGGGCCCCTCCCACTAGCTGAAGACTGACACGCCATTCAAGTGCTGCCTGCCTGGCCCTGCGCTTATAGGAAGCAGAAGTGAGCTCGGGGCGTCCTCGGAATAAAACGTAATTCTATTGTCATCTGAAGCAAACCGACTGTTTATTCTCAACATAAAAACAAAAACAACAGCGCTGACATGCCTATCCGAAAGAAGACGAACAAGAACCCACCCGTGATGAGCCACGAGTTTATCATCCAGAACCATGCAGATATTGTTTCCTGTGTTGCTATGGTGTTCCTCCTGGGGTTAATGTTTGAGGTAAGTTGTCGCTTTACACTTTGTGTCTTTTAATCGTGCCACCACCATGACGGTGGTGATGCTCAGGAAGACGGCAGACCTGCTGTTGGGAAGATTCTCGGAATCGTTCAGTACATACAAACATGGCTATCTGGTCTGTTCTTCACATTAGTTCCATCTGTGTTCGAAAGTTTTGTTGTGAACCATGATCCAGTGGCCCTCTCCCACTATTTCAGTAATTGCAATTGCATTGAATTGCATTTTATCTAATTTGCTGATCACAATATGAAAACCAGCCGCTAGTTCCACTTGATTGTTTTAATGTTGTATTCGGTAATTCAGAGCACTCATGCACAGGCCTTGTGCTTATTTAATAGAGTAACTGTCTCCTGGCATAATGGTGAATGGAAATATGTCAACTTTGCAAGAATGTCGAGAAAGCTGTGGTGATAATACTAGACCTCGGTTACATTAGGGTCACTTTGTGCGTGGTTGTGTTACGTGGCAATCGCACAGCGGCTGAGAGCACTGTCATCACAGAAACCCGCTCGCACCAAAACTGAAAGTTTTTTCTTCTTTAAAGTCCAGCGGCGTTTTAAAACGACGTTTGTAAGAACTCAGTTCCTACAACTTGTCGGCATCTGCGCTGCTCTACTTTAACAGACTTTTAATGATTTATTAAAAATGTTCTTCTTCACGGCAACGAAAACTGCGCCAGTAATATGAAACTGACCGCATTTGGATGTGTTTCTTGTTTATGGTTAAGAAAATAAAATGCTGCCTATAAGGTTTCGCAGTATATTAGGTACAATTAATGGGACAACGTAAAGGTAGCCGAAATTTATATGTAGGGTAGTGTATATGTAAAATTTATTACAAATATGACATGGTTTTATGTGTAGGTTCAATGTCTAGGACACGTAGACATTTTATTTTGAAACTACTTCCTATGTGGATGTCGCTGTATCCTCGACATGGTTGAGTCATGTTTAATAGTCCATTACACTTTACATTAAGCCCAATCAATTACTTAGATAATATTTACTTATTTGAGCTATGATAAGACATTTTAATGATTTTTTATCGCACTATACTTTAATCGGTTTAACACATAGTTCTAATATGCTCCATGTGTTTTTCTTACTCCCACAGATCACCTCAAAATTTGCAGTGATATTTATAACTGTCCAGTACAACGTCACCATATCAGCAAATGGTAAGTTAAGGCATAAATTACAGATGGGAATATGTGGTTTCTGCTTTAGCCTATAATTCTTCCTTTTCTCCAGTTGTCAGTTGTTTCAAGATTAGTCAGAATAGAAGCCTCTCATTGAGATTAAGGACATTTTCTCTCCCTTTGCCAGCTAAATTTAGACTGTCTCATTTAATTGTTCTCTTGTGACAAGGGTGTGTAAGGTGAATTTGAGATGAGGGCTTCTCAATTAAAGTGCTGCTCACTTCAAGGTTAATTTCTTTCAGCTACTGTTGAAAGATAAGCTTTTTGTACTCTGACTGAAATTTTGCAGCCTGGTGGTGTGGTTCTTATTGAAAAAAATAAATCTTACCTCTGTCACTCATTTACAGCCCATGTCGAATGAGATAGCACACCAAACTCTGTTGTGGACAAAATTCACTCAAGCCATTGTTTTTTTTTATCTGATTACTTTTTACAAATGATTGTTTTTTTTTTCTTCTTTAAGTGGCTGTGTTATTTGATACCATTTTGATAATTTTCATGTCTCTTTTGGCCATAGCTAATAAGAAATGGTGATGTTTTAAGAGTCATGTAATTCTGTTGGGACGCATTCATCCAGAGGGCTTGCCTCTGGAGATTCAGCTAATAAACACATGAATCACCAGCTGTATTGAATTAAAGTTGCTCACTGGTTCATTTTTAGGACCAGAACAAGTGGGAGCACCAAGTGTTTTGAAAGCTCAAACCAATTTTCAGATGAAAGTGGATATATTATTATAAATATGTTCATTGTCATCACTTTGGTGTTTGTTTAGAAGGTCCAGATGAGACGGCTGTAAATTACTTCCACCATGGAATAAAGGACCTGGCTACTGTTTTCTTCTACATGCTGGTGGCTATCATCATGCACGCCATCATTCAGGAGTACGTGCTGGATGTAAGTGTGACACACGGGCACAAGTTGCACAGAGGCCACAGTGACAGTTCTGAATAATTCATGGACATTTGTCTCTGCAGAAAATCAACAAGAAGAAGCATTTCTCCAAAACCAAGCACAGCAAGTTCAATGAGTCGGGACAGCTCAGCACCTTCTACTTATTCTCCTTCGGCTGGGGTGCAAGCATCCTGCTTTCTGTATGTATAGTGAATAACTTGAGGTGTTTACTTATTTTACTTGTTCTGAGGATTTTTTTTTTTTTTTTTTTCTTTTTACCCCTCCAGGAAAACTTCCTCTCGAATCCAGTCAACTTATGGGAAGGTTATCCCCATGCGCTGATGCCGTAAGTTGTGCTGCAGAGTGTGAATTTTATATATTGCTGTTCTCTGCATGGTTCAAATAATCCTGAATCATGAAAACATTTATTTATTGTAATTTCTATCCTTCTAAAGATTCCAGATGAAATTCTACTTCATTTGTCAGCTAGGCTACTGGTTGCACGCACTCCCAGAACTTTATTTCCAAAAGACAAAGAAGGTGAGTGTCAAGTGAGTTTTTTGCGACCACAGCCGTGCCCAAACTTGAAAAACTGCTTGATCAACATTGAAGGAGGCAAGGGACTACTCGTTTCCTCTCGTCCACCAATTTAATCGAGTAATAGATTAGGAATAGGAAGGAAAAGGTTGATAACCTTGGAGATAAACAGAACATACATTTTGCACATTCGTATCTGATTTGCATGTATAACACTTGATTACTTAACCAATAGATAATAGCAAATGTTGAACAGTAAATGTGACCATCAGTTTATACAGCAGGTAGGAAATGAACTACTCTATTGAACATTACTACTATTAGAACATTTTATTATGACTTTAGTATGACTGACAATGAAGTACTGAAGTTTAGTCTTAATCTTTAGTTAGCTCAATCATACAAAGTTATTCCATACCAGTTGCGTCTTCTGGTTGATCAAGGGCTGTGGTCGTGTTTGAAAGGCTAGTCCATTTTTATTGCATTATTGCGCCGCAGCGAGTAAAGTTGCTTTATATCAACTTTTGTCCTTTGATCCTTTTGTCCTTTGATTACGATACTTTAAAGGCTTCTTTGATCCAATTTTTGATCTGCCCGATTAATCTGCATCTTTTGATCTTCAAATCCTGAATTCTGGGTTTTGACGCAACAGTGAGTGTGTGTTCTGGCTTGTGTTTAGACCCTGAGTGTATATCCTGTTTGACTTCCCTTGGTTCTTTTGCATTGTTTTAAAGAATTACATTCTTTACTATTAACGCACAGAGCGAGGCTGCTGTAAATATTGACATTTTCTACTCTCCCATCCTCTGTTTTCAGGAGGATATTCCACGCCAGCTGGTCTACATTTTCCTGTACCTGGTCCACATTGCAGGCGCCTACATTTTGAAGTGAGAATTTTCACATAACAATGACAAAACAATGTGATCACGATATCTGTGCTGTCAGCATCCACTGCAGTTGATGCTAATCACATCTTTGTATCATTCAGTCTGAACCGCCTGGGTCTGGTCCTGCTGGTGTTGCACTATTTCATCGAGCTCCTTTTCCACGTCTCCCGTCTGATCTACTTCAGCAACGAGAACAGACAGTTCGGGTTAGTTCTCAAGTGCAGCATTAATGACGTCAGACTCCAGCAGGAGGTCTTCATTAACAGTTGGCCTCGTATCTTCCAGTTTCACCATATGGGCCGTCTTGTTTGTCCTTGGACGGCTGCTCACCCTGTCCCTGTCTGTCCTCACCGTGGGCTTCGGTCTGGCCACAGCTGAGAATCAAGGCTTTGATTTGGCTGCAGGAAACTTTAATGTTGTTTTTGTCCGGTAAGTGTCCCTGAGGAGAAAGAAGAACCATCTGCAGTCATACTGTAAATTAAACATATTTTCAAAACCAAAAGTTGACACTAAATGCATTGTTTTAGAATTCCTTTAGATGGAGAATTTGAGTGAAAACGAAAAGTGAACACCTCAGGCCAGATCTCTACCTATTTTCTAATCCACTGACTCTTCTCTCTCAGGATAACTGTCCTGGCCGCCATCTGCCTCTCTCAGGTTTTCATGATGTGGAAATTCATCAACTTCCAGCTTCGTCGGTGGAGAGAACACAGCCAGACTCAGACCTTGAAAAAGAAGCCAGCTCCCTCCAAGAGCAAATCAAAGAAAGACAAAGGTGAGATATGAGCACAGAATGTTTTGCCAAAGCACCGATGTCCTCTCCGAAAAGACATTTGAGATTTACCCTCTGATGTAATTGTAATGTGATATATAATTCTGTTTTTTTTTTTTTTTACTTTTAGCCAATGGAGTTAATGGAGTGAACTCCCATGCAGCCGATTCGCCAAGAGCAAGAAAAGAGAAGTCCTCATAAATGCGTTCTCCACCTCTCAAAGACCTGTCCCTACACCTCATTGGATGCGTCGTGCCAACACCACCTCCTCTACCTTGTTCATTCCCAGCTCTCGCACAGGACTGTCCTCCTAGCCGAAGCTCCAGGATCTCCTTTACTGGGCCGTTTCACTGGCTGCCCAGCACGCCAATATTTAGTGGTCAACACTCAACTGTGCCATTTTTCAAATGAAAAAGGAAAACATAAAAAAAAAAAAAAAAGTATTTAAAAAGTGCCTAATGATACAGAGTGTTTTGTACAGGGTAGGTAATTTTAAGATTTCAGGAAACGATGAGAGCAGTTTTAGATGTTTCCGCCAAGTCATTTCATATTTCAACCTCAATTGTATTTTATATCCATTATTTCCCCTGTGTCTGTACCTGGTAATCCACGTGTTCTCCTTTCCTCTGCCTCCACTCACTTTTTTTTTTAAATGTTGGGAGTTTATGAAATGTCTATTTTTGAAGACTCAAACTTATCTTCATCCTTCAAAAAGGACTGCAAGCTGCTGTCGCATGTCTTAACACAAATTTTGCATAAAGTCGAGAGCTGGAAACGATCTTTTCTGCCCAGTAATGCTGTAGATTTACTGTTGTACAAAACTGCCCTGTGAGCTGATGTAGCATAACGGTGTAAATATTGTAGTCCACTGCAATTTTGTAATCCGAACAGTTCCGCCTCCAAACGAAAGGAACACCTTTATGTTTGAGTTACCTGAGAATGACCTAAGATGTAACTCCCTCATGTTTGAATTACTGTCATGCACAGTTACTTTCTCATTTGATCTGTAAGTGGAATGAAAAATACTGACAGCATTTGCCATAAAAGCTCACGCTGGTAAATTAGATGTTTTTCTGTTTTTATTCTAATCTGAAAACCGACTGTGCCAAATGAGCATGACTGGTACCAAAAATGTATCCACTGTGTTATAGAACAGCACACAGCCGCGGTGTGAAAAAAGTCGCTTAGGCAATACTGGTTTCTAGAGTGAGAACAACTCAAAGACGTGTCCCATGGTTGTCTCCATATGGTTTTCTGAAACCTAAACAAAGCTGCTTATTAATGAATAACATAATACCAAACCAAGAAGCTATGGAACCCAAATTCAGCAGAAAATTGAAAGGGGAGGGAAGTATTTTAACTGCTATAAAGAATGATGCAATGTTGTAAACATGTAAGGAGAAAAAAACCCTAAAATTGCCTCCATGTTTGTTTATGTGCAGATGTCCCACATAATGACCACTTGGTGTCGCTGTTGCACGCGTTTAAATTGGTCAAACGCGGCAACCTGCTGACATGATCCCTATTTGACCACACGACGCGTCAAAAATGACTTCAGCAGGAGGACTTAACAGTTTTCACCGTTTTTTATAACCCAGTATGCATTTCTGTATTAGAATGTTAAGTAAATGATTTAGAGGAATAGATCCAAAGGCCTGCCTCAAAGTTAGATTGTGATAACATCTCATTACTTTAACCAACCATTTGATATTAGCGTCCTGCTGTTCACACCCATCATTTCAGAAGCCGTATTGTAAATACTTATGACTTTAAATGTTCATTAATTGCATCTCGCATAATTCTCAAAATGCGGTTGTTAAACACTTTATACACATATTAAAACCGTGAATTATCACGGGGCTGTAGTTTAGTGTGACATTAAAATAAATTGCTACATTAACGCGGCTGTGACGCTTTAAAGTCACCAGATAAATGTCTTCCCCGAACAGTCAACTGTCGCTGTAGCGTTCACGGAGCTCGGCGGTGACTTGAGGCTGCCGGAGCCCCGTGATGTGGTTTGGTGTGGGGGAGGATAGCAGCTACCAGCCAGATAAACACTCAGCATTGGTTTGCACAGCAGGAGTAACATGGCGGCACAGTTAGCCAGCAGAAATGTTGTTTCACAACAGCGAAGGTCAGAGCTGCGCTGGTAAAACGGGATTTAACACTGAGGACACCGCGTAAACTATCAAAGCGTAAGTGACCGCATGTGTTAATGCTCGGCGCCGAGGCAGTTTGTTATGTTTTCGTTGTAAAAGCTACGGTCCGACGCGAGGTCTTCAATCTCGGCTGTGTTTCTGTCTGGCACAGGCTGTCGCTTCGGCGTTAGCCTATTAGCGAGCGTTAGCTTCCCGGCTAAGCCCGCTGCCTGTGTCAGTAGTGTTTTTTGCAGCAAACTCAACAAGACGGCTCGGACAGCGAGCTTGCAGGCGAGTTATTGCAATGTTTGTCAGCCGTATTTATATGCTGCTGCTACAGTGACACGTACGTTTAATGTCAAGTTCAGCATAGCGTGCAGAGTAGTTTCGTGTGTCATTGTTTTTTTATGCTGAGTGAGTGGGTGACCGAGCATACTACACCGGACTAAGTTCGCCCCAACAGCACGAACGTAGTTAGCATGCTAATTGTTTAGCTGTAGGCTAGTGTAGCTGGTGGAACGTCGTTGTCAGAATATACGAGTGAGTCAGGACAGTTGTTTGAGCGGGCGGTCGCTGTCTTTCACTGCCGTTTCAACCCTGCCTTCGCACTACTTGTTACGTCGGGTAAGTTAATCTCATTTGTGGATCTGTTCGGGCTGCACGTACGCGTATATATTGTTTAGCAGAACTGTTTCTGTCATGTTTGGCTGGTGTTACTATGTGTACTTCACTCATGCTAGTTAGCAACCAAGCTGTAATGTGAGCTCTTTACGCAAAAAACTGGCACCTTCGTGCATTTTTATAGTATTTCCTTTTTTTTCTAACCCCAAAAGTTCTCCGAGGACAAGTTTACAGCCCTGAACCTCTGACATGTACTTTTCATACACGTTTGAAAGGGGGGAGTGTGCACGTTTTTTTCAGTTTTGTTGTGACACTATTTTCCAGAGTACTAAAGATTTAGGTGCGCGTCGTGAAGTAATAATTACAGACGTCACTGCGGAAAAGTGGCAGGAGCCGAGGGTGCCGTATGTTTCCCTGTTTGTGTCTCTTCCAAGAGTGTGTCGCGCTCCTTTTAAGGACTCTCCTGCCTGACTGATTCGACACTACACGGGCAGACAGCTTGTGCCATTGCGATGATTGTCAGCGCTCATCTCGGTAATGCGCTAGGAACGCATCCCGCCGAACCAGTTGAGCAGTTTCTGTTGCATCACTCTGCCCACCTGATGGTGCGCAGCACTCGGGTCACATCAGCCAGGCTGGATTTAACCTGACAGGTTATCCAGCTGCAACTTGGAGGCTCCTGTGCTGATGTGATGGACAGTCACTTGCCATAATAAACACAGAAAAAGTGGAAACGGAGTGCATTGTTTCTAGTTAGTGTCTTAGTTTTTGACATGATTTAAGGTGTGCATGTATGGAGTTAGGTGATTACTACCTAAGCATTGCGTTTACCCGCTATAGTGCTTATTTACCTTTAAATGTAAGGGTGTGTTGGAGACAGATTACATCTTCCTGTTCTAAAGATTGCACATTCCTGTAAAGTTGAATGTAAGCATGCATTACTCGCTTGCAAAAGGTCAAAGCATGAGGGTTTTGACTGAACAATATAAGACTACCTTTGTGGGAAAGATGACAGTTGGGTCATTGATGCAAGTAATGTATATAGATTTTTATACAATGGCTCAGTAGGTGAAATGCATTTTTTGCAGTACAGTTATAACAACATATAAGTAGTAGCAGTGCCCAGTATATCATGTGATTTGCCAATAATCTCTACTTTAAGTCTTTCTTTATATTTCCTCCCTTTGACTTGCTAGCATTGGTCATCTTGCTCCCCTTGCTGTCTGTTTCTGAGCTAAGTGTGGCGACAAAGCCTCAGAATCCATCAGGAATCGCACTTCTGCAGCTCTAGAAGCTGAAGCCTGAGCTGGTTTCCTCCCAGCAGTCACCTCCATTACTGCTCCTGCTGGGCTGAATGGCTGCAGCAGCAGCACAGAAATTCACATCACAATACACCAGTGAATTCCCAGGCACATGCAGTCCTAATGTCTGAAATATCTGTTCCTATTTTCTAAATTTACTCCCATTTTATTTGCTGTTCACTACAGTGTTTTTGCAGCGATTGCAAAGATAATTATTTACTTTCCACACCTGGATATCTGGTCAAGTTGTCACTTCACTGGTTCCCAGCAGCTTTGAGGATTAGTTTCTTGGTGATTTTACACACAAACCTGCTGTATTTACCGACTATTTCCCTGTGCCTCGTTGTATAATACAGTACAGTAACTGTCTGACCTTTGCTCTGTGGCACACGCTTCCAACGTTTATCAGCGTCACTGATTAACACAGATTTTCTTTTGGTTTTAAATAGAAATGAAATGATGGACTAAGGACAGAAATGCAAACTAAGGGACTTTGCACAAGTCTAACAGTGCAAGTCTCATTTAACCAGATTTTGAGTGAATACATTGCTCTTCTATCTGTCTTCTACTTATTCGAGTATGCAAGACTGTTCTGTTATTAACAGATATAATTGCACGCTCAAGTCATAAACATTTTAGACTTTAAAGTTCAGCAGCTCCTCATTTGAAATGCAGTAATAGATTTTTTTTTTTTCCAAAGAGTCTCATATGCTGAGTAAATCAGATTAAAAAAGCTAAGACATGGGCATCATTTCTCCCAGCCTAATTCAGAAGACTGTGCCATGCTGAGAGGTGGCCAAAGATGCAAAACATTAGTTTCAAAATCTCTACGGCGTCCAGTGAAGGTTAGTTGTCAAAAAACAGGCCTGTCCATCACAGGTGCAGACTCCACGGTGGATTCCTGGCGTGAAGCGCTGCTGCCGTTTGCCTCGTCTCACTGGGCATCTCACCCTTCTGTCTCCGTGTTTGCGCTGTCATGGCAACAGCGGTATGACAGGTCCTGGGTAGGCGTGAGGGATGAGCTGTGGGGAAACGGCCAGGATTTTACAAGGAGGACGGGCGGCGAGCACACGCACGAAACAACGCAGAGACAGTTGATAGAAAGCCGAGAGGGCTTCGACACAGAAGAGGGAGTATTTATCTCCCCCTCTCTCAGCTCGAGGGCACGATGCTATTGTCTTGTTTAGCTGACCTCAAATCAGACAAGCCATCTATCTGCGCAGAGAGTAGGTCCTGTCTTGTAAACAACAGGCCGGCCTGTGCGATGTGTGTGCTTTCATTCGTCGGGGTTTCTTCATCAGGCTCGATCTACAGATCACAACATCAAAGACGCAGCATAAGGAAGACTTGAAAATATTGATAGCACCAGTTGACCCCCAGCGACAGCCTATAAAGAGCATCACCCGGCGATGAAAATGTGCAACTTCATTAATAAATAATCTTATTAGTTTGGGTTATTCCATTTGGCGGGAAGGTCGTGTATATGTGTGTGCATGTGTGTTTTTAGTGTGGAGGTTTTCAGATTCATAACATCACACACACCCTAATGCTCTGCTGCCAGCGAGGGCTCCCAGGATCCTGACAGGGAATCCAATGATCTCCACACTCCATGGTCTTCCACTTAAGTAGGTCAGCCACTGAAAAGTGCATATTGATCTTCCTGGCTAAATGATGCGACGTCTCCCGCTCAGAAGGTGCCCTCAGCCAGCGAGCAGAGGAAGCAGCAAAGGTCACATGACTGGTATGCCTGTGCCTCCACTCTTGTTTGTGTTATTGTAATATGGTAACTCATCCATCTTTAAAGCTGTAGATTTTACTTATTTAAATGTAGAGATTACTAAGTGAGTCACTTAATGGGTAAACAGCATGCAACAATTCTGTAAGAATACATGCACATAACGATATGAGTAGAGCTGCACAATGCAATATTGATAAGTGGAATATGATGGCAAGATGCCTGGTAAATGTACATGTGCCATACATCCACAGGGCTCTGGCTGCTGAGATGTAGAGGCTGTGGATAACATGAACACCTTCAGCTCTTTAACTAGATGGTAACAAGCATAGGTAGGTGTTAAGTCAGTCCCTCAGGTTTGAAAAGAGGATCCAACTTCTTAAAATCACCATGAGTTGCTAAACATGCTGAAGAAGATGATGGTAGTTTATCAGTATATGGAATCAGTGTTTTAAGCCTTCAAAAGACATGCAGCAGTATTGTGTAGTGCAACATTGCTGTAATTATTGTGAGAATGTGAGAGAATGTCATTGCAGTAATCAACAGAATTATGTGCCTTGCATGAGCTACGTGTGTTGTGCACCTGCGGTGAAGTGTGCTCCAAAGGTTTTGGTTTGTGAGTTTTCCCTTTTCCCACAGTGTATTTGGGAAACGGGAAACCAGCGTATGGCAGGCATCTTTCCAACTGAGGTGGAATGGAAGGCAGAGAAATTCAATTAGGCCAGCCTCCTGATGCTGCATGTTTGGTGCTTCCAGAATAAAGTGTGTAATGGTTCCCAAACAGTAGGGGACGAATGTTTCTCATTTATACTGTGAAATCCACGTATGATGGTTTGTTTATTGTGACTACATTGAGCATAAACCCGTCAGCTAAACTAACTGTTTTTCTTCCTTGTGAACCGCTGGGAACATAAAAGTTTATAGATTCACAATCCTAATAACATGCCAATTTAACTCCACCAATGGACCATAAATGCTTAAGATTTACAATATTACTTTCTCTTGTGCCATTCCGGTACGCACCTACAGATGCACACAGAATCAAAGACCATGCGTGTGCTAGCAGGTCCTATCCCCCAGGTTATGGGCAAGAGAGGATTCAGCGTAATACCCAACACACTCCACATAGATCACAGCACACTCCACTGAACTGCACTGTTTACAGATCATTAGCCTGGCCAGATAAGACGTTCATATGAGATCTGATGAAAGCAGCGTTTGTTGGCAGTACTGAGTTTTAAAAAAAAGCAACTTTTAGATTATAGGCCAATAGCCATTTGCACGACAGTATTTGACGACATTCATTCTGTCACTTTCTAAAGCAATAAAAGGACTATCCCCCAGAATTACAGCATACCATGCTGAAAGGTATAGATTTTTAGCATTTTAACTGCTTTAAAGATAAGGTCAGCATAAGAAGGTGAAAAGACGTTTCTATGACTTTAATAAAGGGCTAAAGTTTTACAGCAGGCTGTCAATTTGCAGCTCTCTTAATCATGCAATGCAGGGATTTAAACACACCTTCCTTAATGCCGTCCACAGATTACCACCTATCCGCACTGCTTCACCGGAACAGTGTACAAAGCTCTTTTTGCCTACTAACAATTTGCAAAAAACTATAACTTTCAGATGTATTCAGGCGCTGCGTGGATGTTCTCTGAGGGCCGGCCTGCTTCACTCACGCGAGCATTTCTCTGATAAACTGTCAGCGGTCAGCTGATCCTTTCCCCTCCCCTTCATGCTAACAAGCACCTCCTTATTCTGAGTGTGTTTCCACTGTACACCCTCAGGCCTCCACGGGAACTAATTCCTTACAGAAGATGGTACACACACACACGGGTACAGTGGATATGAAAGTGGCATGCAGTGCACTCACAAGATGAGTTCAAAATCTTTTTGAGAATGATACAATCAGCTGTGCACACAAATCTCTCCCTGACCACTCCCTACTCTCTCTGCAAGTTTGTAGCTATTTTAGTAACACACACATTTCATTTTTCTTCTTTTGCTGCACTTTTACAGATATTGTCCACGTTATTTTTATTTCTCACACATTTGTTGCATCATGGCTGCAACATTTCATACCACCAGTGTTTGTAATTTGTATTAAGAATTTCTAATAAGATCTTCTATGTTTGATTTTGGTCTTCAGAAGTGTCTCAGAAGTGTGCGATTTATCTTATTCTGGTATTTTACAGGTTTTAAATAATTCATTATTTGTGTTATGAAGATGTGTTCAAAGCTGTAATTCAGTCAGGTCAAACCAAAGAAACTGAGTGATTTTTGGCGCACACATTCTTTTACACGTTTGTTTTGTGTCATTTTTAATAGTAAAATGTGCTGTCTGATTTTTGGCATGTCTGCCTGAAACCAAGCCTGCAGTGTGCTCTCGCACCATTAAAGATTGTGTGGGACACACGGCACATTTACAGTAACATACACTGACATTGCAGCATCCAATAATATCCACAATTCAAAGCCATTCTCTTTTATCTCTGCAAACATGCTTTGCTGTTTGGTAGCATATACCAGCTGTTGGCTAATATCAATTTTCAGTCAGCATCTGTACTGGGAGTAAACTCATTTCACCTTTTATTATTAAGCTATTCATGAGCTAAATTTCATTTTATTTGAATTAACATCCTGTAATCACCCAGAAACATATTATTTAAAACAGAAAATCATCTTCATATATAAATAAATGTCATATGAATACTAATACTGTTTTAACTTTAGGATCTGGGAAATATGAAAGCTCAAAGTAAAGAGGTCTTTATATACATTTTTCAAAAATTTTCACGTATTTTTATGTAAAGCAAGTTAAGTGATATATTGAATGCCTCACATGGGTGTTGTGCTTTGCATCTGAGCCCAAATACTGAACCCAGGCACACATTCCAGTAATGTTTGCTCCTGACAGTTGTTACCTGTTAGGTTCCTTCATTCTGACACACAAGCAGGGAAGTTGGCTGGCCAATCCGCTGGTTTAAACCCGCTGCTATGAGCTTATCAAACAATACTCCTTAACATGGGAGCTGCCTAGGGCCTCATTTGTGTTGAAACATGTATATTTTGTCACCCAGCACTTAATGAATATGACAAAATCCCCTTTTTTCTACTCGCATAATCCGATCATGCTGTTTGCCAGTGTCGCTGGTTCGTAGCCCCACCCTACTAAATGGAAGCCAAATCAATTGATTATTGATTATAAATCGGATCTTGTCCTAACCTTGGTGTTGATCGGAGCTAAAAGGCGAGGTGTTTTCATTAAGGCAGACATCGGCCTGATTCTCATTGAATCGAAGGCCATTAGCATTAGCGGACCTTTGAAAGGGCAGCCAGTGGGGGCTCCATTGGTGTTTACCCCTCCTGTGACCTGGCCATTATGGTCAATTTCTAGCACATGAACTATCTGGCCTTTGTCCTGCCTGAACCGATTAGCAGGCTCATTAGTATTGTTGGCCAAGCCCCAGTGACAGTTGCACAAGTTGCTCATTGCCAAGTGTGCGAGAAAGTAGGGACCCCAACTACTCACAAGGCTGGGCTTGAGGTAACATTTCTGCTTGCTTTCCGCCTCTTCCTCTCTGCACACTTATTCTCACAGGCATCTAAAGGAAGAATAATGTAAGGATTTTTCCTGCATAATGAAAACTGGCTATAACCACTAATTGTGTGCAAATGTCTAACAGCTTGAACTTTCAACCCGATGACCCTTGACCTCTCTTTAAATGCCAACAGATGGTTGAACCATGCATGCATAAGCCAAACGAGATATCCCCTTATTCCGTGTCAGGTTTTTGAGAAGGTGCTGCATTGCTAGATATCTGTGCCTGTCCAAACAGGCTCCAGACACCATTAACTGGTGAAGCAGTATCGTTGGTTGTGTTGCTTTGTGCGGGCGCGTTTTAAGGTTAACGCGAAACCTGGAAGTGCCGCGACAGCGTTGGCAGGGTTGCGTGTCTTTGTTTAGGTTGCACTTTTCTGTGCCAACTAGTGTCAGCACAACTGTGCCAAATAGAGAGGGTGGAACTGTGTTCCAGTCCGAAGAGATTCCAGTCTCATCATAGAGCCGACATCAGCAGCAGGCTACGGCTGTATATATATTTGCGTGTCATATACTGTATGTAACGAGTGATTTATTTTAGTTTATATGTCTGTTTTACACAGCAGCAATAATCTCTGTAAATCTTTTCCCCGGTCTCAGTTTTGATCCAGTTTAGTCATTTTTAATGATTATTCTGGTTCGGTATTTTCACACCCTGCCTTATCCTGAACTCAGCGCAGAGATCCTGGCTGGACTGAGTCCGAGCATGTGACAGCATTAAAGTAAAGAGGAAATTCCTCCAGAGGATGAGAACTAAGAGCAACACCAGAAAGTCAAAAGCAAAAGAGGAAGGCAAAGTTAAGATAAACCAAGTTATGCAATTTCACTTGGCAATTTATTAATATAGATATTATAAACAACATTGTTCAACTGGGACTGGCAAACGATGCTAATAGAAAACATCCTCTCTTCACGTATTAGCACACTTTAATATTAGGCATTTTGGACACACATGATTTAATGTGCCTATGATCCTAGGTAGCCATATTACAGTAGCTAGAGTTTAATGGGCTCTCTCTATATCAAGATGTCCTGCAGCGCGAACAAACAATACAAAAAACACAAAGCTTTTTCAGCGGTATGTGTACACATGCACACACAAATCCAATCACTTGCCTCACCTGATAGAAAAGCTGTATGGTTGCCTCACTCTGGGTTAAAGGGTCTCACTTTAAACCTCTTAAATGTAGCTGCATTTTAGCAATTCTGGGTCTACATGTTTAGGTTAGAATGTTGTTTCAAAATAAACATACTTGTGTCTTTCGCATCTTTCCCCATCTCGACAGTAGGAAAGTCTTTGTACAGATCTGTATAGAATTTCTATAGCTTTCAAAACAATTTCTTTTTGTGGGATTTTCATTCCTTGTTTCTGTTACTTCTTTCAGCAGGGGGAGGTGGATGATGTGTAAAGGTTTCCTATCATTACTGTCCTGCAGCAATGGCCTGAGAGACTCGCTGGACTGAAACTGAGGTAAAGAACAGCCCCAAAATAAGCAGTTTTCTGTTAGTTTGTATAAAAACATTATACAAAAACCTACTTCACAACAGCACACTTATTTTTCTGTGTTTATTGTAACACAACTCAAGGACATGAAAAGCAGATTTGTTTAAAGCAAATACGGTAATGGTGTATATTATGGTAATACTGTTAGGTCTCTCTCTGAAAAATGCTCTAAGTGTGTGTGTGTGTGTGTGTGTGTGTGTGTGTGTCACACAGCAGAGGGCAGCGGGACCAAATGGACAATATTTTTACTTTCTGTTGTCATTATATTATAAGACCCACCGCACCATATTATTTTAAATGTCAAAAAGAAAACCGAGACATTCAAATGTGTTCTGAGGCTCCGAGCCATAATAGGATGCTATTTTTAGAAGGATTTTTTTATGCTTGAAGCTGCTGTGCATTGTCCGCGTGTCAGCATCATTCACTGAAACTGTCAGCTGGCTGTTTTCTGCTGCTCCACAAAACATTTGTTTCCATGAACAAACCAAGCAAAACGGAGTGCTGGCAGAGATGACACGCGGATCGTATGTTTATGATCACTGAAGAGATGCAAATGTAGCGATTTATCAGGAATAGTTGACCCTTGACGCAGATAATCTGAGAACAGTGTTCACACAACAGGCTGAGTCCTAGATTTGGACTTAGTCTTCATTCAAACTAGAATTGAATCTGTTGAGATAGTATGTTTCCAGTAATGACACCATCCCTTCAGTCACACTATTATGCTGTTACGAGGTGTCAGTAAAGCATGTGTTGCTTTGCGTTAATGATGAAGACAATAAAGCCGTTTCCAGAGCGTTGTGAGCAGTATTGTACTAAAACGAGGAAAATTCTACAGTCATAGATGAAACTGTTTGTGTGGAATTTCTTTAGGAAAATAAAGGTGTGACCTGAGGTCAAGAGGTCAGACCATCACCTGGTCAACAGTCAATATCTAACTTTGACTTGATGACCACACAGTGTCCCTCATCTCAAAATAATAACTTTTAAAATCTGTATTTGCAGTTCATCTTCCCAGTCATTTATGATTAGAACCAACTTTTTGGGAGCATCTTTGTTGCTCCACAAATATGAAACCTGCAGTTACTTTTGCTATGGCTTGAAGATGGAGGGAGGCGACTCTTAATGCAGACAGTGCTGGGACATCCTGAAGTGACTGCCAGGATTAAAGATTCATGACTGGGATCAGCTTTCATCAGATGGGGAAGGGAGTGGCTCCTGGTTTGCTCTCTGCCACTCTGTGGCCATTATACCTGGCAGTGATTCTGGAATGGCAACACTCTTGAGTGGGACAGAGCATTGAACAATAATGGTTTTTAATCAGAAGTGATTTTATTCTATGCTGTGCTAGTGATATGTCGATATATATAGCTCTATTTCTCATTTTATGACCCAAGTGTCGTAACATCTGGTTTAAGGCAATAATAGTTGCGAGCGTGGCCATGGTCCGCTGCAGACCCCCCCCCCCCAGAAGCTGGTTTCTGGTGAAATCAAGGCTGTATTGTGGTTGTAATCTCTCTCTGCGTGTTTTCTTTTCCTCAGCACTTCTCACCCTGGCAAATACTGAGACCTACAAAGAAAACTTCTTTGTTACTCCATCACCCACCACCCCACCAAATATATCTCATGTTGCTGCTCTCCAGAATGTCTCTTTATTGGCATCATCTTATTCTCTAATACTTCCTGCCCCCCCCCCCCCCGCCCTTGTGCCAAGAAGCCACTCGAGGACAGATTACACACTAGTGAACGATCTGTGTTTTAAACTCATTTTTCATTGGAGACTTCAAAACGTACTGTAATAGCCTTTGATGGAGTTTAATGTACAGTTACACTCGTCATTTAAAAATCAAAGGCATGCTAACCCACATGATTACAGGAATGACAGGGTGGCACAGGGCCCTCCCTCCCTCTCCCCTCTCTGTGTCTCCCACCTCCTACATCTTTATACTATGACTGGAATGGGTGATTCAGTGTTTTGGATGCCCCACCCCCTGGCATATTCACATAGCTCAGCACACTTTTTGCAGTTGTGGCAGCCTCTGAAAGATTAAAGGTTTAGTAGTTGGAAGGAATTGAGAGTAGACTATGCCAGCTGCAGGGCTGTTTGTTTTTTCAGGTATATGTAGTATTATACTTCACATGTGCAAGAAACTTTTATTATTATGGTATGGAATGTACATTTGTGTCAGCCATTATAGGAAGAGCATTGGCACAGGCACCTCAGCGGGAAGGTTTCTCGTTTGGTTCCATTTCAGGCCATTCTTTCTGAAGTTTGCTTGGTCTCTCCACGTCCTTGTAGGTTTTATCTAGTCTGCTTGAGAAGAAAAACTCTAATTTTAAGCTGTGGGTGTTTTCTGTTGTGGACTGAGGATGTATTCCTGCCTGTCGCCCAGTGACTGCTCAAATTAACTTCAGCATTCCAGGTTAAGGACAAATGGCCACTGTATCTTTTAGCTGTACTGGTTGGGGAAATTTTCCTGTTCCGCAGGTACAGGTGGATGTTTGCATTGTTGTATCGTTTAGATTTATTGTGCCGTGATCAGTCATGTTGCGTACATAGTGGACCAGGTGAAATCAACTGGAGCAAACGTCGGTCCAGAAGAAGCCACAACCTTGCTTTGTCTCTGCATTCCTCCCTCACCAGACAGGTTGGCTCCAGCACAATCCTGGAGAGGCTGCTTTGGTGACACCCAAGACATGAGCAATGACACACACCTATGGCCATCTCAAGTGCTTTCAAAGTCAATTGATTTTTTTTTTTTTTTTTTTTTTTTTTTCAAAATTTCTCTACTGTCATACAGTGAAAGCTGATTGTCATGAAAAATAGTGGTTTAGATGAGCAATACCAGTGCACGGCTGTTTTATATTTCCCTAATAATCCCTGACTATTCTGCCTGTCCGAGGATTCGACTCCTTGGCAACAACACCGAAAAATGGTCTGCCTGCTGGCCAGTGTCATTGAGACGTGTCTCGTACTTCCAGGCTCTTATTTGTCTCAACGAAAACCCAGCTATCATTACTGCCATCTCAAGGAGATGAATGCAACCAATCATATCCAAGCCTCTGGGATGAGCAGACCCAATCAGGCCTGGTTTTACCATGGTAACTTGCCCAGGCATGACCAATTGGGATGTAGAGAGCCGCTTGGGCTGTGAGAGTTTAATGGCCTGTTTCTGTTGTCATTATTAAAAGCGCATAACCTCTAACGTAGCGACTGTTATCATTTTTTCATTTTTGTGGACAGCCCACTGCAGTAGCACATAGACACCTTGATGGTGCACAAAAAAGCATTATGCAAGGACACATGCACAGTATCTTTGTTCATCACCTGTCCGTGTACTGTACAAGCCAGTGAATTGTCAGGAGTAGAAATGCGTTTTACCCTTCAGAGTCTCCTCTGCCTCACTCTGTCCAATCGACACGGCTTTGACTCTTCCGTTTAAGCACAGACCCTGCCATTAACTCAAAGTAGGTCACTCCAGAGCAGAAGGGAGACAGACTGAAGTTTGCATGGTCACTAGCTCCCTTTTTAGCTTCCCCTGCTTCTGTTAAGCTTTGCTTTTCTTCTCTACATTGTGCTTTGGTGTCATTTGCACTGTCTTATGTAATGGCTGAGCAATGAGTGTGTGTCAGCTGTTTCTATGGTTATAGAGCAGTTGAGGTGCAAGTGTGTCGTAGTGTAGCACGCCTCCTATTCCATATTTGTGTTTTTTTTACTCATGTCAGAAAAACATTTGTTTTTAAAAGTAATTCTAGTACTTTTACTTTCTAGTTTTACACAAGATGACAAGTGTTCACATCTTGTATACAGCATATCATCCTATGTTGAAATGCAAGTCCATTAGCCGCCATCAGAGTTTGATGCAGGAGAAGTAGCCAATTAATAAGACGTTACTTTTGTCAATAATTGATTATCTTTCATTTGGTGTCATGATATTTAACCTGCACAGATTCACCGGGTTTGAAGCATGAAGGAATTTTTTGGCCTTCAAAAGATTAAATTTAATGCCGATTCTCTGAAAGTTTTGATGGTAACATCAACTCCAGCTATAGTGTAACAGCATTTTTATCTGTGCAGTATTGAGAAACCCCAAAGATGGCTGAGCAGAAGCCAGTCTGTTCTCACAGTCCTTAGCCAGCATGTCACTTAAAATAACATAAAATAGTAACAACATGAAGCAAAGTCTTACTTCAATCTTAAATGGGCAGAAAAGGTATTGCTTGAAATGGTTATGTAGCATTTACAACTAAACTACTGCTAAAATCTCTTGACAAAGACATAAATTTAAGTTGTCATTATGAACTCGTTCTCTTCCTACTGAAAGCTGACTTTGCCTGGTATCGTGTAACGAATGGGTTTTTCTTAGTACGTGTTTGAGCGAGCAGCCGAGTGCTGTGGGCAAAGCGCCGTGTTCTCATTTCAATCTCTCTCGGGAGAGCTGCACCATCAGAGAGAAATGATTGAATGTCTATCTCTGCTCCATTTTTACTCATGTCTCCTGGAGTGGATCAGCCACTGCCCCCAGTGTTAGTGTGTGTTTCTGTGTTGTACGTAGAGGCCCAGGTTGGCCTGTTCACACCCCTGCGTTATAGTGGCAGTTTCCTCGTTATTCTGCTCATTGTAGTTGTAGGCAATTCAATATTGATTATTGGTGCTGCTACTAGCAGAGTGCATTCGGATATGCACAGTGCCACTACTAGACGGTCAGCTCTGTCAAGTATGCTTATGTGGTGTGGCTTATAACAACCACTTAGGAAAATAATTCAATCTTTTTTTCCAGATCTGTTCTTGAATTCTACTACTACATTAATGAATTGCTGTTTGCATATTTACGTAATGTATTGAGCCTATTGGGTTCTTACCACAGAACATGTCCTATGTTTGCATTTAATTAAAGCATGTTTCTGTGTTTTAGACGCTGATATGCTTTGATGATGAGTGGAGTCGGTGAAACCCCATCTGACCCTGCCAGGGCAGAGTCACGAAAACGCAAAGATTGTTCGTCAGAACTTTTAGGGCCCAGGTAAGACTTTTTCTTCATCTCTCTGAAATCGAGAATGCAGCAATCCTCTTTTTGAAACACTTTTGCGAGGCCTTTTTTTCCCTTTTTATTTGATTGCTGTGGTAGGCATCCAAGTATACATTTCTATCGTTTTTCATGACATCCACACTCGATCCAGTATTTTTTCTTTTTTAGTCCCAAGCGAAGCAATGAGAAGCGCAACCGTGAGCAAGAGAACAAATACATCGAAGAGCTCGCTGAGCTAATTTTCGCCAACTTCAATGACATCGACAACTTCAATGTCAAGCCTGACAAATGTGCAATCCTGAAGGAAACCGTGAAACAGATCAGACAAATAAAGGAACAAGGTACATCCTGTTTTTTTTCCTTTTTTTTTTTCCCCTTTTTACTCTTAAGTATTTACTGTGGCAGCTTACAGAGTACGTCAAACAATAAAAAGTCTGAGTCACGTGGTGTGTTGACAGTCACATCCAAGATGATGTTTGAATGATAGTGATTTTGGATCACAATAATTGATGCCATTGTGAAAGGCCACCACATTTGAACTAATATTTACTTTGTCGTCTTGAATAACAGATCAGATCAGAAGTCATCTTGTCTTTGTCATCAGGAACACTGATTTCAAATTTTAAAAATACATTCTAAATAAAACAGCACTAAATTGTGAGAAAGCTGGAATGATGCATGCATAATAGGCAACGGTAGACACAGAGGGCTCACTGGAGCCACACATGAATCAGACCAGCTGATGATGTCATCCATTTTCTGTGACTCACAGATCTGCGTGTTATGTAATAGTGACGAAGGTTTGCAAAAATCACACACGCGCTCAGTCTGTCCCTCTTAATTTCTCTCTTTGAGTTTGTTAAACTCATAGACTGCCACATAGATGAGCTTCCCACGGTGCCCTTATGATGAGCACCTTGGACGGCTTTGCTTGTATGCTGGGCCCTGCTAGACCTGAGAAATCCTGCTGATATACGCATCATTAATGCTGAAAAAGATTCATGTAGGTTGCTTGATGTTTCACAATCTCACGAACAAGGAAAAAAAAAACCCTTTGTCTTTGTGAATACAGAAATAAAAGAGAAACAAGATTTTTGTTTTCAGGATTGCATTCTCACCATGTGAACATTCCATTTTCCTTCTTTTGGAGTAGTCTGACAGTTCAGTGTGTGCCCCCAACAGCCTCCTCATATTCTGCTTCTCATATGATCATCTTCAAAAGTAGGGCAGCCTACACTATGAACATAAGGCTTCTCTGCATGCTTATTAAACCGATCACTCACACGCACAAATGCACAGCACCATCAAGCAGGTAGTGGGGTTAACACAATATTTCTATCCCTAATTAAATTTTCTGTGATTATTATATATAAAGTTTAGGAGCAGATATTGATTTTTTTTTTTCCTGTTACTCTTTCCATTAAGATTATTTTGCACATAATACACTGTCCAGTTGCTGCACAACTGGATAGTGTATTATTTAGCTGTGGCATCTGTGTTCTTTAACAGTCAACTTCAGTAACTTTGACAGTTTCTTTTTTAGTTGAAGACGCCTAAATCTCCTCAGAAGTATGCGGGTTAGTTTTGTGAGGGTGGAGGAGGTAAGCTTTTCATTTTCTTCCTTCTAATGTATTGTTTTGGCTGTCACGTTAATAGAAAAGGCTGCAGCAGCTAATGAGGAGGAAGTACAGAAGGCCGACGTGTCGTCAACAGGTCAAAGTGTGATTGACAAAGATGCCTTGGGACCAATGATGCTAGAGGTGAGCAAAAACATCTTTGTCATCGCTAAAAATTATGATGAAATTACCGCTTGTGATAAAAAAAAAACATACCCATAAACAGACATAAAATATGTATTCTTTAAAGTGAGTTGTAAACGGTAAATAAAAAAAAAGCACTTGTCAGAGAGCACAACTGCAAATGGACCATTAGTGGTTGTCATAGTGTAGCTGTGTGGCGTAAAAGCTGCCAGCATCTTGAATCTGCTCTCGCTTGGCTGTAAATCACCAAGTGGAGCAATGGCCTCATTGTCCCATGCAGGGCCTCTGAAATGTTTACGTATACCAGCAAAGAAAGCAACTGCACTGGCAAATGAATTAGTTCATTGAACTCGTGCTCTCACTCATTTCCTCTCTCCCCTGAGTCTCTCTTGTTTGGTTTTCTATTCTCTCCCACTGCATTTTATCTGCCTTTGCTTCTTGATCCATCTCGTCATAGGATATTTATAGCTCTTCTGGTCTACCATCACTCAATCGACATACTAACCCAGGCTAAATATAGCCTGGTGCAGCCTGCATGCTTTCCCATCTGTCAGCATCCCCTAAAACAGAGATTATCCATTCACACTCACTGAAGCCATCACTGTGACATAACCGGATGCTCTGAAGAGAATGACAATAAGACAGAAATGTATCCATACTTTCCATAATGTTCGTATTTGATTTCAGTCCGTGTATCATTTGTTCATTCGTTTTCCAATTTAAAATGGAAACTGAAAAAACGGAATATGGATTTCCGTTTCTCCGATTTCCGTTTTCTGTGCACAAAACCAAAATGGAAAAAACAGAAAACGGAAGTTTCATTGTTGATTTCAAATATTAAATAACATAACTTAAATTTTCAACAATTTTTAGATACTTTATGTGCGTGTTATGTAAAAACTATGAATGATTTTGCAACTATTGCATCCAGATCAGTAAGTAAGTGAAACACATAGCCAACGCAAACAGCCATTGTGAAATGGCGCTGGCCTCTGATGACACACATCAGTTCAGGTCTGTGCCGTCTCATCCAACTTAAAACTCATTTCCCCACAGATTACTTTGATTTCTCAGTTAATATAACTTCTTTTGTTGACACATTTGTTGTGCAACCAAGCAGACCTGCAAGGGTTTGTTAAGGGTAGTTATATGATCCATTATAAGCCCTTTCTCATCTGGGCTGCAAGAGTTGCATTACAATTAGTTTTACTTTAATTACTTACTTTTTTTTTTTTTTTTGCAGAAACTGGTAATGTCTTGTTGTCCAAAGCCTACAGCTTAACTGGTATATCGGTTATGTGTTAGCCATAATGGCTGTGGATGAAATATTTTTTTCCTGTTTTAAATGTTTTAGCTTCTGTACTGTCACCTAAATACAGGGTTTGATTTGTCTGCAAGATAATATTATGTCATCCCTTATGGTTAGTAAGAATTTCTGTGGAGCGAGATTGTTTGCAAAGCACCGTTACGTCCAAAATGTTATCAGTCAGTCAGAAGAAGGGTTATTCCAATACTATTCCCTATTCTAGGAATGTCATCTTGACCTGAGTTTAATGCAGTTGTACATTCCAGTAGATGTGAAATGTAGCAAAGAGAGGTAGTGACAAGGTGCATATAAAATGTGCAAATACACTTGCAACAGCTTTACTTTTGTCGACAGTTGATGTTTAATCAGTTGCAATAGGCTAACACTATTTTGCAAGAGGTGTCTGGAAGAAAGCTAAAGTTGACACTGAAGAATGTTTGCTCCGTTTCTGCTTGTCCTACTTGTCCAGTATGGGGTGGTTGTTGTTGTTTTTTTTTTTTTTTTTTTTCCATTATTCAGGGTGAATAATGCGCAATCAAGTTTTCAAGCGCAATCAAGTATTTTGTTTTTTCAGTGATAGGTGACATCTCCTTAAATCTATTTTCAGCATGAGCCCATTTTAATGTAGGCAAGGCAAAACTTTTTTTTTTCTCTTTGTCATTTTATGTAAATGGATGCAGGGATTGGCTTATGCCAAGAGTTAGCCTGTTGTTTATTATACAACGTATACAGGGAAGGTGGGATTTCACAAAGATATTAACACATGTAACTAATGTTTATAATGTAAATTATAGGTGGTCATTATGGAAGGAGAAGTGAGGAGCAGGCACTTTAGCTGAAAACTCTCCTCCGAGCACTGCATTTTATAGCTTTGCCACACTACAATTTCCTTTTTTTAAGGCCTCTGAGTGGTTTGATGGCCTAATTGACACCATCTTGTATGTAATGGCTGACCCGGGGCTGTATTTTTTCAATTAAGTGCTCCTCCTGCTTCACATCCTTAGGTCTCTACAGACACATGCTGTTATCCTGTTTCCTGTCAGATGCACTGATCTTGAGCATCTGCAGGAGTGATGGAAGCAGCCAGCACATAATGTACTTATTACATCCATTAAGGAGCTTGTGTTTTGAGATGTGCATATGTTTGTTAGTAAGAATGGGGCATGTTCTTGCTCACTGATTCAAATAGTTTTAATTGCTTGTATTTAAATGCAATATTTCAAATTCCCTGTCAGAGATTTTAAACTGCATCTGTGTAAAAGGCACATGGTTAAATCTTTTACTTTTCCACTCCTCTAGGCCCTGGATGGCTTTTTCTTCGTGGTGAACATGGAAGGCAACATCGTGTTTGTGTCTGAGAACGTGACCCAGTACCTGCACTACAACCAGGAGGAGCTCATGAACACCAGTGTCTACAGCGTGCTACATGTTGGAGATCATGCTGAGTTCATCAAGAACCTGCTACCAAAGTCCCTCGGTTAGCCAAATGCTTTTCCCTCCCAACCTCATTTTGCTCTCTGAATGTTTTGTTACTTGCAGCTTTGCTGTGTCACGTCTTTCTCTCTTTTCTTCATTGTTGCATCACTTTCACCTCTAGCCATAAATTATCAGACTCCCATTTTCACTTTACACTTAACTCTTTAAATATTGTATCCTGCCTTTGTTTCTGATCACCCTCCTTCCTCCTCGCCTTAGCTCAGGCATATAACTGTTAGCAATGGACGCTGTTTGATAATAATGTCAGTTTTATTAAAATGCTAAACACACAAAAATCTAATACACTAAGATAAGATAAGATAGACTTTATTCATCCCACAGTGGGGAAATTCTTTTGTCTACAGCAGCAAAGGGGGTACAACAAAACAGAACAGCAGTATGGAGGTAAAAAACAAGTAAAATAAAAAATATATATTAATATTAATGTAAGAAAATATTGCACAGGTAAAATTGCACAACAATAACAATAGTGAACAACAACAACAAGTGAACAAAAAAAGCCCTGTGTGGGTACATAAATACGTGTCACTATAGTGTTGTGTTGTACAGTCTGATGACTGTGGGGAGAAATGACCTACGGTAGCGCTCCTTCCTGCACTGGGGGTGTAACAGTCTAGTGCTGAAGGAGCTGGACAGAGCCTCTACCGTGTGGTGCAGGGGGTGGTGGGGGTTCTCCATAATGAATGTTAGTTTGGACAACATCCTTCTGTCCGCCACCTCCTCGATGGACTCCAGGGTGCAGCCCAGGACAGAGCCAGCTTTTCTAACCAGTTTCTTCCTATCTCTGCCTGTACTGCCCCCCGCCCAGCACACAACTCCATAAAGAACTACTGAGGCCACCACAGTGTCATAGAAAGTCCTTAGTAGTTGTTTACACACACCAAAAGACCTCAGTCTCCTCAACAGGTGAAGTCGGCTCTGGCCCTTCTTATACAGAGCGTCTGTGTTGTCAGACCAGTCCAGTTTATTGTTTATGTGAACACCCAGGTATTTGAATGAGTCCACAATCTCAATGTCTGAACCCTGAATGTTCACCGGTGTGTGTGGTGAAGGTGACTTCCTGAAGTCCAGAACTAGTTCCTTTGTTTTGCCAGTGTTTAGGATCAGGTGGTTGTTCTCGCACCAGCTCACAAAGCAGCCTCACAAACTGTGGCCTGTCTGTAAGATAGTTGATGATCCAAGCAGCCAGATGTTGGTCCACGCCTGCCACCTCCAGCTTCCTTCTCAGCAGTGACGGCTGGATGGTGTTAAAAGCACTTGAGAAATCAAAAAACATGACTCTCACAGTGCTTCCAGGAGACTCCAGGTGAGACAAGGCCCGATGCTGCAGGTAGATGATGGCATCATCCACCCCGATGCCTGGTCGATATGCAAATTGCAGCGGGTCTAGTGCTGAGCTCACCTGGGTGCTGAGGTGACTGAGGACGATCCTCTCCATGGCCTTCATTAGGTGGGAAGTTAAGGCGACGGGTCTGAAGTGGTTTGGCTCCCTAGGACGAGCTACTTTAGGAACCGGAACCAGGCAGGAAGTCCTCCAGAGTACTGGTACTCTCTCCAGGCTGAGGCTCAGGTTGAATATGAAGAGGACCACCTCGCAGAGCTGGTCTGCACATTCCCTGAGGACCCTGGAGCTGATGTTATCAGGTCCTGTTGCCTTCCTGGCCTTTGTCCTCCTTAACTCCCTCCTAACCTGGTTCAGAGTGAGACAGAGGGGGGTGGGTGGTGGCTGGTCTGGGGCCGTGGGTTGTTGGGGGGTTCATCTGAATTGCTTTGAGCTTAGACTCCTGTTTCTCTTTCCTTCCTATGCAGCTAATTAAGATCCTCACTTGGCAACTCTCCCTTCTCAACATTATCACTCCTTTTCTACATTTTTATCTTACGTCTGTTATCTCACTTCGTTTTCTCCTCTATATCCTGCTGCTACACCTTCACTGTGCAAGGGGTGATTTAAAGATACGGTCATGCCCCCCATCAGAAGCTATTTCTAAGTCCCTTCTTTTCTTGTTCTGCTCATTTCTCCCGGTGCTCCGGATTGAGGTCTGAGTGCCTAGCCATCTGGGTGGGGGAGCGGCAGTACAGACTACCCTGGAAATGATCAGTGTCCCAGATACTGGGAGATTATCAATGCACCGAATGAGATCACAAACCAGATGGAGTGTGATAGGACTTTGTGTGTGACTGCACATACCTTGTGTGTGTCCACAGATCTGCTTACATGCATTTGCACGCACAGCCCTTGCGTGTTTGTTCACGCCTGTGTAAGTGTTATAGAGAAGAAGATTGGCTATGATGTTGTAGTGGGCACGCATATGGAGGCCTGGCTGTGATACATGGCTGTGGACGGATGGCAGAGGGCTCAGTGTTCCAACTGCTCATTACTGAGCTCTACCCAGCAACCACTTTCTCACTTTTCACACTTGTTCTGGTTTCAGTTTTTCTCTGTCTTGCTCTCTTTATGTCTTTCCCTTGCAGAATTGTATCCTCTGTTGCTAACCTGGACTGTGCACTTCCTCTGCCTCCCTGTTGTGTAGTATCTGGTTGCAATAAAATTCACAGGAAGCTACACTGAAAAAGGCTTCATCTGCACTCCTTTCCTTCTCTGTAGTGAATGGCGTTCCCTGGTCTAGCGAGGGTCCCAGAAGAAACAGCCACACATTCAACTGCCGAATGCTGGTCAACCCGCACAGTGAGAACCAGGAGGATTCACACGAGCACGAACCCCAGCAGCAGAAATACGAGACAATGCAGTGTTTTGCTGTTTCTGAGCCCAAGTCCATCAAGGAGGAAGGTGATGGTATGTAAGAAGAGATGGGAGATAAAATACATTTTATAAACATAATAAAATGGGCATCATCATCATCAGTGACATCATAAGCATGACCACTCTTCTGTGCATTTTTGGAAAACTGAACATCCTTGGAGATGCTCGATTTTGTGTTGTAGTGGTTTAAAAATGTGCATGCTCAGGTTAAATATAAGTCTAAACATAAACAGTTGGTAAGCTTCTCTTCATGTGATATAAATCCCTTACAGACATTCACTATAATATTTGAATACATATTCATCATAAATAGAGCCACACTAAAATGACCAAAATGCTATTGTCACTACAAAACTGTAGTGACAGAATACAATGGCTCTGTCCAAGTCTAGTATCAACCCGTCTTTTCCCCTTTCTGGCTTCCCTTGTGTAGAAGTCATTTGCCAACCATACTTTGGCAAATGGAGTGAGCAGGACCAAGGCCAGAGAAGTTGGTGTGTGTGTGTGTGTGTGTGTGTGTGTGTGTGTGTGTGTGTGTGTGTGTGTGGGGGTGGGGGTGGGGGTGGGTGGGTGGCAAGGTGGGATTACAGTTAGAGTTACAGTTATTTGTCCAGCCATAGATAAAAAGAAACCGGAAGGATGAAATGGCTCTATAAAGGGACTGAGAGCATTTTAAGGGATTCTCAGATCTAAGGCCCAGACCACCCAAGTGGCTCTATTTATAAGTCAAAATAAGAAGTTCCCGTGTGTGTAATTCACCCATGTAAAATTTGGCATGCAGTACTGCCAGAAGCAAGTGTGGGATTGTGGATGTAAGTGACACAGGAAAGTTTGATGGCTGTAGTTTTGGGGTCACACCAGACCTGGACTTTGCAGTTTAAAACGTGTGTGTGTGTGAGTGTGATGCTGCAGCTGCCATGCTTGAGCTATGGCAGTTTTTTGTAATGTTATGCCTGATGTCTCCAGTGTAATATGACCGTGCAGGTGTGGCCAAGTTGAGTCGTGCATACATGCTGCACCCCCATGTCACACTTTATCATTCCCCCCGCCAGCTATCTGCTGCTCTTTATGAGAGGAGCAGAACCATGATCCCCATGCTCATTAATATCTATATTAATTATGCTGCCTGGGAATAACATGCATTTCATCTTCTGTCCCTCCTGTCTTTATCATTCACACCACCACCCTCCCCTCCACCCTGTCCTCTTTCTCATATCAACCTCATCAATTCTTTCCTCCACACCTTCCCTCTGTTCCTCCCCTCCCTTTGTGTCTCCTAGACTTGCAGTCGTGTCTGATCTGCGTGGCTCGCCGGGTTCCTATGAAAGAAAGACCAATGCTCCCCACGCACGAGAGCTTCACTACACGTCAGGACCTACAAGGTACACCGTCATCATCGTGCTAATATTTTAAATATGTCAACCAACCATATCACATGTATCCACTTCATGAATGCATAAATACACAACTAAAATATGCATTGATAGCAAATCTGTCATTTTTGCAGTAAAAGAAAGAGAGAGTTTTCAGTTATGTTTCTGAGAGGTGTTACTAATCATTTTTCTTTGAAAGCAGTTAACCACTAATTGATATAACTCTTAGCTACAGGAATGTGACCTTTATTCTTGTAGGTAAGATAACATCCTTGGACACCAGTCTCCTGCGTGCATCCATGAAACCAGGCTGGGAAGATCTGGTGAGGCGCTGCATCCAAAGGTTCCATCTGCAGAATGACGGAGAAATGTCTTTTGCGAAGAGGCATCAGCAGGAAGGTAATGCTGCGCATTAAAAATGGGAGTATTTAGTGTAATTTTTGACTGTTCCTGATACAGAAACAGGGTAGTATAGACGTTAAATGTGTCAAAAGTAAATGTTTCAGGATCTGTGGACATAAAGATGTGTTGTTATGTGTCTTTAGTTCTACGACACGGCCAAGCATTCAGCCCAATCTACCGATTTTCCTTGTCTGATGGAACCATAGTGTCAGCCCACACTAAGAGTAAACTGGTGCGATCTCCAGCCACCAACGAACCCCAGCTGTACATGTCATTGCACATTCTTCAGAGGTATGTCTCTGTCTTTGCCAGAAAGAGACAAATTAAAATACATGAATAAGTTTGCAAGTGTTGGCCTGTTAGAGCCCTACTTCCTTTTTGTTTTTGACATTTCATGTGAATAGTTTAGTATGTGTGTGTGTATGCTAATGTTCTGAGACTTGCTGTATGTATTGTAGTGAAAACTGCACTGAAATTGCTACATAACAAAACAGAAGAACAGTAATAAAGATTTCTAATTTTTGACTGTAATGTGCACTGTGTGGCTCTACCCAGCCTTCTTTGACTCTGCAGATTTCTGCAAGAAAAATTGATTCTACTGCTATTCTGTCCAGCTAATTATAGCATTTGTGTGTCCAACTTCTAGGGAGCAGACCGTATGTGGGATGGGTCAGGACATGGGTCCTGGCAGTCAGGCTACAGGGATGGCACCAAAACCTATAAACTCCTCCACTCCCTCCATGACTCCCCCAACCCCAGGCAGTTTGCCAGGTTCGGGTCCTCAGGGCCAAGACACTACCTTTAGCAGCAACAGCACGCCTTTTTCCCCTCCAGGCCCAACTGGCCCCAGAGAACCAGCAGCCATGGGAGGACATATGCAGGGCTACCGTTTTGGCTGTCCGCCACCTCACAACCATGCCACAGGAATGCAGCCACCACAACAGGGCCCTAACTGGAGGATGAATAGCCCCTCTCGTGCTAGCCCCAGCCCAGCTGGTGGGCCCCATCCACCTCAACAGAACTCCATGTTGTCACCCAGGCACCGAGGCAGTCCTGGAGGAGCGGGTAGCCCTCGTGTAACAGGTGGTCTACAGTCACCTTCTCCGGTGGGGATGTGTGGTGGAGGTCCTGCAAGTGCAGGGAGTAGTAGCACAACTAACAGCCATGCTAACAGCTATACGAGCAGTTCTCTGTCAGCTCTGCAGGCCCTTAGTGAGTGTCACGGTGTCGGGCACGGGGGTCCTCATGCACACACGCTGGGTTCTCCTGATCGAAAAATAGGCTCCCCAGCTGGAGTCACACAAGGGTCAGGAGTAAACACGCAACTGATGTCAAAACACGTAGGAGTCAGCGGTGCTGCTGGTAACAGCGGAGACTCATTTGGACCTCACTCTGAAGTGGGTCAGGGGCAGCCACAGGGTCAGACAGAAGGCTCTCTATCTGAGCCCAAAGAAGAGAGAGAAGGGCCCTCTGAGGGCCATGACGCTCATAGTCATCTTCATGACAAGAGCCACACCAAGCTACTGCAGCTGCTCACCAGGAAGCCAGAGCCTTTGGAGACACCCCTATCACCTGGGTCAAGAGGGGAAGGTAAGGACCAGCCAGGAGCTGGAGTCCGGGCCGGCCACACCGGAGGGAATGCTCATGCCACATCCCTAAAAGAAAAACACAAGATTCTTCACCAGTTGCTTCAGAACAATACTTCCCCTGTTGATCTTGCCAAACTCACTGCAGAGGCCACAGGAAAAGAACTGAACCAAGAACAGGGTGCTGGTGGCACAGCTGCAGGGGCAGAAATTACTCCCAAACAGGAGCCTTTGAGTCCCAAAAAGAAAGACAATGCTCTGCTCCGCTACCTGCTGGATAAAGATGACACTGTAATGAAAGACAAGGTTCCAAAGCTGGAGCCAGGTGAGGTGAAGGTTGAAGGTGTCAAACACACTCTTGTCAAGACAGAGAAACAAGATGCAGGATACGACCAAGCTGAACAGGTAGGTTTTTTACAGAAATCTCTTCCCTGAATAACTTTGTCTGATGGGTGCTGAAACAACCAGAACAGTATTACAAAAAGCAAATTTTGCACTGCTCCACTTGCCTCCACTTGTGACAGCCTTAAACTGGGTTAGGTAACAGATGTTAGCTTCTCATGTCCACAAAGGATGGGACCGCTAAACAACGCAGCCATTTCAAGGTCAGACTGTATTTGTTGCATAAATACAGTCTCCTGCAGATTTACAGTATTGTCATATACACTTAAGACATCATGCATGTCTTTTTATTCTCATTTTTAAACACATCTGGTCCTTTTACTGCCTTGTTGTTGGCAGCACGGGCATAGAGAAGTTGTCTGCCAGCTTCAAACAACTGTGACATTTGGAAGGAGCCCCTGTGGTTCTCCAGCCATTTGATCCTTTCAAGTTTGGCCAGAATCCTCAGGTTTGGCACTGAACTCAGGTCGGGCCTGCTGATGCTTAAAGAGAGCAGAGGAGAAAAGAATTGCTGGTGAAACTCGAATTCTCTGTAGCAGAGGTTTCAGTGAGCTGATTCACTGCATATTAGTGTTTTCTTCCCACGATAAGTAACACTTGTTACTGGAAACTGACACACTGAGCTAAATACATTAAAGACAAAGGAACTGCAAGTCATGACTGCTAAACCACAAATTACAAAGTAAATCTTCAGACTCCTGTTTGCTGGTATACCTTTCTGTTGCTTCTGTACAAGCTCCTGAATGTCACCTACCGCTACTTGTCAGGCCGTCTTCATGGGTGGTATATCACTACTTGGGTCCATATAGGGAAAAAAGAAAAGATTTGTTAGAAGGACTTGATGTGGAACTGAAAAAGGAGCATAGAGAAAGGTGCCGTTGCCCCCAGGAGAACCCAGCCTCAGAAGACAGTGTGAAAATGGTGAGCCATATGCTCCTGCGTTTCTTCTCTGCTACCATGGAGATAGAGGGTAGAGGGAGTGGTGTAACTGTTGAACAAACTCCATATGAGAACAATAGAAGGGGAGATGGGAACAAACTAAGGCTTTAAGGACA
The DNA here is from genome assembly GCA_015343265.1 of Pao palembangensis. NCBI lineage: Eukaryota > Metazoa > Chordata > Actinopteri > Tetraodontiformes > Tetraodontidae > Pao > Pao palembangensis. Next base: position 14,868,059 of record CM027086.1, read on the forward strand.
GGGTATATTACTGGATATCCCCCCTCCCCCCACCCACATGGTTTCCGGATCCAAACAGCAGCATTTGTTCCACACTAGAATCATCTGTTTTAAAGCTGTTACAGCATGTGTGAGCTGGCCTTTAGTGCCTCTTCACAGGCATGCATACCTGCACTAGTTAGAGTCCACCAGTGCTCTTCTGTGCTAACCTCACCTTGTTTTCTCTGCTACATTTCCATCCCTCCACCTCTTTCCTCTTCATGATTGTTTGAGGTCTGAATTATTGATGACGGGAGCAGAGCTAAATGACAAATCAGAGCAGAGCTCAGCAGCGCTGGCTTTGCTTATTGCTGAGTGGATACACAGTCAGAGAAAAGACAGTATTATCTGTAGAATTTTTATGATGTGTACATACAGATTAGGAGTAGTAATTTCCGTCTGTGTGTGTATGTTTGACCTTTTATTCGATAAATGTCAGCATTTTAGACCTTTGAATTTTGCAGAACCTAAGAAAGAAAACAGAAGTTGCAATTTCAGCAGTATAAAGCAATAAATGGCATGCTTAAAATTATTTTATTTTTAGTTGTCAGTATGTTAGGATGATTCTGGGTCCAGATGACTTCCCTTTGCCTTACTGGCACTTCTGTTTTATTCAAGCTCTTTCACAATTCTCTCTTCCTATGGAACAGAAAGGATTAAGTCAAAGTCACAACAGCCCTTCTACCCACAGCTAAAGTATGAAAATATGACAAACACTGACAATCAGAGAGTCTCAGTCAAATTTTACGAATGCTCAATTGGCAGAATTAGCCCCTTTGCTTCCGGTAACATCTGTGCACGTTACATGACGGCACTGATGCTAAATGTCTTTTCTAGCGTGAGTGACCACATCTTGTGTTATTCCTTATTAGCTTTTTTCAGTGCGTGTCTAGACTCTGATGTGAATAATGTTGGAAAGTATATGTTGATAACAAACGTTCTGTAATTGTCGATCCGCTTTGCTACTCACTGCAGTTTGTCCAGAAAATAATTTACAGAAGAGGGATTGCTTTACATGCACTGACATGTATTAAAATGTAACCGGGATTGATAGAAATAGGGCCCATTAAGGAGAGGAGCAACTAGATGAGAGAAAAGATAGTGGAAAAAGAAGTGGAGGAGGAAAAGAGCAAACCGAGAGCATTACATCATTCCTGACCTCATTAGGGCTTTTCTCTCTCCCACAACCCCCCCTCCTCACTGCTGCTTTTCCCAGTTCATCTATAGATCCTATATGCTTGTCTGCATCGTGACATGATCAGAATTGTGAGACTGTCTGTTCCTGATGGGTTTTATAGCAGAATTCTCGGGTAGAAGAGCAGATAATATAACAATATAGTGCATGCAGGCAGGAGTCCTTGGCCACCTTAAAATGACCAATCCATCAGCCATTCTGACAACCAAGTTGCAACTGCTAGTAGCAACGTCACTGCTGATGTTCACTGCCTCGCTCTTCAGCAGCTATTTCAGTGTTCATCACCATAATGCTCTGCTTTTCTGCTGTCCGCTATCACACAATCAGGAGCCGTCAGTGGTTCCAAATGTTGCATAGTCATAACCATTTTCAGCCCGCGTGTCTTAGTTTTCTAAATTTTGTTGTTTCAATTATATTTCATCTTCTGTTTTATTTTAATACTGGCTGAAGTTGCAAAAAAGATATTTAGAAAACCTCAGCAAGTGTGGTCGCAAACCCCAACACCAGTGTTTTAGAGTAGTCCAGATATTCTCATCAACCCTATTCTTCTCATCTTGCACGTCAGCGTTCAGTTATGTGCTTTCACATTGTAAAGCAGATGCAGTTGTGGGTTTGCAGTTTCTAGTAGGTAAGTCAAGAGTAGAATATACACAAAAGCAAAGTCAAAGAGAAGTGTGGCCTAGATTCAATATCAAGTGGCCCATTTTATTCAGAGGTTATCGCTTTCTAAACAAGGCCCTGCCATTCTTTCCATCTATGACAGAAAATCCTCTCTCACAGTAGTTACAGACTGATTTGCTCCCAGGCAGGCCCTCTTTACAGGCACACGTGTGACTGTGTCTGCAGCTGAAGAAGCAGTTAAGGCCTAATTGTTTCATTTGTTCAGGTTTTCACATCTCTTCTCTTTACAGTCCTCAGAACTAGATGACATCTTGAACGACCTGCAGAACGCTCAACCGCAGCTTTTCTGCGAGCTGCGGCCCGTCTCATTGCCTAGTCCCATGGACAAACAGAACATCATCAACGACATCCTGCAGATGTCTGAATCCAATCCTGCCTTAGCTGCACAGCAGCAACACAGGGGGATAGCAGCTGGCATGGGCCCATCCAGTGAGTCCCACATGTGTTATACACTTTGGATAATTATGTTCTTTACCTTTTCCACTCATTTTGTTCTTTACCTGCAGACTTTGGGAATATACGACCAAGTCAGCCAGGCAGAGGTTTGCCAGTGAGGGGCGGGTCTTTGGACATGAATGTGTCCCCCCAGCAACCCTCCTTACAATACCCGATAAGGGCCACAAGCCCATATACTGTAATGCAGCAACAGCAAGGCATGGTGGGCAATCACACCATGATGGCTAACCAGTCTGGTATGGTCAACACAGGTGAGGGTGACGGTCGCAGTCACAGCATGATTTCTGACATGCACAGTGCAAAAGCTATACAACTTCCAGTTTTTTGCATTTATTCTTTTGAGGACCTGACATCCCATGATTGTTTGGCGCGAAATGCAGGTGCAGCATGTTTACAGATTTTTGCCTGATACGGCGGTATTTCCAGTTGTAGGAACCTCATGGTATTCTCACTCTCAGATTGCAGTTGTAAAGCGGCTACGCGGTGCTTCTCCCCTTATATCACACTATTCTGTCATGAACTCCATAGAATCACTAGTCAGTCCAGTGGCATTGGTCACCATGTTTCTTGTCTCTGTGTGGTTGCTGCTCTAGGAATGATGGCTGCAGGTGGTCCACGGCCAGGTATGCAACAGCAGCTGCAGGAGGGCTGGGTGGCTTCAACTTCTGCCCCTCCCATGGGGCAATCTGGTCCTGCACAGCAAGGTGTAATGCAAGGCAGAATAGGTGCAAACACTGCTCCCATGAGGGCCACCAGCCAGCCCCGACCAATGCTTCATTCCCCAATGATGACCAATGGTGAGAGATGTGTAGCTTACAATTATTCAAGCTTGTATACAAAGTATTACATACTGAAAAGAGATGAGAATATGACATATACAAGATTTCAGATTTAACAGTTATTAATTTATTATTTATTGCGGTATGTTGTTTTCAGTTTTGCAAGCTCCCCTTTCCCGAACTAACAGCCTGAGATAGTTATAGATGCTGTATGTCTATATGCTGTAGAGAACCTTAATTCACCCGTATTACTGTACATTGCTTCTGTTTGGTGTTAAAGATTGCCACCTGGTGGTTATCTGCGACACTGCATATAGAAAGAACGCAGTGGTTTGCTGCTCTTTGTTTTTTAATTATGAAATGAATTAATCATAATCCAAGTTTACAAATTGTTTTGAAGACAAGACCATGTTCTTATTTTTTTTTTTTTCTTTCCTTTTTCTTCCCATTTCCTATTTAGCTCAACCTGATATGGATATTGGAATGACCGGTCACAACTTTTCTCAGCAGCAGGCTCCACCCAATCAGACAGCACCTTGGCCTGAAAGCATGATGCCCATTGACCAGACTTTTGCAAATCAGAACAGGTACTCATCTAATTTAATGCAACTAAAAGCCACATCATGTTATGAAATAAAGTATTTACTAATAAAGCTGGTGTCTTTTTGCTTTATACTCAGGTCTGTGCATGCTGTACCCCAGGAAGATTTGATTTGTAACACAGAGCTCAACTCTGGTGATGGCAGTGGAGTAGATGAGGGTGCTCTGATGTCCCAGCTGTACACGGCACTAAAAGACTTTGATGGTCTGGAGGAGCTTGATCGTGCTCTGGGGATCCCTGCTCTGGTTGAACAGGTGAGCTGCAGCCTTTACAAGCGACATCATCCCGCTGGCAGACTGTTTTGTTAGCTTTGTTTATGTATATTCCTGTGGCTGCCTTTGCAGAGCCAGTCACTAGAACTAGACCATTTCTCACAGGATCCATCCATGATGATAGACCAGAAGCCCCCCATGTACGCTCAACAATTTGGTCCACCAGCATCCCACATGGCCCACAGGGGCTACCCTGGTTCGGCTATGCAAGAGCAATGCTTCCACCCCATGTCTGGCCAAATGGGCCCGCGGCCAGGCTACCCCATGATGAGGATGCAGGCTCGGCCCGGACTCAGGCCATCAGGGGTGGTCCCCAATCAGCCCAACACATTACGCATGCAGCTTCAGCACCGGCTCCAGTCCCAGCAGGTGCGTGCGTGTGCACTGTGCCCTGCTACTACACCCTGGTTGTTTAACCTCTCTGATGTAACTGTTTGTTTGATCAGTAGCTGAACACACAGATAAGAGTTAATCATTTCTGATATTTTTCTGTCTATATATCTGCCGTGATGTTGATATATTGAAATTATTAACTTGATCTGAAATTGTTCTTTAGACTTTAGAATAGTTTTGATCTTTAATGAATCTGTACAGTATCATTTATCACAGTAAATACTGATGATATATATGTAGTTCTTTTAATTTTGATCTGGTGAGGGTCTTTTATTACAGGACTCTGATCATGTTGATGTTCTTTCTCTTATTCCACCAGAACCGCCAACCGATGATAACTCAGATGAGTAGTGTGTCAAATGTAAACCTACCTCTCAGGGCCAGTGCTCCAAACCAGGTATGAGTGGCACAGCTATCCCACATGCACTTATGCATGCTAAATGTTTTCTCAAATTTAACCCAGTTCAACCAAAACATTGTCAAATTACTATTATTTGACCATTAAATGTGTTCATTTTCCTTTCAAATTCTGCTGTCAAACAGAACTGTACCAACACAAAATGTCAGAATAGACATCAGAAGTCACACACTCTTTATGTTTATGGCTTTAAGGATGCCAACATGAACAAGTATCTTAGATTTACCATAACAAATCGCTGCTGAAATGATCATTTACCCAGTATACTACATCACTCCTCCCACTTCCAGGGGACCATCAATGCTCAGATGGTGGCACAGCGTCAGCGGGAGCTGCTAAGCAATCACTTGAGGCAGAGGCAGCAGCAACAGGTCCAGCAGCAGCGAATGGCCATGAGGGCTCCGGGCCTCAACCTGCCCCCCAACATGGCCTCTGGAGGCATGAGTAACCCCAGGATCCCCCAGGCCAACCCTCAGCAATTCCCCTACCCACCCAGCTACGGTACCAGTACAGGCTTGGCCTCGCCACCTCCCCCTACAAGCCCTTTCTCCTCCCCTCTCTCCCCAAGCCTGCCTTCTCTCCCCCCTAACCCTCAGCTCCACTTGCATGGCACCTCCTCTTCTTCCACTTCCTCCTCCTCCTCCTCCTCACAGATGATGATGGGAAACACAAACATGATGGGCGGACAGTATGGGGCCGTACTCAGCCCTCAAATGCAGCACAGTGCCTTTCAGTTTCCCAACTCAGGTACTGTTCCCACACCCCCTGCCTGCCTGCCACCACACTCTACTCCACTACCTGTGTGTGTTTGTTTGCCATTGTCTCTGCATTTTTGTTACTCAAGCTGCGCAGCATTATGTGTTTTTTAGCAGAAGATGTTTGAATGAAATCTCATGTGTTAATCAATGATGATTTTCTTTTTCAGTTCACAAATAGATGAATTTAAATGTAATGGAAAATAATATCTTTTTTCTCCACCAGAGGGCACATAAGTACCATAATATAGGCATGCGTTTGATTCTAAAGATAACAAGCAAAGTAGTAAACAAACCTGTGCCTCTTAGTTTGATCGTGTCATCACTAATCTTAAAATAATACTGATTTGCTTAATTATGTGTGCTCCATACTCTTTCCCTTCACTATTCATATGCATTTTCCCTGATTTTCTTGCCCTATTTGTATCCATGCGGTATGTGATTGCCTGTCAGTAATTCAGAGTGGACAGTTATTGGCTTACTGCACACTTTCTCCATTATTATTTATTTGTTTTTATGTGATAAGGATTTTTCATTGCATTGAGTACTAACATTTCTCACCGCTGAGTATTTTAGATTGAAGTTGCATCGGTGCTGTTGCTGAACTGTCTTGGTGCATCTTCGGCAGGTATGAACCAACAGACAGATGGAGGCTTTGGAGGGACGGGGACACCACAGAGCCCTCTGCTTTCTCCACGCATGGCCCACACACAGTCTCCAATGATTCAGCAAGGCCAAGGAAATGCTTCTTTCCAGGGTTCTCCTGACATGAATGGCTGGCCGCAAGGCAACATGGCAACAGGCAACAGGTAAAGAAGAACTAAATCACCCCGCTAGTGTCGGATTTAAATGAACATGAATGTTCATTGACCTGTTGTGCTCTTCACCTCTCCACAGTATGTTCTCACAGCAGCAGGCATCTCCACAGTTCACCCAGCAGAATAACAACAACATGTACAACAGCAATGGCATGAACCTCAACAACGTCTCCATGGCTACCAATATGGCAACCAGCAGCATGGGCCAGATGGCCGGACAGATGAGCGTCACAACCATGGCCTCGGGGCCCTCACCCGGCTTGCCTTCCATGGGGCAAGAACAGGTAGATCCCAGAGCAGGATACATTTACAAGTTATAGTGGAAAAAAGTATTTCTTTATCTGTGGTGATCTGTCCATTCAGGAGTTCAGGGGTTTCTCACAATCTGGGGAAAGAGGAAAGCTAAAAGCTTTATCTTTCTCCCCCTAAGTGTTGCATGTGTTGGACAGTCATGCTAGTGAATAATTTACTCAGTAGTTTACTTAACTTTTCCTGCTGGACTTCTGATGCTTCAGTTGAACTTAGAGGACACTGATGAAATCACCAGCGGGGCACTTTAGAGCCAGACCATCTCAGCTGCTTAGACGCTGTGATGTGTAAAGGCCGGACTGTCTTGGCTTCTCTTAGACCGTTGTTTAATGTCGACCGAGTTAATCTTCTTCTCGTCTCCCTGGTATTATAATCTCGGTCCGTAGATGTACTGTTGTTGGCCATAATGCTTTTAAGTCCAATAAAGGGTCATGAATATTTAAGCACAATGTTTGATTGTCTGCACTTCAGACTGTTGGGCCATACCAATATATCCGTCTCTTGATTTATCCTCCTCCCAGGGTAATTGAAATATATTGGCACTTAGATAATTTCAATTATTTACTGTTTGGCCATTAGTGCAGCCTTCTGTGTTTTAGTTTTATATTGTGTGAATATACCCATTTATGTCACTTTTCTAGTCTTGCATACGTGTGGCTTCTGATCCGGAAGATGAAATTTCTCCCTTTCAGTGGCGTATTTGTTAAACTGGTTTTCATTTCCCTGCAGAAATACTGTTGATAGTCATGGAGCCCTTAACCTGAACCTCAGAGATCAGCTGGTGCACGGAGCACATCGGCCCTTTAAAAATGTACAAACACATAACTGACTGAGCAGCCAGGCCATGCCCTCACCCCGTCTCCCCGACCCACGGTCGCCCCAGGCCGACCCAGATTGAGGAGCCTTTGCCCTGCACAGACAGCGAAGCTGAAAACAGCCGCGGAGGCACGGCGGATCTCTTTCCAGCAGGCCTGAACCTTCTGCAGGAGAGCCTCGAGATGAGCCAGTCTGTCCAGCCGCATTCACCATAGTGTGACTTACTTTGGGCCTCCTGGTGGTGGTGGGTGGGGGGCACTGACCCACGAGGGCAGCGGTGGGTGGGATCTCATGTTCTGATGAATGTATTCCTCTCACTGGACATCGGCCATTTTACAATCTCATCTCAAAAAAATCAGTTACACTGATTTTCTTTTTTTTCTGTCGTACTTTGTTCCTTTACAAGAGTTCCATCGTTCTAAAGTGGCAGCAAACAAACTTCACGTCATGTTCAGAATCGTGGACGGAGCTCAAACCGGTTTTGCCTTTTCCGCTGTCACGTTCGAGGACCTGTGCAACCACTCGTGCAGAGGACCTACAGTAACGGGTGTGTTTCCGTTGCGAGAAAATGTAGAATGAAGACCTGGTTGAGAATTTGAACTTGAAAAACACTGCAGAGAATGGTCCCTGAGTGGGAGGCTGGTTTGTATGACTAGACTGATATAGTCGAAAGGTTTAAATAGTTTGTTAAATTAAGTTTTATTTTTCTGTATAGATTCCTTTTAATTATTGTAGATGATTCTTTATCTTGGTAGCAATGAAAGATATTTCTGCAAGTGTGAAATAGGCACTTTTTTTATTGTTTTAACTGTCACGGCTGTACTCTTTCTGAGAGACTTCTACGATTAATCTTGATAACGCATTATGCTTTGGTCCTGATGGTTTCAGAAGATGTCAAAATCATATATGGAATTACAGAGATTGTAAATAACAGTAAGTAAACGTTTTCCTTTCCTATTTATTTTGTTCCGTATGGTTTGGATTCCCCCCACGTGATCTGGACTGCTCGTGGAAGCAGAGCAGAGGTTTTTTTTTTTTTCTTGAAGGTGGGGGTTCTGACGTTCTGGTACAAGGCAGACGGGTGGAACGGGGGACGTTTGTCAGGCTTGTATAGTTTGCTGTGTATACAGTGTACAGATTATTGCTTGCTTCTCTGCCTTTAGCATAGAATGCCACAAGAAAATCACTTCAACACAGCCATACAATATCTCAAAAAAAAAAAAAAAGCAAGAAGTGTGCTTTCTATGTTGTCTGGAGTGGCAAAATGCTTTTTACGAGCTGCTAGGTGCAAACTGTTCTTGTGTGATGTAAACAAGCAATAACGATTACTTGAGAAACGCTTGGGGTTTTTTGTCGCGTTTTTCGTTTTGTAATTTTTGTACAGTTTCCTGAATAAAAAGGACAGATTTTCTGCTCCTTGTTGGATGCAGTATTAAACCTTTTTTTTTTTCTTTTTTTTTAATTGCAGTTTTTTTTCTACCGAGAAATTCCACAGCCACACACAGCGTTCCTGTTAGATTATGCAGCCTTGGCTGAAGCCTGAGGGGGGGCGAAGGGAGTGTGCGACCCCTCCCCTTTCATCGACACGTGCCCTCTCTGCCTCCAGCCGCTCCTCTATAGCAGAGGTCAGAGTTAAGACTGCTGGTTTGTGAGACCTGCTCTGACAGACACTTAGCCATATTTTATGACCTCAGGCAATTAGTTCGACTACAGAGCGTCCAGTAATGACGCGATATTCTCGTGCACCAGTAGGGGTTCGGTTTGACCTAAAGCACGCCAACTTCTAACCTCAAAAGTACATTTTCCTCAAGGAAAAAAAAAAAACCTTTTATATTAGCCATTTTAACCCAGGACAGACTGACTGAATAAGCCAAATAATCTACATATTTGAATTGGATTTCGGAATTTTACCAGCGTTTGTTTTCCCAGACAGATATGAAGATGTCATTTGACAGGGTGAGCCGCAGGAGCAGGAAGTGAATCATTCTGAATGTATTGACATTTCAGCAGGCCTAAGTTTGACTGGTGGCGTGTGTCATCAACAGCTGCATCTTCAAGGCTTGTCAGTCGGATTTAAACCCACAGTTGCTTTTTCTTAAATTCAATTCAAAGCTGCGGGATACAGGGATTCTGCAAGATTAATGCTTGATTGTATCTGCAGGAGACACCTTTTTTGAGCCATTTTCAAGAATGATTCCCAGCCCTTTGCAAATTTCCAAAGATTGTTGAAGTTTTTTTTTTTTTTTTTTTTTTTTTTTTTTTAAATGAAGCCATGTGGTAGAGTAGCATCTTTCCTTTTTTAGCATTTATAATGAGAACAGGTGCAAATCACTGATTTTTGCCCCTTCAAATGGGCTTTACACCCACCGAAACTTTTTTTTTTTTTAAAACATACTGTTCAGGAAACAAAATGAAATGCCCTTTTGTATTGTCTGACAATTTCTTAGAGCTACGATGCAACCTTGAAATGCTAAAAACCCCAGCAAAATGCCTTAGATTTTGTCCGTTCTTGTACATTACACCCCTGTCTGTATAAATTTGTACAAAACTGAATGGACGCGCCGTTGCTCAGCCGTCATAGTCGCCGCTCTGTTCTGTTGGAAACTGTTGTTTCATCCCTAATCACCCTTTTGTCTGGGAGGAAAATGATATGGATACTAAAGCAATATGTAGTTATACTATGGTCTTTCTGGAGAAAGCTTACTGTTCTGTTTCTTTTTTTTCTGCATTTGTCCACGGGAGTCACACTCTGCCGCATCCACCTTTATATCCATAGTGTGTGTGAGCGTTTTATGCAAAATTAGCTATACAAGAGAAGTTAAATCCACAGTTATGCAAGTTGTGAACTAATATGGCTTTGCTGATGCTATCTGCCTTGTAAATAAAGAATTCTGTTATTGCAGTATTTATATGAGTGCTTATTTCATTTTCTCTCACTTTGTTTTAAAGAATTTGGGCATTTAATAAAAAAAAAAAAGACTGAGATGGCTGTTGATTCCAAAACAATTGCAGTAAATTGTTTGGGTTTTGGGCAGCTTAACGTGTTAAACACAAATTTATTCCTAATGCGCCACTTCCAAATAGTAACAGACCATATCGCTACTCCGCTGGGGGTCCCCGCGCGCGCCTGTGTGTGTGTGTGTTGGTTTTTTTTTTTTTTTTTAGGCTGTGTTTCCTCACATGGAAATGTTTGGGAATCCATCTCAATCAATCGTATTGTGTGGCAGAGAAAGCAGACCGGCGTGGAGAAGTTAAAGCGGTGGGCCGTCCCTTAGAAGATGCGCTCCTGCGGGGCCATTGAGATGCATGAGTCCGAGCTGCTTCTCGGCCAATAGGAAGAAGGTGCGGGGAAAGCATCTCCAGTAGACCTGGTTGTGTACAGTAGGTGCCCTCAGATGACCACAGACCAACATAAAGACACAGGAGAGCTCGGGTACGCATGCACATATACGCAGGAGAAAAACCTGCAGCGGTCTGTAGATCTGTCCCCTGGTTTGATTTTATTCGTTGTGGAAGCTGAAGCCCGAAGGAAGTCATGTTAAAGACAACACTAAATCATCTGCAGATTTAACAAGGTAAGGTTCCTTTTCAATGGTTTAAAACTCATTCATAACTCATGCGTAATCGCTTATTTTAGCCGATATCGACTGATGTTTGTCTAAATATCTCTGAGGAGTTAAAATATTACATTATCTGAAATTCACTTCACAATTGAGCTGCTCTTCAAGCTGTGATTATAATGATCGTAAAGTCTGTTCAAAGCTTCATTAATGGTGACCTCTGCTCTCGGTCGGCGCGCCTTAAATTAGTGTCATGACCCTGATTTGTCTCCCTGTAACTGGTTCACTGGTAAACGCTTCCCACGGAAAGACCACACCATTCTCTGGTGGTCCTTTTAGAGCTTCTGATGATCACCCGAGGTGTGTTCGGGCTGTGTCCTGTCAGCTGGAAATATTGCAAAGTCGGCTGCAGTTGACGTTTATTTTACGCACGTTCAATGGCAGAAATGGTTTGCGTTCCACATTTTTCTTTTTTAGATGTATGTATTTTACATTTAGAAAAAATATGAATAATGTTTTGTAATTCTTACAAATCGGTTAAAATAACTAAATAGGGCGTGGTAATGTTTGGATGTCATTTTTCTTCCAGATTTCCTGCATTCAATTTTGATAACGTATCTTTCTATCTCTCTCTCAGGGACTTCCGCTTGAACCTTCCCTCAACCCCCACGGTGCTGTCATGTCCGTGTCCTTGTCCAGCATCCCTGTTATGCTGAAGGACAGGAGTTACCACGGCGGAATGCTGAAGGGGAGCCCCGCACGGGGTTTCTACCCTGGCCCTCTCCCTGGCCCCCATAATCCCTACATGGACTTCTTCCCGCGGGCTCATAACCTCCTCAACCCGCTCAAGTCCCTCGGTCGGATGGTGTCGGACACCCAGGCGCATCTGCCGCTCAGCCTGCACAGCGGAGCCCCTCCGTACCTCGGCCAGGGCTCCCAGCACGCCTCGGTCCTGCAGGAACACATATTGAGCACCTCTGGCTTGCCGTACCTGAGCCAAACGTTGCCCGGTCACACTCCGTACCCCAAACCGGAGGAGCTGGCCGCCGTAGTGACCGAACACGCAGCCGGTCCGTTGTCGTCGGACTTCAGCAGCCCCTCCAGCGAGAGGTCCTCCTCCTCCGGGTCTTCTTCGCCGCCCAAGGAGGGTTTGTACCGACTCGGGACCGCGGAGCCGTCCCCTAAACTAGCGCGCACCTCTTATAATTTCACCGAGGACGATCTGTTCATGGTGCTTTACGGTTACTCCAGCAACCAGGAAAAGAACGTGGGTCACGCCATTTCAGGTGTGGCCCTGCCCGAAAAGCCAAGTAAGACTTCTACTACAGTTGCCTCCATTTATTTAGAATATCAAAGTCTCAGCCATTTAAATAACATGTCTCCAGTTTCGGACTCGCACCCTCTCCCGCTGGACAAAGAGGCCCTGGAGCTCCCTGAAGGTAAGCCCAGACAACTTTACCAAGTTAAATCTCGGTCACAGGTTTCACTCTGATTGTGACTTCCAGGGCTCACCATCCTCCAGGCGCATTGGGGGAACCTGTCCCATCGCGGGGTGTTCGCAGACAAACGCAGCGTCTCCAGAGGGACCCGCTTCGGACCTTTCCAGGGAAAACTGGTCAACACCAGCGAGATCAAAACCTACGATGACAACACTCTGATGTGGGAGGTAATGCTCCACCATCTGTTCTGCAAAGCTGCGATCCCTTCGTCTCATTCTAAACTCACGCGTCCGCTTTTCTGCTGTCAGGTGTTCGAAAACGGCAAGTTGAGCCATTTCGTTGACGGCAGAGGGGGTTCGGGGAACTGGATGTCTTTGGTGAAATGTGCCCGGTTCCCTGACGAGCAGAACCTGATCGCCGTGCAGGCGGAGGGGCAGATATTCTACGAGGCCTGCAAAGACATCCAGCCAGGCCAGGAACTGCTGGTGTGGTACGGGGACTGCTACATGCAGTTCCTCGGCATCCCCCTCACCCTGAAAGACGCCAACGAGGACAGCAACGCGGTCCTTCCCGCCGAAGGTCAGAATCTAACCTTCGGTCAGCTGACCTTTTAGGATTCATCTGTCATATTTACCAAAGGTGTTTACCCTCCAGATGCTGGAGAGGGCTTCAAATGTGACCGATGTGGGAAGGTGTTTGCCTATAAGTACTACAGAGACAAACACCTGAAGTACACCCGCTGCGTGGACCAGGGCGACAGGAAGTTCCCCTGTCACCTGTGCAACCGATCGTTCGAGAAGAGAGACCGGTTAAGGATTCACATCCTCCACGTCCACGAAAAGCACAGGCCTCACAAGGTAAGACACGTCCGCTGTGGATGATTTCAGCATCAAATTCTTTTTTAATCGAGCATCCGGTGAAGCAAAGTTACGCCAAAGCGTAGCTGGTGCTGAAAGGACAGCTCCCTGCGCCATAGCCACAGATGCGTCACGAATAGTTCTTTAAAAGCCACATTTTGCTTTTCTAATTAAAAAAAAGAAAACTAAATCGACTGATTTAAAGCTTAGATAAGCAAATTTAGACGATGTTGATTCGCTGCTTGAAATAAATTCAACTATTCGAATAATTATTGTTTCTCAGTTTATTTGTTTGTAATCTCCAGTGTTCAGTGTGCGGGAAGAGTTTCTCCCAGTCGTCCAGTCTCAACAAACACATGCGTGTGCACTCCGGAGAGCGACCATACAAGTGTGTGTACTGCAACAAGGTAAGAAGTTCATTTTTTAAAACCAGAGAATATAAAGTCTTAAGGTGCGCAACCGTCTGCGTGTTAGAGAAAGTCTGTAATTAGGGGTCTATTCCGAAAAAGAATAAATGAAGGTCTATAACCGATATATCAGGCAGTGGCTCTTTCCTGGTGTTTATTAACTCCTCAAAAGGCCTCAGGAGCTGCAGGCCTTCGCTCCTCTCCTGGAGCCATTTAGCGCATCCACGGCGCATTTGGCCCCGGCCCCTAGTTATTGTTTCTGTGGACGGGCACGCTCCGCATAGACACTTACATGCTAATTATCGCCAGATGTACACCCACCCTTTTGTCCGCTTGGATTATACTGTGAATTTACGGCCCTGGAATGAGCAGGGGCGTTTTTTCCGTTTGTTTTGTTTTTTTTTTTTTTTTTTTTTTTTAAATCCCTCTGACATCCCCCATTCGTAAGTTTTTTTGTTCAGTTTAATCCTCTTTTTACTTATTTGGACCATTTAAACATTATGGTACGAGGCCGAAGTGTCTTATTTGCTTATTTCCTATAAAAGCGAATAACTAAAAAAAATATTTTCCGATTAAAATGCTATAAATAGTAATCGTCACATAAATAATAACATATTGCTATTATATTAAAATAAAATAATTTAGGCAATTAAAATAAAATATATATCGTACCCGTTCAAAAAAAGAAAATCCTTAAAGTTGAATGCTCGTTTACCCCTCAAGGCCTTCACTGCGTCCAGCATCCTGCGCACACACATCCGCCAGCACTCCGGGGAGCGGCCGTTCAAGTGCAAGCACTGCGGGAAGGCCTTCGCCTCTCACGCCGCCCACGACAGCCACGTCAGGCGGACCCACGCCAGAGACAAGCCGTGTCCGTGCGAACTGTGCGGCGCCGCCTTTCAAGACGAACAGGAGCTCCAGTATCACATGAAAAGCCACAAAAGTAAGAACAATTTTTTTTTTTCAACTAATACAATTAAAAATCGCATCTCGATTCTTCTTTGACATTTAAATTAATTTAAAAACGTGCAAGTGATTAAAAAGACTGTTAAAAGAATCTGTTAAAATGCCAAGCTAAATTAAGCGTGCTCCTGCGAATATCACAATTTTCAGTTAAATGTTGCCTGTTTTAGTTGCCATTATTCCTTATTTATTTCGTGTTTATTTGCTCTGCAGAAATCCTGGACGGCACAGGTCTCCCGTCTCCTCCACAGAATGGTTTACAGAAGGACGCTTTGTTTCCAGTCACAGACAATCCGCAAATACAGAAACAGGGCGGACAGAGCCTTCCCTTCCCCGGCTTAACCATCCCAAACTCCGAGTACAGGCCCTGGAAGTGACGGGTCAAATCTCAAAGGGGCTTTGGAAATAAGGCCTAAACCAAATTCTGCTATTACAGAAGGATAAATAAGATGCTGCTTGGTGACAAAAATATTCCCCACAACGAACCCATCTAAATGGGCACATCATAATTTATATTATTGCTAAATGTGTCTATGTTAAGATATGTTGTCAGTTTTTGGCTTAAAGCTTTATCTCTCCTATTATTATTATTATTATTATTATTATTATTATTATTATTATTCGTTACAGTTCGGCGACTACAAGCTTGAAAAGCCATGCCATTTTTGATCACTGTAGATATTAGCTTATTTGTGCATAAAACAGAAGTTACACCCTCCGTTAATTTATAAATGTATGAGAATATTTTTACTGTAATGTGAGGCTGCATAAGCAAGTCAAAATTCTTCTTATTTGTCATCTTTCACAATTAAAAAAAAGCAAAAGCATGAAAAAACAGTTTTGTGTTTGAATCCAGTGTTTTCAAATGTTTAAAACAGGCCTTAAACACGTAAAACACAACTGATTTCTCTGTTACAGTGTGTGCTTTTATTTTTTATCTGCAGTGTTAAGCAGATGTTTTCTGCACCTCTGCAGCCAGTGCCTCCTTCCTCAGTGCACGCTCATGTGTAGCTGAGTGAACTGGGATGGTGTGTCCTCCCAGTAGAAAATAAACGAAGCCCAACTGGAGCGAATGAATAAGAACAGAGTGCAGCAGTGAGGTGGTCTGTTGCTCCACGCACAAAGGAGGTCGCCGTGGCCGACATCTGCCTTAGATAGATAGATAGAACTCCTGATGCTGCAGTGGTCTGAAGCGACACCCAGACGTTGCTAGAGGAAGAATGAGATGGGAGGAAAAAAGAAGAACGTTAACCGCTTCTTTCCCGACAGCATTCAGGATAAAATAGACGATATTTTTTTCTCCTGCAAACATGATAAAAAATGGCCGTCAGGTCAGCGCGTTAGCGGTTCCTGTAGCTGCTCAGACTTTTCTGTTTATTGCTCTGAACGCATGGACGGCAGCCTTCGAGGTCGGGGGTCACCCCTCCGCTGAATGTTTAACAGCCTCCCTCCCCTCTTGGAACAGCCAGAATATGGCCTCTTAAACTAGTGTGGATCACCCTTCGCTGGACATGCACCGCCCACATATACAACCCCGCAGAGGCTCGAGGAGGGCCCGCCATGAAAGCAGGGGCTACTCCCCTCTGAGGGCATCTGAAAGCAGAGGGGAGGGTCAGGGAGCGGTGACAAAAAGAAAGACAGAAGGAGAAAAGAGGGGAATGAGCTGTCTGGGGTGGGATTGTTAGCAAGCTGTGCAAGGAGACTGGTTTTACTGGCACCTCCTTGATTGGCTGATTTAAGAGTCCGGACTTTAACGTGGGAGAATTTTAATCCACAGATTGATTTCACATGTAACCTCCTGGCAGGATAACAGAACCCCCAGAGGGCCTTAAATGGATTAATCTGGATTAATGCGGTATTAATGTAGGATTGCTGTGGTTAAACTATCCACAGAGGATGAAGCCCAAGACCATAAAGGTCACCAAAACTATTACTGATAATGAGATTATTAGACAGATTACTCTTCTCTTCTCTTCTCTTCTCTTCTCTTCTCTTCTCTTCTCTTCTCTTCTCTTCTCTTCTCTTCTCTTCTCTTCTCTTCTCTGTCTGTTAGTGGAGCTGAGTGGTCAAATGCTCTGATGTATTAGCTTTTATTGATTGCCTAATTGCTGTCAGTGCGTGTGTGTGTGTGTGTGTGTGTGTGTGTGTGTGTGTATGTTGAGGCTAGCCCACTGTTCCCAGACAGGCCTCAGACTCTCCACACTCTCTGAGTAGACTCTTAACCTATAACTGCTCTCTGTTCCATCTGTCCTCCAACCACACACAAACCCTGTCATGATGAAGAAGACTTCTCTCCTCTGATGGTCCCACGTGTGTCCGAGCAATAACGAGCCCCATTCCGTGCAGAACAGGGCACCATTAGAAGTTTGTGCTAAGTGCTGTTGCTTGTAACCGCTGAATCTGGTTTTCTCTTCAGTTTAACTCCACACACATCTTCTTGAAAGAAACACTGGATTTGAGCCACTTCACTTTGAATGACCCCCCCCCCCCCACACACACACATACACACACACACACATTCCATCCTGCTGCTCCCGTTAGGGGGATGAGGCAGGTCATCATGTGCTGCCATTCAGTCCTCCGGTCAGCTGGTGATTTCCACTGGGACAGTGGACAGTACAGCAGGGGACCGCCGGAGAGGCTGAGCGGCCTGCGTGCTGCCGTGGGGATGAAAGCTGGATCAAACGCTGCCTGCAAAGCCCCTCCATGTTGCTCCCAAAGCCTGTGTGTGTGTGTGTGTGTGTGTGTGTGTGTGTGTGTGTGTGTGTGTGTGTGTGTGTGTGTGCGTGCGTCTTCGAGGTGCGATTGATGCTGGAGGAGGGCAGATGGCCTCACCCTTCACAGTGGGGGCTGGTGTGAGCTTCTACTGGTCCCACGGGGCCACATATTTTGTCCATCCATCCATCCATCCATCCATCCATCCATCCATCCTCCTGAACCACGATGTCTTGTCTTTCTGCTGACTTTAAAACAGCGTTATTTCCTCGCTCCTGTTTGAACTGTTCAACTCCTGATGAACTGCTGGGCTCTTCTTTCGGTGCCGATTCGTATGCGGCCGAGCTGAAAAGGAGTAAATGTGCTTGTCTGGGGACATCTGGCTTTGTCATTCGGGATGTTAGAAAGTGTTGTTGGGTTCCTCTCCCCGTGAGGCGCCTTACAATGGTCCTCGGTGTGCTACGTTCGTGTCTTTTGTATGCGCCCCAGTGTTATTCCTGGGAGGGCTGGAGCTGGCAGTTGGGTAATGTTACAGTACTCCTTTGATGCCTCCCTTCCAAACACACTGCCACACACTGTTCTGTGGGCAATCGTGTATTTTTGGGGCCACGTAGCAGGATTTACATTCTTGATCTAATCTGCACCCCAAATCTGGAGTTTAACAACACTGTCGCGTTGAGACAGTTAGTCAGTTAGTGTTGGTCAGGTTTGCACATATGTGTGTACTTTAGGCAACGACAGACTGCACGTGCTGTCCCGAAGGGCAGGATTTACAACATATGGACACTGTACTCCTGCCACATGCGCATCCACGCACACACGGGGTGACCTCCCTGCCTCTAAAGATGTTTGCTGTTAGTCCAGCTAATCCCATCTAAACTGTGCATTTAGGCAAACACCTAGAGCGCCACGTGAATGTAAGGGAGTCGTGGATTCTGCCCAGCTGCTCTGTTTGCTCCATCTCTGCTACTGTCAAAGGGGGGATACAGAATGCTTTTGGTGTATTTGAGGAGAGGAATTAGCCATATGTGCGGAGTGTTTGCAAAGGACGGTGCGAGTGACGCTAAAGTGAGTGGGGAGATTTCAGCCCTCTCCAAGTGGATTAGCTAACAAGCACTCTTCTTCCCTTCATCGCTTCTTCTAGAAGGAAGGGTGACCAGCCGCACAGGACAGCCGATGATTGATTTCCGCCCGAGCCATCCTGGAGAGTACAGGAGCGAGCCGCATTTCTGCACTATACGCCTGCAAAAAGGAGAAGCTTATGGAGAAAACACAAGTAATGGACACGACAGGGCAAGGCAGCTACATCTTCATCAATAGCTGTCAGTCACATTTAACAAAAGCTAACAGCACAGAGACAAGAGTGGACACCTGCTTTATCAGCTAGTTAGCTCTCTTCTCCTCTCAGCACCTCCTTGGCCTCGCTGCATGCTGTCGAATCATTTTATTACATTTGTTAACCATGTGCAGTCCTAAAAGCTATTTTGTGTCTATAAAATTATTTATTCTGATTATTATATCTATACGAGCATGCAGGAAAAAAGCACCCGGGGCAGCCAAGAAGCACTTCCATCAACAGAATTCCACAGTTTTTAAGTTGTGGGCTGTTATAGACTACATGACTGGGACATTTCAGGGGCTGCACTGTCAACTGAGGCTCAAAACAACTGCACACACACTCCTACCAGATGTAGACGTAGTGGCTGGATACTTTTGATGATGTAATGTTTATGTCAGGGTCAATATCCTCCTTCTTTAGGGTCTATTTCTTCCTTCCGCTGCTTGTTCAAAAACACGCTTCTATAGTCCTCGCTGCTATCACAGCAGCGGGGCTATTGTTCACCGGACAATTGACCGTGACCCCGGGCCGCTCCCAAAGGCATGGGGGGGGGTCAAAGGGGAGAATGAGCTTAAAGGGCCCTGGGTGTGAATGTTTAGCAGCTTCCTCAGGGCTGGAGCGACTGTTTAAGCACCTGATGCGTCGCACTGGTGCCAGCCATTAGCGAGAGGTTCTAAAGCAGCCTGCGCGGGAGGCAATGATTCAAGCGCGAGACGGTGAAGGTTGGGACGGGCCCTGAGTGCACACGGGGTTTGTCACGCTGCCTGTGGGTGCACATCTGTCCGCGTGTGCGTGAGTGTTTTCAGGCCCTGCAGCCGCAGGACCCTCCCACACCCACCCCGACACTGACGACACTGAGCCAGGAGACAAGTGCCTCCCGTCCCCCCCCGTCCTTCTGAAACATTCATGAAGCCTTATGACCCTCTCCTCTACCTAATGTACCCTAACAGGCCTTTATGGCCTCTCTCTAGCCTAGCATCACCTCAGCGCTGCTTCCTGGCATCTAACTTCCTGACGCCCTGCCTCCACTCTTTCACCCTCTCAGCAGTTTCTCCGAGACCCTTCAGCCCGGTTTAGCAGGAAAATGGCCGACATACGCGCCCATCTCTGACCGTGGCGAACGCTCCCAGGGTCATGCCGATCTCCTCCTCTTACTGCTCTCCTTCACGTGTGGTCATTGACGGCCTTTGTAATCCGACTCGGGCGCATTGATCTGTTAAGATTGTCGCTTTGAAGAAGCCCCATTAAGGTTTTAAGGTTTGACAGCTGATATCAACATCCTTTGGTGTTGTGACACAAAAAGTGAAGTAAACAAGAGGTGGAAAATTGTTCATATTACTTCATTTAAATAAAATTAGCCGATAATCTGCTATATAATCTGAGAAGTTTTACCTCGCAGGGTAGGAACGAGCCTTTAGGATGTACGTTTGCCTAGAATCTGTCTATAAATCACCATTTCTCCTGTACTGTTAACATAAGGGATTATGTAATGTATTATTATGTAATCCTAATATAATTTTACTATCAGAATTCTGTCTCAAAATCAAGTCATTTATGTAATTTACCAATGAAATGACTTAATTTTTTAATGTGATTGCTGAGGCTCTAATCCACAAAAGTAGCTACTAAAATAAAATTATATTTAGGATTTAATAAAAGTATGATATAAGATGAATATAAGATGAACATGTTGAATAAAAGGAAATATACAATTTATTTGCAAATGTTTAATTTAATTTTCCCAGTCTTGAGGTTGGATCATGTGACCATAGCGGTAAATTTGGAGAAAAGTGTAGATCCTGAAACCGCAGTCACTGCGGGTGCAGATTGACCTCGGCGCGTCATTGGGTCTGTGGACACTGCGTCCTCTGTGTGTGTCCAGCCAGTGTAGGTCCACGGGGAGATGCAGACAGCGTGCTTCAGCGTTCTCCCGGCCTCCCCACCATGTTTACCCCTCTGTGATAAAAATGCCATATGCTGAATGGGTTTGAGTTACGGCTCTGGTTACCAGGCCGACCGCCACACGCGCTCCCCAAAATCCACGCCGTATAAAATGGGACGCCATTGATCTGTTTGTGCTTCTTCAACAATCTCCAACACATGAGCTTCATCTCTCATGGCCATTGATTCAGCTGGTAACACCGCGGCAATTAATTAGTGGTGGCAATCACAGAAGCTTTAATTGAAGCATCATCAGCTGCCCTGGTTCAAACAAGCAGCCGCTCAATATAGACAGGAAGACAGGATTGGTTATAAAGTATAACCAACAATTATTGTTTAATCTAAACCATAAATACTTGAAAAGGACACTCATATGATATTAACTACAAATCCCAGAATCCTTTATTGTCAGTCTTGTTATTGCTGAGGAAAGAGATGGTTAAGGCTCAAGAGATTTAAAGACAGTCTATATGTCTGACGAAGTGCATTTATCAGAGGGAAAATGCAAAGCTATGCAACTTTTTATTCCTTGGTTGGTGGTTTTTTTTTTGTTTGTTTAGCAGTCTGCTGAGTGGCCAGAACCAGACTTAAAGTTAACTGCTGTTTATGTAGATGGATGGTTTAATATTTACATTGAATTCATGTTAAAATACAGCAAAAGCAAAGTCTGACTGTCTGTAACTAATTTTTAAATACAGATTAAGATGATGTGTGATGACATCAAGCAGCTCCCTAATTTTTCCCTGGCTCCTGCTTCCTCAGAGACAGATTCTCTCCGCTG
Source organism: Pao palembangensis (assembly GCA_015343265.1). Classification (NCBI taxonomy): domain Eukaryota; kingdom Metazoa; phylum Chordata; class Actinopteri; order Tetraodontiformes; family Tetraodontidae; genus Pao; species Pao palembangensis. Next base: position 14,889,572 of record CM027086.1, read on the forward strand.
TCGCTGTACCTCTGAAAGCTCCAGCGGAAGATCAGTGCCTCAGTAATGGAGCTGACCCACAGTCACGTTAATGGTGCACGTCATCTTAACAGGCCCTTCCCAGAAGACATGAACATTCTCACACACGCGCCAGACACAGATGGGGGCTGGGTGTGCAGGGATATGGGAATAAAACTAAAAACTGGAGACATTTCTGCTCGGTTCAACGCATCACTGCCACCAACCACTGCCTCCGAACATGTCTCTCTTTGTGCTTTGACTTTAGGGTGAGTCTCTTTCATTCACAAACTCTAATTCTGGGATTAGCAAAGATGTCAGCCTTCAAAGAATATCTGGCCACTTGTGCACAGACCACCCTCCTGTTGACTGCTTCCAGTGGAGGTCAAATTAGTTTCAATCATGAGCCCCAGGTCCTGCTGGAGTTGAAAGGCCTCCTCAGGGGAATAAGGTTTAGATGTAACCCGGGTTCATCTGCTGTCTCCTGGATTCTGCCAGGAAAAAAAAAGGCCTCCTGGGTCCAGAGATGTATTCTGTTACAGTATTTACAAAAAAAAAACTGTGATTACTGCAGAAAAATGTAAGATAATAGGAAAAAGGAGTTTTTTCCTCGGCTGTTGCTCGTTTGGGAATTAGTCTCTGGGTTTTGGAGACAAGTTTGGTTGTAACAGATGGTATAAAAGTAAAGCCAATATATGTGCAATTTAGGACATTTTATGGTTTTTAGAGTTGGTTTGCATTTGGAAAAAGTCACGTTGCACCTCTGGATCTCCAAAAGTAGTCTGAAACCTCTCCAAAACTATATCCTGAACTTTAGAATAAACATTTTGTGATCATTTCCAAGAGAATCCGGTGCACCCAGAAAGCTGTGAGGTCCCTGCAACTGAAAATACAGCAGGAAAGTCAATCCACCTGTCCTCTCCCCACCGAGAGGCCGGATTGGTTACAGAGGCTAATCATGTGCGATGACCTCATCCCCGCGGCCAGCGCGGAGGCCAGTATACAACAGGCTCCTCTCTGTCCTTGCAGTGTTCAAGCCCAGCGCCTTATTGATCAGAATGAGTAAGTTAATAAGCTTTGGGCTCATTCATCAGCAGGGTAGAGACTGGAACTGCACACGGCAGCCTTAATCAAGTCATCAGCGGCTGTCAAGCATGAAGAGAGTAATTAAAGGAAGAAGGGGCATGAAACGGAGGAGAGAGGGGGTGATCGGGGGTCTACGGGGTTAGCAAAGGAAAGAGATAGAGAACGTGAGCAAAGACAGTAGACACATGACTCACTCTTTCCTTTGTGCCGCACATTATTCCAACTGCAGTTAATCAACAGTCAGCCAGGTGAACCAAACTGGAGCCTGAGCACAGACAGGTCACCCCCACCCTGAGCGGGCTTCTTCACATAAACAAGGCACAGAACAACAACTCCCCCCCACCACCACCCAAAACTACACACACAGCTGAGGAAATCACCAATAATTGCCACCATCCTCGATATTTCACCGCCGCAAACCTAGGCCAGAAAATGATGAGCTCATTTCCTGGAGGATGCCTGAAGTCGGGGAGATTTACCGCAGCGTCCGTGAGCGATGGTGACATGAGCAGATCTGCTGGGGGAACACCCCCATCGGTTGCGCGGGAGATGTGGACGTTGGCTTTATTGACATTTCTGCTGCCATCTGTCAATCATTCTAGTTATTAATTACAATCAGACCTTTCAGCTCTTGGTAGCCTGGAAAGATTTTATGACCGCAGTGACGCTAAAAATCTTTAGGATGCACTCACGAGGTTAGCAGGTCCAAAACAAACACAAAACACTGGTTAAAGAAAAGAAAACAAGTGCTTAATGCAGCATCTTTCTGCAGATAATTGTCCCTTAACTCTGCATCTGTGGTATGCGGACATGGGGTCTCGTTCAGGTGCCTGCATCCCCCCTGTGCCCTATTAGCTTTAAACCTGACCATTACTGTCCCCTCAGCTCCTGCAGGAAAAAAATACACACCACTAATGAAGGTGGCTCCCAGATTCACTGTCCATTAATTGTCATTGTTGTTGACCTGTGTGTGTGTGTGTGTGGGTGTGTGTGTGTATGTGTGTGTGTGTGTGCACATGCAGGATGACTGGTAGCTTTATCGTCTGATGATCACAAAAGCATAAACGCACAGGCCAAAAACAGTTTGTAACACTTGTGTAATTAATCAGCGCCCCTCCTTGAGTTAGAGTTTGTCTTAGTTCCCTTCCGGATATCAAAATCTTTTTCTGTTTTTTTTTTTTTTTTTGTGTAGTTTGCGTGCCAATCACACACACACACACACACACACACACACACATATATATATATATACTCTTGCCAATATTTCCATTTATTTGTAGATCAAAATGAGTCAAATGCAACAAATTAAATTAAAAATGATAATATATTTGCTGATATTTCACCGTCCATACACTAATCCAACAACTGAGTCTAAACTTTGCTCCTTCCTCCTCCTCCTCCTCCTCAGTCCCTCTAATCACACAGCACAGTGGACAGACTGAATACTGATCCCCCTCAGGGACTCAAACCAACAACCGCAATCACAACCTGCTTTACAACTCATAATTAGCACGGGGAGCGCATCTCCCACTTGGGTCAGCGTGTGTCTGGAATCATGTGTGTGAAGAAGAACAGTGACACACACACGTGCACCCTCCCAAAGAGCAACTCAATTACATCGAGAGTCCTTCGTAGATCTGTTAGCTTATCTGATCACCTGATCGATGGAGGACGACCACAGAGGGTTTATTTAAGTCTGCCCGATCATTGATGTGCAGCAGAGGAGACCTGTTGAAGAGCTTAGCAGCACACACACACACACACACACACACGAGCCAGGGGCCTCTGTGTGTCGTAACCCCACGCAGGGGGAGCTTTACAAGTCTGCTTCATTTGATGCAGGGTGTGTGAGTGTGTGCTCCAGATTACAAAGGAAAAACAGTGGATATTCATGTCCCAGGTAGCACAGGCCCCGTCGTTATTGATCTGCATATAATCATTGACAGAGCAATCTCTGAATGACTGGCCTGGGGATTCAATTAAAGGCTCGGCCCACAGATGATTTCTCCTTACATCCATCCGCCGTGGCCCTCGCCACCTCTGAGGCAGCGCGGCACCTCCCGAATTAATGGATAACCAGTAAATAAAATGAATGACCACTTGTTTTCCCTCTCACAAAGGCGGCAGCACACTCCTCTGTTTGCATTAAAGCGTCGTATAAAAGTTTGCCCCCATTGTGCAGCACGCTTCCTGGCCCACACCGGGGGTTACTGTCACAAGGCTAATTATGCCCCTTTTTATTCCCTTTTGTGGCGCAGCACACTTCTCTTGTGTGTGAGGGCGGAGGGGGTGAAAGAGAGGCAGATTTTCAGAGGGGTGTGGGGGGGTTTGAGGAGGGTTAGGCGTCGCTAATGATGAAGGACGAGGTGCGTATGAGCGACAATAGATGCTCCGGATTATAGAGCAGACAAAGACAAGTCGTGCCGTCATTACAGTGCAAGTACTGCTTCATTGTATGTGTGTGTGTGTGTGTGTGTGTGTGTGTGTGTGGCTTGGGGGAGAAGGCGCTGCTCTGTTAGCAGCTGTGTCTCAAAAACCTGAGGACGGGTGTGTGAGGATGAGTCGCAAGATGCAAAAGAAGCACCTGCAGTTGTGATTCTTTTAGTCTCATTAGAGGAAAAGCAGCTCAGTGTCTTGTAAAAGTTCAGTCATAAAGAGTGAGTGAGTATGTGTGTGTGTGTGTGTGTGTGTGTGTGTGTGTGTGTGTGTGTGTGTGTGTGTGTGTGTGTGTGTAATGCAGCACACTGATGAATATGCTTTGGGTTTGACTCAGACTAAAGGTCCATGTAGGGGATTTTGCTGTTTTGAAGGCATAAATGGTGCAGTTCCTTCCTTCCTTCCTTCCATCCATCCATCCATCCATCCATCCATCCATCCATCCATCCATCTTCCCCCCAGTTCTCGCTGATTATCAGGAGTGACCCACTTGCAGGAAGGCTAAACAGTAATTAGCGGGATGAAGTGGACAGAAGGATCTTCTTCAGCGGTTAAAAAGGCACACGATCAAATGGCCCCGGCTTCTGAGGAGCTGATGTCAGGGTGGTAGATCAACAACAGGGAAGGGGATTTCCCGTTGATGCAAGCGGAGTGAGGCTGCAGAGCTGTGCCACAGATGAATGGTCAGCTCTGTTTGGGAGTACACACCTGATTCATTGTCGTTGTTTATTCTGTTGTGCATATGTATTTCATTGTCTTTTTTTTTACCCATGACTAGTTTTTGTTGCCTCTGTTTTAACACACACACCCACACACACAGCGACATTATCTTTCAGGGTGGATGTCATCAGGTGATAGAGTCCACCCTCTGCTTAGGTGGATGATCACGTCAGCCCGAGGGCCCAAAGAACGCTCACATACTCGGGCTTAAGCCTCTAAAGAGCAATTATTCCATTCATATGGACTTAATTGTGCCCCATGAATATGAAATGTTTGCCGGGCCCTCCTTTAACACTGCGAGGGCCGCGTGGATGCTCTTGAAGGAGGACAAAGCCCCCGAAGGCACGAGCCATTTCCATATGTGTTAGGGGAATTGAGGAGGACTTGAAACACCCCCATGTTTACTGTAAACTGCGGACCTCTTCTGGTAGGACGTGTGCTTTAGCTTCTTCCTCACCTCAGCAGAACCAATATTAGCACCTGAGCAGGTCATTTTCAGATTAAAATAAATGAAACAAATGTGTGGTTCTGAAGGCATTTGTGATCAGGTTAACATGTAAAACTGGAAAACACTCCCTAGAAGTAAAAGCAAAGGTCACAGGAATTTATAATGTCAATTTTTCTACATATTTGCAGAGTTAGACGAGAATCTAAATGCAGTTTTATGCTGATCTTAGTAAGATTCTACAAGATCACACATAAATGAAGAAATAACTTCATCTTCATAATCCAGATTTAGTCAGTAATTTACTTACACTTAACAAAATGAACTCTTGCTTGAAGTGATGCAGTGATGCAGCGATCAGTCAAATGCTTCACCCAGCAGGAGAGAAGCTGCAAGTTATCAGTGTTAGAGATTCCCCACAGGGAAGAGAGCTGTCCTGAACATATTTGTTAATGTCCTCGTGATTTATTAGGAAAGGGACATTCAGCCAGCCTTTGTCATGGAGGAGCTGGTGTAGAAGTCAGCTCATTGAGGGACCCGGTCTGCCAGCCAGGCTTTTGGATGTGCTGCCTCATGGGTCCACAGAGGAGGGGGGTGAGTGCTTTGCATAAGCATGGAGCCCAATCTGCTGGGATTGCTCTGCACAGTCAGGGGCCTTCTCCAGGCTGATACCGGGGGTCTTTATTTTGGGGCCCTTGCACTTTTTAACACAATTACTACAGCACCCTTCAGCCCTGATCTGCTCCCCTTTTTTCATATGTATAAGTCGCTCTCTGAGAGGCAAAATTTCCACTCGCATTCCCTGCTGAATGGGTAAACTCATTTGGAGAACGCTTCTGACGACAGAGCGGGGAGTCCATCTGCAAGAATGGTGACCTTAGAAAGCAACACAAAAGAGGCTGGCTAATTTAAAAGAATGCTTTTTCTGTTAAACAAAATGTGTTAAAACAGTACCACAGAGGGTTATAGTTCAGGCTTAGAGTTCTCCTATATCTTTGAGTGCTGCTGTAAAGCCATTAGCTGATGAAGAAATGTAGTCGAAGTCGATTTCATGTTTACTTCACCTCTTCTTTGGTCAAAAAGTGCTAAAAATGTAACATTAATTCCAGTTCGATGTGAGACAGGTATCCAGGAATCCCTCCAAGCCCTGCTGACTTCCAGTTACACATGCACACACCTCAGTGTCTGCCGTTATTCCATTTTCCCGTATGTTGGTTGGAGGACATGATAGTCAAACAGGAAAACAGAGTGGGGGAAGGGGGGTTACAGTGTATTTATGCACATGCACGTCTGTGTACAAGCAAAAGCTCTGTGGACTCACACATACACCAAGCTGAGAAACAGACAGCGTTTCATCAGTGATTCCTGTAATGTCAATAAAGTTGGAATGGTTAACAGGAAGAGTGTGGGATGGAGATGGGATGGGGGAGACCGGCCCAAGGCCATGGGAAGTGTCGGAGCAGGCAGCAGATAATGTTGATGCCATCGCTCAAGAGCTGACAGGAAGAGATCTGATAGGTAAAACCAGGCATCGTAAAATGTACAAACAAAAAATAACCCAATACTATGCTTGAAAGAAGCTGCAATCCTGACATAGCTTTGTAAAATACCACTTATAGTTTTTATACAGCTGCAAATATTCTAGCTTCCTTCCACTATACACTTATCTATTAGTTTATTTCATTTTTTCCTCATTAATTTATTTTCCCTAATAGATGTGCTATTTGAGCTGTTTGTTGGTGAAAATATACACTGGAAGGACCAACAAGCAATCAGTCTGTGATGGAAATTTAATTGACTTATTTATTTGACATATTTTTGATTTGATAAGGTGGAAATACACCGTATTTTAATAGATTTAATGTAATTATTCAGTTAAAGGGCTCCTTTGATAATTTATTGCTGCACGCTCTCTGAATCATAAAATTAGCCAGAAACAATTAGCCAAATACAGTCGTTAAACTGATCAATTTACTATAGTTACAATATTTTAAGACACCTAACTCGTACGATTTACGCCAACAATGTTAGTGTTCTAGCACCATCTATTGGTTATTTTGAGAAATATACGTCGTCTGAAGCTTTCGGGGACACTGCAGTTGTTTACACACTAGGAGGCGCTGTTATATTTTATCTTTGTGCATGCTGTGCTCAGGTTCGAAATCAAACCTCAAATTGCAGTGTAAATCCAAGTTCGTGCTATTTATTAGACTTTGGAAAATTAGATTTTTGATCATGTCTAATTTCTGATCCAGGTTTTCTAGCTGCTGTAATAAAAAGGCGTGTTTTATTTTTCCTTATGTAAGATTGAACTACAGCAGCTGCTGTAGGAATAATTTAGAATCAGCACCTCCAGCCCTCTTAAAAGTGCAGGCATGTTAGTTTTCATTCTAATAATCACTCATTCACATAGAAAGCTTTCTATTTGTTTTCTTGTGCCAAAAAAACAGACTCTTTGTGTTCATCTGCTGCTGCAGGGCAATCAAGCCAAATTCTTCTCAAGTATACTGTACTCCACTGAAACTTTCTGAGAAGGCATGGACATGCTGACCTTTGGAAAAGGCTGCTCCTTTAATCTCAAAAGTCTCTAGTCCTGCTGTCTGTTTTCTGAAGAAGGTCGTGGTCTGCTTCAGTCTCACTTTTCTAATTCACTTGGTGCTGGTGCTGCCCAAATGATGCGATAAACAACATGAAAATCTGCCTTAAAAGACGCCACAGCATCCTCTGATTTAATATGATACTTACCATCGATCCCTTTTGAAAGACCAAATTGAGACATTGTCTTGCAGGCACATGAGGAGATGAAGAATAAGCCTGTACAAGGTTTTAATGGAAAGCGACATGAGAAAATTATTAGAACTGAACCGAGATAATAATCCGGCATTGTTAATGGTACAGTACCACAAATCCACCAAAAGAGGAGGAGATGATGATGAGGAGGGGAAGCAGGATTGATCACCCTGTCTACCTTTTGCAGGAAAGGCATTAATGACCTTCTGGCAAAGTCATCCTTTCTGTTGACAAGCAGGGACGTCAGCAGTCTCCACAAAAGGTATGTTTAACAGGAATATTGTTTCGTTTATTTCTTAAAAAAAGAAAAAAAAACAGCAACATCTGGACCATTTTAATACAATCTCCAGTGAATATTGTTTTTTCATGATTTTAGACCTTCATTGCCAAGTAACTGTAAACTGGACTCGTTGTCCATACGAGCCGGCGACCGGTCAATCACTGCTGAGTCAGCAAGTGTTCCAGCTGTCCGGGTGACGTAGTGTGCCAAACAAGAGACATATGGAGCCGAAAGGCATGTCGGTAAATGGAGTGCTTTGCTTGGGGTTTTCCGTTTTAACTTTAATATTACTGTTCATCGGACAGACTCTCTGGCAGAAAACAGACATAGCGTTGTCATTAAAGGCAAAGTTACTAATACGTTTTCCATTTTACGGTTGTAAAGTGAGTCGGACGCAATTAGGACTTCAGCAAACAAACTACAAGTGTAAATATGGCGGATGGGGAACGCCTCCTCTTAAACTTGATGCATTTAGGTTCTTCTCCCAGCTATATTATACGCAACCCTTGACTGTTTTAGCATTGACTTTGTCATAAATGCTTTCCGGTTTATTGACAAAACACACAGTAAGAAGACATAACATCCAGGTGAGTTTAATTAATGTTTTATAATTTGTGACCCATTTAGTAAAGCGCCATTTGAACTTGTGTCGAAATACGGACTTCATCTACCAGTAATGGTATAATGGTTTACAGGCAATTATTATATCGTAGAATAATTTATTTTGTCGTTGAATTAAAATATTTAGACCAATTGTAATTGAATGATGTTGTCGTTTTAAAATACTTTTTCGGTGCTTGAAACTTCAAATATAATAATTTCCGACAGCCTGTAAAGGCAGCACTTTCTGCAGCGACCCGCGTCAAGCGGATTTCATTCAGTGAACAGCGGCTCCGTATGGAACAACAGGCTACCTCCCCCCGTCCTGTGTGAGTATCCCAGCCTTCTACGCCTTCCTGCCCCCAACTCTCTATTTTTTAATGTCTCATAATATTTAACAGCTGCCCTGCCGCGGCTGAAACAAACTAACGCCCGCGGTCATAAATGACTCGTTCAAATTGAGGTGTTATTTTTCCATGTCACGGGTGACGCGTTTGTGGACAGCGTGGTCTTTTGTTCTCCAGGTTTTATTCCTCGTTTTGTAAAAGGGGAGCTGGCTGTCATTTACTCTTCACCTTCAGCGACATTTTGATGAATCGAAACGATTTTTGACTCGTAATGTTGTTCAATACGTTTTTATGTCTGAGTTTAAATTGCTTTTATTACAATTAAGTGTGTCCATAATCCGCTCTTGCTAGAGGTGATAATAGCTATATAAAGGAAGTAATATTTTCTTTTAAAAGTTGCTAATGTTTGTTTTTTTTTTTTTTTGTTATAGGATGCTGCACAGCTATGGGACAAAGGAATCAACTAACCTTGAATGAAGTTGCTATCTAACAAAGAGCCATAAAATCAATGTCAACAAAGCATCCTAAATAAGGGGACATATTTTATTATTTTTTATTTTTCTTAAGCTTTTAAGCTATACTACGTTAAAAAGCTGTCTTGACAGCATTTGAAGTGTTAAGTTAGGGTTAAGGGAGGTGATGCTCTGCTGTGTGCAGGCAGGACCCCCATCAGTAGTTGCTTGTGAGATCAGTTTGGCATCATGTGGATTAAAACATGCGCATGAAAGGTTTGTGCTGCCTCAGTCCTGCTCGCAGGGCAGAGTCGTCTGTCCAGCACCCAGGCCTGCAGCAATTATACTGTCTTCATATGGCTGTAGTTACACACTGAACTGATCAGAAGCTTCACCCCAGCTCCGCCATGACTTCACCGGATAACGATGGAACAGGGAGCGACTTCTCCGAATCTCAAGAGATCCATGAGCTCCAGGACCACTACATGGACCCGGAAAACGGCTTCAAATCAAAAAGCCTACCCGTTCTGAACGGCCCTTTTCAGTCCAATCAAAAGGTCGTGGAGTCTCCACTGGTTGACACCACACACACCTGTGTGGCCGTGCAGGCGGGAAGCGGACTGCAGCCCACCTCACAGGACTCGAGTCAGGCAGAGTCTCCATCTTCCATGACGGACTTTTCCCCTTCCATCTCCAGCATGGTGGGGCTCAGCAGCTCTTTACCAGTCGACGGGCACAGGGATGCTGGGTCTGGGGGTAAAAAAAAAGGCTTCTCTCTGACTCGCATTATTCGCATCCCAGCTAGGAAGTACGTACGAGTCATCCTTCAAGACTCGCGCTGCTTCTTGTTCTGCATGTGCTACCTGACTTTCATTCAATCCCTGATGGTTTCAGGCTACCTGAGCAGCGTCATTACCACCATTGAGAAGCGCTACAGCCTCCGCAGCTCTGAGTCTGGCCTGCTGGTCAGTTGCTTTGATATCGGCAGCTTGCTGGTGGTGGTCTTCATCTCATACTTTGGTGGCAGAGGTCAGAGGCCGCGCTGGCTGGCTGTGGGCGGTGTAGTCATCGCCGTAGGAGCTGCTTTATTTTCCCTGCCTCACTTCATCTCACCACCTTACCAGATCCAGGAGATGAACTCATCAGCAGGTCACGAAGGCCTCTGTCGAAGTCTCAATGGCAGCGGGCGCGAGCTGCTGGATGTGGCGTCCTGCCCTCGCGACCAGGAGGGCAACGAGCACAGTCTGTACGTGACACTCTTCATCTGCGCCCAGATACTGATAGGCATGGGGTCCACGCCAATCTACACACTGGGCCCCACCTACCTGGACGACAATGTGAAGAAAGAAAATGCATCCCTCTACCTGGGTAAGACACTGTGAATATACATGGAAGTACTTTGGAGTGAGATAGGTTTTCTTGTTTTTTATTGACAAAAATAGTTTTCATATTTCTGCATTGTACACAGACACTGTGATATCGGCTGTCCCCTGCAGCAGTGACCTCTGGCACACTCGGTGTCAGGTGCCAGCTGATCCTATTTCCATTAGAAACTGTTTATATTTGGAACATTTAAATCAGTTTCCCACCTGTTTAGGCTTGCAGATTTTTATCAGGATTCATCTGTGTGTACATGCACAGAGCGAGCTCAACCCATCATCGCCCTCTCTGCCCTCTGGACCGATGTTTTGATTGAATCTCTGCATCACGTAACTCCTGCACCACGCTGAGGAGAATACAGAGACTGTAAAATTCAACCCCTGGCCTGAAACATTTGAGAGGAATGGAGGACAAGAAGCAGAACCGGGGTGCTTATGAGTAATGGTGCCATACTGTGTATGTTTAAAGCGCTGCTGCTTCCTCGGGCGTGTGTGTTTGTGCACTGAAGGCTGGCAGCTATAAACTAACTAATCATTCTTAGCCGGATAGAAGAGTGTGTTTGTGAGTGAGGGCATTTACATTTCTCTGAAGGCACTGGATCCTCTAATTGGTTGGTGTGGTGTGTCAGATCTCAGAGATTTCTACCTGAATATTGGCATAATTCCATCTGTCTGTTGATGGGTTATTAGGATGTGGGGCACCCACCGCCTCTCCGTTTGCTGCAGGTCGCGCCCCACCGGTGTGGGTTGGGTTAAATATTTGATCTCTCCTTTTGTTTAGTCTTCATTTACTCTCATTAATATCTTGTCGTACTTCCACTAGTTGCCCTGTCCATGAGTCAGCCCATCTCACCGTTACACCACCTATTTTGCTGTTGCTGCCTGCTTTTGCCCCTGATAGCCAGTATTGATCACATCGCTGCACCACAGGGAGCCAGTGCTGCACATCCATTAGGAGAAAACAGCTTGAAACTCGGGCCTGCTGTGCCAGCACCCCTGCAAGGTTCTCCAAAGCAAGTGCACAGCAGTTTATAAGGCTCTATGCAGTGGAGACAAACCTCCTTAGATATCCATAAAATCACTGTTGCCGCTTCACTGCTCTGACTGTTTTGAGATGGCTGGCAGACGGATTATCTGTTCTAACAAAGCCTTGTTTATGAAAACAAGAGAGGACGTGTTCTGTCACATCAGATGGAGCAGAGTGGTCGGGAGAAAGTCCTTTTTTGTATGACAGACAGTCAAAAATAAAACCTTAACCTGAGTGCTTATCATGGTGTTTTTCCATGATTATGTTCTCTGATGCGTGTTATTCAAAGTCTGAATCGTCCACAGGTGCCAGCCTGGATAGATTTCAACCTCAGGGCTAAAAAAATATATTAATGTTGCATATCGGAGTTGAACCTTTTCCGTGTGGACTTGTATTCCCCCCGTGTCTCCAGGAGACTTTTTTCCCCACAGTCACCTGGAGGTGTTTCACTTTCCTCTATCAACCCGCTAATGTAAACCCTTTCTCAATTTACAGCGGCTCAGAGGGGAAGAGCTGCTCGCCACGGTCGACACCGAGGGGTGCTTGTGTTGCCCTTGGAAGGACGGGGAGTGTGTGTCCGTCTCTGTGTCACCGTGTTATCTTTGTGTATGCATGCATACACAGTTGAGCCTTTCACTGACCTGCCACCCCATTTCCCAGCTCTGGCCCCACATCGCTATGGCAATAGAGCAGGCGTTGCAGCTAGTAAAGAGTCTGGTGAAACTGTAATACAAATGTTTTATTGGAATTATTATTTTTTTATATAAAATTATTGTTTATGTGGCTGACAGTGTGCACACATCCTCCATTTCTCTCTTTATTTGCACCTTTTCAGCCTCGCTGTGGAGAATGTTTTCCTTTTGCCCTTCACCTTGCCGAAAGGGGGTTATTTGTGCAGTTGTGCTCTCAATCTATCATCATTTCAATCTGCTGTGGCAACATAACGACCCACAGATCTAAATGATCAATAACTGCGATTCTCCTCATTTAATTGTTGATCCATCCAGAGCGTTGGGAATCGGCTGTGACCTGCACTTATGAGAAGGGGCCATTTTTTTCCCCCCTCTCTTTGATGGCCTGACGGCAGTCGTGATTTACAAGCTGATGATGCTGAGAAGCTGTTATCAATGCGGCATGAATGGAGAGGTCAGGTCTGATTAGACTAGACTGTCGTCCTCCAGAGGAGTTCATGCAAGGAACTGCAGTTTACCGCCTCCTTTTTGGATGTTCCGGCTGTAAAGACTTCTCACATACAAGCATACGTGTAGCCACACATTTCTATGCATGCTAATGTTAATTGATTCATCTCAGGTGACATTTGCCTCCGCATTAATGAGTTTGCAGGCCAGTTGAAACTGGGGTCATCTGACAACAAGGACGAGAGTGACCTCAGAGGTCTGTTTGTTTGTCAAATGTTTTTGATGATTAAAAAGGCACATAAACCCTTTTGGACATTTTATCAAAGCTCTTAACTAAATAATAACCTCTAATTAATTCTCCAACTGTCCTTTTTGCAGGATTAAGCAGTTTAACTGTAGTTTCGGTGTATTTTCTCTCTGTGCCTTTAAATGCTTGCCTTGTAGCAGTCAGAATAAAGGCAGATCGAGGTTACTGCACAAGTCTCCTCAAAGTCCTGGGTCCTCTCCAACCAGACAGATCCCTTTCCAATGTTGGTCACGGTAACACCTTTGGCCCCATTAGAGCCTGGCATATATTCAAAAAAGCTGGTTTCATCACTGTCCCTGGGCTTGTTTTAGCCCGGTTTCAATGTCCTCTCTGGTACACACACAGGCCCACGTGGTTACTCAGCACCAAGGAACCGTTATAGCTGCAGACGGATGAAACTGAACACTGCTACACCGCTTTGAACCAGTGACCCCGCGCCACTGGCTGTTGTCTAAGCTCCTGTTTACTATTGTTTTCGTCTCTAAGAACCCACAGTCCTCTGAAGCAGACTTTAGTCAGCCCAATGGAAGCGTAGGAGTGATGGAGAGAAAGTCCAACCGAGTGTGGGAGTCCCCTTTGTTTCCACAGACTGGGGTCTCCTTCCAAGCTATTGTACTGCAGATATCACTCAGGCTGCTTGGGCAGTGACCTCCAACCATTTTTCCCTGTTATGTCCAGTTTGTTTTGACAGTGTGGGAAGGTTCCTCGGGAAATGCCAGCGTATGTTCTTTGTGTTATTGTGGAAGCTTTGTTTTCTGTTCCATGAGCAAGAATCGGACATTATTTCTTTGTTCTTGTGGGTTCTCAGGTTAATATTGTTCCAGGTTCTTCTTGAACACAGGCTTTATTTAGTCCATGGTAACCTTGAATAATCCGCCAAAGATGCTTTGAAGTGGAGTTTAATTGCTGCCCAGAAACGCAGTAAGAAACTGTTGCTGCCTAGGACATTTACATATAAACCCAGGCCATTTAGTCAATTTATTAGAAAATATATGAGCAACCGTACAAAGAGACTTGTCATATCAGGGAACATAAAATACCACTTTGCCCTGTTTTTATTTTTATTTTTTTTAATTCTCTCAAAAATCCTCAGCGTTTTTCTTTAATTAAGCTAATCAGCGCTCTGCGAACAAGCAGGCCCTTCCTCTGCCCGTCTTGTCAAGCCAGGAAATGAGTTGTTGTCCGCAATTACCAGATGTGTATCTGTTGCCAGGGGTACATTGTGTCCTATGAAGGCCATCAACGCACTCGGCGCTGCGGCAGCTAAGCAACCGAGATGGCCACAACTGTACGTCAGCATAACAGAGCTGGCCTGTACATTCTCTTCAAGTCCAGTCACATTCCCTTCTCTCCATTTTCTGTATTTTATCTGGTTAGCCCACCCTCCGAGTGGATCCAGCCTTTGGGGTGTTGACGGGCAGCCTTGTTTTTTTTCATTCAAGTGTTATGTCCTGAGAGATTTAGGCTGGCTGTTGTTCTCCTTGACCTCTGATGAGGGTGGTATGGTAGTTTCAAGAATGTGTGGAGGACAAACACGTCTATGTTCACCAATGCTGGCATTAGTCCTAAACATTGCTGGGAAAAAAAAATTGCTGCCATGTGTTAAATATGTTTTAATAATCACGATATTGTTTTTTCTACTGAGGTTTTTGTATTCCTAAAACTGGCAGCTGTGCCCCTCCAACCTTCAGCTGTTATCAAACTGCGCCGGCTGCACAGAGCAGACCCATGTGTTGAGTGTCCCAGAGGGACGGGAGCCCTCTCTTTGTGTGATGGATGGCACTAAACGCTTTCTGCCTTCACCCTGGGTGACTGCTGCTCCATGCAGATGTGCCGGAGCGCGAGCAAGTAAGATCGTCGGGCACGCATGTAGGCGTAACCCATCCATCTGTTTGTCTGGGCGACTCTGCCAAGCCCGTTAGGCTGTTAAATGTAGCGTTATGCTGGTTGGGCATTATATAAGACAGACTAACAGGCCAATATGGAACAGTGACACAGTTAACTGCACTTTATAACAAGTGTCTTTTTGACGATAGCTGAATTAGCCAAGTCTTTTTAGAAGCCAATCATATTTGTAATAGTCACAAACATGGATTTGAGATGGTAATTGTGCAGCACTTTTGCTCCTGTGGCTTCCTTTAACTTTTTTGTTTTAAATGTTAGACTATAGGAATGAAGAGGGAGCAGCTGTTGAGTGCTGGCAGGGTTGGTTTGGTTTTGTGTGTGTGCGTGTGTGTGTGTGTGTGTGTGCACCTGCAGGTGGGGGTGGGCTGCTGGTAGCAAGCGCAGGGGTCTTGTGTGGCAGATCATACACTTGGCTTTGCTGCAGGCACACACACTGCTGGTATTTGAGCATATGTGCCTCTCTGGTGAGACTGCAGGAAAGTATGACCCACTAATGTCAAGGCTCCATAAACATTCTCTCACAAGTGTGTAGGAGGCACCTCTGCTGCAGAACAGCATCTCCTTCAGAAGGTCCGTGCTCACCTACAACATTGGTGAATGAAAGCACTTGTATCGTCTCTCCATCTGCTGTGTTTACTGTGACAATAATTCTATTTCCATGAATATTAAAGTTTTCCAAATCAAGTTAATTCCTGAGATCAAAAAAGCTGGCGATTCACCTTTTTGAACTCAAGTTCTTGACTGAGATCTTTTGATTCGGGTGATTGTTTCCTCCTGTAGGAAGTAAAAGCAGAGCAGGCAGGCTCTCATACACTGGCTAAAATTCTTTGGCACCAGTGAAGTAGAAGGAGGGGAACTACTTTACGCACCATTGAGCAGATTTGCTGTGCCATGTCTGTCACCCAGAGGGTCTGAAAAAAGCGGCAGGTGCAGGCCGGATCCCTCTCCAAGTTCAAGTTTTCACACTGACGAACCCAAAATCACGCCCGATTGTTGGAGCCTATTTGTGAGGTCTGCGTGGGAATTAATGAGGGTTATTCATCAGTTATCTAACTGATAAAAAACCTCTTTTTTAGTTGTCAGTTTGTCCACATCATGCACTTTGACTACACCTTTTTTCTTACTATGACTAAACCAAAACTGACAACTCTAGCTGACATGACGTACATATACAAAGAGACAAAGACAGATGAGAAACTTCTATGTTGCATATGTTGAATCTCCTTACTAGCATCACAAAACCACAGATGTGTGGGTTTTACAAAATAAGTGCACTTGGAATTAGTTGCAGTGAGATTTATTGAGCTTTTCCAACAGCAGATTTGCAGTTGGAACATTGCATTAACCGTGGTTCAGTTAACAACCCCGTCTGTCAGAGCGAAACTGTAAAAAGCTGCACAAAACGCATTCAAACACCAAGTTAATCCACCACTAACAATCAGAATACCAATTTTGCATTACAAGACAACAAATGTCTAGTCCTAAAATCTGACTCGGAGGCCCGGTCACATGACTCAGTGCAGCACGGGCGAACGATCTGCTGAGGTTTGCCTCGACAAACATCAGCGGTTGGGTTCTCCTTCCGTCAACATTTTCCCTGTGCAGTTTTTGGTGCTTTGCCTTTCAGATTTATATGCTTTTAGAGTCTGCCTGGCCCTCCCATGTGTCTGCTGTTGGACATTGTCAGCAGCATATTTGTGGAAGTCTGCTGCTCGTGCAGGTTCAGAAGTCTTAGGCCAGCATACGAATCAGCACAAAAAGGTCATTTGGTGCCAGGGTCAAGCTCCGTGACCCCTTTGAGGGACGCAGACGTTTGATGGTGAGATATGTGGGCTCGTTCCCGTCAAAGTAGCCCTGTGTAAAGTACCGTAGAAGGTCACCGCCACTGCAGCTGAGCTAATGACGACTATTTTCTAACCCTGAATAAAGAGAAAAAAGTACATTTCAGAGGAACAGAATGTACGGGTTCATCAAACACATCTTTGTGTTCCCATGCAACCCAAAAAGTTGGATAACGCAGGTATAGAAAATGGATGGATGGACATCTTTGTGTTCTTCTCATGGCTCACCTCTGAGCCATCAATCACGTGCCACACCACCACATGACTTAGATCTGGATTAAAAAAAAAAAAAAAAAAAACGTGTCATGGGGTCATAGTAGTTGTAATTGGAACGCCACACCTGGGGGGCGAGAGGGGGGGGATGGGAAGTGTGGGCCGGGAAAATGTTCGGATCAAGCTGCTTCTACCCCTTGTGATCAGTCATTCATGTCTTTGCTTAAGGGGCTTACAACAGGAGGCCGAGATTTCTGATTAGCGGATCGAAAGTTAAATTTGCAACTCAGAAAAGCAGACTTTGATGTTGCTCATTAACAGGTTGCGTCTGGCTCATAGTCTCCACTCTTGGCTTGTACCAGTGTGTGCTGACTGCAGAGCGGGATTTAAGTACTTTACTGTACTTGATCCATGATCAGGCTTTATTATTGTCTTTTACCACCCACATTCTGCTATTCTATGCCAGCACTATGTTGGTCTTTGCCAAAAAAAAAAAAAACCTGGTTATTAAAGGTTCATGGACTGAAATATCTCAAGTGTGATGGGACTAGATTCACTTTAGGAAGGCTTCTTCTAAAAACCTGTATATTTAACAACTGAAAAACTAATTCACAGATAGTGAAGTTTGTGTTAAATTTGTCACTCCCAACACAAAACACATGGGGCATATTTATAGACCCGCTCAGGCTGTTGTCTGTCACCCAAACATACTGATGGTCCTGGAGTCACACGTCAAGTCTAAATCTGTATCAGAGGGACAGTATCTGCTGTGTGAGACAGGGCTTCTCAGAGATATTGTCTCCATTATCTTTGCATTTATATTGGTCTTATTAATTGTCCGACCTCCACCATTATTATTATTATTATTGTTATTGTTGTTATTATTATTATTATTAGTAGTAGTAGTATTAGCCTCTCGCCCCTTGACAGCTGGGATAGGCTCCAGTAGACCCCTGTGACCCAAAGTTGGATAAAGCAGGCACAGAAAATGATGGATGGATGGATGGATGGATGGATTATTAGTATTATTATTAGTAGTAGTATTATGAAATATTTATTATTGATATAATGGTGCTCTACAGCATTTAATATGAGAAGTGTTATGCTAGGAGATGGATCTATTATGCAGTCTAGCAGGTTGATGTAGAAGGCACACACACAGTCCTACACACACTCTCTATTATTTGAACTTAATATTGTTTTAATTAAATGGTGCAGAACACACATGACAGAGTATTAGTTTCTTGGAATATCCCAAACCCTCTCCTTTTCACACACACACACACACACACACACACACACACACACACACACACACACACACACACACGCTGCCCCTTGTGCTTGTGTGGTCACATAACTGAATCAAAGCCTGTAAAACAGCCATAGGGAGAGCGCTGTTCTTCTGGTTTTAGCCACAGGAATCGCATAGATCCTCTGTCGTAAAGCCGTCGCCTGCAGCTTCCCTTTTGCTGAACCCTAAAGTGCAGCAGATCGCGATTCTTTGTCGAGTTGCGATGTTATTGAAAAAGGAATATTTTATTTAGGATTTTTACTCTTGCAGGTCATTGAACCTGTGCAGTACATAAAGCTACATAAATCCACCTAATGTAGCTCAGAGTGGATGCTGGGATTGCTGCTGTTGTCATCTGCTTATAGAAGGGACGATGGTGGTGACAGGTTGATCAATGAGACTTTAAAAACATCTATGATGTATGTGGATGCTTTCAAGGTTGTGTGTGTGTGTGTTTTGGGTCGTTGCTTTAACAAAAGCAGCATCAGAAGAGCGTTTCTGTCTCTGCACTCACGCATCCCTGCAAGCTCCAAATAAGTCGGCACAACAGAGCTGTTTTACGCAGTGTGGAGGAGGCCGAGCGGAGACAACAGTGCATCGCCAGTCCCAGAAGGTTAGACATAAGAGGGATGCTGCTGAGCAAGCGTAACGACTCTGTTACACAGCAGGATCCGTCAGTCGCCACAGACTGCAGCCTGGATCGTCTCCTCTCCTCTGTTACTGTGTGTTTCTTGTTAACCCCTGCTTTCTCTCTTGATCATTGCTGTTTTTTACGTCAAAAATAATTATATATTCCAAATCTAATCTTGTTCTAAAGAACCAGAGTGGGAATTCAGGGAGAGCTAATTGAAAGAAATTTGGGTTTGGGTCAATAATGCATCATGAAACTCTCCCCATGTAACACTCCCCTTCCTTTGTTTATCTTCTGTTCTTGCACCTTCTCTGTCATCTCTCTGCATATTTAATATGCAGAAGGAGTCTGACTTTGGCTGATGGTAAGGTCATTGCATTGTAAATGATGCTTTGGTGCTTTCCAGTGTTCACAATTGTGTATTTACCTCAGCAAGGTGCATTTTCCCAAACCTTATTTCCATCTTGTTGCTGATATTGGAATCTGCGTTTAATGTAATAGCTTCTGTGCTCTTTGACTTGGTCCTCAATTTTAATCCTTCCATGCATGTCTAATAACAAAGTTGCCACAGCTCACTGAAAGTCAGGCAAGATGCTTTTACTGCTGACTTTGTGGAACATAATCAAGAAAAACCAATAACTCCATCAGAGAGCTCCTCATCCATTACCTCCACATGCGTCGAAAGCAGCATGGAGCCTGTAATGCGTCGCCCTTCACGTGCTGCCGGTAAAGGTCTATTGCGTAATTTACTAAAGTGCGTCTGGTGCGACACTTCTTCATTGGCACGCACCCCCCGTGTTCTGCTGATGTGTGTCACTACAGCACGTGTGTCACTGTGAGATGCGGTTGCTGCTGTGCCAGCATATTCCTCAATCTAACGACCCTGCCATGTCCGCCCTTCATCCAGTCACTCGTTCCGGGTCCGTCCCAAATGGGCAGGTTCGGGAACCAATTTGTCCTTAATGTGATGGATGGACACATGACAGGGTCTTAACCAGGCACCCCTATCTGGGCACTCAAAGAATGGCAGGAAGAAGGTTAAAGGGCAACCAAGAAACCTGATTGCTCCTCAATAAAGGTTGCATCTGCTTTTTTTTTTTTTTTCGAACTTTTTGCTGTTACCGGTATTTAACCTCCTCAAGGACTTTTCAGCATTATAACAAACTGTTAGACCGCAACACTATTAAGGGAATTCTACAAAAGCATATTAATTAATTTCAAGATGGGCATAGTGAGATATGACCCCTGGCAGACTTTGTTAACAAGAATTCATTGTTTATCTTCCTGCTGCGGTGATTTATTCTGTAACACTGTCCAACAATGTACCCACCGTGGTAAATCGAGTCCTTGCCAGCAGGATATGAGAAATGGCATGCTGAGAGGAATAACAAAAGATGGATTATGTTGCCTGTGTGGAAAGAACCAGCGGTGTAAATGTTGAAGGAGAGGTACGGACATCTCCTTCTCGGAGGTGTTGATGTTGATATTTGAAAGTGTTTCACACGTAGAGACCCTCTTGATTCAAACAGATCCCAACATTCAAGTGACCCTTGCTCTCCTATTTATATGTTTACAGTATTTTGCATTTTTAATACATACAGAAATTCATAAGTCTTAGGGGTCATTCAAGCTGACCATCATCATGCATTGTGTGTTTATGTGACTGTGTTAGGCTGATAAGATGTGTTCAAAGTCCTTCAATTTTCCCCCTTTTCTGTTCTTTTTCCATGGCTTTTGTTTAAGAAGGACACGAGATAATTGATTCTACAGTGGTGTTGGAAGTTCGGAATGCTTTTTGAACTCTGCTGCTGGAGTTAAATCAGCTCTGTTGACCTCATCTTATGTAAGAATGTGTAAAGATAAGTTTTATATTGCATTGAAATATCAAAGGATTAACAGTCGTGAGCTGCGTGAGAGTTAAGTGTGTTTTGATCTGAGAGAGGAAGTGGTATCTGTTCTCTGTGGACACACAGCATGTGTGCAGATTAGCAGACTACACCCACAACCACACGGTGCTTTTGGCCAGACTGTTTTATCTAAGTAACAGACATTTGTGGGAAAGAAATTTGCGTCTGCTTGTGGGTGAGAGTTTTGTCGTCCATGCGAACAGCAGTCAAACCATGAATATGCAGGCCTGCGCAGCACTCGGGAAGAGCTAACCCCGTCTCGCAGACTCCCACAACCCGATAGCTCGTGGCGGTTGTTTCAGATGTAATTATAGGCACCTCTGACCTATGGTTAACGCCGGTAAATGGCTCTGACTTGTATCTTGATGGAATGTCGGTAGGAGCTTTTTCCACCAGTCCGACCGAGGTTATCAAACTTTAATGAGTTTCTCCCTTCCTGTGGGAAAAAATAATGCAGTGTGATCGTGCCAGCCGCCCCTAGAGTTAATGTTTAGTCCCTTATTATTGGAAGGCTGGAGCTACAAATGTGACCCCTGGAGATTTGCTCTGGCAGCCTTTTTTCGAAATGGTGAGAAAAGACCACAGGTCTGAAGTCCTCCAGGACCTCAGTGCAGGTGCTGTGAATGAGGTGGAAGATGCATCATGGGTAATAAAAAGTTCCCACAGGTTTAAGTTAGTCCCTGTAAACAGGGATCTTTAGGCTTTATGAAATAAAATAGATGACAAAGTGTTGTGTTCTTAGTTTAACGATGAGAAGCTCAGAATGAGCAGTTTATGCTGATAGAAATGTCTTCCTTAGCCATCATGTATGTGATGGGAGCCCTGGGTCCAGCAGCTGGCTACCTCCTGGGAGGCGTCCTCATCGGCTTCTACGTCGACCCCAAAACTGTTGTCAACATCGACCAGAGTGACCCCCGCTTTGTCGGCAACTGGTAAATACACCCAAGTGCACCCACACCACTGCCCTGACCTCTTCACACATGCGCTTCCTGTGTAAAAACCCCGCTATCCCTTGCAGGTGGAGCGGCTTCCTCTTGTGCTCCATAGCCATGCTCTTCGTCATCTTCCCCATGTTTGCCTTCCCCAAAAAGCTGCCGCCGCGCCACAAGAGGAGGAAGGCGAAGAAGATGGGCTTGTCCGGCGACATCTCCAGCGACGACGACGTGATGAAGGAGAAGTCCGGCAGCAAAAGCCAAAATGTGTCCTCCTCCATGGGCTTCGGAAAGGACATCAAAGGTGAGAAACTGATAATAGGTATCAGTCCTCTGTGGCGTGCCCGCCGTAAAGAACAACGAGCTATTGCTTTACAAATGGACCATAATCCAATCAATGACCCGGATTAGTCGTTTCATCTTATGGTGGAACCTCTGGTGAGATGTGCTCCTTAAAGATGGTATTGATTGTGGATGGATGAGGGTGTCCAAACATCGGACCAATGAAGCAGGTAATGCAGTGTAAACAGGCGCTGCGGTAGCACTAATGGATTCTGTTTACTTCAGTAAATGAATAGTAAACAAGGTTTATTGTCAGGGTTTGATAAATGACTTTCATCTGATGGATTTGGGTTTATTTCACTGACTTTAATCTTTCTTTTTGGGGCACCATCTTTCCAAAACAGAAAACCAGAGATGGTTAAATGGGGGCTTTCCCGTTGTTGGGTGACCTACCAGGAATCTCCTGTTCTGCTGGAACCGACCCGAGTGTTTCCTGCTCTCCATTTTTCTAAGTCTCCCTGTCGCTGTCTCTGTCTCTGTCTCTGTCTCCCTCTAATGAGCACTCTGGGGAGCCTCGGTCACGTTTCTTGACGCAGGAGCAGACTGACTCTGCAGCAGAGACACGTGCTCCTTAACTTTACAAAACAATAAGCTCTAATGTGTTTTTTTTTTTTTTCTTTTAATGGTGGGGGGGTCATAAATCATTGGTTTAGGGTGTAAGTACATTTCACAGACTCTGGCAGGATGATTTCATCCAATGTTTCATCAACTATGGGAAACCTTTGCTGATCATAATGTTTTGATGGGTGATGTGTTTTGGTGCTATGCACATGTCCTTCTGTTGAAGAGTGTGTGTATCTGTTTGTGTGTAGCACAAATTCAGCATTTCTAAAGAACGCGGAGAACAGCAGTAGTTCCAGTTTAGTCCCTCGGGGGGACCCATTGTGATTTATCGGTTTTCTGATAAAGGCACAAACAGAAGAATAAGACAAGCCTTGAAAGTGGTACTGAAACGAAATTTAAACCACTGCGAGCCAGCGGTGCGGCTGATTTAGGCAGCAGCTGCTGCGGATGTTAGCTGGACCCTCACCATCTGCCCCTCTTCAGACAAGATGCCAGCCCAGCTCTTACAGGAATTACACCACTTGTCACTGTTCTGTTTGAACCTCTTGATCTGGGCTAACGCTGACATTTCACGGTGCCGTGGGCCCAGTTAGGCTGGCCAACCTCACAGTAAGCCCTAAATAAAAGGAAATAATAATCCCCTTTACATACTGGAGACGTTTTTTTGTTCTTTCCCTGCTTTCAATAAGCCCCAAATTTGTATTCTATCCGAGTGGAACGTCTTTACTTGTTTAAAAATAGTATAAATCAATGCAAATTCTGACAGTTTGATATCATGCGCTCTTGGAGGTTGAGGTCTGCTCTGCCTCTGCGTCTTCCTCCCAACCCCCTCATCAGGTGCCTGAACTGTACCAGCACTTTACTTTAAAGAAGGGAGCAACTGAAGTCCGGGGTCCCTGAAGACTTCAGAAGACTTCCTCATTTTGTCAAACCTGCTGCTGATTTTTTTTTTCTCACTGTTGCTATGAAAAAGCAAGCTTCTGTAACCTGATACTGGCTTTTTCTTGCAAATGTTCAGCCTTTTTAAACCAGGAAATGACATTTTACGTGAAATGAAATGTGCCTGTGAACAGACGTATTGTCACACTAAAAAAACTGACGTGTGGGTCAGTGGGTTTGCTTCCCTTCTTCTGCCTGGTAACAGCCCTGCACAATAACTACAGTCTGGTCACATGACTGAACGGCTGTCCTGCATCACGCTGGCCGAATCGCATGGACTTCATCTTCGAGCGAGCCATAAAGGGCACTCTCGCCCTCATTGAGTTAAAGCAAGGTTGATGGCATTTGCAGGGCCTGGTTTGTTTTGAGATTCACAGCGCAGACACACATGAGCTCCATACTTCATCCCACAGCGCTGACTGCGAGCTGTTTGAGCCTCCTGAACCGTGGTTTGAGCGGGAATGTTTACATTTATAAATCAGAACTACACCTTAGGTCATTTAACTTGAGCTTTTTTTTTTCCCTTGATTGCAGCATTTCAGTCACAAAGATCCCGCTGGGTTCAGTTTGTGTGGGCCTGGGAAATTAATTCTGCATGTGTGTTAATTATACTTCATCTTGCGTTTGTTGTCAGACCTCCCTAAGGCAGCACTGAGGATCCTCAGCAACATGACCTTCCTCTTCGTCAGTCTGTCCTACACCGCGGAGTGCGCCATCGTCACCGCCTTCATCACGTTCATTCCCAAGTTTATCGAGTCGCAATTCGGCATCCCAGCCTCCAACGCCAGCATTTACACAGGTAAGTCCCATTTTTAATTAAAGTCCCATTTTGCCTCACGTGTTAGCGGTGACTCACTGTTGGTGGGAAGTCCTGCTGATATTTGCTCAGGAATAAGTTTCCGTTACAAGGCTGTCCACCGAGGGAGGCTCATTCATCATCCTAACACACACACACACACTCACACACACACCCTCTGTAATTTGTGAACTATGACCACAGAAGAATCACAGTCTTGCGGCTGGTTCTGCGACCGGAGCGTTAATCATCTGCTACGGGCATTTTCACAGCGAGGGCTGACTGACAGCCGGGTTATGATTGGTGAAAGAGCGCGTCCAGACAGGGTGGTTAGCATACGGTCATCCTGAGACGCTGGCGTTCCTCAGCACCGTCGCCACGGCTCTGTTGCCTGTTGCCAGGATACAAGGGGTAGGGGCAAACGGGTGGTGTCGTTGTCATGGGTACCAACAGGATGCCATGGTGCAGTGATGTGATGATGGCCGGAGGAGGAGGAGGAGAGTGGCATCAGTGCTCCTTCCGGCAGCCAGATGGACTGAGCAATCATGACCTTTCCCTGATGATGTCTCTAAAAAGAGGAGGAAAAATGCCAAAGCAATTCTGTCTGCTCATCACAGACAGAATTAATCAGAATTCACTGTCAGGACTTTCATTATTGGAACGCTGACAGAATGAGCTTCTTATCTGATGTGAAGTGCTCCAGTCTGATGTGACTGGACTTCCATTATTAAGCTTATTTGTGCTAATATTCTTGTTGTTGGCTATATATTCCCGGACGTGACTGTTTCAATTGTGGATGCAGTTTTTACGCATTTGCCATTCAGTTTAGTCACCATGGTAACATAATTTAAAAAAAAAAAACAAGCGCATCCATCATTTTTATGACATAGTTTTAATGAGCTAATCTTCACTAGCAAGTTAGCACCAGGTTTCTTTCTATTTTTACTGTCATCACGTCAGGAGATCTCACCAGCATGTGAAAAGGAGAAAACCAGAATGATGAACGACGTCACCCCCCCACATCCATTCTGCGTTCCTACAGAAATAGCAGTTACCTCGCCACACACGCCACGCTGGCACCCTGCAGCACCTTTCAGATGTTTTTCTCTTCCGCAGAAACTTATTGACTTTGCATGGCGTCATGGATGCCAACTCTAAAGCAGAGACACTCTCTCCAAACTCTCTGGCAGGTGTGATCATCGTACCCAGTGCCGGGGTGGGCATCGTCCTGGGGGGCTACATCATCAAAAAGCTGAAGCTGGGCGCCAGAGAGTCTGCCAAGCTGGCCATGATCTGCAGCGGCGTGTCCCTGCTCTGCTTCTCCACACTCTTCATTGTGGGCTGTGAGAGCATCAATTTAGGAGGCATCAACATCCCCTACACCACTGGGTGAGCGAATTCTGCGTGTGCATACCTGCAAACATGCTATCCATGATATCAGGGTACTTCAGGCCTGGGACGCCGTCACGGCTCCCAGGGCATCACATGTCATGTCTCGATGTGGGAGCGCCAATGACTAATGAGCAACATTCTCACAGCTGTGGTGAATCACTTCGGCACCTCTATTTGTGCCCGTCACATCGAAAGGACACGCGAATACACAGCAATGTCAGCTCACTCTGACAGACACCTCAGATGCTCTGCAAACGTTATATATAATAATCAGACTCAGCAGTTGTTGGCTCAGCAGCACCGCCTTTAATTCTTCCTTTGTGCTCTCTGCCAACTTGACTTTTCACAAAACGGTGTTCATCAAAGCCATTGCTCGGCAAATATCTGCAGTGCCGTTTAAAGTCCTGTAGCTGACCATTTGATAAGTGTAGCCTTTGTTGAAGCTGGTGTTTATGGAGGGGTCAGTAGGACATGTGAGCCAGTGGAGCAGCTTTGGGCTGTGCTCACTGGTACCACCTCTGTGAGGAATGTTCAGCTCAGGCCCTCCATTGATGTCTGGACCTTCACACTAGACTGAGCTGAAGGGAGGAAAAGGGGGAGACACACCAAAGATGGTGCAGGCCCATGAGTCAAAACCAGTTTCCCCAGTTCAGTTTGGAGACATTTGGAGCTTTTGCTTCGGCACCACTCGCTGGAAGCTGTGTTGATAGATGCCGTCCACGGCTGTTCCGCAGGGCTCAGAGCGACGCTTCCCAGACAAAACCCCGCGCTCGCATCACTGCTCCTGTTTAAGGCCGAGTCAAATTCCTGTTTGGTTAGAGCCGTTATTCCCACACACTGCCTGTCGTCACAGTGGAAGTGTCACTTCCTCAGCCCCCATCGTGGCGTCCGGCAGCCTTTAATCTTCATGTGAAGCTGTTTAGAGTTTCAACGTTGCTGCAAGCGCCAAATGAGCATATTTAACTGTGATATGTTGCTGTTGTTGTTTTCATTTGTTTCATATCATGTGTTTGCAGTCCGACTCTGACGATGACTCACAGGAACTTGACAGGAAGCTGTAACGTCAACTGTGGCTGCCGGATCCATGAGTACGCTCCCGTCTGCGGCTCTGACGGCATCACGTACTTTAACCCCTGCCTGGCTGGATGCAGCACCGTGGGCAACGACAGCACTGGGGTAAAAACACACACACACGCGCACACACAGAAAACAGCAGATCAGATATGATATTAAACATGATCTTTTTAAAGTCCCTTTAATGAACTCTTGGTTGTTGCTGCCTGCAGATTAGGAACTACACTGACTGCGCCTGCGTGCAGAGCAGACAGGTCATCACTCCGTCCTCCGGCAACCAGGTCAACCAGCTCCAGCTTGTCATTGTCAAAACCTACCTGAACGAGAACGGCTACGCCGTGTCGGGGAAGTGCGACCGCACCTGCAACACTCTGATCCCGTTCCTCATCTTCCTCTTCATCGTCACCCTCATCACTGCCTGTGCGCAGCCCTCAGCCATCATCGTCACACTCAGGTAAGAGGCAGCGGTTTTCCTTGGGCATCAGAATTGTTTTAAATTTCTCTTCACTGACAAACGGTTTGTTTTTGCGCAGGTCTGTGGAGGAACAGGAGAGGCCTTTTGCTCTTGGCATGCAATTTGTGTTGTTGCGTACTCTTGGTAAGTTCAAATAACCTTAAACCCCTCTGGTGCATTATTTATTGTAGCTATTTTTAACAGAATGAAAAAAAGAATTGAGCACAAAACATACAGCAGTGCAGCAAGTGGAAGAACACATGTAGATGAAAACATGACCAAATACCTGCACTCAGGTGTGCTGACATCACCTCTCTGCCCCTCAGCCTACATCCCCACCCCCATCTACTTCGGCGCCGTGATCGACACCACCTGCATGCTGTGGCAGCAGGACTGCGGCGTGCACGGCTCCTGCTGGGAGTACGACGTCACCTCGTTCCGCTTCGTCTACTTCGGCCTGGCCGCCAGCCTGAAGTTTGTCGGCTTCATCTTCATCTTCCTCACCTGGTACTCGATCAAGCACAAAGAGGACCGAGCCGAGCGCTGGCGCCAGCGCCTCCCTCCGCTGGGCACCGTCAGCGAGCTCATCTGCCACGCAGGGGGCCAGAAAAGTCACGCGCGCACCCGCTCCTGCCCTGTGTTCATCCCGCCTCGGGCCGAGCCGCCCGCCGCCCTGCTACTGAACCGCGGCCACAGCAGCCTCAGTTGCCCCGGCAACGACCTCAAAGCAATAACACCTCCCATCCTGTTGCCTCCTCAACACAGAGGCTCCGCCCACGTTTGAGAGCACATCAGGCCTTCCTCCCGAGGGCTTCATCATGACAGGTGCCTTCCCGATTGTGTTTCCCACGGTGTCCAACAGTCAGGGTTCTCCAGCTGCTGCACCGCTCAACAGATGTGCGCCCACCACAGTTTAAAGGGCTGCTCAGCGTTATCAGTACCAGGAGACAAACGCATGGACATATCAGCCTCAAACAGCACCTCCAGACCTCCACGGGGGGGTCAGGACAGCGTGAGGACGTCACCCGGTGCTAACGTTCAAGGGTCAAACCTCTGTTCAGACAGATGAGACATCATCGACAGCATCTAAAGCACAACTGACAAACCTGTACTATGCAAGATCTTACGTACAGCTTTCTGTATCCTCATCTGTATCTCTTCAAAGCTCAGACACTCCCACATATCAGTCTTGTACTCCAGCCATTCCAGCCCCTTCTCTTGTTTGGTTATTCAACGACAAACGACGACAAAGTGGGAATTTTTTTTGTCCTTTTTGCTATAGTGCCTCATCCAGCTGTCTGGACCAGCAAGGTACACAAGGCTAGCTGCCAGGATAAATGCTAGCTCCTAAGAAAGCCAGTCCCCGTTGTTAAAGGCAACAACACTAGTGTTTTTTGGGGGGGTTTTTAGGAGCATCATACTCACCTTTGCCCTCATCTTGGTTCGGTAGCCATGCAGCTTGAACACTGTCTGACTCCAATGGTACAGTGTCAAAAGTAAGTCTTTCATAGCTTAATAACTCTAAAGCATGAAAGGAGATTTAATAAGACATCATATCTGATAATGTGCAGAAGCTACTGTATGATTAAATATGTGATTGTACATGAAACTGGCAGAAATTTAAGTATTCTTTTAAAGATTGACCTAACAACCTCAGAGTAAATTAGTATGTATTTCATCTGTTTGCAAGATCTGTTCGGGAATCATTATTTTGGCTTTGCATTGTAAAAGTTCTCTATTCTAATGGTCATCAAGTGTACATAGATAGTTAATTACGTGATTACAGTAGTGAGGCGTGACATTGAGGATAGTTGGTGACCTCTGGTGGATAGAGAAATTATTGCAAGCGGGACAGTAAACGGCCTACTGGACTAAATTTTTGATTAAAGATTGATTATTAAACTTAATCACTGCAGTCGATCGTGAAAAAAAGATTAAAAATATTTTACAATGTGTTCACTTCAGAAACAAGTCAAATGGAGGCTTTAAATTTTAAATTTTGTCTATTGTGGTGAAATGGTTCTTTGCTCATGTTTGTTCAAAAAAAGCAATATTAGGATTTTTTTAGGGCAATAACAAGAAGAAAGTGTAATAAAATTGATGTATTTTATGTCCTGATGAGTTCTCTTTGATTTTTAGCAACTGAAAGTGGGCAAATCTGATGCAGTGGATTACATTTTCAAAACATTTTTGATCAAGATTATTTATCAAATAGTAATGGCAGTGATTAATTTTACTATTAGCACTTAAAATGATAAAAAGATGATCATTGTGTAAATACTGACAGAAAGTGAAAGGTATTATTGAGCTCATGCATAGTACACAGTTAGGAGCATATTTATGAACTAACCCATGACATTGTAGATTTAACAAAAAAAAATTATGCTTAAAAAAAAAAAAAAAAAAAATCTTTCTTCTCGCTGTGCCTGAACAGTATTATTCACACGGGAGGAGGCTGAATTTACTGTCAAATGGGAAGAGGGTTGGGTTAATGCAATGTATTTGTCTGTGTAGGGAGCTACATAACCGAGTTGATGGATTATGCCCTTCTTTAGATCATGGTCATAATTTTATCCTGTCTCTGGAGCACTGTGATCAGTCTTCTAGAAGTAATACCAACAAAGAATATCAGTCAGGATTGCTGCTTATTTGACTACGAAGCCAAGTAAAATAAAAAGGAAAACTGATCTCTGATCAGAGAAGGTGAAGGATTCTCCCAGTAATACCACAGTGATCATGGAAAACGGTGAATGCAGGTGTGTCGGCCTTTACTGCACTACACTACAGTTGGACTGTAGTTTTGCTTTGACATGTTTTCATCTGAAGTAAATCTTTCTTCCTAAACAGAGCAGGAAAAGTGTTTCTCATCACTTTCAAAGCTGTTGTTGCTTTTCTTCCTGAGAAACTGAAGTCTGTGTCATGTTTGTGATCATTTGGTTTACAAATGCCTTGAATACTTGATATTTGTCATTAAATAATGAAGGAAAAAATTGACTCGATTATTGCATAATTTATACATATAAGATTATAGTGAAGTGAAGTGAAGAGAAGTTGACCCGTGGCTGGTGGATCATGAGAGATTTACTTAAAGGTCAGTGTTGTTCAGACTACAGACCCGGCGCCATGGGCGGGCATTGGGGGGCCGTGTCGGCCCACGGAGTCAACTGTGCCTGCTCTGGACTAAAAGTGCTCTGTTAATTTTATTTGGGTTTTGTTTTTTCCGTCAGAGTAGCCATCTTCTATTAATTCCATCTATCCTGAGCCTGCAATCAATCCAAACAATCTAACCAATCCAACCTAATGAAGTCAACATTTTAGCCAATTACAGGTAGAGGGGGCGTGCTATACAAACGTACGTAGCCCACAAATATGGAGGACTAAAATAAAATATGTCATTAATTAAAATTGGAATAAAATACATAAATGACACATTTAAAAGTATAGAGTTCACAGCCTCTTCGGATGACGCTGAGCCTGAAGAAAACACCAGTGTGGCAGAACGTTGACGAGCTCTCAGCCAATCGGGAGGCAGCAGGTGTGTTCGCCTGGTTGAGAGCAGAGTTCAGAGTTCACAGCCTCGGCTGCTGGAAGGAGAGACCGCCGGCGGCTGCCGTGTGGAGGAGGACGACGCTGAGCCTGACCGAGGAGACCCCGGTGGAGCCTGGACCTGTGCGAGTTTAACTGCAGCTCAGAGCCCACGTCTCCCTCAGGAAGAAATAAAGAAATCGGTGAGCAAACATTTTGAGCATGCTAACGCTAACACGCACGAGGTAACGGCTAGCATTATAGCTAATGGCGGACCGCTAGCTCAGACGCCAACGAGGGACGTCATGTGCCACGAGATATGTTGGTTTGCATCATTTCTACACACCTGTGCAGGATTTATCTGTACATTTAAGCACTTTCTGCCATGTTTTAATTTACCTGCAGTGAGTGTTACGTTTTCTGCTAGCAGCGTATCTGCTATTCGTATCTTTTAGCCTGTTTGCTAACGGTAAGCTAGCTGTTTAGCTACACAGGTGTGTTTCAAGAGTCTGAGTGTTCTAAATTTTCTGGAAACAAGGTTACAATATGGCATGTTTCATCGAAGAGTTAATTTTATGTAATATTAAAAACCAACATAAAAAAAGAGAAATTTGGAAATGCATAACTTGATATTTCAGACCAAGTCAGGGTTTTTTTTTTGTGTTATTTCTTCACTCTCAAGAGAGATTATGACGAGGGTTACCGCCTGGATTATGACCATCTGGATGTAACAAGGAAGATACTGACTGCTCTGGTGTGGTAGGCCTGCAGCCTTGTAATCCCTACTGCTTCTGTACAGTTGAAAACAGTTTACATAATGCTATGTAAAAAGAGATGCAACCCTTTTACATTACATCAGATTAAACCTTTGCTGTTTTTGGTCATAGGATTACCAAAATAATTTCTACTTGCTAAATGCCAGAATAATGAATGAGATCATTTTTAGACAATGATTTATTACTTTTTTGAGAGTCAGAAGTTTACATACATTTTATTAGCATTTGGTAGCATTGCCTTTGAATCGTATGACTTGGATCAAGCATTTTGGATGTGCTTCCACAAGCTTCTAACAATAGTTTACAGGAATATTGGCCTGTTCTTCCTGACAGAACTGATGTCACTGAGCTGTTTGTAGGAAGCTCCCCCACTCTTCCTGGGGGAGTGGCCTTTCAGCCCATGGCGGTACAGGACACTTTTGACTGCCAGCATCTTCACAAAGGCTTTTGTTCTTGGATTGATTTGCACATTTTGGACCAATGCATGTTCATCTCTGGGACACAGAACCCATCTCCTTGAACAGATTTTAAAAACAGATTTTCCAGAGCTTTTAAACCTGTTTCCTAGTCTTTGCAGGTCATCTTCTTTGTTCTTTTAAGCCTTTGTGTCTTCTTCTGTGGCCTGTTAGCATGTATTTGTTAGCAGTCAAAAAGACATAATTAGGAAATGTTACCCTTTTTGCTAATGCCCTCCTTATTGGACCAGGTTGATCCTGAAAGAGGGAAATTTAAATATTGTTATAAGTGGCAATTGGTTGACAGGTGGATGTATGGATACCTAGTAACCTGTACTTCCTGTCGTTTGTTGAAGTCATGTGTCAAAGCAACCCAGTTCTATAACAGTCCCTGCCATGTAGTCCCCTCTTTTACGTCTGATTTATAATTTACGTTTGTACATTACAGGTCCATGTTGGCTGAGCTGCGTCCTGCCACCGGGGGCAGCGAGAAGCTCTGGTGGTGGTTCAGAAATTTTCATATGATGGTGAGAAATTTTTTAAAAAAGTCCGTTAACTGATGCTGGCTAAGTTAATATTTGACTATTTTGCCAGAGAAGGCTAGCACTGAAATGCTAAATCTTCAGAGGTTCCAAACAGTAAACAGTTTTTGTTTGAAGTGAATTGCAGATAAAAACTGAAGTTTCTGGCCACAAGGATGGAAATAAATGGTGGCAATAAAGGGAGAAGGAAGGTTTATGGTGGTCGGTGGAGCAAATTGCTTGTAGGATGTTGTGAAGGTCCTTTGGATTGGTTGCCTCTTTGTTCCACCGTAATATGAGAACCTGCCAAAGCCAACTGGGTGTTTACTGGGATTAAGTCAAGAGAATGTGTAGGTAGATGTGTCAACCACAACTACTGTAGTTCGATGATATGTCCACATGGGGTCGTTGTAACGACAATGAGATGAATTTGCTGTTGACATGTTTGAAACTCTTCTAATGTGAGTTGTTTGCTCTTCAGGGATCGTTTCTCATCTCCCCTCCATGAACCGCCACCTTATCGTGGTGGAGGGGTTTGCGTGTCCTCGTGATCCTAGGAGCCATGGTGTCTGGGCCAGCTTACCCCTGGTGGGGTCTCCCGTGACAACCTGGTTTTTGGTGAAGGACCAGACTAAGTGCGGTTCGGGAAGACCTGCCTGCCCGGAGAAGGGATCCACTGGCCCCTCGACACCGACTCGGGTAAGAGCATGACGTTTTTCATGAACATTGTGGTGTCTGGTTAGTCTCGCTGCTTCTGGTTTGCTCTGGTTGGTCCAGGCCAGCTTGACGCAGGTGTAGATGAACATGTGCAGTTGTCAGCTAGACATGTTTAGTGGGTCACCAGCACAGTCTGAGCCAGAATAACTCCCAGTTTACGTTGTTGGACGGTTGACGAGAAAGACGGTGAACTGTCCACCGCTGAGCCTTTAACTGATTGTCAGGGTCACCAGATGAAGTGATGTTGTGACCTCTTGGTGGCAGACGAGGACGCGCTGTTGTTTTCTACTGTAATATAGTATAAATGAAGGAGGGTGTAGTTTAATTCACTCTACACCTTGTTCAACAAATCAAACCAGATGTTTTGAAAGTACCAGGAAGATTGAATCTTGAAGCGCTACGTCGGTACTTATTGTAATCTGATTACTCGGGGTTATCTGACATTTCTGGCCAATTAACTAGGTTCAGTGTTGCTGCAGTGGAGAGAGGATCTGTGGACAAACAGCAGCAGGTCACGGTAGAACAGCCACGTCAAACACGCAAATGTTAGTTTGTGTTGGTCTTCTCGGATTTTCTCTCGTGTGAAAATGTGATATAGACGTTAAAGAATTCCAAATCTTCTGGTTGTATTTGACGATGGGCTGGCTTTTTTTTTTTTTTTTTTACAAAGAGACTGAAAATGTGTTTGACCGTTTTTATTGAAGCAACCATGAGGGACAGTGAGAGGCAGGCACATCAACAGGTCGTTGATGAAGTGACTTTGTATCGGTGGATAAGTGGTTGTCTGTTCTTGTCTTTCAGGACCATTCAGGCATCAGTCAGGGGACGGACTTCCTTCAGACGGGCACGTCCACTGGTGAGTATGGTCTTAGCTGTAGGGAATAGGAGGAGGTAGAGTAGGGGGTGTCAGGGGGAGTAAGAGTCAGGAGGAGTTAGTTAGGGGGAGTCAGAGTTAAGGGCAGTCAGGAAGGTACAGCTAGAGGGCGTAAGGGAGTGCTAGAGTCAAGAAGAGTCGAGAAGCATTAGTTGGGTAAAGCTGGACTTGGGGAAAGTCAGTTATTGGGAGTAGAACTGGGGCAGCGGTGGCCAATGCAGACCTGAGAGCATCAATCCAGCAGTTTTCCGTCCTAGCGAGTAGACTGCTCACCAAGGGAAGAAGGATTCCAGGTGATAGGCGTCTACTCGCTAGGACAGAAAACTGCTGGATTGACGCTCTCAGGTCTGCATTGGCCACCGCTGCCCTAGTTCGACTCCCAATAACTGACTTTCCCCAAGTCCAACTTTACCCAACTAATGCTTCTCGACTCTTCTTGACTCTAGCACTCCCTTACGCCCTCTAGCTGTACCTTCCTGACTGCCCTTAACTCTGACTCCCCCTAACTAACTCCTCCTGACTCTTACTCCCCCTGACACCCCCTACTCTACCTCCTCCTATTCCCTACAGCTAAGACCATACTCACCAGTGGACGTGCCCGTCTGAAGGAAGTCCGTCCCCTGACTGATGCCTGAATGGTCCTGAAAGACAAGAACAGACAACCACTTATCCACCGATACAAAGTCACTTCATCAACGACCTGTTGATGTGCCTGCCTCTCACTGTCCCTCATGGTTGCTTCAATAAAAACGGTCAAACACATTTTCAGTCTCTTTGTAAAAAAAAAAAAAAAAAAGCCAGCCCATCGTCAAATACAACCAGAAGATTTGGAATTCTTTAACGTCTATATCACATTTTCACACGAGAGAAAATCCGAGAAGACCAACACAAACTAACATTTGCGTGTTTGACGTGGCTGTTCTACCGTGACCTGCTGCTGTTTGTCCACAGATCCTCTCTCCACTGCAGCAACACTGAACCTAGTTAATTGGCCAGAAATGTCAGATAACCCCGAGTAATCAGATTACAATAAGTACCGACGTAGCGCTTCAAGATTCAATCTTCCTGGTACTTTCAAAACATCTGGTTTGATTTGTTGAACAAGGTGTAGAGTGAATTAAACTACACCCTCCTTCATTTATACTATATTACAGTAGAAAACAACAGCGCGTCCTCGTCTGCCACCAAGAGGTCACAACATCACTTCATCTGGTGACCCTGACAATCAGTTAAAGGCTCAGCGGTGGACAGTTCACCGTCTTTCTCGTCAACCGTCCAACAACGTAAACTGGGAGTTATTCTGGCTCAGACTGTGCTGGTGACCCACTAAACATGTCTAGCTGACAACTGCACATGTTCATCTACACCTGCGTCAAGCTGGCCTGGACCAACCAGAAGCAAACCAGAAGCAGCGAGACTAACCAGACACGACAATGTTCATGAAAAACGTCATGCTCTTACCCGAGTCGGTGTCGAGGGGCCAGTGGATCCCTTCTCCGGGCAGGCAGGTCTTCCCGAACCGCACTTAGTCTGGTCCTTCACCAAAAACCAGGTTGTCACGGGAGACCCCACCAGGGGTAAGCTGGCCCAGACACCATGGCTCCTAGGATCACGAGGACACGCAAACCCCTCCACCACGATAAGGTGGCGGTTCATGGAGGGGAGATGAGAAACGATCCCTGAAGAGCAAACAACTCACATTAGAAGAGTTTCAAACATGTCAACAGCAAATTCATCTCATTGTCGTTACAACGACCCCATGTGGACATATCATCGAACTACAGTAGTTGTGGTTGACACATCTACCTACACATTCTCTTGACTTAATCCCAGTAAACACCCAGTTGGCTTTGGCAGGTTCTCATATTACGGTGGAACAAAGAGGCAACCAATCCAAAGGACCTTCACAACATCCTACAAGCAATTTGCTCCACCGACCACCATAAACCTTCCTTCTCCCTTTATTGCCACCATTTATTTCCATCCTTGTGGCCAGAAACTTCAGTTTTTATCTGCAATTCACTTCAAACAAAAACTGTTTACTGTTTGGAACCTCTGAAGATTTAGCATTTCAGTGCTAGCCTTCTCTGGCAAAATAGTCAAATATTAACTTAGCCAGCATCAGTTAACGGACTTTTTTAAAAAATTTCTCACCATCATATGAAAATTTCTGAACCACCACCAGAGCTTCTCGCTGCCCCCGGTGGCAGGACGCAGCTCAGCCAACATGGACCTGTAATGTACAAACGTAAATTATAAATCAGACGTAAAAGAGGGGACTACATGGCAGGGACTGTTATAGAACTGGGTTGCTTTGACACATGACTTCAACAAACGACAGGAAGTACAGGTTACTAGGTATCCATACATCCACCTGTCAACCAATTGCCACTTATAACAATATTTAAATTTCCCTCTTTCAGGATCAACCTGGTCCAATAAGGAGGGCATTAGCAAAAAGGGTAACATTTCCTAATTATGTCTTTTTGACTGCTAACAAATACATGCTAACAGGCCACAGAAGAAGACAAAGGCTTAAAAGGGCAAAGATGACCTGCAAAGACTACAAAACAGGTTTAAAAGCTCTCGAAAATCCAAGAACAAACTTAAATCACTCTAAACTAACTGATGAAATATGCCATATTGCAACCTTGTTGTATTTGAGAAAACTCAAAGACTCTTGAAACACACTTGTGTAGCTAAGCAGCTAGCTAGCAAACGAGCTAACAAGTACGAATAGCAGATCCGCCAACAGCTTCAAACTGGACTATTTGAGAAGTGAGTGTACCCTGTAAGAACACACAAATTATGTAACTCTGTCATGTCTAAGCATGTCTAAATAAGACATCACAATTGGGTTTAAGTGCTCAAAATATGCTAGCAGAAAACGTAACATTCACTGCAGGTAAATTAAAACAATGGCACAAAGTGCTTAAAATGCTCAGATAAGTCCTGCACAGGTGTGTAGCAATAATACAAACCAACATATCTCGTTGCGTCCCTGTTGGCGTCTGAGCTAGCGGTCCGCCATTAGCTATAATGCTAGCCGTTACCTCGTGCGTGTTAGCGTTAGCATGCTCAAAATGTTTGCTCACCGATTTCTTTATTTCTTCCTGAGGGAGACGTGGGCTCTGAGCTGCAGCTAAACTCGTACAGGTCCAGGCTCCACCGGGGTCTCCTCGGTCAGGCTCAGCGTCGTCCTCCTCCACACGGCAGCCGCCGGCGGTCTCTCCTTCCAGCAGCCGAGGCTGTGAACTCTGAACTCTGCTCTCAACCAGGCGAACACACCTGCTGCCTCCCGATTGGCTGAGAGCTCGTCAACGATCCGCCTCTCTTCAAAATAAAATGTTAATGATTTATTTTATCGCAGTTTACGTAGTTGATTTTACAACAAATGCCAATGTTTAATATTAAATAATGTATTTTATGAATGCACACACATGGCTAATTTTTAAAATTTACATAAATTGAATAAGGATGTCTTGGGTTTGGACATGCATTTAAATGCTTTTAACCTTGGAAACACACTCGTTAGTGAACTGAATAATTATTCAAGGTTTGCAGATGGATGTAGTAGTTTAGCACTAGTATTAAATAGTTTCCTCTCTCTTTGCCATCACAAAGATGAGAGAAACACGTCCACCAGACACCTAAAGGGTCGGAAGGTGGACGCTACAAGGGTTTGACTCATGGGCTAATTTAGAGAAGAATTATGAAACAAGCATCCATCAAAGGGCATTACGCAAAAGCAGGAAACAATTTATCCTAAGCAGAAGGCTCTGAATGGGCCTGATAAATCATGAGGAGTGAGGGTCTCGTTTGGTCTACACACAAGGATCAGTACCTCCTATTTGACTCACACCACCCACTGGAACACAAGATAGGTATAATCAAAACCCTACAACATAGGGCCAAAGAAATACCCACCACAACAAGGGAAAGAGAAAGAACAGGAACATCTAAAAACAGCACTCAAAACATGTGGTTACCCAGACTGAGCCTTCACAAAGACCTCAGCAAAGAAGAGGAGAGAAATACACGTCACAGCATTTCTATCCCCTACCTGTCTAGAGTTTTGGAAAAATTCAGGAAAACCCTCCTAAAACATGACATTCCAGTACAGTTCAATCCGTCCAACACACACAGACAGAAACTGGTACAGTCCACCAAAGGACAAGACACAAACAAAGCGATGTTGTCTATGCTGTACAGTGCCAGGAGGAATGCAAAGATTTGTACATAAACGAATGGCCCAACACAGAAGGGCGCCTTTTCAGGACAGGACTCAGCCGTACACCTACACCTAACAGAAGGCAGACACTCCTTTGAGGACAGTCAAGTACGTGTGCTGGCCAGAGAAGATCGCTGGTTTGAGAGGGCTGTCAAGGAAGCCATCCACGTGAAGTTGGAAAAACCATCTTTAATCAGAGGTGATCATATTTTTTGCTCAAAATGAAAAAAACAGCTTGTTTTTATTTCTGTTTGTCTCTTTTATATCCAGGAAACAGGCTGATAAAACTTTAACTGACTCAAAATATTTGACTATGTTCACAAACAAAATAATTGCATTTTTTTTTACAAAGAAAGAAAACGTGAACTGAGCCATGATTGTCTGAACTGTTTAATGGCATGAAGGAGTGTTTATGTAGATTCTGTCATTTTCAGACCCACCACATACACGTCGCATCAGAAACAGAGGTGATGAAGACCACAACATGGAAAATTAAAAATAAAAGTGCATTTGGGGTCAAATATTGCTTTTGTGTGTATTTAGGGTCACATAAACAGTTTTATTAAAGATTGGAGCACACCTCAAAATTGGCTAAAACTAAACCACTCATTCCAAAGTTGAAATTTTTCCATAAAAAAACTAAAAAAAAAAAAATCAATATCGTTATCCATATGAATGTTATAATATGTAATCAAAATACTTAAGTTTAGCTGCATTAAGGCTTTTTCATTTTAGATATAACACTGTTTACTAATATATGTAGGCACCAGTAAAAAAATAAACAATAAATTTAATACTCATTATACAACTCTTACTGGCTGAGGCGGTATCACTTGCCAGTGGGTTTGGCAAGCTCATCTCTCAATCATCGTGTCGATGTGATCTAGCAGCTCATTGGCTGGTTGGCCAACGCATCTGTCTCACAGTGTCTGATTGGAGGGTTGGGGGGGAGCCGCTGCCCTCAAAGTCCCAGGATGGGCCGAGCGCCGAGCGAGGCAGCACCTGCAGGGTCGACCTGCTAGTCTGTGTGGTGGGGGGGCTCCCGCCGGTACTGCTCAGCACCGTGGGGCTCAGCGTCTGTGGGGAGAAGGGGAGGTAGCCTTGAGCCTGGAATATGTCCTCCGCCTCTTCAAGGCTCAGGCCCAGAAGGCTGAGGTCTCCTCCGAGGCCCTGACCAGGCTCCAGGGGGCCCTGCCGGCTGTTGTGGGTACGCAGCAGGCTGTCATGACGCGTCTCCAGCTCCATCAGTCCGTTCCCGCTGAACATCTCTCCTTCCACCTCCTCCAGCTGTGCCCACATGTTGCTCTGCAGGACTCTGTCTCCGTCGGGGCCTGACAGCGATACGGTCACTGGCAAACCCACGGACCCTGCAGGTTTGTCTGAAAGCCTCTCAGGAATGTCGTTAACAACGGATTCCAGTTTCCTTCCCAGCGTGGGCCTGGCTGTGGGTGGCGGTGCTGGTGGCGTGTTGCTGGGGGCGGGGGTGGTGAGGCGGGCCTGTGCGGCCAGGTCAGCCAGCTCCTCTCCGCTGCCCTCTTCAAGGCCTCCACCCCCGGCCCCAGAGCCCAGCTCTGGTAGAGTGGAGTCGTCAAAGGTGTGGGTTCGGTTGAATTGGTTTAAAACATGTCGCAGTGCAAACATTTTATCTACATCCTTCTGAAAGTTGACCCAGTTGTCTGGGCTGGGGCTGTAGTCAGGCCTACATTCGTAAAGGCTTTCGTTTATACTGTACAGATCCTCCAGTCCCTGCCAGTTCACCTCCTCGTCTGTCAAGTTTGGGAGTTTAACCCTGTCGTCCGTCCCATACGGGCTGTGTGCTGCCAGAAACAAAGAGACAGAAATTGTCAGAACCTGGAGATGTTTTAGCTTTAGCCACATACCATGCAACCATGCCCAGCTCCAGCCCTCTCAGCCACTTTCAGGGGGTACGAGCCCCCCCACAGATAACTAGAAACACACAGCACCCACGCTAAGCTCAAGCCACGAGTAGCGCAAACACATGCTGCCTTACAATTTCACATACTGGAAAAAAAAAAAAAAGATCCTTTCTAGAAGACTAGCATAGCTGCAAACAAGGACTGCAAGAAGTTAAAAATGAATGCTGGTCAGGGTAGCAATGCAAAGTCAGGCAACCTGGAATAAAATAACTCAAGAAGGAAACAGCAGAGATAAAATCAACAAAACAAGATGATGCACAGATAAAAAGAAAATGTTTGCGCTAAATTCTGTTAAAAAAAAAGGACTCAAAAGAGGCAAAATAAAGTAAAACAGAGCAAAAAGCTAAATCAAAACTGGGCTCAGGTTGATGCTAGCGAGTCAAAACTGAAGGGAAGAAGCACCGGCCCCACTTAGGTGGGCTTTCCTTGTAGCTACTGCAGCTAGAGAACGGAGGTGGTGTTCAAGAAGACTTGGAAACTCACAGAAAGGATAAGCTTGGTCTCCTCTTTGACCATTTTTGATGCTGCTGCTGCCTGGTAAGCAGGTGCCAAAGACACAGATGACAATGGCAGAAGTCAGTGGGAGGACAGAGAGGTCACAGCAACTCCACGGTCCATTTTACTACACGCTAAAAGCCGTCAGCACAACACGAGCGGGTGAATGAACGCTAATGTTTACTGGTGGAGACCGCTGAGACGGCATGGAGGGTTTGAAATGGCAATGTCATGTTATACGCATAGTTTGACATTTTGGAAAATCATATTTGTGCCATGAGAGAAGAAAACTTGCTATTTTCCATCAGCCTGTCATCAGGAATGTGAGGAATTTTCCAAAGTGTTTTTTTTTTCTGCCTAGATTCATAAAGAATGAGGTGTATGAGGGGAAGATTACACAGTGTCATGCAATCACAGGCACCCGATGGGCTGCAGCTAAAATCATGTATTAAGCACCTAGCATGAGCCAGTCCTTTTTTAGCCATACCGTAGGAAGATAGATCAGCTTCGGGTATAGCTTTACATTTCTGGAATGGTATTATGCTGAAAATGCTGCAGACAGATGATGTGCACACAGGTGACAACAAAACAAAGCTGCTTCAATGAGAGCGAGGGGAGAAAAAAAAAATGATGTGTTAGCTTGTTCCGAGCATGCAGCCACAGATTAAGTGCCAGCACTCCACGGGTGGATGTATTAGTGGGGATGAGGCAGTGCAGCCCATGCAGGTGTTAAAGACAAAGCCACTGAAGAAGGAAACAAAAAAAAAAATGGGTGAATACCTGTGTGGCTCATAGCTTCCTCCATCTTTACCTCCTGATCGGAAAAATAAAAGCAATCGATTGTTAATGCTTTGATTCAGGGAGATACTGGAGGAAGATAAATAGATATCATTCACGCTGAAGAGTTCTTCATGCACAGCTGCACTTTCCTATGGAGAAATGCAATCACGGGACGCTCAGAATAAGGAAGAGTGAGAGATTTTAGGTTGGAAAAGGAGGAGAAGTGTGAAAATTGAAGTTGACAGAGGAGACGGATCGGAATATTTGTGAGGTGTCGTTTGCTTCCCCTTTTTCGCTTTTAAAAACAAAAACACACATGATTATTAGTCAAGTGATGATTGTCCACGCTCTATAAAGAACTGCTCTGCGGACTGAACCAGACCGAGTAAAATCAGCATTTCTCCGGTGAAGACAACACTTGCAGAGACCACAGTGGCCATTAGCGCTGCTTCGTGCTGCTGGAAGGCGAGCGGAGCGGCGGCAGTCATTCCACGCAGCAGCTTCTAGGCTGCTTCGTGACACGCGCTGGCACGGCTTTGACAGGACCGGCTTGCCAAGTCTGAAACTTTATCGACTCATTGGGAGCGGTTCTGCCGCCTCAGGGCTCCACTCTCCAGCTGCTAATTACCGACGTTTGGTTTTTACCCTCCGGTTATTAACAGAGTCGTCAGATGACGCCTGAAGGATGCTGGGAATGTCCGTGGTAGTTTTATAATCAAGGTTTTGAATCAGACAGGACAGTACGTGTGATGCCAGCAGAGTGGAAGGATTAGATGTGGAAGTGTCATCGAGAAGAGAATCATCACACACGCAGATCGAGTTAGCCTACGATCCAGATACGATGACTGTCTGACCTCCACCTGAAAAGTGACAGCGTCACCAAACACATGCAGCATGCACACAAACAGAAACACGCCGAGTCTAGTTCACACAACGCAAGTAGTCAGATTAGATCCATCAGGAGAGCAAACCCAGTTGGGCTGTTTTCTTACCTGCATCCACTCCCTTTGGCCGAGGGTTGCACTGCTTGTAGCCTTGGCAACTTCGCATCTCCATCAGCTGAGCGTGGAGAGTGTTGAGAACATCTCGGTCCACCGTGTAGACGGCGTTAGTCAGCTGTTACAGAGTTTCAGTCAGTGAATCGGTGGAATAGTCATACAGCCGAAGCAGATACAGGAAAAGCAGAGTGACCGTTAGCATACCTGGTACGGGTCGCTGTTGAGGTCAAAATACTCCAAGAAGCCGGTGAAGAATTCACAGAACAGCGTGTTGTGCGTCTCGTTGATGGTCCTCAGGCACCAGTAGGTGTTGTTGTTAGAGCTCGTGCATGCACAGAATGGTCCCACTGGACCAGAATGGAGATGGAATGTGGTCAGTGCCAACGCTAACCCGCCATCAGCATGTCTAGGCTTAAGGCTGGATTCATATTTTTTAGTTTAGTTTTAGTTTGGATCCCAAAAGTTGCACGTTGTAACGCAAAGTTTTTTTTTTGTTAAGGATGAACACTAACTACTGATACATACGGGACCAAAAAGGCGCCGTCTGCCAGTGGTCATTGTTGTGTGTGAAACACGTGAGTCCAGGCAGGCTGCAGTCGTCTCCCTTCCTCTGCCGTTTTTTCTCCTTCCTCTCCTTTTTCCTTCTGCGGATCTCGTTGTACAGCTGGGCCTTCCCGTCTACTTCATGTGCCGGCTCCCTGCGCAACAGACAAACGGGAGAGAGTCAGAAAATGGCCCCACTTCAACAATGACATCAGCCGCCGCTGCCCTGGCTAACGCCAACAACCGCAGAGGGCATCGCTCGTGCCAGGACCCCATTCTCTGTTTACTTTCATCTTGGAGCTCCCGCCGTCTCTCTGGGCTGACGTTCTAGCCCGTCCGCCTCTTCCTCCCTTCATTAACAGACAAGAAACAGCTGCTCTGTATTGGCACAAGCTGCTCCCAGTGTTTCCTGGTGCAAGCTGATCACTACGTGTGAGGCGCTCAATGATTTCCCCGTCTGTTGAGTCATTCTATCTTTCCATGTGACTCAATCTGTTCCAGACACACGCACATGAAACGGGCCCGGGCCCGTACATCTGCTGCATGATTTAAGTCCAGTCCAGAGAGCAAACCCTGACTGACAGCGTCTACATAACAAGCTGCCTTGAGGGAGCACAGACATCAAATAAAACGCACACACACACGTTAAAATGGTCACCTGGGAGGAACAACGGCATGAAAGTGAGCCGAGGCGCTGACAACTCAAACGCTGTCGTAAGCA
The DNA here is from genome assembly GCA_015343265.1 of Pao palembangensis. Taxonomy (NCBI): domain Eukaryota; kingdom Metazoa; phylum Chordata; class Actinopteri; order Tetraodontiformes; family Tetraodontidae; genus Pao; species Pao palembangensis. The sequence continues at coordinate 14,933,434 of CM027086.1, forward strand.
TGAATGAAAAGGAAAAGGTGCGACTCTCACTTGAACGGATGGAGCTGATCCTTCCTGCTCTTCATCCTCTCCGCCTTGTTTTTGTCTCCTCGGGTGTAGTAGCTGCACGGGGGAAAGGGAGAAAAAGGCTCAGGACCCGACAGGCATGACAGCGGCTCTATGCTGCGTGCAGAGGTGTTTATGAGATCACTAACGACCTTTTCCCATCACAGTCGCACTCCTCCGGCCGCGTCCTCTTCAGATGACCTCTGACCTCTCGCAGGTTTTTGATTTTGTCTTGGAGAGTTTCAATCTGGTTTCACAAATGCAAGTAATGACTCTTAAATGACAAGTCAGTGTGTGTGTGTGTGTGTAAAGTTAACAGTTCCTTATAAGCCCACCTCCTGGTCCACGTAACTCTTATGGTCTTTCCATGCCCTGGAGGACTGGTAAATTTCTCTTTCACAGCGGACGCTGTCATTCATCAAGATAAAGCACCTGAACACGGACGCAAAAATGTGTCATATACACTCCACTGTTGTAGAATATATGCCATCTATATGATGACTGTGCGCTTCCTTACTTGTGAGTGACTTTCAGCGAGCGTGGGTATCCAACAGCATTAGTATCGTCCCCTAGCATCTCCTCTGACCCGTCGTCTGACCCCAGCTCATACTCTGGGTCCTCCATGTTGTGGTGACGCTTTGAGATGGCACGGCGGCGTATACCCAACTGATCATCTGCTTGGAGGTCAATGTCGTATATCTGACCTTCAAACTCCACGGACAGAGACCTGGTTGGTCGGGTGTGGACGAAACGTGGCCGATACCCTATTCCAATGAAAGCAGTTGACATTGTATTTATGGTTGGTTTGAAATAAAGGTTTAATAAAGTTAATAAGCATTTATATTGTGGATTTCATGTTTTATCAATTTTCAGTTGCGGATCGTCACAGCGACACTAGAGGGCACTAAAACACTCAAAACAAAGAATGCCAACTAAAGGCAAAATCTTTGCACCTCGAAATCCTATCATAAGAAAAATAATCCTGAGGAAATGAAACATGAATTGATTTAAATTATGCTTCAACTTCAAAAAGATTGAATTGGAATTACAATCACCACGCACGTTTATTTATATTCTTATATAAGACTAAATGCCAGTACAGCAGATCTGTGTGCACTCACGCTGCCCAGATGAGAGCTGCCTGTGGGAACGCCTCTCCACTTTAGAGGTTTTAAAGTCAGGTTCCCCGCAGTCGCAGCCTCTCTCTCTGTTGTCGTAACCGCTGCGAGGCTTTAGGCTGCGGGCTCTCTTCCTGGAGCTTTCTTTGGAGCTGCCTTTGCACTTCTGAATCCTCCACTTGCCAGTGATCTCCTCCACGCAGTGCCATTTCTGCCGATAACCGCAGAGAGAGAAGACCAAATACGTCATCCTCTGATGATTTGTAGAAAATCAGGATAAAGAGAGAAACGAGCGCTTTAAAGGACATTTACTTTATTCATTTCAACAGGTTGCTGGCAGAGCTTAAACACTTGCCTGCATCCATGTGCTCTCTGTCCAACCGTTTCCACGGGGACGAGAAAGCTGAAAATAATTTAGTATTGCCGGAAAGGCAAAAATGGAAGAGACACATCCGCAGACCACCGTGCAGATCAGTGGTGAGTGTGGGAACCGGGGTCTAAACAAAGGGCCATGTGGTGGATCAGGTTACTTTTGGAAGACTCGCACAGTGATGACGGTTCTAAGAGACCAGCAGGGCTGTTATATCCATTATATCTGACATGGACAGTAATGGACAGAAACTATCTCTGTCTTTCTTTAACCTTCTCCCTGACCCTTCCTCCTGTGGGTTCAGTCAAACCGCAGCAGTAGAGCAGGGCCGGAGGAGACACGAAGCAAGACTCAAAATACTGTAATATATGTTCCTCCGCGTCCCTGATGGGTAAACCTGTGTGGCCCCAAATAAATAAAACGATGATTAAATGATTGACTGTGAAAAATGGCTGTAAAAACTCCACAGGAGAGACACGTAAGAAGCGTGTTCCAATAGTCTGGGTCTGTCTCAGGCTTTAACAACTGACGTACCAGTGGAAAACCTGATCTCAGGTCAGAAAAAGGAGCAGCAAACAGCAAAGTGGGGAGAAGCATTTAAGACAAAACATCTTTATCACTCCTGACTCTCCTCTCATTACTGGTTTAAATTAATCATTCAATTCATTATTATCAAGGGTCACTGAGGACAAAAGACTTCAGTATAAACAGAGAACAAAATGATAAACAAGAAAACAAAGAAATCACTTAAAAGTACTAGAACCACATGACTGAACACGGCACGCTCATAACATTTATGTGACCGCAGGCCATAAACCTGGTCCTGATCATAACAGGCTGCCCTTCAGAGACTGATTTAATACCATCTAATAAATGTTTACAGTGTGTATTCTGTGCTCCAAGACCACATGCAATAAAACACTTTAAAAGAATTAATGAATGCAAAGTGTTTGTCATAACTGAAATTAAATGAAGCAGTGCAAACCAGTGGTACTAAATACGTTTAAAGGAGTGGATTGTTGGCTGCAGCGGTTGAAAGCATGGAGGCGAGATGGCCCTCTTACCTGTCCAGGTTGTTCGCATGGTGTTTGGAATTCAGCTTGCTGGCAGGTTTCTTTGACCTTTTTGTACTTGGGGAGGCTGTTGGTGTGCTGGGTGCTCACGGAGTCATCCTTCTTCCTCAGGATCTTGCTGCAGATCGCGAATATAAAGAACGGTGATATTATTGCCAAAGGGTTTCATGACAAGATGCTTCATCATATTTTAGATGTTGATGAAGCACATTTTAGATGTTGATTAAATCCTTCAAATGCATTTGAGTTGAACTGAAGTGTTATTCGATTTAAGAGGCGCTTGTCCTCTTTTTTTTCCTGCAACAGTCCCTCCTGTGTGCTTCTCATGGTCATTGCCAGTGAATGGATAATTTATGTAGTATCTGTGTTGTGCCAGAGGGTCTGGGCACAGAGTTCAACAGGGCCTCACAGCAGCTACAGGCCAAACTGTTTGACCTTAGCTTGGCATCGTCAACAGCTGCCCTGCCCTCTTTCCCTCCATGACCAACAGAAACTGGCGGAGCTTGGGCAGAGGCAATTCTGAACGACCACCAACCTCCCCCACTGTCTGCCAACACGGCTGACAGCACGCAGGCAAGATGAGGGCGATGGGGCAGCACAGAACGACCCCTTTAAGAGGAGAGCTGCTGTTGTGGTGTCCGATCCCATCCCCTTCTGGAGGAAAAGAGCCAAAGTTCACACACTGGCGCGGTTGTAGCCGCTTTGCCTTCAGCCAGGAGTGATTAAACAGCTAGCATTGGCTGCGGATGTCACCTTTGATCGCTGCATTACAGAGACGATTGCATTTGTAAACAAGTCGGTAGTGTAAGGTAATACAAGACTATTAAATCCACACAATGACAAGTGAGAACATTTTACTGCATAATAGCAACACATACCTGTGCTGAACAATAACAGAATGGGACGGCTACGGAGGCTAACCTCAGCATTTCTAAATAAGGATGGATTAATGCAGGAATAGATTAAAGGAGGTAAAGCTCCTGGGGGTCAGAGGTCACTGTCTATTCATTTCATAAACGGCAGCCCGTTGCAGCCGCAAAAGCATAAACCAGCAGGGGCGTTTTTTTTTTTTTTTTTTTGGAAAGATCAATGAATCAGTGGACAGGAGATTGAAGGGCAACATTGGTAATGTGGAGAAGCAACAGCTGCACTTGAGTCCATCACATTATGTCATATGCAACATTATCATCACGCACGCTGCCAACACAGCCCTCTGCTAGATTATTTGTGTCACTCCTGCTTTTAAACATCTCTGCCATAATGCCTTTTCTTTCTTATCGACTTCAGTTTGACCTTTTTAATCAGTTGTTCAGGCCACTGGATACGAGCAAATAATTCCTCCATCATTTATTTGGCAGCAGAGTGGATGTTAAATTGGATTAGCATATAGTTTACAGGATCACATCTGGTCCAGCACAGACTCTCGTTAGGTTCCATCACGGAGGAGCTGGGGTCACGTGGAGGTTCAAACTTGTAGTTATCCCTCAGGTAACCTCATCCTGGGCCTGGATAATCTTTGTTTATTATGTACGTCTGCAGCAAGCATGTTACTAAAAATGATCTTCTGTCCGTGCCCACCACTGCAGGAGCAGCAGGACTAGGGGCTCGTTTATGAGCTCAGTTATGCAAAGCCCCGTCAGAAGACTGTTTGTTCTACTTGTTTTACAAGTTACGAGTCAGCACCTCTTGAATAAACTGTCATAATTTTTCTTTGCTTCAACACAAATTAGAATATTCCAATCTTTCATACCACCCGTTTCTCACCCTCAGATAATATAGAATTAAGAAACGCAGTTTTGTTGTGGATGCAGTCTTACCCTCGTTCCACTAGGAATGTGTCCCTCCACACTTTGGGTTTCCGGTTGGGTTTAAACCTGTGGGGGGAAATGGTTGAAATCATTTGCCCTATACACTCACCACCAGCAGACGTGAGTTTCAGATGACTATTGTATAAATGTCTGTTAAAGGACAATGGTTTTGCACTCTCAATTGACAAATGTTTGCACAGTGGGGTCGGCTGGGGAAACGTGATTAAACCAGCCAACAAATTTTATGGGAAAAAAAATAACCTCAGTAAAATCCCACGAAGAAGGGATGCGTGGTGCCAAGATGGGCCAAAAACAGTTATTTTGGAGTTAGCCGAGTCTTTAGAAGCAACACGACCATGATTTTTACACATGTCAACATGGTGTAAGTGTTGCACAAAGTGCCATTAAAGCACTAAGTGATTCTGTACAGACCTGTTGCCAGTCCTCTCTTGTTCCAGGAGCTTAAGGATAGACTTTCCATCCATGTCTGGAGGCGTGTCTAGGCCAGCGATATGGAGAATTGTAGGAGCTAAGTCAATGTTCAGCACCAGATGAGGGTTTCTAAAGATGTACAGACAAAAACACAATGCTACTGATGACATATAGTCAACTTAAGAGTCAAAATGGAATAGGGAGTATGATTAAACTTGGATGATGACTTTTATTTGTACTTACACTGCCCCTGGTTCAACATTAGGTCCTCTTAAGAAGAACGGCACACGGATGTCAAAGTCATAGGGCATCGATTTGCCCTTGACCAATCCAAACTGGCCAATGTGGTAGCCGTGGTCAGCTGTATAGATGATGTAGGTGTTGTCGAGCTCTCCGGTTTCTTCTAACATGTTATAAACCTGTAAAAAGAGCAGCCATGAGAAACAGCCTGCATTGTTCAATGCAATGACAGGAACGCACTTACCTTCTGCACCGAGTCATCTACTGACATTAGCGTCTGCAGCCTCTTTCGATGGAGGAAGTTGGTGAACTCCATGTGGATTGGTCGCATGGGGCCAGTGTATTGCATGATCCAGTGTTTGTCCATATTTGGAGCATAGTTGTAGCTAGGTGTGCTAGAATGGCACAAAAAGTTGGAAGAAAAGTTCAAAAAAAGGGAAAAAAAAACTGTCTTCAGGATCCACAGAACAAAGGTTTACAGTTAACAGTAAAAAAAAAAATATTTGGAATCTCAAAAAAACACTTGACTGCTACTTTTCACAAACTCCTGCCAAGTCATCACTGGTTTTGGACATGCATAAATAAATGCTAACTGGGAGCAGGCAGCACCTTAGCTGTTTATCCACACCTCTCTGACTTCTCCTCTCATAAAGACAAGTCTCCCGGGTCCGCTGCATTCCTGGCGCAGATTGGTCATTTGAGGGTTGGCATTTGCTTAAGAAAATAATGGAGGTCTACAGTCAAGTTTGCAACGACTCCTGTTCCAAAAACTTAATGTGGCATCATCGTTTGAATTAGAGGAGTGGATAAACAGGAAGAACAGCCCGCTTCAAGCTGAGAACAGTAGTCCAACAGTGAAGGATTCCCAACATGGTGATGAAGTTCCTGAATGAGAACTTTCATGTAAAAAAGCTTGACTAAGCTAAAGTAAAGAGTAGCCAGTGAGCAGAACACCATGGTAATTAATGAAGACCTGCTATAGAAGCCTGCTTTGACTGACTAAGCTGCCTTCTAACCTCACCTCCCTGGGTCTACTCTGTGCGATGGGTGAACTCTTCACCCACCAGCCAGGCGGTCTAATAAGCACCACAAAGGGAGCTGTTTCTGGGCAATGGGCCACCAAAGAATGGGGCCCTGGGCACCAGGAAACCAGGAATGCAGAGGTCAGTGGAACAAGTCAGGTCTATAGGAGAGGTCACACCTGCCACCTGTCGCATATAGGTTGTGTACTGCGGCGCTAGCTCTGGATTACAGCGGCCCCGGGCCCTGGGGCTCACCTCAGAATGACTCCTGAGTTTAGAAAACTTAACAGAGACATATACCACCACAGGAGGCTTGCTGAAATTCCCTGAAGCAACTTGTTGAGCGTCAACCATGATAACTCCTATTCCCCCACGTCTACATGCCATTGAGAAACCGCAGCACATCCATAGTGTTTAAAATAAATCAGCAGCTTGGCTCACATCTGAGAGACACCTTCAGTAAAGAATGTTAATGACATTAACATCAAAACCTCCCCTGCTATTATTACTGTCAAAATACAGACGCTCATTTGATTTATGAGGCGGCTCCTCTTTAACTGTCATGCAGTCTCTTCCCAACTTTATGAATTAGGAAGAGGTGGCAGGACAGAAAGTGAAAGAACAGACAATATATTTTGTAGTAAGAAAGCAAAGTTGTTTTATTTCCTACAACTGCTTCAAAATGTATATTATAACAGCAAATGTATTAGGGATGTCATCAACCGCCCTCCTTCCATTTAAAACACACATATTAGACATATTGCACCTATACACGACCCCTTTCAGTCACATTCACCCCATGGCTCGACCTGAAAATTAATAACGTCTCACAGGGTGTTTCAGTGCATTCCTCTCATCCCTACAGCCTCAGGCAAAATTCTGACTGATAAGGACAGAATTGGGAAGTACTTGTGCAGGATTCACAGAAAGTGGAGAGGGAGGAGCAAGGAAGGGGTGGGATGTCAACACAAGAGGGGAAAAAAAACCACCATGAAAGGCTCAGTGAAAGTAGATAAAGATCTACGCCTACCAGACACCCCTGTGGAATGGGACATCCTGGGACTACGTTACACAATACTGCCGTGGAAGAACCCAGCTTAATGGAACGCTGCCACAACTGAGTGACGAGCATTGTGGGAGGCCAGCGTGAACTTGGCATGGGCACAGTGCTCCATAAACAGGGGCCTTCCCTGATGTTTCAAAATGGTATGTGGCCCCGCTACCCTTGGATAATTCATCATTGTGACTTCACACTTGCCAAGTGGTTGCTCCTAGAAGCTTTTAAGGAACCTGTCATCAGCGGTGATTGAGGGCTTACCGTGAATTAGTGCAAATTACAAAAAAAAACTTAAATTAAGGCACCAAGGCTGGCAGACGACTGTGTATATATACTTTAAATAAATGTATCCAGACATTAATATCTTACTATTTGACAATGCCACGTAGGAGGCATGATTAATGTACAGTCTGTGTTTGAGCATGTGAGAGAATGTCAGCCGGAATGTAACTTACATGTGTTGGGAAGCATTAGGAAAGTGATCGGCGTACTGCGGAGCCGAGTCCTCTGGGCCGTGAGGGGCTGCGTGACTAATAACCATCATGACGGGACGGTGAGGAAACATCCGCTTGGAAATTCGGAAGAAGTTGATGCTATCGTTGGTGATCAGATCTGTGAAATAGTCCTGGGGGAAAGAGTGCAAATACCATCAATAAATGACTGGTAACTATTCCAAAAAAAAAAAAAAACAAAATCCAGTCTGGGGGTAAAAGAGATGGTAGAAAGGGAGGATATTTTCAAAACAACCCGAGCTTTGATAACATTTTCTTCAATCACCATAAGAGATTTTCCCTCCTCTAGTGATTTTCAAATAAATAAAATCGGGCCAGCAGGGATATGAACTGGGGTCACTGAGTACACTCTGCTACCAATCTGTCGAGTCAACAGCTGGCAGCTTGCCGGTGTGTGTGTGTGTGTAAATGTGAGTGTATGCTAGAGTATTTGTATATACAGTGCATGAGCTGTTGCCTCATCAGTGAATCTCTGCACTATTGAATGTGACACTACTTGATGGCGAGAGGAGCCTGGCGCGCTCAAATGCTATGTTATTATGACAGCTCTAACCCATCTATTCCTCACAGGACTATTGCCTTTCTCCTACTGAGCTTGATTTTTCACCCCTCTTCATTTAACATGTGTTTTCTTTCCTTCTCACAATGGAAAGTGCATATCTGGGACCTCAAAAACCCCAAAGGATATAAGCCTCAGGCAATATTCTCGATGCGATCTGGAATGAACAATGAGTTTTCACCAGATAGGGACAGAAAGGTTCCCAGTGGAACCAACTGCTATGTTTCTTGAATTTTAATGGAACAGCTGAATGAATTTAAGTGTACATTGAAAACAAAGCCCTTTTCTCAGGCATGGAGAGTTCATAGTTCACAATATGTCACACTCTGAACTAAAAGACTATTTACCAAGTTTCCAACCATAGATCAGCCATTCTACCTGAAGCTTTGGCATGTCACTATCTGGCACAAAACATGCGGAAGGATGTGCCAGGTTCAGACTGAAAGGGTAAATGGCGATTTCCTTTAGATATCAGAAGTGGTTTTGGCTGAATTATCCCGCCTCTATTAATAGTCTTTAAAGCCAGGCCAGCTTCAATGGCGTGGCGGAGTGCACGTGCTCATGTAGGCTGGTGACTGCTTGCACATGGCAAAGCATTCTCATACTTTAATCCGTGTGCCACAGCTGCCAAGGTCTCTGGCAGGTCAAAAGGAAACGGCGGTGTCGTGGGGAATGTTTGGCTAACTGAGATGAAATGATCAAGGAGGTGAAGAGTATCAGTTTTCTAGAAAAGCTGGATTTGAAGACGATGGCGTCTAAGTGAAAGTCACACGATACAGACCCATTTCAATCAGATGTCTATTTGAATTGACATTCTGTTTTTGTGTTTATTACATACATGGTTGGAATGTCAGTGTTGCGGGGCACGGGCTTTAAATTACCAACTTTTCTGCAGAGGTCGTCGCTTTCTCAAGCAGCTTGATTTCTAATCAGAGCAAAGTTCTGCTGGCACTGCTGGCACTGAATTATCAAGTGTGGTTTGTGATTTGGGTTGCTTTGTTTTGTTCTGATCGTCTGGTTCTTGGAACTCGAAGCAGCAATAAATGACGCAAATAAACCGCGATAAATTTACCCAAATGAAAATGTAACTAAATTGAATAAAAGGAAAGAAGTAAGATGAGATATCATCTTGCTTTTGTAAACTAATGAAATCACAGTAGAATATCACGACCTTCTCACCCTATGGGAATCTAAATAGAGGAGTAGTGTTTGTCCCAGTGTTGGAGGTTTAATGATTTTTGGCAGTAAATGACAAATAGTGTGTCCATTTGGTTTAAAACCACAATCTTCTGACCAAACCCATGCCTTGTAAACACCTTGGCCTCAACTTGCGGGTAACATTAGGCTGAAGTCTAGGTTGGCAGAGGAATAGCAGTCCAAACATTTGTTTTCCCATCTTTTGGGTAACCCATCATGAAATTTGACATCCATCCAAACTGCAAAGCCACATGAATTCCTGGTGTACTCGGGGTGACGGCACCTAGGAATGTATTGGCATGGAGCTACAAAAATAAACTGACGGCTCTTGCAGAAACATTTGGAGAAGATTGATGACCGGTGCCATTCAGTGCCAACAGAGATGGCACAGTGTTCATCTCCAGAGCCGAACCGGCTAACTGAAATTTCCCCTCATTTTTTATTGTTGCATTAAATCAATCATTAAATCAACAATCAATCTGTAAAACAAAAAGACTGGCGGACTGAGAGGCAAAAACAGACACAGAGTGGCATTTATGTCTTCTTTAAGTGTGTTTAAGTTTTAGGGACGCTGAATATTGAGGCAAGGTGCATGATGATAAAAGGATGGTGATGAAAGCGGAGACGGCACCTCAGGGCGGCTCATTCCCTTTAATTCTCCAATGACAATTCCTATAAGCCTGGATCACTAAACCATGATAAGTGAAGTGCTCTTCTCTGTATTTATAAGTGTAGTGGAACCTGCAATTTGTCAGGCAAAGTCTTTACATTATGTCATAAAGAGGAAACAAATGGGTGATTGACTTAATGGCCCCTTTTTAGAAATGAGGGGAACACATACCTTGGCGTATTCTGCACCATGCTTCTCCTTGTAACCGTTCCGACAGACAGTGTAATTATAGAAGCGGGAATTTTTTATCAATCCAACCCATTCGCGCCACCCAGGTGGGATGTAACTGCCGTTGTATTCATTCAGGTACTTGCCAAAGAAGGCTGAAAAATGAGAGGAAAAAAATGTGCCGTTAACATGAAAATTGTTTCTGCTTTACTTCCTCTGACTACCTAAACTAGATCTTCTTCTTTTACTTTCATCTCTTCACATTCTCACAGGTGAGGCTAGAAGCCTGCCTGCCCCAGAGAAAGTGCATGTGCTAACCAGCGCTCCAGACTGAAAACCACAAGCCGTGCTGTGGCGCATGGCAGCCCACCGGGTTCTTCAGTCCAGTGACTGCATGACATTCATACAGATTCAGTCTGATGAGACGCGACTGCAAGCTCACTGTGTTTGCTTTTCTCACACCAGCCAGCCAGCCAGACTGGCTGGCTGGCTGGTGCAGTGCAGCAAGCTACAAACATTAGCATTGTTCACACAAGAAAAAGAGAGCCTGGTTGCAAAAAATACTACCAAAGAAAAACACAAGCATTTTACAGATTCTGATTTGTTTAATAATCTTGAATATAATCTTGCATTTCTATCCACCAACCTGTCCTGTAGCCGGTGTTGTTGAGATAGACAGCAAACGAACGCGGTTCGTGCTGTGCCTGCCAGGACGGCGAGGAGCAGTTCTCGTTGTTGGTGTAAGTGTTGTGGTTGTGGACGTACTTGCCCGTCAACATGGAGGACCGTGACGGGCAGCACATGGGTGTGGTGACAAAAGCGTTGGTGAAAGTTGTGCCTCCGTCTTCCATGATTTTGCGGGTTTTATTCATTACCTGTAGAGAACCTGCAACATAGGACGTGATTATTATTGTTTCAGATGAAAGCATTTTTCAACTCTGACCAAGAGAATGCATTTTCTTTTCCGATCTGCGAATATCTGCAAATAATAATCATAATTCAGTGGTTAACAAGCCAGATGGTCATTCGGCTCCGGCTTACGGGCCCTAATTAATATTTCATTGTGGAGGAAAAATTAACCAAACACTGGAGTGAATATCCACAGAGGGCACAGAGAACAATAGGAAACAAATCATTAAACTATACCAGCACAAACAGCACCCACAAGGAAGGTAAACACAGCTTGTGTTATTCCATTAAAAACAAGGAAATGTGCCAACCCACCCAACTCGACATCCTGGTCGTCGGTCATGATGAGGATAATGTTGGGCCGGATGTTCCTGCGGTCTCTCTGGATGCGACCCCTCAGTCCCTGAGCTCTGGTGGTGATGAAGGCCAGGCTGCCTGGAGCCCATTCCAGAGACAGGAGGACAAACCAAGCCACACACAGCATGGTGTCTGAGATGGGATGGGGAGCTGGGAGATGAAGAGAGGGGGAAGAGGTCCAGCCAGGCTATGCACTCACAGTCCTGCTTCTCTTGCAGCTGTGCAGCAGAAAAAACAGAAAAAGCAAGATTTAATTGCATCATACTGTCATTAACACATCAGATTAAACAGTTTATTTTCATGTATTGCATATAATGGTCTCATCAGTGTTAACTTACCTGCTCAGAGGAAAGTAACCCCAAAACTACTTAAACAAAAGCAAACATACAAAAACTGGCCTTTAAGAATCTAATAAGTCTCATTATTTTTTTCCAGTCTTATGTGCTGCCTAGTCATATTTGGGTTTTTTCATTCTCTTCTTCTGTGCTATGGCACATTCACACACTATTTCTCCCTACCACTGCTGGAGAGGCGTCGTCCACTTTGCTGTTCCAAGGCCACGCCTGCTCTCAAAACACCCACACCCACTCCCCCAGGTCAGCCAATTGCACGGTACTTTCCACCTGTCACTCAAAAGTCCCCCCCCCCATGAGTCAAGCTTGACAGAAGGTCAGTTGGGAGGATGGGACCACACCAGGGGGGAGGGGCACAGGAGGTGGAGCAGGGGTTCCGCTACATTAACCCTAGGGCCACTGTCGTCACTCACAGTTTAACACAGAATCATCACGGCCCACGGCAGTCCCTGACTCACACGGCTACGTCACAGTTGGTCATGAAAAAAAAACATTTGCTGCAAAGAAGGTTCAAGTTTTCCAACAAATGGGAAAGCATTCCAGGACAATACAGTGAAATCAACCGTAAACTAGTCAGCGGGTGTAATGTTGGGTGTAATGTTAGCAACTGGTGCTAATTCAATTTTACGTACCACTGGTATCCCAGCAACAGCCTGCTTGCAACTCACAAGTGAGAAAACAGACAAGTCTTCCTGTCGAGAGTGATGCAAACCGTCTGGCACTGATGTGCTCAGCCATACTAGTATCAGTTGCTGGACAGGAACAAGCATAATAAGGATGTGGGGACATCTTGGATAAGTCCAGTCTGAACTCTATTTAACTTGATCCTTTTTCTTCACTTTCGCATTTCTAGTTCATTGATACCAAAAGATGTGTGGGAAACATGCACTTAGAGCTAACCTTTGTAACAGGAAATGGTTACTGCGTCACACAGTTATTAACTATGTGAGTGTTACCTGATGTAAGCTGTCCGCAATTGTCAGTTTAATTAAATTTGTGCTGATTATCAGGATCACCTTAACAATATTATCCAAACTGGATCAATGTGTTTAAACTGTGAGTGTCATCTAGAGTTTACCTAAGTATCCGAACCCACAGAAGGGAGGCTATTTGTTCAATCCAGTTCTAAAAATGCTGGAAGGACTTTCAAACTAAAAGAAGCAGTTCAGGAGCTTTAAATAACACAAGAAATAAAGGAAATATGCAGAAATCTGAAAGTTATTATACATTTGGCCAGTAAACCTCACGTCTTACCCACCTTCCACATGCACGTATGCCAATAACATGAACCCATGTTGAAATCTGCCTGAGAATAGGAGCTCATGGCATTTTAATAAAGTTTCCACTCTGAGACATTTTCTGATGTCATCTAGCGTGACATACATACAACAGGCTTCTTCTATACATCTGTGCAACAAAAAAGTTCTTTATTCCTAGACATCCGGGGAACTAGAGAGCCCATTGTTTCCACTTTCATGTTGTTTTGGAGGATTAGCATCAATGACCCTTTAAATGAGCCTTTACTGTACTCATCATGGTTAAGCTGAAGAATATTGTGGAGGGGCAGGACAAAAGTAAGATGGTCAGCAGTTCAAAGGACTGGAACAAAAAGGCCACTATGGAGATTTCAAATGCACAGCTGCCAAATACATAAAAGACGTGCAATTTTCAGATTAATGGCCATCAACACATCAGGCAAACCTCAACACTCTGCTAATCTTGACTTTAATGAAAGTAAAGCTTCTCCTTTTGACTTGCCAGAGAGCAGCTCCTCTTTCTTACTCTCACTTGGCACATGCATTGCTGGGTGATTTACTGTAGTTGCATGGATAGCAGTGCATTATGCACCAAGCTGAATATAATGGGGTTGCTGCTTGTGTAACCATCCAGGGCAGCACACTTTGGCTGGTTAGCAAGCTATGCCCTCCGCTGAGGGCCTCAAACCACACACCCTGCTGCACCGCGACCCTCCCCTGACCCAAGTGGTAATATGGCTTTGATGGTGGCTTGTTTAACCTAACCTCAGAGATGTGAGGCTACCCACAAAAAGGGGGGAAAAGCTATGAGAAGAAAATCTGAATGAAAGAGGCTCAGAACAGAAGTAACAAACATGTTACTGAGCAGTTTGTGACTGGACCGTGGTCATTTAATCAACACGAATCAGCCAACATCTGGCTGAGACTGTCTGAGCAGCAGTTATAATGTAGGTGTTTTTACCTGCCACTACAAAGGCAGTAAATGCCTAAAAACACAAAAGGGCATTTGTCAATATAAAACATGCTGAATGGCACGCCTTAGGGCACTGCATTTGTAATTTGCTGTGTCTGCGTTCATGGCGTGTTTGAATCTAATTGAAATTATTTAACATGGAGGTTTTAGATTTTAACATCAAAGTCAGAGCAGATTCCCATGCCCCAGTAAATTCTCTTATTTCCTCTGTTTGCCCTGCACCTCTCTACAGCAGAGGCCCACATAAGCAGTTGTAGGGACAGGATTTTAAGCTCTATCTGCATATAATCACAAATGCCATGCTAAAAATGCAAATTCAGGGAATTCTTCCTTCTTCATGTGCCTTTACATTCAGACGAGTCTCTAAGTCAAGTCAAGGTCAAAGCCCATACATGCATGACATACAACATAAATGAAATTACGGTCCTCTCGGACCCACAGTGCCGCAAGGTAATAAATAAATACAACTACTATAACTAAACTACTCTAAACTAAATAAAAAACTACCTTAAAAACTACAATTTACAAGTCAGTCTCCTGCATGTGGCAAAGACAGCACTTATAGCAGTCAGGGCCCAGCTGCCATCCACAGTGAAGTCAGTGAAGAAGAGCTCTGTCCCAGTGCACTCACTGGTCTGTGGCTGTGCAGTTGGAAAATGCCCAGACTTTGGTGTTTTCAGGCTCTTAACTTCCCTGCTTTTCTTGTCCAACATAGTCAAAGTGCTGTAGGATATGTGCTAAAACCAGGTAGAAGAAAATCAGGGGTAACTTGTAACTTGTTTAATCATACCCAACTCTTGCACACAGGTACATTTAAAGTTCCATCTCTTGGTCGGTAACACAATGCACTCCATCAGTGTCTTGGCAGCCACTGGGTGTATAATTAAATAAATCCAGGTCTGAAAGACCTCAAGCAAGCTTGTGAGTCAGCAGGTGGTCTGTTGGAAATCAGGAAGGAGTTCTGAAAAAACTAAGGCACAAATGATTGAAAAATGCACATCATTCCTGAAATGCCATGCTGACCAGTTTAACCGAATATTTACTCTTTTCAAGAGTCACACTGTAGAGAAAGTTGGCACTTCGGGCGGAGAAGATCGTACTTCTCATCCGTGGCTGGTTTTCTTGTCTCTTAAAGTCATCATATAAATGATTCCTCTTACCACAAGAGAGCTGTGGCAAATTGCTTCAGTGGGTTTCCACTGAGGTAACTGTCATGAATAAAGAGGTTGGCACTGGGTTATTTTCCATTAAATCAGCAGCATGGTGGCAAATATGGAGGGAGGGAGGGAGGGAGGGAGGGAGAAGAAATGAATGTTCAACAGATAACCTCGTGATATTTACAGATTTTAACAGACTAAAATAATCATTGAAATAAAACCTAAATTGGTATTTTAAAAAAGGGCAATAAAAATATAGACTCCTCAAGGTGAGGTAGTGGTGGCTCAGGGTGGTGTTACTGCTGGCATATGAAACCAAACACCCGAAAAATGTGGAACATGTGCAGGCACATTCTCTTGGAACTGTAGACAAACATAGACCATGAGAACCAGCCTGTATGACCCTGGGTGCCATAAACAAACGCCACGGCTATGACAAACCAACACCATACTGCTCATAAAAATTTGTGCAACTGCACCTGTGCCTGTTCAGCAGCGCCGTCTGTCCAGGCCGGTGGGCGTATATGCGTGCGTGGAGTTGGATTCCGTACACTTTGTATGTGTTAGTCATTAGACACACTGAGTCATTGAAAAAATAGAGAAACAAAGAGAGATGTAACCTGTAATTTGTACACGGGGGAGATCTTTCTATTGCCTCTGGCTGGATGCGTGTCTTTCCAAAGCACGCAGTAACGTCATTTGTAATTCAATTAACCTGCTTGGCAAATAAAAAAATACTGATCTCGGTGAAATGTAAAATCACTAAACTCAATAGCTTCCTAAACCCAAGCTTTCGAAAAGTTGTAGCCAACACAGCATCCTTACGTTTTCAGGGGACAACTGCCAAACTCAGCTCAACTTATGGCAGTCGGGTCAAGGAGAGCAGGGAGAAGACAAGACGCGGAGCTGCTTTTCATTAGCCATTCATTTGCACAATCATTAAATGTTAGAACTGCTGAAATGTCCACACATTCCGCATCAATGTCGCAAAGTCCTACGAGTTTGTGGGGCGGCGAGGACAACAAGGCCAATTCTACAAATATAGGCCATTTTACACACACATAGACAGACATGAAACGAGTGCTGGCAGCGGCTGAATGCGTCCGCCTGCTCCGGGGGATAAGGGAAGAAAGGAAGCAGAAGAGCTGAAACAAACACACGCTGGCTTCTATTAGCTGAGCCGTGGAGTGAGATGGAGGGGTGAAAAACGTATTCATACCTTCTGCCCCCCCCTCCTCACCAACACACTCACCCACTCATATCCATCCAACCCTCCTACCCCATTATCTCCATTCTGGCAAGGCGGATAAAAGGGACAACCCCCCCAGTGCCAAAACGTCTCCCTCCCAATTTAGGCTGACGAAGTCTGATGGCTGCTTAATTGTATGTGATACAGACAGAGGCCTTTCTCTTTCAAATCTAAAACAGATTGCTTCTCCCTGGGGAGGGGATTACTAGACAAGTAGCGAAGACAAAGCGGGGACAGTGAAGCCCTTTGGGGTTTGAAGATGGAGGGAGGTTAAGCTTGTGGATAGTATGTGAGCACACGTTTTTCTGTGTTTCTCTTTTGTATATGGCCGGGCCGCAAGGAGATTAAGTTTGTGACTGCGTGTTTCAAACGCACGCACGTGTGAGTGACAGTCTACAACACGTGCAAGAGGTCAAGCCAATGCCCACAACAAGATCAATGGGTTTTCAGCCCGCTTAAGCCCACTCTCCCCACCCCCCATTTTTCACAAATTCACACCTGTACTTAGCTTCACCTCTTCTATTTATCCCACTTCCGCTTCCCCCTCTGTGCCTCTTTTGACCCGGCGTACCCTTTCTCCCCCATAAGCCCGTGCTATATCTATGTGCTCTGACATTTGAACAAAAGCTCTCCGGACATCACAAAAAAGCATTAAAATCCTCTTTCCTCCCCACTTGTTGGCTAAAAGCGCACATTAATAAATGACGCCTCACAGCAACCGTGCATCTCCTCTTTTTCTATTCATCCTAAGAACAAAATTACAAGGACCTGGTCAAGGGTCACTCCCTGCTGTTGAAGCGCAGCATCAGCTCCTACACCGCCTCATCCGGGCTAAAGAAACAACTGACAGAACTTAAGAAAAAAACAGAGGCGTGAATATGGCACATCCTCTGCTGCACATGCATTCCTGGCAATGGTGAGCCGAATGTCATATTTACATGTCCTGACCTTTGGTGCTCAGATGAGAGGCTGAACAAACACAGAGGGTGGCAATTGTGAGCAACCTGATAACCCCAGAATAGCTTCTGCTGTGTCTTTGTGCATCCAGATATGTATACCATATTTCCCCCGAGGTTCGTCCTCGAAGTCAAGGGCATGAGAACAGCCACTGATACTCAGTGGCAGCGACTATTCATTAATAACAACAAAGGGACAGAGAAAGTGGCCGTCTCATCTAAAGACAGCCTTTCCAGAATCAACTCTAAATAAAAGCATGCCAGATGCTAACTAACGCCGGTCATTTGTAGCGAGAGGATGGCACCATCTGCTCTGGCATTATGAGAGCAGGCTAGAATGAGAAATGCTATGATTTAGCTGAAATTATTCTTTCAAAATAAACTGGGTACAATCACATGAAACAAACACGTAAAGCAATTTAAACAGCTCTGCCTCCTCAGATCCAAATTGATCCAATGCTTTTCTCTACTTTTACATAAGGATGGCGTCTCCTGTAAGGCTTTCGATATAAAGGCAAGCAAGAGAGTCACATATTGACTGAATTCACGTGCTTTTTAATGTGGGATTACCCAGAGATTATACTGTCCACAATGCAGCATAACAGCCTGATGAAAAACTGAAGTGGTGATTTGAAGGAAGGAAATTACAGGTCTAGAGTTAATGGCAAATGACATAAGGAAAATGAAAAACACTTGCTGAATCACCAGTGTATATACATTATAGAATCCATATAGAAATGTGGTGTTGCCCACATGTTACCTGCATGTAACTAACGCATGGCAATGTATGTGCCGCTAATAATAAGTTGCCTGTGACTGCAGTTCACCTTGTTTATCAGTTTGCATGCATGAAGTCATGCCAGTAGTCTAACAAGCCTTTAATTCAATGGGAACACACACACACACACACACAGTAGATTCAAGTGATGGCTGAGCTGCTACTGGAACGTTTGTCTTGGCGAGTATGTACCCCCCCCCACTAGAACTTAATTATTTGCAGCAGCTGCTCGTGCTCTTGTTTGTAACACAGTGGAGCTAAACAGTTTAAAGGATCTCCCCTCTCCTTTGAGCTGGCAGTCATGACTGAAAAAAAGGGAGCGGAAAAAAAGCCCAAAGCCGCTTTGGTGTACAGTGGTTAAGGTAATCAGAAATTAAATCACTGTGCCGCTAGGTCAAATTAAAGGTTCTATAACTTTTTCTTTTTAAAAAAAAAAAACATGAAACAAACATGTATTGAAAACCAGTCTGTAGTCTTTTTTTTTAATTCTGCATGATCGGCTTTAAAGAGGACTACAGCATCATTTAAAGGATAAATCCAAACCCGCCGCAGACTAGTGCCTACACCAAACAAACTTTATCCCATGCCCAATTACGCTTCAAGTCCCGCAGCAGAAAAATTATTTATATCTCTTTAAAATATCTAACACAAATAAACTAAACATAGCTAATAGCTAATCAATTAATATGTTTTAATCAATGTATCTTCCATGTCTTCTAGCTCTGACAAAACCTTTACAAAAGCTTTTAACTGTTTTCTTAAAGCATGTGCACACATTTGAGGAAAAAAAAACCCACTCTCCACAGACTTTAAGAAGCAGTCATCACAGGGTATTGGTGGTTGTGTTAAAAAATTTCAAGTAACAAGCAGGAAGTGCAGCTACGGCTGGTTTACCTGGGTAAACACCGATTAACACAACAGCAGCTTTCACCCGTACAACCTCGGCTCTTCTCAGACCGGCTGCTGTCCACACAGCCGTTCGCAGCTGCACAATCTCCATTAGCAAACACCTCACACATACACATACACACACACGTACACACATGCACACACACACACAGCGCCAGGAGCTGGATATAAATACTAAACACCATACCATATTCCCACTCTGCTGGCAAGTTTCTCTTTTCACTTGACTTGAGCTAAATAGCTGAAGTGATGTATATGTTCTCCGAGTCTCGCTCTCTACTTAGCCCTGACAGCTTGTGCGGAAAGCCTTCTTCAGCAGCTCATCCATTTGCTGGACACTGACACAATCTGCCAGAGGTGCACTCCGAATAAGATTTATGAAAAACTTATCTGAGCTGAAGTGAGGGAATGTTAAATGTCAAACCTACTTATGTGAATCGAGAAAAATTGAACCTCACCGGTGCTTTAATGGAACTGAGAGATGTCTTAAGAAAACAGCTGCTCTTTCTTGTTTCACGCTGTAAATGCTCCAACTGAAATAAAATCCACACCAGACTGTAAGCTGGATATGTCAAAAACAATAGGATGGTGTCACTGTCATGCTTCATATGAATATCTCAGTTGTTTCAATTTAAAGAAATCCCCATTCACTCACAAAGTAAAAATCAAACAAAGGGTATCTGATGGATGGGAGAATATGACATTAATGGAATGTGCTGCTTTCTAATCCCCTGAGACTGAGGAATTTGCGACAGAGGGAATTCCTGTCCTTCAGGAGGAGAATTCTGAAGTCCAGCAAACACAGTGCTGCTGTACAGACATAACATAACATAAAATCCACTCTGGACTGTGTGCTGCACCAGAAACCCACTGCCACTGCCGGAGCAGAGCAGCAAGCACAGAGGCTACAAAGCAATGGAACATACGAAAAAGGAAAAATGAACAAGCGCACTGACAAATGTGAGTACCTGAAAAGCAGGGAAGCAGAGAGCTGGCCGGGTGAGTGAGTGAGGATTTCTCTCTGCCTTCCCTCTTGTGTTTCTTCACCAGATCTGCCGTCGCTCATAGAGTGGCTTGTACCTTGCTGCTGGGATTTTGAGCTGGAGGGTAGCGGGGACCACACAGCTCCTGGAGGACAACCTCTCTCCTCTAATCCTCTCGCCGATGTGATGACACTCTCTAACCTCGACCATCTGTTGAAACACGTCCTGGAGCAGTCAGCGCTACGCTGTGTCAAGAACCCCACTCCCCTGCCCAATCACAGATCGGCTGCTGGGTGGCTCCTCGCTGCCAGGAGGCAGGGACAAGGACGCGGCTCAGCACTGAGGGGAGACACACACAGACATAAACACGTACGCGCATGCACGCGTAATCACACACAAACGTGCGGAGAAACTCCACGAGATGGGAGCAAGAAAACCCCCAGTCATCGTAACCTGAGAGGCAGGGTAGGAGGAAGGGACAGGGAGAGTGAGAGGTGTGGAAAGAGAAGGAATGGGAGGGAAGAAAGCGTGAGCAGCAGTAGAGAGAGAGAGAGAGGGAGAGAGAGAGAGAGAGCAACAGTGGGGAGTGAGAGACAGACAGCCAGACATACAGAAAAGTGTCTCCATTGAAAAAGCAAACACATAAGAAAGAAAGAAAGATGCAGATACAATCTGCTTATGCTCTATTTGCAGTATCAGTGCAGCTACTGGAAGGCAAACACACATTTTAATTTTGAAATCCTGTGTGAGGACTCAGCAGACACACATAAAATGTTTTAACCTCTGTCCCCGACCCTTTCCTCCCTTGCATCCCCCTGCAGGCGCTGAGTTTGTGCGTGAAAGAATCGACCCGAAAAGCAATAAAAGCCTGTATGGGCTCTGCTGTTGGCACTAAACTGTTACATCTGCGAGCACAGAAGAACAGGCAGCAGCCCTCGCACCTTCATGTGATAAATCCTTACAGTCTCTTGGCCGCATTCCTGCCCTTCATCACCCATTGCCTTAAGTTAAAAAGGGGAAAAAAAGGGCAGAGGGGAAGGCACTAAAATTACAGCCATTGAAAGAAGAAGAAAGGAGGAGGAAAAGGAGGACAGATAAGAGAAGGTATTGGTTTTACAACAAGATAGCAGCATAAAGACAAAGCTAACATTTAGCATCATTAATGCCATCATCAGTGCATTTCCTAAATTAATCAACCAAGTTTCATCCCTTTCATGCAAAACACAGAAGATTAAGTGAGAAACAGTCACATTAATCTTTTTTTTCCTGAACTAGTGTCTACTCAGTGATCCATTAAAAGTGGATTACAAGCCCCTGATGATATTCAAGAGCAGCTTCAAAGGGAAGCGATAATTAGGTAACATGCGCTTGATATCCCACAGCATCGAGGTGAGTTAATCAGAGGTGTGAACCTGCGGAGAAAGGTTCTAAAGTGCTTCGTTTACATTCAAGCAGCTTCACACACGCTTTGTAACGGCCATTGATCAACAGTCAACTCCCACTTTATCAATCTACACTGAACAAAAATACAGTATAAACGCAACACTTTTGTTTTTTGCGCCCATTTTTTCACGAGCCGAACCAAAGATCCAAGACTTTTTCTAGCCACACAAAGGGGATATTTCTCTTGGATATTGTTCACAAATCTGCGGTAGAGAGCCCTTCTCCTTTGCCGAGATACCCCACCCACCTCGCAGGTCTGGCATATCAAGATGGTGATGAGACTGAGATAGTTGCACTAAGGTGTGCCTTAGGCCAGTTTTATCACACAGCACCGTGCCACAGATGTCGCAATTGCAATGATCACGCTGTCTAATCAGCATCTTGATAGGCCAGACCTGCGAGGTGGATGGATTATCTCAGCAAAGGAGGAGGGCTCTCTACTACAATGTTTAAGAAAAATAGGCCCTTTGTGTACATAGAAAAAGTCTCAGCTCATGACAAACGAGAGCAAAAACATTTATGTTTTTGTTCAGTGTATTTGGCCATTATACACATTAAACGTGTCTCAGCAGGCACCGTTTCCTGTTAACTAAATGCAAATTTGCAAATGTATTAATGACGTTTTTATTTGATTGTTCCGCACACAAGAGAAGGCCAGGCCCACAATTTTCCAGTAGGTGCTCCCAGTCAGGTTTACATATCAGGATATTGGATTAAACCCAACAAAGCCTATTTTCTCCAGAGACACGTGAAACTTTCCCCAGCTTGTACTGATGTTTTAAAACAGGGGCAGTCGTGAGGGAGAAAAAGGGCCTTAGGGGAAAAGAGCTCAAATTAGATTAACTAAATTCACAAAGACTGTCCCTAGCCCCTCCTGCATGGTTACACACATCCCAACCCACACCTCCAAACCCCAGCCCCCATTCTCACGGCCGAGAGGTTTCCAAAGGGCCTTCGGGCAGGCCAGGGGCAACCAAATCCCTGTGCTCTTTACTGGATTAAACATGGCTGCGCTACTGGGGGGAAAGCGGCTGTTTTTTTCATAAGCTAAGCACATCTGTAAACATGATAAATCCATCCAGAAAAGGTTATTAGGTTGTGAAAAACATTAAAAGCAATATTCACAAATTATCCACCTAGACACCAGATCCAAACCCAAAAAACTCTTTGGGAACAGTGTCCTCATCAGTATTTTCTATTTTCTTTCTGATGGACATAACAGCAATAACAACAGGGTGCAGGGAGGTCTGAAATGGCCTCATCTTATGAATGACTGAATGACCTGCAGGGGGGCAAGTACCTCTTTGGTAACCCCCATTCACTCCATCTCCAGGACAAAGAATTCAGACTCGGCCAGGAAAAAATCTGACGCAGAAATAAACTCAACGTGCAGACTCTCTCTAAATTCTGGGTCCCCCATACGATAAACCACAGTTTTTGTCTTCAGTCTTAACTTTTCATGACACTATTCACTCCTTTTTTATACATCCTCGCTTTCCAACCATCATGTATGCCTGCAGGTGCAGACAGAGGCCACACTTGGGGGAATTAGCGGTTCACTACCTCCATTTTCTTGGACTGAATGAGATACCATAAGGGCGTCATAGCTGTGCTAGCTTGAAGTGCTGGAACAGAAACTGGTGATACAGCCAGGAAATGGAAAAAAGTAAACACTGAAAAACTTTGATTGAGAGTATAATGTAAGACATTTCATGGCAGTGGCTTTTGAATAGCACTGTACATTTGCTTTAGACGTGCTGTTTCTCAGGGTCTCTTACACTTTAGGGGGTTGGATCGGTGTCATCTTAAGTTAACGCAAGTGAGGCACAGCTAGGAGCCGGGCATACAGAAGGAAAATAGAAGAGGACACGCGCAGTTGGTCATGAAAGTACAGCGCTGGAAGGAGAAATGAAAGGCAGGAAAACTGGAGGACAGCAGGAAGACAGGAATACCACAGGGACAGAGGGCCAGCAGGGCTAAGTGAAAGAAAGCAAGGCACGGGAGGAGGTTGAAGGGCTTCTGGGGTTTAGTGACAGCTGAACAGATGCATGTAGAGCTAGCTCTCCACACGGCACTCTCCTGCTGGGCCATACATTTGCCCTTTACTTCACGTATGTAATTTAACACGCATGAAAAGCACACGTTCATGCAGAGATGAAGGGCAGAAGCAGCTAGAATATCCCAACAAAAGCCAGCTACAAATCAGTCCTTGGTGCTGCAGTTAAAAGCAAGTGAACTTCTCAGGTCTTTACTCTGTACGGTACGCTAATACATACGTTATTTCATAGGCAACTGTTCTCTTTTTGCTTTGCTAGTGATCCATTATTAGAAAAAACATCCAGGCTGACAAGTAGTCAACTAAGAGCTACTGTGGCAGAGGACAAAACACATAATGAAGTCATTAACGGAAGTTTTGCCATGGAGTGTTGACGGGATTAAGAGGACTATTAACGCTGACATTTCTTAGATGTGCTCCTGAATCTCCTCTTTAGCATATGGTCATACTTGTTCAACCATTGGAGGATATCACTGCACTTTCAGTTAAAAAAAACAACTTTGAATATTTAGTTTAGAGGAAAGGCACTTATCCTTTTCCCGTAATGGATATTTCTATATTCAAATGATGTGCTTTAATTACAGTAATAAGAGGTTTCATAATAATTTGCAAAAAATAATGTTTTAGGATCAGAGAATATAAAATCTAGTGACAGTACACATAACACCTACTTTAGAAATGTGATAGACCACCCAGGAGTCTTCTTAAAAACAGGATCAGGACCCTCTGAGAGCTACTTAATGTGGAAAAGATAGCATGAGAAACCAATCCTATCATCTCCTTTATCTGATGGATCACACAACGAAGGGGATGATTTTTGGATAGCCTTAAGGTTTGGTGAATGGATAAATGGCTGGGAAAGGGAACCACTGCTGTAAGCCATGAAAGTATGAGATACAGCGGAGAGATACTGATCACTCTCCCTGAGTCAGAGCAACAAGATGAAAGGCATTCTAGCAGTTAAGACAATAGTGTTTATGTAATAGCAAGGTTCCACAAAAAATGCCTCGGGATTTTTTTAGAAGGCATGGCATCCAAGTCCCACATGTACACAATCTGAAGAACATGCTCAAGTGCTCTGTTCCAGCAAACAGTCACATTTATGATTTTGACAAAACACTTCTTACCTGCTCGTTCCACAAGCTCGACGTCTTGAGGGTTGCAGAAAACCTGGGGCAAAAGGGTTTGTTTTAACTAAATTTATAGAAAAAAGCCAAACATTTATTATATAAAATGAGTCTGTCTGAGCTACAATAGTGATAAAACTTTACAGAAAAAGCATGCCAGCACAGGCTGATACGCTGTTCATATTAATAGATTCCAAACCACAATGAGGGTCTTTCTCTCGAAATCCGAAACGGACAATAGCCAAAACAAGAGAAAACAACTTCACAGAGTGAGAACATTGGCAATATTTCTAGACCAATATCCAGGTGTCATCCATTAAGAGTAAGAGCCATGCAGCACAGAGGAGGAGACCCCGGGATTCCGGTCACCAACAGGTGCAAATTCCAGTAATGCCTGGATGTGTTTGGATGCTTTTGTGCCCATTAACCTGGGCCAAGCAGCTCGCTGGAGGTGATATACAGTGGTGGAGTCTGACAGCTACAGCTGCTTTCATGCTCCATATCAGACACAAGCTCAAGATAGACGACATGAAATCTTTTTAATTTCTGCTTTCAATATTCAAATACTAAACAGAGGAAAACATGTCTGCCCTGAGTATTTAATCACATTTAATAGAAATACTCTGTCTCAGCGGTATTAAACTGTAACATAATCCCCTGGTTCTTATTTCATGGTCATGCCGTGTGTACTGAACAGCTCACCTCAGAGGAGAACCCAGAGTCTGGGTGTCTGGGTGGGAGAGCACTCATTTGATGAAAACGCCAAATAATCCAATTAAGCACATCATTTCCTTTATTAAACAGGAATTGAATTAACTCTAAGAAAGCAGCAAAGTCAGAGAAAGTGAAAAGCAAAAAACACAATTCAAGTCATTCTCATGAATTAAAAGTGGACATGAAAAAAACGGCCAAGAAAGGTTTTTTGGCGTAATGTTCAGCTGCTACAGTGAACAAAGTCCAAACAAAGCTGGGCAGACAAGCCCTTTAGAAGTTGACAAACATGAAGGGGCCTCCTCTGCTTCACTTTGTTACTGTCCTGCTCGGCTGGTATTCGGGTCTCTTGCTCAGGATGAGGCAGTAACAGAGAACCCTTGACCGTGTGGGACTGTTTTATAGTTCCAATGCTGTGACAATTAAATAAGAAAAAAAAAGAATAGGACAACTACATTTTAAAAAGCTGCATGAATGCTACCATCAATCACTTTCTCGATAAACACTGTATCTGCTCTGAAATGGTATAGATATGAACAGCTTTCAGTGACTACTGAAAGTAGAAAGAGAGGGACATTAGAGGGCAGAAAAAGAGTAAAGGAATTCAGAATATCCTTCTAGTAATCGCCTCTCTTCCCTCTGGAGGCCTGGAAGCTCAGGAACAATGGTGAAGCCAAAAAAGAATAAAGCAGGTATCGGCTTTTGAATAGACTGTGTTTGTGTAGGTTTTTGTAAAATTTCAGACGAAAATTACAATATTCCCATCATCTTCTCCCTGTCGTAAAGATACTTGGTGTCCAAACTAAGCCAACAGAAGCTTAGTACTGCAAAACAATTAGACTTGGAGGACATCGAAGAGCATATAGTTCATACCAAATACTGTGTTATATTGCCTTTCTTAATGAGCTAATATTAGAAATAAATAATAATACATAAACAGGTGGGAAAAAGGAAACGTAAGAAGACAATAGATGTTCGAAAGTGTTTCAATGGTGTAGTCTGGGTTTAAACTCTGAAAAGGAGTGCTCAGGATCCCTCCCTCCAAGTATATCCTGAAAGAAAACCCATCTTAATTCCTCCTTCTTCATTTCCTGTTCCTATCCCAGTCCAGATGGCCAAAGGATCCACAACATCCATACCAAAACGAGCGAGACTTCCCAGGCCAAGTCAGTGCACTGCAAGATAAAGGTAGTGAAGTCCCACATCAATACGTCACCTCTTGCAATTGAAAATAAAGATAAATTATTCTACAATAACCCACATGCATCCACATAACCACATATAGGTGTGTCTTCATAGAACTATATAATATAGAGAATTATAAATTAGAGTACTATAGGGATTCCTAAAATAAAAATGGAAAAACAGTTTCTGATTTTGTATGATGATGATTAATGTCCTTTATTGGCGTCCAGCATACAGTAAAAGAGGCAAGAAAGAAAACAGGGTGAAAGTTTTATGAATTCTATGCCAAATACTGGTTGTGCTGATGGTGAAATTAAAACTATAAGCTGACTACATTAAAAACAGCCATAAATGGGCCCTCCTATTTCCTGGAAAAACATTCTTTTGGGAATGCCAAACATGATGACTGTCAGTGTTTTCTGCACGTGTGTGGAATGTGTTAATGACACAAACTGGCAGATTTACCGTATTTCCAGTTTTGAAAACAGTATTTTGTAATTTATATATTACAACTCTACAGTAAGGTAAGACTACAGGCTCACTGGTTTAAACACAAGTGAGCCACTGGCCTGCAAATCTATCTCAATTATACATCAAGGGAGTAAGGTAAGACGTCAGCATGAAAATAATGGAACCATTTACAGCTAAAGTCAACACATGATGCTCTCAGCTTAACAATGTATGACTGGATCTTTGGCACTGCTTTATGTTTCCACAGTTACATTGATCTTTTCAGATAAACTGACCCTGAACAGGTTATGCTTCCAGAACAATAAGGAGAACTCATGATCTTTGACCCAAGTTAGAGTAGTCTGGGATTAGCACTTTAGATATTGGCTTTCATTAAACCCCCCATTGTCTCAGTTTTTTTCCCCCCACCAACACCATGGTGGTCAAAAGTACATGAGCTGTAACTCAGTGTTTCAATCCTTCAAAATTTACATGGAAATTTAGGCAGAGATAAACAACAAAGGCCAAAAGGAACCACAATGATAAAGGCTAAATCATGACTATTCCTCTATCTGACTATTCCTGTATCTCTATCTAAAATCTGTGCAAATGCAGCTGTACTGTATAGGACATAACCCCAGAAGAAGACCAAATCAGTTTCTGCATACCTTGTCTTAAATGTTCTGAAAAACCCAAAGCCCAACAAAATACAATATTCTGTGCCAGATGAAATGTTTATTGGTCCGGTGTGTCTGGAAGGATCTTCACCAGAGGCAAACTGTTTCTCATTTCAAGGCACAATAAGAGACGATCTCGGGCTAAGAAAGTACACCTCACTTTCATTAAACCGGTATTTATTCTCATATAGCTCTTTATAGCTCCTGTCCTTTTCTTCTTCATCACATCAGGCCGATATGTTATTTGTGCACATGAACACACATTTAAAGTTGCAAAGTCATACTTTGTCTTTCCCTGTTTGGGGGAAACGGAAGACTATCTGCATATGGCTAAAACAATGTACAAGAAGCCAAAAGAAGCCATTACACAGCAGGTCAGAGATCAAGTCCAGAACCAGATTTTAGAACGAGAGTTTCAAGAACAATTTGTGCTTATGTTGAAAAAGGAAAAGTGTTATCTGTGAGCATGTTTAACTCCCTGAGGGAGGCAAACATGCTCATACCTAATGCACAACATACTGAAAAATTAAACTCTCACATCCCTTAACTGTTAGTAACAAAACAACACAGCTGCAATCGTTTTCTCTTCTCCAATGCAAGAGTGGATAGTGTCTCTATAATAAGAAGATGGGTTTTGTAGCATTATGTTTGCAAATGTGCTGCAGACACGACATGGCTGTGGAGTTGAGTGTGTGACATCAGCACCAGCTCGGCGCAGCGCTCACATACCAAACATTATAGGCAAGTTTGTTCTGGCCATCACTGGCGGGAGGAAAGTTATCAGATATCAGCCCTGTTGTGTGACACCCTCAGGCTTTTGGCTGCAGAAAAAAAAAGTCTTGTTATAACAATTATCGTAAATGCATAACTGACGTTACTGCAGAGAGCCCATCCTGGGCCAACAAGGAAGGGTGAGGTTCAAATTGGGATACTGAAAATATGGAAAAGATTCGCATGCCTTCATTAGTGTGTATTTTGTCTAGGTTTGTCAAAGGATTACAATCTCACAAATCTGCCTAATCAATTACAATGATCTCAATTCACTGTTGTGTAAATGGACAAAGATAAAGACAAAAGATGGATATATTGGAGTAGGCTAGCATGTAATATGTCATATATATATATATCACTCCACTCAGCTCTGCTGCCTATCTGCTACTAATGACTAAGAAGGTCATAATGATTCATCAACCAAAAAATATGATATGGCCCAGTACCACCAATGCCAAATGGTATGCACAAAACAAGCTGCTCAGGTTCAACAATATCTGGGATATTTCTACAAATTCATATCAATTAATACAGAGTTCATACAGGAAAGCAAAGATTAACTTGACACTACAAATAAATCAAATGGTAACCATATTCGGCCAGTCTTTCCTCCAAGACCTCCCAGTTTTCAGGTTTTGCTCCCAGGAGCAAAACCACAAGGAAAATAACATTAAACCACTGGTCTATATAATCATGAAAAACAGTACATTATGCCAATCAATATAGCACACCAAAGACATTTTACAGCCAACCGCAAATTATGCGGAATCAAAATTTATTCCACAAAAATATCATTAAAATAGAACCTTTCCAGATATATGCATTAGTAAATCTGGGTCTATATAAAAAGAAATGGTTATATTAAACTTAAGGCCTGAACTAAATTACAAAATGTTATATTGAAAGAAAATACTGTATGATGAACAGTAGCCCCCCCCCCCCAAAAAAAAAAAACAATGTATAACATGGGGCCACACAAGTAGGCAAAAACCACTAATAGGTGCTTTATCTTTCTCCGAAGTTGAAGTAAACAAAAGCAGAACAGAATAAAAATCATCCATTATAATATAGTTCAAGTCCATAATATTGACAATATTTGTTCACAAAGAGGAGAAACAAAGTTTAAAAACCAGGATCGGTGAATGAGACCACAACCATGTTTTTCTGGCTGAGTGAGGTTAAAGGATCCATCCACAACTGTAATAAAAATGTGTGCATTACCTTTAGTTTAGATCACACAAGCCTGTGAGTTGCAGGAGGAGCTTTGACCTTTGAGTGGTGTGTCCGTATGTGTTCCATCAGTACTGTCAGTGAAGTCAAGCGACAATGTGGCACTGATTGTTTACAAAGTTAAGCCTTCTTGGTAAACCCTGTCACTCAATAAGATGTTTTTTCAGTGAGAGGCAAACCCTTAATCGGCATCAGATGTGGTGTAACAGCTTTTAGCAATTTTGTTCTTAACCCAAAGAGCTTATTTTGAAGCTCTCCAGGGGGGAATGGAAAATGAATCGCAAACATTTCTCATCCTCCCCCTCATTACCACAGTTAAGAGACAATTAGACCAAAGGACGGCAATACTAATGTTTGAAGATGATACACATCTCACAAATGAAAGACACAATTCACTTCATTCTATTAAGTGTTGCATTTTAAAGACGTTAAACCGGCATCAAATTGTCCAGATGGCCCCAACACAGCAGTGACCATATTAGCTTTCAAAATATCCCCAATCAGTCCTGACTTACCGTTTACCTGAGGCGGCAGGGCACTTCCTTTTTGACTGCTGCACACTTGCTCTGATCTGTCAAGCAGAAAAATAACCAGGGGTAACTTCAAAGAGCAGGCAGCTGAGTCCAAAACGCTACTGCATTCAACCAAAAAGGGAATGCCAGCAGGCATCTTTATATGAAAATTGGTATAACAGGTTAAAAAACTTTGGCTCTTTTGTTTTGTAACTAGATTTGTCACATCCATCCATTTTCAATTATCCTCTTCTTATTCATCGGGTTGACACCTAGAGGCAATTTAGAGTCTCCAAACAAGCTTTAATGCATGTTTTGACTGTGGGAGGACGTGCACAACTTCATATGGAAAAGCCCGGCCTGGAATGAAACTTGGAACCTTCTTCTAATGATGAAAGCTTTTTACCCGAACATTTGAATACCTTAATTTCAAGCCCTAATTTCAAAACCCTTAAAAGCTGGAATGTGAAATCATGGGTCAGCTGTCCATTCACACCCTTCAGGACGACCTGGAGAAACTGTCCAGCTGTAACTAAACTGCAGTTACACAGTCAAACCTCATTAAGGCAACTGATATCAGACACATTATACTTAAATAAGGGAAGAGAAGGCCCCAGCAGGGAGGCATTCTATGGCAGCCCAGACTGGGGAACCACAGTGGTTATTCTCTTAAAATGCAGCCATGGGGGGAAAACCAATACAGTACTTCCTTATCTGATCAGAGCTCAGATCCTCATGAGGGCACTGTAATTTCTTACCGCAGGTTTGGCAGTCTGAGTGCTTTTTGGAAACATGGTAAAGTTCTAATTCTGATGGAAAGAAAATTACAATGTTGCACTCTTACTATGGGTGACTAAAACAGCACCACGATTATCTGAATACTATTAATATCTTTCTAAATTGGTTCAGGTTAATTGCTCCGTCATGAAAAGTACACAGAGCGAGAAACACAAGCAACCCAGCAGGTAAGCTCTCAGGGCTCTGTGTGGCTCCTCTTTCAAAAGTGGAGACATTAAAGTAATCTGACTGGGTCTCCCCAGATTAATTTTGAAGATTGGTGGAGTTATTGGTTTGGATTGTGTTACCTGGCTCTGCTGGAGCTGACCTGAGCAGACCCAGCAGATTAAAGGAACATGTGGGACCCGAAACTTGAGCCCAGGAAAGGAGGAGCAGCAGAACCTGGACGCCACTTTTATCTATTGAGATGTGCATCTCAATAGATAAAACAGTGACAATCTTCACTGTTGCTCAGAAGTAAATTCACTTTTTGCATTTAAATTGAAATTTGTTCAGAATCCAAGTTGTAAATGTGTAAAAAGCTGTAAGTGTTAAAACATTTGTGCATTTCTACACATCAGTGGTTAGAAATATGAATTCCTATCCCTAGTTAGAATGCCAATCTTTTTTTATTTCCTAATAAACAACGGTAAGATCAAGGCTAAAGCAGTTGTAGCTAGAGTGACCTTTCATTTATCATACTACAAAGATGCTGAGCCGTGCAACCAAAAAATTATGAGAAAAGCAAGACAAAGATGGAGATTTCCCAAGAGTACAATAGATTTCAATATCATTTCACATTAATTCATCAATGCTGAGGTCAACTCAACAGCTCAATAAGATCCTTAGTAAATCAATCACAGGTTGTTAAAAATAACAATAACTATGTCTTATAATAATATATAAAATCAACAATCTTGAATCCACATGTAAAATTCAGAAGGGATAATGTTGCCCCTTTGCCTTAAATTAAAGTTGATCCGGTGGATATTGTCAACATGTGATCTGGTTTCCAGCCTTGGACAACAAGAGGTGAACACATTTTCTACCTTTGTCAGCCTAATGCAGGAGATCTGGACACTGGCTGATAAATGTTAAATGACAGGACTTATCCACTCCCTGCTCTTCCTTCACCTCCAATTACAGATGTTTCAGAGGTTCTACAGTTTAGTCACAAGGACAGGAAAATAGTCGAAAAATCCAGACCTTCAGATCACTATTATGCTGAAAAACACCAGACAGAAGTGATTGAACATCAGTGCTATAAGTGCTTGTTCTAATGACAACCCCATGTTCCAAACGTAAGCATGGGCCCCTCAGCTGCTCTGTTCAAACAAGCCCACCGAAAAACACAAGATTGGCATACCATCTGCTGGTGTCGTCTCCTTTGGATCATTAATCATACCTCTCATTGCTGCGGCGATGCACAAAAGTGTAATTAATTTAATACTACTATAAATCTATAAAAATTTCCCATTGAAGCCACAGAATTAAAATTATAATAACATGGTGCCATCGCAAAATATCCTGCAATACTATGTCTTTAAATCATTAATGAAATGTTTTTGTTATCACTTGACGCCAAAAATAATAATTCACTGAAAGACTCCAGCTGAAGACAAACCAGCCCTATCAAACGTCTCAAAGGAAGGAAAACCACCCTTCATAGTAGAAACCAATATGATGCAGCTGGCACCAGAAAAACCACATCCACCCCATCCGGTGTCACAAAAGAATCCCAGTACAGAGCACAGGCTCGAAACAATGAGAATTAACAGTGTGCTTCTTTTGCAGTCTGTCAAAAATGGAAAATATATGCAGAATTAATGTCAGTAATTTAAAATTACTCATCTGTGTTGTCTGCAGAGAATATTGCAATATAGATCAATAATTAATCTTTTTAATTACTGCAATTCTAAAACCTCTTAACAAAAGATCCAACATCAAAGTTAGTAAGAGTTTAATACTGGTCATCTCTTGAGATAACAGTGCTGGTTTACAGAAAATTCCACTAAAGTTTAGATGTGAGAGGTTCTTCCTCACTCAGTATCAACTACTGCAAACAAAAGTCAACTGTGCTGTGCCATCTGTGCTGATTAATGTCTCTGTTGTCCAGCAGCTGAAGAAATTACTCCATTAACCTCTGGCTCACATCTGGAACGACTGCAGCAGAGAAAAAGCATACCGTCAACATTTACCTCCACTCAGATAAAAACATTTAAAATCTTGGTCTTTATT
Source organism: Pao palembangensis (assembly GCA_015343265.1). Taxonomy (NCBI): domain Eukaryota; kingdom Metazoa; phylum Chordata; class Actinopteri; order Tetraodontiformes; family Tetraodontidae; genus Pao; species Pao palembangensis. The sequence continues at coordinate 14,966,762 of CM027086.1, forward strand.
TTGAGGAATATCATGTCGAGAGTGGTGATGGTGCAGCGGTTAGACCTGCGTTTGGGTAAAGGTGAACCGACACCTCTAAACTCACCTTAGGTGTGCACGTGGGTGTGAATGGTTGTTTGTCTCGAGCTACTGCTCGTGCAAGTCGATGGTGGTTGGTCTGTATAACTGCAGCTAACAGGGGTAAAAACCAAGAAATCTGACCTTCCAGAGTGACACACACGACCTTTGAGTAAAACAAATGCTTTGCAGTGCAGGGATATATTTTTCAGAAATAAAGCATGTAATTACTTAAGTACTCATTTACAACCAGAAAATGTTCATTAGGGATTTCAGGCCTTCTCATTCAGTCTGAGGTAAAAGCCAGTGAAGCGAGATTCTTGATGGTTTTGCGGCTTTCCTGCTTCTCACTGCTTTATGGGAGCGCATATGTTCTTCATGAAGACCTCCAAAGCTTTAAGAGCACTTTTGTTGTGATTTAGCAATGAAGTCTATGAAAATAGAAGCCAGCCTTGAGGGTAGTAAAAGCGTGGCACTGTGAAAGATACAGGGTGAAGGTAAATCAAAACACTTGTTACAGCAGATGGTTTATTTAGGACTGCACCTCCACAGGACAGATGCGGACCCTCTGCACTTCTGTGACATTTATACCAAACGGTAAAACGCTCCAGAGACATAACCGTGTCCGATGAATAATGATTCTGCTTTTAATTGTGTCGACTACACAAAATAGATATAGTTTTCCCCCTGTTCTCGCTCTCTCAAATTTGCTGATTCCATGACAAAGCTCAGTGTTTGACACAGAAACATCTGGATCCAGTCTTAGAGCCTGTCCAGAAATGGTTTAGGATACCGACCTGGCTCCATTTGTCTTTGGATGGAGAAGAATTCTGTGCAGTGCAGACTGAATATTAGAAGGATTTCTCTTCCCCATTATGTCTTTTAAAAACCAAGTGGCTGCCAAAGCATCATAACTGACCAACTAAGTTGCCAATGAACCTCTGGAGATACAGAAATACTGATAAATGGAAACAGAGAAAACGTTCTGTCATCAACATCTATCCAAGTCTACAAAAGGAAACCGCGGTTGAAATCTAGATTAAAAATATAAATGAAATACTCCAAACTCTGAGAGAATGCTTCGTCTCTTAGGCACAATCTTTCATTAATCTGATAAAGTAAACACCCCATTTAAGTAATCTGTTAAGGCAAGTCTGCGGTTGGGGTTTTAAAAAAAAAATCTGATTACTTATTAAATCAACTGGAAAAAAAAAATGCAGCTACTTCTTGCGCAAAAAACATGCGCACATACCATTTCAATTCAGTGCCTTCCCATTCTCTTTCTAACACTTATTTTCAAATTTAATGCTAAAGCTTCTTTGGAACATTATGGAATGTACTTGAATACAAATATTTTTGAATACAATATTTCCTTAGTAAAAATAATTTCTTTTGAATATTTCTTCTGCCTTCCTCAAAAGTTGGTTTGACTTTAATTTCTTAATTGCAATAAACATTTTTTTTATCTCATCAGACATTACTCTAACTCCTCCAGCTCCCCCTGCACCCACTGCGTAATTAGACCTTACCTAAACGAGCCCGTTCCTGCACGTCTGCATAAGGACTTGCTGAGGTGGCATGTTTTCTTTTGGAAATGACTCATAAATTAGGGGAGCTCCAAGGCTGGCTGTGAAAGGGCCAGACAAGGGTCTCTGATTAGTGTGGCTGGGAGAAAGGCCAGACGGGCCAGGGCTGCAGCAGCCATTTAAGACCATCACTGGCTTGAAAGAGGAAAGAAAAACATATTGATCACATTGCTCTGGTTGCCTTGTTCCTTGTTTTTATGGGTGGGAAACAACAGATTTTGAGATTACTCAGGTGTCTACCCTTGAATATACTGACGACATTCTGCCCTGCAGCCTATCGCCTGATCAACAAACACGGGAAAACTTGCCTATTAGAAAGAATATGTGCTACAGAGATGAATACCAGAGACCTTCGTATGAAGTTGTAAAAACAAAGCATTTTGAGGAGTTATACTAGCACTCAGGCTCTGGACGTATTTCAGCGTTTTAGAAAAACTCTGTCAATTGAGGAAAACCAGGATGAGGGTTCCAGGAATTATTCAAGTCCTTACTGTCAAGATGGTTTATTGAGTGGTGATAGCATTGTATTCTAAAGAGCAGACATTTTAAATCACAGGCTGGCTACATTTCAGGGAATTTTGTTTGACTTTGTGCATTTATTTTTAAAAGAAGACTGCAGCACTCTGTTCAAACCTGCGTGTCACCTTTTCAACATCGTGGCATAAATCATCTGATATGCATGTGCGCAGATAACCCGTGTGTTTGATGCTGCAACGTTTGCACCAGTTCTGCACGTGAAATGTCTCTGCTTTATCCTCTCGTCGTGTCTCCTCGGCGGACTCATTTTCAGATCTTAAACCATAAAATAGAGAGAAATCTATGCAAGGAAAAACAGAGGTCACATCAAACTTTCAACTGAAGGATTAAATAAACTTAACACAGATGTGAAATAGAGCACATAAACTCCAGTTGGAAAACAAGATGACTTTTGTTACGTAAGTCAATGTCCAAAGTTGATTTTATTAGTTTTTGGATATGAATTGTATTTCTTTAAGCTTTTAAACTGAAAAGAAATATAAAATCCATAGAAAAATGAGTATAGATGTACCTGCTGGCAGATACATTGTAAGTTAATTTTATCAGCAGGTCTTAGCTGCTCAGCCAGAGCATCTAAGCGTCTTCAGTCATGCAGTAAACAGATGCTCATGCGTGCAAACACTTACAATAGAGGCTGCTCTTTTAAAATGCAAAAACAGCAAACTACACAGATTAACTTACTATAACTGTTTACTGCTGTACACTCCTAACGGACTTTTTCATTAGTCAGCATCAAACAGTAGAAACTTGTAGGTGCTTGATGGATAATTAGGCAATTATCACTTTACCGCCTACAAGTAATCAAACAGCGGCTTAAACCCAGATCTAATTTCAGTTTTGCTCTTTGGTGTGATGCATATGGATTTAACAAGAAACAAAAGCGACCTCTAGGTTATTTAATCCATGTCCTATAGTTTTCCACTCACCGGTTCAGAGAGAAGAGGAATTTAGTGGTGAAATGAGTTTGGGTTTATGGGCTCTCCCAAAGGATTCATAGGAGCCAAACAGTTTAAGTTTAGCACTTGCTCAAGGGAGTAACTGCTAACTCAGTGATCAGACAGACGTAAATCTAGTGCTAAGCACATAATAATTAACTGTCAAATAACAAACAACACATTCACGATCCACACCGATCATTTTATGCACAGTTTGCGCAGCAAATAAAAGACCACTGACTTTAACATGTCAAGCTGTTAAACAAGGTATTCAAAACAAGTTTAACATGCAGGAAATTATAACCCTAAAACCAGAGTTATATTCAGGATGGCCAGGTGTTGTCTACTTTTTGGGGCCGTTTTTTTCCCCGGTGCAGACAACAGCAGAAGCTCTGTTGCTGGAACAGGATACGAGCCTGATACGAGTGGCTGTGTGCCTGATTTCCAACACGACAATTTGGGGAAGAGAATAATAAAATTGATGACCGTTTTCTCACGCAGTCTGCAAGCTGCGCAGCAGCTGTCCCTCATCTATATAAACTGCAGTATCCTGGTCAGGACTGCTTTCAGCTGCCAAAAGACAAAACCCACAGACAATTGACTGGCTAATTAGCATTTTACTGTCTTATAGTCTGTGAAGGATACAACTGAGTAAATGGCAGGAGGTGGAGAAGAGGGAGGGCAGCAGGAAGTAAGGACTGGGACAGCATTGTGGTGACTGTCACTTATAATGGCTGTAAAAGCACAGGGTGGTGTAATTAACGTAAATGGGTATGCAAGACGTCATCATTCAGCAAAGATAATAATGATCGGAACAGTTCAGGAGAACTGATGGTGCCAGTGATGTTTCAAATGTGTAATGGGTGACGGCTTGGCGTATGCATACCTTCCATTTGCTCCTGATCTTCTTTAGCACGTCATTGATAGGAGACTTTACCTTCACTACAGCCGGAGAGATCAAGTGCCTGCCGATGCCATCCCACCCATTCAGCTCCTAATAGACCTGAAGGGTAAACAAGAGCAGGATGGAGATCTTTCTACATGCAAAACACAGCCAGCCGCACAGCCTGTTCCCACTTTCCCGCTCCCTCTCACATCCTCTGATATCCTCATCACCTTCCCCCGCACAATCTGACCGAGTCCATTTCACGAGCCTTGTAAACAAACATGCCAAATGCTAAGAATGCATAAGTTAATCACTTGAAAGAAGCCAAACGCTGTCTCAATGCACACTTGTCGGTAATTAGGGAAACAAAATTACTCCCCGAGCGTCCCCAAATAAACAAGCAAGCTTTGCTTTTCATTCAGTATATCTGACAATTTTCTTTCCCACCTTTGCACCCCAATCTCCTCTTCTTCTCAGCATTTTTGGCCAACAGGTCCTTCCATCTGTTACCCAGCTGGTGGAAAAGAACAAGTTGGTGGGGGCAGGGATGGGACTACTCCACCCAGTGGTTCGTTGCTCTCCACTTTCTTCCACTGTATGGATTCTTCTGTGGACCTGACCCAAAGCTGAGTTCACCACTCTGCACCATTTCAGACTACAGATGTCACGCTTCTCCATGTCTCAGGCTATTATTAAAGCGGCTCTTAGCCCGAAACAAAACGGTTAAAGGCAGAAACTTAATTTCAAGGTGGTAAAACAATTATATGAACATTCATGAAAAGAAACGGTTGCATGTACATTATGTATGAAGTCATTTAAGGCAAAAGACAGATACACAGCAATGTTCTGAGTCCCAAGAAGGGAAGTGAAATATTGCAAAATACACATCCAATTAAAGATTCTGCTTTGTATTTTTTAAAAGTATTTACAATCAAAATGAAGTTTGCTAACGAGGTTAATGGCAAAGCTGGAACAGCAATAAATAACACTAACTTGGTTCTAAACTTGGATAAGTGGACACTGGCGGAATAGAAACATAACAAAGTGTAAGGTTTGGATGGAAACCTTGTGTCCCTGCACCTAATAACTCGTTCTCAGCAGCCCCGAAGTCTTTCTCTGTCAGTTAGCAGCAGCGTTCTCTAGAGGTGGAACGCATGAAGCTGACTGAAGGAATACTGAAAGAGTCATCAAAATGTATCACCTTTTTTCAGCCACTACACCTTACCTACCTTCTATTTGCACATCTTTGCTGACAGACAGGTTTAGTGCAGGTCCAGGTCAACACCGTGAAACCCGAATCTGGCCAACGCTGACTCTCTCTGTATAATGATCTTGGCAACGTCCCCCATATTGCTTTAACCTGAGCTAAATGTGCCAGTTCTGCTCCTGTGAACAAAGATCTCTTCAGCTGGGTCTCACAAGTAAAGTACATTTAGTCTCTGTCATCTCTGGTGCCAATCGTTGTTTTTAAGTAGCACTTAAAAAAAGACACTAATCATATAAGACTGCATGACTGAATTGTTAAAACATTTAACATTTAGGACTTTGTGCATTTTTTTTAATAACCTGTGTTACTTTGGCCCATTTCTTTTCAAAGTTGAAAAGTCAAAAGTTTTCATTTGTATTGTTTTTACAAACGGAATCATTGTCTATATAATTAGACTCTATATTATTAAAGAATATACAAGAAACCTTGTATGGTGACTGAACATCAGTCAGTGAAATGGAGACCACTTACACTGTCGATGTAGTGAATATATCACAAATGAATGTTTTAGAAATAATTGTCTCTAAACCACAGGCTTCTCCTTCCTTTTGGATACAAAAAGATCACAAGAAATCAACTAAATTAATAAAATCATTAACTGAAAGAGGGATTATACAGATAGGGTAGATAAAAAAAAAGTGCACATGCAAGAAATAGTGATTTAGATTACCCACGATCATGTGAAACTACAAGTAGAAGGCTGAGAAAGTGTTTAAAAACAAGAAAATTGTTCTGATGGGTCTGTCCAAACCTGCATGACTCTGCAACAGAACATTTGTGGCCAAGATGGAAAAACCCTGTAATTCACATGAAACATTGGTAAAAATAACACAGAAAAACTGACATAAACTGACGCGATATATCTTAAGGAAGACTGGAGTATTCACCAAACCACTAGAAGAAGCAGGAGGCAGTAAACCACTGATAACTAATCACCAGGGGTTCTCTTTATTGCCTTTTCTGGGGCTCTGTGTGAGCAGAAACAGTTCCAGGCTTGTATTGTCATGTCAACCTTCCTGACCTTTCACCCCTCTGTGTCCTACACCTGTCAGCAAGTCACAACTACACCAAAGAATTCCTCCCCCATTTTACCCATATTCTCACAGAGGGTCCTGAGGTACACTCGCTATCAGTACTCACACCCGTCATTAGCACATTTAAGCATCCCTGAAGGCACATTTACAACAAAAATTGGTATTTGAGGTTTTTAAATGCATCATGTCTTTGATGAAACCATTTGTTTTTTTTGGTTTTTTTTTTGGGGGGGAGGTTGAAGAAAGATGTATTGTGGTGGGAAAGCTGAGGAAATCTGTTTCTACAGCTTCTACTATTACAATATTATTCTTACTACTAAGCTCTTCCACGCTGAGCCTAGTCATCGTGGGTGCAATTCTGGAGATGCTCTTTGGTTCCCTTTGTGAATGTTCTGCTGTTTGGTGAATTCGGCACAGCTCTCAAGAGTAACACAAATGTGCTCTGCATGGAGAGAAACAAACCCAGATGATTTCCTAATCTTTGAAGGGTTTTATGGTGCTGCTGCTTTCTGTGGAGCGTCAGAAGAGCTAGGCCTGGACCTGCCTGAAGAAACCACCATTTTGTATCAATCCACAACATGTCCTAGACAAACATTCACGTGGTCAACAGGTTCATTAGTGTCAGAAAACAGGTTTTCAGTCCCAAAGTCAAAAGAGCTATTGTCGTCTGGACGGGCGATTGAAAAAAAAATACTGATCTCATCTCAAGCAAACACTTCCAAAATCCCTCCTACACACAACCCTCTCTGCCCGTCTACGACATCTCATTCAGAGTTAAAGCTCTATGTCTTCCCTCATTCAATAAGATGCCGGTCTATTCTAGCCGAGGTTCCCATGTCTCCAACCACAGAGAGGCTGGGTCAGAAGAAAAGTCCACCTGAGAGAAAACCCATCTGTGTCCTCATCCATTCTGCTGGTCTGGACATGAGCAAACAGCCTGCTTTCACTGCCGTGGCAACTCTTTTCACTTCCAACTGTCAGGCTGTTGGAATCTCCACACACTCGCTGAATCAGGGATGGCGACGGCAAACAAAACACCCTCACCCATGAATTGAAAGGAATAAACATTTTAGCAGAAACACGTAGAACAAGACTTCCTGGCTCTCTGTGACATCTAGAGACTCTGGGAAAAAACAGAAAGTAAAACAGGAAGAAACCCTGTTTTTGGAACAGAGATCCACAGTATAACATTATAGCGTCCTGTAAATTAAAGTATATTTTCAAAAACTGAAGTCTGACCGTGTCAAAACGCAGCGGAGGCGCTGCAGCGTCACGTTTTTAACAATGGAAAGGCCATCTCTCTGTGTTCAAAGTATCATTCCTCCTGCATTCTTTCAATAACACATCACAGAGAGCAGTGCGATGGGAAAGTTCGGTCCTCTGGCGCGTTTGCTTGGACAGATTAGACAAATATTTCTTTTGTGTGTCATCTCATCGCCCCTGTTCAGCCCTGACAGCCACAGAAGAGGCAGTGTGCAATCCAAACTGTGCTACGGGCCGGGTGGCTGTCCAAGACATGTGGCTGTTTCAACAGCTGCTTTAAAGTTTATAATTCACAACACGGGCCATAGGTACAGTACCAGTTCAACGTCTGTGAAAACAGATACCAATAGAGGCATTTTACAATATCTATATATTATCAAATCAAATCCATCATGCTGCAAGTAAGAGGAAAAAAAAAACATTTCAATAGTTTCTACAAACCAGATTCAATTCAAGAAGAGCCCTCTCTCCTTTCAGTTCAAGCAAACTTTAGACAGCACTTCAACCTCAGATGTCTTTTGCACCATATGGGGCCATCCATGGAGTCAAAGGCTGCGTAACAGCACACCAACTGCAGCCCGGACCACATGCTTCTGTAAATCAAAACCTGACTGCTCTTTCTGTGTCAGCATCTGACATCCAGCCCTAAAGGCAGGCGATACCTTAATGACAATTTCAGATTTTTTAACAGACAAAAGAGCAGCTCATGTGTTCCTGATATTCCCAATATTAAAACAATTGCGTCAGAGGAGTTACATTCCACTTCATGACCACTACCTATGACCAAACTGTCTTAAAAAACATTTTCAACAGAATACAATCCAGAACAGGCTCCCACATGATTCTGTTTTAAGATGACATGTAGGTATTAGCTCTTTTCAACACCCTAATTTATGTACTTAAGGACATTAAATTATAATTAAACACCAAATTAACAAAGGCTTTTTTGCAGCTTAAAGCAAAGACCGGCAATCAGATAAGGGAGCTAATGAAGAGTCTTATCATCAGGATACAGTTGACCCTCTGAAGCAGCATCACCTGTGCCCCCTTGTGGAGGATTGGAACAGTTCACTCCCCCCCCCCCCCCCCTTTCCATACATACAGTACTTTGGATTTTTTTTTCCCACTATGTTCAGAACTACAAAGTTGCACAGAACTACAGCTGCTGGCCAAACCATTCGGGATTAATTGTTAGTGAATTCTCTGGACATTTCCGGACTCACCTATTGCATGTAGTACCATCCCTAAATTAGTTACTCTTTTGCCTGTGTGTATTCTGCCAGAGATTATGTAAGAGTATGAGTTACAGTGTTGATCTTGTACTGAAACCATTAGACAGGGAAACGAGACTAATATGCACACAGTAATGAGATGTAGGTCTTTAAATGGGTTGTCTGGTCATAAAATTTATGGCTCTATGGCCCATTTAGTTCCAGGCCTGAATAATTTGGTAACTTACCGGTACACCTTCAGGCTGTTATTTGGCAATGCTGAAAATACAGCCTATCAATTATTACAGGAATTCAGGATAAAGCTAATTAACCCTGTTAGTGTGTTTAGAAGAGTTGTGATGGCATTGCTGTGCATTCATTTAAACCTTGTTTTGGATACCAAAGAGTAATGTTTCCACATTAGATAATAAATCTTTGTTATTTTTACGTTCACGTCTGTGCTGGTACAATGAGATCATGTGGTTTAGAAGACTGCAGTCTTTTTACCCACTTCTTCAGCCCCGTGCAGTCGCTCTTGAATAGCAGATAAAACTCAGCGCGGCTGAAATAAAGCTAGAAAAACTGGCAGCTGAGCTAGCATACATGCTGTGTACTAGTCGGACATGTTCAGTGAACCAACGGAGGTTTCAAAGGAACTCAATGAGGAGAATCACCACATTTACAGCTGCATAATTAAAAAGGTCCTTAAAATCTGGAGATTTATGATGTTATAGATATAGTAAAAAAAAAAAAAAAAAAAAAAAAATCTGGTGTAGCTGGTTTAGCGATCTGATCATCCTGTGTGCAAAAATGCTTAGAAATTGTAGAGTTTTCTATTACACTAAGAGGAGATCAGCACTGGGATGGATTACCTTTTTAATAGTCTGGTTCTTAAATTCTGTCACCAGAAAAGCTATGTTCCAGTTTGACTGTCAGGCTTCGCTTCAAGCAGCTGAAGCCAGGGCACCATTGGCCCTGAATTATTCCATCTTGCACTGCAATGCTGGGAAAATGACATCAGGCATTTGGCAACGCCGGACTCAAAGAGGGGAAACAGCGTCATCGCTGGTGACTGGGAGGGATGAGAACTAAACATTTGCAGTTATTCATACCGTGTCAGTTACTCTGCCCTGTGACATTCTCCCAGCTTGACTCTGAAAGGCAGCAGGTCTTAATCATCATCCATTCACTGAAGCTCTGGCTGACGACAGATGTTCTTGTAACATCTGTAAGGGTACCAAGAGGTGGAGAGACCGCAGGTGCAAAGTCTCCTGCAAGCAGGTAATAAACATTTCACTTTAATCACAGTGACCACTTCATTTCATTGCTAGTTTATCTGAAGTAGGCAAAGGGAATGTACAACCTGTGAGATCCATTGTCTCGCTGCTGAAGAAGAGGAATTTAGGAGGTGCGACACGCCCCTGAAGCAGAATTAACATTTGCGCAGTGATCACAGGACTCAGCAAAGATTTGCTAAGGGGAAACATAGTGGATTGTAAATGAATCTAAAATAACTCGTGAAACTGTAGTCAACATAATCAGTCTTTATCAGACAGCACATGGTATTTACAACGCACTGTATATCCATCTCACCGTCATCCATCAGCCATTATTCTATCTCATCCACCCCACACAGTGTCTACAAGGAATCTGGCATCTCAAATTACTCCAGCTAAATAAGTCAGCCTGAAAATGTTGACAGTGAGCAGCAAAATTCCAGAGCAAGCTCAATGAATGTATTGTAACTTAATATGTGACTAAAATAAAGAGAAACTCTGAGGTAGACACTGAGGTAGCCTGAAGGAGATATACCTTTATGACAACACGTCCTCGGCATGATATTCTATTTCCCTCCACTCTGTACACGAATAAAATATGTCCGCACGTGAAAAAACACTGTCTGGCCACAACACACCGTCAGATGAAGATTAACTCTTTGAATTTGTCATAAAATATGAACATACTGTATAATATGAGCACAAAGGTCTCCTTGAAAGACAACCACTGGGCTTGGATGAGTCATCTGACCCAACTCTCTTCAGGCCGGGTCCACCACAAGAGCCGTAACATGCATACAGTGTAGTCTTGCCTTTGAAAAGGCCTCCATCTGCAACACTGACCGCATTATGGTTGAGGAGAACACCGTGAATCAGGCTTGTGGGTACGCACAGACAAGACAATCAAACCGCACCAACACTCAAAGGTCACACTGAGTGAACCTCATAACCCCGGTTGGACCGGGTGTGTCTGAGCAGTGACTTTTATAGAGATTTTACAGGAAAACCTTTCACAATCAGCCAGAGATCACGACAGGATTTATCTTTATGCATCCACTGTGTAATCCTACTGGACTTAGTGGGCGACTCTTTGGAACAACATTAAATACAGCCCATGCTGTTTTAAAGGATCATAAGAGCATCCGGTAATCCCAGTTTATCTCTTTTCTAAACATCAGAGTTACCAGAAAGTATGAGCAATCATAAAAATTAAGACAGAAAACGTAACCATGCGGGGAAAGTATTATATAAACACCTTTCTGCGTGTGATCATGTAAAAGGGTAAAACCAATAAATTGCCACAGCAGATATTTGAGACATAAATAACTGATTTAACCCAGACAAAACCTTACAGCTTCAAATAATAATGAGGCTTTCTGCTTTGCAACGTTAGGAATAGCCCAAACTATATTCGTGCGTCATGTGCGTCATCTAAGGTATGTTTGTGACAAAAATCAGACGTTGTTTCAGGCCCCTTTACCATAGACGAGTAGAAAAAGAAAAACAAACCCTGATATTAAATAGCTAATTGTTGCGCTAAACGAACACGAATCCCGTAGTGATAAAAAAAAAAATGTTTTTATGATGACTTACCACTATCTTTAGGACATTTCCAGCTGCACAAGTACAGCTTTACTTCCGCTTCCCCGGAAGTGCGATTTTTCGATTTAATAATAAAAACAAAAAACAAAAAAAAAAAACAAAACTAAAAAGTCCGAATTTCTACCACTATAAAATAAAAAGAAGCTTTTTATTATTCAAGTTCTTATTTCCACGTAAACAAAAATTAAACTCATTTTAAAATAAGCATGTATTAATGCCTATAGTAATGCGAGTTTAACAAAAGAAATGTGATATTTTCCTCTAAAAATCATCAAAGTATAACTTGGACTTTTAAAAAAGCTGGTAAAATAAAAAAAATTTTTAAGGAAAATGTGAAGTTTGATTAGAAGATAACACAATTAACACAATAACACTTTACTTCAAAAACGCCAGTTTTTGATTTTGCTGAATGCAAACTCTTCATGGAAAGCAGAGGCCCTCCTCCTCTCACAGACAAAATTGCACAGCGTTGCGTAAACGTATTAGGAATGTGGGATCTTTCATCTTCCACTATAGATTTATTTGCTCTGAACGTCAGGAGAAATCCCAGTCTATTCACATCTGATTAAGAACTGGGTCAGTCTGCTGACAAGTGAGGGTGGTCCAGCTCTTCCATCAAGTGCAGTGGTGTCTGCTGCCATTCCTGGGTGGCCAATGCAGCAATTTTAAAAGGACCTGCTGCAGAAATCCTGTACAGAAACCCTGCCTTAAGAATACATTTAGGGTTCTGTGCTCAAAGATGTGACATTAATGGTTTGATTAATGACATTAACTTGACTCTCCTAATGTTCAAAACTGCCTGTGACATATAAAAATATATGCAGTTTAACCTAAATGATAATATAGGAGCAGCAAAATGAACAAACACAATCTGCAATAACCATGTGGCTATGATTAGAAATATGATAGGATACAAGATGTGGTAAGAGAAGATCAGCAATTGCCCCAGCGCTTCAATTTTACTCTATAAGATGTGACGTTCGGAGATAGACAGAGGGAAGAAAAGCATCGGAGCGCTGGCTTTGTGGGACATCTGTGGCAGTAATTGTAGTCTTCATCTTTCCAGACTGTCTTGTCTGGTTCCAGAACCTTGCATGCCTTGATATTTTGTTGACAACAAATGAAAGGCTGGATGAGACATTTGAACTGAAGGAAAATATTGGTAGCATAAACACAGTTAGCGTGCAAGCCAGCTGCGGAGCAACAACAGATGGCGATCTAAATGAAAATTTGAAACATGACCATTTCTGAGAGAGGGCTCAGCATGGCACAGAGATGATGAGAGAAAGGTGTTTGTGACAGATGTGCTGATCCAGCATGGTCGACAGAGGTGTGTTCAGGGCAGCGTGAAAAGCTGGCAATGTGGTGGACTGTACCACAGGGGTGAGCAGGCTGTATGTGGAGCGTGCCTGTGGCCTGTTTTCAAAGCTGGTGTCGACAACACTTTAACCCAGCAAAACTCAATGTGACCGTGTGCACCAAATTATTTTAATTTATATAATAGCATTCGTTTTACAGTGCATATCAAGAAAAGATGAAACATGAGTGTGCTGCCCTCAGAGTTTAAATATGCACAAGGCATAGAAAAGGAGTCCGGACAACAAAACGTATCACGTCTGGACTCTACATTTAGGTTCAACATGCTTTAAAGCAAACAAAAATAAAAGTGATGCTCCATACTCTGCAGTAATGTTCTCACATCTCCCCATCAGCTACAGTACAATATCTAGGAAATATCAGTGAAAAAAGTAGACAATGTTTTTGTTTTCATTCACAGAGGTTATAAAAATACTCGTTTCTGTACACGTATTCAAAATGTCCAGCGTTTTGCATAAAAGTTGGATGGACTCGCAGCCTCTGGTCTTCATCACTATAGGCCTGTAAACACAACATAAGGCAGAAACATCAGTTTCCTAGAAACAAACATCGAACACATTTAACCGCTAATAAAAATCATCGCTAGAGTAATAACTATGAAATATTTGACTTTCAAACAAGTTGTAGACAAACATGAGGTGGAAAATGAGGCCCGCCGTTGCCTGTTTTGGTTTCCAGTGACCATATTTCACTACAGCTCCTGCAGCAGAGAGTTTAGGTTGCTGCGGCAATGCTCTGGCCTCTTTGGTTGCAAAGCAGCAGCAGTTTGGCTCTCAGATGTGCCTCCAGGCTGGCACTCTGACACTGGGAGCTGTGGGCACCTCAACAGCCACAAGAAGGGGAACCGCAGACAACCTCGAACCAGACAGACTTTCTCCTTCTTCCAAATGGTGACGCAGACGTTCGTCGCTGCCCGCAGTGTGTAAACTCACAACCCAAGTGACTCAATGGAACAGCGTTCCTCCACTAATCACATTCCAGGCCCTCTATTTCGCCTGGTTGGGCTATAAATAAGGGTGGAGGCTTCTAAATTAAGTCACCAATGGTGGTTAATTCCGTCACATGTCCTGGTTCTGCAGTCATCGACAGACACTGTGGTTCCTTAAAACTGTAACAGTTTCAAACAAGAAAAAAAAAAATACCGAACAAAAGTGGCACAGCGTATCTGGGGTTTGTGCCTGCTCTCACCTGAAAACACAGATCTTGCATTTGCATCTCGCACGCCACCTGTGGAAACACAAAATCCAGAAATGGCTTTAGGATAGACAAAGAAGCAGCACATTTATAGTCTTACGAAGATGTTAAATACCTCAATATTTTACCAGAATCTAGATTTTCCAGCATTTATGGCTAAAACAGGTCATGTTTGACAGAAATGAGTAGTTTGAAGTGGATGACTGAGATCCTGTAGCCATGGAGATCAGGGTTTCCGCATTTCATAATACCAAATTTTCATTACTTTCAATATACATGTTGATGATGTAGATCTATAAGGACAACCGCTGTATATGTACAAAGACTAAACATGAGGGACACAGAGGGACTCTTCAGTGAAAGCAGCATGTGCTTCTGCTGCTAAATGAGTTGCAGTGAACACAAATTATATCAAACTACTGATCTGTGACTCCCATATGCAATGACAGCTGTATATTGTACGCTAGCATACACATTCATGTCCAATCTACGTGTTTATGCTCGTTCATTCATACTGTTCTGAATGTGATTACAGCGGCCATTTGTATCTGTTTAACAGCCAAAACACTCTTCTTTCATCTTCTTTGTGGTATGTGCGGTTGTCCTAACATGAAAATTTGTAGACAAACAGGGAATAGCTATGGATTATTTAGCCCAAACAATACCATTGGCGCCAGGTCAGACACGTGTTGTGATACTGGGAAAAATGGGTGCCGCTAATAAATTTACCTCTGTACTGGACTGGAACGGGCTACACAAACTTCATTACCGACACGTCCACACTCACGACACAAAGGCCGCATGGTTGTAATAAAAAATGGGTTTTCTGTGAAACCATATAAAGGAAACAACAGTTCTGCAGAAACAGTGCTGACGTTGTACTCTGACAAATACAATCGATCAAATTGGTCAATCACAAGATTTACAAGCCCCCGTGGCCTTCGGCCCGTCCCAGACTAAAGCCAGAAAAGGCTTTGTCACGTTCTGCGGCTGCTGGAGTCTCTTTTTTTCTCTGACAGTTTCGCTCTCTGCCTTCAGTGTGTGCCTCACATCCTTTCACAACATGCCATTACTCACACCAGCGCATGGAGCAGCAGCCCCCCAAGGGCAATTAGGAAAAATGTATGTTTACTTTGCAAGATACACATTTGGCAACACAATAAGTCTCTAAAGGAACTTTTCAGGAAGGTTACATTTCCATGTGACAACAATTTGCCTGCGTGGTCTTTTGTTTAAGCAGAATTCTCCACTAATGACGTCAGTGAAAGCTGTTTTAACACATACTCTTGGTTTTCGATTCCGAGCGGGTGGTGTTTTTGTTTACCAAGGAATCGTGGAACAGTTAATTAAAGAGCAATTCCGTATTCACACTTACAATCTTTGGAGGCAGGATAACAGCAGGGTCGTCTCAGACGGTGCAGTGCCATAAAAGGTCTGCAAATGACCATTTTATCCCACAGATATGCTTATCCAGGTTGTTCTGTGTGTGTGCAACTACTGTTGACGGCATATTTATCTTTGAAATCCAGGCCCGTTACCACATTAGAGGTCCTGTGACTTTAAGGAAAAATGTTACTCCAGAGAGTTTTCATCACTTAAAACTCCAGAAAGATACATTTGACAGCTCGCTCATGGAGCTCAGCGAGTTTAGGAATAGAAGCTGTCGGAGGTGAGATTTCATTCTGTCGCGTTCGAGGCCAGGATAACGTGTTGTACGGTAACTCAGCCAGACCACAGGGATCAGGTTTTCTACTTTCATGCTAAGTTTATGTGTACCAACAGGATTTGGTAGAGAAAGAGCTTTCAAACAATGCCAGGAAAGTAAATTTTACATCTTGGTTTTTGCTCCAGGGCACCCCCAAGGTTTATCCCAGCTCTGAGATGTGGAAATATTTGAACATGTCAGCGGTTGTGTGCCATCTCAAACTTTTACAAGAATCATTTGACTATTAATCTTCCATTTATAACAGATCCCACTTAGTTACCATCATAAACTGACGTACAGTTAAGAAGAAAGCTTCGCACGTTAGGGAAAGTTATGGGAATTAAAATTTAGAGGTCACATTTGTCATGTGTGTTGTGGATTCAGCTGACTGAAAGAGCTCAATATGTTATAACATGAGCAAAAGGAGAAAACATCTACACCAATCACTCTGAAACATGCAGCAAAACACATAAACATTTAGATTTTTTTTTGGACTTGTCATTTTTCCTGATCTAAGATGAGGAATGAACTGGCTGACTCATCCACTTTTTTGGCTTCTTTAAGTGGCCATAAATATACCTGCAACATAAATATAGACCTATGAAACACAGTTCACAAGTTCAGGAGGTTTTGCCTCTGGAAAGACTTCTGTTGTCATTTTCTGTGTTTGCGCAGTGCTTTTGCGTATTTGTTTACTTAAATCGCAGCGGTCGAGCGCTCTCAGCCAGGACTTTGGGCACTTTCCAGCAGCTGAATTGAACTACGAGCCTGTGCTCTCCGAAGCCTCAGCATATTATAGAATTTAATTTATAGATAAAAACTAATCCAGAAGGAGGAAGTGGGTGTTGTACGCACTCTTGTCCTGCTCGGGAGGCTCCAGGATGTCACTGTCTGTGTCACTGGGGATATGCCATGGCTGCCTGATCGCCTGTAACTGCTTGTAGAACTCATCCTTAGATAAAAATATGGAGAAAACACAGAAAGAAGTCAATCCCAGTTGACATATAGCATCTAAACTCTTATAGTACACTATTGTAAATATATAGAATGCCATGATTAATCCCGTTGCACAATTAGAAGCAAAGAAATAGTCAAACTAAAACTATTTTTAGGCCTCACACTCGAAAAGACATGTCATACCTTATAATCCTTAACTTAATTATCTAAACAGGCCTCATTTAGTGGCTTCTGCAAGGGCCCAGATGGCTGCAAGAAATCCAGACTGTGTGTTTTGGATAATCTCAGACAATGTCAGTGAGCATGAATGTCAAAGAGTCTTCAGAATTTCTGCCCGCTATTAATAAAGCCATCAAAAAGGTCCAACATTTAACAGGATTGCTGTTTCGTGAATCATGAAAGCAATTTAAGAAAAAAAAAAAAGGTCCCACTGAAAGTTCTCCTTTAATGTCAGACTCGTTTTTCCACCATCAAATGACAAACTACTGTACGGACCTCCACGAGTCTGCACTAAACCTCACACGAAGTGTGTTCTTGAGTGTGTGCACATGTGTGAGAGTGTGTGTTCTGGTCGTCACAGCGATAATCCTACTGTGTAAATGTTCTCATGTTCTATTGTTCAGCTTTACTTTAACATGTTTGACACTTACTAAAGTAAAACTATATTATACAGGTTAATTTCGGAGTTTTCCAGCCAGAAATATTCAGAATCGCATGATTAGCTTAGCTTAGCATTGGGATAACATGAATATTTTTTCCCTTTTGTTTGCACTTCAGTTTAGGGTCTTACCTCAGACAGATAGGCACGTAAGCTAGCACCGAGGCTGTCCATTGTGCTCAGTCCAGGCGGGGTGAGCAGCGGTCGTGGATGTATGGGCTGACTTGTGGGTGTCACAGGGCGGCTCCGTGACCTCCTGAAGGTCACCTCTTTATGAGACCCGGGGTTAAAGGTAGAGCGTGTCAATAAACTATTTGGGGTCAGGGGCCTGCTGGGTGTTCTGGGTGTTTGAGTCCTGCTCCCAGGGTTGCTAGGAGACTTAGTTCTACCCATGAAGAGAGAGGAGGACTTGGGGCTGAGCAAAGGGAGGCCCACGCCGCAAGGCTTGCCCGACAGACTGCTCACTGGAGACTGGGGTCTAGAGAGCAGGCTGGTAAGAGGGAGTGTGTCGGGCAGTGTTCTGTGCCGCAGGGGGCTGTGGAGCAGACTACTGTCGGGATTACCGATGCTCCTGGTGGTCAGCTTCCCTACTTCTGCCAGTTTGGCCAAATCCTTTTCTACCTCTGTTGGGGATAAAAGAGGGAATAAGTCAAAATCCAAACTTCAAGGTCAACAAAAGGTCAATTCCTGCGCTTTTAAATAAATTTTCTCATTCTTTAGATACAACTCCAAGATCATTCTTGTAATCTTTACATACTCCGACGCTGTACATTAGTAATGTTAAAGCGGGCAAGACTGTTTGCTTTATCTCTTCTGGGCGATGATGACAATATTTACAGGCTCTGTAAATTGTGGTAAATCCAGCTTCGTCTGTCAGAAAAGATTCCGAGACGATGCATGTTAAGTACAGCCCAGCGAGAACTGTTCCTGAAAAAACACGTTTGTTTGCCTCGCTGGTAGTCTTCAAACATTTCTGTTTAGTGAAAGCGCAACCGGCCAACTTCAGCGATCAACAACCGGCTCATTTTTTCCATGTTTTATGCTTTTTTTGTTGGAGAGTCTGGAAATCCAGAGTCAAACAAACCAGTCTGGGATTTATCATTTGAGCATAATTTTAGGGATGACTCATCAGAAGTGAATATTTGTGGATAACTGTGTATGTGTGATGTTAAATAAATAACAAAAAGTAGACAAATGCATCACTATCTCTTCAGAAAATGGGACAAAACTATTTTCCCCTCACAAAAATGCAAGACATAAACACCTACTAGCACTTCTCTGAAGTCCAGATTAAGGGTCCTTCAGAGGTATTTTTATGAAAGTATAATCTATCCAAGTTACTTATCTGAATATTAGAAATGAAAAGTATTAAAACAAAGAGAAAATTATAGCTTATCGTTTCCGAAGACTGGAGGATAATTATCTTTCGGGGTAGATTATGACAGCAGCCCTGTGGCTTTGGTATTGCTGCAGAAAGTTTGAAAACAATAAATAATCTTGTTTCTAAGGAAGGAAACTATTTCTCAATGGCGTTAAAGTATTTCTAAATTTAAGTCCCACGTATGAAGCTTTTTCCAGTCGATTCCTGTAACTGCCCACACCGTGACTCATGTTATTACTTTATTATAAACAGGATATGTTTGCTCGTAATCGGCCCTGATAGGGGATAAACACCACTGTTGTGAAACCTTTCTCGCTTCTTTAAATGGCTGCTCCACAACCGCCTTTACCGTAAACCGGTAGCTTTTCTAAAATAACCAAAGCAGCTTGGTGGTTATTTTCCACACATGGCAACAGATTATCCTCCTTAGTAGGTAATTCTTGGTGAAGTTTTATTTATTTTTTTGTTTATGTCGTTTATGACAGCGTGGTTGAAATGCAATTCATTATGGAGAAAATGAAGCGGGTTTCCAGTCAAAACTTCTGGGAGTGTTTGGAGAAGTTTAACTGATGAGTTTTGCTGGTGTTAACCATTCATTTCAGCTAAGCTATTTAGCAGCAGGCTACACACACACACACACACACACACACACACACACACACACACACACACATTTAATATATGTCAGAACTTTGTAAAGATATTCAGAATTTCATGTAAAAATATGGACGCAGGTGAACGTTCTTACTGTGGTGTTAGAAAAGAATGAATGTTGGCAGTCTGTACTTGAGTATGAATCAAAGCTATATCTGTAGTATTAAATATCAAAAAGTGTTAATAATCCAAAGGATTGGCATGGAGAGCCTGGAAAAATCCTTGAGCCCTGGTAACTGAGAGTCTGATCATATGTTTTTGGCTCTTAAGTGGGAAACTTTTCTAACTCATTTGCGGCGGCTGAAGCTGTGCTATTGAACATGGACCCATGAGCAGTTTGCACGTTTTACAAAATGGGAGAAAGGGGGAAAAAATGGTATTAGCAATGCTATAGCCATTTAAACACAACTCATTAGAGGACATCATTTAAATAAATAATACTGTACGATTCTATAAGGGCAGTGATTTGTATATTATTAAATTGTTCTTTTTCCATTGCAAAGCAGTCGGGGAGAGGTTTCACAGCCACATGATTGGTGAAACAATGCGAGATGAAAAGTGAGACCTTGGCTCCAAATGTGGAACATATTAGCAGCTAATGAAGGCTTGAAAGAGTTGAATTAGCTTGTGGAACAGCTTCACAAATGCCTGCTGGGAACCCTTAGGCTAAAAGTATTAGTAACAGTGTGAAGTTAATAGAAATGAAGGTCTTTAAAAGGCCGCAAAGGCAGTGCCGACCGCGCTGTTGACACAAACAGACCTCCTGTAGTCCGCATCAGCCCGCTGGAGAGAACCAGCGGTGTGCAGACGTAGCAAGAAGATCTGGGATTCCGTTCCAGGCTCTCATCTGATTCCTACGTAGTGAGAATCTATGAGTCACCCAGCCCAGACATCAGATAAATCAGAGACAGACATAAAAATAAACCATTCTGAAAATGCAGCACAGATGCCATTCCCAGAGAAGTGAGACTTGGGAAGAATTCCTGAAAAGTGTGTGTGTGTGTGTATGTACTTGTTTTATCTTCCAAAACGCCATTTGATCTGACTTACCCATTCTAATTATCATTAAAGGCTGACAAACTCATATACAGCACATGCAGACATGCAGTACCACACAGAAGTAGAGCCTACCAGCGAGCTGTCTGCCCATGTTCTCCAGCTCTTTGGAAAAGAGGGGGTCACCCAGTAGCAGGCCTGTCTGCCTGACAGAGCTCCCGCCTCTCACAGCCTTCAGATCAGTGTCCCAGACAGCCTGACGCTTGTTAGCGAGAACAGAGAGGAGAGAAAGTCACATTAGGCGGGGGACCCTTCAATTAGCGCTTTGTGTAATTTTCAGCTATAGCTGGAAATATCTGAGTTATATCTGCTGGGGGGGGAGTGGGAGAGGCAATTATTATTTTATGGGCTTTAGAAAAACTCAAAAAAGCCACAGAAAGTGAAGATTAAAGCTGTCGGCCTGCAATGCACACACTGGGAGATAGAATGTCGGTGGTGGTTCAAGACATTTTTGCATGAACTCTAGCTAAATCTGTAGGAGCTTGTAGTTTTACAGACAACAGTCTCTTGGCAAACTGCCTGACAGCAACAAACGTAAACTAGCAGTCAAGAAACGACAAACCGATGATTTTGGAAGATATGCACTCAAGGTATATTGAAGAAAATGAACTTCAGGAAGGCAGCCTGGATCGCTTTTACGGGCCTCTTTGGCCTGTTTTCCTCATCCCTCTTCCAGCACAGCTGTATGATTTAGAATGGGCCCTGTCAGGCAGAGAATGGTTTCCAAGTCCTGTAACGGGAGCGTGCCAATCCTTAGAGTTACCGCTTTGACGGGACACAAGTGGCTAAACCATCTGTGTGCACATGAGCTTCGAACACAGGTGAGAAATCGAATCTCTCAATTTCACCAAGTTTGGATTACCATGGATAACTTATGATGCCAGATCTTACATCATGTGTCGTGATAATAAGACAAAAGTGCTGACACCAGGATACTGGGAGATAGCGTAACGTGCCTCCCAACTCCGCTCGAAGACAAACGTTTGATCGAGCTGATACCGAATGCTTTTCAAAATTCTCAGAAAGATGAAATAAATCCCAAGCTATTCTCCTGACAGGATTCCCAGGGTCCATGGCACTGATTTTTCTCCCCCTTTACATGCATAATGCCCTCTGTGGCAGCCGCACCACAAGCCAGTCCATAATTACAGCCCTCTTACTACTACGAGGCAAATTGAACATAACAACTGGATCCCCTCCCCAATTTTATTCTACTGCCTTTGATGGTATCCCCCCAAATCCAAGAGCATGACTTCATTCTGGCCTGCTTGGCCGCTCTGGGTTGTCTTAGCTTAGGCAAACAAGGCCACCAACAAATTTCCAAATCCATTCCTACAACACTGATGTTATTAATAGGTATGTTGTAATTCTGCTGGAAAACCAAACTGAGGTTTCACCCTGTTCCTAAGCCTAACCCATACTACGTACGCTTCTCTTTTATCAGAGAGTCGAACAAATGCATCCCTTTTCCCCTCAAGCTCTTTGGTCCACTGAAACTGTAATCACGACCATATATGCTGGAGACGGCAAACAGGCAGAGACTGGGCCCAAGCAAACAAACAGGACCAAACAAACAGAACTGAGGCATTCTGCAAGCAATTTAGACCACATCAATACAAAATGTTGAAAATATAGTGGTAATTTCCCAATAGCATGCATGGTGTTTACAGGATCAAACTGGGCCCATTTAGTCAAACTATTCCCGCCTTCTAGTCAACAAGACAAATATTTCTTTCCTAAAACCAGGAGACTGAATCCTGCAGAGCCAAGAGAATGCCATGGAGACCTTGAGGAGGACAGCAAAAATCTCTCTGGTGAAGCTCAGCTACACTAACGGAGGTTATGGTCTTGCTAAATTAGTTCCATGTCAAGCGCAAGAAAGGATGATAGTTCATAGCCAAATCTTTTATAGCGTGCATGTGTGTGGCCAGGGGGTAATAGCTGCTGCAATCTGGAGTTTGGTCCAACGTTGCCCTCTGCGCTGAGGACTGTCGGTTTTGTGCGGATGAACAGCAAAACGTAAGCGCGCTCTTGGGTTTGATTTGATAGATTCTCCTGTGGTCACGCACGGGGACTAATGCACGAGATTAGGTAGACCTAATTTAATCCCGTCCTCTTGATATCGCGACGCCGCTGAAGAGTCGAGAACAGGACGCAGCGTTCACTCTCTGGAAGACGGACTGGACCGTTGCCATGCAAAGTTTCGCGAAACCAGACTGCAGATCATCGGCTCATTATCCTCCATGATGGAAACTTTCATCCGAAATGACCTGCTGTGTGAGTGACGAAGAGGAGATCTTGGCAGATGAGAGCTTTTTGGCACCGGAAACACAGTGCACATGTCAGTTAGAGAGCGCCGAGCACTGTCAGACTTCATTACTTTCATTCCACTAAAAGACAATTTTCGCCAGCTTTCCAAAGATGCAAGAAAAGCCCACGTTTATCAAACATTTATGATTACAAAATCATCTAAAACTTTGATGAAATAACTCCAGACACTTTTCGCTGTTTGCAAACAACAGCCTTGAGAGGACATGGTCACCTCATGGCTTTTGGGACCTTCACAGCTCAAACGCACAGGACATGGATCAATACAGTTAAAACTTTATTCAAACATCACAAGTGCATTTCTGTGAAGCATTTATTCAGGAGCTACGTTATGTTTTCAGAAGACGTCAGCGTTAAGAGTAGAAATGCAAAAAGTCGAACAGTGTCTCACCTGAAATTCCATCCTAATGGCTGCATCCTGCATCGCGCCACTGACCAAATTTATAACAATAAACGGTTTCCCTTGCCGCCTTTTACAAAAGTAGCAGCCATAAAGTAAAATGTGAGTTATGAGTTAAATGATTGAATCATACAATTCAACACTTATAAAGAAATTATACACTTTGGTGGAGCAGAAGAGCTGGCTTTTAGTTTAGGGAAGCGCTTTCCTTTATGAGGCTATTATCACCTTAGGCAGAGGTGGGGGGGCAGCTGCATTAAGAATGATCACCATTAATCCTGTTTACTTTCCAACATTACAACTTTTATTGGCCAGACCAGGAGAGAAAGGAGTGTGTGTATATATATATATATATATATATATATATATATATTTATATTTACAGAATGGTAGGTTGTGTAAGAAGAGCTTGGTGAATTAGTGAGTAAGTATCTACATACCAATCTCCACAGAAGTTCAGACTATTGTGCTTTCCCACCCCCCCAAATATGTAAAACCATTAGGCAGTTTTCCACACCATTTACTGATTGCAGCCTGAAGGCCCCTGAAGGACCAGATAAACTAAGATTAATCTGACTTTCAAACGCAGTCAAGCACTCAAACACAGTTTTAAATTGCAGCAGATGAGATGAGACACTTTTAACTGCCTCCTTATCTACGTTATGGACAAGCAGCGTAGGAGGATATATGGAATGTTGTATGTGCAGCAGCAAAATACAATTTCTTTGTGAAAATTGAAATCAGGATTATTATAAAATTGACCTTGTCCATCATTTAGTCAAATGGTTTCCTTGAAACGAACTGGGGAACGCTTCAGAGTGGCATTCCGCTCTCACGGTTTCTGTAAATTTTCAGTAGTGGCTTGTGTATTTGGCCTAATCCAGCAGACTTCCGACTACAGACTTTGATTTGGCGGGGCTCTCAGCCTCTGAAAGTCTGCTCCTAGTTAGTCTGGAGCCTCTCTTGCATCTGCTGTGCACGCGCAGCACTGCCTTGGCTCTGCCACCCTTTTCTTTCACCATAAAAACCCTTGTCTAACACTTAGATTGGGCAATTATAACAAAAAAAAAGAAAGCATCAGCCTTTTTTTGAGGCAGTTAACTATACAAAGTTAGTGGCGTCAAAGCTGACTGCTTTATTAACAGCATATGAGCGGCTGGCCGCGTCGGGGGCTGCTGTACCATAACCGGGCCTCCATAGATAGAATAGAATAGGATAGAATAGAATAGAATAGAATAGAATAGAATAGAATAGAATATGTTTATTTATCCCACAATGGGGAAATCGCAGTGTTCCAGCAGCAGCATAAAAGCATCTCATAACTATGTGTACTCCAACAACAAATATCCAGTCATGCTCACGTGTCAAAAAAAAATCTTCTTTTATTTCTACCCTTGAACACAGGAGCCCTGAGAGTTAAGAGGTAAAGTGATAGCCCTGTGCTTCTTTAGTTTTTTTTATTCTTTTATTTCAAAAATGCTTGGGGTGTTTTGTTTTTTTTTTAACGCCAAACAGCAGTTGAGCAGCAAAATGAGACGCTGTAATTGATGGCTCTAAAATAATCTTAATTGTTTGCTGATGGATGTCGGGAGGATACTCACAGAGGACGACACCTGAGATAAGGCCTCGCATTCCTGCAATCGTCCGGGCAACATGTCCACCCCAGGCAAAGGCGCTGTGCAGAAGGAAGGACCGGGCGTTAATACACAGAATACACACGTGTCGCTTTGTAACATTGGAGCCGCGTTGTGCAACATACAGGAGATGTCAGGGACGGCCTGTTCGGCTACGTGAGGCCTGCGCTCCTCTTCAGATCTGCTGTCTGATAGACTGTCTCCCTGCAACCTGGAGACAACACGCAACACGTAAGCCACCGTGCACTGCGGCAGATCGCCCTCAGTAATCTTTTTTAGACAGGCCTGCAGTGTTCTTTTGGGGACTGAAAGCCAGATAAGAAAAACACAAACATATCTCTGCTGTGATGAGGCCTGAGGGATGGTTTATGATGACTTCTAAGGGCCTTTAACCCTGAATTCATCACTGCTTTGGTCAATATGTGTCGAACTACATCGAGTGAAACATATTTGAGGGATTCAGCCATCTCCTAGATTTACAGGCCCTGGCAACAGGAAGGAGAACTTAGACTGAAAAGGCTTTTAGGAGGATGAGCATTTTAGATGTGGCTTCACAGACATTCTCCATCAACAACGCGGAATTAAACACAGGCCTGCACGAAGCTGCTGTTCCCTCTACACATTCTTGATATAAACGCCTCAATGGCTTTTCCATTGGATCCACCAATTTCCGTGAAGCGCACCTCCACACACACGCGCACACACATGCGCAGGAGGTTCTGTGGCAGGAGCTCGTAGCCTTGAGTGAGTGCATAGAGGAGGAGAGGTCGATGCCGGACTGACCACAGCTACGGCCCGAGAGCCAGAGACGTGCCCACAACACACAGGCCACATGGAAATCCACGCATCCAGGCAGCAGTGAGCAGGAGGAAGCAGCACGCTTCCTGACCTGCCGCCGCTTTGTGTTCCCTCAGGCAGAGCGGTGTAAAAACGGCCACAAAAAAAGCTCGATATTAAGGTAATAATAAAATAATTACCATTTACACCTCATGCACGCCTGTAAATGAGGGGTTGAGCGGGGCGGCATATGGAAGCGCGTCTGGAAATCATAGAGGTGAAAACTCGGCTCCTTCTGAGTTTTCGCCTTCTTGCTGTGGGTGCGAAAGCAATCGTCACCTCTGCTTCCAGCGCTCCGCTGTAAAATTCAACAGGCCGAGTCTCGTTCAACAAGCGAGAGGACGGATAAAGTGCACGTGCTCTCACTGAGGCCTCGGAGAGAAGAGAGAGAAGTTTACGCAAGTCACACAGCATAGAGAGTCAATCAGGATTACCCCGCACCAAATGATCTCCCGCCTCTGAGTGTGTGAAAGGGTGTGCACGCACATGTTTTATTTGTGGACTCGTGATTATCTGCACGTGCACGCATGAACTCCCGTTCAACTCATAATTGAAGGATAATTTGTCTCCAGAAACGTACAAAAGGCAGACAAGGCGAGCAACACTTTTTCCAGCTAAATGAGCTGTTTATGGCCCAGCGAGCTGCCCAGAGATGACTGAGTGACCACGACTCCTCCACCGAAATAATAACAAAAAAAAGAAACTTGGAAAGAATATTGTGGCCAGGTTAAAGAGGACAAAGGGAAAATCTGGACTGTTCTGAAAGGAAAGTCAAAGATAGAAGAAGAACAGATGTCTGGCATTTCAGTAAAAAAAAAAAAAAAAAAACACAACGTTTGAGCCAAAAGAACAGTTCCAGTTACAGATGCTACCCCAGCGAGTCGAGGAAATCTAAAGGTATAAACTATCCAAAAGTTCAACAACATCCTGTGAATCAAAGCTGATAAGCGCCGTGAATGAAAGAAAAGTCGGAAACAAACAAACCCGGGACAGACGGGGCTCTGCAGGCGTGCGAGTGTCTGGCGTCTCGCTGAGCAGAGACCAGATTATCTGAGACTGGCATCAAGGTAATCTCCTGCCCACACCTGCCTCTGATCTCACACCCAAAAACCTGCAGTCTGGCCTCTGTGCTCATGCTGTGGGACAGGAAACATGCAGAACTGTTAAAGAATAACAGGGTGAAGTACCAGCAGCAGGAATGGGATCATTTTTAACCGTTTCTATCCTGTCCTCCTCAACAGGACAGCTGCGGGGACGACACTACGTCCATCTCTCCCTGAAATACCTTAGTGAAATACCTTGGAGGCAGGAGGGAGGCTGAGAGGATGATCTGGGCTTCCCTAGTAAAATTCATTACCTCACGACCCCCCCAAAGAAAAGCAGTGTGGACCTTGATCTTCAGGGTGATGATGCTGTGTCACCAACCACTGCCGTTTAAGTCAAACATGAATAAATGTTTCAGAAGTGATGTCATTTTCTGCTAGAGCAGATAGATATGAACACAGAATAGGCCTAGCTGCTGGTTTTACTTGAAAATATCCTGGAGAGACCTCAGATGATTATCAGTTTACTCGTTTAAGATAAGATAAAATGGCAGGCTGTTCCTCTGAAGCTGTGTTAGAACAGGCTGACTTCACAGAGCCGCGTTGTGTAAGAAAAAAAAGACACAAACTCTCTCCAAAAAAGAAGAAAGTGGAGATGTTTACCTGGCACACCTCGAGCAGATGTTGAGTGTAACTTTGGCCTGTGGCTCCAGCTGATAGGAGCTGCGCCCCTGGCTGAACTTGCAGCCGGATGGAGCCAAGCCCGTCACGCCCTCCATCCGCAGGTCATCCAGGTCCTCTGGCAGCGGCGGGCGAGACGCAGAGGAAAGAGGAGGAAAGGAAGGAAAAAAGGAGAGCAGAGGGGGAAACAGACATCACACTTCACTCTGCCTATTGTCAATATGATGAGAAGTCGGAAATTCACCCAGCGTCCAACACGTCGACCTCGTTCCCCCCATGTGCAATGTCAGTGATGTCGGATATGAACATGGCTTCATTTGTAGGTAAAATGTTCTACTTTTATGCTAGTTGCAACCTCTGTTTCACACAAAGTCTGCCTTGTCTGAGAATTTACAGCTGTCCCTGTGATGAAATGCAATCCATATGGGGGAAATTAATGTTTGGATGCGATGCAAAACTACACCGAGATGATGACTGTGCTACAGTACTAAATATTCAGCATCAACAGGAAATAAAAAGAAAAACACCATCACGTGTTACTGTAATAGACAATGTAGTGGCATGGTGAGGAAAAAACACAAATCAAGCCGACAATATGTAATAAAAGAACAGCAATTTAAGCAAAACTCATTGTTTGTTTTTTTCGCTTTTGTGTGCAAGTGCCTGCAAGTCTGTGTATGCGAGTGTGTGTGTATTTGTGTTACATGAAACCAGCACTGATACTTAAAGATCGCATTACCTCGCCTCTCCTTTGGGAGATAAATATGGGCCTCACACCTTGAAAAGGGAGAATGCATGACTAATCACCTGGATTACATTAGATGACTCCTGGCCATGAAAAGCCTTCACCTCCATCCATGAGCGTGGCACGGAGACAGGGAGCCCTACCTCTTTCCTTGAATGTCATTGAAATCATTCTTATATCATAATGAACCGGCATTTAATTCAATATACACTGTTTTTGTATTAGCAGTTTAGCGCAAACTGGCATGCTAAAATGTGCTAAACCTGCTATTGCTACATTGCTATTATTAAAATACTGTCCAGAATTAAAGGTGATGAAATTGCTAACGTTTTTTTTACTTAAAAAGTAAATATTCCACTTGGGGAAAGTGAAAACTCAAACACTGTCAAAAATGTAAAGACTAGGGTCTGCACAAGCATCTGAGAAAAAGCACAGCTTTAGAGTTTTAAGGCCGAAACATATCAGTAATACCCTCCAGCGGGGCTGTATTATATGTCCCATTCATCATGGAGTGCAGTGGAGGCAGCAGGGCCAGAGAGAGCCACCAGCGATTTAGGCACTTCTCCGATCGTGGGAACTGCTCAAGTTCGGTCCTCTGTCTTTATGGCTTCTCCCGTCATCCATTCACACTTCTGGCGACTGACTGATACAGCATGCCAGACTTTCCCTGGGTCAGTCCCCGTGATACAAATCATTATGTGACACTTTGGAAGCACTGATAGCCGCAGCGTTCAGGAAAATGCCAGAAGAAAAACAACGAGGGGCTTGCAACCCTGAAAGCGAACATGACCCCGGCGCGCACAGCTGCTCGTCACCTTACTGCCTTTGTCTCGTTTCCTTCTGGCGGGATTAAATAACACACTAATGGAGTGAGAGACCTCAGTTTCAGAAGGAGGAGAAAGCTAATCTTGAAGGTCACATGGGGAAAAAAATCTGGAGCTCATGCTGAAAACATGTCAGGCCAAGGCTGAAGCGCAGCAGAGTAATTGGTTGAGTTTGCTGCACACGATAGCGTCAATCTAACTTCACGTATGTGCGTTTTGTCTACGCACATTAGTGTATCAACAAGTTCAACCACCCCACCCCACCCCCTGCTCCCTGGTACAGTAGGCTGTCTGGAAACGTGCAAACCGTTCATGAGAACGCGCTGAAAAGTGCTAATGCACGGCTTTCTGACGCTCCCGAATGTGGCGTGAAAGCGGGCAAATTGCTTTGTTTCGAGGGTTTAAATCCCAACCAAGCGTGGAATTCCACTGCAGTAGTGTGGGCTGCCTGTCATCTGCGTAACACAAGTCTGAACCCCGGCCAAGTTGGCTCCTCCAAAAACCGAGAAGTGTTTGGGGAAAAGGAGAAGTGGCGGGGGCTCTACAAACATGCATGGGCTTATCGGGATGGCGTGGGTACGCATGTAAACTGACTGACAGTTGTTATGACTCTGTGATAAATATGTGGAATATTCTTACAGCAGCATAAAAGTCTGATTTCGGGAAAATCACATTATTCATGTCAGCTGCATAAAGATTCATCTTCCAGAAATCAGATTAGAGCACCTCGATTTCCCGTGCATGTGTGTGTGTGTGTGTGAATGTGTGACTGATTTGTTCGTTTACATCTGTGCATATGTAAAGAAAAGAATAGCCAAAATTGGAAAACAAAAACAAACAAAAGACAACAAACATAAAGAATAAACATAGCCTGTCCTGCACGTCTGCTACCTCCCACATCAGGACGGCTAACGCTAACACTGTAGGCGTCTTGTCAACGCGACAACCGGATGTTTTTAGACAACAGGAAGTTTGAGTCTTACGTCACTATGTACGTATACGCTCCCAAAGAAATCTGATAAATGGATTAAAAAATGAAAACACAGTCTTTTGGATGAGCATGTTTCTGAAGTGCATGTAAATCCGTCACATCCAGTGCATGTAAATCCGTCACATCCAGTATTACAATTATCTGATTACTCCCAGGAATTATTACTATAGTCATGCAAAGGTGTTTTATATGACAGGTATTTTGTGTTTCATATGTAAGTTTACACAGGACTTCTCAGTGTCTTCCTGCCATGTGAAACACACTTGTCTCCCCCCCCCCCACACACACACACATACTCACAGCAGCACTTGTATACGTTTCCAGTGCGTCTCCTGTGAGACCAGTTTACCCTGACACTCCCGCAGCCTCCCAGGCTTCTGTCTAGACACAACAACTGTCTGTCCGCACTCGCCCACTCGTTGTGTTTCCACTCCCCGGGCACAGGGGCAGCCATGCATGCTAACCCCCCCCAACTAACCCTGACGCATGGCAGATAAATAAAAGGCCCTGAACTGTGAGATGATGGGATGAGGCGAGGGTGGAGAAATGGAAACTATTTGAGCGATGTGAGCGCAACAAAGGCCCGGGCGACAAGGAATTCCATGCTACAATCACTCCCTCCCGGTAAAGTCAGAGAGAGGCACTGCAGCGTGCAGCGATAAGTGTTTGTGTGAGTTCCCCTCGCTTGATTTAATGGTGTTTGGATAGAGACTGGCTGTCTCTTCTTCTGCCCCTCAGATGCTAAAAACAGAGCAGAACTCATAATTTGTGCACTTACTTTGCCGTTACTTAATAAACACCTTCTCAGATGATGCGCTGACAGACGTACGAGGTGCGCCACCACACACGTGAAGTGGGGAAATGGGCGCGCTCGCACCTTTTCATCTTCTGCGCCAAAGCAGAGGTGCTTGATGGCCCTCCGAGAATTACTGCGTCTCGTGAAATAATTGAATTTTCCATTCTTTCACGAGCTGTGACGGCGTCTTGCCGCATAACTCTGGCCTCTAATTAATAGCCTGCAAGTGCTAGAAGCCTTGTTCGGCGCTGCGTACAGTCGCACACACACACACACACACACACACATACACACGTGTGAATGCCACGCAGATAAAACGGGGTGCTAAGCCCTTGGAGGGACACTGGTAGACCTCACACTTCTGCCCTCACACACACAAACACACATACCAGCATTTGCTTTTCATTAGGCCCCGAGCGCTGCCTCCACCCGGTGGTTAGCCGTCGCGCAGACATCTTTGATGTGAGTCGCAGTGGAGACGCAGTAGTTTAGCTTTGTAATAAAAACAATATTCCAACTAACTTTTTTATAATTGCGTCTCAGTTTTCAGTGCCCCCCCACACCCACCCACCCACCCCTACCTCTGTCCCATCCCACCATCGTTTGGCTCCACGGCCTCTGTGAGGTCTTATCACCTTTTGAAGATCTACTAATAACTGTGGATTAGATCCACGCGCATCAACGCGCTGCCAATCCCTCTGCAGGATTAGGACTTTTTCCATCTTCAAAGTTTCCAAATGATTTTGGAATGAATATTTGAGCTGCGTGAAAACCATTTCTATCGCGCCCAAAACATGAATGTGTCTGAACAAGAGCCTTGGCAGACGTGATGGCCGGAGAAACAGATCTGAACTGAAAAACAAACACGCGTGATGAGATAATGCGTTGTTTAAAAGTGAACAATCCTTCTCCTTTGGCTCCCACCACCTGCATCTCATTCACAGAGGTTGCTGTTTTGCCGCCTGTTTGTGATAGAGACGCAGATAGGCAGCGAACGGAGGCGCAGCTCGACATTTGCAAACCCACAGAAAACAGCGCCGCCGTGTCCGTCCGGATAATCTCCTCAGTTAATCTGAGTTTATGCGCACGGGAGATTGCGATGGGAAATGTTCTGCGCGATGACGACTTCAGATTTAAGGCGAAGTTGGATCCCAGCAGGCTACTTGCCTGTTGATAATTGCTTCCAGTAATACCTCTGTCAGGCCACAGCAATCTGCCTTGTGATTAGGGGATCCATCTGCACTGGAGACTTTAACAGGCGTCAAATTGGGCGCAGTTAGACTTTTACTGGGACATTCCTCTCGCCCTCAGGCCTCAAATCCTTTAGAGATGAGCCCATCCCTCAAGTTTAATTTCAAGCAAAAGATGTAATGAGACATCTACTCACGCCACTGGGAGCTCCGCCCCCTTTGCGCCTTTTCTTGTGAGGATGACACAACTGTGTGTGTGTGTTTTTTTTTTTCATTGTGTAACACATCTACCGTATCAACAGAAACTCTTCTCTCGGGTGATTAAGGTAGCGTGTGTGTGTGTTTGCATGTGTGTTGACATAAGCAATTGTTGGCTTGTCTGCTGCAGCAATCTGCACGGTTGTCTCAGGTAGTGAAAAAGAGCTCCCGTGTGTGCTGCGAAAGCGCGGACCTTCGTAGATTGCGTTACTTAATTAGATCAAATTATACAAAATAAGATAAACGCACAACAGCCACAAGGCCCATGGAAACACGCCGTTGCTACACACGAGGCGCGGTTTAGCATGTTAACACGCAAACAAATGTGTACTTTTTGAAACAGCCTCCCAGTTTAAGACCATTTTTAAAAGCGTTCAATAATCTTGGTATTGATTCCTAAATATTATTTTGAACAGAAATATTACAGGAATGTTTTCTGAGCTGAAGATGAACTTTTGATTCATTTTAAATCATGTTTTTTTTTTTTTTTTTTAGTGCAAGCTCATGGGTCAAGCATTTGCCAGGAAAGTACAACAGTTACTGTTGTTTAGGTGCCACTGCTCCGTTTTATTATCTCACTCAACCGCTGGTTTCACCACATCTTCCCTCCAGGAAGTGCCAAATTTATGGCAAGAATTTCAATTAGGCTTCCCTTAATGTCAAAAACAGACACATCCTTCATAGCCACCATAAATCTCATAAGGCCAGCTTCACACCTTCACCACAGAAGGTTATTTAGTGGGACCAGGTCAAAGTTCAAGGCCCGCAAGAGCCGAAAACCAGACGCATGAATCACTGGGAAGCAAAGATCTGCTTGTGAAACGATACTCAACGCTAAGCCAGTGTGCTCGCGTGTTCTTCCTGATCGAGGAAGATGTAAGGTCCTGACACAAGGGGCCACACACAGGCGCTGTCAGTCACGCGGCAGACGCTGCTCCTCACTGTCGCTTCCTGGGATCCTGTCTGAAACAGGGAGGCTTGCTCTTCATCACATCATCACAGTGTGTTAGTAATTAGTAATTAGTTTACAATCAGGACTACACGCTGCCACCAGACACATCTTCACTTTTTTTTTTTGTTTTTTGGCCAAACATGACATCAAGCAGAAGTCTGTATCTCACTGAATCTGAATCAGTCTGAATCTAAGTCATTTGTTTTCACATTTGTCACAATTACATATGTTTAAGGGCAGGACTAAATAAGAAAGAGGGTTCCTGAGAGGAGTTGGTAAATCTGTAATCTGATTTTAGCTCCTCTTTCAGACTATGAGCATGAGCAAATCAACATTAAGCCTGCTTGCTCTTAATAATTATATTCACTCTCCTCTCCTGGCCAACACTCTTACAAACCGCTCCAAAAGGGTTATTTTCCTCATAAGCTCTTTGATCCAGGTGCTGATAAAAATACACACTGAAAATCCTTCTGCTGGAAATGGCCATGGGAATTAGTCACTCACTCTCTTTGTATCCTTTAAGCCTGCTTTTATAATGCGTCCCATTCTCACACTGGCGCTGGAATTGCTTCGCAACAGGAGGATCCAGCACTCCTTTCCTGCCTCCCAGTGGATATTTATGATATAAACGATGCTCGTTCAGGCTGTAGGCTGGTCTCTCCTACTCCATAGGTTTGGAAGGAATAAATGGCTGATCACACCGGCACCACAGGACATTTACTTTCATGTTTCTTTATGTTAATGAGCAGGCGCGATGGTGACACTCAGAGAAACTACAGAGAGACGACTAATTCAGATCTGAAGTTTTTTTTGCAGCAAAGAGAAAACAGACTATAGACTGAGATGTAATATCATGAGGCTTACTGTGCTCTTAAAGTGTGGGTTTTGTTTTTGTTTTTGCCCTGATTATAAGTAAAGGATTGAAAATAGTGTTGTAATGTCGTATTCTGACCACTAGATGTCAGCAGAAGCTAAGCCGTTTTAACACTGGGACTGGAGTAAAGCCGAGTTTTACCATAATGGTTAACAATATTAGACAATATATACAATAAAAATCCATAAATGTCTTGTTCGTGACACAAGACATGAACAGTCCAGATTGAGTTGAAAATTCAAACTCACTAGTTTAGTCCAATCACAAGAAACCTGACTTGTGACTCTATCCCTGCTCTGGTAATGGCCATGAACAGCTGTGTGTATTAATATTAATTAATCACGTAGACGTAACTAGGAAGCCTCTTCTTTGGTATATCAAAGTATCACTGCCAAGTATTTGGTCATGAAGCAAAATATGTGCTGTGCCTGTGAGTCTAGTTCAGTTCATCAGCTGTGTGATATAAAGTAAACTCCAGACACAAAGGCAAACACATCTGTTCAGTCTGTTTCAACACAATGAAAAACCATAGACAATGCATTTGAGTCCTAGTAACTAAATAACCAACCAAGTCATTCAAAAATTACCATCTTAACTTCGCACACAAATAAATGCATACGTGCGCGCGGATGCACGCACATCATCCATCCATCCATGCATCCATGCATCCATCAACCTAAACTCTGTAATGTTTTTGGCCTGATTGTGGATAGACTCAAAGGCCTGCTGTGAGGCAGCTGGACAGTGGTGTAAAGACTTAACTGTAGCTAACTGTAAAGCTTGAAGTACCTAGAAGCTCCATGGCATCGTCCTCATCCTCCATCTCGTCCTCTGTGACCATCTCGGGGCTGTGGACCGAGTCAAAGGAGTCCTGGGACAGCATGGCGGCTAAGAGCTTCTTGTGCTGCTGCTGCTGTTCCCTCAACCCTCTGCTCTTACTTTCCAACTTGAGGCTGTAGGGGGCCAAAGAGCGGATGGGGCGTAAGAGGAGCTATCACTGTTTCATTTAATTCAACTTTTAAAAGAAATGCTCTTCAGTGTATACTCTCTATTCTGTCTGATGAGGGAGGCTTATGTTGAAATATTAAACCCAAACAAAAGCAACATGATACTGCTTTTAAAATGCATGAGTTTTGTGCAGAGGCTAAGATTAATATTCAGCACCGTATAGAAAAAAATCAGCAAGACAGCAGTAACAAAATCAAGTCATTCTCCTTTATTTCTTTTTCTGAAAAGCTATATCCTTCCTTTTGAAATTGTATTGCTTCGCCTCCAGCATAGATTACTGTTGAATAATGACTGTATAATGTCTCCTTCATACATAATTGAAGCCTCAGATATGTTTATGAAGGCCGACTGTTGAGTTACCGCTATGGGGAAATTAATTTCCATATCCCACGAGCAGAAGACGTGGATCGGAGTTGTGGAGGACTATTAATTTGATGATAATCTTAGTTTAATGGCTTCTATTTACAGTTAATGTGGAAGGGTCACAGAGTTGACCATTTTTATACTCTGTACGGCACCACTGTAATAATTAAATCCATAAGCCCGTCTTTGGAACTAGTGCTTGATGACGATGTTTGACTGGTTTTGTGTGGAAGGAGGGACGCTTTCCTCTCATTCCACTGGGCAGACTGTCAGAAGAAGTCACTTCTTCTGACAAAGAGGTGTCTGATTTCCCCCGTGACCCCTGGGCTTATTTTTCCTGACCCCGGCACCAATCAGCTGCCAGCTCTACTTAAGGACCTCAGTGACCGCGGGCGAGAAACGGAAGGTCGGTAAATCAGACAAGGAAGAAGTGACCACTCCAGACTGTCAGTCTTTCAGAGCAGATTTAAAATGAAATTTGTTTTAGATGAATAGCACATTAACATTTCCGTTTTACTGATCAGGCCAGCTCATCAATTATGGGGGTTTATGTGACCCTCTATGTATCAGAAGAGAGAGCGAGAAACAAAAAGCAGCTTTAGTGGGCGACCAAAGACTGATACATCAGCTCAAGTCGCAGTGAAATTGTCAAAAACAGGACGTTTTTCCAAACATCAAGCCGAACGTTTCCCCCGGCCTGCAGCGAGCGTGCAGAAATGAGGTTAGCTTTAATTTGAAATTGGGCTGAAGCATTATCGTGGCAAGCATGTTTGATGGGGCCTTTGAAATGGGATTATCAAGCCCGTTCAGATGGGCATTCCTCGGGCAGCGCAGCCAGAATTCCACCTCCTAATTTTGCCAACAATAACTTTGCAAAGACTCCAAAAGTTTCGAACTTTTTATCTCTCTTTTATGATTAGCACATGCACCCGCTTGTACAGACAGCGAGAGATGACACATTTCTGTGTGTGACGCAGCACCGACCTCCCAGCGGGGCTGTTGTCGCCGCTCCAGCACACTTCCATTTTAGCCCGAGGGACCGGGGGGTGCAGCATCTCGGCAGCCAGAGGGTCTGCGTCCTCATCCTCTCGTCCAACCCACTGCCCGACCACCCGAGGGCGCAGCACCGGGTTGTAGCCTCCCAAATTCTGAAACAAAAAGAAACACGTAGCGCAAACAGGAAGAGAACCATGCAGATTTAGCAGAGACGTGAGCACCCCTGACCCGTCTGAGATCAGACTCTTTAATATTTTATTCCCAGCACATTTACAAGCCTAAAGAAACACACTATTGTCTGTGCATGATGAGAGGAGGTGTTTAGTATTCGTTTCCCTTTCCCATCTCCGCTGGTGAAGACGGAAAAGCTCTGGGCTTGGAGCCAAGGACCTTGGACATGTACACCACACCAGATAAAAAAGCCAGGGCCTGTCAGAACATATGCTGCATCTCTTGCAGGTGCATGATTACTAAATCTGTCTGTGCGTCTCCGTTGTGTTCGGAGAGAATCGTGGCTGGGCAGCAAAAAAAAAGACAGCACGTGTACTGGAGTGTCGGTCTCACACATCTCTGCCAGGAGAGGGCAGTTCATCAGTCACAAAGTGTGACGTTCGTTTGATGAAGGTGCAGAGGGATGACTGACTCAGCCATTTCCATTAATAATGCCAGCGTGTTTAGGTGTGTATTGAGAATGAGGGTATCACTGTTGTCTACCTGGTCGAGCTCATCCGAGACGACGATGCCTGCGAAAAGGAAAAAACGACTTTAAGCACAAAGAACTAATGAATTCTATTCAAAATTTCATCTCATGTGGGCCAAAAGCTTAATGTGGGCTTGTAATATTAGCCGCTCGATCCAGTTTCATTTGCAGAAAAGGTCTGTAGTTTATTTCCGTTAGTCGCTCAAGGTGTCTGCGTCCACTCACTGCGCGACAGGCTCTCCAAGGCCTTCCCCAGCTTTTTGCTCTCCTGCAGGATGTGGTTGAGCTCGTCAAAGTCCCGACTCTCCCTCCAGTCCCAGGACGGGTACTCAACCGACCGTGGCACTGGACAGAGGCAGAAATTAGCTCTTAATGCTAATCTTTTAGCACGTTCCCTCGTCTCGTTCAGCCACAGCTGGATGTGTGTTTGTCCAAACAGGATTTTGTGAATCAGAACATGGAATGGAAACACATGTAGGAAAGTAAACATTTCCCTTCCCAGCTCAGTGGCTGGATGGAGGCCAGCGGACAGCGCCTGTCGGCCCCTTTGATTAAGATTCAAAAATAACTTGGGCGGAAGCAGGAAATGACCCACATACTGCACTGACAGCTCGCATAGGATGGGTAATTCATGAATTGCATTAAGGAGATTATTGGAATTCGGTTTTAAACATGTAAGTGTAGCCCACCTAGACCGTGGCACCATTCCATTCTGTTTACACATATAAACAGAAACGTGAATATTTGGCATTTTTCCTGCAGCCTTGTTTAGCCTGCTGAGCCGCTCGGTGTTGCAAACAGAGCAAAGGTCTCTGAAGAAAAGTTTCTTCTCCTGTGTTGTGATAACCCAGACTGGGGTTAAACGAGCAGGATCTTGTGTTCATTAGACGCTTCTTTTAAACCTTAAAGTGTTTTTTCAGTATTTTTTTCACTTCAAAAGTGACGCAGACCCTGGGTCAGCCCAGCCTGCTTTTCTGACGTGTAATACTTCAGCGCCGCGACAGTTTATTACCGGGCTAAAAAAAAAAAAAAGCCACCGCATTAATTTTGCATTACGTTCGAACTTTGCAAATGATCCATTTGCAGAGCAGGAAGCAGCAGAGAGAATCTGTTAAAAGTAGAACTTTCTAATGAAGTCATCAGTGGTGCTTTGAAAGGCCTGGAGGAGGACGTCAGACTGTACACTGTGACTAACTTTAATAAGATATCATTATATGCGTTTCAAACTGGAGATTGAAGTCAACAGAGTGTGTAATTGGGACACAAAGGATACTAGAGGTATCAAAACACTTAGCGTTACATTCTGCAGCAGAGTAAGTGTGTGTGTGTTCTTTTACTTGCTACATATTGAATATCAACATACTTTTTCTACTAGGATGAGATTAGAATTGTTTTGGTCAGGGTCAGGACTTTAGTTGTGATGGTTAGAGTGAGGGATAAGTGTATACTAGTAATATACAGTAAGGATAAGTGTGTGTGTGTGTGTGTGTGTGTGTAGTGTGTGTCCTGCTCAGAACTTACCAGACTTGGATTCCGGTGAGGGAGGAGAGAGGCTGGACACAGCCAGGTCGCTCTTGGATTTTTTGGGCTTCTTTGGGTGAATCTGCCACGGCTTCTCATAGTTGCTGTACTCCCTACGGGGGTTTTTGGACTCTGTCGGGAAAGACAGTTCTGCTCAGAACGTCCCGGTGTGCACGCTCGAACATGCAAAGATGCATTTTTACCAACCCGGGGAACTCTGTGCCCACAGTGCTGCAGAGCCAGAGAGAGCTCTCTGCAGCTTGCTGGGGCTGTCTTGCTTGGTCTGCAGGTGATCAATGAGAAAAGGAATTGGATGGTCTGGAGTCTCAGTTATCAGTTTGGTCATCAACTCCTACAGCAGGAGAGCAAAGCAGAGAGCTCTTCAATGAAAAGGACACAACAAAAGGTGTGAAAGAGTGTGGTGGAGAGCATGAACTGAAAACCACACATGGATCAAATGGCCAAACTGTAGTCAGATTGACAACATTCATGTCTAATCAGGTAATTGTTGGGTGGCGGGGTGGGATTCCTCCCTGGCAGCTCTGACACCATGTGAATGTACAAACAGGGAGTGTGCCCATTGTTTCTGAATGCGGTCTCTAGAACTGGGAAAACCCTTCTCTCGCTCTCCCCCTCTCTCTCTCTTTGAATGATCTAAAAGGAAGAGAGATATATGTATTCATGGATGAATGCTGAGTGATAGGACAGAACTTGTGGATAATTCTCCATTCTTGTCTGGACACCACAGCACCACCAGCACATACTGATGTCAAATTGCACGAGCTAGGAGCTGCAAGGCCACGACCACATCTGCAGCACAGGTCTGTGCAGCTCTCTGAGGAAGATATCTCTGTGGCCTCTGGCAGGTTGTTGTGGTGGACATAATTGACAATCTGTCCCCAAGCCAAGAGGCACTGAACGTCCTTGGAAACTCACAAAGACGTCCCCGGGGACGGTGAAAGTCACACTCTCGTCAGTCCTTGTTTCATCCTGAGCAAACTCCTCTAACTGAAAGTGAAAAAGGTCAAACAAAAAACTGAAAGACACAGGAGGAAACCACAACACTAACTGGAGATGAACAGCTAAATGGAGGGGTTCCTGGGATAAAGTCCATCCATCCATCCATCCATCCATCCATCCATACACTCACTAGCTAGGGTGATGCATTATTTCCTACTAGTAGATCCATGTTATGGATCTTATTACAGAGTTGCAGATATACTTGAGACTGTTTCAGAAACCCAGATTCTGACCCCTGAACAAGCGTCAGTGAAAGGAGAAACCCCCTTTTAACAGGAGGAAACCTGGGACAGGACCAGGCTCATAGAGGGAAACCCTCCTGCTGATGGCCAACTAGGTAAAGGAGGAGGGGAAGGGGTTATGGGGAACACATTGTCATTAAAACTCACTGAACTCTTCTCATTAACGGCACTGGCTGCAACTGGTTTGCTTTTGAAACACGCAAACACACACCTGTGTGCACCTGTTCCATGGGTTTTCGTGTGCAAGCATCATTAGAGCGGGAAGGTAAACGGTTTGATGATGCCATGGAATGGGTTCCAGACCTCGAGTAATCTAAAATGATGAGAACGTGGGAGAGGAGATGCCATCGGGAGCCAACAGATAAGCAGAGATGCTTTCATCTACCCCCACATCTGAGACGGATGACCTCTCGCCATTCACCTGCAACGCTGCCTCGGGTTCCCCTCCCATCGCTGTAATCATGCTCTGCTGCAGAGGACTTGTTTTTTTTCATACTTGCTTGCAAGACACGGAGGAGCCGTGTGATAGGAGTGTGGATATTTACAGGGATTTCTTAAACCAAACACACTGTGAAGACTACTGATTTGACCGTCTGACTAAAAGACTGCAGCGTTAAACAATCAGGGAACGAGGTTAAAAAAAAGCACCTCTGATTAAAAGAAAGGAACCAATTATAATGAGCTTACAACTTCAGCTGAAGCTCATCATCTTTGGTCCTGAAAGAAATGGTAAAAAAAAAAAACAAAAAAAAAAAAACAATAAAGCATATTAAATATTTAGCAGATCTTTTGAAGAAGCAGAGTAAAGAGTTGAGCAATGTGCTACAGAGCTATTCTTTGATACCGCTGCAAGAGCGAAGCAAGCCCTTTAAGGAGCACCCATCAGTTCATGTCTGTTTTAAGATAATATTTTGATGCTCAAGTGTCAAAAGGGGATAATATTTTCTCATTTGGATAAGAGAAATCTTCTGTAAACACTGAAACCAAAGAGCAAACTTAATACTAAAGACTGTTAAAGACACTACAAAACGAGTGTGTAAATGTTGATAAATGCAATCATCCAACAGTCTTTTAGTGAAAACAGCAGTTTAAGTAGTTAAATAAATGAAAGCTAATTGGTTCTGCATCCTGCATCCCCAACATGACTATCAATTAAACTAGTTAGCCATCAGCCTGCTCGGACTCTATGTGGACAAGATAACTTAATTAGCATGCAGCGTGGCCACTACACACTCTCTCTGTCCCCCGTACCTACTCATCTTACTTACAATCTTCCTCACTTTGGGCCTTGTAGTCGGATCCCTCGGTTATCCTTTGTTTTCCCTCCCTGCTACTTTCTGTACTCCCCAAGGACCACCCTGGCTTCAGGCTGCCTGTTCAGCTGCCTGTCTTATAATTACTCTAACTGCTCCTGAAGGGCGGCCGTATTGAAGCAAGCATGACCAAACAGCCTGTCACGCCGAGTCACCAACCTTTGCCGAAGCCAACGACAGGAGCCTCTGGAAAACTGAAAACATTTTGATGAATGGACTGCTTAGTCACGATAAGCACTCTGAGGTAATGAACCTGCATTCATTACACTCACCGTCTCATTTTTAAGTGAAAACAAATAGAAATAAAACGATGTGCTGCCGAGATGAAATTACTGTTGTATTTTTACCACGCGTGTGGGAGGCACAATGACAAAGTAACCCTGTCAGACAGGAGCAACTCCAACTGTGTTTGCAGATGTCATTAGCCCTCCTGCATCCTTCCTCACGCATCAGCTGGACCGCTTTCCTCATTCTGAATTACCTGCGTGTTTCTGTTGACGCATTTCCTGCAGCTACGCTGTAATGGTCGCTAGTGCAGGCCCTCTGAGGTGAGTTTTCATACAAACCGTCCAATTCTATGGTCAAATAGAGCAACTAACAACCAGAATAGGTTCAAACAGCCCAAACTGGGTCAAAGAGGTAAGGTGGTTAGCCAACCAGTATGACTAACCAGCCTCTTAACGGCAGGTTACAAACACAACACAGCTAGGTAGGTTAAGTGGACCCAAAACGGAGGTTTTGTAATGAGCAGCCATGCACCTTAAGGGTTAACCGCTACATAACGAACCACAAAAGGAGCCTAGTAGATAATTAAATATTTTGATTTGGACTTAAACTAACTCTGTTTGAGACCTGCTAGAGAACAGGATGACACCATTATTGGTGATTAAAAGTTAATTAGTATAAAAAAAAGTGTGTACAACTGTGTATTCTGACAAACTCTGTGACTACGATCAGGGTAGCAACTGGGTCAGTTATTTAAAAAAGCAGCTACCGTTTCAAAGATCTTGGTGTTGACGTAACTTCACTTCTGTCCTCACAAACATTTCATAAATCACCAGCTGCGTCTCATCAGAAGGAATAAAAAAATCCCTGCTGGCCATCACACAGACTCGTTAACACTGAACCAGCACCACGGCTTTGTGGGGGAAGTGTAATTACAAAGATATTAACA
This sequence comes from Pao palembangensis, assembly GCA_015343265.1. Taxonomy (NCBI): domain Eukaryota; kingdom Metazoa; phylum Chordata; class Actinopteri; order Tetraodontiformes; family Tetraodontidae; genus Pao; species Pao palembangensis. The sequence goes on from CM027086.1 coordinate 15,009,289, forward strand.
ATTACTGTGAGCAGGGAACAAAGATGTTTAGTGAATTTTGCATAATTCAAATACAATTTTATTCCTGCTTTTGTACTGTCTCATCTGAAATCAGTTCCATGCTTCTCATTTCTAGAGTATTAAGTAATATTCAGACTTCCCGCTCTAAATGAAGCAGCGTAGCAGCAGAAAATATTACCGCTTTTACTGCTCTCTACCTGGTCCCCAAGGAAATTCTAACCAAATTCCCTTCAATGGACGCACATGAGACACTTGAGCAAAGCGTCAATTATTATTGTTAATTAATTTACTAATTCATACAATATTGTCTTAAAATCATCTAAAGTATACAATAATTTTCATTCAAGAAATATCTTTTATTGTAATACCTGTCGGATAATGTAATAAGTAGGTTAGTATTGCCAATAGTATCATTATTAACTATGGAGTTATGGTATATTATTATGACAAATTGATTTTTAGGGAATGCAAATGTGTGTTTTATTAAAAATAAGAGATTAAGTCAATACGAGCAGAGTGGCAAATAAAGAGTGGAAGTCGAGCTGAGGGGGACAGGTGGAGGAGAGGAAGACGACGGTTGGAAAGACAAACAGAGCTGAGCTGGCTGCTATTTTTACAATCAGACTTCCTGTTTCTTTGCTGTCCTGGGTCTCTGTCCATGGTGCTGAAACACACCCCGCTGCCGCTCCTCACGCCCTGTTTAACATGCAGAGTGTGCCACGGAAACCAAGCATCAGCACTCTGGAAACATGTGTGCACGCCCGTCAGCATCTGAGCCAGCCCGCCGCATTCCTGGCATTCCTGTTTTCCAGGTTCTCCCTGGCTCACACTTCCATGCCCCTGCTCTCAGATAGAAAATCCACACATAAAGGATGAAGTCATGCTCTCCCCCTCACACACACACACACAGACACACACCTCGCCCTGACACCAACCCACAGGCAGGTAGACATGAAGGCAGCCCTGCTGTGCAGCAGCCTGTGAATTACAACTGCTCCAACTTCAGCAAAGTGACACACAGCTGAGAGACAGACACACAGAAAGAAAGGAAAAGGGGGAGGAGGAGGAGGAGGAGGACAAGGGGGGATGCTGGTCCAGCACAAGCTTCAGACGTGAAAAAGCAACATCAGGAAGGAAGGATGAGGTTAAAATAAAGCAATGTTGCAGTATGACACAGAGCAGAGGGCAGAAAATGATGTTTTAATTCAGTGTGTGTGTTTGTGTGTGTGTGTGTGAGAGAGAGAGAGAGTGAGAGGAAGAGAGAGTGGGGGAGAGTGAGACTTTGTTCTGGTTCTCATATTGCAGATGTGCGCTCGTCATCGGGCACAGATACAGATTTTCATAAAGCACGTTAACGAGAAAAAATAAATAAAATGAAAATAAAACCCCTCCGCTTCAGCCAAGAACTTCCGTCGAGTTGCGTTCAAGAGCACTCACCTGAAACAGAGGTCCGATCTTATTCCGTTCCAGATACGACTGAATTCTGGACTGTTGCGGAGACGCCATGAAGAAACTGCTGCGACTCTGGAGGAGGAGGTGGGGGTAGGGTGGGGGGAGCTTTTAACCAGATGAAACCATGAGGGTAGCCGGTGTCATTCGTCCTTCAGCTCAGCAGGCGCCTCAGCGTGCGTAATGACACCGCGGTGGGAGTGCGAGCAGGCGGCTCCGTGCCCGGCTCCTTCTGCAAGACTCAGCCCGGGACCATTCCCAGTGTGTCCCCCCCACCCACAGACACTGACGGTGGCGGCAGCTCGCCTATGGAAGCCAGCAGCTCGGCAGCTCTGTGACAGAGATTACAAATCTTCCGCTCACTGGCTGCCGGCGGCGGTGGCGGGGCCACGCCCATCCCTCCCCGCCGTTCCCAACCCTGGCGTCCACCTGAACGTCGAGCAAAAACGCCCAAACCGACGTGCACACGCCCCATCGGGAATAAACACAGGTTCAGCCTGTTTAGAAAATCGCTGCAGCGAGAAAAAGAAAGTTTATTTATTCATCACCTTTACTTATTTGTGAGCAGCACTGCAGGAAAACAGTGTGGACTTAAGAGAAATTATAATCAAGTTTGTGAAAAGTGAACAAAACCTTTATTGTTGTCATGGGAAACAATTCTATTCTGATATCAATTAGACATCGAGTTAATGACTTCATAAAATATATTTATTAAAAGCCTTGTGTTTTTACAGGTGTTCACTGTGATGTTCTTATGTTTTAATAGAGACAAATATTCACACAGCATGGTAAAGAAAATGCTATAGCAGACTAAAGGATCTGATGGATACAGTTTATTACCACTGATGTGTTTACATAGTAATATTCTAGATGTCCATCTAAGCTCAAATAACAGAGACTTAAATCCTGAGTATTGTTGATATCAGATAACATTAGCTCATAGCTGTGCTGTCAATACCAACTGTATGCTATTTATGGATATACCACTCATTATGGGACATATTTGTATGCGCACACTAAATGTATATATTTACAAAAAAGAAAAAAAGGGGGGGGGGGGGGGGGTTGAGGCAGTTAACAAAGACACATGGCTCTGATTGGTTATGGAAAACTAAGAGAATCAATAAAGCTTGAAATAAAATCTGAAGGCAGAGAAATGATTGGTTATTTGGAACTCAGCTGCAAAACCAATTTGACTCCACTGTTTTTCATCATAATTCATTTTTAAAGAAATAAAACTAGTAATGTGACAGATGTCACACGTGAAGGGGTTACTTTTATTGCATTATCTTGGTATAACTCTTATATTTGATCATTTCTTAATTTCTGAAGTCACTGTATCGATATCTAAAAATCATATGACGACAGACACAAACATGTAAAAGAAATACAACAGAAACAAAGTATGAAAAATACTATTTACGGCTTTTAAGGTCTATTTACATATCAGGCAGCTATGCTGACGTCTGACACTGGACCCAGTAGTTATCTAATGGGATCATCCTTCATGTTTACTGGGGGGTAAAGGGGATTCCTGGAATGAAATGCTGCACCACATGACCTTTTCCCAAACTTCCTGGTTGCAGTGCATTATGGGTCACCATCTGGCGGCGGAGGCTGGCACAACTTGTACAACCTGGCGAGAAACACAGAGACAAACAGACTTATGCAGTGAGTCCCACATCACTTTTAAAATGAGACCTTATCAGGCAGCGTGAACCGTGATCAGCAGAAGACATTTGGCACGGCAGTCGGTTCGACTGCAACAGTCCGACCATTACGTCCCAGCACTAAATGTATTTTATGTCAATTTCACTAAAAGGCTCAAAAGGGCCCCCTGTCACACCACAGCCTATATCTCAGCCAAGCGACCAACCAGGAAAACGCTCAGTCAGGAATTACACATGTTTCCATCTTCCCCCTGATTCTGATGGAAACATGGATGCTGGGAAATCAGCCACAAAAGCCAGATGTAGCAATCTAATCTAAGATTTTATTGTTGTTGTTGGCTCCTGATGAACAGGCAGCGGCTGCAGTTTTACCTTGGGACTGATGACGGCGTGCGATCCCTCACTCCCAGATTCTTGGCAGAGTTCTGGACTCTCGCTCCCTGAAAGACATCAACAATTCATGACGTCTTTGCATCGGTTTGAAAGAACACATGCAAACGGTGCAGAACACCGTCACAGAGGGCAAAACGCAAGAAGTGGCGGTGCTGGTCGCACGTGTGGGTGGAAATTATTAGCAGATAAATGACTTTGCGCATTCCTGAGTTTTGTTGTTGCCGTTTCAGGTCTCCACAAGATGTGGATGCGATGCAGGAGCATGGAGCGATGCACACGGGCCAGAAAACCACACTGCTGAATCAAAAATAAGGCATTAGCTGACCTCTCGCTCGCAATTCTGCCATCTATTACAGCTCTGGCTGAGCTAGCAGAGTGGCGTCAGCACTGGTCCGGCCGTCACGGCCATCTTTTCTCCTGCCTCAACACAGAGACTGTCCAAAGCGAGACGGTAATTAAAGAGGATGAGACGGGTTAGCGACATCTGAGGTAATAATTACATTCGGAAAATAGAGTAAATCCCCTTGTTTACAATAAACATTGATTCAGCCATGCATTTAAAATGCCAAATGCAGTTTTTATCGCGCTTTTCTATAATTCACATTTTCACTTTTTGCATGAATTAATAACAATGGTGAAACTTGAGGGTCAACGTGGATGAAAGAGTGAGATATCCAAGGAGGGAGATCTCATTTATAAGTACGTACGACACAACCTATAAAATGGATCTGGGTTTGGCTTCATGGGGAGTAAATATGAAAAAAATTAAGAAAGAAATCTTTTGATGTAGTTCAGATTCAGACAATACAATGTACGCTCAGTCAATACAGATATGCTGGTGATGGATTTCTTTTCTTGTAGTTTGATGAAATAAAAGAAAGTTGAATTTAGTTATCTTCTGAATCTTCTGTGAGCAGGACAAACACACACACACAAACACACACACAGAGTGGGTCAGTGATGTAAGAAAACAATAAACATCTAATGACACGTGTAGAAAGCAATATAACCTGTCCGTGCTTACATCCCATTTCTACAGTCTTGCACCGTATCATCCACAAGAGGTTTCCTTTAGTCGCAGTAGCACTCAAGGTCGCATGGTGCATACCTCTGGCTCGTAGCCCGGCTCTCTGACTGTACGGCTGAAATATCCTTTCTCCCACAGGATCTCGGCCTTGACCATCAACCTCTCCTCTCGCTGCGAACAGCAATTTAACCGCCACTCAGAACTCCTAACAAGAGTCTGAGGTACGGGCCAGGGTCCTTTCAGAGCTACATCCTTGTGTGGGGTGAAAATGTGCCTACAGCGAGGAAGGTAATGGGAACGGATTCCCAGCCAATCTGTTTGGTTTTACATTTACCATTTCCCCTTTTTATTCCCCCGTACTTGGTCAGAGTCGCATTCTGGTGGAAAAGATGGTGCAAAGGCCCTATTCTTTTCATCACACTTACGTTAGCTGCCTTTATAAATAATCTCAATTATCTTTTCCTTTAGGAAACACTGTCTGAGAGACGTCTGACGCTAATGCTCTTTTGGAAGTCTTGCTGACTTAATTAAGCACACAGTTTATCTAATGGCTGCAGATGTTGGTAGTGTAAAACATGACAAGTCGGAGAATTAGCCCTGCAGCATGCTAATACCAACACCATAACCCTCAGAACTCGCTTTATTCACTGTTCCAACCCGTCTGGGGACGTGCAGAGCCCAAAGCAAAGCTGTTAGATACTACATACCTGTTTCCTCATGACATCAGTGGCCTGCATGATGCAGCGGGGGGGCAGTCCGTGGTTACGGGCCAACAGGATGGCTTGCTCCAGTGTCACACTGAGGGTGCAGCTGCAGCAAAAGAGAGAAAAAAACACTAAGGTCAGGCTCTCTCTGCACACTGTTGTAATTTAAGCGGTGGATGTTGCTGAGTCATCTTTCATGGAAAATTAAGTGATTTACTGTTGATGCATGTAGCGAAAAAGGTAATGGAACCGTCAAGCAATTCATCTGCCTGATTCACAGATGTTGCAGAGTGAGGGTTTGGCAGAGGATAACCCTGTCCACAAGCTTTCTTGCTAATCAAGCATCTTTTCAGGGGGAAAAAAAGATGAAATTGTAGAGTGAAATGCCAAAAGTTAGTCAGTTTGATAGCAGACAACCTGTTGCTGATGTCACCTTTTTCGCCACTTTGCTCATCTCCTCACGCGTGACTCATTACATTTGCAGCTTAAATGTCACTCATATCAACCAAAACTACAGAGCAAAAACCACCCCCCCCAATTGCTTTAACCAGCAGTCGGACAAGGAAGAGGGAAGCAAACGTCATGTCGTAGCAGAGGTTCGGCTACTTGTTGCGACTTCTCGATGGATGGTTGTCATTGTGGAGGAGCAAATGCGGTCCAAGGACGAGTCAGCCTGTCTCCACTGGCTGGAGTGATGTCCTCTCACTGCTGTGCGCGTGTGACGTGTGTGAAATTAGCATCAGTGTGAGTCAGGGACTCATAGGTTAGACCTGGTCCTTCCTGGACACATCTTCAGAAAGCCAGTGACAAGCATCCAGGCTGCCAGTGACCTTTGCACGATAACAAGCAGCACTAGCACATCGATCCACAGCCACGCCGCTGCAAATTGAACTGTCCGACGCTGCCAAGCTTGGCTTTCACTGAGTAACGCTGCCCTGGGGCTGCAAAGGAAAAGCGGTTTGTCGGAATGTCGCCTTTCGTGGAAGCGTTGAACACCAAACCTAGTCGGGAGAAGGGTCACGCTGAGGGATTTATTATTGTGCGTTACGATTTTAAAGTCCCCTTGCGTGGTAGCCATCAGGGCTTTATGACGGCGTAGCACGATGTGATAAAGGTAATGGACTCGGCAATTATTCCACAGTGTGAGGAAAAAGATATCTGAGATTGTCCTTTTGTAGGCCACTGTGGAAACTTTAATGCGCCAATTCCTGCGCCAGTAATCGAGGTAGCGGTGGAAAAATTCTCTCACAGATCTTTAAATATCTGTTTAGCTGGAGCAAGATGAAGAAACAGGCTGACGACTGCGCGTGCGCAGCCTGCTATGATCTCCCTAGTTCATTAGAGCTTTGGAGATACTTTGAGGCGATTTCTACCCATCTGTTTCATGTTTTACCAGCCCCTGACCCATTTCTCCCTCCTTCGGAGCCAAGACGAAACAAGGCAGCCACAAACAAAAAAACAAAAAAAGAAGAAATGTGCACATATACAGACAAAATAAAACTGAACAAATACCAACTTTAATGCCATGGTAATGAATGCCAAGGAGACCAAAATAGTCCGGGACAGAGTTTTATGGAATATGGATGAGACTTTGTATTTATTTCTTCAGCTTCACTTTTTTTTTATTTTACAGTCAGACTCTTTCTGACCTCTTTAAGAGCTTTTGGTGAACCTGGAGAAGAGCCTGGCTGCAGATGCTCCGAAATACATCATCTCCCCATTATTAATCCTTCGAGTCAACGAAAGATGATGAATACTGGATCGCATCATTAATCTACCGGCTGGAATTCATAATGTTCCCGTTATAGCACAGAAGTCTTTTTTAGAGCTTTAATGTTTGACATCATGAATTGGATTCAGCAGAATGTATGTATTTATTCTCAAACACACACACACACACACACACACAGGCTGTGGGGCAGCGCAGTGGCAGCAGTCATTCTACAAACAGGTTTCTTTTTAAGCTCAGGCCAACGGTCACATCCAGCGTGCGCATGTGACTGGGACGTCACAATATTGAAAGTCGCAGGGTAAAAAGGGCACCAGAGGGAGATGGGGGGGCATGTCGGGAGGGGGAGGGAGCAGGTTTATTAGAGATGAGAAATGGAAGCTGAAACTGGGGATCAGTGGGGACAAATGGTCAGGATATTTGAGTCCTCGAGAGTGGACTGATGGTGTCCTCAGGAGCAGGTGAATTAGGAACCATATGGAGTTAAATAATACATAGAGATAATGACCTGTCTCCTTTCAAGTCCCAAATGTGCCCGGAGATACAACGAGCCTCGTTAACCACAATACTCAGTTGCTAATTAGTGCAGATAAGTGCACATTAATATAAAATCCCCTCGGTGACGAGCTGAGGGAGAAACAGAATCAAGCAGGAGATAAGAGGAGGAAACCAGTGAGGAAGAAACAGTGGATGAAAGGAACTCTGGGAAACAGCTGTCAAAAGGAAGTGCAGGGAAGTAGAGTTCACACAGCGCTGGAAGACACTCCTTTCCCACACACTCACCGGTGAACGCCGCTGTTGCACATCACGATGTGCGTGGCCCCCAGACGGGCGCAGAGCTCAGACGCCACCGAGAGCAGCCCGACTCCAGAAGCGCCGCAGGCGGTGTACTGACAGGCAGCGGTGCGGCGACAGCTGATAAAACTCTCCATTAGGCGGTGGAGCTCCTCCAAGGGGTTGAGGGGACGCATCAACTGGGCAGAGCATGATTAGCAAAGTCAGGTGGGTGTTTACAAGTACACGATGTCAGCAAACCACCCTCATTCAGCTCATCTGCAGACGTTACTGGAGAATTAACACTTGAGATATTTTACACATCTTATGTGACATGAACGAGAGGGCCCAGAACGGAGGTCCGTGGAACCCCACCCAGCAAACACTGCTCAACCAACTTTTCCAGGAAACCCTGAGACTCAGTAAATCTAACAAATCTCTCCTCATGTAAGTGGAATGTTTGTGTAAGTGCCACTTTCTAAGATTAAACATTACTGAAGCTCCAAATTGATTGAATCTAAATCTGACAATGGTTTTGCTTTTAATCATTCAAATCAAGGTCTGCAGAGATTTGCCAGAAATATATTTTCTGTTTTATATATATATACTGTGTATATATATATATATATATTTTTTTGTAAAACATCATAATGCGGATGTGATGCATCCTTCCACATTTCTGGAAATCATCAATGATGCCATCAACCCAACCTGAGCTGCAGAGCTTTACTCACCTTATCTATGAGGGCGGCTTTGGGTGCAGAGCTCGCTGGCATGTGGGACTGGTCCAGATAAAAAGCCCTGTTGGAAAAAAAAAAAAAAAAAAAAAAACAAAACAAAACAAGAGACTAAAATGAATCTCGACAGAACCACATCTTTTTGTGCTCCTTTCCCAGCACTGATGGGTCAACAGGGGCAATGCTGCCTTTCTGGGAAAAGTAGGCCACCTGCTCATTATGGAGCGCCGCCATCTGACGATCAATCATGAAAGTAAGTTGCGCATGGCTCAGCAGACTAAGCATCTCTTGTTCCGGGCATGGCTCCAAATGCTTCATTCATTCACGGACTCGGCTCAGTTTGAGTTAGTTCCCTTTTCTGCGCACTGGAGGCAGCAATGGACCAGCATCTTTATGCAGCGAGGAGTCTATCAGAGGGCTGGTGCAAGCTCAGCAGTCTGCGGCTCCATCCAATCTAATCCGCCCGTGTGCTAAAAATAGACACACATCCCACCCCATCAAACTAGCCTGTGATAAAATCGCATGCTCCATTACTTAAGGCCGGAAGAAACAATGATCCGTGGCATCCGGTCAGCTGTCTACGGCCCCTTCCTTGAATGGTGATTGGAAAATTCTCTTTCACATGCAAACTGAAGGAGGGACGTTGCCTAAGAAGCTGAAGCTGGGCTCTCTACTGAGCCGAGGAGACATTCTTTACGACTGTGGTATTTCTGCTTGGCACGATATTAATTATAATAATCAATCAAAGCTACTACCCCATCCATAATTCAAGATTTTACAGTGATTATAAAAAAGAAGGCTGCTCAGAATGTAGATAAATAGAATGAATTCACATCCTGGTCTGATTTCAGCTGTTTATGCAGCTTTGGGTCATGAGAGCGTTGGTTCCATCAGGGAGGCCCAGACCATCCTCCCCGTCACTCCCCACTTTGGTGCTCCAAAGATAGAATTCATCGAGCATATCCTGGGTCGGCCCTGGGGTCCACTGGATATGTCCAAACAGTCAGAGGAGACGCACGGGAGAGTTTCTGACCTGATTTCCAAACCGGCTCGGCGGAATTAGCAGTGAAGAGGGACCCAGGTAGCGTCCAAGAGGGACTGTCCACCACAGAACTCTGAGTCAAATGCAGTTTTTTTTAAGTTTTGACGATGACAGTCGCTAAAGGTTTCCAGTCTGTGTCCATCCTTGATTCAACATGCCTGTATTAATCAACCGTATTCAGGGGTGTGTGATACACACACCAAAATAGTTGCCAAACTTATCTCTGCAACTGACTGATGGAGCATAAATATTTGTTAATATTTCTCTGTGTCAGAGATGAAGCTAATTGTTAGTCTCTACACGATACATTTCAAAGTCAACTTGAAATTTCCTTTGGCTGCCTCTTGCTCTAGGTGTAATCTGTTATCAGTCCCTTTAAACTGCAAACCCACTCTCTTCCTTATCAGAAATGTAATTATCTTAAAGCCCTCTAATAGACCCGGTTTCCGTACCTCTCAACTTGACCTAATCTGCTTGCTTTTGGTTATCTCTCGCTAACCAAATAAAAGACTCCCATCCTGCCCTCCTCCAGAAGGTCACCGATTATCTCATCTGCTGGCTGCAGGTCTAAAAATACGGCCAGCCGCAGCTTGATGAGCAGGGCCAACTCTCCTGGAGGTCCCTGACTATGAAATAATAGGCGTCAGACTGCAAGTGATGTGTGGTTTAGAGAGAACCTGCCTCACATCACAGCTGTGTCAGAAGTTTGGAACAGAACATTTATTATGGATAAAAAATTGAAGGTTGGGGCCCACACAAGATGAGCAAAGACACGAGTCCAGTACAGCGCCTATGTGTGGGGTTTAAACCCTTCAAATATCTTCTATCTACATATTCCTCATGTGTAAGTCCCAGATTCTGTTGGAATCTACTGTTCTAAATATTAAATCAGAAAAGTTGTTTTCTCTCTAAGTAGTGAAAAATGCTGTGTTTTTTGGACGGTTAATTTCATTTTTCTCTTTCCCACTTTGCGTGTTTTTGTTTCTCTGAACCGAACCCCAAATCACAGACAGACAGACACACACACACACACACACACACACACTCACACACACCTGCTTCTATTTGTTTCATTGAGAACGTAGCTGTAGACTGGAGACGTGTGTAGTTGGTTTTATTTTATCGGTCTGCTGAGGACACTTAGCTCTTTTTGTTTTCTGTTTCCTACATGACAATAGGACGCGGGGGACTCATTACGGCACGGCAGCTTGTAGTCAACTTCAAAAGGAGAGAGGCAGATTAGAATTGGTACACTGGCTTGACTTTTACAATTTACAAACCTCAGAAAAGAAAACAAACCCTAAATTATCCCCAACACAAGAAAACGTGACCTTCATAAATATGAGCCACCGGAGCCAAGTTGCAGGCTGGTCCAACGGTAACTCACCCAGGCAGCACCGGTGAGTTACATTATTGTGTTTCCCTCTAACCTCTGTGCTATGGAGCTCTGCTTAAAGAGGCCAGTTCAGGGTTCCGAGAGAACCACACACACACAAACTCACCAGCAGGAACCTAACAAAAGTGATAATAACCCCCTAAACATTCACAATTTCACACAAGTAAAAATCTCCAGTGAAACTAGGAGACGACTTGACTACAAGAATTATTACTCTTGTCTGTCTGCAGAGTCAATTAGGATCAACTTGCTCGTTTTAAGATCAGCAGTGAAGTGAGGTTCTGTCATCATGAGGCTTTTCACTGCTAGAATCCGAGAGAGACGATAAATAAAAGCAGCGTTTACGATGCCCAGCCCTCGCAACGCTTTATGAGGAAGGGTTCAGTGCACACTAACTGGAGCAAAGCGAGACAACATCCTCCTCCTCAGTGCATTGGCGGATTGAGACTCCCAGTGCTGGTGCCGACGACTGCACCATTTTTGTCGTTTCCTTAACTAAAGAATAGTAACAGTAAACAGATCAAATGGCCTCATAGCCAAATTACATTCAATTATGGGGTCTCAGACGGAAGAAATTGCTAAGTGTGGGACAAACGAGGAGCGGTGCCGCGGTGGAACACATGTTAAGATAAATGTGCCACGGTGGCTACTGCTGTGTCAGTTATAACGTGCCCCAGGGAGGAGCGAAATCACACCAGCTACCACGAATGTACTGGTTGTGTGTAATTTAAAGTAACAGTTTAATATCTCCTTTGAAGTGTCGATGGTGCAGGTGTCCTTGGAGGGAACATTCATGCAAAGCCGGCCGTTGGTTGGTTTTATTCGCATGTTTGATGACACGCTGCGTTGTGTAAAGGTCGAACAAAGCACAACCCGAGTGAGCAGGTAGAGCCACAAATCAGGTATTTGTGCAGATTCACATAAACAGAAAAAGGTTTAGAATTAGAGAGAGAGGACAGATCTCTGCTTCAGGCTCTGGGAAACGGAGATAAATGCCACAAAGGAGCTCGTGCATTTGTGCTCAAACGAGACTTTAAGCACTGCAGCGGAATGCACAACCTACAGCCCACAATGCTCCGAAAACATTTGCTGGAAGGTGCCGTACGTTTAAACACATTCCCTTTCTTTCAGCTATAATGATATGCTTGTCAGGCTGGGCAGAATCGTAATATCCACATAAATCAAACTGTTCTGTCAAAGGTAGGGTGATATGTGGAAATTTCCCCGCCTTGTCACACAGGCGCTGCGTGCAAATCATTCTAATTAAAGAGGAAAATTTTATCCACACAAGCCTCTGCTGTACAAAGAATCGATTTTCTGATGCCTCATGTTTGCAGCACGGCCGTAAAAACAACATACGGACAAGGCTCAGGTATAACTCGCCAGCAGGAAAACTGGATTTTCTTTATTTCTTCGCTGCAAGCACGCTACAAATCAATAGGTGGGAGCACTCCTGTCAATGAGTGTGAAATCACATGAAACCACAAGCCTGCAATAATCTCTACCTCTGAATAACTGTCTTCTGCTTCTACTCTCACGCTGCCCTCTGCACACCCGTTGCCTCTGTCCATCTTTTAAGGAACAGGATTTTCTCGCTTTAAAATCCCTCCAGCATTCTCAGTAATGGTAACTCTGCCTTATTGCATCAATCTTTAACATATTACCCCACGGCATTTTTGAGAGTTTGTTAGCGGAGTTATTTGAGACCAAAGTTCTCAAGGTTTTCCAAACCTCTTGCAGGTAAAAGCACATATCGCCGCAGATGCTTTATGAACGTTTGAGGGCGTAAAAGCACATTCTGGCTGCAGACACAGAAGCGGCGACTCCCGCAGCACCAGGCATGTGCTCAGATTGTGTTTGAAAGGTTAAAATGACTTCATCTGGCGCAACAATCTAAAATGACAACCTCCAGAGACGACGAGGCTGAGATGCATCATATCCAAGCTACAGATGTGAAATGGAACACTGTTAGTAAGGAAAAATAAAAGAAAAGAAAAAACAGTGCCTTTTTTTTATTTTTAACATATGAAACTTGCGAACTGTTTTCGCCACATTGGGCATAAAAGCATCACTTTCCACTAAAAAAAAAAACAATATAGCTGCTGGATGATAAATACAAATGTGGCTGTGAGATGTAACATGAATACGTTTGCAGGCCTGTCACTCAGCCAATAATGTGGGTTTAACACGACGCTTCCGTGGCCGTGCTCCAAGAATAACGAGGCGAGTGAGGCTGGAACGCGGCTTCGCAGCAAGAGAGAGTGGAGCGTAATCACAGACTGGTCTGCGGTCAGTACACAGAATGGGAAAAGAAAACAACAGGGAGGAGAGACTGCGTGAAAGTAGGGAATATTTACAGATCTGAGGAAACACTCACTTGCTGAAGTCATGCTATTTCACATAAATGTCTGAAAGGATGCTGACTGCAACAACAAGCTATCAACCAACCAGCCCACCAACTCGGGATTTTTCTTTTTTTTTTTTAAATATTCTCTTTATTTTCAAATTTTAACTCTTATAAATAGAAACAGTTCACACTCAGCACAAACGTTTAGAAGTTTCTATGGTTAATATATGAAAGCACCATTGTTTAACCAAACAACCTTAATGACAGCTGACGCCTGTAGGATCAATCACAATGTTTTTGATCATAATCACATTTTGATTGGTGCATAAGCACCTGATGATCAAGACCACTTTGTTAAATATTTAGAATAAGACAACGGTATGACTGTGTCCTTATTTCTGTCTTAAACAACAACTAGCAAAACTCTGCCACTGTAAACTCTGCTCTACAGAAAACACTCGCCTCCATGCGACCATCAGCCTGATCGATTCACTCTTGTTCTAAACTGCCGTGTTTTGTATTTACAGAGTAAAGCTGCCTGAGTTCTGAGATCTCGTTCATTTAGTGAGAAAAGATCACAAGTTTGAGGTTATAGGTCAAGCCCCGAAGGTCCACACAAAACAATAGGTATGGAGATCATAAAACACAGCCTCCTTAATGTTTTCACTCCTGCTGGGGCAGTAAAGCACAGTACCTGCTCGCATCCCCTCCCAGCACCTCCAACGCTCCTCGTATCAGCAGCCTGTCAGCACACATCTGCTCTGTGTTACTGCCAGAACCTGCGCTGTCAACTCAATTAGGCTCCTTCCGCAAACTACCCAGAAAACGTACAGTACGGCGCACGTGCAGGCGTTCAGAGTGGAGGCTGAATTCCAGCACGGGAAGTCAGAATCAATCGACTTAATCTGATGTCTCGGTAGAAGGTTGCGCCAGATGAGTGATGCGTATTAAAAAAAAAAAAAAAAAGCTCTCCTTGTGCTTTTTAATTAGAGCGGTGGCATTTTAAACACCGATCACACAGGGATCCCAGTAAAGTGCCAATATTCCGATATTAAAAGGCTGGAAAATCTCAGAAGGCCGAGCAGAGCAGAAACAGGGTGGGTTCAAATGAACCTGATGTGAGTAAAGGATGAAATGGACCGGCCTGATGTGGCATCCACAACCTGCCTGGCCAGGGAAATCTGCCGCCGACAGGGACGGCTCACCCGTTAAACCAGAACGCCAGAAGAAATTAAAAACCCTCTGCGGAAAGCGACCCCGGCAAACTAATATTTGCACGTCGCCGGTGGTGAGACCCGACCGCTCCGGCTGTAAATCATCCACCTCCCAAAACAGATTGTTTTAAATAACAAGATGGGTTTTTGCAAGCTCCGCTCTGTGTTTAATTACCCACACAATCGGCAGCAGATGTTAGGTTGTCACCGATACAGACCAGTCATTCTCCTTGATCCGCAACAAGGGAGTGCCGTCTGGCCTGGATTCACATTCCCAAATGTCCTTTCTGGATCAAATCCTGCTATAGTATTTAATTGCGTTTAATCAGTTAACGACTGATCCGGCATTAAACTTTTTGAAACAGAGCGTCCAATTTGCTGAACTCTGCAAACACATCCTTCTACACGCAGATGTTTGAGATGTGATTTTTGGTCCTATTACCAGTCACTTATGTAAAATTAACTGATATTCAGACAGCATGTTGTGGAGCTCTGACTCTGCAACATGCCTTTATGTTTGGCCCCTGGAGGCCTCTGTTTCTTCCTATCTGATTCCAGCTCATTAAGTTTCCCAAGCCTGACCAATCGTAGGCTCTCTGGTGTGTGGCAAACCAAATGGGCTGTGAGGTGAGCGAGGTCGCCACGCAGAATCCGTTGGGCGATGAGAGACAAATCTGACTCGTATCAGTCGTGCAAGATATTCTGACCTGGATGACTGCAGCCACTAATCAACAACTTTGCATCGTATAATTTACCTGAGCCTCTTGTAGTACTGTTTAACCTTCTCCAGTGAGGTGGTATTGATTTGAGCCTGGTATTCCTCCACTGACACGTTGTCTCTGTAGTAGTATCCTTCCATGCTCTCCAGCGCTGAATGGTTAAAAAGTAAAAAAAACAAAGCTGGTACAGATCTGTCTCCGGTTAGAGTTAAAGACAGCAGACAGACACCATTATGTTACTCATGTACAGTTTTATAGCTTGAAATTTGATTTCTGTTGAACATTAACTGCTTTGTTACAAGGCAAAAACTGCTGTTACATCCATTGCCACTAGATGGCGCATTATTCACAAGCGTTGATAATGAAATGATACTTTTAAAATGACAGGTGGTATTTTATTTTAGGTGGATGGTAGCCTCTTTTTTGCATAGTAACTAGTGACAAATGTTAAGCACTAATATACCAGTATACCTTGTGTGAAAAGCACTGGATAGATCTTGATCCCCCCTCCATTCTTCAGTCTGTGAGGCAGCTGGGAGAAGTAGAAGCTCTCCAGGCAGAAGAACACCTTTAAATTCTGACGTGTGCCCTCCACTTGGTATGATACTGGCATGTCTGCAGGTAGACAGGAAACACATTTGAACGGTCAAATGAAATGCCGCAGCAGCGGTGAAGCTCCAAATACAAATGTCTTGGAAAGGCGAACATACTGGCCACCAGAGGCTCCCCTTCAAACTGCTGGAAGTAGAACGTGACCTTCTCAAGGTCAATGAGAGCCACCTGAGTGTCTTCCAGCATGGCCTGCTCGTCAGTCTGGAGACAGAAATATAAAACAGTGGTCAGGAGACTCCTGAAAGAAAAAGGTCAGGGGATGGCTTAATGAGTTGATCAATACTCTGCATCTGCACAGGGGGCGATTCTAGTAAAACAATCCATTTTTGCAGTTTAACAAGAGCAGACAGGCTCTTATTGATGGGCTAGTCTCAGGATTGTTTCCCTGATTGCCCTAAAGAAGTGACATCATCTCCAGCAGGTTCTTCTTGCATCTTTGGAAATGTGGGAGTTACCCTTTGTGACACTCGCCTTTTTGCAAAGCGACGGTAAAACAGGATCAGCGGCCGGTTTCAAAAGACACATCCGAGAAGGACCTGCCGTTCTACCAAACGATGTCACACAAACATCCGATACACAGCGAGTTCAGGTTCAGAAAAAGACCTCAAACGCTGCCGTCCCCAGATGGCCTCACGCTGCTTTTTCATCTCCGGCCCTGAAAAGAAGCGTGCTGCGGTTTCCCCCGCAGGTACCGACACGTGGTTTGGTTCCACATGAACAGTTGAAAGAGACATGTCTTCAGAAATAAAGGTGAGGACACAGAGAAACCTTTGCAGGAAGATAAGGAGAGGGGTGGAGAAAGCATCACTGGTGTCTGGAAACCAGACGCAAATAGCCAAAAGACACTTTTAGATCACTTCCTGTGTCTGTAATTACTGTGAAAAAAGCCTAAAAGAGGGACTGAATACCTCATCCTGATAAAACATGTCCTTTTCTTTGCACTATCTTGGTGGAAATAAGCACTTTTAATGATTATATTACAGTTCTTTGGCTGCTTAAGCTTTAGTTTCTGTTTCAAAAACACAGCTGAAGTCAACTTTGAAATTATCATAATTGGAAAATAACTACAACTGTTGGATTGTACTGAGGTCATGGTTTGCTCATAATCTCGCCTCTGTGGCAGAAAAACTCTGACTCCGTGTAAAAAAAATAAAGTCCAAATGCTTTTTGAGCACGGGAAAGTTGTGGAAAAAGCAGGAAATATGTCACAGTTGTCAAGGTTACATGAAACAGTCTGACTAATCATACAAGGCTAACTTAATTAACAGCGGTTTATGTTAAAGATTATGATATCCTCTCACTATCTCCAGCCTGGAGTGCAACTGTCACATGTGAGTCGCTAACATAGAGATGTTTTTTCGACCGGAGCTTTTTTAGCTTTATCAGCATCTATCCAGATGACACCCTGCTATTTGAGAAACGCACAGGAGGCACAACGGGAACGTTTCAGACCACATCCGTACACGTCACCGTGGACAGATGCTTCTGGCGACTAGGCATGTTCGGAGCATTTGTTTCTCTGCATCTGAACTGCATCTAAACATACTCCATGCAGTCGGAGTAGTTTTAATGTGTGCAAATGTATGCGCGTGTGTGTGTGTGTGTGTGTGTGTGTGTGTGTACAGGAAGCTGTTCTTGTTTTTCAGGGTCTGTTAAAGTGGATTTAATGAGTTCTGAGCTGCTCACCAGATTCGGGGACAGCAGCGACTGAAAGTGAAAGAGCAGCCCTGCGCTGGCAATCTGCTCCAGCCAGCGTCGGCCGGCCTCCTGGGCCTCCTGAAGGTCCTGGGGGTCCGAGCTGTCCGAGCCCGGCTCTCTGCCTGCACCGTAGAACTGGAAGCAGAGACAGAAATCTAAGTAATGCCAGTAATACCATGACTGCACTTTGATGATATAAGACTTTGCACCTGGTTGAGGACAGCGAGTAGGTGCTCGGAGAAGGCGCAGACAGCTGCCACCAGAGACTGACTGAGCACCATGTCTCTCCGCAGCTGGACCTCTGAGTCTGGAGGGAAGCCAGTGAAAAAGGGGATTAAAATCAGAGGTGTCAAATTAAAACGGCATAAATGGGTTAGTTATACTAATTATCATTCATTTTTAGGTCGGGTTCTGTCCTGCGGTGAAGTTTAAGCTTTCACAAAGTCCCGAACCTTCCCAGAAGTCTGCTGGGTATTAAATATTTTATCATGGCGGCACATGGCAGGTGTGCCCGAGTGGAAAAGAATTGACTGCCATGTGGTAATTAGTTGAGAAAAAACCCCACTAAGTTTAAAAAAGTGAGTTCATGAACCTCTCAGAAATGAGGAACGACTGCAGACTGTTGGACACTATTATCACTCTTCTCTTTATCCTTCCTGGAGCGATGGTGAATAACACATGGATTTATGTTTATATTCCTGAACAGTAATTAGAGAATGGTGTCATGTAATTTTGTTGTGTTTTGCTGGTGGAAAGTTAACATAAAACTAGCTGTTTTGTGTTTTTATATGGACTTCCTGACTTATTTTTTTGTTTTTATTCCTGTCTCATCTTTTAGTGAAATTTACTTTGTCAGGATGTTTTTGTCTTGCCAGGAGAAGATGTTTCGGTGGTTTTATTAATAATAGACAAACCTGTGTACTGCAGTAAGACCAAGAGCAGCCGTGTCTTCACCTCTGAAAAACAAACATTAAAAAAATAAACCAGTGAGACAAGCATCTCCTCTCCTGGACGACAGCAGCCTAACCTTTACCATAAACCAAACCCTTTTACAGCATAAATATACCACTGCTGTGTAACGCATCTGCTCTCCCAGCAGTGCAGCTGTTTATCTTCACATGTTAAAAAAAAAATCGTAAAATCCTGCCACAGGCAAAGATAATAACATAAATCCATATTTGTTTATAGCCATATCAGAGCTGCAGGAAGCCGGGAAAGAAAGTGTACTACATGAAAAACCATCATAGGGAGAAAAAAAAAACAAAAAAATAAAGATTCAGACTGGCCAAACTCTGCTTATTTGGACTTTGTGGGCTGTGACCATCAGCTCACCTTTCCCAGGAGGGTCATGTGGTCTTCAGCCTGGCCGTTTGTCAGCGTGTACACGTGTGTTCAAGCTGCGCACCAACAATCACAAAACCACTTATTCTCGTTGTAAATAAATGGAGCTGCAGGGGGGGAAAAGGCTCTCCTGTTGTCTAGTTTGCACGGTTTCATGCATTCATCGGCACTGCTCACAGTTTGGAACAGCCTGTGCTGAGGAGCTATTACTGATTCTAATAAATACGAGGAGGACGCTGGAGAATAGGCACAGTTTCATGTGTGTTGCCTCCTCCGTCTGGCATGACGAAACCATGAAAACTGCACATGCACACTTGAAAGAAACAAACTGACCGTCCACGAATTTAGCAATGGTTTGTGTCAGCGTTTGAACACTGCCAGGGAGATTCCAGGGGTCTTGCTTGACGTGGAGGCGCAGCTTTTTGGTACAGTTCACCTTCGGCTCCATCTCCTGCTGAAACTCTGTGGAAAAACATACATGCAAAGACAATAAGTATATTAAAAAGTTTTCAGGTATTAAAAATGCCAAGAGGGTGCACACTGACCAAGGCAACATGAATGAGCCAACAGTGCATGCTGTATGTTTCTGACCTTTGCTTTGGGGACTTACAAAGCAGGGCGCTGTTTTGGAAGTGTGCAAAACACAGGTACGAGAAAATGCTAACGGATAATTTTAGCTCAAGCAGCGAGATTTATTGAAACTGAGAAGCAATTACATTCTCTGCAATTACATCTTTATGTCATAGGTTTGAAAGGCAGGTGGAGCCTGTTTGTGCACAGATGGTTACAATTATCTGTGACGAGTGACGAGAAGGCAAAGGAGAAATGGAAACATACATCAAGAGCACACGTGAACCACTCCTAAATATAATTTAAATTGACCCCAGGAAACATTTATATCTGCCATGAGATTCTCTTTTTTGGAGCTTGGACCTTTTCAATGGTGCACTTTTAGCACCATTAGCACCACAAAACAACTGGTTCCCAGCTAGGCCTTAAAATATGTTACAAATATACATTACTTAGGATGTTTGATATCTCGGCAATAACACAATTCTTCAAAAATGATGCATGCACATTCTATGTGTCCGTGTTCATCTGGTTTTTGTTCTCTAACTCAGATGACATATAGCACACGTCACCAAGACTCATAAACAAGCTTCTCGCTTTTCATAAGATAGATAGAAAGCCACGCAATAAAGTTTAATTTGAAGATGAAAGATGGGTTAAGTGACGGAGGCTGACTGGGGATGTGGGGGTGACTTAGGGGGGTTCGTGTTTGCGTGTCTGAGGGCCACGGAGACACTGAGAAATCAGATGAAGGAATGCTCCACGTGTTGGATAATCCAATTTCCCCTGTTATCAACCACACACAGTACTGGAGTGGAGATGGATCAGCTCTAATCAAGGCTTCCACGTCTCTACTGAGGCCATTTAGGCAGACAAACACGCGCGGCCAGAACACGAGTAGACCTATTTTTCATTCGGAGCGTATCTGTGATCAGCCTGAGATGAGAGGGCATGCCAAATGGGTCAGGGTGTTTGGAAGCTTAGGAAAAGAATACCAATTCGCTGCACAATCTGCTCTTTTAGCTCCCAACACGCTCTTTTAAAGTGACTTCCAAGGACAGGAAACAAGTAAACTTGGCACTAAAGACCACCAGGATGCACAGCATGCAGTTATCATTAGAAGTATAGCCTGGAAAACCATTCGCCACACCACAGAAGAAGAAGAAAAAAAACTGTTGCTATCCAATCTTTAATGTGGGTTGAGTTATCAGAGTTTCAAGTCGTATAAAAGCGCACTGCCATGTGATTTTAGTGGGTCATGAGAAGGATAAACCCAACATTTCTGAAAATGTGAGCTATTAAAGACAAAAATAGCCCCGTGTGGTTAAACACATGGTCGAGACGAAGTGAGGCGGCAAAAATGAAATGGTCAGATAGGAAACAAGCGTGAGAACGGCTCAAAGGTCAGACGTTCCAGTGACTCATACGCGAGGAACTGCGTCGACACATCCGAAATACTTCAGACAGGATACTTGAAAGGGAATAAAAATGAATGGAAACCCGTCAACAGCACACGTCTCACGACAGGAAGTTACAGGCCGCATGCAGGCTGCATATTTTCAACATATGCTCTGTTTTGTGTCAGTGTTAGTGCTGGTGGCGTTCTGCCCTTTCTTCGGTAGAATGTACTTTAGCTTTTGGAATATTACCTTGTAATCCTCTTGCAGGCGTGAAGCATTTGGTTTGCTCAAAGGCGCGAGCAACCGAAGCACCTCTCAGCACGCTCGTGATGGAATCCACCTAAGAGAAGGGTTGGGGGGGGAAGCATAGAGGTCGATTTACTGTGCCTACATGCCATCATTTCCCGCTGAGCCAAGATCTAAACTCTGGGGAGAGAAACAGAAACCGCTGTCCGGACTCAGCAACACCTGCCTCGCCGGCTCCGTGTGGAACAACACAATCCCACAAACTCCCTAATGAATACAGCGTGCATGTAAACAAAGCTGGCCAAGGTTCTACAATAAAACAAACAACAGGAAGTGGCCTGAAAGTGCAAAGACAGCAAAGGAGCGTTTCATTTTCCTGCTTTTACACTGTCGACGGAAACATCCTGACAAAGCTTCTTGTTCTTTTTTAAACATTTATCTATTAAAGTAGTCCCATCAGATAAAACTGTTTCAGCTAAATAAGACAAAGCGAATTAATTAATCAGATTAATTATCAATATTTGATATGCTGATGATTGTTGATCATATTTTATCTTCTGAATGACAGCTCTGTCTGCTCCTTCAGTGAGGGATCACTAGTAAGGAGGAAGATTAACTACATGAGGACAACAGCGAGGTCTGCCCCCTTCACCTGTGCAGATGTAGCTGACCCACCTGACTAAACAGATGCTCCAGGAAGCTGTGGAGCTTCTTTTGCTTTTCATGGGACAGCCAGACACTGGAGGGCATCTCATCTCCTGCACAGACGTGGTCACAGCTTCAGCATTACAGCACTCCAGTGCTTCCCTTCCATTTCTGATTGTTGAAAAGACTCTGAGTGTGTGTGTGTGTGTGTGTGTGTGTGTGTGTGTGTGTGTGTGTGCGCCAATGTTTGTGTGTATGTCAAGAGAATACGCGGCTGCGAAAGCCTAATGACAAATCCAACTGATGTGCAGCCAAAAGGCTGTCGCACCCAATTAGGCTTCAGCTGAAACACTTGTGTTGTAACTCCCTAGACATTATAATCAAGTCCGTAGATTCTAATCATGACTCGATAGGTTAAAATCAAAGGTGCACGTAGATATGAATAATTTCTGTACGTTCATGACCAACCAATGAGAGACATGCGTGGCATCGTGCGTACCAGAGTCCAGGTCATCGCTGTGAACGTAGGAGCTGCAGTGGCTGCTGCAGATGCTGCTGAAGGAGGCGATGGAGTTTCTGTTGCTGTTACAGTCGCTGAGAAGGAAAAAACGGGAAAACTGCTTAAAGAATAGATGTGTAATAGCCTGTTGCGTGTCTTTAATGGAAACGCTATTCCTTTATCGCTGTTGTCGTCACTTTTTACTACCTGTACGAGTCTCTGTTGCTTATCGTATCGTGTCCCGAGTCCTCCTGCTCGTCTCCCGCTACATTAAAACACACTTTCTTCCCGTTGCGCTCCCCCTTCTCCCCCTCGCACTCGGCAGATATGTAACTCTCAGGGGGGCTCGCCTCTGCTGATGGAGGGTGGGTGATGGACGATAAAAGACTGGAGAAACCAGAGGAGACAATAGAGGGAGTGTGATTTGACAATCATCTCACACGCGAAACGACAAGGAAAAAGCAGACACGTGTGGTGCTTTAACGTGTTTACGCAAAGTCTTCCAACAGGTGAACAAGTTTGGTTGTTTGGGCCTCGCTTCCGCACGGCGCCAAAGATTCGGCGTTTATTAATAGGCCGGGAAAGGCAGCTGTGTCAACAGACCGCAGCTTCGCTGCAGAGCTCAGCCCTCTCAGCTCGGATCCCATCAGACGACCGTCGGAGGAGCAGGAAGAGACCAGCTGGGATATTTTCACAGTTGAAACAACACATGGTGGCATTTAAATCCACATTCTGAGCTCAGACATTTTATTTTATCTTTCTGCACACACACAAACATCCACTCACGCACGGTTTGTTAGTGTTTTTGCTTTATTGCCTCCGATATGTTTTCATTTGCATGGATAGGGATTACATTTAGCATGTATTTTATGACCCAAAAGTGAACTGAATTACACATTTCTGGACCTGCATTCTGGATTATGAATGGATATAACTTTGGGTGTGTGGAGCTGAGAAAGATAGTTTAATTTTTATTAAAATGGAGATCGAAATGTCTCCATCTGCGCAACTGTGAAAATATGTCTCCTCCTGGAAGTTTTAGTCAAAGGCGCATATTTCATACAGGTGGCGGAGGTATGCACTGAATGTAATTTTCTTTTTATAGTCTTAATGTCCTTTTACATTTACTTCTCATAACATGACCCATGTAGGAATATTCCAGTGAAGCAGTGCTAACAGAGCATCATGAGGTAAACAACCTGTCTCCCTCATTCTCTTTTTAATTCCTCTTTATGGTTTCAACACTTCTATTTTTCCCCCAATTCTTCTCTCTCCCTATTGACCCCAGTTTGTCCCATTCACATGGTGGCTGGGCCACAGAGATGCCCTCATTATGGTCCACTCCAGGAGCCATCACAAAGCTGAGTGGCATTCCTTCACCATGGAGAGGCTCTGCCCACTCTGTGATTGGCTTCCAGTTAATAAAGAGGTGAGCACAGCTTGGGGGCTTTTGTGATGAGTGAGAGAGGATCAGAGAGGGGGGCACTGAGAGAGAGAGAGAGAGAGAGAGAGAGAGAGAGAGAGAGAGAGAGACATGTGAGGGAAGAACAAGAGCAGAAAACTGAGATCTGTTCATCTCTTGCAGAAAAAAAAGTTCAAAAATTAAAGTGTCACATCTCCTGCCTTCCTGAGTGCATCTGCATCACAAAGCTGTACACGAGGCCGTTCCAGGATGGGATGTTTCCTTTCTTTATCTCGAGTTAAATGAGTCGGAAGACCCCCAAAATATATGAGCCTGCTGCATGCCTGGATGTGGTTTATCATCCTCTGTGTAAGATAAATAAGGGAAAATTGAGGAGAAAAGTGGGAAGGGTGGGTGTTTGAGTCAGGAAGGGAGATCCTGATATAAAAGCACGTCCAACATGCAGCTGTGACCGCTTCACTCCCCCCCCAGCAAAGGACTACAGGTCAGAATCAGCCCAATCAGCTAGAACATTATGTAACATCATGCTCATATGTTTTCTTTTCTTTAATTACTTGAGGATGCTTCTAATCAGTGATGAATGTCCCACAAACTTCCTCTCTGCTCAACTTTGGGCTAGAGCAGCCAATTCAATTCATTGTCAAAAAGCAGGGCTGTCAAAGCGAGTCACACCCAACACGGAAGAGGATGCGGAGTGGATTACATCGCTTTGTAGAGCAACACCCCTCAAGGAAATAGAAGAACAGGGCTCCATGAAACATGATGCAATCAGGATTAGGTGACACCTCTGCTGCATTTACAGTTTCCTAACGTTGCTAAACAGGGGAGCTGTTGTGTTCCTGAATGCCACATGCAGAAGGCACCTGGGCCGACCACACACGCTCCGCTGCGCTGAGGTTGTGCTTCCTGTTAGGGGGAGGGAGGATGGTTGAACTGAGGTGGCATTTCCCACTTCCTGTCTGCACCCTTTGTGGATCTTAACAATGAACCAGGCGACACTGCTGAGGCAAAAGAAGAGCCACTCATGTACACACACACACATGCAAACACACACACGCACATCACACACACAAAACCATACGGTTTCTTCTGCCGTGCATCCTCTTCTGACACACACAGAAGGCAATTCCTGCACACAGCATAGTTCATATCATCAGAAAGGTAATGTCTTCCCACTCACTCGTGGATATGGGCGCCGTGTGCCTCCATCTCCTTGACGGCTGTGGTGAGTTTGTCGAGCAGCTTCTGGTACGCGTCCAAGGTGAGCAGGTCTTCTTCTCTGAGCAGGAAGCGGAGGCCGTGGCCTTCCGTCCGGCCCAGGCTGTGGCCCGATGGTGCGGCCATAGAGGTGATCGTATACTGGACATTAACCATAGGGTTGAGCTTACCTAGATGGAAAACAAAAGTTCTGTTATGAATGTTCTGGCAAATCCAGACAATTTAAAGATTCGGTACGCTCACCCTGCTCGGCAGCGCCGCGCCCGCCCTTTTCTACTGCGTTCTTCCTGTTGTCCAGCTGCACACCGAAGGCACTTCCCAGAGACGTGGTGAACTTCGGGTAGGAAACCTCCATTACATTGACGTGGCAGTTTGTGGGGCAGAAATCGCTGCTGTGTAGCGGGGACACCTTCGCTTTAGCCTGTTTAAAGGTGGGCCACGCCCTGTTCTTCAGCACTCGGGAAAACTGTAAGAAAAGGTGATGTTACAGGGCAGCGGAGTGATTTCACTTAAATCAAGCCTCCAAGACGAGCGCAGATTCTTCATCAATGCTTCCATATGTGCGGAATGCCAGGCCCCAATCTGGCCATTTATCATTTAACTGGATGCACATTAAAACAAACTGGTTTGAAGAAGTTTACACCCATCAATCCCAGCATAACTGGAGCTGGGTATGTAATCCGCACACATGATCCTGTTAATTATATTCATTACATTACTGTGAAAGGCGCGCGGCACTGGAAAGAAGTGATACTTGATCCAGTGTGAAAGAAGTGTCAAAAAGATAAATATTTGGTAAATAAAAGCTGATGTGGAAACTTCTTCAAAGTAAAGCCAATGGATCTCAGTCATTCTGCACTGAGACCACTGCGGCTGTTAACTGAATATTTTCAAGACTGTACTTCTCATTCTACCTCTTGAGACCTGAATTATTTTTATGTGCAGACCTGTCACCATACTAGGACAAAGGGGTTAAAGGTCCTGGGCTCTTCAAATGTTTCTGATCAGTGTAAATCAGCTATTTGACAACAGAAATCAGGCTAAATCTTCTCAATCGACAGCCGGGTTCTGCTTTACATTAAGCAGGCAGCCATATGCGCCAGAACTTGATAAACTAAAAAAGACAATGTAGAGCAACTTTAAGTAAAACATATCCTCAGGACCAGGAATTGACCTGCACTCAAAGATTAAACATCCTTATCAAATCCCCTGGGTGGCTACAGGTTTGGATTCTTATTTTCATGCCTCTGGTCAACATCACTTCTGCTTCGTGGTAATTTCTTCGGCTTTCATCCATCTCCCGCTCTCTGGGGTCTGAGAAGGAATGCTCCAATGCAGGAGGCCTTCTAACACAACAAGCATCCTGGCTGTGGCTACGCAAGGCTATTTATAAGTGACTGTTAATTAATCCAAGACCCACTCTTCGCATTCATTCACATCATTTATTTTCCCTCTCACGCACATTTGCGTGTAATCGGGGGTTTGGCCCAGAGACTCCCACTTTCAGATGGGAAGGAAAAGGGATGGAAATAATATATTAATAACCAGCAGTGACTTAAAATAAACTAGCAAACAAAAAGAAAATCTTGATGCAGACTGACTGTGGTGCTGAGTCAGCTGCACACTCGGGTCCTCACCTTTCTGTAGTTGGTGATGCGCCTGTTGATGTGCTCCACCCTCTCGCCGCACATGGCTTTGAAATGTACCTGCAGCTCCTCGGGGATCACGTCGCAGCCCAAACTCAACCTGCCGCACATCTGCACCAGTGACTCATCGTGACGTGCCAGCGCCTCCAGAATCTGCTCAAGCAAAACAATGGAACGCGGCCGTGATTAACTGATGCACAACTGCATCTAATATCCTTTCTGGAAGAACTGATTGTGATATAATGAAGTACCGGAACAAAGCCCCTTTCAGCAGGAACAGTCGAATTTTGCCGGAGGGCCTGACCCTGAACGGCAATTCATCAGCTATTAACGCGCATATCCAAACGTCCTTGAGCTGCTCATAATTTCATAGAGATTAAAACCAGATCATGAGACATGTGTTGCGCATATGTTGCATTAAAGTGAGACTGTAAACACTATAGAAAAGATAGGAGGAGGGAGGGTGACACAAGCCACAATACAGAGTTGTCTTAATAAGAATAAGAGAAAGAAAGGGGAGGAAATGTGCCACAGCCAAACTGAGGATCTGAGGACAACGTGAACCTCTGGGACACATGTTTACGATGAGAAGATTTACAGAAACAGCTCGCAGGCAAAGTGAGGCGTCAGTGGATTCTGTTCAAGATAGTTTAAAGACAAACAGCACAAATGTAGATCGCTTTAAGACGGTTCAAACTCCTGTTCTCGTCTGGCAAGTGAATCTCTTTGTGAGTGTACAGTAAGTCAAAAGCCTTGTCGGCGAACAGCTGCAAAATAAAACAGTGGACAATTCAGTGAAAGTAGATATGCGATCTAGCTGCTGATCGGATAAAAGAAATCATGTAGTCAGACATGACATCACATCATTTATCTCTGTAAATGAAGACACTGAATACCTTCGCAGTGAGGCTGAAGAATCCCTTGGGTTCGACCATCTTCTCCAGCACGTGACACTTAATCCCGGCCGTGCTGTCGTACTCGTACATGACACCGTACTCCAGGTGGACGTTGTCTACGGTCAGACTCACGTGGTCCTTCTTCCCATCGATGATGGCTATAGTGTTGAATTTGTCCATCACTTCTAAATTTGGAAAATGGACAACATGGCAGCGAATGAGCATGACTCACCATACGCATGTCAGCGTGTTTCAACAAGCGTTAGATCTGTTTGTTATGAAGGGAATACTTTCTCTTCCTTTCTCATGGGGGGGCGGATTAACACTCGATAAGCCAGAGGTGTTTGTGGTCAGACTAACTCACTCCAGATGAGTCCCTCTAACCATGGATCTGCGTTGTTTATTGGAGTCGAGGGTTGGGTTTACGTTCCCTCAAAACATATAAGCCCCACGTCCACAGTCGCCTTCAGGGCATTTCGCATGTTGTTTCTTGTGCAAATACGTGCATGTGCATTTGTGTGTGTGTGTGTGTGGGCGGGCGTTTACCTTCTACTTTACACTCAAAGCCGTCTCCGTTCTCCTGAGGCGCTGGTTTCTGGTCGGTTTTCTGGTTGTCCTCCTGGGCACTCTCGTTATTGTTGTACACCCATTTAATTGTATCTTGCTACAAGAGAAAACAATTAAGGAACTCATTTAGAATCCTAATATGATCACTAAGAAGGTATGCATGATCCACGTTTTTCCTTTGGTTATTTATGTTAGCATTTAGCTGCCACAGCTAGTAGTTATTCTGTTGAATGTCCCCACAAAGATAGGCATTTAGAGTGTGTTTATGTACATGTACAAAGGCTGACGTTGTGGTTTGCTGCAGTTCCACTGGGCCCAGTTTTGGGTGTGCAGTGTCACAATTAGCTTGTCAAAGCATGCAGGGAAAATAAGCCTTCACAAACATATGGGAACATGATGCTTGATGAGACCACAAATTCAAACCCATGCCAATGTTGTTAACTCACTCCAACATACGTGTGTGTGTGTGTGTATGCGTGTGCGTGTAAGCCTCTCCTCTCTAAACCCAAGCCCACAGCGGGTTTCTGCCACGGCTGAGTCCTGCGCCTGCCCATTGGTCAGTGGTCTTCAGCAGCCTGAGCAGAAAAAGAAAGCGAGGGCGGTCCCCGTGTGTCCAGCCTTGACACAAACCAGATCTGCAGTAGTGCTGGAATGCCAAGCTGCTTCATTAAACCCGACGTCCTGACGGGTCTCAGTTTTAACGACACAATATCTCAGAACATACACCCTTGAGTTTCACCCAGTTTTCCTAAACAGGTGGATCGCTCCTTTCCTTTTAAGTCCAGTCATCCACATAGCTTTTTCCCACCTCCCTCTGCAGCCTGCCCGTCCCCCACAGCAGGCACACTGCTGTGAGACAGCGGTCAAAGCCGGAGGGGCCAAAACTACTATTATTTCTGCGTGATAATCCGAGAGGAAGAAAGCCAGAGTGAAATGAAAGTAAACCGCGCTGTGGGAGGGAGGTGTGCTGGAGTTTTCTCAACAAGTTTCTGCTTTTTCCTCTCTATTCCTTAATGGCCTTTTCCTTCTGGGCTATTGGATCAATCACCAGCACCATTTGTTACCCTATGTTTAGGTCATGAGAAAGCCAGGTGAGCATGAACTCAAACAAAATTGCAGAGGAGGATTCTTTCATTTCATTTCCTGGGATCACATAATCACACCAGCGCCTGACGATGGCGGGTTTGTCATCATTTCCCCGCTCACCTGGGAAGGCCGTCTGTACTTCCTGCAGGCGGTGACATGAGCGATGACGCTGGCGTGGCTCTCCTTGCTCACATTGATGCCGTTCACCTTGATGATGCACTGGCCTGGATGGAGACCCGCGATGGCTGCCACGGTGCCTGACGTGAGACAGAAATAAGCAAAGAGAGGTTGGAGGACACCACAGTACAGGTGACTGTGGGGAAACAGCTTTCCAAAACATCTGTAACATCCTCCACATCCTGTACACAAAACTGAGTAGAACATTCCTTTTTTTTTCCATCTTTGTATCTGAAACTTTGGTTTCCTCTTTTGGCAGCTCAGGAGGGCCCATCAACATACAAAATCTGCATGCCTCTGCTCAAGTGTTCTTCTGTGCTTACGCTTTTGGTTCTTTCCGGTGGAAGTACTGGTTGTATGCAAACCAAGGCTCAGTTTATATCCAGATTTAAAGCATTAGGAGTAACTTCAGGTTTCATCTTCTACAAGTCAGACCTTTAATATCAGAAGGGTTTTTCTTTTCAGTTTTTAAATTTGCATTACACACACTGAAACCGGCGCAGCGGAGGACCATCTGGCATCCATGTCGTGCACATGGACATCTAGACGCCATGGAGACGTTAACTGTAAACAAACCGATGTGTGTTTAGCAGTTTGAGCTTTGGATGGACGTACAGAGCTGTATATGCAGCCCCTGCTGTCTGGATGTTCCTCTTACTAAAGATAAATAGCTAATCGTGGATGATTAGAGAAATAGTTAAAATAAAAACCTCTCTATGTGAGAATGTTGACAAAATTTAAAAAAAAAAAAAAAACTATCAGAAAAACAGCAGCATACCAACATTAGCACCCAGTGTTTACCTGCTCTGTGTCTAACCTCTCCTTATCTAATTAGTACGGCCCGATCATGGTGACCTCAAACACCAGAGGACAGCAGCTGTTATGACAATCCCAGGGATTAGACACCTCCATCGTCGGCTTTATCTCGTGGGATCCGAGCATCTACTTTAACACATAGCGGGTTCCCAGGCAACCGCTTCATCAGAGCGACACAGACAGCGCTTTTCTACGCTGCTTAGAACGCTCACACAAGAAAACAAGGTTCAGTTCCCCTGAGAATAGCCGGGCGAGGCTATGACTTGTTTTTTGTGTTGGATTCTATCTTGTACAGGCATTGATAGCACTGCTGCTAAACAGTGTGTGTCCTGGTGAAGAAGAGGAGAGGAAAAACCTGCCGACTGCTTCTTTATCACAGAAACCACTAAGAGACTTATGAGTAGGTACACGGGAGTTAATCCATTGTGGAAAAAAGTGACTGATAACCAGATAATTCCCGGTTTTGGCAACATCATTAAACAACCAGCTGAGCCACATGGAGAGCATAAGCGAAGAAAATGGGTCTCCTGTAGCCAAGTCACGCATACCACCCCCTGGGTGGCAGCTGCTAGCCAGCTGTGCCCCAATAACTCTTACCTCTTCCAACAGCGTGGACCACAGAGGGACCGAAGCCACGAATCTGGAAGCCCAGCCCGTCAGCTGAGTCCGGGATCTTGATCGTCCTGCCGACAGAGGTGGACGCAGGAGCTGACTAAAAATTTCAGATCATGATTTGGTGACAATGGACCTGACGTACTCTCTCGGTTTGGTGCTGACAAGCACCCTGAGGGGCTCTTTGCTGTTGAAACACTGCCTGAGGAGAACTTCCACTTCAGAGAAAGGCCTGAGGAACACCACGTCTCCGTTTATAGCAAACAGTTTCTTCCCCACTTCCAGGCCAGCCGTCTTTGGCAAAATATAAGAGAAAAAGAGATTTTCTTTCAGCATTAACTATTTCGATATAAAGGATGACACTTTTATGTGAACCAAGCTTTGCTTTGACCAAATGAAGAAAACCTTGTGTATTTTTTTCAGGGAATAGCATCTAGTATGTGGTAAAATGTCATTGCTCCATCTTGCATCGTGCACTTCCAAGCCTCCTGTGACTGTCCATCCATCCATTTTCTGTACCTGCTTTATCCACACTTTGGGTCTCAGGGGTCTGCTGGAGCTTGTCCCAGCTGTCAAGGGATGAGAGGCGGGGTACGCCCTGGATAGGTCACCAGCCTATCGCAGGGCTAACACAAAGACAGACAACCACTCACATTCACACCTATGGTCAATTTAGATTGATCAATTCACCTAACAAGCAAGTTTTTTTTTTTTGGACTGTGGGAGGAAACAGGAGTGCCCGGGGAAAACCCACACATGCGCAGGGAGACCATGCAACCTCTGCACAGAAAGGCCAGAGCCAAGATTCAAACCCCAAATCTTCTTGCTGTGAGGCGACAGTGTTAACATCCAGGGCTGGATGTTTTGTACATGGTGCACACACAAAACACAGGTTGCAGATCAGTAGACCGGATTCAGCGTTACCTCAACTAAACAGATTAACTCTCCATTGTAGGTATGTCAGCAAGACTGAATTAAGAATAAATCATGTTGGAAACTGTCTAATTTAATGAGACTGTTGTGCTTAGCGCTTTAGCGGAGACTCTGGTAATTCACTGGAGGCTATGAAACAGAACTGCAGATTCCTAAACGGATGAACACATTTTTTTTTGTGTGTTCCAGCATCTAATTTAATGCAGCCTGAAACGCTGAAGAGATTAGCTCCATCCCTTTGGTGTCTTATCCTTCAAGCCCCGCCCCCACAAAAAGAACGCGTCTGCGGTGAGGCGCGTATGAGGCGCCTATGAGCCGCGCGCTCCTCACCTCAGCTGGGGAACCCTTCTCCACAGATTTGATGATAGGAACGCGGTTTCTCTCTTCCAGGGCGAAGCCATAGCCTCCGTCACTGGGCCTTATCTGGGAAGAGGGAAGGGTCTCATCAACGGAGACTTTTTCAGACAGATAGCGTGTCTTTTCCTTACAGCAATATAAAATAGACTGTTGCGGTATGATAACCTAATGTATAGTGGGTTGTTTACCAAAAGCGACTTGGAGATGACGTTCTCCACTATTTTCAGATCGTGCTTCATGGGCTTGTGTTTGGTGTTGGACCCCTCCATCTCCTCATCGGCAAAGAATCGGAACAATAAGGGCTCATCCTTGAATTCACTCTTTTCTAACACTGAAAGGGTTAAAAAAAAGCAAAAATTAACAAAAGACATTACTTTTGAATTCAGTTAGAAGCTGTAAACATATTTGAAAGGACAGGATTTCGCTTTCGTGTGAGCCCAGTCTCCACGGCAACATAAGGCCTTTAGAAAGAATTTTATTTGGAGATGAAAAAGTACAACAGAGAGGGGAAAAACATTTTCCCTCACTTCATTCCCATCAGAATCTGATACTGGTTGTTTAAACAGCCGCACCGTCATTGCCAAACGAGCGAGAGGCACAAATGGTAAAATTACCTTGACGGCTGTGGGAGTGAAAGATTTTTAAGTTTGTTCCGTGACTGCGTTGGTAAGCGGTTGCATCACAGATGTATGAGAAGACGTGCATGATGTGGACTTTGGCACCGTTCATAAAAAGCCTAAATGGCAGGCTGTCTCCATGACTACGAACCAACGTCCGTGTGTTGTCTCAACAAGGTCTCGCAGATGAGTACCACGCTTGCATCACGGAGTTGCTGATATTAGTCATGTGAACACATGCACGCAGCTGTGACCTTGACTTTGCACATGCAAAAACATACTAATTTATTCACTGAACTGGAAAGAATTTCTATTCCTGAAGGGTTTTTCAGTAGAAATGGAAGGAGAACAACAGTGTCTGTGTTCTGAAGCACGATACCGAAGGCAATATGCCCTCTGCCTGCTTTCTGCAAAACACTCAATTCATCAATGAAGGAAAGAATTCCCCAGTTTGGGACTGTGGGAGGAGACGGCTCTCTCTCCCTGTGCTGAAATCAGAGAGGGCAGCTCTGCCGTACCGTGATGCATGAAGCCGTTGTCGCACAGCTCCACGCCCAGGATCAATGCTTCTTCCCTGCTTCTGCAGTCCCCCTGCACCAGAGGTCAGACACGCCCAGAGAAAACGGGACGGGCCAGAGGAAAGAAAGACTGATTTAGTGCTGAAAAAGTCTGAACAAAGCACATCGCGTGATTACAGAGAGCCAGAGTGCCCTCCGAGGCCTGCAGGAACACACATCAACCACTTCGTCCACCACACGCATGTGATATCCACCACTGGTTTTATGGCGGTTGCAATATACGTTTCTCTTCTTAAACTCTGTCAACAACAAAGCTTCCTGACAGAATCAATAAAACTGTCAAAGCAAATCCGCCTTTTATTTTGCATTTCCTTTTGGCTCTGCTCAGTGCCTCAAATCTAATTTAAGAAAAGGCTTCGCTTTCTTCTGCTGCGCTTTTAAGCTCAAAACTACGAGAACCTAAACTGGCTAATAGACAAAACACTTTAGCCTGTCAGGACTTTAATCTGCTCTGATGTGCTGTCTTAAACTTATAATTTGACTAGATATAAAGCAGAGGTGATGGTTTCTGTTTTTATCTCAACAGCCTATTTTCCCCCACATTTATAATTTACCCAGGATTCTGAAAGAACTCTCTTCCACTGAAATTACAAAGAAATAACTTTCCCTTGATCCCAAATGTTCCCTGACTTTTAAGATAAGTTGATGGATAACAAGATTTCTTATTTAATCCAGACAAATACATTACTGATAATGTAAATTCCTGAAAGTTTTGGAGGAAAAGGGGCTGTTTATGTCTCTATTAGTGTTTTTCATTATGATATATACTTAGTTGTATACATACAACCGTGTGTGTGTGTGTGTATATATATATATATATATATACACATACACACACACTATATTGCCAAAAGATTCGCTCACCCATCCAAATAATCAGAATCAGGTGTTCCATTCACTTCCATGGCCATAGGTCAAATCAAGCACCTAGGCATGCAGGCTGTTTTTACAAACATTCGTGAAAGAATGGCTCGCTCTCAGGAGCTCAGTGAATTCCAGCGTGGAACTGTGATAGGATGCCACCTGTGCAACAAATCCAGTCGTGAAATTTCCTCGCTCCTAAATATTCCACAGTCAACTGTCAGCTGTATTGTAAGAACGTGGAAGTGTTTGGGAACGACAGAAACTCAGCCACGAGGTGGTAGGCCACGCAAACTGACTGGGCAGGGTCAGCGGATGCTGAGGCGCATAGTACGAAGAGGTCGCCAACTTTCTGCAGGGTCAATCGCTACAGACCTCCAAACTTCATGTGGCCTTCAGATTAGCTCAAGAACAGTGCGCAGAGAGCTTCATGGAATGGGTCTCCATGGCTGAGCAGCTGCATCCAGGCCATACATCACCAAGTGCAATGCAAAGTGTTGGATGCAGTGGTGTAAAGCACGCCGCCGCTGGACTCTAGAGCAGTAGAGACGTGTTTTCTGGAGTGACGAATCGCGCTTCTCCATCTGGCAATCTGATGGACGAGTCTGGGTTTGGCGGTTGCCAGGAGAACGATACTGCACAGAGTCCTGACCTCAACCCCATAGAACACCTTTGGGATGAATTAGAGCGGAGACTGAGAGCCAGGCCCTTCTCGTCCAACATCAGTGTGTGACCTCACAAATGCGCTTCTGGAAGAATGGTCAAAAAGTCCCATAAACACACTCCTAAACCTTGTGGACAGCCTTCCCAGAAGAGTTGAAGCTGTTATAGCTGCAAAGGGTGGACCAACGTAATATTGAACCCTATGGATTAGGAATGGGATATCACTGATTCATATGTGAGTCAAGGCAGGTGAGCGAATACTTTTGGCAATATATATATATATATATATGTACACACACACACAACTGACAATGATGGTGGATGAAGCATCTTCATGGCTTACCTGTGCAATGAGCCAGTCTATGAGCTTGTTGGCCATCACAACTGATTTGTACGTTCGCAGATGGTAGTCCTTATCCCTAGATGGGCGTGAAAGCACAGGACATGAGGAGGAGGATTAGGGAACCAAACTCATGCCTGGTATTCACTTTGACAGGAGCCCAGATGGCAGGCATGCATTGCAGTAATCTCTCGGTATATTTGAACAGTGTGACTGAAAGAGGACTAATAATTCCCACTGTCAATGGAGCGTGGTCACTTTTCATGTTGTGTTTCTGACAGCAGAGGGCATTTGGTGGAGCGTGACTGGAAATGACCCCCACTGTGTCAGCACTCCGGCATTGCTCTTCTCAGTGTGAGCCATGCAGACCCTGGGAATGCCATCTGAAATGGCCCTGTGGCTTTCCCATGAACGTAGGGGCCTCCCCTGAGGATGCGCAGGAGCTGAGCTGAGCAGCGGGCCGGGAAAATTCCGAACCACCGTGACTTACACCGCTGCACCATTTCCACCACATGCAAACCCTTGAGACACACACACACACACACACATCTGCACACACACATACAGAATTCAGAGAAGTCAAACATACAGTAATATATGGGCCAAGTTAAAGCCCGGGCTCAGCTGTCTGGCAATCTTCAGAATGTGCAAGTGCAAAAGGCCGAGAGCTGTTCTGCTTCCTCCACAACGGAAAATTGACTTGCGTAAGTGTTTTGGTCTCTGATGATGCTAACGTTGGTATTAGCCAGTCAGGCGCATTAGCCCTGCCCTTGCAACGAATAATCCGCTTGGACTAGAAGAGCTGAGGCAACCCCAAGTTTTCCCTCCAAATAGGATATTAGAAACAGCCAGACTGGAGCTGCAGGGGCCGGCGCTGAGTGAAACTGTCAGTTTGAAAAATGCCACAGCAGTCCTGCATGCAGCCATATGTCCGACAGGCCCGAAATGTATTTAAAAGAGTAATGGAGCAAAAGGTTAGCCATGGATCCAGGTTTGGCTCCATCTTAAAAAGAAAGTTGGCCTTGGCAGATCATAAATGATGTAGGAAAATGTTACATTTTTAATGGTCCGATGACGAAAGTGCTCTTGGAACCTGACCTTTAGTGTTATTTTGGAAACACTGCATCTATTATTACATTTTCAGCAGGTACGGACAAAAAAAAAAAAACTTCAATTATTGCCT
The DNA here is from genome assembly GCA_015343265.1 of Pao palembangensis. Lineage (NCBI taxonomy): Eukaryota > Metazoa > Chordata > Actinopteri > Tetraodontiformes > Tetraodontidae > Pao > Pao palembangensis. The sequence continues at coordinate 15,045,474 of CM027086.1, forward strand.
CGCACCTAAGCATCTACTGTCACTGGTTGTTTAAACTCTGCTGATGGATTACACTGGGCCCTCACAGAGAATGCGCCTGGCAGATATACGCGGACACGCGCACAACGGCGGCATGCCAACCGGAAATTTTAAGTTATGAATTTTGGCATCAACACAAAGCCAAATCAAATTTTAATGAAGGAGTGCTTCCTGAGACTGAAACACACACACACACACACACACACACACACACACACACACAATCACCATTTGGGTATTATTATTAGCTGACTTGGAACGGAACAGCAGAAGCTTCATTGCTGGAACACATACAGGCTATTTCCCCCTTTGGTGATGGCACCATTTTCTTAGTGTGAAATGAAATCTTTTCATGGGTCTGTTTGAAATTCGACATTAAAAGGCGACTCCGCGCTGCTTTGTAGAGAGAAACCTTTGCAGCTTTCACCTGAAAAGCTGAAGCAATACAAATTCAGATGTTAAATGGCCCTGTTATCTGTTTCACATTTGGGACGAGATGCCCGTTTTCACAGGCCGGCTGGCTGGTTTTAACTCCATGTGCCATAAAACAAATAGAGGCGCATATCTGGACGACATATGGAACAAATCCTTCAGCGCTGGCAGATTAAAAACAACTGCACTGAACTTCGAGTACCAGTTGGTGGTTTTGTAACAGTGATGAGATATTAGAGGAAAAGTAGAATTTTGTTTGAGTAATGTTGATTTAATCAAGGATAAAGGTGTATTGTGTTTATTTAAACTGTGGCTTAAAGTTTAGACTCTAATGTTCACAAAACCAGTCTTAAAAAAAAAAAAATCACCAATAATACCAAACATTCAATGGACTACAAAAGCTGCCTTATGATGCGTTTTTCCAAAATATTCACGGTTTAAAGGGTTAGAATTTCCTGTTTGACAGAGTTGGAGATCCAACCCTTGTCAGAAACCTAATTTCAGGGTGCAGAAGAGCATGTCACAAGGTTCAACAGACCAAAAAATGCAGCATCACTTTTCTTGGTCTGTTGAAATTTATGAAAAAAAAAAAAAAACGGTAGACTGTTTCACCCCCAAAAACAAATGTTCCTTCCAGGCCTTTAACTGTCTCTCGGGGTTTTAACGGTAAAATTTGCATCCAATTATAAGATAAAGTGACTGGTTGATGCCCAAGCTCAGTAGCTGCTTTGTTTTCTTCGTAGTGAATTGGATAAGATTTGACCGCTGCTAAAAAGACCTTTCAGGGAGATGTAAATGACGTGATAAGAGAGAAAGACTTTTAAAATAAAAGGCTAATCAGAAGACGGTTTGACGAAAGTATTTTATAAAGAACCACTTATCAAGGAAGGAAACACTGTCCATCGAATTATTAGAAAAACAACACGTCCACACTGAGGTAGAATTTATCAGTGTCAGACATTTATCCGTGTCCCATATGGACCCCGTGCACTCCTGATACGGCACATCTGTGTTTGGAGACCAGGAGGATAAAAATGGCTGGGATCACTCACCCGCCATCTGTGCCAACTTCTTTCAAAACAGTGAGCTCATAGTTTGCCATGACACTTCCTTTCCTCTGTTTGCTTTTGCGGAGGAGCTAATTTAAGAGCGAGAGTCAAACACAATGGCCGCCTACCTGATAACTGGAGTGAAGAGGCTGTGGAGGCGACAGAAGAGCCGAACACCCTGAAAGAGACGAGAGAGCTTCTTTTACTGAAACTTGAGTGCAAACGAGGCCCGACGGCTCCGCTCTTCACCTTGGATATGACGTCGTGCATGTCACTCCTGGGGTGGTAGGTGCCGTCGTCGTAGCGGAAGCGGTAGAGGACGGGCTCGGGTTTGAACTGGTATTTATCCATGACTAAAACATTGAGACATCATTAGATTTCAGACCTACAGAAACCAGAATCATCTCAAAGACTCAAACTTCACATGGCTGCTCAGAGAAAGCCCCACTCCTCTTGCTTTAGGGGACATTTTAAAGGACCCTCCTGACAGTAATAACAGTTGGCCCCAGATTCTGTTCCATTAAAAGTTCTTTTATGAAAAGATATTGTATTGTATTTCACGGGGGGCTTTGAGGGAGCCCAGAGATGCTGGGAGCCATTCCTCTCTGTCAGGAACAAACTCAAAAGCCCAACCTTATTTCTCTGTGAGGAAGCCATGAAGCACCAGAGTGATTTAGAACTTTGCTTCGTGTGCTTCTCAGCAAACACGACATGCAGAGCCACATTTAGCGTAAATGTAAAGCGCTAGCCAACTTAATCCTCGCACATTAAACACTCTGTCATTGAAGCCACTGTGCAAATATGACACAAACACAAGGGCAAGAGGAGATTATTACTATAATCCCTTACCTAAACACTGTGTCAACTGTTTAAAACGAACACCTGCTAAAACATAAATAAGAGCTGTGTCTACACTACTGGCTCAGTCTCCTGATTTTCTGCTTGGTGGATGATCTTGAAGATCTTTTTGGCCTTATAATGTGTTTTGGCCAATAACACGAACCCAGCAGTCATGGAAGGTCAGCATTGCTACCATATCATCTGTGTCAGTTGTTTGAGGGCACACATTGGCTCCATTCTGGCTTTTGTTTGGCTATTATCTGGCTACTTGATGATAACATCACTTTATCCTGGAGATGTGTTAACTAAATGACTGTACATGGACGTGATTTCAAACCCATGCAGCACTGCTGCTACCAGGTTTATGCTTTTAGGTTTGTGAAATTTGACGGCTAAACACCAGATAAACCAAAAGCTTAGGTGACAACAGTCTAGCAAAAGCACAACGGTTTCAGTCCAAAAAGAGTCTACAAAGTTAGTATATTTGAATTATCTTCTCAAAACAAAGTAAATACGGTTGAAAATAGCCAACCATGGTGGATGATGCCATTCTCCAGAAGAGCCTGACCCAGATGAACCCCTTCCTCCGGGTTTCCCGTCTCACCGATTTCCATCAGCCAGGAGACAAACTCGCTGCGGACAAATGAAAACACGCACACACATTACGGCTTAGGAACAACGGGACAAACAAACACAGGATTCCATCCGGGACACGCCACCGTGGATCCTGTGTGTCAGCAACTTTGAATTTTCTCATTATCCTAGTAAAGAAATGAGGAAAATGCAAACACTGAGCAGAGCACCAATTCATCTAAACCAATGTGACTGTGGTAACAAACACCATCTTGGAATGAAGGAATGCTTTATTTGATTTCGAGGGTCCCGTCCGTCTGTTTAAACAACTAGAAGCTATTACTGTGTTTTATTCACTTCAGCTTTATTTATATTAGATATAAAACATAATATTATCAAATACACAGCAGTTCGTCGGGATGTCCGTGCCAAAACGTGCATGTAGCATTTGACTCTCCTGTCATGTGTAGCTGGGAACAAACGCCGCTGCTGAAATAACAAACACATGCACCTTCTGATGGCCTAAATGAGCTAAATTGGATAATTCTCCATGATTTAATGACAGATTGCACAAAATTGCAAGCCTGACCAAAAACAATAAATAAACAAAGAAAGAGAATAGTATATCTGATTACATACTTGATGCCCCAGCTCACCATAAACCCAAACAAACACGGCCAGGAGGACCGCTGGAACTCTGGGCGGAGGTTTCCCGATGTCAGAGCTGTGCCAACGAAAGTAATTACAGCGTTTCGGAGACACAACTGAATAAACACCCAAACACCAATCCCCCCTTTATCCTTCCAGCGCCACTTTAGGCACTCATCCTGAACGTCTTTTCCCTCAGTGATGGACAACGGGGGGGTAAAAATGCCTCTGCCGATGTCTCTGCAGCTCAGCCAGGGGAAAAAAAACACCCCGAAAGATTGGGACAACACGGTTCTTATGGCCTCAAAGTGATGGGGCTCACACACTTTAATGTACATTAACTCTGTGAATACTGCAGAACAAATATTTCCTGATTTCCTGTTGAATACTGGTGGATACAGGCGTGTCCAAAGTACTGACCTAAAGAAAGACCAGCCAACAAGAGGTTTATACCTTTAAAATGGTTGCATTTTTAGGTTTATTCCTGCAAGCAAGGTGGCTATGCCGGACTTTTGTCTGATGAATTACGCTATTAGAGAAACCAAACCACAAGCACGGCTGTACCACTTAAAGGGGAGGGATCTTGGTTCCAAAAATAACCTTCAGTTCAACAAAAAAAAAAAACAACCAAAAAAGAGAAAACAGGAGGGTGGAAAAAGAATAAAGGAAAAACATTCACAACAGAGGGAGTGGGCTGAGCTGAAGCCATAGGCAATGTGGTTTTTATCACAGACATGCCATGCTGGTTCCAATTTGCCAATTACGCCTACATGTAAATCATTTTAGGCAGGGGAAGTACAGAGGGACGTGGAGATGCCTTTTCACCCACAAATGGTCATCGAGGTGTCGGCCTCGCGGTATGTAAGATAGGTTTCCAGAGAGAGCTTCCCTGCCACGGCTTCTCACCATACAATATCTTCAGACTCAACAAGATGCCCACAAATGACCAACGTTTAATCCTTTTAATCTATCTAGCTGACAGATTCATTCCTGCTCCAGACCGCATGGGATCTGGTGTTGTCTGCCTGGACCAAAGGAGAAAGTAGCGCCGCATTCCCAAACCGCTGTGTGTTATAACACGGCCACAACTATGTCCAGTAGACTTTTCTGTTGCAGGTTTTATTTATCCTTTGGTGCTTTTAAAAGCATCAGGGTTAGTGGGTTTGGGCTGATTTTAGTGTGATAATTACAACCCAAATTAACTCTTAAAAGCAAGGAGAAAAGACCTTCGGAAAAGTGATTTACATCTTTGAAATAGCGTAATGAAAAAAGCTACCTTTTAGCTCTGTAGAGGGCTTCATTGTTGTGCTTCAAATTAGGGAAAAATAAATTTGCCTGCATGAAAGCCCCGGTAAGTGACAGTAAGACATCTACATATGATCCGATGAAAGGAAAATGCAGAAATGAGGGCATCAACTCATGCATGCTTAATGCAGCTCAAGGGTGGGATTTTGAGAAAAGCATCCTGTAAAGTAAACATCCTCAACTCTCACCAACAAGAGGAACAGCAGGACGCAACAGGTCACCAGTGCGTACACACGCCTGCCCTCCGGTTACAGTTACCGCCTGGGTCCCTCAACGGAGAGCCTATTGTAATTTAACATGAGTGAGGAGGAGGTCATTGACATCTCCCTGTGATTTACAAAGTGGTGTTCAATGACTGATCCGTCCCCAGTCACGACACCGATAATCCCTGCACAAGATTCACGGGTGAATCTGGCTGCTGTGGATTTTCCCATGACCGGGAGCGCTGATACACATAACAGGCTGTCTGCCGTCTTCTCTCCAGCTGCCGTCTCTAGAAACCCTTGCCAAATTTAAAATGAAAGAAGCGACTTGGGCCTACAGTATATCACAGACTCGATACTTCTAACATGCTGTGAAAACATCGCCGTCGACTCCCGCGTAGTTCCAGACAGAGGAAACCCCAAGGACCTGACGTTCAGCAGCTTCCAGATGGAACAGTGCGGAGGGAAGCGGCCAGAGCCCTTACCTTCCCAGGAAGCACTTAGGGAAAGTGGTGAGCTTGCGTTTCCGGTCCTTGATGAGGTTGCCCTTGGTCATGAGGTGGTAGAGCTTCTCGCCCTTCTCTGACACCATGACCCACGTGTCCTGCTCCATGCCGAGCTTCAGGCCTACAGCAGAGAGCGGAGGCAAGCTGTGAACGGCACCGCCAATTACTTAACTCACGCACACAAACATAAAATTTGGATGGGCACATCCTGCTATTGTAGGAAGCCACCTAATCCTTAAAATTCAACAGAGATGTTAAAAAGAAGAAAGAAAAAAAAACAGTGGGAAGTAAGTTTCCATTCCAGGTATCCGCTCCCCTAATTTACTGTCTTACTTTTCCTCCGCTCCCTCTCCTTCATGATGGCCTCCAGCCACTCCTGTTTCTCCTCCGGGGTCTTGGCCATGCAGACGAACCACTTGTTCTTGGCCGTGTTGTGGATCTTCCAGCCGTTGTTCACAATATTCCCACTGCTGTGGTAGTCAGCTGCGGGGGAAAAGGAGTGGGGAGCTCAGGCTCGATTTGACTGGTTCTTATAAAGACATCTGCTCATGAGGGGTGGAACATCTTTGGCCGGATTCTGGAGTTTTATGTCTGACAAGAAGGGCCGTCAGTTTGCGGTTGCATTGATCATGATGCTGTAAACTGATGAGATGTTGAAAGCTGACATAAACCAATGCAGAAAAATGCACGACCGATGATTCGGCCTCATGCAGGACAGGAAAAAAAACAAAACCTCAGCTATGTGCTTTAGATTCACTCATCCAGCTCTAGTGCGATCTTATCAACCCAGCTGGACATTGATTATTGTTTTTCTCCCTTAATGAGATAAATGAAGTGACACAGGAGCAGAAGAAGAACCATCCATCAGCACTATTCGCTGTTATTTCTCCATTACACTGATAGTTCTTGCAAAATCTTTGAAATGGTGAAACTCATTTATAACGTGGATGTCCATGTGGTGCACCAAGGGCATTTTTGTCGACCTCAGGCAGCAAGGGCACGCCTGGGTAATCGTCCCTCAGTGTGCGGGAACACCCAAGAGTGTTTATGCTCAACACCCGACATGACTGGCCCTCTCGGTCAGCTGGTGAGGAAATGCCGGCTTTGACAAATGTAAATAATAATCAGCGGCTATGTGAGGCCAAGAGACATAAACGTTTGGGTTCACCGCGTACTGGGGTTAGCACAGCCTCAAGGACAGGTAACTCCACATTTGTGCACCATCTGAAGCCAAAGCTTATGTTCTCAGTGTTCTTTTATTATTATTAGGCATAATTGGAGCCCTCTGCTGCAAAAGTAGGTGAAATCATGGTATTATTTATTAGTCCAGAATAAATACTGCGTATTTTTTTATGCTTACCCGTGCCATCATCCACATTTTCTACCTCCATCACCTCTGTGTTGATTCTTCCTCTGAACAGGTAGCGAGGACCTTCGATGGCTGTCTTACTGTTTTTTAGACGCCTTAGACGAAGAGAAGAAGTGTTCATTCAGTCCAAATAATCACTGATACGATGACAGGTCAGCAAAATCCAAAGAAAAAAATTGGATAATTATAACAAACGTAGTCAGAAATGTGTGAGAGGACAGAAAAGAGTACTCAAAACACCTGTTTTTCTTCTTGCAGTACACCAGAAGCTTGTCAAACAGGAAGAAAATCCTCTCTTGGATGTTTCCTGCTGAAATCTTCAGGAGGACGCCGTGCATGAGCAACTCCGTGCACGTATCTGTGATATTGGAGCCCTGAAAGAGTAAAAAAAAGAAAGATTTAAAAAAATCTACAACTCATTAATACACCATTCTGGCCTTTCCTGTTCCCCCTCTCAGGGGTTTGTGAAAATGCTCCCTGCTTCCTCAGCAGATTTCACTGGGACTCACTGGGAAAACCGACAGTCTTTAATTGATTCTCTAGAATAACCAGTCGGCTGCATGTTGCAGTGCTGCACCTGGCCACCAGACTGGCTCCACGCCCTCCTGAAAATGACACCACAGGTTGTCTTTTTTTCCTACCTTGTGCACTCTGGGAATTATGTACCACATTTGATCAGTCCTTCAGAGCTAAAAATAACTCCCATGTGCTTGGAGCCAAAAAAAACGTGACAGACAGATCTATAAACTGCTGGTAATTCTGGAACACTTGACCTGTGAGGGGGTGTGGACTCATGTTGACACAGATGCACTGCCGTGATCTCATTATCTAACTTTTCAATGAAACTTACAATGGTATCAGCTCATTGCAATAAAGTAAACCATTTGCAAAGAAGATGATCATCGGAAGGGAGTAAGAACCAAAATGTAAATAAGAGTGTAGATCTGCATTAGATATTTCACACCTGCATGGACCGGCTGGTTAACGATCTACCACTACTTCCTGTCTGTACTCTGTTAGCATCCCTCTGCCTAAAAAGCCCTTTAGCAGTCTGAATGGTGACCATCTGTGGCTCCTACACTAATAGCCAGGAAGTGCTTTGAGAAAGCAGTCTGGGGTGACATTATTTCTAGCCTGCCCCTGACCTCCGACCCACACATTCAGGGGCTAAGCAGTCGACAGAGGATGCTGTTGATACAGCTCTGTCCCTGCTCTGAGCCTCGTAGCTATGCAAAGCTGATATAAACGGTGTCAACGTGCTATGTCACTTCTCCTCTTTAAGTCAAAGGTCATAACTGATGGTGACCGCATCTGTGTTCCCGTCAGTGCCAACAAAAGTTCATAACTGTAAAAGATTTTATGCAAATTATATACTGTACATCCATCTCTCCAACGTGCACTTCCTGCCGGAGTCATCAGCGGGGCCAAACCGTACCCTGCTTTTACTCCACTCCTCCCTTCCTTTCTGACAGCCATCACTGTCTTCCTCTGCTTGTGGCTCCCATGAGTTCTCCTCTATCTCTGTGTTTGTTTCCGTGCTTCTTTTTCCGCAGATTTTAAATTCCCCAGCTAACGGCCAGATGTTGAACCAATTTTTAAATGTGTACACATTCGACACTGAGGGCCATCTTACCCTGCTGACTTTGCAAACAACATCGGATCTGGAACTTAATGCTCCGAGCCAAAGCATATTTTGTCCCAAATATAAACAAAAATGTTTCAATCTTCTATTTTTAAAATTAGACAATTTCTAGACAAAACAACTACAGAAAAACAATTAAAAAAAAGAGTGACATACTTTAGAAGGACAAGGAAAAAAGTAAAAAGATGCAACGCAAGCTAAAAGGCGATCGTGGCCCCAGCCTGGGCCTTGAGTAAGGGTGGCCTGTCCCTCCTAAACCTGCGAGGGCATCTCGAGGGCGGACAGCTGCGGAGCCGGTCAGCATCAACGAGCAATCAGCCCAGGCAGGAGTGGAAAAAAGCAGCAGCCCTCACAATCATTCCTCATCACCAAGTCATTCCTCAATCACCCACACAGGAAGTGCACGACACAAACATCTCTCACTTCTCTCCCTCTTTCTCTTTTTTTGCTTTTACCTCTCATCCTTCATCCCTTGCTCCATCGAGCTGACAGCTTCAGAGCCTGGCGCACAGCCGTCAGAATGTTCTCCTCCAGGATGACCTAATGTTTACAATTTATAAAAGAGCTGAGGAGAAACCGCAGAGTAGCTACGCCCAGGGATGCCTTTAGCTCGACATGCAGTGCCTCAGCCCACAGTGCACGCCACACATAAATCTCCGCATAAAGATTACAGCTGAAATTAACTGCTCTTTATGTGTCTTGACACAAAAACGTCAGCAGACCATGATTTAATTTAGAATATTTGGTACTGACGTAATGATGTTAATAGCACCTAAAACAATATATCTTCAGAAACTTGGACACAAGTAGGCCAAATCATGCCTAGAGCAATTTAATTTAATTATTTACCACCTCTGTTTTCCTCTTTCAAACCACTGACCCTTCAAAAAAAAAAAACAACCTGTCCAACCCTGCATTGATGATTGACCCAGTCGCCCTAGAGCTCAACAACGGGCATCAGACTCATCCAGGCACAAAGAATTTGGTCGAGGCCATTGTGAAAAGAAGCTATTGTTTGCAGAGAAGACAAGCGACCTTAAAAGGCTACAAAAGTCACGCCACTTGGAATTCTTCTTAAATCTGCCGCATGGGGCTAAGTGTCTTTCAGTAAATCAAGAGGAGGTTTGGCAGCAGAAGTTTAATGCTGCCAATTAAGTTGTACTCTTTTTAAGCGAGTTTAAATCATTCAGAAGAATCCGCAGGGTTTCGAGTTGAATCCCACCTCCCAGCCTTCGATGTGGGACTGCCATTCCTCCAAAATCTCCAACTTCTCCATCTGCCTCTTGGCCTCGTTAATGCTGGAGCATACGGCCTTCATCATCTGCAGGGACTCCTGCACCAGCGCGTAGTCACTGTGTTTCTTGGGGGTCCTTTTCAGCAGCTCCTGCATGTGCAAAAACATCGAAAATTACCAAAAGAAGAAAAAAAAAAAAAAACACCTAAATCAATCACTTTAACAGCTCTGAGACACATTAAATCCAAATTGTAACTGCCTTCATAGTTCCCAGAACTTAAAAAGCATGCCTGAAAATAGATCCTCTGCACAGTACTTTTGAATGTTAATGATTAAAAACTCCCGTTGCTGCTGCAACAAACTAAAGTAATCTCTGAGTTTCAGCACATACACTACTATAGGACGGATTTACACTGTTCTGGATAGATTTTAAGCCAACGATGAATATATGTGTGATTGCGGAGGGGACGGCCCTGGCAGCTGGAAGACTTCAAATGGCAGAGCATCATGTTACCCCCTTATTATTACTATTACATCCCCACTCCCCGTGCTGGTGGCTGTTTAGAGAAAGCCTGGCTGAATTAGGCTGTAAGGACATCAGCGATAGGAAAGCAGAGATGAGATCAACGAGGAAAATAAGCTCTTCGTTGCGTATTAAGTTTCGCCTACTTTTCAACTTCAAAATTCACAAATAAGAGGAGATCTGAAAGAGCCCGGTCTGCATTTGCAGAGGCGATGACAGGTCCTGCGTTAATGTTACGGTGTGGTGCTGCTGAGGAAGTAAACCGCAGATGTGTTGGAACCAGCAGACCACGAGCGAGCAAGGAGTCGGTGCGTACGGAGCTAATGGCTGGGTGGTGGCCAGCGTGAGGTGGCGTGAGGATGTGGCAGCTGAATGCGCAGCACTCACCCTCAGCAGCAGCGGGTATTTGCAGATCCTCTGGATGGGAGCCACAAGGTAACCCTCTAGCGGAACCTCTGTGTTTTTTCTCCCTCCCAGCAACATGCAGTTCTACAGGACGGGAAAAGAAAAGGTCAAAACAAAGAAAAGAGCACATAAAAACACAAAAATCTGTTTGTTGTCACAAATATGCTAATATGCTATGAGTGAAAGTGCTACCAGTCCGATGAAAATGCCACAAGATGGTGAGGCTAAAGGCTAAACAATAAAACCACAAATCATGGGAGCCAAAAGGTCTAACTGAGGTTAAGAGGAAACCCAACCCTGGTTAGGGCAAGGCCAAAGAGGTGACTCGAGATATACAAGGCCGTAGAATAGCGTAGGTTGTAGGGTAACATGAGACACACACAGCTCTGAAGAAAGACAAATTTAATAGAAGGTCAAGTCAATTAAAATAAACACACTATTAAATAAAAGCCAATTATTAACATTCCATCATTTGGTTTCCGAAATTAGATCACACACTGTGTTGCAGCATCTTCTCTGCTGGTCTGTTTACCATGTACACGTGTGTTTCCACTTTTAATGCCGTAATTTAAGGCGAAATGCTTCCGTCAAAGGACGGGAAGAGTTCTGAGAATTTGGTTTTAACTGAAGTATTGAAATGAGAAGGTTGTCGATCTATGCATGGAAGGGACCGCCACAGCCTACATGGACTAAAAGTGCTGCTGACATCACTGAAGGGAAAAGACACATATGTTTAGCGAGCTAGCAGTGGGAATGTAATCGTCTTTTGTTCTAGCAACGAGAGGTTTCTCTGTGGAAGAGAAAGTCTCGAGTGTCGGAACAGGAAATGGAAGTCCACCCACACGGAGGGGTGCAGGGATACATCAGCCGTGAGACACGCATAAAGTCCAGGGTTTTACACCTTCCACCTGCTGTATAACTGCATGTATGATCTGATTAAAGCTTGGTTTTCAGAGCTTAGAAAGTTTAAGTTACTATTATGAGAACACTGCAATGTTATTACAGGAGAGGGATCATGATCTCAAAACTGCAGACAAAAAGTAATTTTAAATCCAATTAGTTGACAAATTTTACGTGTTTGAGCCTGGGAAAATTTCTTATTTCCGGACATAAACATCAGCACAAACTGCAAAGGTAGCAAAAATCCAGCTCTCATACAAACACACGTATTCTGGCAAGTAATAAAGAAAAAGTGTGTGTGTGTGTGTGTGTGTGTGTCTGGTACAGTGCATACTTTCAGCGCTGCAGTGTGACCTTTTTGAAATAAGACAGAGCCACACTTTCATTAGTCAAAGACCAGAATGCTCCAATAGCGCCGCATTTTCCCCGAATTCTTAGAACACCCAATCTGCAGTCTGAGGACGCAGAGGTCAGTTATATTAGGCACTGGATTCTTCATGTAAACGCCCCTGCCCCACACACACACACCCATCTCACCAGCAAACATGTCCGGACGCTCCTGATCTTATTCAGCTCCAGCAGCAATCTCTGGGCCTTCTCGTGATTCCCACAATATTCATCATAAACCTGGAAACGGCTCCTCTGCAAAGAGCCAGGGAGAGACGAGGTGAGACGGGACAATACGCAGTGAGACGAGGCACCAATGCAAAGACGAACTATGGACACAGAACGCCTCCTCGTGCTCCTCTTTGTATGAAACACACCAGGGACAGTATGATACATGGATGGATCCGGTCATATTTCCATCTCTGAGGTGAAGCCCACGGCACAGCCTCCCTACAAACCTTTTGTGGTCTTCAGTTATGCTAATTGGCCAGTTTACAGCTGTCAAAATTACAACACGGGACGATTTAAAGCACGTCATGCAGCGTGCCCTTTATAAAAAGTTTATGAACCCTGCAAAATGAAGCACTTCTGGAGTTAGACCATGGTCCAAAAAGGAGGAGTAGAGGCTTTAGTCAGCGTGAACTAATTTGCAGGCATGAATCACGGAGGAATTTTGTTCCTTTTTGTCCAGCTGGTTTACAGCTAAAATAAGTTAGATTATGTCATTTCTTTTTGGAAAACTTTTGTGTATCAACAAAATGTCATTGAAAAACGAAGACTGCAGAGAGCTGTTTCCCTTCAGAGGCTAACATGGTCACTTCTAAATTATGATCGTTAGCCGCAGGCTTCACTGTGAGGTATATCCAATTTTCTCAATCATAAATCTGATGGATCCGCGTGTGCCACTCGATCGTCTCTCCTTCACCTGTAGCAGCCTGAGCCCAACTGATCCAGGAGTCAGTTTAAGGTCATCAGAAGGATGAAGACCTATTACGCTTTAAAAGCTATTATATTCCAGTGCGCCTCAGGGAAGAGCATCTAAAATATAATACACCGCACAGAATCATAAAGATAGATGTGTGCCCTTAATCCACATGACAATGTGCCTTCATCATAGGAGCCATTACTGGATCTGATGGGAAAGCAGGAAAGGTTTACTCAGAGAGTCAGGTTGAAAGAGAAGACAAACATTTTGGGGAGGCATAACTTACAAAGTACAGGAAGCAGCGCCCGATTTCATGGTGAGCGTGGGGCTCGGGCTGGAGCAGGTCGTCCACCATGGACAGGAAGGCTCTGTGAACGGCCAGGATCTCTTCAATGTTGGAGAACAAAACCTGAGCCACGACAGCACACAAACGTGTTTGTTAATGACCGTCTAGTCTGTGACGCCATTATCCATCTTATTTAAACCTCCAGCTGTACACAAAGTTCCCAAATAAAACCCCAGCCTGGATGGATGCATTCCAAACCACTGGACATGCAGTAAATATCCCTCAAATCTGTATTTACCTTAAAAAGTAAGCAAGCCCACGAAAACAGACTCCCTCCTGCTGTGAGAGAGCAACCTTTATTACCCTGCAGCCGGAATCGCTTATAAATAGATTAGATTTACAGCTGCTTCCTGGATCGCCCACTTCTCTCTCTCCTCCAGAATTTGCCTATTTTCAGGCTGAAGGAGCCAGATGGAGCAAAAGTCAACAGCTGCGTCTTTCTCAAACATGACCCTCACCTTGACGGTTTCTTCTGTGATGTTCTTGTCCATCTTGGTTGCAGCATACTGGTTCAGCCGGTGCAGGAAAACCTGAGACAGGAGAGAAGAGGCGAAGGAAGCAGTTAAAGTACAATTTTTCTGTCAGAATCGCTTGACCTTTAACAAGACAAATAGAAGACTTGTTGTTGGAGAGTGTGCAGAATTTTTCTGTTCTAAAACATCTCTGAACTGGCACACATGCACACACACACACACACACACACAAGCAACCCGAAAGGCAGCATGATGTCAGCATGTTACATCTGTCTTTTTTGGTTGACCCCAACTATGGGCAACTATTTATCACCCTGCAGAGCCCCATAAAACATCTGGTGCTCGGTGTGGCAGTGAAGTAGACGGCCTGACCTGAGAGAAACCCGCAAAACAACAACCAAAATGACTACACACAATTTTGGTTAACCAGCCATTCCCAAAGTATTGTATTTTCACGCACCATCCCTGCATCCATCCATCAATTTGCCATCAACTGCTGCTTGTTCCTAATCGGGGGTTGGAGTCTATCCCAGCAGTCACTGGGTGAGAGGAGGGAATACCGCCTGGACACACATCACAGGGCACACGCACACCACTCACCGACACGCTCACACCTTAGGGGCAAAGTGTGTGTGACTTCTGGAGGAAACTACAGCACCAAGAGAAAACTAACCAAAGCATGAAATACTTTTTATTCCATTTCTAATAATGGGCTAAAAAAGACGTTTAAGTGTTCACAGCTTGAAGAGAATGACGTCCTGGCACCTTTGTCGTTACAATACTTTCCTGATGTGCAGCTTTAAAAGAAAACGCGCTAGTGAATCCAGGATTTAAACAATCATCCACTTTGTTCCGGAATATCTCTCTGCTGATTACCATTCCGCAGCTTCCTCACCACTCACACGAATTAGCATCTGATTAGCAAGTCTAATCGGTACAAACACGGAGCGGGCTTCGGCGGGGTCTCACAAAGACGCGAGGCCTTACAGTACAAGACCTGAGCTGGGCAAAATTAGTGCTCATTTGCATCAGAAACCCTCTTTCCTGTCAGCGGCGTGCAACACCAAACATGGACTCATTAGAGAGTCTATAACTTTGTTTAAATGATGAAGAGTCTATTATAGAGGAAGCCATAGTCAATCAGCAAAGCCACAATGGCACAAAGTAAACAGCAGAAGAAAAAGACCCAAAATCCAATTGGATGGATGGAGACAGAGGCCCAATAAAGAGATTTGGATCTGATGAAAAGTTTTGACCTTTTATAATCTCTGGATGGCTCAAAACTGACAGATAAATACAGCACTGAGATTTGCAGCGTTGAAGGCATTCAGGGACTAATCCCGGAGCAGCTCCACAGACAGTGAATGCGAAGCTGGCTGGATTTTAAAGGTACAATAACAGCACCCGGGACGACCGTCAGCGTAAGCCCACTTCCAGGATCATTTGGAAGCTAATTCCAAAACTCAGCAGCACAATGCTGGTGTGCAAAGCATCTGCGGGAATTAATTTCAAATCTGGCTTATGGGGCTTCCAGAATCCAGTGTCCAGGGTTTATCCCTCGACTGCATTAAGGCATGTTTTCTCTTGGGTTTACAGTCATGTAACAGTTACTGAAGAGAAGCTAATTCCATTAAAGTGATGCTTTTTCCTAGTTTTTCTGAGCAGATTTCCCCATGTTTGCAGTCACTGTCCTCGGATTCAGCAACAAATTCCAGAGGGGCACACTTTGTTCCCTGGGACTAGATGTGCTCTCCAACAGGAATCCGTTGCTGGTCACTGAATCACAAACAGGCTTTGCTACTCGTCCGTATGAGCGGCCGGCGCCCCGGGTCACATTTTCTTTGCCCACAGTTGTAGAGACGTTCAAAGAGTCGTTCTTTATGATTGAAATTCTGTTTTATAAGCCTTTGGCAACATTCGACACTCCAAACTGATGAGTTCAGAAAGACAAAGAGAATAAAACAGTTGGAGCAGAGCAGAGATTTTCTGTTCTTTCCATTCATGGGATGTTAGACTCATTAGGTTTTAAAGGCAATGAAACAAGCAGACTGAGGAACTGAGAAATAAACACAGCCATAAAAGCCACCTAATTCAGATTTTTCTCATGCCTGCCTTTTTTTTTCAGTTGCGATTTACCTTTATGCTGTTGGCACTGATTCGTTGCCTCTGTTTTTTCTGTTTCTGTAGTAGGGATCCGGGGCAGAGCGAGGAGTGCAAGATTTGCATGTGATTTGCATGCCAGGGAGGTCTAAACGTGCTGCCATTTGATGAATCCTAGTCAGGGCTTTGAACTGGAGATGGCTGGCTTGCAGGAGCAGATCCGGGTTTGCCAAAGCACGCGTGAGTCTGGTTCCCTCTGTTTTCTGACACAGAAGTGGAGCAGACTTTGGCAGATAAACCGAGGCTAAATTCAACGGCGAGTGTTACGACTAATTCAGCTGGGCTGGAAAGTGCTGACGGTTAATGTGTCAGCATGTCTATCACGTGGCAACCAAAAACCAGGCCCTGGTTGCACAGCGCATCAATGAGCAGCGCATCAATGTAACTTTCTAAAAGAAAACACATGATGAGAGCTCATACTAAACTGAAAAATGCTTGTGTGAAGACCTGCAAACCACATGATGGGCCATCAGTCACCCAGTTGCTCTGAGAGAGGACTTCTTAAGTGGAATACAAACAGGCCTCCATATAACATGATCCACATTTGGCCAATATCTGTTAGTAAATGTGCTTTTTCACTCAGGAAAAGGGTGGTGGGAACTATAGCCAGCGTTTCCTTGATTTGGTGGGAAAAGCAACAGAGGGGAGACAAAGAATAACTGAAGTGTGGTTTCCATGCTGACAGTGTGTGTACACAGTCAACCTACTTTAGGACACTTTGTGAATGGACATTATGCAATTGCCCCCATTCAGCGTCCACCAGAGACTGGAAGAATACAATCGGCGGAAGGCTGTAGCCCCTCCCCCTGTTTGTGTTGATGTTTACGTCAGCGAAAAAGACGAGCGCACCAGACGAGACCCTTTGCTCCCACAGACAAACAGGGAGAAGGCTTTGCAACAAAATCCCAAAACGTGGATCGTGAGTGGCCAAGAGAAGAAGAAAGAGAGGAAACATGTTGTTCATCACGTTACACAGACTCACAGCCCACAGAGTGGGCTGCAGCGGGAATACAAATCCCAGTCGGGGAGCAAAAAAGCAGCAAATGCATCCAAAAGAGCAAAACGATGCAGTAAATTGTTTTGACTTTTTTTTTTTTTTTTTTTTTTTTTTTTTTACAAAAAAGCTTTCTGCCTGTTCCCTTGCTGCAAATGCAGAGCTCGCCTCAAACATCTGCTAATACATTGAAGTTTGGAGACCGCTGTGGAACACAGGCTCTGTTTGAGCCATTACACGCACAACAACCACTCTGAGACCCTGGAGACCTATCGGCCCGTCACAGAACACTGAGATCTCCCTCAAATTGCACCTGATGAAGAAATATTTGCATATTATGACGTTTCCACGTAGTTTTAGAACTCTTCCACCAAAGAGTGCTCCTGCTACAGTACAGATAACGGTCAGGGATCCAATCTGAGTTCATTAGCACTGGTTACCAGTCTGAACCAGGAAGAATGAATGGGCCTTTCTCAGTTTATTTGGCATGCAACCTCTTTTGTCCGGCAGTGAATCGTGGACCCGTTTTGTTGTTGAGAGAGCCGACAAAAAAAAAACGCACAAACCTGCTGTGCATGCAAAGACTGACTACTCTGACAGGAAAAAAGCTACGCTCTTTAGCAACGCTCCAACACTGCGCAAAAATATGAATATGAATGATTAAAAAAGACAAGAAACTAAACGAGACGCCAGCTGCGGGCCCACTGTGGTGAACCACTAGACTGTGAAGGTATGCTGATAGCTCATTAACGCTCTTAGCTGTGAGATCTCTTTCTCATCCATCTGTCCCCCTGAATTAGATAATCAGATAAGAAGTAAAGCAAGGGCACGGGAGAGGGGGACACAGAAAAGGCTGGATCAACAGCAAAATGGTCTCCTAAACCTCCGCTACACACACCTTTATAGACACATGCCGAGATCCTAACTCCCCCCCACCTGATCAGAGACAAAGTCAGCCTCAGATGTTGCAGCCACACTGGGGAACTTCCAGAAAAGAATGAAAGGGCTCTTTGTACGTCTTCAACAGGTCCTGATGACACCTCCAGGAGTCATGCAGGGCTTCCCATCCCATTAGCCCTGTGGCAAACTGTTCCATTTCTCTCAGCTGGGAATGTATACAGGAAACAGGTGTTATAAATACAGCAGGGAACGTTAACATGACCACAGCATCTCGGTAGAGAATGTGAAGGCTCACGTGCGTGGCTCGATGTGGGTTTTCTTTTTAATTATTATAGATTAAGGAAATACGAAAAAAAAAAAAAATCTTTTTTTTTTCCTTTTCACTTCATTTGCAGTTGAATTGTCTATGAAGGGTGAAGAATTCTTCTTTCATGACTTTCTTGTCCTTCCGGTGACCCGGGAACCCACAGGCTAAAGTAAATAGCCGTAATAAAGCGCTTTAATCCAGTGAATATGTCTTTGTCCCATGCCTGAGCCTGACTCCAGTGAAAAAATGTGTAGAGTCATGTTTGTTCCAGCCAAAGTCTGACCTGCTTGCGGGTTTGTTCAATTTCCCCCATTGCAGCCCTATAAATGAAGATCATCTCAACGTGCGGCCTAGCGAACCATTAATCTTTGATCCCACACAATTTCCCTCAGAACCCCAGAGCAGAGCTGCGTATCGATCTGCAGGATGACTGAGCAGAATGACTGTCACACGAGCTCCAGACGCTCTGCTGGTGGCTCCCTGACTTCTGTCTCAGCAGGTCCGGACACAAAAGAGGCGACCTGCAGCCTTGGACTGAAAATTGGACACTGTCAATGGAGAACAGGGACGCCGGCAAACTTGCCAGTTTCTTCCCTTCTTTCAGACTGTTTTTGTGGATCTGGTGGAGTCACAAATAACGCCCTCCTGTCGGGATTCTGCTCACAATGGCCTTTTTTTTTTTGCTTTAGAGCACAAAAAGCAAAAGGATCCACGCCAACAGAGCAGTGTGAATGCAAACCACCCATCACTGTACATTAACTGCATTTTAGTGGAACTGGTTTGGTCTTTTTTTGCTCCTAACAGTTTTTTAGTGGTATTAAAGAGTCAGTGGCGATAGAAAGAAAAAGAGTCAGACATGAAGAGGATGTCTGCAGACGAGGCACACTAGTAGACACTTGTGTAACTCTTCAGGATCCCATTCAAGTGCTTAATTAAATAATTTGGGCAGAAATGGGATTTGCCATCGCGCCTGGGTGGCCAGTTCTAGTTGCTGGTGGTTCGTGAATAAAGAAATGCACAATTCAGAAAAAAGATGGCGTTGAAACTTTGATCTAAAACCACAGGGTGGGACAGAAAGCTTGCAAACTGGACTAAACAATCAAGAACAGTTCATCGAAAATCACATCAAATGAGTCTCATGGTCCGTGACTAATCTGGCCAGTGAGACCTTTTTGTTCAGTGTTATGCGTAATTGTGGCACCAATCAAAGAGCAAAGCTGAGAGTGAAGGCGTCATGTGTGAGCCCAAATCCCTTCTGCATCCTGAAGCTGGTGGTGTATTATGGAGAATCCCCAGTGCTATAGACCCATGTTACCAGAAGGGCAGATATCCTTGTGTGTGTGTGTGTGTGTGTGTGTGCAGGAAACAACCAGCACAATGTAAAGACGGGGAGGGCCAGGAAGGAAGGAAGGAAATCCTGCTTGAAAAATGCCCTCAGAGACAAAAGCCAAAGAACCCTCTACAGTGCAAGAAGCTGCCTGAGGGGCTTTTTTACACTGACAGAGAGACCGCAGAGTTATCAAAAAGTCATAGGCCAGACGAGACAATAACAAAGGCTAATCTGACTTTTCTCTGACTGATATACATTTTACACCAGATGAGAAAACACGACTCTTTTGTCATCGGTCAGAGTAGGAAGAACTAGCGCTTTTTTCTTGCCAGAACAAGTAAAAAGAAAACATATTTGGCATTTTGGGGCAGATTGTGGTACTTACACGTGTTTATCAGTCCTCTCTTTATCCAAAAATGTTGAAAACCTCAGTTTGAAAAAAAAAAAAAAAAAAAAAAAAGACAATTTGTGTTTGGGAGAATTGCTTCAAAACAAAAGCACCATTGAGAGAAAATGCACAGGAGAAAATTCACAGTACAAAAAAAAAACAAACTCTCAGTTGTAAAGACAAAAGGATAACGTTTTGAAAGGCATGCAAGACAAGACTCCCACATCAGCACGACTTAAAAGAAAAATAAAGATTCATCCCATTCAGTGTTTTTGTTTGAAGCGTCTGTGTTGTCACAGAGCTCACTGATAATTCTGAAAAGGGCAAGTCTGGATTTAGGGTTGAGTAGTAAACCAATTTACACAAAGGACCAGCCCGTGCACAGGCAGCGCAGATGTAAAAATTGAAATGCTAAATGAGATGCCTCCCAGTGGAGACGGAGCAATCTCCTGAAGAGAATCTGACTCAGTCCAATTAAAAATGGGAAGAAAACACTTTCTTTACACAAACAAGAAGGTGGAATAACCACCGTCCACCAGTCTGGATCATACCCAAACATGGAAAGGTTGTCTTCTACAATCACAAACAGCAACAGGAGAGCTGGAAAAGGATATGGAAAGACGCCGTGACCTCCGGGGGTCATCGGCCATGCGCCTGCAACATACAGATGATCTTGAAGAGGCCCCACTGACTGGAGCTCCCCCAGGACCGTCGACTGGTCAGATAGGCAAACAAATCAAGAGTTAAACAAATCCCAAGGCTGGGAGGAAGATTCAGAAACCACCACACACACACACACACACACACACACACACACACAGAGTTTACTTTAACACCTGTGTTTCCAGCAGACAGGAAATTATCCTCAGCAGCTGTTTTCCCCATTAGATTTGATTCCACAACATCCTGAGGCCATTTTAACTGAAAAAGTGCTACCGATGCGTACAGGAAAGCGCTGGGACTGTTGATTTCGGACAGTAGGTTCCATGAGATCGTAATAATTTTGAATGACTTTTGAAGTTTCAGTTTATGCAACAGCGTTAAAAACTGTTTGCTGGGATGCTCGATTCAGAAATCAGCAGCGAGTTTGTAAAAAAGGGACAGCTTTATCAGACTGTATTAACTTCCACTTCGGGAAGCAGCAGATGAGGTTTCCTGGATTAACTCTTAAAGCGCTTCTCCAGGGTAAGCAGACACCATCTAAAGCCACTTATTTCACAGTCTTTCCAACAAAATACTACATAAAAGCAAACAGCTTATTAAAGCCTCTGTTTACATTTCGCCTTGATTTGTGCCTCTCATTGAGGCATTTCTAAGAATGACTGTCATTTTATTGGCTCCAGCAGCCAAGATAAACACCACAGTCCTACGCCGCCCACCATCTCCTGCTATAATTGTTCATTATGTAAGCCAGACTTGAGATTCTTCAGACAACTTCCCCTCTGCGCCAAAGACCACTGTGTCAGTTTAATGCCTGAGGGGTAAAGGTGGCGCTTTCATTCAGAGAAGGCCAAATTTAGACTCTTGGACAAGATGCAATCTTTGGATTTTCCTCCAAGAGGCTCCGTACGGCAGGACAATGGGATCAGAATGTCCTGGGCCAATCTAATCGCCATTGTGATTTTCCCGTTACTGTAAAGGTAAAGTGTGTGTGAGAGGGCATTGTGTTTGGGTCCCAAAGATCTGTGGCAACGATCTCTGCTCCGCCGTTCAACTCTGGCTACTGACCGGGGTCTCATTGTTCCCCAGCATTTCCTAAAGAAGGAATTCCTCTTTCAGGAAATATAGTTTACAAGAGAAGGCACCAAGCCCGGCCGCCATACCCAAAAGCCCCTTTGTTGAACCTACAATCTACAACTCTTCTGGGAATATCTTTTTTTATGATCAACTCTTGCTTTCCCCACGGGCAATATCCTGTCTGTCCCTCTCCCAGCTGGGATTCAGTGTCCCCTGGATTATCCCAGCAGGCAGTGTCACAGAGGGCTCCTCTCTCCGACCTTTCCACACATGGTAACCTGTGAGCTTCTGCTCTAAATTGGCATCAGAGGCAGAGGTGGAAGCAGGCCTGGGTTTCTGCATCAGCAGAAGAACATCTTCTGGGTGACCCCTCTTCTCTGCAGGGCACTCTTTGATCATTGGGAGGAGCTTGCACGATGCTTCCCCAGGACCTGCCCACATGATAAGACGGTAGATAAAAGTGACTCTCTTTTACGCTCGCTTTCTGGCTCTTTCATATCTCTGCAACGTCTGCATCCAAACCAACAATGCTTATCCTTGACTGTCAGATCAAAACCCCCCGACAAAGCCTTCCTGACGCTCCCAGGCCAGAACAGAGGTGCCTTGTAAGGATCAGACACTTCTGAGATCAATCCAAGTTTCAGAAATACAGGGGGAGATGAAGGAGGAGTGACTTCCAGTCCCCCCCGCACTTCTCCAGCTCCGCTTCTAAGAACACGATCCCCTCGTGGTCTCACTGTCCTCCATTGGAAACATCTGGGCGGTGGGAGGAAGGTCAGAACATACGCATGCAGGCTGGGAAATAACGCTCCTACTGACACAACACAGTGACCCAACATCCCAACGTCCCACTCACCCGAACCCAAATAGCTTATCTCTTGTGTTTAAAGAGTTGTGTACACGCTGTTTCTCCACCTATCTTCAAATCTGCGCTCTATTTTTTCAAATATGACCTGAACCTCAGAGCTTCTCCTTCAACATTTCCCTCCATTTGTGAGGCTAATAACGCCACAATTGTTATTTTAATATCCCCGTGTGGCGGTAACCGAGACTGGCCCGCTTTTTTATTTGCGTCCACCTATGCTATCCTTGGCTTCTGGATTTGCCCAAAAGCTGGCCGTGTAGCTGCACTCTTCTGCACTTTTCCAGGCTGTGTCGGGAGTAATCACATGGATTGGGTATTAATGCTGCAGGAATTACAAGCAGAAGCACTGCAGACACAACAGAGTGAAATTGAATACAGGCATCGATGTTGATGAATTTTTTCTCTCTTTTTTTTTTTTGGTTTGTTTCTTTTTTGTCTTACCAAGTGTAATACATGGGCAGCCCATAATGTGCCCCTAACAGACAAATAAATGGTTTAAGAGTAGGAATACACATCCTCCAGGCTGTGGAGGATCTACAGAATTTCACACTTGCTGTCTCATAAATTAACATATCGGACAAAACGGGTGAATTTAGAGAGTTATGCTGGAAAGGATGGTTAAGAGGTGCAGGTAGTGGCATGCAGAGGAGTTTGCACTGCTCGTTATTACCAAGTAAGACTTGCAGGCTGATGCTCCATGCATACTAAACAGGCTGGCTTCTCTCGTTTGCTTTGCAGTTGTGCATTCTAACTGTATCAGGAGGGTTTGAGTGGATTAATTTAATTTGAGGGACTCACCGAGAGAAACTCCAGTGTCCCAACATAATCCCGTTCAGTCTTTAAAAGTTCATTCAGGACGCACACACGGAGCCGGAGCTGTTTCTCCAGGTCCTTCCCGCTTTCGGCTCTGTGTTCACTTCTGCTCTCCTCAGTCATTGTAGGTGAAAAAACACTTTTTTATTTTTAATCCCGAATGGGACAAAAAAGTTTCACATAACAGGATGTGATCAGATGTGTAAGGTTTGAGGCATGTTCATAAAAAAAGGGACCGGTGTCTGCGCAGCAACTCCACCAAAGTTAAAGAGAAACCGAAGAATGCAGAAGGGGGAATGAATGAAAGAGCAGAAAAAAGTTTTTCAAAAATGAAAAATGCAAAAGGGTGAAATGCAACACAACGCCAGACAGTTTCCCTCAGAGTAGCAGTGAACAGCCGGACTACACTTTTGAAAGTTGAGCCCATGTGACTCTTAAAAACCATCATCCTGATCCAGCCTCTCAAGTTTTTAAAGCAGAGAAACACTGTCAAGTTCACCCTGGGACCGTAGAAGCGTTTCCGGTTTAGGTTTTTAAAAGTAAAATT
Source organism: Pao palembangensis (assembly GCA_015343265.1). Taxonomy (NCBI): domain Eukaryota; kingdom Metazoa; phylum Chordata; class Actinopteri; order Tetraodontiformes; family Tetraodontidae; genus Pao; species Pao palembangensis. The sequence goes on from CM027086.1 coordinate 15,069,293, forward strand.
GGGAGCAACAGGTTTTGTAACTTTAGGAAATACACACAGCTATTAAGAAAACACGGTCGTACTTTCCACTAATATCTGATTGAAAAATTGAAAGTTTTAACGTTAACTGGGTCTGGTTGTAGCAGTATAAGTATGCATTTAGTTTGAAGACAGAAACTACTTAATTCAGTTGGATTATTGCCTTATTCATACTTGCAAACGCGTGGTTAATAAGTTTATATTTTATAAAGTTTGATTTTTTTGTAACGAATCCTTGCTGATAAAGGGAAGCTTTTACGTGAAAGCACAAGCCCGTTGCTGCAGATTTATCTTTGAAAACTTCAACCGGAACTTGAAGTAACCATTACGGCCAACCTCATACGTGTGCTCCACTGCTTTAAATCATGAATGTGAGGTTGTAAATGGCCTCTCTCTCTCTCTCTCTCTCTCTCTCTCTCTCTCTCTCTCTCTCTCTCTTTTTTTTTTTTTTTTTTTTTTTTTTTAAGTAACCGGATCAAATACAGAAGGGCAACAGAAATTGCAGTTTCACTCAATCACAGGCACTTTTCACTCAATTTCCTCCCACTAAAATTTATGGAGTGAAAGAAATGCTAAATCGAAAATGTTCCTCATTTATTTTAGGACTCTAGAGAACCTCTGAGAATCTGGGCTGCCAGAAGCAAAACAAAACCAGCGGGTCAGTTCGGGAGAAATATGCTGCAATGACATCGTTGAGCTTTCATGCTCAGTATTCAGTTAAGCAATGCAATCCATTTAAAGTTTGGGTCTATAAAATAATGTTTTTAATTAGATTGCAACTCAAGAAAAGTTCATCAAGAGCTGTCCTAGTACATAATCTTTATTTGCATGGAGTACCTGTACAACATAAGAAATATATACAGGTTTCACTATCATATATCCCAGTTAAATAAATGTTTGTCATCCAAATATATTTGTGCTGTCTTATTTAGGTTGTTGTAGATACCAAAGCAATTACTAAATTCATGAAGCAGTGTGAATGTCACTTGAAGAGGGCCTCTTTTACTTATAAAAGTAGCCCAGATGCTTAACACGACACCAAAGAGAGCTAATATCCTGCTGGAATTAAACTCTATTCTTCATTAGCACACAAACAACTTCTGAGTGCACTGCTTCTATCTGACAGGCACCATTAATAACACAAGATTGTGCTAAATTAAGTGTAACTAATACACTCCAAACCTTAATAAGCCAAACTGGGGGATAACAGTTAAATAACCTAATGTGTTGCAGCAATTTACTTGTTATAAAACAGATTAAAAAATAAAAACACTGTCAAGCCCCTGTTGTTGTTTTTGAGGTTATACATTATTTATGCAATACATGCTTCTTCACCTTCCCCCTTATGATCCATGTGATTAAATAAATCCAGGAAATTAGCAAAACTGCAATCAGTCAGAATGTGTTTAATGAGGGTATAATTTACATTTTTGAGACGTGAAAGGTTAATTTTTTTTCTCCCTGAGAAATGAGAATAGACAGCCTCTTGAGAAGTGTTTATATATTAAATAGGCACATCATTTCTGCACTTGGGTAAATAGCAGCACTAAGAGCCGCTTCAGTTTCTCAAGTAAAGCTTCTGGTTAGATTCTCTGGTAAGCAGAACACATTAATGATTTAAGAATTAAAAAGACACTAAGCAGGGGCTCAGTTAAGGCCATTATCAAATTTAAATTTTATACCAGTATATTTTTGAAGTCCATTTTTTCACAGCTCTTGTGAAGAGAAAATGCAGTGAGTTAATGAATGCTGCTTTAAATTATTGGCGTCAAAAGGAGTTTTAGTTTTCACGTCTTGATGCGCTCATTTTGAGTGTTGAGGCAGTACTTGGCCTCGGGGCGCACTCTAGTGGCAAAATTGAGTACTGCATAATTTCAAATAAAGTTGCTAGATGTCTGTGTAGATTCTCACTCATCCAGGTCATGGTTATCCAAAGTAGATCTCTCTGTGTCAACTGGACTGTCCAAACCTTTTAGTCCAGTTGACACAGAGAGATGTACTTTGGATAAAATAAAGTTGCTGTTTTGCTCCACTAGAGGGCGCTACATAAAACAAGTCTGATAAGGGTTCTGTGACGATGCCCGAATCCCAGAAGAACGCCACTAGATACTGGTCTTTAAACATCGCAAAAACCTGTTATATTCGTAGCAGACCTGCACATCATGAAGCCTCTTGAATTACTTTTTCATTTAATGCTGCTCTCTTCCCCTTAATATGAACTACAGATTAATTTTCACTGGTAGAGATGAGTCACTCTGTAGTATAGAATAACTTTTCTCTGTGTTACTGTTATTGATGTTTCTTTAGAAGTGGGGGCAGAAAGGTAGAGACTTGAATTTACAGTCTAATAATGATGAGACATCAGCAAATCCAATAAAATTGACCTGCACTGCAGTTACAAAGTTTAGTTTATCTAGAAATGTAGTCATGGTTAAAATTCCCACCATATGCCTTTATTTTGTCCGACATGTTCATAAAGCATTAGGACACAATCCACCTTTCTTGTTTACTTTGATTAAAAAAGTTAAACAGCTCTGTATTTGACAGCAGCTGTGGTGTTTTTGGGGTCATGGCTTCTCACCTCTAAATGCTTTACAGCCCACTGTGAACAAACGTCTGTATTTTTTCTTTCATCTGACCTCAGAAATTGACTTCATTTGATCCTTATGTTTCCGTATCTGGGTCAGTTCTCTTCTTCAGCCAGTCAGATCAAGATACTATTAAAAAAAAAAAAAAACACGACATTGGACTGACAACTTCAATTTCAGCAGCCTTTAATGCTCTGCAGACTTTCTCCTTGGCAGTTTTCAGTTAAATCTTAACGACCCTGAGCAACTCTTACCTTAGCAACAGCTGAACCTCTGTGTTTTCTCCCTGATTGCATGGAAACACGATAAACCTTTTCCTTGCAGTAGTATCTGATCTGCAACTGTTCAGATTTAACATGTAGGTTTTCAAATCCCAGTTGATCTGAGTGGACCATTATTGCATCCAACAAGTGTATCAGTCAGGTTTAACCAACCCCTAAACACAGCAGCTGTTATCAATTACCATCAGAGGTCAAGAGGCAGGGCTGAAAACTACATTAAATATTACATTTATACACACACATACAGAGTGTCACTTCTATGCAACATGGAAATCACTTTTTTGAAAAAGTCGGCAGCATTTTTTTTTCTGTTTTCAGAATCTGCTGAAAGGACTGAGAGAAGAGAGGCAGAGGATGGCTGGACTGAAATTCAATCATGTATTTTATTGACTTTTATAGTTATATTACACCTTCATCTTTAAGAACATTCAATTGCCAGTCGTCCCCAGTGTATATTACATGCACACTGCCTCTATTGTTCCTTTGCTTTGGGTGTAATTAGAGCCCTTTCAAGGGTAACGTTCTCCCTCTCCTTTTTTGCTCAGTATTTCTGAAGAGGCAATCTAAAATTTCAGAGCATCTTTTGTTAATCTGGAAGGGTGCAAGCGTGAGATAATAGCAACCGAGTGTTAATACCATTTTTGCTATTTGTTCAGTAATATTTTCCCCATCACAGCCCATCACAGCCCATTTACCATCATGGTTCCGTTCAATTCAACTTTATTGATATAACACCTATTACAGTCAAAATTGTGCGGATGCGCTTTGCAGAAACCCAGAGTCTCACCTCCAAACAAGCAACAGTAGCAGAAAAAAACTCCCGTTTAACAGGACGAAACCTTGAGCAGGACCAGGCTGATATGATCAACGTCACTGATGATTCTCTGAAGGTCTGCCCTTGATCTCTGAAGGTGTGCAGGCTGTATTTTTGGTGTTGTTGTGTTTTGTGTTTGTCTGGAACGTGTTTCTCCTGAGAAGAAGACTCTGCTATCTACTTGTATAAACATACTGAAATAAACCTGGAAGCATGAAGATGTTTAAAGCCAGATCTCTGGGAACCACAAGCGTGTGATCGCCGGTAAATAAGATTGCTTGGTGTTTGTAGTAAAACAGACCTCCGCTATTCAGTTTAATGACTGTGTTCTGCTGCGGCTAGGGTTAGCTGTTAGGGGACAGCTATTATTAATTCTGACTGTCGGGTCTTTAAGCTGCGGTGTAAAGATCAGCGTAACCCCTGTTTTGTCTCAGACCTCACAATGATAGGTAATTCAAAACTTGAGTTTGGCAGCGAGATTAACTTCCTCTAAAAACTCATTGTGAGAACAACACGCTTTTTTTTTGCCTTCCAGACTTTATCTTCCTTTCATCTTTTTCTTTACCCCTCAGGGTCAGAGGGTCATGGATGATCCTTGCAGCCTTGTTTAAAGGTCAACTGGGTCCTCTCAGATCCTCAGAAGCCCTAACGTCACCACAAACACCAGCAGTCAGCCTCTCAGTCTGACCGAACCCCCCCGCTGCACCACCATGGTTTGTTGAAATGCCAGTACCAGACTGCACGCCATCAAAGGGCTCATTCACACCCCTCAGCACAGCTTGAGCAACGCTGCGATTTACTGCACCTTGGTGCCATTCGAAGACTGCACAGCTCAAGAATTCCTCTCAGAGAAAACTGCTTAGTCCTCCGTTATCCCATCTCCCCCCAAAAAACACCGCCGCGTGCCCAGATTCACTTTCTTGTGGGTCAAAAACAACACCGAGGCCTCCACCGACATCTCCGTGCCCGATGTGTCGTGCCTGAATGATCAACCGGCACCGCAGCCAAAACATGCACGTTGCTCACTCTCCCTGCAAAAAAACCCCTTGATGGCGGCAGAGGGGCCTTTCATGAATATGCTCCTCTGTGGAGCTGTCACTGCGTTCAGACACACTTCAGAGTCTGGGGCGCTGGCCTTTCTTTTAATTGCTCTTATTTCAGGAAGAAAAAAAAACTTTTAAAATGCACCATTTCACTTAAGTTATAGACATTTTCCAGTAAGCTGGAGGGATTTTCTGACATTTACTCTCAGAAAGAGATGCATTCATTGTGAATTAGCATTAACTGACATGTAACATATATCATTTAGGCCTGGATAGCTCCATTTCCAGCATATTTAGAGTAAAACTTTTTAATGATTTGAACTGAAAACGTTTCCAGCTCAAATCAAATCATCCCAAAATTGAATGATTTATGTGATACACCTTCGTAGATATGCTGTGAGCACATTGTGAAATAACTTTCTGCACTATACTGTATGAATACTTATAAGTAATAGTATGTAAGTAAATGTATGAATACTTATAAGTAAAAGTATGAAAATAGGAGGCCCCCGGGAAGACCCAGGACACGCTGGAGAGACTATGTCTCTCGGCTGGCCTGGAAACGCCTCAGGATCCCCCCGGAAGAGCTGGACGAAGTGGCTGAAGAGAGGGAAGTCTGGGCTTCCCTGCTTAGGCTGCTGCCCCCGCGACCCAACCCCAGATAAGCAGCAGATGGATGGATGGATGGAGTATGAAAGTTTTATGTTGTGTCAGAGCTCTTGTATGTGTGAAAATCATTATCTAAGCTGTGTAATTAAGATCCTCCTGCACTGACTGGAGGGCGGGGGGCTCAGGGAGTCTGCTGTACAGTAATTGAGTGTGAAACAGGTGGCACCCTGTTGACACTGGAGGGAAGCATGTGAAAAATCTGCTGCTGCCACGCAGTCACAAAGGAGAGTGCTGGCGGTTGACTTAGACGTTTAATCACTGTGTTGGGTGAAAAGCAGAGGATCAAACAGGGCCACAAAAAGTCTAGAATAACAGCGAGAGCCAACCCAAAGCCCCCAAAGGGATCTGCAGTGGAGCCGGCCCGAATATTCATCACACAGGTTCCCAGGTTTTTATGCATGCATACATGTATAAAATTGCCATGAAAAGATTTGGCAGGTATGTATTTTCTTCTTTTTTCCCCCCCACAAGCAGAAGATGATGGTCATCTCCGCATAGAATTGAATTATAAAGGTACAGAAGAGGAGTAAATGAGATATGAAAAGTAAAAATGTCCTTTATAACTGCACCGCACTCCTTCAAATACCTAAATGGATTTTTAAATTTGATTTCAAGCAAATGTGCGCTCTGATTGCGCAGAATTCCTTCTCTTTCTGACGCTTGATGCGTACAGTAAAGTGCGCTGGGAACAGATCCTTGACAGTCGGGGACGCGGTCGTGTCGTCGACACCAACCCACGTGACTCGGGTCCTCCTCGTTCTCTCGCTCTCTCTTTTTTTTTTTTTTTTTTGTTTTTGAGCGCCACTGCGCTGTAATTCCCTCCAGAGCTCCGCAACGCTTCCCCTGCGCCAGATGTCCGACTTTTGCAGCCTTTTCAGCATCACAGAGACAATAAAACCCAAAGTGACTTTAGTCGGAGACTTTCAAAGTTCAGATCCTGCATCCTGCAGAAGATCAAGGTCCGTTTTCCCTCTCTGATCCGCTCCGCCGAGGATGGATCTCAGGAGCGCGTTGCGCGCTCTGCTTTTACCGGCTTGCGTGATCATCTGCAGTAACGTGCTTCGTCCCGTCGGGGCTTTTCTTTACAACAACCGATACGCAGGGTGAGTAAAGATCCCTTCCATTCATTTCTGGTGCTCTCCCGTCCCCGTGCGTGCACACTCTGCTGGAAAAGCGCACGACAGCGAGGTTTCCTGTTGGACTCTCCTTAATTAGAGTGGTTTATCTCACAGATGGAACAAAGGGAACCACTGCGGTTCGTGTTTCAGATATAATAAGATGTTTTCAGTTCGCTTCTGTTGTCTGATGCTCTGCTTGGGGTGAGATCATGTGGTTCAGACGGAGGCAGATTCCCAGGGATGACACATTTTAGTTCTCATTCTCATCATCAGAATAGGCAAAATTATTACCAGAAAGAGCTCATGCACAGCCCTGCTTGTGTTTGTGAGAACGCGTGACACGTCTTCACTTAAAAATCAGCTTTGATTTGAACTTTGGTGATCACTGGGACAAAAAGATGCTCTCCACTGGGACCAGACAGAGAAAGCCTGAATCTGGTACAGATTTATGGTCTGTTTTTCAAAAGAGACTTGTTTTCCTGATTTAGCTGTGCATATTTTTTGACATTCCACATGTTGTGTGCATGACTTAAGTCTGAATACACAGAGCTGGGCGGGGGTTTCAGTCAGGGATGTGACCTGGCTTCCATCTCCTCACTTCCCAGTCTGAAAAGAAGATGAAACGTCAGTAAGCATTGTTGTACATTGTTGCACTTTTTTTAAGGAGAGCTGCTGATTGCTGTATCAAAGCGGTACCGAGAGTCAACATCTTGATTTGAGGGTGGGATCTTAAAAGCAAATTGCTTCCATCCTGCTGCCAAGGAAACAAGCAGACTGACAACTCGGGGCCACCCTTAACTCGGAGAGCCCTGCAGATGGTCGAACGCAAAAGCAAAAGTCCTTTTCCAGGCCAACAATGTAACATCAACAGCCTGCCATCGTTCATTTGAAGGTGACGTTCACTTCCTCTCCAGCTGAGCTGTGGAAGTGTGCGGTGCTCTGGCATTGACTTACACACAAATCAGACAAGAAGACACAGACAACTAAAGATTGAGAGCTGTTTAAACCCACTGAAACACATCAATATACTGTTTTGTTTCATTCAGACCACCTGTTTGCTTGTGGAAACTGGCTTTTCCGGCCTCCCTTTGTACCAAATGAAAGAGTGTGTCCCTCTCACAGGACACCTCTGGGCCCTTTTGTTCATCAAAACCTCACGAGTGGCCTCCTGACACCTTTGTTTACTGCGACCCAATTTCCTGTGTTACACATTGTAAAACTGTTTGGAATAAGCAGAATAATGGTAGGGGGAGACACAGGGAGAGAGGAGAGGCCATGGAAAACTAGACTCCTATAACACATCTGGGTCCTCAGTCTTTATAAAAAAAAAGTGATGATTTTGGAATTAAAATGAACTGTTACATTTATTGGAGTGACATTTTAATGCCATAAAAACCTTGTTTGTATCCACATTGATGTCAGTTTTGTGACACCCTTGATGTTTCTGCAGAGATCAAGTCTTCAGGATACATCCAAAGAATGATGACGAGGTCCAAACACTCAAGAGCATTCTGGGACACATGCAGGTGGGGACAGATTAGCTTTTCCTTTTTTTTTTTTGTCTTCCTAAAACATATCATGTTTAAAAGCCACCATGTTTGTTTAAGTGTTGCAGTTTTAATACTAAAAATTAAAACAAAACCAACAAAATTTACGTATAGATTGTAGTTACTTTCCAGATTACAAATGAAATATTCCAAAATATTACTGAAATGAAAGTGATGCTACTTAAACTTCTGACCCATATGAGGACAGATGTTCTTCAGTAATATAGTTAACTTCTCTCCGATTACGTTTTCTCAAGCTCCTCCATATTATTTATTACATATATTATAAACCATTTATTAAGTTCTTAAGAATGACTTTGCTTCTTTTTATGTTTGATGGCATCAGACGTGTTATAATTTAAAACAGCGTGGATCACAGCGTGTCGTTATAGCTCTTGGGAAAAATGACTGAATAACTGCAACCAATAATTGTGCAGAATGTTTGCGCTGCAAAGTTTTATTTCGGAGTAAATAAACGTTTTATCCAGCTCACCCTGGCCTTTGATGGCTAGTGGTTTATCCAGTCACAGCTGTCCGTCGTGCGGTGATGTTTCACATTAGTGGCTGCACTGCATCGTTAATGTTAATGTGCATGCGACCATGTGACAGAGGCTTGGGGAACAGGGATGTGGAGAGGTGCGGTGGAGGGTGCACGTCTGGCACAGCTGGGACATCGGCACCCCTCCATGAGAAAAAAGAAAGGCAAGAAATTCCAAGTCCTGACACTGAGGGAGAGAAATCCTGAGACAAAAATTGATTTGGCAGCAGCAGCGTGGACGACTTTACTTAGCACGTTGTTTCAGTTTGCATGGATTTGAAAGGTTGTTTTCAGCATTAAAGATTTAAAGCTACAAATTCAATATTTCCCCTCTCGGTTTTCGGAGGAATCTGCAGATTACATGCCGAAACAAGCAGAAAGGCCCTCACACCTCGGCCAACGCCTGACAGCTCCCTTAAATTAAAATTCCTGGATCCACTCCTTTATCTGGATCCACACCAAAATTCAGGCCCACCCCCTTTCCTCCCATTGACTGAAACATGCACGTGAAGTTCTTGTAAGGAATTGGATAGAAGCCGTGAACCTTCCTCCGCTCCTGCTGAATTATAAGCCACATGCCTCATTAGCATTTATGACAGGCATCTGCTGGGCCTGGCTGCAGGATCTGCTTTCAAGGGGGAAAACAGGGGGAGAAAGGTCTCCTGAACCGTCGATTAGTTTTGGTTTTTACGTGCGTGTTTTGAAAGGACGCGGCGCTCCAAGGCCAGCGGAGGCTGTGGCAGCTACTGTTTGGACAGCTGTGTTCTCAGTAACACTCTGCCACAGCTCCAGTGCCAGAGGACTTTTTCCGCCTCGGGCTGGGCATGAGGTCAAATAATAAATAAGCCGGATTAGCATTCTAGAACTCAGTCCTTATGAATAAAGAGCAGCATTGTCAACAAAGAAGCTCAATCTCCGATAGGTAGGAACCTCTTTTAGTCTGCGTTTGAAGTGAGTGGCAGGGCTACGAGGGACCCACTAGGACGTATGCTGGATTTGCGGCAGGGATGAAAGTGTTTGACAGTTTAAGTGTCGGTTATTTGTCAGGAGCTCTGGTCTGCTGAGGAGAGCGGTGACATGAGCCTCTCGTTCCTGGACGACGGTTGGTTTAAATCTAATGTCACAGGTCTCATTTGTTGAATAATGAAAAGGTTTTTGCACGACTTTGTTGCAGGCGGTTCAAATTTGATGCGAATGCATTCACACTTTCACACTAACATTCACACGCTGATGGCAAAATAACCCGAGTTCAGGAATATGATCATAAAATCATACGTATCTGTGTATATGTATGTATATCTTTGAACAATCAAGGGTTTTTTAAAACACTGATTGAACAAACACCCATTAACGATTTTATGGAATTATTCTCGTGGGACTGCCAGGCTTCCTGGTTTCCCTTTGATTTCAGTGTTTGTGTACATTTCCAGTGCAAACAGGAAAGAGGAATTAAGTGATTAATTAGGCTTTAATGCCATTTCCCATATACTTAAACAAAAATAGTTTGGCTTTTACGGAACTATATTATTTCCTCTTTTTGTTCTGTTGATGAAAAGCAACAGCATCTAAAAATCAAGAGACGTAAGATGATGCTGGCAATGCGCCTGCAGGGCATCCAAAGAGCAGAGCTGATGTTGTGCGTTTGGGGCTATTTTAACGCCTTCAAGGGCATATGTGTTTTGGATTTGTTTGGCTAACAACGGAGCCGCGCTGCAACGTTTGCGGTACTAAACCCTTTGGAAACACTATAAAAGTGCACAGCGGTTTACCTTACCAGCACTAAGGGTCCCGTTTGTAGCCCCCCCAGCCCCATAAACGAAGCCAAACGAAACGACAGTCTGCAAACCATTAAAGCCTTTCACACATTATCGAGCATCTGCCCCTGCATTGTGCAACAACAGCCAGCTGAGGACGTCCACATCTGCAAAAACAGGCGTAAAAACTGACCGTCGGTATCAGTTTGTTCATACTTCCTCACAAATTCCATCTTTCTCCCGTCTGTTTTCCGTTCCTGGCGTCTGTGTTTGGGTAGTTGACTCACATATTGCATCTGTTTTAGCAGTGACCAACAGACACGACTATCAGGGTTTGATAACAGGTGCTGAGAGACATGTTTGTTGCTAATATGAGCAGAGCCATTAGAGAGGACGTCACTGTTCGTGGGACACGCTCTGCCACTGTCAGATCCTCGACATTCCTCTAACCTCTCTTGTTAGGATACTGGCTAAATAATGCCTAAATGTCTCAGTCTGACCGCAACTAATCTAACTGAATGTTTGGCGCTATGTTAAACACTCGGGAGATAAGATAATAAAGTCAACTTTGCGGTCAGAGCACATGCTTTCAAGCTCTTAATGCAAGTTTAGTTTATTTTACAGGAGGCTGGACAGTAAGGCAAGGCTACAATTTTGTAAAAGCTTTATATATTTTTGGAGGGAACGAGCACTGAGATTAGTTTGGGCACCACATAATAAAACAGGATTGCATGATAGGATATTTAAGACAATATTTACGTTGAAAATCAAACTGCCAGTGAGGTATCTTCATTTGTCACCCATAACCAGGTTGTTATGTGCCTGTGCCTCTGCTTTCATCTCATCTCTTCTGTTCATGCATAGGTGGACTTCTGGCAGCCCAACAGCGCGTCCCTAATCTGCCAAAATGCAACTGTGGACGTCCACGTGAAGTGCAAAGACACTCCGGCTGTACACGCACGCCTGAAGCAGCAACACATAGATTATGGGTAGGAACGGGCGACCGAGCACAAGGTGCACGATCAGACTCAGTCTCACTGGCTGTCGTTTCAGGTTCATGGTTTTGTAATGACTGTATGACTTATTTCCTGAGAGTCTGGTCACATGCAAACCCACAGTCGGAACCCCTCTCCCAGTCAGCTCCCCTTTTCATCTCTCCATCCCACTCCCATTTTCCCTTTTGTCAAAATGAAGGCTTAAATTATGCCTTAAAGCAGACGCAGCTGGAGAGAGGTCTTGTCTGCAGAGAGCTTTATAGATTGGTGTACATTTCTCAGATGAAGCGAGGTGTTAATCTTTAACATGTTCCCGGTTCTTGGTGCTTTTTCACTACTATTGACTTATTTGAAACCACTTTGTTTGCTGCCACGTACAGCAGGCAGAGTCTACATGTAAATATCCCTTTAAAAGAAGAAACATTATGTTCAAAAATTAAAAGAAACCACAATGTCATATTTTTTTCCAGGACCATGAAACCATAATTAAAGTATAAAATATGGTTATGAAAAAGCATGTGAAGCAGCTGTGAAAGCAGCTCACAGCATCTGTTTAATGTCGAAGTGGTCGGAGCAGAGAGCAGATAATGACGGTCTCGGCCATAACTCTGGCTGGCTTTTGACACATTTCACCCACTGCATATGGTTAGCCTAATCTTTGCAGGCCCAAAGTGGAAAGTTTTATTAATGATGAGTTATTAATCCATCAAAACATTTGAGCTTTTGGTAAATCATATATTTTTTGCATCATCTAGGATAGTTCAGTTCTATGACATGCAGAAATTAGTGGAGCTAAAAAGTAACCAAAAAGATTTTAGGTTTAATAGTTTTTGTATAAACTGATTTTAAAAATGCAGTATACTTTGTCTCTTCAGCCTTAGATATTATGACATCATTAATAGGTAGTTCAAATAGTTTCACTCCCTGTGTGTTGGTTTCTTGTTTTAGAAAACATGCTGGTCGACGTGACGTGACACATATTTCCCACTTTTCCCACTGCCTGCTGCTCTGCCATCCACAGGGTGTTTATCTCCAATCTGCAGAAGGAAATTGAAAAGCAGACGGGATACCGCTCGTCCCGGAAGCGGAGGTCAGAGTTTCAGTATGACTACGAGGTTTACCACTCTCTGGAAGAGGTAGCCGCCTCTCCCACCACCCAGCCGTCGCTCTCTCACTCTCCTCTGCTCTCTAATCGCACGCACACCCAAAGTAAACAAACATTGCCTGCATGGTCCTCTCCACCTCAAACTGTCTCAGTACCCAGGCTGCAGCGATGCTCTTGAAAACTTGAATCAGTCCCTAAACGTGTTGACTTCCCTGTCTTTAAGATTCAGAGCTGGATGTTCGAAATGAACAGAACACAGCCCCATCTGGTTGACTTGTTCTCCATTGGCAAGTCTTATGAGGGCAGGTCACTTTATGTGCTTCAGGTTGGAGAAAAGAAAATCACAATAAAGTGACATGCAGAATTACAAGACTCATAACTGAGAGGTCATGCCCTGTCAGGTTGGAAAGAGGAGTCGTCATCAGAAGAAAGCCGTGTGGATTGACTGCGGCGTCCATGCAAGAGAGTGGATCGGACCTGCCTTCTGTCAGTGGTTCGTCAAAGAGGTAGTCTTGAAATTTAGCTACATAAGTTGTCAAGTCCGTGTTTTTAACTCTATATAACAGTGTAAATACAGAAAGCAACATCTGTTGACTTGTCAGAGTTGACTTGTAATATTGAATACACCCCAGATGGTATATATTCAGTCAAAAATTGTGTGCAGATTGGAGTAAAGAAAGTGGATGAGTTGAAATTAAAACATGATGGAACTAACTAAATGTCATATTTACATCACTATGACGATGAAAATGATTCAAAGTTCTTGAACGGTATGAGACGGATGTAGTACCAAACATTGGCCACTGGAGGTCGGGGTACCATCTCTGTTTTAAGCCTTAAAGCTCATTAACCTCGAACCTCGAACCTGCGGTATTAACCTTGTGACCAAATCTTCTTACCCCAGTATTCACCTGTATCGAGACAATTAACATATATTTTTATATAAATGATAATTTATAAAGCTATTTATTAATTTTCTTGGCCAACTGCCAGCTCTGCATCATCTTTAGCCCCTTTTTTAAAATTGCAATTCCAGGCTGTCAGCGTATACCAGCAGGACTCTGGGATGAGGCGACTGCTTAATCAGCTCACTTTCTACATCATGCCTGTCTTCAATGTTGATGGATATTATTTCAGCTGGACCACGGTACATTAGGTCTTCATACCCAATAATTTAATAAACACAAACAAAAATCTACATAATAATATTAATTTCACCGTAGGATCGATTCTGGAGGAAAACACGATCCAAAAACCACAAGTTCCACTGCCGCGGAGTAGATGCAAATAGAAACTGGAAAGTGAAGTGGTGTGGTGAGTTTGATGACACTGGACGTGCAATCAATGCACAGACTTTTGTTTGTCATTAAAGGTCAGGTCAGACCTTCACCCCAGGACGAAGCAGACAAAAAAGGGAAATTTACACTGCAGACAGACATTAACAAAAGGGGACTGTCCATGTCTCAGCGACAAAGATCACATATTTGTTGTGTTAGGAACGTGCGTGCATGTCTCTACACTTAACTAAAACTTAAATTGAGTAAAGTTTGACTGATGTGTTTCTCTCCCCAGCTCAGGGTGCATCCACCCATCCCTGTGATGACACCTACTGCGGGCCCTTCCCAGAGTCCGAACCTGAGGTCAAAGCCGTCGCCAAATTCCTGCGCAAGCACAAGAAACACGTGAAAGCGTATATCTCCATCCACGCCTACGCCCAAATGCTGCTTTACCCATATTCCTACAAATACACCACTATCCCCAACTTCGACTGCGTGGTAAGGCTTCAGTTAATCACTGGGTGGGATTGTGTTGGAGTGATCGGAGGACCTGCAGCATTGTGACACAAATATAGAATCACAGATCTGATCTTTTGTCTTCACCATCTAGGAGTCTGCAGCTCGCAGTGCGGTGACGGCCCTGTACTCTGCATATGGACTAAAATACAGATATGGACCCGCCTCCACAACACTGTGTGAGTTCAGGCCTCTTTAACAAACAAAAGTAAAATGGATTGTTTTACTTAAGAGAGTGTTGTTGTTTTGCAAGCTTGATATTTTCTATAAAATGTTCTCGCAGACGTCAGTTCTGGAAGCTCCATTGACTGGGCTTACAGAAACGGGATTCCGTACACGTTTGCCTTCGAGTTAAGGGACACGGGATACTTTGGCTTCCTCCTTCCTGAGTCCCTCATTGGCCCGACGTGCGCTGAGACAACGAGGGCGGTGAAGGCCATCGCATCAGGAGTCCTGAAGAAGTGCAAGCCAGATAGGAACAAATTTCCATATATATGACCTCAGCGGAGCTCCACCCTCATGGTTATTTATTTCATCACCTCAGGCTCCTGCTGAGAGTTAATATTCTGAACAGATATCATCAGGAGATGGACTGACAAAAACCAGGAAAGCAGTTGGAATGAGTTTTTTTTTCCATGTTTCTAAAGTTGTTTACATTTTTCCTCCCAGTAATTCCTCCCAATAACTCTTTATACCATTTTTCTGCAGTCCAGTCCTTAAATATATAAAATAAGCTTTTCCTGATAACTTTTGGTCACTTGAGCACTTGTGAAGTTATAGCAGCTCTTGAAATTTAAATATCGTAATATAACTCATCGGTATTTTTAATATGGTTGTATTTTCAATGTTAAGTTTATATAGGCAACTATAATTTAATGCCTATATTACAGCAATGTTGGCGTTTGTAATAAATACATGGCAGTATTTGGTTTATTTTGATTTTTTCTTATTGTATTGATACTCAGGTGGATGAAAGTCAGAAACGTGAATCTGACTTGAATAAATGCTGTTAATAAAACTTCCATTAATTGCAAGTTTGGAAGCAAAACTCCAGCTGACTCTTTCAGATACCATCCTGTTTTTCTCTTCTGCTCCTCATATCTGCAGCTCAGCTCATATTTTTGGATCCAGAAACGACACATAAGACACCTCCAAGCGAAAGTGAACTCTGAAACAGTCGACTGCCAAAGCAGTCTTCGTCATATAGCCAGATTTTTAGGTGGTATTTTCTGTTGGGCTTTGCTGAATGTTACTCATAGCAGTGCTGAACATGAAGATACTCAGCCAGAGATGAAATCAAGCATGAATATCTGTTTTTTTAATTTTAAATTTTTTTGTTGCAAAAACAAAATTTCACCTTTAAATATATCCATTCATCCATTTACTGTGCCTGCTTTATCCAACTTTGGGTCGCAGCTGTCTGCTGGATCCTATCCCAGCTGTCAAGGGGCGAGAGGTGGGATACACCCTGGATAGGTCGCCAGCCTATCGCAGGGCTAACAGAGATAGACAAGCACTCACAAGTTGCTGATAAATGCTTATTTATCATTCAACAATACAGGAAAAAATGAAAAAATAAAGATGTTTTTCCCTTTTTTACACTGAGTAAAAATCTGTTGTGCCCGCGAGATTATTCTACAATCTTTTTTAAAAATGATTTATTTATATATGTCTGAGATTGGGCAATAATCTTGAATTGAAAGTTTAGAGTTCATTGATACCAGCAGTATAGTGTAAACAAGGGTACATAATATACATATTTGCTTTATGATCAAAGCCTCTTAGCCTGTGGTTTTTGGAAGATCAAGGGTCAAAGTCTCTCAGATCCTTGTCATATTTGCTGTTTAATCTTAACTTGCAGGGCTTTTTTCACAATACGAATCAAAAAAGTAGTGTTGAAACATTTTAGTTTCTCAGGTCAAATGTCAGATACACTATGTAAAGCCATATTCAGTGTCTGCATATATTCTAATTTTTGGATGAAATAAAAAGGAAGAATACGTGTCATGCATAAGGGTATAATTGACAGTACAGAGGTAATGCGTGCATTTAATAATCCCAAGAAAGCTTATTCGTGTGCGGGAAAAGATTACTACACTCATTGCATCTCTCTCTCTCTCTCTCTCTCTCTCTCTCTCTCTCTCTCTCTCTCTCGCCTCGCAACCGTGCTCAAGCGTACGTGACGTCGCTTCCTCTGTCCAACATGGCGCAGAAGGCAGGTCATTAATGGAAGTCTGAGGGATTTACCCCACCTTGTGTGTTTATTTATGTTTGTCTGTTAGGGTCTCTGCGGCTGACGTTTGTCAAGGAATACACCTCGATTCGAGGCGGCTGCAGATCCCCCCTCGGGACCAGGCACATCTCGCTTCCAATTCCGGTGCGACATGTTTGAGGGAAAAAAGACGAAAAACATGTTTCTTACGCGAGCTTTGGAAAAGATCTTGGCTGACAAGGAGGTCAAAAAGGCTCATCATTCGCAACTGCGTAAAGCCTGCGAGGTGGCACTAGGTAAGTTAGCGTCCTATTTTAGCTTGTCTCGGACTCATTGATGTAGACACGTCATGCACCCTTTCTTTCACTAACTAACCGGTTATTCTGCAACACTGGCGCAGTGTTAAGCATTACAGTGCGTGTTTCCTTCATTTTAATATGGCTAGTTGTGCTGTCGTATTGCGTGGTAGTTTAATCTGGTAAAACACGGGTCTTTCATTCGACGTGGCACGGATTCCTTGGAAATGATTCCGTATTAAACACGGAAATGGTGCAGGAGGGGTGGGTGTTTGCAACATTGAACCGATCCTGCGAAACTAGTGGCGACGTGAGAACAGGCCCTTGCTGCACGAAAAACAAAGTTTTTTACGCCAACACCTTACTTTAAAATCAAGCTGGGGCACAGCTAGACATTATAAAACCATTTGACGTAAATTGTATGCATATAAAGTGTTAAATACTAGCGCTCTAGCCCCTTAAAGGTGAGATGCTTATGTCTCTTCCTGGTACACAACGGACGTAGCCGTGCCTATTCGATGGAGGCAGGGCTGGACGACAAATGGATTTTTATTACAGGTTTTTATTTATCAACCAGTTTAATTATTGGCAGTTGGATCTGTTTGGTCTTCTGTCTCGCGATCATGTTGTAAAACTACGTGGCAAAAAAGAGAGTATAAAAAAAGGTGACAGCTGTCAATTGTACCTTAATGCTAGGTCGGGGTGAAGTTGTATGAACCAATAAACTACTTCCGGTTTAGATTACAATAAAATTACGAAAAAAATACTTTAGATTAAATTGTTATTTGTAAAATGCAGATTTAGAGATATATTTATTGTGTTATTATTAATGGCTTATGCTTATGTGTTCATATGCATACTTATCTTCAATTTCGCGAGTGACTGTTCTGTTTTGTGCTTTTATTTTCTTTGGTCAAAATCCAGTTTCAACCTAATTCTCTGGATGCGTTTCTTAGCAGGTGTATTCTACATTTTGTTTTTTTGGGTTGACTAGAACTAATAAATATACCGTATTTTAGTGTAAACTGAAATATTCAAGGTATATAAAGTACCTCTGTAACTCCATCGTCGATCTATTAGACACTTTTAAAAACATGTTTTATTGTCCTGGAGCGAGATGGCTACTGTCTTACTAAGGAAGTAGAATGATAGTACCATATGACTCCATATTGTGCAGAAGTGCTAGGTTTCCTGTCCAAACAATTGTTGCTTTCAGCCATTGGAGAGTTTTATACCTGTAATGAAGACTATCAAGACTTCTCCATTTCTGTAACATGTTCCCATGTACACAGGCAGTGAGTGTATTTATCAGAGTTATTGTTCATTATTAATTGAATTTATTTTAGTCCCTAGGTTATTTAGTTATTTTTAATATAGTAATTTGTGAAGGCTTTTTGTGGCAACAAGGAAGGTGGTAGGTAGCGACTGTCAGTCTTCACTTAATTTTCACATAAGTATCGTATTTTTTTATAATTTCTTCCTGGCACATGATTGTGCATTGCACTGCCAGAGAGAACTCAGAGAGAAACAGCAATTTACAGACCAAAAATAACATAATTGTTTATGCCTTCTGGATCCTACATACTTGAATTTTTATTTACTGAAATAAATATCAAGATCTGAGTATACAGTAGAAGATCTGTCTTAGTGGTGAATCTCAAAAGCAACTTGGTGACCCAGAATACTGAGTGACTTACATAATTCCCCCTCTCATGGGGGCTGAGACATCTCAGAGAGATGGTGCCTGTGCCAGAGTCCGTCACTGAAGTTCTTTGCTTTGACAGAAATGGGTATTGTATTTTATTGGTCCATGCATTGCACGAGATAAAATAGCTTTTTTGTTCTTTTTCATACCACTTAAGAATTATTGTTGCCCTCTTCATTATTAAGCTTAAGGAAGTCTTCGATGTAAAATCAGATTTGGATTTTGGCAGTGTATTAGGTGCTAACACTAACAGGATGCTAAGAGTAGTAGGGGCTTTTTCCAGGCCAGTAGTCTCTTATAGGAATGTGTCCTGCTGACAGTATTGCTCATTATCGTTGTCCACAGGGCTTCTGAACCATGGGTCAGCTGTAGAGGTCACTCAACATGGAACCTCGTTGCAGGTGCATTCTTGTTGTTTGGACTATACAATAAGATGTACATCCAATTCTTGTTTCCAGAATTTATTGTTGTTGCGGTCTATATACTTAAAACCTCTTTCACTAAAACCCTTCCATGGGTGATAGAATATTGCTTCCCTGTGTTTCTGCATTAGCCTTGATCATGCTGACTTGAATAAGCTTAAATATTCATTAATATAACTTATCAGCTATCATCTAATAAAAAAAAATTATAATTTTCTAACTGGCTTATCTAACAAGGCCTATAAATTGAATGGGTTTTATGTTCTGTAATATTCACACAAAATCCAAAGAAAAAAATAAATCTTAAAGTGATGAAACTGTATTTTCCTGGTACAGTTTGCCTCACATAGTAGGAAGTGCCTTTATCCATTTTTCCATGACTAGGGCAGCATGATGAGTATATTATGCCAGGAAGTTGTTTTGACTTAGCGCAGTGTTGGCTGGATCATCAGTGTGCTTGCTTGGAGATATTGAAAGTCTGAGTGCTTGGGCCGTGTTCCTGATGGCATGAAGGGGAGAAAAATCAATGCTGGGAGGCTTTGTTTAGAGATACATGCTTGTATATTAGTACATAGATTGTGTGTGTGTGTGTGTGTATACATCAAGAAATCGCTATGCATATAAGTGGAAAAAAATACAAAAAGATATAAGAAACCAAGCAGTTTCTTTTTATTAACCTCAAGGCTGTTTTCTGTATTATTATCTTTTCTTTTGAGCTAACAATGTAATTAGACAGAAGAGATGGCAGCTGCGATGGGCACATACTACCACGGAGCACAAGGCTATTTAATTAATGTTGTTTAACCTTCCAAGATATGACTCAGCTTGCAATCTTTGCACCTTTACTGGAAAAAGACTCTACCTTAATTTCTTAGTTCCTTAGTATCAGTTTCAGTTGGAAATATATTAACCCAGAAGTTAATGTTGCAGCTGGGGAAAACCAGGGAAGCTGCCAGTACAGCTCACAGCCATTGCTGCTGATGGGAAGGTGAAAATGAGGGAAGGAAGAGTAGCCTTTAGGTGCATTATTATGTCATAATTATTTAGTGCTGCACACATCCTTTGCACCAAACAGGTCTCGCTCATACTCGAGCACTGCTCAGTTTACTGAACTTTGTTTGACCTAATGTGACAAAGTTTGCCCAAACTGGATCAAAGATTAATAAAATGGGTGATAAGTTAATTATTCTTGAAGCAAATGAGACAGTTAAAAAGAAACACCCCCATCGCCTTTCCTTTCTGCCTGTTGTCATGACCTTTATTTGTTTGCGTTATCATTCTGAAACACAGATACACTTGTTTTTGCTGTAATCAATTTATATTCTTCTGTCACTGTCTGTGGGAAAAGGAGGGAGTTAGCTGTAAACTAGCCAGCCGAGAACAGTCAGTGTTAGCTGCCGCTACCATCTG
Source organism: Pao palembangensis (assembly GCA_015343265.1). NCBI lineage: Eukaryota > Metazoa > Chordata > Actinopteri > Tetraodontiformes > Tetraodontidae > Pao > Pao palembangensis. Next base: position 15,089,601 of record CM027086.1, read on the forward strand.
TGGTTCCAGCAATGCCAGCAACTTTTGACTGTACATATTTTTAAATAATTCAACTGAATGGACTACATTTGGGCCTCTGGGTTTGATTTGGCACCATGAATTTCAGTTTATTTGCACTTGCGTTATAATTTTTGAACAAAAACCATTAGTTATGATTGGTCAGAACTTGGCATTACGCGCTACAAAACTTCATTCAAGTGCATAGATCTACACACATGCACACTGGACAGCACACAAGATTCAGTAGCCTGGACGACCACTGGACAGTGTTTCCTCCTTCCATTTGCAAATGTAATTACGGCTGCACAACCTTTCCTTTGAGCCTGGACAACAGAAATGGCAGGGGCCAGATTTTTCTCAGGCTCTTTGCAGTGACTGCAGCTGTGCTGGGTTTATCTGTATTTGTCGTGAGGTGTTGGATACCTTCTGAGATTCATCCTCAGATTTGCACCACAAAGGCGCATTTAAGTCTGCATTGATATTCCTGTGGGTGATGTTACAATTGGGTCTCAAAATAATGTTATTTGTCTAATGAATACACCAGCAATACAGCCCAGATAATAGGATCAGCCTTAGATCATTTAGATCTGCACCACCCATCTAAGCCCCAAACCTTTGTCTTATGTTCTTTGTTTTATTTTCTCTTGTCTTCTCATTATAACCTTTAACCTCTCTGTTTCAGATTAGATTGCAATGTGATGACTCACCCACAGATCAGGGAGTGATTTTTTTTTTTTTTTTGTGAGCATTGGCTTTAATGCAATCCTCAGAAAAAACGCAGTTTATCAGCCTTTGTCAGTCATTTGGAGCTCAGTCAGGATCCTTCAACCTGAAGCGTCGAGGTCAGATACAATGTCATACATGACGTGTTTTTTTTTCTAAATCAAGGAGCTGTTCTTAAAACAAGTTTATGTAACACTTGTTATTTGGAAGCCAGCCTCGGCTTTGTCCTTGCCCCTCTCCTTTCACTCCAGGGCTGACACCGCCATCACTCCAGCTGCTTTCCTGTTGTCATTGTTGATGTACAGAAGAGGCTCTCCAGAGGCCCGCCTGTTTATCTGCATCCCTCCTGGATTCGGACCAGCAGGCTTTGTTTTAATTGACAAAATTGGTTCTCAGGAGATGTGTGTGTTATATACGTGCCTTGTATGTTTTTATGTGATTCTGTGTGCATGCACTGCGGGCAACAATGGCCACTTATTAAATTAGTCGTCATCCAGCAGGTTTAGTCAGCAAAAGTATTCAAGGGGTTCACCTCCGTGATGAGACGTGGACAGTCCAGTAGATTGATAACGATAACTGTTGTTCTAGGGAGCTAAAGTAAAAGATGTAACACATTTATTACACACAGCTTTGCAAGAGAAGGACAGTGAGTCACTGAGTTTATAATAGCTGCCTATTTTTTGTTTGACCAACCTGGCAGTGCGCATCAGCAAACACTGCAACCTGAGGAACACTGGACTGACAAGAAATAGCCCTTTTTCTTTGTTTGCATGAATTCCAGCTCTAATTAAATAATTCTGTCACGTAATACATTTAGCATTTTCAGTTCAGTTTGTTTTTTGCTATGCTTAGGATTATATTTGTATTATGGTTCAAAAATAAAGAAACCATTAAAGGTGTAAAATGTTCTAAATATTCACCAGCCAGTGCTCGGTCCAGCCAAATATAAAGACATTACGCCATATTGTGTATGTTCACGAACCAGGAATGCACTTAGTTATAGCAAATCCTTCCAAAAGGAGACATTTTCAAAGGTCTCTTCTTGTTTCTTCTCACTGAAATGGAGAGTAATTGTAAAAAATAGAGTAGCACACACCACTATAAAATTCAGTCCATCTGATGGAGGGTGGCTGTAGGGCTAACGATGATATATGGTGCCGGAAAGTCCAGTTTGTCACCTTTAATTATAAAGAGTTAGTGTGATGCCAACACATATAACTGTTTTCCTATAATGTATTTTATAGGATTATACATTATAATTCCTAGGTCTGTTAGGACTTGGCTAATTATCTTTGTAATTTTATCTGCCAGATATTTCATATTTTCGTATCTAAGTTTTCAAATGTTTTCCTGACACAGTGCCTTTCTGTTTAGTCAAATTTTCCTGACATGCACCCAAACACCCCCAGGAACTGGACCTGTGATTCCAGCACTCATCGCACCGGCAAACAGTCTTAGCAGGACGCCACTGGCTGCTGGAATGCTGTGTCACGCTATTGAAGCGGGGCGTGCCTCTCAGGAAGGAGGAGAGCCGCATTATCGGCTCAGCGAGCAAGGAGAGCCGGGGAGCAGGTTGTTTTTTCAAGCAGCCCCCAGAAGAGGTTGGATTTTGATGTGATTCAGCATGAAAGCAGGCCGTCAATCTGCTCGAGTATTAATGGATACGGCGTTTCGTAAGATGTAGTCATGTGTATCCGAACCTCCCCGGTTACTAAACTTCCGTGTTTAATTGAGATGGCATGGTGTTCATCCAGGGCAGAGGTTTCCAAGGGATTTGACTTTGTAACTCATTCAAAATCATAACCCTTGGCTCGAGCTTCCTGAACTTCTCCCCTGCTGATTCATTGGCCTTATCTACTGCAGCTGCACGTTTGCATCTTATCCATGCCGCTATCAGCTTTCGCTGCTCATTGTGCGTGCGTTTGTACGGCCCCTTTGAAACACACACTGCATAAAGAGCTGAAAACTCATCTCGGCAGTTCTGACTGAGAGTGGCGAAGCTGTCCCTGTGTTTATCCTGTCTATTCAGTCACACGCTGTCACATGAGGCTGCTTTGTCTCACATAAGAGCACTAAAACTTCCTGGCCAGCAGTCGAGGACACAGCCTTCACACCTTAGCGTACACGCCCGTTTTTTTCCCCACACACCCTGCTACACTCAGGCTTCAGGCCATTTCACTGTCAAAGGTGATATGTGGTTGTTTTGTGTTGGCTCAGTCGTCCTCGTCATCTTGTAGTTTTCACAAGCTGTGTTGACTTGTTTTATGCAGAGTTGTCTCACAAGTATGGAAATTTGAAGCATTAAATATTTGTGGATCTGTTTATGTGACAGTGCTGACTGGGCATGTTTGTCTTCAGAAATGGGCTCTCAGAGCTAATGTTTTCTGTCTTCATTAGGCCAACAGAAGGGCAGAAGCAGTTCAGATGATTCAAAAAGTCGGTATCATATAACAGAGGAAGGAGTCGGGGCAGGAGACTGGACGCTATGTGACTGCAGCTGGCTGCCAACACGCATCGTCCCTTTGTGCTCTTTTGAGGTTCAGGTCTCCCGTGCGCCCTCCCACTTTTGGCCAGCCATAAAAGAGCCACTCTGCATTCACTCCAGAGGCGAGGAGAGAGATGATTTGCCATCTTTTGGCCGACTCTCCTCCCAGGTTAAGGTTAGCATTAGAGATCGCTGCCTCAGGGTTTATGGGATATTCTCTATAGTCACTGGGTCAGTGTCAGTACTTCCCCTATTTCAACTGTGATTAAATACACCTGAAATCTGTCTATATATACCTGACCCTTTTGTCTATTTATGGCATGAAGAAAATTAAATGTAGGCCTAACAATCACTTCAAATGGGACATCTAGGTCAATGTCACGGTAAGACAGGACAGAGTAGCGTGAGTGGAAATAGCTTGATTTCAGCCATTCAGGGCTGCTCAGGAGGTAGCAGAGGCTTTACACTGAAATCTGGTGAAGGGCTGTAGCTCAGAGGATTGAGGGATGGGTCAATCTCAGGTTAATGTATGCACTCTGTGACAGAGATTTGTTATGTATGTCACTGTTGTTGTCACTTTTAAAACAGTGTTCAGTCAGTTTCAAGAGGAGCCAACAGGATCATCCCAGAGTGTTTTATATTAATAAATGTTAATTTTTGAATAAAAAAACAGAGAGAGGCATTTAAGCTTGAATAACTCTTTGCGAGGGACCTGTTTTTCAACTTTCGGCTGTACCTTTTCCACGAGAAATAATGGGCTGTGTCTTTAAAAGGATTCATTAAATGTCTCTTATGCTTTGATAAAAACATTCAGTATAATTATAGCAAGGTTAAGGAAATATACCCTATCTTTGCTTACTTAATGTATTAATTTTTTGGTCACAGGATGTATTATGTTATATGTTTCACCTGTTTTTTCTTCAGAATGACAGTAAATGCTGTTCAGGGTGTTGATGAATTCGACACTCTCCGTGTGGTGAAACCCAGCTGGGAGACGAGTTGTGATTCCACTTCTTTCATTTGCATCCCTCGTCTGGCCGTTCCCAGGAGTATCCAGCTCTCAGGTCCCAGATCTGTCTCATCACCAACGATGCACGCCGTTGCCACAGTTTCAGTTTTGCAAATGCTGGGATAACAACACGCCGAGCTAATGATCTGGCTCTTACAGAATCCTTACGATGGCCCAAAGTCAGACATGATGTCTTTGAGCAATAATTGTTCCCTCGTGAAGTCAGTCTAAACTTGAACCTTAACACTTATTAAATTATTTAAGGTGCTATTCTCATTAAGTGGGTTTCTTTTAAAGGACTATTGCTGTAAAATAATTAGACACATGCATTTTGTTTCCTAAACTGTCGCTAATGCAGCCCTTGGAGGACTTTGCCGGTTGCCATTATGTGTTTTAAAGCTTTATTATTGAAGGCGTCCTTTAATGTGCAGTACCAGTCACTCTTTCTTTCTTTTGTTTTAGCTCTATTTCCGTCTCCCTGTCATGCCTCCCTCTGCGCGTGTCTCTTTTGCTCTGCTCTTCTGTGCCAGTGCTCAGCAGCGACTTCATACCGTTGTTTTAATGCCCGGAGAGCTGCGATAATAAACACAACTGTTCTTTCTTCATGGGTACGGCACAGCAAAGCGGGCTCTTTTATGCTCGGTGCTTAGACGTCAAGCAGCCTTCCACCATGAGGATTGCAGTGACGTGTAGTTAAAACGCACCAACTGCTTTCAAAGTGCATAAAATATGTTAGACATGAGCGTTTTTATTTATCGTCGGATGTCCACAGACTACAGTCACAAAACATCCAGACATTCTCATGTGTTTTTATGTTTTCATGGCATTTTATAAAAGGATCTCTTCATAAATAAGTTGCATCCTCTGAACTTCCAGGACCGAGACCTGCACTTCCTCGATCCCTGCGTAACACAGTCCTTTTTCTGTTTTCTTTTGCAGAGGAGATCAAAGAGGAATCGAAAAAATTAAGGTAAGTATTTGTTGGATTACATAACACAACAATGCATCTGGACTGGTTTCAGTGCTTTCTGCCCCTTTTCCCCAGTTCAGGCGCTGTAAAATCCTTGGCACGCTGCAGGCCTTTTCTCCTGTATTCAGACTAATAAAGGGGATTAGAACCGTGTGTGTGTGTGTGTGTGTGTGTGTGTGCGTGTGTGTGCGCACACAGAGAGGAGAGAGAGGGGTGGTTGTTTGCTTGTGTATTTGCTGCCTAGTCATTCCAAGGACTTTGGAATGAAACGTTGCAAAAGTACCGCCCCTTCTTTTCCCCATCCATGCATTTTTGTTCCCGTTTTTTTCCCCAGCCTCTCCACTCAATTTACTGTTAAGACTCAAAGACAGATGTCTGGCCACACCCAGTTCATACAAACGCTGCTATTTATAGATCCATCTCATTAGCATTATATGCTCTTTGGAGACATTGATTATTCAACTCAGCTGCAAAGTATAAGAAGGCATCACCGACCAGAACAAACCAGTAAAGGTTAGGTGAAGTTCCTCCCCCATAAGCGACTCCAGCACCACAGTTAAGAGGCAGCCACGTTATCGGCTGTCACACGGCCGTGTTTTATGCAGGTGGGGGTGAGGGTGTAGGTGCTTGATTTACACGTATTGAAACAGGTCAGGTCTGCTTGCTTGTCAGGTCGCCTCAGACGGGGGGTATGAAAAAAAGCATGACCCCCAGTGATCACCAGTGGCTCCCTTTTAAATAAGCGCCCTGCTATAACACCAGGGAGTCCTTCACCAGCCGCTGCTGTCTGACTGAAAATTAATGGCCGTATTATGCTTGATGTGCCTGCTAAGCCTGACACGGGGCTGATTATAAGGAGGAGAGCAGGCCAGCTGACATTAAGTAGGGAGTCCAGAAATAAGCCAGAGAAGAACAGCGCCCAGGAGACACAGCTGAGATTATTGAAGGCTGCAGCAAACCGCACAGATGAGTCAGAGGACCCTGTTTGCTGAATCACAATTGCACTCTGAGCTAATTGTCTGAAAGGTTTTCTGGTTGTATATGTTTTATTTATTTGATTCATCTTCTGTTTGTCAAGCCAGGATGTTGAGGAGAGGACTGGAAAGTGTGATCACTGCTCGTCGCGCATAATTTTCCATTTGTTTTTTCTCCAGCCCAACCAGCGGAGACGCTAAATCAAGCTCCAGTACTCTACCGCCAATCAAATCAAAGACAAACTTTATCGAAGCCGACAAGTACTTCTTGCCCTTTGAGCTGGCATGTCAATCCAAATGTCCCCGCATCGTCATCACCTCGCTAGACTGTTTACAGGTTAGTAAAAGAAGTGCAGAACCCACATACTATTCAGATTTTGTCTCTCTCGTGTGACTTATGGTATATTTAAAATGTTACTCTTGTTCAAAAATTGCTGTTCCTTTGGCGATCCGTTCACAAGTCTTTATTTGTACGGGCTTTTATAGAAGCTGATAGCGTACGGCCACCTGACGGGCAGCGCCCCAGACAGCACGGCCCCGGGCAAGAAACTCATCGACAGGATCATCGAGACCATCTGCGCTTGTTTCCAGGGGCCACAGACTGATGAGGGCGTTCAGCTACAGATTATAAAGGTATGTTTACCTGAAAAATTCTCTCTCTTAAATGTAGCACTTCCCTAAACATCTACGCACCAGTTTGAGAGTAACCGTATTACTTCCTCTCTGCGTTTACTCTCTGCCAGGCTTTGCTAACAGCAGTCACCTCACAGCACATAGAAATCCACGAGGGCACCGTCCTGCAGGCCGTCCGCACCTGTTACAACATCTACCTGGCCAGCAAGAACCTCATTAACCAGACCACAGCCAAGGCCACACTCACACAGATGCTCAACGTCATCTTTGCCCGCATGGAGAACCAGGCGGTATGTACGACCATCTGGAAACGTTCAGCTGTAGCAGCGGAAGCTGTTTGTAGTCAGCCGCACTAGTGTGACAGGGAAAGGGCGTTTTTAAAGTCTCAGAAGGTGGCAGTGCAAATATGCCAGACGTGTTGAACTGTAATGGGATGGATGGCAAGTTCCACAGGAAAACTCGATGATTTTCTCGAACCACCTGTTAGACTAAAATGTGCTGTTTGCCTTGTGTCCAGAGGTACATTTACATGTTAAAGCTTGCTATGATGTCATTTTTTTTCCTTTTGAATGACAATTTTTCCCCTCCTCACCTGCCTCCCTACTTTCCTTTGGACACATAGCTTACAAATCACAAGCTATCTTGGTCTCTGGCCTCCCGAAAGCGTGACCGCCAGGTAAAAAGTGCAGGCCTGCTGTGATTTGCCTGATCAGAACTCTCAAACTTCTTCTCTGTGCATCCGTGGTTGTGCATTAAGCTTTATCTTCATCACGCAACCATCAATTCTCTGTTTTACGTTCCCACACTGCACTGGAGCAGGTATGCTGTGACTTTCCCAACCATATGCTTGCCTTAGCTTACGTTGACTGATTTTTTTTTTTTTTTCCTCTTCTTGTACCACTTCACATTTCTTTTTACACTCACACCTGCCAGAGTAAATGTTTTAGCACTGATCAGCTGATCACCAACCGTCTCACTCCTAACAGCTTTTTGTTTCTTCATTGGCTTAGTGTGCTAATTATAGTCCAGTGAGTGACCGTCAGACCTCGTGAAAACAATCGGATGAAACCAGTCGGAGACACCAGGCAGACTCTGAGGCAGAAACCTATTGTTGTGTGTCAGTGCCTTGCCTTGTGTTACTGCACAAGGAGATCCACTTTCTTTATTTGTGTATAGAAGGATCCTCCCGACCGTGCCTCAGCAGGGTCTGCTAACACGCACACACGCACACACACACACACACACACACACACTCACAGGTTGTTTGTCTCTGCTATTCGACCGAGGTGGCATTTAATTAATGAGCTTTGTTTGTGCCGACTCTCCCGTCCCCTTCAGCTGAGGTACGTTGTTTAGCCTCGTTATCGCTGGTCATATTCAATACTAATTGTTTCATTCAGAATGCCACATCATTGAATTTAGTTTGCTTACATTCAGATGTGACAATATCAGCAGGCTGATTTAATCAAACAGCTACCTGGAAAAGGAGATGAGGCTTATTTTCCATACATTTTGTATCAGTATCCCAGCACAGGTTAGCTTGTGGTAGCTAGAACAGCCTCCATCTGTTTTGTAAGTGTCTATCATGTTTTCATCTGTAACTCATGGCTCTCTTTACCTAGTGTGCTTTTCCCAGCCACCCCAGTCTCTTTTCCTTGATTTATGCATTTGCCAGACAAATTTACAAATGCACTTAGCTTGAAAATGCACCGTGAGCTGTTAATTAAGTTTGGCTGAAAGAACTTCCACCGCTTGTAAATTCTTTGTTTTTTTTTTTTTTGTTTTTTTTTTTGGAACTTTTCTTGATGTGTACTAAAATACTGAATTTGTGTGTTCTGAGAGAGTGTTTTACTCTCCTCAGAACTTTACATTACTACCTCTGCTGGAAGATTTGTTGTATGCTCACTGCATACGCATCTGTGGTTCTGTTCTGGGGGCCCTGAGGTTTCAGAAATATTTGACATGTTGTTGTCTTAATGGACCTAATCTGTCTTTTTCTATTTGTTCATATGTTAGCTGTGTTTTTATGTAATGCTCTTCCTTTTTTGATTTGATTTTTTTGATTTATTTGATTTTTTGTGTGCTTGTACGTGTTGTCAACCCCTCCGCACCCACAGCTCCAAGAAGCAAAGCAGCTGGAGAGAGAGCGTCACCGGCAGCATTCCCCAGTTACCCAGCACACCGAAACCGAGTCTCCTACGCTGCAAACTCACATCAACCCTCCAAACAGGGCCGTCTCCCAGGCAACAAATGGGTCCGTCACCCCATCAACCCCTAGCATCAACCTCCCACCTGCCTCAGTGACACCCACCCAGGAGGGCGACAGCAGCAACGACCGGTCACTGTCTGCGGGGCAGGAGGACAGGGAAGAGCAGGCGGAGCAGGAAGAACAAGGGCCCGTTTATGAGAACCCTGATCCAGAGAACGGTTCTCATTACTGCGTGCCTGAAAACGAACAGACCGAAGCAGATCAAGCCACTGCAGCAGCAGCAGCACAGAGTAAGACTGATTTATTTTACTGTGATGGTTTTAGATGACAGTTGAAACTAACTATTCATGGCTAGCAAACATATATTATAATTCTGCAGGGACAACGATACAAGGTAATGTTTTCTTATGGAAAAACACCCAGATTCTTGCTAGAACAAGTTTAGTCAGCTGGTTATATAGCACGACTACAACCTGGGAGGCTGTTTTTCCAAGAGATTTAGGGACCAGGGCCCAGACAGCCAAAGCACAGAGTGTGATTGTTCCCTTCGTAACTTTAGCTGCCCGGGAGACCGTTGAAGATGAGGACGAGGAGGCCCCAAACTACGAGGAGAAAGCCCAGGAAATTGTTCAGAGTATTCTGCAGGATGTGGTCAACACTGTTGCAGGAGGTAAGATTTAGTTTGCTGGTTAGGTTAAGCATGTATACCTAGTTCAGCTTATTATAATTATTCGGCTACATTTAAGAGGGTATAAAAAGATGAATAACTTGTACAACTGATTTTAACTATTAAATGAGTGTGTGTTATAGTGCAGTAGCAGCTCAGTTATCAGGATTTGAAGCATAATTGCATATTTGGCTCTTCCAACCTTTTTTTTTACTTTGCTCAGCCATTGTTTGCCTTTGACATTTCTCTAGAATGGGTTTTAAAGTGCCTGTCCTCATCAAATGCAAACGTAATTTATTCAAATGGTAATTGACTTGACTACGGTTCAGCTATGAAAGTGGCTATAGGTATAATTTTATTATGCCCAGAAAGACGAGCATAGCCCGTAGTCCTGAAAATCCAGCCTTTCAGTGAGCACAGATAATGTTTCTGAGTAGCTCTGAAATATCTTAAGGTCAGGCCATGACCTAAAGTTCCATTAGATGTTGGAACACCACTCTGTCTTTGTGTGCAAAAACACTTTTACCCTAGGGCAGCAATTTGTCAAAAAAGGTTTTGTGAGCATGTCACACACACACACAAAAAAAAAAAACACATATGTACTGTTTAGTATGCATAATGCTAATGTGAGAAACTCTTCCTTTGAGAGGTCACATTAAGATCCTACTATTTATATTAATATTACAGTTTTAATGTCCATTATTTTCCTCTCATATTGGCTCCATCTTCCTCACAGGGCACTGCTTGGACCCCACAAACCTTTGCAAAGACAGCAAAGAGTCAAGTGGCGAGGGCGAGCCCGCAGAACCAGAGCCAGCTGAAGTGGCAACAGAGGGCATGCAGAACTGCATCGAGGATGAGAGCACTCTGGGTAGCGACGGCGAGCACGTCCACGCCAATGGCATCCCCGGCACTCCCATTTCTGCCACTTTCACTCCATCACTACCCGACGACAGACTGTCTGTCTCGTCTAATGACACTCAGGTGAAGGACAGAGCGTGCTAATTATTCATCACCTGTCTTAATCAATTGAGTGAGGAATTACACTTATTAGTTTCTGCTTTTGTTGCCATGCAGGAATCGGGAGTAGCTCCAGGTCAGCCACCAGGTGCAAAGTTCTCCCACATCCTCCAGAAGGATGCCTTCCTCGTCTTTCGCTCCCTCTGCAAGCTGTCAATGAAGCCACTGTCGGATGGACCACCAGATCCTAAGTAAGCGCATTTAGAAAGGCTGTATCCTCACTTTTTATTGCTCCGTTGTGTGAATAAAATGGTCAAGAGTCATGGTTTATAATGACGTCATTTCAGCCATTATGACATCACTCAGCTGTTTTCTGAAGCATTTCCTGGTGTTATGAAGCACAGAATCTCTCAAAGGATTGTTTCATATTTTCAAAGCTCCTTATAAAGTAGAAAAATAATCAATTTTTATTTTTCATCATTCGTTCATGTTTGCAAAAATACTGGATTCTGATTGACTCATCCTGATTGTAGTTTAATTGCAACAGGATTTCCTGTGTCTGGTCTCTCTGAATAACTTAATTCAGTGCAATTTTCTGAATTTTTCATGTTAAAAGCTCTGGCCACATTTGAAACGGTGTGTGAAGCTCTTTACACTTCTGTGGTGGTTTTATACTGATGTTGTGAAATTATTATCAGCTACCGGTAGTTGGTGTTAATGCCACACAATCAAATATAATATGATTTAATACACACATATTTACCAATAAGCATTTCTAGTTGTTTTTATTTTTTTTTGTTGCTCTATAATTAGTTTACCAGGGGAATATTGTGCGAAGTCAGAAATTTGGGGCGATTGCTGAGGAAACCTAGATTTTTTTTGGTGTGCCACATGAATCCTAATTATCAGCAGGCGTGTACGGCATTTCTGAGAAGCAGCCTATCTTGGCATATAAACAGGCTGAAATCTATTTTTCCTCTCGAGCTCCAGCAGAGGAGCTGCAATTTAGTTGCCTTACAGAGCTCTTTGATGGCTGAACATTTGAATCTGTTGGATGCTTGCTTTCTGCAGCCTTCTGCAGAGCAGTGTCATAGCCGTATTTTTTTTTTTTTTTTTTTAAACAGAATGCCTGATTGACGTTAAAATAGGCATATTTACCGAATATTATCAGTTTTAATTGTTAGGATTGAGTGAAATTTAGCTGCCTTGTTTTTAAAAGTGGTTATAAACTGTTCTGGGTCTCCTCTTAGGTCCCACGAGCTGCGATCGAAGGTGCTGTCGCTCCAGCTGCTGTTGTCCATCCTGCAGAACGCCGGGCCCATTTTCAAAACGAATGAAATGTTCATCAACGCCATCAAACAGTACCTGTGTGTGGCCCTGTCCAAAAATGGAGTCTCCTCTGTGCCTGAGGTCTTTGAGCTCTCTCTCTCCATATTCCTCACTCTCCTATCCCACTTCAAGACCCACCTCAAGATGCAAATTGAGGTAAAGCATATTTGTCACAACAAACCAATAGATTCAATAACACATTTACATTTTCCTGTTTTTTTTTTTTTTTAGCTCAAAATGAACATCACAGAAAATGAAGGCATGACTGTTTATTGCCACTGTGACACTGTAGCGTTGTGGTTCAAGACCACAAGTCAAGCTCGTTTGATTCGTAGCCAATTTCAAATAATGCAAACCTTGTTTTTACTAAAATATTCCTTATTCACGGTCCTGTAGGGGAAAAGAGCCTAAGGTTAAAAAGCAGTGCTAATGTTCCCCCTGCAAGTTCCTCTTTCTCTAACTCTGTAGAGCATTCTGAGATTGACTCATTCCTGAGTGCCACAGTCAGCTGACACAAACAGTAGAGAGAAGAAGTGATTGCTCCTGGAATTCTGTGCCAGGCTTCTGCCCTCTGTGTAATCCAGGCCTTTCCTGCCTCCTATTTTCAGCAAGCATACAGTTCAGTATCACTGTTTTCAAACTGGTGCATTCTAGATGTGTGACCTCCTGCTGTGCCTCTACTGAAGTTAGCTCACTTGGGCTCCTGATGATGTAATTCAGGAACCTGATTTATTTATGTTTTTTGCTGCCTTTTTTCCCCCTTTGTGTCTGCCAAGCTGTTGTTTCTCACTGTCACGTGGACTTTGTGTGCAGGTATTTTTCAAGGAGATTTTCCTCTACATACTTGAGACGTCCACAAGCTCTTATGAGCACAAATGGATGGTCATCCAAACCCTCACTAGAATATGCGCAGGTTTGTGTTCGTTGTAGTCAGCTGTAAAGCTGTAACATGATAACCAATATCCCTTTTTGCTTGAGTACAATAACGCTACAACTTATACTCCATCTGTGTCTCTTCCGTCTGTCTTCAGATGCCCAGAGCGTGGTGGACATCTACGTCAACTACGACTGTGATTTGAACGCCGCCAACATATTCGAGCGCTTGGTCAACGACCTCTCTAAGATCGCGCAGGGTCGCGCCGGCCATGAGCTCGGCACAACACCCCTGCAGGTAAATTAGCTTTTGCAATGTGTGGTTCTGCGTTTGGATGTGGTTATTTATGATGTTGTGTGGGGTCCTTAGGAACTGACCCTGAGAAAGAAAGGCCTTGAATGTCTCGTGTCCATCCTGAAATGCATGGTGGAGTGGAGTAAAGACCAATACGTCAACCCTAACTCTCAGACCAGCCTCGGTAAGTCATTTATTTGTGTTATTTGTCAAGATTATATGACATTTTTCAAACCTTAGTCTAATATTAAAAACAGAAACATCAACACACTGACTGAATATTTACTCATTTCCGGCCAGACCAGGCCAGTGATTACTGCTCAAGCTCACGTCCACCAGGTTGCGCTCAGTTGTTCATAGGATTGCCTGTCAATATACAGTGTGTCTACTCAGGCTGCCAGATGAGTCTTCAGTAAATGTCCACATTGACGGACAGAGTTTAGTCTAAAGCTAAGCAGTAGCTGAACCCAAGCTGTAGCAGAGACATCTGAGCCATCTCAGGGGTCAGAACTTGTAATTTGAATGTTTAATTCCTCCTCGGGCTGCAAAATAGAAGTGTGGTATATAGAAGCACAAGTTGTCGTCTTCACTCTTTCAATTATGGATTGCTGTCTTCTTTTCTTTTCTTCACTTTTCTTTGTCTTCAAAGCAAGAGCAGGTAACAGTCAAACAGTGCGGTGTTTGCTAGAATGTGATGTTCTAATGGGATTTGGTTTGAAGCCCGTTGTGACATTCGCTTTAGATGACTTTGTGCTAGATTTGCATCATTAAAACCTGTGTTAATTCCAGAGTTTCTTCTGAGTCAATATAACCCTGCAACCCTTATAAGCAACTACATCTTCAGTCCATTTTGCCCTCCTCTGTCTGTATAACTCTACCTTGTTCTGCCTAATGATGAAGCACAGTCTCACGTTACTGCTGTACCGTCGTGAATGTTTTAAAGAGTTTCCAACTAGTAATCAGAGTAGGTTTAGGGAGTGGACCTCACTCCTGCAGCTCAGGTTGCATATCCGTGAGCCTGCCTTTTCTAGATTTACAGACTGTTTGTTCTGCCCTTTAGTTCCTTCTTTACATACCTGCTGCTTTTGAGATAACCAGCCTTTTTCATATCCTCCCCGTCCTGCTTTACACCCAATTAAGTGTGACTTTTGACACCATCAGTGCCTAAATGTGTTAGTTTTTTAAATCATATTTATTGTATATTATAACCCTTCAGGCCAGGAGAAACCATCAGAACAGGAGAACACTGACACCAAGGCTCCAGAAACCATCAACCGCTATGGGAGCATTAACTCGCTGGACTCCACGGCCTCGTCTGGCATCGGCAGCTACAGCACCCAGATGTCAGGCACTGACAACCCAGAGCAGTTTGAGGTCCTCAAACAGCAGAAAGAAATCATTGAGCAAGGCATCGACCTGTACGTTCACACGCTTGACATTTTAACTGCTGTCCATTTTCAAATACTAGAATTCGATACTAGAATTCAATCTGCGTCTCTGGCCCATAAACAGGTTCAACAAGAAACCAAAGAGAGGAATCCAGTACCTACAGGAGCAAGGAATGCTGGGTACAACTCCAGAGGATCTAGCCCAGTTTTTACACCAGGAAGAAAGGCTTGATTCGGTAATGAGGAATTTTCAAGTAAATGAAAACTGACCAAATATGCTGACAATGTACAAACTGATTAAAAAAGTTTTTTAACCATGTTATTACTGTATTTCACTGCGTTAGACCCAAGTGGGAGAATTCCTCGGAGATAATGACCGTTTCAATAAAGAGGTGATGTACGCCTACGTGGATCAAATGGACTTTCAGGGCAAAGACTTTGTGTCTGCTCTGCGAATGTTCTTAGAGGGCTTCCGGCTCCCCGGAGAGGCGCAGAAAATCGATCGCCTCATGGAGAAATTTGCAGCCAGATATCTTGAATGCAACCAGGGGTGAGTTTACGTGTTCGTCAGGTCACACCGCTAAATTGGGTTTTGCATGCCTCGCATACATTGAGGATTGATGTTAGCCCGGCGTCTGTGTTTCGCTGCAATTTTCCAGACAAACCCTCTTTGCCAGCGCTGACACGGCATACGTCCTTGCCTATTCAATCATTATGTTGACAA
This sequence comes from Pao palembangensis, assembly GCA_015343265.1. Lineage (NCBI taxonomy): Eukaryota > Metazoa > Chordata > Actinopteri > Tetraodontiformes > Tetraodontidae > Pao > Pao palembangensis. The sequence continues at coordinate 15,104,840 of CM027086.1, forward strand.
CAGACCTTCACAGTCCGCAGGTAAGCAGTCCTAAGGAACAACCTCAGATAAGAGGGCAGCATAAATCGCAGGAGTTGCATATTCAAACGTTGACCTACATGCTTTTTGTTTGCAAAGGTGAAGAACAAGATGACAAAAGAGCAATACATCAAGATGAACCGAGGCATCAACGACAGCAAAGACCTACCCGAGGAATACCTCTCAGCCATTTATGATGAGATTGCAGGGAAAAAGATTGCCATGAAGGAGACTAAAGAGCTTACCATGAAATCCAATAAGCAGAGTGAGTCTCACTGTTCGAGAGGTTCATTACCTCAAGATTTTTATAAACTTTTCACTGAGTTTCTATCAGAATGGAAAAGTAAGGAGTTCTTCCTTGAGTGTGTTTTCGTGGCTGCTCCTCACTCAGGTGTTGCCAGTGAGAAGCAGAGGCGTCTGCTGTACAACGTAGAGATGGAGCAGATGGCCAAGACGGCCAAAGCCCTAATGGAGGCGGTCAGCCACGTTCAGGCGCCGTTCACCAGCGCTACGCACCTGGAGCACGTCAGGCCTATGTTCAAGGTACCAAGGAGACGTAAACGGGCACAGGGTTCTTACAGTTTCACACACAAGTAATGTTTCATCCCGATGGTGTTCCTCAGCTGGCCTGGACACCGTTCCTGGCTGCTTTCAGCGTGGGCCTTCAGGACTGCGACGACACCGAGGTGGCATCTCTGTGCCTCGAGGGGATCCGCTGCGCTATCAGGATAGCGTGCATCTTCTCCATACAGGTACTGCTGAAGAAACGGTCAACTTTGTAGCCCATTACACTGAAGCACCGCCCTCCCCTTTTTTGTCTCGGTAACAGTTGGAGAGAGATGCGTATGTGCAGGCGTTGGCGAGGTTCACCTTGCTGACGGCTAGCTCTGGCATCACAGAGATGAAGCAGAAGAACATCGATACCATCAAGACCCTTATCACTGTGGCCCACACCGATGGCAACTACTTGGGCAACTCCTGGCATGAGGTGTTCTGTCACATGTTGCATTTAATCATGCAAATCTTTGCAGTGCTATGGGCCCAACTTATTATATACCTTAAGAGTTATGTGCGGTTTGTGTTTTACATGTGCTGTTTCTCTTTTGTAATTGTCAGATCATGAAGTGCATCAGTCAGCTGGAGCTGGCTCAGCTGATCGGCACAGGGGTGAAAGCTCGCTATATCTCAGGGACCGTTCGGGGAAAAGAGGGTTTTATTACAAGCACGAAGGAGCAGAACAACGATGAGTACCTGGGTTTAGGTCAGCAGCCAATTTCAAATAACGAGCAAATCGGCAAAATCGTTTTTGTCCTCATATATTATTTGTAATTGTGTTTCATTTGTTTAACAGTCGGGGGGACGGTGGACCGAAAGCAGATAGCCAGCATTCAGGAATCCATTGGAGAGACCAGTTCTCAGAGTGTAGTGGTGGCTGTGGACAGGTACTGTAAAACAGAATTTGTTGCAACATACATACACGGCAAAGGATCAGTTTTAAATTTAACAGTGTAATTCATCATTTGAAGGCAAACAAGGGTAAAAGAAAAAAATGTTGTAGAGATAAGTCTTTCAACTTTTTTGCATTGCAAGATATTTTATCTTAAATTTTCTGATGTCGTGTCTTTTTTTAATGTTTCTGCTGTAGGATATTCACTGGCTCCACCAGACTGGATGGTAATGCCATAGGTGAGTGTTGATTCTAACTTCTTACTTTGCGCACAGGTAGTTTTGGGCTATATTTGGCCTTTTTTTTTTTTTTTTTTTCTTTTGCACATTGGCAGCATCTTCTCTTCCATCCTGACAGTTGATTTCGTGCGCTGGCTGTGTGCTGTGTCCATGGATGAGCTGGCCTCGCCCACACACCCACGCATGTTCAGCCTTCAAAAAATAGTGGAGATCTCCTACTACAACATGGGACGCATCAGACTGCAGTGGTCCAGGATCTGGGAGGTTATTGGAGACCACTTCAACAAGGTGGGCGAGGAACACGATGAAAATCTTTAAAAAACAAACAAAACAGATATAAAACAGGCTTCACTCTTATTTTTCAAAAGTTCTTTTCTCTGCAGAGGTTGGGGTCTTTTGATTTATTCCTGGACAGCCATAATTAAATAAGATCTACCTCTGTGCAGGTTGGCTGTAACTCCAATGAAGATGTAGCAATATTTGCCGTGGACTCTCTCAGGCAGCTGTCCATGAAGTTCTTGGAAAAGGGGGAGCTGGCCAACTTTAGATTCCAGAAGGATTTTCTGAGGCCTTTTGAACATATCATGAAGAAGAACAGGTGAGGAAAAGTAGATTCATCATTGCACGGAGTGACATAAGGCCGGTTTCTTACAAGACTGTAGACTCTTGTTCCCCTCCTACCCTCTGCTATCCATTCTTTCCTCTGTATTCCCTATAACTGTGAGTTGGCATATTGTTTGCCCAGAAAACATCTTAACTCTTTGAGTCTGTTTGCATTAGCGTGCCAGAGAATCCATGTAAAAGCCAACTTATCTGCTTTTTTTGGTTTGATTCACCCCGGAATGGATTCTGAGCATGTATGAATAAATGTAATATTTTTCTTTTATGCGTGTTTGTGTGTAACACATCAAAAGACAGCAACTCTTTCATTCATGTGAGAGAAGCAGGGCAAGAATAAATCCACCCACAGATTGGCAGGCGGCCATGGAAACCCTGAAGCACAGTGTGTCCATTAGGTTCACTCGTGCTGTCCTCCTGTGTGCAAAGAGAGTGTTGTCTCTCATTCATAAGTCCTGAGCAGTTAGGAAAGCTCTCAGCTCTGGAAACAATTAATGCAAAACAGCATTTGTGTACTTTGCTCTATCAGGTCACCCACAATCAGAGACATGGTGGTGCGATGTATAGCCCAGATGGTGAACTCCCAGGCTGCAAACATCCGCTCAGGCTGGAAAAATATTTTCTCCGTCTTCCATCTGGCTGCGTCAGACCAGGACGAAAGCATCGTAGAGCTGGCCTTCCAGACCACCGGCCATATCGTCAGTGAGTCCCTCTCCGATGCCCTAGAAAGCATTTATTAACGCCAAACCCGCTAATGAATTTTTAAAGCCTGGTTATGTTGATCTCGTGGTCATCAGTTTTTTCTTTTTTTTTTTTTTTTACTCTCTCTCTCTGCTCTGACCTTTCTCTCTCTCTCTCCCTCCCAGCAAATGTATTTGAAAAGCACTTTGCGGCCACCATCGACTCCTTCCAGGATGCTGTTAAGTGTTTGTCCGAGTTCGCCTGTAATGCGTCCTTCCCAGACACCAGTATGGAAGCCATCCGCCTCATCCGACACTGCGCCAAATACGTTTCAGACAGACCTCAGGTCAGCAGTAGGACTTGGCACGATAATTAACATCAGAAAGCGTAGGAACATTACATGATCCAGACAGGACAGTGGCCATTTGGTGTTTATTTACATTCATTTTGGAGCAGAAAATTAAACTCATCTCTTATGTCTACTTTAGGCCTTCAAAGATTACACCAGTGATGACATGAATGTAGCCACAGAGGACCGTGTGTGGGTTCGGGGGTGGTTTCCAATCCTCTTTGAGCTGTCCTGCATCATCAACAGGTGTAAGCTGGATGTCAGGACCAGGTAGGAGCTCATGGCTGAAACTGATCTTTTATAGAAGTTGGTAAAAGAAAGTTTCTGATCTGTTTGCTCATGTGTGTGAATAATTTAAGGGGACTGACGGTGATGTTCGAAGTGATGAAGACCTATGGGCACACCTTTGAGAAGCACTGGTGGCAGGACCTGTTCAGAATTGTCTTCAGGATCTTCGACAACATGAAGCTCCCGGAGCAACAGACAGAGGTACGCAGCTGTCCGATTAACCGCTGTCTGATTGCTTTTGTGTGATCAGTATGAGCCTAACACCTTTCTGGTCTCACCAAGATGGTTTTGTGTCCTCAGAAAGCAGAGTGGATGACCACCACCTGCAACCACGCACTTTATGCCATCTGCGACGTCTTCACCCAGTACTTGGAGGCCCTCAACGACGTCCTGCTTGATGACATCTTGGCTCAGCTGTACTGGTGTGTGCAGCAAGGTGAGTGCGCAGCAGCACTTTGCTCATCTAAAATACCCCTCAAAAGAGCTTCCATTTTTTTTTAAATTCACTCCTTCCACTCGTCGACAGACAACGAGCAGCTTGCCCGTTCAGGCACCAACTGTCTGGAGAATGTCGTCATCCTGAACGGAGAGAAATTCTCACCAGAGACATGGGACAAAACGTGTAACTGCATGCTGGACATCTTCAAAACCACCATACCACACGCGTAAGCCTTACTAAATATGACATTTCTCCTCATGGATATAGCAAAACAGGCATTTGTTGCAAATTTAAGCTGATAAATTGAAATATTAATATTGAAATATTATGACCACCAATCCTGGAAGACGTGAAGTCCTGGAAGTTGTTCTCTGTTTAGATTCAAATGTCATTTACTGGGTAAACTGTTTTTAGGCTGCTAACATGGAGACCTGCAGGGGCTGAGGGAGAACATGTGACCACACAGGTTCTGTCGGACAAACAGCTGGTGAGGAAATGTGTGCTAGTCTTTTACCTTTTAAATTGTTTGTTTTCCTTCGTTCCTGACATATATGTCTCTGATTGTATGTGTAATGATTTGTCCGTGTTGCCCTCAGGACTCCATTTCCCAGAAGTCACTGGATATACAGAGCCGTTCCGATGACCAACACTCCATCAGCAGTGCTGACCGGTTTACCACAGACAACCATCGGCAGAGTCAGTACAGCTCAGCCTCAGGAATTAGCGAGGACGGCTCCAGGAGCAGGACCTCCATGAGTAAGAGCCTGACTCCACACAAATGTTGGCCCTCCCTGATATGTGCGTTCTCATGGACGTCGACTTGTGTGTTCCACAGAGGTCCAGGAGCATCGCCTGTTCGCAGCGTTGCTGATCAAATGTGTGGTGCAGCTGGAGCTGATCCAGACAATCGACAACATTGTTTTTTTTCCTGCCACTAGTAAAAAAGAGGATGCTGAAAACTTTGCAGCTGCTCAGGTAAAACTAAGTCTAATCTAAGATTAAAGAAGAGTGTGTGCTTTTTTGGTGAAACTGTCTTTTTTTGTCTTTCAAGCGCGATGCGTCACACGTAGCAGATCTTCCGGCAGAGACCCAGGACCAGGGTATGTACCGGTACCTGACCTCTCAGCAGCTTTTCAAGCTGCTGGACTGCCTGCTGGAGTCACACCGTTTCGCCAAGGCCTTTAACTCCAACAACGAGCAGAGGACATTGCTGTGGAAAGCTGGTAGGATTCATTTAACTGTTTAGTTTTACTACTGCTGGGATTTTGCTGAATGTATGATTAATGGATGTGTGTTTGCGTGTCTGCAGGTTTCAAAGGAAAGTCTAAGCCCAACCTGTTGAAGCAGGAAACCAGCAGCCTGGCGTGTGGCCTGCGCATCCTCTTCCGTATGTACACGGACGAGAGCCGCCAGGATGCCTGGGAGGAGGTCCAGAGACGACTGCTCAAGTACGCCACAAACACATCAGCTTGCGTGCTCACGCTCATGTTTCATACGTCTAATTTGGGCCGGCTCACACAGCCATCATTGCAGTTACATTCCTGTCCCCCTCTGACCACCACCCGCCCACAGGAAATGACCTTAATGCAGCGACGGCCACATTAGCAGCGGAGGCTTCCATTGACGCTAAATGTTTTTGTAGTTTCGTTGTAAATTTATCTCACTAATTATGTCCTACAAAAATCCCACTCTGGGATAAACTCACTTAATCCATTCAAAACAACCATTTGCTGCAAAACTGGATTTATGCAGGAGATTGTTTTTCCTTTAAAGCATAATCATCATCCCTCACTGCTTTTAACACTGCTCACAGTCTTGCTGTTTTGTTGTTCTTATGAGTCAGTCTTCAGTTTTCTGTAAATCCCTGATGTTTGCGTGTGTCTCTGTGTGTCTGCTGTAGTGTGTGCAGTGAGGCTGTAGCGTACTTCTTAGCTCTGACCTCAGAAAGCCACAGAGAGGCCTGGACCAACCTGCTGCTGCTCTTCCTCACCAAAGTGCTGAAGATCAGTGACGAGAGGGTAAGGTTGAATTTTGGGTTTTTACCAGAAGTAAATGAGGCTAACTGCTAAAGTGATTCTTCTTCGTCTTCCTGTTTCCTCCCCCACCCCCAGTTTAAGGCCCATGCGTCCAGATACTACTCTCTGCTGTGCGAGATCATGCAGTTCGACCTTATCCCCGAGCTACGGGCTGTTCTGCGAAAGTTTTACCTGCGCATCGGTGCAGTGTTTCACATCGCACAGCTGCCAGAGGCCGAACCGGACAGGCCGACCAGCGCCCAGCGAGAGGCCGACGCAGAGCTGGAGGATGGGGCGCAGTGATGATGGACACTCCATCCACCTAACTACGACCACGCCTTCTGACCTCGCCTCACCTCACTCCACACCCGGTTCACGCCGAACTGCTGACTTTGACTGGCTGGTTATGAGTGGGCCTCCTGCTTCTACACACCCACACCCTTTACACCCATAACCACAGAAATGTCTTGTACAAGGTGTAGCGATGCATCCTCTGGGTAAACCTACTGATAAACAACTGATAGCCACCAAGAGTCTGCTCAGAAAGGATATATAAAAAATATGAGCTTCTCACTGTATATTCAAAAACTAAATGGCTGGTTTCAACACACAAGAAGACATTTAGTGACTATGAACTGTGACATTTGACACATGTTGATATTAATGCTCTTTCTGTCTGCATGGCAGATGGCTAACATTAGTATCAAAAGCCTCTTGGATGAAACTAGTTGTACAGATCTCCCGCTGTGTAATATAATCTTATAACTCTAGATTTCATTTATTTTTGTTTATTATTTTCTGCTGCACTTGATCTCTTTTTGAATGCACTGTAGATTTTACTTTAGTGGTAATTTATTTGACTCTACCATCTCCCACTGATCAGTGTGATTCGCACCCAGGGGAAGAAAATGGAAATTGAAGGCTTAAATTATTCCATTTTATATGTTCTTATCAAAGATTGATGACAGCTGGGATTAAAAAACTGGAAGATATCAGAGCAACCTAATGTAAGCTGCTTTTGATTCAGTCGTGTGTTTTAATGTTTGAGTTTAGTTTTCACTCGTGTACAAAATCAAAAGTTAATAATATATTTAATGTTTTTTTTTCTTTGGTTTTGGGGAAGTTATATGTATAGAGAAAATGACAATGTTAGGTGTGCTTTAAGTATAAATGGGATTCATTCCTGCTCATGGATGTAGAAAATGAAATGTATATGATACAGCAATGTAAAGTTTTCTATGTTGCAAACAAAATATGTACAACTTTCTGTACAAGTACATCATCTGGCATTCTAATCAGGTTCTAGGTCAATAAAGTTTTTGGACTTGGTTGATTTGAAATACTGATTTTTTTTTTTTTTATTATTATTATTATTTTTAAATTAAAGGTAACAAATGTACTTACATGTATTCATACAAAATGGACCTCCAGCTTCTTCAGGCACTGGCCGGCACCTCTGATCACTGGTCATCAGGCAGAAAAGGTTTTTTTTTTTTTTTTTCAGTGTTGATTTTGCCTTGGAACTGGAATCAACTAGACATGCATTTGGCAGTTTGTGACTGTTATAACTGCAGCTGACCACTAGGTGTCACTGTAGGATTTGTTTTTCCCAGCTTTGAAGCTTCGTATCATGAAAAAGCCCTAAGAGCTTCATCCACCCATCTTTACAAGAAGGCTTGTAGGTCAGGGTTATTATTTTTCGACTAGTATGACAGTCCATAATAAAGAACTGCATTACTTAACATGGCCAGTAGATGACAGTATGCACACGGGTTGAGGATGTCCTTTCTGGATTGAACCATATATTCCTTAAAAGGGGCGTTGCTACTATAAAACACGTTTTATTTGGTGATAAGTGCTTCACGGTGCACGTCAGTGTGGTATGAGTTTGAAAATAAAAGTTAACAGTTAAATTACATGGTATCATATCTGCGTCATTTTTTTTTTATTTATGTTCTCCACTATACCTTAGTGTTGTTGTCATTCATTATGATGATCCAGACTGCAAAAAACGTTTTTACGTGACTGTAAAAACTGCAATCGCGCATCACTTTAGGTGTGTAAAAAGCCCAAACGAGACACATTAAACGTGAAAATTGTAAACTACTTAAATAACTGTCCCAGTTTGGCATCCGTCGATAGTCGGAACTGACGTATCCAGTCCAGGAAGAAGGTGGAGTCTACCTCAAACCTCGTAGTTGTATGTGCTTTAAATACTTCTGGGAAATATACTGTTTTAAAGTGTAGTTGAGCATTAGTAGGATTTTTAACGACTCATCGGTCCTGGTAAATTAATTGGGCCATGGCTGGGAGTAGCACGGCGCAGAAAACATGGGAGCTAACCAACAACATGCAGGAAGTTCAGAGCATAGATGAAATTTACAAATACGACAAAAAACAACAGCAAGAAATTCTCGCTGCCAAGCCATGGACAAAGGAGTAAGTACAGATCAGTGTTGTTTGGTTTTCATTTAAATTTGAATTCTGATTTCACGAAATATTTGACTTGTGTCACGTTTGTTATTGTTAGAAATGCCGTTGTAGCTTGGCTACAAGCTAACGTTGGTTTGTTTACTCACGCTAAACAATGCCTGTTGTGCAGAATAATGTGAAAATGTGCAGCTTACATGTATATTTATTTCATCCACAGCCATCATTATTTCAAGTACTGCAAGATTTCGGCCCTGGCCCTGTTGAAGATGGTGATGCATGCCCGTTCTGGGGGAAACCTGGAGGTGATGGGCCTCATGCTGGGGAAGGTGGATGGTGAAACTATGATCATCATGGACAGTTTTGCTTTGCCGGTGGAGGGCACAGAGACAAGGGTCAACGCTCAGGCTGCTGCATATGAATACATGGCTGCCTACATTGAAAATGCCAAACAGGTCAGACACAGACTTCCAGAACACTGCAGAGATTATGTGCAAGACAAAAGAGACGAACGGAAAAGCGAGACTTAATTGTGATATATGGTGCGTTATATATTTGATGAAATCTTTTTAAAAATTAGTAAAGTAAAAACATCTAGTTATCTAAAATGTGTCATTTTGGTAATTATGCTCATGTCTAATTTATTTTAGTAGTTTTGTCCAAGGAGTGTTTTAAATCGCACACTGGTTTCCATTTCTATGACATTCTGATTCTGTTTTGTGCTGGGAACCACTAAATGACCTCACCCTGCAGGTTGGCCGGCTGGAGAACGCCATCGGCTGGTATCACAGTCACCCCGGTTATGGATGCTGGCTGTCGGGTATCGATGTCAGCACTCAGATGCTCAACCAGCAGTTTCAGGAGCCTTTTGTAGCCGTTGTGGTAAGATTGTTTTAAGTAATTCTTCTTTTTTTTATCTTGCAAAAACCGTTGTGTTTTTATTTTATTTGCAGCCATTTATTGTATTTGCATTCCATTTGTTGCGCAGTGGCTATATGCCGTGGGCATCATGTGATTAAGTGCATATTTTCTACAAACTGACAGCCGGAGTTAAAGACTGCTGGTGGCCACATATGAGTGGTCTCTGGAGGTTTGCATGACCCTGACCTTGTTTTCCTGTTTTACTGTATCCTGCTCTCCGCAGATCGACCCCACTCGGACTATTTCAGCAGGGAAGGTCAACCTCGGTGCCTTCAGGACCTACCCAAAGGTAAAACGAAGGCTCTGAATAGGATTTCAACACTAACTAATTGTATCAATGTGGTTTTAAAATTTTTAACTTTTTAAATTCATTTATTTGGATTTTCAGGGTTACAAACCTCCTGATGAAGGTCCGTCTGAATACCAGACAATCCCCTTGAACAAGATAGAAGACTTTGGGGTTCATTGTAAACAGTAAGTATTTCTTAATGTATCAGATTAGAGTATTTATATCTGTACTTGCAGCATGATCACTTTTCATGGTTGGGTGCCTGTTCTATTTGCTTGTTGTAAAGAGATTGCAGGAAACTACTGTTTTGGTGTTTGACAGATAAAGTGGGTGAAAATGGCAATCGTAGTTCTGATCCATTATTCATCTGCAGTGCCTTATGTCACTATTCATTTGACTAAAGCTCCTTGGCAGCTTGTTTGAGTTGGTGCCAAAAGGCACCTGGTGACAGGTACTAAAATTTAGCAGAGACAACCTGTCAAAAGCAAGTGGAGCTGAGTAGGTAGTGGAAAAAGGTTGCCAGTTCTGATCCTGAAAATGCAATCGTACTTGGGTCAGTTAAATTCTGCTTTAAAGTGAATGGCTAATATTTCCATGTTGATGTTGTTTTTTTATGTTTTGTTTTGTTTTGTTTTGTTTTTGTAGGTATTATGCACTGGAAGTAACTTACTTCAAGTCCTCCCTTGATAGAAAGCTCCTCGAGCTCCTTTGGAACAAATACTGGGTCAATACTTTAAGTTCCTCGAGTCTCCTCACGGTATGTAGGGAACTTCAAAAAGCTAAATACTTTCAGAAATGTTTGACATTTTGATTTATGGTTAATTAATACACTATAAGTCATTGAGACATGTGGTCACCCAGTTGTAATGATGTGATTTATTACGGCTTATTAACCAAGAGTTCTTGTTTATTGACTTTAGTAATTGGCTAAAATGCAGCTTTAGCTTTATGAGATATTAGTGATGAGCGTTACAGTTGGAGCTCACTGGGTGACACAGGTAGCGCCGTGGTTCCCCGCGGATCACACCCCCACAACCCCACTACGTTCTAAAGGCTGAAAGCCCCTCATGAATTCCCATTGTGGATGCAGACACCGTGTCCCGAGCTTGTACACAGTCTATAAATAGGCATCGGGCTTATCCAAACAGTTAGCTTTTTGGCATTTTGAATGAAGATAAATTGCGTAGACGTCAACGGGGAGCTGCCTCTTGGGTGATGGGCTTTGTCAGTTGCTACAGTGTCTCCCCTGTCTGGGGGCCCCCAGCTCCATTGTGTTCTAATTACCTTTTCCCTTAAAAACCCAGCCTCACCTTAAGTAAACTTTCCACTGTCCTGAGCAATCCTGCTGCTTGTTAGACAGATTCGTCGCCATCTTGCAAATTTCTCCTCCAAAAAAAAAAAAAAAAAAAAAAAAGCTTTTGTTGTGAAATTGTGCGTGACTCGCGTGTTTGTTCGGGGGACAGAACTCGGACTACACCACGGGCCAGGTGTTTGACCTGTCGGAGAAGCTGGAGCAGTCAGAGGCTCAGCTGGGTAGAGGAAGCTTCATGCTGGGCTTGGACACACATGACCGGAAATCTGAGGACAAACTGGCCAAGGCCACACGAGACAGGTATGTGTTCATTTTTTTAAAAACATTTCTTCTTGTCCCTTATGCATTTTAAGTAAAATAATCCCTTTTTTGTCTTCCAGCTGCAAGACAACCATAGAAGCCATTCATGGCCTGATGTCTCAAGTAATTAAAGACAAACTCTTCAATCAAATCAACACGTCTACCAGTTAAATCTGTCCTGATTTCCTGTGCATGTCCAGCATTCACTGGTGTATGTTTAGTTCATATTATCAGCTGTGAGCTATTTTGGGAGTGCTTTTTTATCCAAGCCTTCTTTTCATTGTAGAAGTAGGTGTATACAGGCAGTACTCCAGTGACAAATTAAATATAAAAAGAATACGTTCTGTGTATGGGTGTTTTTTTTATGTCATCTCTGTAGAATGTTGTCAGTTTTCCTCTCTGTAAAGATTTATGTCCTTTTATGCACTTGACCACTGCCAAAATAGCCTTCTTCTCGTCAGCTTGCACTCCTCCAAGGTCCAAGTTCACACTCGACAGTTCCGTTTAGCACAGCCCATCTTTAAATGATGCCTGTCGGACCATTACATAATGGATCAACAAAACCAGGCCTCTGCGTCGGATCAGCGGGAACCGGCTGCCATGTGTTGGATGCCTCCCCGGGCTCCCGGCGGCGCATGCTCGTGCAGAGCCGGCCAGCTCGTCTGCAGCACTGATGCAGCGCAGGAACAGAAGCCGGGCACACTGGAGTCTATTCACACGACACGTCTGTGCTCCGTCCGTGCAGACACCAGCCGAGTCTGCTTTTTCTAAGTACCAGACAGATGCTGCGGCCTGGGTTTGTGTTCTGTGTTTTTTATGGCATTGTAATGGTTAAATGTATATTTTTAAGTCATGTATTGCTAGTGAGAGGGTCCCAGTGGGCCGTTGGAGGTGTCTGCTTTTTGTCATGTGGATGAACATTGGCAGCGTTCCTTTTAATGATTTTTCTTTTGCCATTATCCAACCAGTCTTAAATTTAGTGTTAGTGGTCATATTTAATGTTAAATTGAAATTATTAGGTTGCAAAGAGTTCTTGGTATGTGTTTTTTTTTTTTTCTCCAGATATTCAAATGTGTTATATGGATGACTGTCACCTTGCTGGGGAAGTATTAAAACTATGCTTTTCTAATAGTTTCCCCGGATATTTGGTTTTACGTTGTTATTTAAGAATCCGTGAAACATATTGAACTAGTTAAACATGTAAATATTGTGATTATCACCAGATGGACATTTGTATGCATGACTTAAGGTGGAAAAACAAAAATGTATGCAAATTACAATCAAGTCAAATTGTGGTCAGCCAAAAGTCAATTACCCATGTATTTTATCTCACTCCTTAAATATTTAGCAGTATTTCTAATTCCAAGGTATGTTCGCCACAGAACAGAAGAGTTTGCTGGAAAATGCTGCCTTTTCTGAGGGGATCAACGGTATTTAGACCCTTCCATTGACCTCCGGTCTAGATCTGGAAGTTTTAGGTTTGGTTTGGCTCAGAAGAACTGAACCCGCAACTGAAGTTGATGCCGCACTTCCTCCCTGTCATGTGCTCCCGCATAAATGGAGACATCCAGGAAACTCGGGCCTTGGCATGACAGATTAATATCGAAGGGGTCACCTGTGTGTTTGTAATTCTTCCGCAAATAAGACACGGCCACGCCCCCACCTCTGGCGTACAGTTTTATTAATAAAGATAAATAAAACATTTAAAACATCTTTTTAGCCTTAATTGTGGTTACTTATATGTTGTTTTACTTTAAAAACAACGTTTTTCGTTATTTGCCCTTACAGTCAAAGGATACATTTATTTACACTATTTATTGAAAGAAGAGTGGGTGGAAAAATAAGTTTTAAAAAATGTTCCTGTCAAGAATATTGTAAACTAACTCTCGAAAATAACACACAACACATCCCGTCCCGTTTTATTCCACTATTTCAGTGTAATTTAAATTATTATCCCCATGACCACAACTAGTTTTCCGGGTTACCATGGATATGAGTAAGCTAAACCACAACATCCTAGACCGGGTTCCACTTCTGTGTCCGTTCTTTTTTCTTCCAAAATCCTTCTTAAAGACAAAGGTACTGCATTTTAATTTACGTTAAATGTCAAATGTATTAGTTGTCCACTAGCAACTAATTTGAAATTTGAACCAACAGAGTTTTAAGCTAGCACCGGAAGTAGCTTCACACAGACGCAATTGTAATATTCGTAATACTTTATCGCTGCGGTTTAACGCATTTAGCTCTCTGCAGTATCGTTAACGGTGCATTTATAACATGTATTGCTGCGCTGCAATCTTTGACACTGATAAACTGCTTCCTTTGAGTCCCTGGAGAGGAGTTAGTTTGGCCTATAGCTCAGCTGACTTATTGATCAGTGTGTGTTTGTGTCCTATAACCTCGACTTGATGCCTCAAGACAAGTGTCACATCCTTCTACCCTTTTCTATACAGAAACAAAAGTGTGATATGTGATATTCCAAATTTTAATTTGATTAGTTAATATTAGCCAGTCATAGTGGGGCAATAGTCGCCACAATTGCCCCAGTAAAAAGATGCTGTACTTGTGGAATTCCGATGTCCAGCTGAGTCCTCTGGTTTGCTCCCAGTCCAAAAGTGTGCACACTGGGTCTGTTCGGGTCACTGAACTTCCCTCAGTGGATGCAAATGCTATGACTGGAGACCTGTGCAGAGTGTATACCTGTGTCTCACCTGATGCATTGTGGGATATGATCCCACACACATTGGTTATAAGAAAACTTATTGATGGACTTGAATGTTAGTCTGACAGTCTGTTCACATGCACTTTTTTTTTAAACAGTGGTCGCTGCCATCATGGTCCGTCTGACCACAGAACTGATCGCTAAATCTAGAAACCATGTTAAAAGGAATCAAGGCCTGTCCTCTCAAGAATATCTGAGGATAGTCACCCACCTCCACCTTTCTAACAAGAATATAGAGGATATTGTAAGTAGTATACATTATTTAAACCCTGTGATGTCCTTCATCTTTTATGTTTGTCTGATTTATTTTTTTTTTCAGGGCGATATCTCTGTTTGCAGGAACCTCGCTGTCCTCTACCTTTATGACAACCAAATCACGCACATACGCAACCTGGATTTTGCCTCCAGCCTCACCCATCTGTTCCTACAGAACAACAACGTCACTCATATAGAGAATCTCTTCAACCTGCAGAAGCTCTCCAAGCTGTGAGTACTCACGCTAGCCATGGTGTTATGCTATGATGGTTACTTAAAGGCCGGCGCCGTGCATGGTTTTCCTGCTCTTGTAGGTATCTGGGTGGTAACAAGATCGCCGTGGTGGAGGGCTTAGAGAAGCTGACGGAGCTTAGGGAGCTCCATGTGCAGAATCAGAGGCTTGCACCAGGGGAGAAGTTGCTCTTTGACCCCAGAACGCTCCATTCTCTGGCTGTATGACCTATTTTTCTCCCCCACATTATTCTTATACTTAGTAAAAGCAATATCAGTCAATGTATACATTTATGTTCATATGGAAAATCTATATTTTATGTGCTTTATTTGAAAGATTTTCTGTGACCTCTGTTGCTGTCTTTATTTGGACGATTTAGTTAGTTCTCTTGCCTAAGTTTACTAGCCTGGACATGCATGCACACACCAAAACCTTCCCAAAATGCTGCCATCTGTTTTCTTTCCTTCAAGTCTTATGTTGGAATCTTTGTTCAGGATTCTCTTCGTGTCCTGAACATTAGTCACAATAACATTGACGACATCGGGGACCTGAGAGTGCTGAGGAAGCTACACCATTTCTCTGCTGCTGACAACAAACTGCATCATATAGCGGTAAATACGGCTTTTTAAAAAAAAAAAAAAAAAAAAAAATGAATAAAAGAATCTTGGAGACATAATCAACAAGTTGACAGCATTGTGCCGTCATGTTCTGCAGCAGTTCTGAACTGAATCCTGCGAATATTACCGTATGTTCCCAGCCTGCTTGACTCGCACAGAGTCAGAATTATTCAACAAATCAGCGAGCCAGTTCCCTAGAGACGGGTCTCACTGACAGCTTTAAACAAGCACAAGTTTCCCTCTTTCCTGGGGAGGCTGATTTTTCCTCCCTGCTTCGGAATCCCCCGTTTGATACCCTATATCACCAATATTCGATATAGGGTTTGTTTTTTAGATCAGGCATTGTTGAAACTACTTTGTAATTGTTGTACGTGTCACTTTTTTGCAGATATCTTCTTTGATTTATGCAACCCGTCTGCTGCTATCGATCCCACAAAGACAGCGTTTGAGAGGATCGATCCATTCTCCTGCGCCGTTTGTTCAGAAGCCAGAGGAAACATTATAGATTTTTTTAAAATAGATTATGACAGGCAGTCAGCTCGGGTGACAAATGGGGAGCTTCTTTGGAGACTGTTAGCTGTGCGCAGGGTGAGAGGACAGAGGAATCGAACAGCCGGTCAAATACAGGTTCATAACTGGCCCATCATTAGTCCAGGCGAGAGAGCCAGTCAGGCTCCGCCAGTATTCGGCCTCTGCTGTTCTCAACGCCCCCACGTGGGGGGCAATTTGGCGCTGGGCTGCTCTTCAGTGAGGGCCTTCTGAGTGACGGCCCTGACACGATCATTTATCAAAGCCTGAGAGCGCGCGGCGCTCTGGGGTCCCCTCTGAACTGATTGCGGCGCGAGCTGGAAAAGTGGAAGCGCTTTGGCCAAGACAGGAAGGCAATGAACAATCAGAGCGTGTCCAGAGAGTATTCATATTTCCAGGCTTGGATTAATGTGCCTTTAGATAAACATACAACTTTAGGCAATTGGCTGGAGAAGCCAGCTTCACACCGCCCCAGGAGAAAACTCAGTAGTTACATGACACCGGCGACGCTGTTTATTAAAATAGACGGATGTGTTGTTTATGCACTTTCCACTGGCCCCTGCACACTGCTGGTCACGCATTGGCTGACTTTAAAAAAGGTTTTCTGATGTTTGTCTTTGATTATTAATCTCATAAATATGGATGAGACGCGTTTAGAAGCGGTCTTCAGAGGAACAGTATTGACAACTTAAGCAGAGAGCAGTGGAAAAAACATATAGTTGGGGTTTGTTTCTGTATTTTCAGGACCTGGAGGATGTGTTTACACACTGGCCCGAGCTGCTGGAGATGGATTTGCGAGGGAATCCTGTGTGTAAAATACAAAAGTACAGAGAGCTTCTGACAACAGTCTGCAGAAGCCTCGGTGAAATATGACTCATTTTCTACTCTGTGTGCTTCTCATCGGAAATGTCAACATGTAATGTGGGTTTTAAGTCAAGTATTTCATTCGATATTTTATATTTTCAGTGGTTCTCGACAGCAAGGAAATTAATGAAGTAACGCGCCAGTTCCTTATCAACTGGAAAACGTTCAAAGAGACCAACAGGAGAAAAACAACAAACATGACGAGCCAGTACAGTACAGTACAGTAAGTATTGTTCAAATGCACTGAGAACTCTCACCAGGCTGGAGACCCTTTCCGGATGTAGCAGATTCTTATTTTAAGTGTGTTTTTAATGTGCTTAAATGTATTGATGCTCCATTCACATTCATTGGTCTCACACATACGCAAAAATGGTATCTACAGCAGCCTCTGTCTAGATTCATGACAGAGAGAACATATTTTATATTGTTAAATAAACTAATGTTAAATAAACTCTCTGTTGTCATCAGAATGTATAAACCACGTGATGAATGACAACAGACGCTAATTAATCCTACCTGTATTCTACTTTACCCCACATTTAAAAATCATATTAAAGAGTTGTTATTGTAAATGAACTAAGTTAAATATCTACAAAAATGTATTTCACGTTTTCTGTGATTGTTGACCTGTGAACTGATAATCTTTACTCTTTTTCTGTTACAGAAATTAAGGATTACTGTAATGTGGCCTCACATGAATCATCTGCTGTCATGGTGGTGCCGAAACAGCCGGCTGCTACTGGGATTAATTATGGCTGCAGAACATCCATGTGTTACAGTCACAAAATTATAAGAAAGTGTTAGATAGAATGCTGTGGATAACTGGCGTTATAAATAAAATTTGGTTGACTCGACGTGGAGGAGCGTTTTTCGGCAATTTTTTAAAGAATTCCATTTTTATTGTTGCATGGAGCTCTGATCATTACTTTGAGTACGAATCGCGTTTATTTTGGCAAATAAGAGTGGCAGAATGGCACAGTGTAAGTGATCTGACTGCATTTGACCAAGCTTTAATAACGCTGCGCAAACGTCCGTGACAAACGAGCCAGCCGCTTTTTATAATTGCAAATAAATTAACAACACAGATGTATTTATTGTCATCATTATTAATAAAGGTCACTATTTTTTTTCCCAGAGAGCCGCATAGGTGCGTAACCCCTGGAAGATGCGGGCTTATTAAGGAAACAAGCTTACTTAACCTTCCTTTCGTCTTGTAATTAGTGGCCTGGAGCAACAGTGTTACTCCATCCTTACAAAAACAATGTTTATTGAGAACAGTCCGGGGATATACATTTTATGAATAATTCCCTCCATTCATTTGCAGACATCTCCGTTTGGAGCCATGGAAATCAGAGTGATTAATTTCAGAGTCTACCAAGAATTTCCTCGACGCCTGCCTGTTGATTAGCGCGGGGGTTTATTTATTAGCTGCACCATTTCAAGACACTCTGGCAATTATTTAAACGTTTTGCATATCGCCTTTCACTTGGCTGCTTGTCCGGTGAAAGCCATTTTCGAGGGAATAATCTTTATTTCTGGCACATGTTCCATAGCTTTTGCCACTTTTTGATAGGCCTGCGGAAAAAACAGAGGATCGGGTGAGCCAGCCAATTAGAGCCACCAGATCAGAGCTGAAGGAGAGGAGAAGTCCTGCCTCTGGAGCTGCCCTCACGCAGAAATCAGTCAGGAGCGTGAAAGAGCAGTCTCCAGAACTGCGAGGAAACGTTACTTTAGAGTGATTAATCACGTCGGAGTGAACTTCTTTGCGTATCCAATAAATGAAGGACTCCTGAGACCTTTTACGCAAACAGGTGAGGCGTTGGAAGAGCGCAGACGCACAGATTTAGCTGGGACACGGCTGGACTCGGACTGCGGCTCCTCCGTATTTAAAAGCCAGTTCTTAGTCCACACTAAGTCCTCTTTGGATTACATTCATGTTGGGTTTCAGGACAGCGACTTTGGGAGTGAGAGGTAAACTTGATTTTCAGTCGCTGAGCGCTTTGCGCAGCAGCTGCAGAGACATGCGACGCATCAGAAATGAAGCGTGTTTACATTGTTGACAAGTGTCAGTTTTGTATATTTTTCTTAAAAGAATAAAATTCAGATTTGTATAGATTGTTTATTTTTCAGCAGTTTGACAGCTCTTAAGTTAGACGATAAATATGACAGTATTAATAAATAAATGCAAAGCTATTCTGTAAAATACATATTTTTACCTGAACAGAAGCATATAAATAATTTAAATAAAATTATTCTAACAGATTTAATTTAACTTTACTAAAATGGCCAGGTTTAACTTATTTCAATGGTTGCATGTGTCTTCAGTAGGTTTGTAAGTACACGCCGATGGTTGGAAGGCAAGCCCTCAGAATGGACAGCGGGAATTTCTCCGGGGCTGTCGGCGATGACAGCCCTTCATCCAGTCCGAGTTCTAGTCCCAGTCCGGACGGTCATCGCCGAGAGCTCCAGCGGGGCCGGATGCTGCAGAGCGGCGGGCTCGGCGGCAGAGGACGCCCGGCAGCGGCTAACGCGGCTCGGGAGAGGAGCCGGGTGCAAACCCTGAGAACCGCGTTCCTGGAGCTCCAAAGGACACTTCCGTCCGTTCCCCCGGACACCAAACTGTCCAAACTTGACGTGCTGATACTGGCCACCACCTATATTGCTCATTTAACGCGAACACTGCAAGAAGAAGGAACGGAGGAGGGAGAGAGCACGAAACAAGCAGAGGCGTTACACTCGCTGAAAGGTGATGGCTACCTGCATCCGGTAAAGGTGGGTAGTAATAATAATAATAATAATAATAATAATAATAATGCATTACTGTATTGTATGTAATCCAATTTTAAACCTATCTTTACAGAAATGGCCCATGCGATCCAGACTCTACGTTGGGGCAAGCGGACAGTTTCTAAACTCCACACATTCTTCAGAGTCAGTGAACCAAGGCCCATCATCATTATCATCATCATCGTCGTCATCATCATCATCCTCTTTACAGTAATACAGGCTTAAATTCCAAATAAAGTTTGCATGAGTCCGTGCTGTTCATTGCAGCAGCATGCTTATGAATGTAGAAATATATATACCAACCTTTACTAGTTTTACTGACGCCTTACCAACAGGAAAATATTGTAAATTAATATATTATGTGAATATGAATGTAAACGTTTAAGCGTCATTTTGCTGGTGCCGTTGTGCAGCTCCATACATGTCCTTGGTTTATTTGTAGAAATTCCACGACCCTAATGAGCCCGTCATGCTTGAGGTGTGCACTTTCAGTTAAGACATTTGCACTAAACGCATGTGTGAATAACTTAACATCCGTCATGTGAAGTGGTCTGTCAGAGAGTCACAATGGAGTATTTTTTTTCATGCATGGCTGTAATTTGTAAATGTGTTTGTGAATAAAATTTACTTCCCTAAAGGATCTTATGACCGTGATTTAAAAATATTTATAAATACCCGTTTAAGAAATTTTAAATTATATAACTGAAAAAACAAGACTTTTTTGCTCTCTATTTTTTGTTATTTTATTTTTGTCGCCTTGATAATAAAGAATATCGGATTACATAATTTAAATGTTGCAAAAATGTCTGCACCTAAGTGGAAATTGTGCATTCATTTGAGCGGATAATAATAATTGGAGCATTCCAGATGTCGTTTGTATTTTTAACGTGCTAGAGAGTAAAACACTGGCCTATCAAAAATATGACTTTAACTCATTCACACTTCAAAAATAATATGCATTTAAAAATGCATGTAATTAATATAAGCATGGAGTGGGTATGACAATTAAATATTTACAAAAGTGACAATGAAGTGTAAAGAAAATTATATATAATTATCTAGGCTGAACTGTGTTGCAGCAACAACTTGGTCTTTTATTTTCTAAATAAATATAAAGAAAGCAGTCAGTGAAAATGTTGGCTACTTGATATGAGCATCGGGCTACAAATGCTGATCACTGGCGCAGTCGCCGACCCGCAGCGAGCCGAAAACGCGACCGGATCCGGAAATTCGTCCTCTTGCCTGGCGACTCAACTTCAAGCCGACAGTAGGTCTTCGCTTCTGCGCGTCCGAACATGAAAATAACCTTTTTGAGTTTAATCTCCACGGTGATGTTAAACCAGACCAAACTGAGAAAACACGTTTACAGACTGGCATCTTGAGTGACATGGCTGCGCGTCCGCGTGACTTTTTACCTCTCGAGGATTAGCATCGTTGGGTGACTAGCAGCTAGCTCATGTTTCCAGCACGTGGGAGAGCAGCAAGGCGTTATGAAGGTGGGTTACCTAATTATATATAGATCACAGGGATTTGTAGAAGGATCCCAGTTGTTTCTTTTGAAATTATCAGTTTGACTTTGCATCTGGGTATAAATTGATCTGCTAATAATAAAAGCAAATAGGGAAAAAAGGTTCGTATCAATGACTCAGACGCCGTTTTGCCGTGGTTTTGACACGCGTTACCAACGAACTGGAGTAAGATTGTCAAGTACCGTACAACCTGATGTGCATGTTGGTTATTACTGATGAAATATAGCCTTAAATACATCGGTTTACCCATGATTGCAAATCACTATGGCTGCAGTATAAAGGTCTATTTTCAGATACCCTCTATCTATTAGTTACCTTTTTGTTTCACAATAGCAGAAATGTAATAAATCATCCTTTTAGACACACAAAAGGGGAATCAAGGCAGCATACTGGGAAGTGTCCCGGGGTCAGCAAAAGAGTAGCTGGTCAGGGAATTATCCTCTCCCATTATTTCAGTGAGGAAAGTCACCACGGTTTCCTCAGAGGATGGAAAGTCATGGCAGAGGTCGTAACCTGCTGTTGAACCCGTCCTGATGCCTGCTATGTTAGCTATGCTGCCAAGCTGTGTTAGACCGTACCCTCTGACCTTGTGGTGATCAGTCATCTGGTCTCACTATATCGACTATTACTTCAGTACATCTTATTCATGCATGCTGAAAAATCGATAATTCACTCCTGAGAGTAACTCTTTGAGGTTTAGTAAAGTCAGTGAATCGATCTGTACAGAGAAATTGGTATTATCACTAATGACCATCAATCATTTTTCATGGATAACATCTATTTTGATAGGTGGTGCCATGAAACTGGAAAATATGACCGGATTGGTACACCTGAAGAGGTAAGAGTTTTTGGGGTTTTTTTTTTCCCCAATTTTATAAGTGCAGGAATTGGTGTGTAATAAATGTGACTCTGCTACTGTCCCCAGATCTCCACTGGTACCTATGGCTGGTTATGTGTTGATTGTCTCATGTGGACTTAAATAAAGGTGAGCCGTCACGATGTTGCGAGACAATTTTGGTATTTGTGGACCGTGCTGCTGGAATCGGGATGATATCACAATTTTGCCGTTTACCCATCAGACAATAAGATGGTGAAAACTGACTATCTGAACCAGCAGTTCACCAGTCAGCCTGGTTACCTAAAAGAGAAAGTATCATGTCCTACATAACCAAGATTAGTTAAATCTTTTCCTCTGTCCTTCAGCTGCATGGAATGTTGGGTCCAGGAGAAGCTCAGAAATGCAGTTTTCTTTGCGGGTGAGTGTTGTCATGTGTCACTTGAGCAAGCGGTAATGTTTAATGTGTCCCAATGTAACATAGATAAGCTAATTTTAGCTTTAGACTAGCTTTTCAGCTAGTCAGAAACCCTGCAGCTGTCACATTGATGAGAACCTTTTTTGCCGTTTACCCGTCAGACAAAACATTGGTGAAAAAGAATAATCTGAGTTACCAGCTGCAACGTCTGTCATCCAAGAATTTGTATTTGTCATGTGTGGACATGCCAACTTAACTGAATTTGTAAGAGAGGATTAAAGCTCCACATTCTCTTACAGCTGAGCAGTTCAGACAGAAGAGAAACGATCCTTCTGAGGTACGTCCACACTGGTTTTATGTGGTGATTTGCTGTAATGATGAGTTCACCTTTTCGCCGTTTACCCATCAGACCAAAAGGGGCTGCTGAGAATGTGACACACTGAACCTAAAGATGTGTGTAATGCAGTAATTCACTTTGTCAAACTGGACTGACTGTATTCTGTAATTTGAAGGTTGCTGAGCTCATTAACTGATGATCTACAGGGAACTTGATTTAAAAGGTATGTGCAACAAGCTGTCAGAAAAATATTACAAGTAAATATTGTTCTTTACCCTAATGTGACTTTTTTTTTTTTTTTTTTAAACAGTTATGTTGGAGCCTGTTGATCAGATGTGGGAGAAAATGTTGCTCTTCAGTAATTCTGTTTTTCAACTGTAATACTAATAAAAACTGAAATGTTGAAAGTGCTTTTGTGATATTTCCTTTTTAAAAGTGTATTACTTCATACCTGATATGAATGTATGGGTGGTACAATTGTGTTAATAAGAACAGTAATTGTTCGTTCTTGTTCGGTGTGAGTATTTCTAGGCTGCCTACCTGTGTTTCTGAACCTTTCACGGCGGTCTTACTCCTCTGTGATATACGTCTCTGCTCCTGGTGCATAGGCGTAGATGAACCGTAGAATATTCTGGTGAAGCTCATCCAGGGTCAGGTCTCTCCTCTGCAGACTGTCTGCATCTCCCAGATCACAGGGAAACACTGGGTCTGGTGGAATAACGAGCACAGATGCTCCTGTAGACGGCAAAAGAAATCTCTTCAAAATACATCAGTGCACAATTGATAGCTTCCTTTGTCACTGTATTCTCTTCTTTGATTTTTAAATGTGCTGAAGAGCTACCATGTTTAAGAGTGACAGAGCTCTCACAGAGGAGCACAGCAATCACAGCATCCTCCTCCAGCACTCGTGTCCTCAAACTTAATTTGCAGTGGGCCTCTGCCAAAGACACCCTTCAACAGAAAAATCAATCGAGTAATATTGCTACAAAAGGATGGCACATTTACATTATTGAAATAAATATATAAACTGTAAATTTTAGAATGTGGATCTGTCATTTTACCTCGGGATAAAACATTTAGTTTTCCATGTAAAGAAGGCTATTGACATTAATACTGTATAAAAGCTGGCAATTGGGAAAGTTCCCCACCTAGTGGTAAAAAATGTTATTACACGTTTCAGTCCTTGGATGAAATGTAAAACATAAACTAAAAACTAAATGTTGGTTAGTTATGTTAAACATTATTCTGTTATTGTAATCATCTTACAGAAGCCTGACAGAGCCCACAGACATCTTGACTCCATGAGTTTGTGTTCGCACTCTCCGGCTTGCCATGTAGTAACCATGGATGATTTTCTCTGCTTCAGGGCTAAGCTCCACTTGCAAACTTCGTGCATGAGCAACTAGCTGGAAAGCAGAAAATAGTTCAGCTCCATAAATATCAAAGCAAATATTCTTCACAGTGAATTTTAACACATGTGGAATGTCAATGACAGATCATTTGTTAACTTCTTTGTAGTCTTGAGTAGAAAACTCCCAGCTGGAATAACGATGCTTTCCAGGCTGTACTGCCTGCTGGAGAGTGTGGACGGTCTGTGCAAAAAAGGAACGGTCACCCATCGTGTCTCTGCTGTCAATGACAAGGCCAAAGGCATCTGCCAACTGAATTGGTAAGGCACCCAATTCCTGTTCCAAAAAGAAAAAAAGACTTGAATTTTCAAAATGATAGAAAAGCAACTATATTTCAGCTCCTATAGGTTCTGTTTGAGGATAATAACATAGTACACGCTCACATTGTGAGTTTGAGTAAACTTTTTAAAATACTGCAAAATAAAAAACATACTGCTGTTCCAATTAAGACATTTTCAGACATTTTCCCAGACTGCCGTGAAGCATCTGTGAGGGCCCAGAAGCTACACTGGACTGGGAAGGAAACCTGCTGGTCAGCATCTTCTCCGTACTTCTTTCCCGGAATGAACACAGAGACTGTGCTCCCCTCCAGGACTGATGAAATTATAAAAAAAAAAAAAAAAAAAAAAAAAGACCAGTTGGAATCCCAGTCATTAATGATTTAATTACTTTGGTGCTATACCTGACTGAATGGCATCCAATCTTTCTTTTTTATAACAGCCCAAGTCTCCCAACATGCAAATGCCACCAGTAGCGAGCAGGGCAGAGCCGGCGTGGATGTTAGCAGTACCTGCTCCGTGTACGTCCCGGGACAGAGAAGCAAACATCTCCCCTGTGGCCTGATGTCTGACTCCATGAGCTGACATATTTAGGCTGTACGTCATTAACCTGGCAAAAACAGGGATAATGGGAAGGACTTGGGTTTCACGTGGAGTGTATGTATGCGTGAAACAAGGCTCACACAACTACCTGTCTACTATGAGGGTATCAGAAGTCACCATAAGAAGATCCAGGTTCTGAACAGTGTCATTTGTGTCTGCTTTAGTCTGCACCAAACTGAGCAACAAGACCATCTTTAAGACATTGTAGAGGCCCGGAGGAGCCACTTCCAGCCCAAAGCAATGAGATGCAACAGCAGAGAATCTCCAAGGAGAACCAGCTGTAGCCTTCAGCATCTCCTGGAAACTCGGGCTGACTGTCTGGGGATCTGTAGGTACAGTTATGGTAGATGTTTTAACTTGGTACCAATCTAAATCTAAATCTGAAACAATTTCACAGTGATGAGAAATGATTAAAGTGAACAGGGTTAATATAAAATGATGTTTGTTTTTATTATTGTGGAGCAGGGCTAAAGGAAGAGAGGGGCCTTACGCGCTGGTTCCCAAAGCTGGATATTATTTGCCTCAACACTCCAGGATATGCTTTGCAATTGTTGCACCTGTGCTGGAAACCCCAACACTCTGTAGAGATGACCAATTCTCATAGAATTACACAGCTCGTCTGAGTGAAGAGAAGAAACAAAGCCATGACACTTAACAGGGTTGTTCTGGGGGTTCATGATAACTACTGGAGCAACAAATACGCCATCTAAAGTGCTCCTCGGTGCCGAGAGAAACAGAATGAGGCCTCTAGAACAAAGATTTCTCTGTGCACAAAACACAGAGCCTACTAATGAATGCTCCTTGCTTGTATTAACATATATTTTTTGAAACAGAAACCCAGTGTATTGAATTCCTCTACAGGACTGGGTCAACACAATATGCTAATCTTGGTGTTGAGATATGCTAAAATCTCAACGGTACTGTCTGGACAATGTTGTTGGACTGAAACACTTTAAATCCCACTTGGCTTTTTAATGTGTGTGAGTGTGTTGGGGAGGGCTGGCCACACACATACACACATACATATTCTGCTTATTTGAACTCTCCCCTGCTAAGTTTGTGTTACAAAGTGAGCATTGTGAAAGTGTCGCCTGGTGGTGAAATTGATTGGGTGGACTAAAAAATAAATTATAGAAATAAAATAGTAGTAATAGTTACAATCTCAATCGCTCTCTCTCTCTCTCTCTCATACACACCCAGGCAGGCACTCACACTTCTTGTTTGACAAATTTTCACTAATAGAATAACTGGATGACAATCACGATCGACAATGAAGAAGATAATCCACCTCATTCATCTTAGCATTCGCTGACGTGAATCTAATGTCTATAAAATCTAAAAAAAAAGAGAACCACTCAACCACTCCTGCGTGGGTTAATGGGCTGAGAAAGCAACTGTGGTGCAGTGTCTGGCTTGAGGTCGGGGGTTTGAATCTTGTGAGGTACTTCTTGCGCCAAACCACTCAAAGTATAAAGCTAAAAGCCCTATGAGAACCAGTCCCATCCAATTGTCTCTGTGGTGTGGTGGGATGAGTGTGAGACCGTGCATTGCCAGGTGTGTGATGGGTCAAGGTTTTGGGTTCAAATCCAGAGAGGTTCATTTTGTGATCAAAGTATAAATCTAAAAGCGCTATGACAACAGGTTATGTCAGAAACTTTTCCACAATCAATCATGACATTTATTAACAGGTCAGAAAATACAGCCTTTATATTATGCCATAATAGCACTTTGTGCTTTCTTTTTTATTTTTTTTTTAAATTTTCTGTTCCAAGTAAGAGAGTGATGGTGGGGATGGTCTTTGATCTTTTGCTTTGATCTTTTTCAGCCCAAATTTCAAAGTTGCAACAGAAAGTCAAGCTGGTGGCATTGTTATGACAGGAAGTAAAGTTACTTGCATTGAAGAAACAGGAAGTAAAACAAGAAGTGGTATTTTAAGAAATCTTGGGCTTTGATCTTTTTTCACATTCTATTATGGTATTATGTTTCAGGACAGAAAATACAGAAATCTAAGTGTGTGATATTTAATATTTAATATTATATGACGTTTGCATAAACTAGGGCTATTCCTGCCTTTGCCACCAGAGGGAGACCTCACCACAAATAATCACATCATATAATGCACACAGTACACAATAATTAGTGTAACCTTAGCTATATAAGTCAATAAACTCTGTAAAGTCATATGATATAGACCTACCTCTCAGAAAGAGGGTAACAGACTGATACCTGAGCAAGCTTTGCTGTTGGGCCTTTAATGCATCCAAGGCTTTGACATGGACAAACTCTACAAGTTGTTTATCTGTGGAAGAGTATTCTTTTTATATTACACTGCAATGCATTTCATCTGACATACTATAGACATCCATCTCACCTCCCAACACTCTAAACTTCACATCCTCTTTTAGTGGGGAGCTGCACACCATACAACTGAGGTTATTTCCCACAGTAGCTGACTCTGTTGCACCAGGTGTATGGACTCGAATGTGGTGAAAGCCTAAATAAAGTGTTCAGGTGAACAAAAAAAGTAAAATGTTTACACGTTCCTAATGACGGCATAAAAAAATAACTTTGCATTGGGCAACCCAAGTGGATGTGAATCACTTTACAAATTAGGGCAAAGAGGTGGCAAAGTTTGTACCTGTTGAGCATGGGCAGTCATCATTTTGGCAGAGGAACCTGGCCCCTTGGGTATATTTTGTGACTCTAGTCATGGCAATGACCAGACCCTCCATGGCGACAGGCCTCACAGGACCATACCCACGAGGGAATCTACAAAGGTCCATCGTGTACTCGGGAAATGGAGGCAGATGACTGAGCCTCAGTATTACATTCACCTCAAAAGGAACAATATTACAGTATGACTGTTGCGGCTTAGATGACAGCCAGAAGCCTTTCCAAGTGCAGTTTTAAAATGACAAAGCAGATAGAACATTAACTCATACCTGGTTCTGGGTCTCTATCTTTTCCACAAGTGAAAGTGCCTTTATAGCCACAAAACAAACCTGAACGATAGAGGGAAAAAAGCAAATATATAGTTGACCCTACCTATAGTCAAATGCATGGTTCCAATCTTTAAAAGTTACTTTTGTCACTTACATACTGAAACAACGCGGTTGCTCTTAAAGGATCATGTAGAATCCAGTCACCTAATACTGGATCCAGCTCGATCACATCTGACGGATTCACACTGACACAAAACCTGTAGACGGCCTCCATATGTTGGGGGTCTGGAATGTTAGCATGGTTGCTACATTATCGCAGATTTGGTGATGATGTTTCTTTAACTTCGACTAATTAATTAAATGAGTCAGCGTACCGTTGAATGATTTGCAGTCTTCCATCAGCTTCTGAAGCCCCCCACTTATATCTAAATACACAAGAATGGATTCTTTTAATGATAAAAAGTCAACCATTGTCGCATTATATCTTAAGAATAGATATAATCAGCGCGTGACTTCAATCAGTTCATGACTGTTGACCAATCAGCGTTCAGCAGCATATTTGGGGAATGATGGGAAATTACCGTTTCGTTGCTATGATGCTACAGTAAATAGACACAATAATAGACAATATTTTTGTAAATACTGGTTTATTACTTAGTTGGAATATTGGCCTATTTAAATACAAGACAAAACATTGTGTATTTTTAAACTTCTGCACATTACTTATGGCAAATAATGTGCAAAACAAAAATTATCTTGTAAAAGAAAAAAAAAAAAAAATGCTGCACACCCTATACAAAGACCAGAAAAATGATCAATGAAATTCTCAAATGTGACCTGAAGTATAAATGAAAATGTTTTATTCAGCAGTCACTACCCTCTATTTCCAGTTTATATAGTATTTGTACAGCAATAACATGGACATGAACATGTCATTTTAATGTCCTGTGAAGCGTTCAAGTGTTTCAGAAAACATGTTGAATTTTACTTTAGGTATCAAATTTAAGGATTTTTAGAAACCATCATAACAGAGAATGGGTTTTTAAAATATCATTTATTATGTGTGCATATATATTTATATAAATACAAATTGGTAAAATATAGATTTTTCAGGCACACTATCTTTTGACCAAAATTTGTTTTAAGTGCAGTTTCTTCTTAGCTGCTTACTTTGGCTTCACAGAAGAAGTTAGTCCACAGAAAAATTCTTCCCTTTTGTCAAAGTAAGTCATTATGATTAAGGCAAATAAACACCTCATTTGGAATGTTTCATAAAAAAGAATCCTCAGAAGGTGGAGCATAAGAGAAGCCCACGAAGGCATCGTCGGCCTCCATCACACTTGCATTGACAATGGAGTGTTCTTGAGACCAACAGACTGACTTGGGAACCATCTCCTCGGTGAACTCTGGGTCAAAGTTTGAGATATCAGAAAAAGAGTTCTGCAAAACAAAAGAATGAAGAAAAAAATCAGTATTCACAAACACATGAACAGAAAACGTTTCCAGCATATAATAGTAGAGCACACAATAAATATGACAGTTGGAATTAATATACATGTGACTTAAAAAAAGACAGACATAAAAAAGAAAACGTTAAATGAGTTAAAAAAGAAAAATAAGATGTATGTACACTCACTAATGATATCTAATATTTTTTCACACCCGTCTGGATTTATCCAGTGTGAAGCAAAGTCTGAGTATACTGAATATTAGAAATATTTACCACTTTAGGTGTGAATGGGGGAGGAACCTTCTTCTGTACGAGATCATCCCAGTTGATGGAGGAGAAGAAGTTGTGGGCTTTGATCTCATCCTAACAATATGGGAAAACAAAAAGCTCAATGTGATGTTCATGTGGGGGAAAAGAGGACCAAATCATTCCACTCACAAAATCATTTCTGGAACCTAGTCTGTGTGTGCCTTCCTTCTCCAGCAGACCTTGTAGGAGGGACCAGGCTGTGCTGGATGCACCAGGGCGCATCCCCAGCGGCTTGTGGAGAATGTTGTCGTACATTTCATGCGTGTCTCTGCTATAGAATGGTGGCTGAGGTGTGAAATAAAAGAGAAGAGGCATGTACTGTAGGTAACAACAACATAAACACGACTGGCTAAGGTCAAAACTCACCAATCCAAACAGCATTTCATACAGAACTGAACCCAGACACCACCAGTCTACTGTGTTATCATAGGGCTGCTTCCTCAGCACCTCAGGAGCTAAATACTGAAGAAAAAGCACACATTTGTCATTTCACTGGCTTAGACAGCCACACAAGTCTAGTTTAACAGAAAGGAGTTAAAAATAATTCATTTCTCAATGAAAACCTGCATAAAATAGCGATGACACATTTAGTCTAATTATAAATCTCTGCTTTCATACCTCAGGTGTCCCACAGAAAGTACTCGTAGTCTCAGACAGGGAAATGCCTTCTTTGCACAATCCAAAGTCAGTCAGAACGATGTGCCCCTTTAAAGAGAGCACACGGGGACATTTTTAGACAAGCGTGCGCCACACAGGCAGCTCATTATCTTCAGGGACTGAGGATTCTATTGTTGAGCAGGAATGTTGGCTGCAGCAATCGCTTGCTCAGTCCCATTGACTGTTCCCTCGCTTTCTCAATAAAGTCAAACAGGCAGGAAAATCATTTGCTAGTCCTAAACCAATCATTCACATTCTGTCCAGCTGGAGCAGAAAATGGCGAAAGAAGAATGACAGTTTGCATGCTGTTTATGTAAATGGTCTCATGTAATATAGCAGCAAATGCTTCCTTATCAATAATTAGTATTAGGGGCAATTAGAGTAAAGAGCTTGAATACTCACTTCATGGTCAAGAAGGATGTTTTCAGGCTTCAAGTCTCTGGAGAAAAGTCACACAGTGTGTTTAAGTTTACACACTTAGGTAACAAGGATGACCATCAAAGTGAAAACACACCTGTAAACAATGTTAATGGAGTGCAGGTATCCCAGTGCACTTGCCATTTCAGCAATGTAGAACTTTGCTCTTGGCTCAGGAAAGGTGCGCTCTTTTTGAAGATGGAAGAAAAGCTAGAAAATAAAACACAACTTTCAGTCATTTCAGACACACGGTAACTACCATAACGCCCGGGGGAACTCATTAAAGAGGTTGACTACATATTGGAAGCCACTCTCAGCTGCTCTTTGACCTCCTGTTTGGAAGACTCACTTCTCCTCCATTGATGAAGTCCAAGACGAAGTATAACTTGTCTGTTGTCTGGAAGGAGTAATGGAGCCCCACCAGGAAAGGGTGTTTCACGTTCTTCAGCAACACGTTGCGCTCTGCCATGATGTGTTTTTGCTAATGAGAAGGATTATTTATTAGAGTTTAATTCACACCAAACAAAAATCATAGATAAAAGTATAGCTACCTCTTTTCTGTTAAGGATGACCTTTTTCTGTAAGACTTTGATTGCGTAATACTTTCCATCAGTTTTCCGTTTTGCAAGAAAAACCTGCATTATAAGCATGACAGAAGATGAAGATTGCAGGATTAGGGTGAATCATGTGATGATATCAGATCTGACTCACTTCTTATACGGGGAAAAAAAACAGGCAGAACAAAACTACGTGGAGGAACAACGTTCTGCACCTACCGCAGAATCTCCACTTAAGTTTACGAAGATGTTCATTAATTCATTTGTACCCATGAGCTCCACTTATCTTTTTCACATACCTTTCCAAAACTGCCCTTCCCTATGACTTTTAAAAAGTCAAAGTCTGTCGGCTTAGCCCTGAAACAAAAATGAAAGCTTACTGATTACGCTGACATCACACTGGACACTGCCAGTTAGGATAACATTAATAATAACAGCAGGTCAATCTCCTGTGATTGAAACAGAATAAGGAGAATTTGGGATTTGGTCTGTGTAAACATACTGTGGGTTTGCAGACGGTCCCAGGTTAATGTTTCTGGAGGTAGAGTTGTTCTGTTAATGATGAAAGAAAACAGTATCTCAGTGAGTTTTAAGATTTAACACACAAACACCCTCGACATTGATTACCTGTTGACAAGAGATGTTTACTGCAGGTAGATTTTAGATTAGAAGCACAAACTAAAGACTAACCAGAGCAGAATGATGATAAACTACTGCTACCAGATAATAATAATAACGTTAAGGAGGAAACCGTCTCACTTTTTCGTCTTCGTCCTCAGAAGCATCGGAGAAGTTTCGGATTTTGTCCATCTGTAGAAACGCCCTCACATCTGGGCTATAAAGTTTAACAAGCAGTTAGACAGAAAATGAAGTCAGCAAATAAGGAATGGAAAAGCCGAACTTCCTTGTTTAGTTTTTTTTTGTTTTGTTTTGTTCAAGAATCTCCGCAAGTGTGAAACTGATAAATACATTTTGATCTCATGAGGAACTGGAAAGGCTTTTATCCTCATCCATATCGAGAAATCTGCTTTCCTGTGCATTAAAATTCTACCAGACTGTTAATCTGTAATCCAATGCCATGTTTTCCTCCCTCTCCCTATATAAACCTTCCTTTTGGCCTCTGATGGTGGAGCCACAGCACACAGGAGAATCCAAAACAGGAGTTTTAAATAAAAAATAAAAAAAGGAAAGCTAGAAAGAAGAAAGCTGATATTACAGCTCAAAGAAAACCATCATCACAGTGAATGAACACTTACTGGTTGCATAGCTGTGGGTGCGACACGATTTTCTTGATGAACTCATGTAATCCAGCTCTTCTTTGCTTAATAAACTCTGTTAGGGAGTGGTTTAATTAAAACACACAGTCAAACATGGGTTCATTTTCAACATCTGAGACTTGGATTTGAAGCCACCCACCAGGCTCAAAATTGTCCCCAAATATCCTCTTTGCGGGGATTTTTAGGTTCATAGATGGGAATTGTTTCCGTAACTGTTAATAAATGTTAAAGAAGGAGGGGAAAATGTCACAAAGATTAATCAAATCAGAGATGGAATAAACCACAAGCTTGAAAATGCCGTTGCTCCACTACTCACTGTGTTA
The DNA here is from genome assembly GCA_015343265.1 of Pao palembangensis. Taxonomy (NCBI): domain Eukaryota; kingdom Metazoa; phylum Chordata; class Actinopteri; order Tetraodontiformes; family Tetraodontidae; genus Pao; species Pao palembangensis. Next base: position 15,137,532 of record CM027086.1, read on the forward strand.
TAGAGTTTATCAAACTCTGCGTAGCGTCTGAAGACAAACCATTCCTGCTGCCCCACGCTGACTAACACTTTGTAAACCTGGAAAAGACAAGAAAGATTCACACACGAGAAGCAAACGATGCTCAAACTGAACCGGAACCAAGTCTGCGCACGCACCGTGTAGCGCTTTTTCTTGTCCCTCTGTTCGTCGTGACAGGGAATGCTGACGTTAGGGAGACTGGGCTGCTCCTCCATTTTAGCGGCTGCTGGCATTCAAAGGTGCGAGGTCACAAAGCGCTGCGTTCTCGTCATAAGAGGACTTCAAGTATTCAACTTGCGCTTCCCCATCCTGGGTCAGAGCTGCAGGGGAGAAAAGAGAAGAGACCACTCGGTTTTTCAGGAAGTGGACCTTCTGTTCCTCTCTCGGGCACAGTGGTTGTTGTCTGCACCAAAACGATATCTTGCAGGAACAAACAGCTTGTTTTTAAACTTTAAACTCATTCTCTGAGAAGTCTCCAGGCTTCTGCGTCCTGTAGAGATGGAGACTGGAGTGTGCACAGAAGAGAGTGAGCTCTGTCTCCCAGGGCAACCCATTAACTCGCTCCTGTCTGCAAGCATGGCTGTCTCCATTGACATTTTTATGGAGAAATATCACAATAACACACACTTGAAAGGCGCTTGTCCCACTCCTTTATGGGAGGATTATGAGCCTCGGCAGCCTCTTCATCTCTCTCTCACACACACACACACACACACACACACACACACACACACACACACACGCTGAGTCTGTGACATTCTGCCTTGTTTCAGCCGCTAGAGAGACGTTTTAAAATAGCCTTCCAGGAGTCTTTGAAGCTGCACTTACATAATAGGGTGAGGGCGAGACCGCTGGAGTTGTTCTTCCTCAAAATTTAAAGAGGAAAATTAAAAACTTAAGATGATATATGTGAAAAATTTGTGCAAAATTGATCTTAATGTACAGTGTAACTGCTAGACAATATGAAATCTCACTAAATCTCTTTTCCCTCACCAAACTGTGCAGTGTCTATTTATTTTACAAACAAAGCTCTTTGTGCGCCGTCCTGACTTGGCCATTGTTTTACATTAGTGACATCAGCCTAGTTTGTTCAATAGTTTTTTGTTTCGGTGTTGTCGCTCCTATTGTCGTCTGCAAACAACACACGGAAAACCCGCCGAGGGTCAACTTTCTCCAACCGTGTACTGATCTCATCGGCGCCCTGAAGGCCTCTCTCATTCCACTCACGTTGGGTTGAGAGGAGAGCAAAAAGAGCAGCTCTTTAGAATGCACGTGCGCTATCAGAGGGACCTTGGTGCCCTCTCCGCCATTTGCATCTTCTTTATTCATGAAAATCACTATTAAATCATTACTTTTCATCTAAAAACAAATGATATTTTTGTCAAATCAGCAGCAATGGCAATGTGGGGAATCCACAGTAGGTAGTTCAGATCACATCTGAGTATGCTGGAACTGTTAACTGAGGCCTTAGCTATCTAGGTAGGTCCCACTTTTGGACATTCCTGGCATATTTCAGCTAAATTGACACATAATCTGCGGAAGTCCAGAAAAATGTACGTTTTCAACTGACTCTGCTATTCCTCACTATGGAATGTAACGCCATACCACACCCACACGTAGACACACACACACAGTGATCAAGTTTGTTGGGTCTGAAACAAAGCACAGATTGCAATGATGAGCAAAAACAAACATTGCCACATTCCACAGCAGCGGCTGAAGCTCTGCATTTCTGTCACAACGCAAGAGAACTTCTGCTAACAGCCAAAAATAAATGAGATTGTCCAAAATAGCGCTCCTCCCGCTTAGCTCAGACACACATCCTGGTCGGTGGATATCCTATGAGGATGTGGGACATACATTATTGTGTGTGTTGTGTATTGGTTGTGATGGGCGATTACAATCAGAAAACGGCTTTCACAGACAAATCAAAACAGATTTGACTTGTGCAAATGGCTACATAAAGGAGTGAAATATTGCAAGCTTACTTAATTATTTATCTGACAAAATTGGTTTAAATGTGTGACGTCATCTCCCATTAAAGGCAACTGACCTCAGCATCTGTGCAAATTCCTGACACAGCCTGACTGCCCAGCTCAGCCGTCTGGAAACTGTCCTTTTGACTTCCCTTTAGAAGCAGGTCTGAATCTTGCTTGTTGCTTGTGTACTGAAAAAAAAAAAAAAAAAAAAAAAAAAAGACAAAATTTTAAACTAACATAGAAGTTCAACTCTGCCAGATGGAGATTATTTTATATTAATTTAAATATACCTAGAAAGAATTGAATTCCACATACAGCATACTATAGGAGCAACTGTTTTGTCAGTAAAAGTTTATTCTATCCAGTCTAACAAATCATCCAACATTTGCTGCTGCTGTTAACGTCACTTTCATTTACTGGTGACAAAAGCCTCTGGTGTAACCGTGGCTATGCAACGAAGCCGGACACAACTTTAAATCTCAGCCCTGATCACGTGTGTTACAGGAACAGACATGAAGTTTATAACCTAATGGAAGAAGAAAAGTAAACGGGTGGGGGTACGCGCGTGCGCGCGCACACACACGAAATAAAATGAAGTTAGCATAAACGCTAATCACGCACAACAAACTACTCTAGCTTACCTTTATTTTGCCTTAATTAATCCTATCTTTGGCGCAATTACAAATGCGAGACTTTAGTATATGTATTGGCACAAACAAGCATTAAACTGATGAAAAGCGACATTCACGAACTAGCATTTTAGTGATCTTAAGTTAGCGAGCAGTTCCGAAAAGTTTGGTGACCGTAAAGTTACACGAACATCCCGTACCTTGACGTTACAAGTCAGACGAGGTCCACGTATTTTCGTAGGTAAAGTGTGGGGGGGAATTCAGTTCTACAGCAATTAAAATACCGATAGACTCAGCATAACCTCGGTTTTTCGGACAAAAGCGTCCAAACCCCCCAAAATTGAAAGATAGTCGGCTTCTTGGAGTCCATAGGCGTCTGACAAGTAAAAGAAGCAGGAAACATCCAATGAAATTTGTCACGGGACCTCGAAAACTAGCAAATACACAAAATATACACATGCTACTTCCGATAATGCGTTTCAAAATAAGAGGACTATTCAAACGTCCAAATTTCTTTGGCATATCCCCAGTAAGAAACAGGTTTCCGCGTACGTTGACTTGCTTTATTTACTCACCACGATAAATGCCAGATTCAGAAGAATAGACAACTAGTTAAACAAACAGCATGTAAAAGTACAGCTGAAGTGCAACATCAGCTGTATTTGCAAACTGGGAGTGTGGACAGTCAGTAAACACTAAAATTTTTAGGTACCTATCGAAATGTCATTTCTTTATCTAGATATCTATTTTCATCTTTTGGTTCTGGTTCAAAGAAATGACATTTCGATAGGTACCTAAAGCCACATGTAAGAATACAGTATAAGTGCAACCTGCGCAAAGGAGTAAGTAGTGTAACTTCAGTTACATGGTGCAAATTAGAAGCGTAAACAGTCAGTTTTGTTCTATGAGGTAGCTGTGCTGATAGAATCATATCAGCTGTTTAGGATTCTGATAGCTTCTTAAAAAGGTGAAAGAAAGATTTTTTTTAAGTCTAGATGTCCTCGATTAAAGATATTGTATGTTGAACTAAGATTGTGCTTTATTTACACCACACCCACAATTTGCATGTTACAACAGTACAACGTGTAAAAGTAGATGTAATCAACATGATATGATCTCACTATCTTGATCAGTCTGACTACCCTGCAGACCTGGATGTTCACAGGAGTGATGAGTGGTAGAATTTTTCTTGAAGATGACTGTCATTCCCATTAATTTTGCAGGTAATGGTACATAAACTAAAAAAAATAAAAAACAAAAAAATAAAATACTACTACTACTACTACTACTAATAATAATAATAATAATAATAATAATAATAATAATTGATCAGGACGATAATATCATTGAACTGAACCTATTGTTCAATTTGGTATTATAAGTTTTCCTCATTATACTTAACTTACCCAATGTAAAAGCTACGTAGGATTTTAATTTGACAAAAACAACAATCGATTTCCGGTAATGTTTTGGTTCGTTATACGGAAATAGCATTGCGCTCTGGAATTGTAACATAAAGACAGGTTAAACTGCGCCATCTAGAGGCCAAAGAGAGTAACTATATACTGAACAAATGGGTATTTTTAATATAACCACTGAGAAAATCTAAGTAATTTACTAATGTAAATGCACCTTTAAGTAAGGTGACGGCAGGAAAAGCGTGAAGAAACTTTAGTTCGTATATATGTAATCCCTATTTACCCAGTTGTTTCTGCTCAAATTGCTAATTTACTTGTCTGAAATGTAAATCCAATTAATGCCAGTAGGTGTCAGCAAATGTCAGCAAATACAATTGTCGGCAGTCAAACAAGTTAGAATAGTTGCACAAGTTGTGCACTTTAATATTAAGTGTACACCATCTGGTAAAAATAATAATTTATATTGGGTATTAGTTATCTCCCACAACTGGCTGTCAATTTGTGTGTATTAAATTTTTAACAAGTAATGATCTCAATATTGCATAAGAGTGGTAAAATAGAAAAAAATTATTTTATTCCCCCCCGCAGTGAAACTGTAAAGACGTGACTCTTTCGGCCCCCCTGAAGGGCCTCTGAGAGTCCCCGGAGTCCCACAGAGGCACCAGCGTTTTAATGAAAAGACCCATTCTCCGAAAAGGCGACTGTACTCGATGGTCACCTCCTCCAAACATCAACCAATCAAACTAAGCCCGCTCCGAATTTTAATCAACCGCGATTTCCCGTCTTCTCCATTGTATCCAATCAGATTTAAGCCTGTTTGGCAGTACGACTTTTGACCAATCAGATGAGAGGCCGCCCGCGCAGAGGGCTGGGCGCGAGAATCGGCGGGATGGACAAAAATCATAAACGCCAGATAGAAACACAGATAAATACGAGAGAAACAGCCTGGAACAACAGTAATGAAAGTAACTGAGCTAGTTTATCCTTTATAATACAGTCTTTAATGTTAACGTCCCCTCAGAAACACGTAACAAGGAGGACGCTGAAGCGTTTTTAACTGGAATAATGTTTACAATAATAATTGAGGCTGTTGCAAAGAAGACATAATGTCACAGAGGGTGCCGTAAATTAGCGCAGTGGCTAAATGGAGCTAAATGCTATCGATACTCAGATGAAACAAACGACGACCGACGAGGATTTCTATGGATAAACACCTGTTAATGTGGGACTTTAAAATACTGCCAAACACAGGTTCGTCTCTTAAAAACGTGACTCAACCGACCGGCTGTCATGGAGTTCGAGAATAAACGCAGGTGGGTACAATAACTTTTTTAACCCCCATCTTGTTTTCTGCTTTATTACAGATAACAAGCCATAGATATGAATAAAAATAAAAATATCACGTTAGGATTCACACTGTGTCATGTTAAATTCCTACTAAATAATGTACATTGCATGTGCACCTGTCGTGACATAACAAGGTCCGCCTCTAAGATCCATAAGTGCTAAATGTATAGTTTATTAATCACATTTAATCGCACCATCAGATCAATTACAACAAATCCCTGATTTAGCTTGGTCATATTCTGTCTAAAGCTACCTGAGATCATTTCTTCAACATGTGCTTTTAACATGTTGTATTTCTTGTACAACACTAATTTAAATCAGTACCTAAATGCACAAAAATGCAGCTCACAAGGTAGAGACATATTTACTATTGTTTAACAACCAAATAATTACAGCAGTAATAACATAGTCTAAATACTGATGGCTAGTAACTTTGTCAATTGATCATCCCCTGGGAAATGTGGGTGGGATGTTATATATATTGTGTATATATATAAATACTCTTTTAATGTAAACAATCTAAAAGTAGGAGGTATGGAGTGTAAAATGATAAAATTGTAATTGTAGTTTTTTATTATCCCAAAGCTAATATGTGGGTAAACTGTGTGTTAAGCAAAATACAAATAGGTTACATAAATCCGATGTTTCTTCTTCCTCTTCTTTTGAAACATTTTGGAAAACTGGACCGTTGGCTTTTCTAATCCCCTGACCGCACCCCAGCACACTGCCTCCTCCATCCCAGTGACGCACTCACTCGTACACCTCTGGAGGTGAAAGAGCCTGTTGATGTGGGATGGCCCCTCTCCTACCATCCCCCCATTCCCGTTCAGATCCAAACTCACTTCCCTCTTCTCTGGTGAGGGAACCAGGCCTTGCCAAAAGCTGACTGATGTGTTGGAGTTTCCACACAGAAAGACCTTGTCTGATACAAAACTGAAGGAAAGAAATATTTAGTTTAATGTGTGGGACATGCTTAAAGCAAATGGCATTCTACTGGCCTACTTAAGAACCCCTATAACTCAACTTCTTAATTAAATTCTTCTCCACTATAACAAAGACCTGATTGCCAGCCTGGCCAACAGCAATTTTTATGGGAACACAGAATTACAGAGCTTCATGCCAACATCTTACATCACTGGAGGGAGATTTTATGTCCTTTTATATGTTGTACATGGACACAAGTGTCTTATTTCTTTCACAAAGGTTTATGTGGAACTTTAAAGGAACACCCTTGTTTTAGTTAAAAAAGGAAATTACTAAAAAAAAAGCACCACTTTAAAGCTTTGTAATGAATTGATTTGGTGCTGTGAGCTTGAGCAATATCAGTTCTTTTGCCTCATTTAGGTAGAGTACTGAGGGAAACACGTCACTGTTTGACATCTCTTCATTAATCTAACATCCTTCATGTGTGTTTTCAGTAACGATGAGAATGAAGAGCAACACTCCACAGATCCAGAGAATAAAGAGAAGAACAAAGATAAAAAGAGCCTGTGCAAAGTGAAGTGGTCCCGTGATGAGGTAAGTCTGGGTTTTTAGGGTTTTTATTTAGTCGGATTAAAATTAAATGTTTAATTTATTATGGAGACGAGACCCTGTTTATGTGCTGCAAGCATCTTCATGACAATGAAGAATGGTGTATGTGCTCATATGTTACTCCCCCCTTTACAGGACGAAAAGCTGAGAAAACTTGTGGAGCAGCATGGGACGGACTCCTGGAAATCAATAGCTTACCATTTCCCTGTATGTATTTGGTTTAATTTGCATTCAGTGTTCCTGACAGCTGCACATGGAGTTGGGAGGGGAGACAGGAAGGTGAGCAGGGGTCGGGGTATGATGTGTTCTGCTTTGTGTGGCCATGTTTCAGGGGAGGACAGATGGCCAGTGTCAGCACCGCTGGCAGAAGGTGCTCAACCCTGAACTGGTAAAAGGACCCTGGACTAAAGAGGAGGATCAAAAGGTAAGAGGAGCTGGGAGTTTCCTGTTGTGGACAGAAAGAGAGGTAAACAACAGAGAGAGGAGGGAAAGGACACAATTAAAGACAAATAGCACAACTGATGTGTCTTTTACCTTTAGATTAATAATGCAAATACATCTTCTGCTAAAATATGCTTTGCCTTTTTTTTTCTTTTCTTTTCTTCAAATAAAAGAAATGATGTCCATGATGTCATCCCTTATAAAACATGATGACATGTTTCCCTTTCTTCCCTTCTTTGTCCAGAGAACCTTGAATATATTCCCCAGGTCTAATAATAACAAAGTCAGCCTTAAATGGACTTGATTCTTTCAGAATATCTGAATCGGAGCCTCATTCCTCCAACATCTTTGCATTGTAGCAAAAGCACAGACCTTTCAGAAATGACATCAAACATTTTTTGAGTACTTTAGATGGAAACACTCAATCAAAGATGTTGCTGCTTTCTTTCCTCTTTAAGTGGTAGAAAAAAAATATTTACTGATGTTTGTGCAGGTCATCGACTTGGTACAAAAGTACGGCCCCAAACGTTGGTCAGTAATCGCCAAGCACCTCCAGGGAAGGATTGGGAAGCAGTGCCGTGAGCGATGGCACAATCACCTCAACCCAGAAGTCAAGAAGTCGTCTTGGACTCAGGAAGAGGACAAAATCATCTATGAGGCCCACAAACGGCTCGGCAACCGCTGGGCAGAGATCTCCAAGCTCCTTCCTGGACGGTAGTACCAAATATTTCTTGTCAGACTGTAAAATAGGTAAATACTAAGCCGACTGCTCCCCAACAGGACAGATAACTCCATCAAAAACCACTGGAACTCCACTATGAGGAGGAAGGTAGAGCATGAGGGGTATCTGCAGGATGGCTGCAAGAGCTTCACTTCTTCTCACCCTGGAGGGAAGAGACGACACCACAGGTTATGTCCTCCAGCTCCAGCAGACCCCCAACAGTGTGATCACAGCCCCCTGCCCTTAACAGGGTCCAAACAGGTCCACATCTCTTCCTGGGCTTAACAAAATCCATTTTTGATTTTTTTTTAAAGCATGTTTTTAGATGATCCTCTTTGTTACAGATTGGGGGATATCCGTATGAGAATCAGAGGGAACATATGATGGACAGTCTTTCTGATAATTCAGGCTTCTTATCAGTGAGTCTTTGTGTATTTCTTTGCATGCTAGTGGGGGTAACTTAACTTAAATTCCTTATTTTCTGGACTTTTGGTTGCTTTTTGTGATGATTAACTCTAGACCTTAAATGAAATACTTGAATGTCTGTTTTATTTTCTCCATCTAACACCCAACAACTGTTAAAACAAATTTAAATCTGAAGTAATTTGCCATTATGAGACCTGTTGTTTTTGTCTGGTGTTCTTAACTTCCTTTCCTCCTTTTTTTTCCCGACCTCTCCTCCTGACGTTTGTTTATTTCAGCTGTCCTGCCCGGATGATCCCGAAAAAGAGCAAAGAATTAAGGAGCTTGAGCTGCTGCTTATGTCAGCAGAGAGTGAAGTCCAGCGACCAATGCAGTGCAGAGGTCCAAGTGTAAGAACACACTGTGGATGTGTGTTTGCATATTTAGCTAGCCTAGCTTGTTTCTAGTTTACATACACTGGAAAAAGTTTGAGAAAGTTTTGATGTGCATTTTATTGTTGCATTGGTTCTTTATAGAAAAAGAAATGAAGTCTTGAGAGTAAATGACTTTTATCAGTGTATGTGGTTAAAAAAAAAGATTGGCACTCGTGTTTCTTTAGCTACTCTAGTTGCCCATCTTGCTACCCATCAAACTACCCTGAAGCTGTGCCCAGTAGCTGCTGGCCATTGACACTTTTCAGCCCTAAACCCTGTCACTCGTTCCCTTTAATCCTCACCTCCACGTCCATACTCTGTCTCTTCTTCTCTGTCTCTTCTTGTTTTCCTGCTTTGTCTCTGCTAAACAACATTTTCCCATTTTATCCTTTCTGGTGATGTGGTGATGTCTTGTACTTTATTTTATCCGCATAATTCTGCTTTTCCTATATTCAGCTCTCCCATCTCGTTCTTCGCCCTCAGGAAGAGTACACGACGTGGCCAGACAGCGTGTCAGATGACGCGCTGACCACAGCCTGCACCAGCCCGCCGGAGCTGGATGAAAGGCAGTCCTGGCAGGGCCCTGAGATTCCACAGGGACCTCCACCACAACTTGCTGTCTCGCCCAGCAAGTTCCTGGCTGCAGAGGCCAGCACTGTACTCTCTACACTACAAACCATACCTGAGTTTGCAGAGACAATGGAGCTCATTGACTCAGTAAGTAACAAAAGCAAAAGTAACAAAAGTAATGAGCCAAACGCTTCTCAGTCCAAATTGTTGACCAGAAATCCTGAATACATTCAATCTACTGTAGATGTGCTCTGCTCTGCAGGACCCCGTTTCTTGGGGCGATGTGGCCAGTTTTAACATGTCTGAGGTCGCGTCACCACCAAGACACTTCTCCAGTCTCCAGCAGGAGAGGACAATGGACAGTTCAATAGGTCACACAGTCAACAGCACCGCTGCCCTCTCTGGCCAAGATAAGAACTGTGCTCCGTTCGTTCTCGGTGGGGTCGCCTCTTTGACGCCCATCAGCTCATCAAAACCCTCCCAGATCTCTGTTTGGAGAAGGAGAAGGAAAGAACGAGGGGAAATGTCGCCTCTCTGTGACCGCACAGGCACTTCTTTCATGGAAAATATATCAAATTCACCCAAGAAAACACCCACAAAGTCACTGCCTTTCACCCCATTACGAGTAAATGAAAGCTTTTTTTATTCATTACTTACTGCTCCTTCACTCATTCCTCTTAGAGTTGTATTTGATCATGTAGCTAACATGCCTTTTCCGTGTTTCTCCTCAGATTTGCAACATATCAGGGACTGAACACCTCAGCCTGGACACCCCTGCCCTCACCTCTACCCCTGTTTGTGGCCAGAGGTGTCTCATCAACACGCCACTCCACAAAGAGACCACACCCAAGCACCAGAAGGAGAATGATGGGTAAAAATCTTGAAAAAGTATCACAATGCACCTTGTGTTACAACAGAATCTCAATGTGATGTACGGTAATTATAAGAGCTTGTACACAACCTATTTTTTTCTCTGTCAACTTGTTAGATCTCAGACTCCTACGTTCCGTAAAAGTGTCACAGTTCCAACCCCGAGGACTCCGACACCCTTCAAAAACGCTTTGGCTGCGCAGGAAAAAATGCACGGGCCACTGAAGATGGAGGTAAGAGCTCAGTCTCGCCTCTGTGTTAATATCTTACTGTCTTGTGCCTGGTTCACAACAGCAAACGATATCACGGCTCGTTCTGTTTCAGCCACAGTCGCTGGCTTTTCTAGAAGAAGACATACGAGAAGTTCTGAAGCGGGAAACCGGAGCGGACATCTTTAGCAGAGCAGACCAGCCCGACTGCAGACTGTGGAAACACAATGTGGGTGCAGTCACCACACTTACAAGCTCTGATTCAGCAGTTCACGGGTAAATCTTGGTTCTAAATGGCTTTGTTTGAATTCAGATCGATGGGCCCGCAAGAAAGGTGCGAAAGTCTCTGGTGCTGGACCCCTGGGGGAAGGACTGCCTCAATATTCAAATCTTTGAAGAGCAGCTCAACAATGCACAAGTGAGCCATGATGGTCATGTTCCACTGACTCGAACCAACACTGTCTGACCAACTTGCAGCTGGATGAATAATTACGTGAGAATGACAGAATGCTTCTTTAAACTCTTGCAGATGCCAGATGAAAGTCTTCTGACAAATTCTTCAATGAATGGTCCAATCCTTGAGCAGGAGGAGTGCAGCCTTTCGTTGACGCCTGACCACGGAGAGCCTGTTCACCCTCATCGCTTTACCAGCCCCCGCAAGAAGAAGCGACTTGCCTTCAGTAAAACATCCAAACACGCCTCTCTGCAGGTAGAGAAAGCCTTGCCTGTTACTAATAGCCCAAAGTCACACTTATTTTTTTCCTAACGAGGTCTCAGTCACCATAGTAACCACTACTAATCACTGGTGTCCTTGGCAGGTGAGTGAATGGGAAGCTGTGGTTTACGGGAAGACAGAGGACCAGCTGATCATGACAGAACAGGCCCGCCAGTACCTGAGCCCTTATCTGTCATCTGGTTCCACCTCAAGAGCCCTCGTGCTTTAACGCCGTCCTGCCGCCTACTACACCGTCCACCTACTGGATCCTGTAAGAGACAATCTAGTGAAGACAAATTCTATTTTTTTTTTTTTTGAAACACAGAGATCAGTCTACAAAGAGCCACTGACATTGATTTGAAGGTCACACCACCGCTGGTGTAGAACAGGCGTTTATCACAACAGCGGATGCTTCTTTTTCATGCATATTTTTGAAATGACAATACAGCGTTTTTATAATCTGACACTACTCAACGTTTACCCTCCTCCATCTTATTTTGAACTATCCTATAGCTGTCCATCATAAACAGAACACATAAGGAAAATCTTGCTCATTGCGTTTTATCAGAATCTACTACAGACTCTTAACGACGCCCTGACAATAGAGGAAGTATTAACATTTGCTTTCAATGTTAGAAGAACGCTTTTTCATGTGGTTTTTTTTTTTCATTATTATTTTGTCAACACTCAATGTTGCACCACTGAGTTTATCCTGCTGCTGACCAATGAGCAGCGGTGTGAAGGGCAAACTGGACAGCACGTGAGATGGACATATGTTCCTTTTTCTTAACAACACATTTCCTTTATGAGGACACAGTGTCCTTAGAGGCATTGGTTGAATGTATTTCATTTGCAATGTACACGTGTACATTCAGAGAACTGAAGGGTACGTTTAGGGTATGTTTATTTCTGTTTTATTTATTATTCGACAGCTCTAAAGTTTAGATATTAATATAAATCCAACACCGTGAATTGAATTTTTTTTTTTTTTTTTTTAAGTAACTTTGCTGATAAAACAGCCTAAAAAACTGTTACTTGTTCTAAAGCACTCCTCTCTTGTCCCTTTATACCCAAGAGGTTCTGATCCATACCTAGTGGATGTAAAATGATTCTTTAAATTATTCCCATCCTGATTGACATGAAAGTTTACGTGACACAACCTGGCTATCAGCAGAACAGAGGATCAATAACAGATTGCTTTTAACAGCTTCAATCGGCGCTGACCAATTTTTATATCATCAGTGTTTGATTCTCATCTTAAGAAGGATTTAACTATTATTTGAAGTCTGTAGGTTTTATTTATTCATGATCTACTAATTTATTTATTTCTTTTAAAATGTTTTATAGAAATTATTAAAGAATTTTATCGTCAAACATCAGGATTGGGCTACCGTTCAGTTTCATTTTTCCAGCATAGTAAAAATATGCACTGCCACTAATTTTACTTCCTGATCAGGCAAGATCAAGCAAATAATCATGCGTAGTTGTATTTGTGATCTTGTGACATGTAGCTAGGACATTCGTCGTTTGTTCAGATGGTCTTCCTCACTGTTAGGTAGCGTGACTCCATCTCTGACCTCTAATCATAGACAAATTGCACTTTTTTTCTCATTTAATTTTCGATGTTTAATCTCAAAATGTAGCTGTTGTTGTTTTTATTGTGTGTGTTTTGTCTGCCTGTTGTTGAATGCTGACATCAAGACCTTTCTGCTGCACAAATCCCTGATTCGTGACACGACATATCTGGATATGTTTTCTTTCAGGACGCCTCTGGGTGAAAACATATCCAACACACCTTGTAAAACAAGTTCCAAATGTGTTCCCATCACCAGCTACTGTTTCACTAACCTCGTAATCTGCTGATGTGCCCTTCAGCAAGACCCTAAATCCCCTTCCGGTTTACTCACATTCTGCAATATAAAGTGCTTGAATGTTAAATATGCACAAATTTGGATGTGATAAATGGAAATGTACTGCTGTTTATATAACAGTGCAGCTGGAAGCGGTGTGTTGTCGGCATTAGTGGATCCGATATCAGCCATGAGCCGGATTATCGGGCACGAAACATTCGAGCAAGAATAAGAAGGGAATCTTGTCAGGAAGATCAAGTGGAAAGATCGGGAGTTCCGAGTAGTTTTAAGCAGAACGCAACATACCATCCACACGAGGCATTAAGATTTCAATCCAGTTCTTGGCGCTGATGTGACTAATCTGTACATAAATGTGTTGTTTGTTGCTTTGATTTGTCTTGTGTGGCCCCCACATGGGTGGCATTGTACATAAAGAGAATTTGGCCATGTAAAGTCCCAGGTTTGAAGGGAATGAAGAACAGATACATGATCAGAGTGCAGAGTACAAAAGATGCTGGATACGGTGAAATCGCCGCTCTAATATGTAGCATTTTCAGTTGAAGTCATGACTGAAATACCATAGAAACCTGCCATCTGTAATTATTATAACCATGTGCTCAAAATAAATACGTTGCCAGACATTTTAAATGTTGTTTTCTGCTCTTTCCTTGACCTTGTTGCCAAATCTTCCATTTTAAATACATCCTTTTTTCCCCTCAGCTGCGCAGGTACATCATCGACTTTGTCCATCTTAAACCACTAATAGAGTGGTTTAAGATGGACATTCCCCCGCCCCACATACACACACACACACACACACACACACACACACATACACACACACACACACACACACACACACACACACTCCACCCCCTGTCATGCAAGTGTGTATTGGGATGCTGTCAACTTGGCCTGGCGTCCAGAGACACGAGCCCCCCTTCATCAGAACAAGAGGCCTCCCCACAGGGTCAGCTGCTCACCCTAAAGGGGCCCACTCACCCATGACTTAATGCCCCTGGGCTCCATTGTCCTCAGGCCTTTTGGCTTTATAGGCCCATGCACTCATTTGCCCCCCAAATGGAGGCAAGTCAAAGAACGTGACGACCTGCCTTATGTCGACGGAGCAACAGCGCACTTATGTGCGCTGTTGCCGCATGCACGCCATGTCCACTTAATCAATCTGTCCTCCCTCTGCCCTCCTCCTGCAAGACGATCTTTTGTTCCCCTTTGACCCACATTGGTTGAAGGATGTCAGGAACCTTTTCCTGTTAGTTGGATACTAGTGGCGGTCCCCCCCTCCTTATGCTTCCTGCGTGTTTTTAACGTGACTTTCTGACCTGTTAAAACAGATCCTAGATTTACGAGAGATGGGCTGAGTTTTTTCCATCCTTCAGCTACCCAGCATCCTCCCTGAATCCGTCCTGTCTTCTTCCTCCTGACACACACACACCCGAAAAGCAACCAATCTCTCTCCCATCTCTCTCTCTCTTTCTCCAACACACACACGCAGTTTGCTTTTGTGTATGCTAGACAGCAGATGGCAGCCCATTATTGGGCTGACAGAACAGTCATCTGGCATGCACCCTGTCACCCCCGCCCCACCCTCCGTCCCTCCCCCTCTCAAAGACACCCAGCACTAGCGAGGGTGGTGTGCTTTTAGGCGGGAGAGTCCGCAGCGCTCCGTATGTGTGCGCGCGCGTGCTTGCGCATGCATGTAACACCGGACTCTGGCCTTTCCGCCTTATATAGGTCACTCTTTCCATTTGTGCGCTGGCACCATTAAGATTCCACTTGAATTCATTCCCCACAACCACCTGCAGGTACAAAGGGAAAACAGAGCTCCAGGTGAGAATAACTGGGGGAATAGAAGCATTTCTCTCTTTCTCTCTAATTATTTACACATGTTGTATCTTTAATCTGATTATGAACATGGATTAACATACTGAAAATGCCACAAAGTCTTTAAAAAAAGTAAAAATAAAATAGATAATGTGTCGAAAAATGACAATGGGAGAAGTGAAAGTGAAAAGTAATATGAAAACATGCATTTTCCATTTACAGGTGCTAATTAATCAGAAACCATCATCCCTGCAACACCAAAGTACTACTTTTACCAAAAATAAGTAATGTTTTTGATAGAAATATGAATCAGGATGTGTTTTTTTTACTTGTGTTACGTCCTGTTATTGCCTGTCAACTTTTGCAGACTCGTCTGACATTCCCACTTACTTTCCTTTTTTGATAAGATAAGTTGCAACAGTAACATCAATCCCTCCCTCACACTCTCTGGGGATCCGCCTCACTTTGAAACATTTACACTCACCCAGCCTCAGACTGACTGACTGCCTCCTACAGCCTCGATTACAAAGGATTATACAACAGTGACTATCAAATGGGGGGAGGAGGCGGAGTGTGTGTCACTTGCAGGGGTCAAGGCCAAGGTTAGGATTAGGTTTGCTCTTCTGTGTTCTCTGCTTTTAGAGATCCCACTTTCGGAAACCTGCTGGGAAGGACCACAGAGGAAGACTGTGTGTGACATCTGAGAGATGCTTCGGGTGTTGCTGAGGCGACTGACACAATCCTCGGTCCTTTGGTGGGGCGCTGGGCAGATCGCACTTCCTTTAACGTGATCCTTTATTCCCCCCCAGTACTGTTAGATAAAAAGGAGGCCCACTCCTCAAAGAAAAGAGAACAGGATTTGGATGAGGTAATATACTGAGGCAAATTTCTACTGGAATAAAAAAGTGGTTGCTAGGATACGGGATTATCAATTCACTAATGATAATATCAGCAAACTGAGGACTCCAGTCTGGTTTAACAATGACAGTGTAAACTAGTCTGAATGAAGAAAGCATTGAATATTCTTTGATCGATTACCACTTTTATTACATATAATTTGACACATCTATACATTCAGACGTTCAGATTTGCTGCGTGTGCAGCCACCACCAGTGATCTCACACCTGGTGATTCTTTGGAGACTTGATCTCCCGACACATCTCCATCAAAGCGAACCCCCCCTCCACCTCCCTGAGACAAAGAGGAGCCCCTCTCAGTCACCCTCGAAGGCCCCATTGGTGGCTCCCTGGCATTCGCTCTTTCTCCGGCACTTGGACAGGATTCTGTGCAGCAGCCCCGGGGACCTGTGCGCCTGGGGAGGCTGGGAGGCCAGGGACGAAAGAGCGGCAATCTGGGGCCTCCTCGTCTGGATGGGGTCCTCGTTCTTGCTGTCCCACCCTCCTCCTCCTCCTCCTCCCCTCCTCACCGCCTGCCCACTGGGGGACAAAGAGGAAATAAACACAGAGCTGCTGTTTATTCCTCATGACCCAAATTCCAACATGAACTGACAAGATGGGCCGCACAAGGCACTCTGTGTGGTGGGTGCGTGTTTATGTGAGGAAAAATCAGGGGCACTTTGTCAGAAATAAATGCCCCCCCGCCCCCTCCCCCACCCACCCACTGTGAGATATGCAGTGAAAATAAACCAACATATTCTCACTGGTAGTGTCAATTACTGTAACCTACGTCTGTCATTTCCCTCTTTGATTGGCTACCAAAAGAAGATGGGAGGGGTTTGACTAGTGCGTGCGGGTGTGTGCTGTGGTGGGGGGGTGGGGGGGGGGGTTAAATCAGTGTGCTTTGTTAACTAATAAGGGACAAGAGGAGGCCACCTGTTCAGGGGTGCTGCTGGGCGGATGGCTTTTAGTAATGGGGGGATGGAACAGCTGCTGGGTGTGACGATGCAGTGTGTGCGTGTGTGTACGTGTATGTGTGTGTGTGTGTGGGGGGGGGCAGGGTTGCATTTGTTAGGCATCTCTTTCACACTTACCTCCTGTTTTGAAGGTGCACACCTGAATCACCGTCGCAGGCCGGGTTTCTCAGAGAAGAACTCCTGCGGCGGGCCTTCAGAGGAAGGCTCACCTGAGAACAGGAACCAACCAGTGTGAGGTCATCAAAATCATTGTACAGATATTCGCAAATGATGAGTTCTTTGAGCACAATCGCAAACCCAGTAATGTGATATTAAGGATATACTGTATAAAGCATCTATATAACATGGTCTAAAACCTAACAGAGCTGTGCAATCTGCACTCTGAGGTCCTGCAGCAGCAGATCTGAAAATGCTGCATTGCTGAGCTCATTCGGCCACTGAACCAACCTGGCTCAGCTCCATCACGCAGGAAGCGGGGAAATATCCCCGCTGACCGCCCTGCAGCCTCCCGAACCACCTCTCCTCCTCATGTTTGGACAGCACCAAGATGACGTCACCTGCAAGCAGCTCCACCTCGTCCGGCCACTGGGGTTTGTAACTGTGAACCACTGCCATCTACAGGACACAAAGCGAATTTACAACACTTCCAACTGCTTATACTGCACTAAAAATTCATTCTAAATGGAGCCTTGCAGCACCTCCTGGTTGTGCTGGTCAAAGTCACTATATTCTCTGCAGTTCACATGTCAGGCTCAGTGAATGGAGAGGATTAACATTAAGGCTAAGGACTCAGAGATTAACGGCGGTGAAATAGAAACTGTAAATCTACTCTTCATTAAGTGCTCCTCCTAAATTTAGTCCACAGGCCCCACATTAATTCACATGGTGGAACCAAGACTTCAACTTGAGTCTTTAACATATGTAAAGCACAAAAACTAAACATTATTTGGCAGGTTTTAGTCAGTCAGATGTGAATTCTCAGTGAAAATGTTTAACTTGCCATTTCAGCTTCTGCCCTGTATCGACATCTTCCTGAGAGATGGGAGGGAGAGGAGACATGACTCAGCAAAACGGCTCAGTTTTCTCATTTATCACTGACGCAAATGCAAAACGCAGTTTCTTTATATAATCCCATGCACCCAAACATGTCCTTCAGCAAATGAGCCATACCCAGGCGGCACCAAATATGAGAGACGGATCAAGACTTTGACTTGTTAATGACCCAACATTGCAGCTCCATATCGCTCATGTTGATGTTATAAATAAAGATATGACTCCACTCACCTTGTGGAGCAAGGACAGTGGTAAAGACTTCAAAGTGCTCAGTGCTGTGCATGTAGACGCGCTGCATCTTGAAGAACTGACACCGAACAGAAGCTGCTGCACTCTCGCTGCCCTGCCTTTAAATAAATGCAGCTGGCTAATCCGCTGCAGCACTGGCTGGAGCTGGACACAAGCAGCAGCACGTCCTTCCCACATTCAGCCTGGAAAGACATAAAATCCAGAAAGGTGCTAAAATTATCACTGGGTTTTATTTAGCATTTAAGAATAAAATGCACCAGTAGGTGAACAATGACTAACATTTTCTGACAATTAGAGGAATAAATGTTTTTATGTCAAAGATCACGCTTGACCATCTTCGCCTATTGTTCGCTGACCATCTGGACGCAGGAGTTTCGGCGCTCGCCTGACCAGCCCCAGAATTCATAATTTGAGCTGGACAGTCCTTGATTGATTTTGTGTTGACTGTGTCCCATTTTCCAGCGCTCTGGGTGAGCAGAGACAAAGACGAGTGGGCTTGGGACGGGACGGTGGACTGCTCAACAGATGGGTGAGAGGGGTCACTGGGAAGACCCCTCCTGTGATGCTGCTGCTCCCTTTACTCCTCCCCTTTCAAGGAGAAGCTGCGCAGATCAAAATGAGGGTCACTTGGGCTGGAGAGGTCATCGGGTCCATCCATCCATCTGAGGACATTAACATCTAGGTAGAAGAAAAAGAGGATATATTCAGTGTTAAACAGTATAAGAGTAAAGCTAGTAGTGATATTTATAATAAACGTACCGAGTGAATGGCTCAGATACTTCATAATAACTAAAACAAATAGCAGTCTGGATATAAAATGCCCTATTGATGTAATTTTAGTCTTGTTTTCTGCAGTTTGTTGAGGACAGACGTGCATGCATCCAAGTCTCTGACATATTATCACGCCTGTGTTACCAAAGCAGTGCCGACTCTGTTGACTAAAGCCAGCGGTAACAACTGTTTCCAAGGTGTTTGGAATTTTTCAGGGCTCCTTATTCAGAGTGATGCCTCCAGTCTGGGCATCAAGGCTAAAGCAAAGCCACATACATAAGTAATGAAAAAATATCTGTCTAAGAAACAAAGTTGTTTACAACACAGATCTGACATTTCCAGGGAGATAAAAATCAAAACAAAATATGAGGTGATGTTCACAAATATAGAAAACCTCATTTGATAAAGCAGATCTTAAATAGTCTTGTGAAAATGACTTTTAAATGTACATCATGCTGAGGTGGACTTTGTCTGAATTTCAGGATCAGAAAGTACGAGTTAAACTTTTGCTTCTTACATAAGAATCACTTATTCATACCAAAACCTTCTGTAGAGAAGGTCCAAATCAGATGTCAGATATTTAAAAAGTGAACAATGTATATTATTGCTGCAAAGACCATTAAAAAAAACTCAATATCAAAACTCTGGAAAGGACCAAAGGGCCTGATTTTTATTCATGGAGCAGTTTAGGTATGACATTGATATTACATACAATATTAAAACACTCAGAATTAATAAATGCTGGGACAGCTATTTAAAGGTTGTGTGGCTTCACAAAATACTCCAGGACAGTGCCAACATGACAACAGTCATTTTCTCCAGTCTTTTTATATAAAGGTTCAGAGGATCTGTCGGAATACTCAGCGTTTCCCAGCCTTTCCTCTTCTCTTGCCTCCTTGTCCTTTCCCCCCCTTTCCTTTGCGCTTCCCTGGGATGCTGCCTTTGCGCCCTTTCTTCCCTGCTCCCTTTTTTTTGCGCTTGGCTGCAGCCTCCTCTCTGTCATCCTCCCTCATCTGTTTATTTACAGCCTTGGTGATGTCCAGTTTGGGTTTTTTACTGTCCATGACCTTCAGAAGCTCCAGCTGCTTCTGCCTCTCATTCGAAAAATCCCCGATGAGGGGCTCAAACTTCCTCTTCTTCCCTGTGTTCTTTGCTGGTTTCTCTTTGGGGAGCTGGTCCTGGAACCTGCCCCCAGAGGCTGTGGAGGTCTTCGCCACGCTCACGGCTTTGGCCAGCTCGCTTTTGGACTGCTGGGCTTTAGGGGTCAGCCCTAAACCCGGAATTTTGACTTTTTGCGCCCTGGCGATGTTTTTCAGTCTGTTGTAGTCATTTCTGGCCACTCTTTCCTTCTTGGCGTTTGTACGTTTGGCGAACTGGTCTTCATTTGGGTCGGCGGTCTCGGGTACCTCTATCATCCACTCTTTGGTGTCGTCCTTAGCCCTCTTGTAGCCCCAGCGTCTCCTCCACTCCTTGGCAGTTTCGTCCCAAACCAGATTGGTTTTCTTTTTCTTCTGTATGCCCTTTAACTTGGCGAATTGTTCCCACTTAGTGGGTGGTTTGGGCTTCGGTGGAGGCTTTTCTCTGGGTAGCGGGGTCGTCGGCTCCGGGAGTGTTGCTACTATCGCATCACCGACTCTCTGCGTTTGTAGTTTCCAGATTTCGTTGATGAGCAGCTGCGTGTTGTCCCGAGCTAACGCCCGCAGAAAATCTTCTTTCTTCGTGTTTCTGAATTCACGACTGTCGATGCGATTTTTGTCAACAGCCAGCAGGTTACCGACATCAAATTCCAACTCGAGGTCTTTATGAACGGTGATACTTCTTAGTTTTTCCGCTTCTTCTTCCTCAGCTTTAGCTAACAGCTCCTCCACATTGCACGCCGCCATATTGAAAAATGCGTGTGATCCCACGTGCAAATCAGAAAAAAAAAAAGCACAAAAAGTACTTCCGGGTTGGAGTTTGTCTGAGTCATTCCACAAGTTACCACCAGATGGCAGGGCTGGTTAAGAACCAGTTTCTCTCTTGTGTTGCGTTTAATTTATTCAAACTTTTTCTACATTTGTGTATAAATGCATTTCCTGATACATAAGGAAAATATGCATAAAAGCGTCTCTAGAAGTACATCAAAAGGATATAGAACGGTATAGTAATGAGTGATAATAAAATCTATGCACAAATATGTAATACATACAAATATACACCTGTTTAATTTTTTTGGGGATGATTAGACATTTTTCAATTTTTCTTTTCAACTCAATTTTTACAACTTATTTATTTACTTATTTTGGTTGGCTGATTCTCTTGAGATGTATTCACTAGTACATTTACTATTTTCACAAATACTTTATCATATATAACACCATCCTTTTTGTTTGTTGTTCACATTAACTGGGCAAGAGAATGTGCATTACGTGGAAACAATGAAACAAAAGAAAGAACATCCACTTTCTGCACGAGACAAACTCCAAATGTAACAGTAGGAATGAAAAAAGGTCAGAAGAAAAATAGAAATAAGCAAAAGTAAAATAAAATTGGGAACCGTGATGATTAATATAGACACGAGAAATGCTCAACAGCATAATTAACACACATCATATACAATACATGCGCATGGTATGTGTGTGCGAGCTGATGCATGAGCTCTGTCGCTGCTGCAAAGGGTGTGGAAATGATTCTCCATGATGGAGAGCAATTTGTCCAGTGAGAAAGAATAAATGAAGAAGAAGAGCCACATCTTTTCAATCCCTCCAGGACGGTTGAAAACAAATCTATGATGTTACCGTGACACTTGGAGGCTAAATTATCTTCAAATTATCTTCAACCAGCTTTAGCAAAGGATTCTCCTTTTAACTTTAATTAAGGGAACCAGGCCAGTGAATCTATAAAGCTGGGAAAAAAAATTCTGTGACTTTGTCACTCAAACAGACAAATCGAACATTATACAATCAAAATGTCATTTAAAGCTTTGAAAATTATAAATAACTGAAATAGTGGTTATCTTTTAGGGTGTTGTAGCTATTTCTGCATCTCATTCAAAGATCTTAACGTCATAAACTTATTAGTATCAGTAACATTCCTCCTGTGTTCCTCCTTCTCAATAATAATTCTATTTTTGTCCTCATCTCCACTGATTTGTAAGTGATAGAGAGGAGGAGGAGGAGGAGGAAAGGAGGTCTGTATTACAAATGACTGCTGGCTGAGCTGGATGCTCAAAGACGATGGTGTTATTATTTTGGGCCCCAGTAATTACATTCATCGCCACACTTGCCGTGTTAATGCTAACAGTGTGACAGGCCCAGAGATAAGGTCACAAGTGATGCCCTGTTTGGAGGAGGATGTGAGGAGGAAATGCGTAATTGGTGGCCCAGAGTCCCAGTCCTGATTTAGAAAATGCCTATAGGTCCCTGGTGACGTAAATGTATATTGTTTAAAAAGCACCTCGTTTAAACACAGTCCCCCAGCCAGTCGATAATGCTGCCGCCTGTTAACTGAATTTTGTCAAACAGGATTATTTTTTCTGGTAGATTTTTCTTTTTATGGAAGAGGTTACATCACAGATAAAGTTCTCCATGAGCGGTGACCATGGAGCCAAGTCTCAGTGTCCCCATAATGCTGAAATGTGCTTAAAGGATGAGAGTTGGAAATAGTTCTCGCTGTAACATGATATTGCTTTTATGTGAAAAGGTTTTTGTGTTTATTTTCAGCTGAAGTCCCTCAATCTTCTTCATAAATCCTCTTTATAAAAGAAGTTCTCTTCTTCCCAAGTTCCTAAAGATGCTGACATTGTGCACCTGACGGAGCTGCAGCTAAAGAGGTTAGACAGCAAAATAAGCAGGTAAAAGTGATATCCGGATAGTACAAAGCCTTCAAATCAAGTAAACAACATCTACATTACTAGTATTATTAGCATCGACATGGCCCATTCTAAACATTATTTACATTATTATAGAAGAAAATTAGTACTCAAGCATACAATTTATAGCATTGCTAGTACCACAAGACTTAATCTACAAAAAAAAAGCATAATGTGTTTAAATTCATCTATGATTTGAAGCAGAATAAAAGAACATTTCATGTCTTCACACAGAAAAACACACAGCACACGTCTCTTTTATTGGTAACAATGAACAACTACAGATAAATATCGCACATTTCCAAGCCCATTTCTGCAAACAAAAAAAAGGTCATACGCGCTGGTGTCCCCACAGTCTTTCAAACCTTTAAATTGGTACTGACTGGTGGTCGTAGTGATCCGTGAATAATGGGTGGATAAAGGACATTGTTCTGTGTCCGAAGCATCCTGAGGCTCTGAACTTCTCCCCTGCCTCTAAAAGTTAAAGCGTTGGCAACAGAGAAGAGGTGACAGCAGAAGGATGGCACCTTCGTCTCATCGGAGCCTTCTGACGTTCAACATGACACAATTACCCGCTGACAGTTTGCATGTGTATTTGTCTCGTAAAATTCTTCGACCACCATGGCTGGAGGACAGCAAACACTGTGTTTGTTTAACTTTATTTCAAAGGATTTGGTTTATATGTGCTTTAAATCGGTTGAAGATAAGGAAAATG
This sequence comes from Pao palembangensis, assembly GCA_015343265.1. Lineage (NCBI taxonomy): Eukaryota > Metazoa > Chordata > Actinopteri > Tetraodontiformes > Tetraodontidae > Pao > Pao palembangensis. Next base: position 15,161,021 of record CM027086.1, read on the forward strand.
AATGATGGAGGAGGGTTTCCGATGACATGTGTCACCAAGGCACACAGGAGGCTTAAAAAAATTCCCTGAGTGCCCAGCGAGGATTATATTTACTCCAGCCGTGGATCTATAGCCATTACAGTGGCAAATATCAGGGGTATCGGCTTCACGTGACATCAGTCCTCAAAGAGGAATCGATAAACATGTTAAACCTAAGCTGCTTTTTTGCAAATCAAAAGGTTCACATGAGCGAGCCGCTGGCTGACAGGCTTAGGCACTTCTGTTGATTACAGTCCCAACTTCCTGCTTCCACTGTGAGAGGTAGATGAGGTTCCCCTGGTGAACACTGTCCAACTAGCTGACAGTTAAGGTCAGAACTGGTATTGATCGGTTTTGGGAGAGACAGAAATGACGTTTGGCCCTGAGCAAGGTCTCACAGGTGCAGAGCCTGCTGCTAAATTACCATGACAAGCTGCAGCGTTCCTGGGCTTCCCTCTTTTATTTGTTAGGGGATGCTTAAAAATCTGATAGATTACAGTCGAACCTCAGGTGTGATAAGAGGAGCGAAGTGGATCAGGTGCTCCACAAGCCCTGGCCGGACTCCTGGAATCAGCGTGCACCGAAGAGGAGAGACCTTGAGAGATCATTCTAACCACATGGCCGTATCTGTGCGTCACGCCGGTGCGATGTATTCCAGACAGAACTGGCTGGCGTCATGGCAACTTGCAGAAGTCATCCCTCAGTAGTGACATCATCAGTGGACGTTTTTAATCAGAATTTTTGTATCATCCTGCAGCTTCCCATTACAAGAGTTCCATCGTCAACGGACCAAACAAGGTTGTACCTGCCCCCTGCTCTTTCAGATCTTTACCGCAGGTCGCCGTATCTGTTCAAGACACAACTGTTCTGGACATTTGGGTCCAGGCTGAGACGCACAAGGCTTTTAATACACAAGTGACGAGGAAGTGCCGACACGTGAAGGTCAAGGTCTCACTCGTGGGGACGATGTCACTGAGTCAGTTCCTCGACCACGACACAACTGGGCACCTCTGATGAATAAATAACACACCCTGTGTGTCAGAATGAGACCTCAGCGTGATGCTGAAGAGAGCTCTGAATCAAACTAAATGAATCGTCTAGAGTTTCATTTCAGGCTAAATGCCACTTCTTGCTTGTGCTAAGCTAAGCTAATTTCCCCTCTCAATCACGTTGAATCTTCGTCGTCACCCCACCGGCTGTTTCTAAATAGCTTGCCAGCTTCTCCGACAGCCTGCGGTATAATTCATATTTATGATCAGGTCCAACGGAGGAGGAGCAGAAACTCCATATCTGGCCCAACCTGTGCAGCTGAACGTGTCCTTCAGCCCCTCAGGTAGGTGCCTGAGAAATCCTCTTTGAAGCTTCAGTGTAGCTTCAATAATGAGGGGGCTCAGCTCTGGGCCCATACGTGAGGGGCATCCAGGGCCCCTATTGATCTCCTGTTAATTAGTCCGTAGGTGCACATTGGCACATATTTAGACTGATAGAGTGTTTAATGAGTGCAGCCAGCCACTAATTTCTCTTGGGAGCTGTTTACTGCAGAAAGACTATACAATTTTGGACATTTAGGGGGAAAAACAAGCCTGTAATGTCCCTAACAGCTAATTTTATGTATCTTTTATGCATCTCTATTAATGGGCATCATGAAATGTAAGTGTGGCTTATAAAAAACCAGTGACCACCTCTGACAAGTTTGTTTCCTTTCTTTCTTTCTTAAAAAAATGGGTGCTTTTAAGACACTAAGTGCTGCTCAACTTGAGGTCAAAAGTTTTCATGGCAGCTGACCATGAAGAACAATATATAGAAAGTTCTCTTCTATATATGTTCTTTTGCCCTGAAACTCTCGTCTTTTGTGAGAGAGAACATTTTTAGGATGAGGCCCATGATAACATTTTGGTTCCAATCCAAAGGCGACTGCTGCCCATAGACCCCGCCGGTCGGTGGGGGTCCCTGCTGTATCGGTCAGGGTTGTCAAGGCAGTGAGGGCTGCGCTCATTAGCAAAAGGGCAGAAGCCACCTTCCTGCACACGTCTGAAGGGCCTCTGTTATTGGTCGAGTGTCTGCATATAACCTGCATGCTAAACACCAATGCGGGGGAAGAAACCAGAGGCCTTCTGCTGCTTCAAAGTCCGTGTCCCACCTCCAAAAATCCGCCTGATCGATTGGTGCGATTACATGTCGGTCACGCCTCGTGCAGCCCTCTGGCTTGACATGATGCAGCAGCCACTAATTGAGAGCTACACTCGCTCAGCCGTCGTCACCGTCAGATGCCGAACAGCATCGGAATCCCAGGGGACGTTCCTAGCTATTAATAATATGGATCGCATACGTTTATGCGGGGACCCTTGGGCGCCGATACGTTCGCTTTGATATGGAAATCCCATCCCTGCTTTCTCCTCTCCACATGCCCTAAAGTTTCAGAAAGCAATCCAGAGTTTTGGAAACATTTAAATGCCCTGGAATAATATTTGGCCTCCCGGGTTCATCATTTACTTTACACTCATCAAACACCATATTGTGTATCTTCAGCTTTCTACTCTCATTTGGATTTAAAAGCAAATCATTTGCGAATATTAAAGATAACAAAAATGAAATTAACAGTCATTCACGTCTTGATTGCACATTAGCAGCGTCAGCCTGAAACGTACATTTAAAATCACAACTGCCGACTTTGGAGAAAGCGGAGGAGCACAAATGGACACTTTAGAGTGTTAAGTGTCTCAAATATGACGACTAAATTGCACAGACGCCTTTGTCAATCAATCTGGATGAGAAAAAAAGGAAGGAAGGTTTTCGACATTCAAGTCAAGTCAAGTCTGGTTTTCAGATGCCACTTTTATCTAATACCTGTGCACAAAGAAGAAGAAAAAGAAGTAGAAGGAAAAAAATGGGCTGTAAGAAGCCTAAAATCTGCAGCCCTGAGCAGAGAAAAGCTCTGAACATCAATGACCTTTCATGCAAAGTGTTGCAGCTCTGCATGGAAAGCAGATTTGCACCTTCTTCATTCATCAAAGAGCAGATTTTTTTTTTGTTAAACTATTCAATGAGTGCAGATTCAAACGGTGACGGAGTCTTAAGAAGACTCCAATCTGCTTTCAGAGTGTGACTCAGGTCCCCTCTGAGACACTTCTGAGGTTAGATGAGAGCTGATGGGTTTGAAGGAATCTGCTCTGTTGTGACAGGCGGGAGCAGGGAGGCAGCTAAAGGTAGATAAAAACGACAGTGGTCAGTCATTGTAAGGTCAAGAGGAAGGGAAAAAAGTCCATTTTTTTCATCCTAATGACATCAGACTACCACACATGTTCACATTCTCACCCCTGCCTTCCCTTCTCCGCCTCTAAAACAAACACCTCAAAGTTGCTAACGCTCAAAGTTGCTAACGCTCACCTCAAAGTTGCTAACGCTGCACTCACTCTCAGGGTTATTTTAAGGTCCATAAAGACTTGTGTGAGAAGCGCCGATTTCTGGATAATTTTAACTCCCTTTTCATGTGATTACAGTGTCAGAGGAGAACAAGGCTGAGTGAAGGAAGCTTTAATCCCGGAGAAAACATGAAGATTCTGTGTCACAGATGATATAAAACAGACAACGGAGGCCTTTTCTGTTCCAGTTTGTAATCTTTTCTATGCCATCTTGACTGTAGTTGCATGTGTCGCTCCCGGTGATCTACAGTACAGCCTACTTGGGGTTAGTTAGCAGGCACTTCCTTCTGTTTGGAAGCCATTGCTAACCTAATCTAAGCTAAACTGTTGCCTATCAGGGGTTATATCACACAACTTTGGCTCTTGTCTCTTGCCCGACCTTGACGGAAGCGTCTTTGTATGATGGTTGATTGAAAACCTGTCATTTAATTAATGTTTATATAACTGTGGCTAATGCGGTTCCAGCTCAGCCGTGCTGCCAGGGGTCACGGTGCTCCGGGGAAAGCCCACCTGCATTGACAACCTTCGGTGTGGGCGTCCAATGCACAGCCCAGTGAGCCGGACGCATCAGAAGGAGCAACAACAACAACAAAAAAAATCCAATTAGGAAACACAGAGCGGTTCTGTAATCAAGCAACTTCTCCAACAAGTTCGAGGTTATTTGCTTGCATAGTACATCAAAGGTGCTGCACAATTAAATATGCAAATGCAGGTACAAAACAATTCTATTTATTTTACTTCATGCCATTAAGTGAGGTATTACATGAATCGCATGTTAATTGCAAGGAATGGTGGACGCTAACACATTTTGATTTATTTTTATTTTTTCAACATGATGGAAGCTGTGCCCATTAGCAAAGCAAGGCTGGCGGCAAAACAATTTCCTTAAGACCAGTGTATTTAATTGTGTCGTAATTAAGGCCTCGGATGCAGATTTAAGCGCAGCTGAAAACACGCCACATATAATCTATCTGAGGAGCCATGAATCTGTCATGACGGGAGAGTTTAAAGGAGTGCTTGTAAAGACGTGTGCCGTATGGATAAGATAACTGTCAGACGCTGGAGAGGCTCCTCTAAAGATGGAAAAGATGGTATATTGTGAATCTGTACAACAAAGAGGGAATTTGGAGGCTGTGTCAGGATGTTGTAAGCAGCTTAAGCTACGCACAGCGGTCAGTGTCGGGAAAGGGAATTCACAGATGTAGAATTCAAAACGTGATATCAGCCGGGGCCAAAAATAGGAGAAAGGGGGAGGGGAAGACAAGATGACAGGGCCGCAAAGGTCAAAGAAAAGTTAAAAACCAGAAGACAAGGGGAGCGCTCCTGATGAACTGAGGAGGCAGGAAAAGAAAGACGGATGACAACGTAGGAGCTCTGTGATGTGCTGGAGTACCCTCGGGGTGCAGACAGAGGTGCTTCAACATATCACCATGAAAGGTCAAAACACTTGGCAGCACATCTGAAAATGAGAGCATGCAAACAGGAGAACATTTCTCACCTTTAGCTGCTCAGACAGGTCAAATGAGATCATTTAAATAAACCCAAGTACTGAAAGAAGGTTGTTGTTAAAAAGCACTTCTGTGGCAAATGCTCAAGTCCTGATTTCAACTTTGTGGACGTCTCAGCGCAAACTGAAGCAAATAATTGATGAGGTATGCAGCTTCAGAAGCAGGAGAACCTTTGCAACACAGTCATTTACCATCCCTTCATCCAGGGGAAAGAAATTTATGAAAGAAGAAGGTAAACACTGGTCTAAATTTACAGGAACAGAGTTTAGATGAACCAATTTGCCGCTAAATTCAGATGTGACTCTGCTGCCCCTTCCTGGTTATTGTTGGGTGGGTTGCTAAGATTTGTGGATGAAGAGCAGACAGTGAAGGATGGACATTTCCCAGCACCCCCTGCACCGTCCATCTTAACAAACCATGTCTTCATCTCGGTTTCTTTGATGAATTAGTGAGCTTGCGTATTTGAACGCCTGTCATCCTGTACCTGTGTGCCTTCTCCGTGTCCCCACACCCCCAATGGACAAAGGCTTCCGACAGAGGAGCAGATTAATGTGTGTATCTCAGCTGATTGATTCATAGCATTAGTTTTATTCAGTCGGGCTGATTGATGATGAGCGAGGAAGCTTTTAAATTACGGCCACTCGACTGAATTAATGGCAGAGAAGAAAATTCAGCCCGGCTGCGGTTCTCTGACAGAGTTTGTGGGGTTTATGGATGAAAAACGAAAGAATATGTGTGTGAATGCTGTGTGTGCTCTACAGTGGACCCTTCCATAGCGCCCATCACACCTAAGTCTGTCTAAGGAGAATCATTTTATCGCTCCAGGGTTTCAAATGAGTCAAACTTTCTTTATTTTGTCTTCCATTCAGGCTCTGCAATCAGCACCTGTTAGCTCCTGCACTGATGATCAGAGAAACACCTACACAGAGAAGAAGAATGCCCTCTTTTTTGCAGTACTGTTTCAAACCCTCACTCTGGATGTGCTAACGAGTCGGGTATATGTGGCTTTCTTCCTCCAGCCTGGACCCTTTTCTTTTGTCTCCTCATTAAATCGGGAAGCACGTTGGAATCTCACATGCGAGACTGATTCCACTGCATCTTCACTGGCTTGCATCCCTGTCTAATGTGACGGAGGACATCAATTACGTGCACTGTGAGGTAATTGCCCACTCCGGCCGTCTGAGGGGTCAGGCAGATGCAAGAAGTGTTGCTCTTCATACCCTATTTAAAGCAGGATGGAACACTCCTTGGAAATTAGCAGCTCTTTTTGGTTATTAATAAGTCTCTTTTGGGTAGATTGATCAGTCCTATGGAGAAAAAAGAGGAAAAAAGACACCACCCAGCCTGTTTTGTCTCATTAGCACCTTACCATTTCAACTCCTAAAAGCGAATGCATCTGCTTCTGTACAGTTTTGAAGAATAAGGAAAAACCTGTTATATAACAGCAGACATAGCTGTTTTAATCTGCATATTGGCCGCTGCGCTTGGTTTGATGAACTTGCCTGCGACTGTAACCCAGATAGTTCTTGTTTAAACACATCAGAGCCGCTGAGTGTTACAGGACACGCCGGCGTGACATACATCCAGAGCGACAAAGCCCGTTCGAGCATTTCAGCCTTTACGACTCTGATTGTTGCGTGAATAGAGGATAGCCAATGTGCTGGATGGGGGGGGCGGAAGGGATCAAGGTCAAGCTTAAAATAAAAACAGCCATGTTGAGGGGTTCGTCTCCGGCTATCCTCTGTCACATTCCCCTGTTTGAACGAGCCTGATGTCTGTCAATCATTCTGCAGCGGGCTTTGTTTCTGTCCCCATGCTGTCAATCACACAGAATCTGCCATTCTGAAGGAGCAGTTTTAAATTAATCCAGCTTCAGCCATTAAAAAACTTGTTACCAGTCGGATATAAGCATTTATTTTGAGTGTGTTACAAAAGGGAGAAGAAGTGGGTGACAATCTCAGGGAAAATGGCTTTGCCCTAGATTTGTGTGAGATGGATTTTTTTTTTTTTTGTGACAGTATGGAGCAGACAAATCAAAACAGAAGAGGTGACACTTGTCAAGAGTGAAACATTACCCATTCGGCAAACAAAATAGCTTTGTGATAAAATGACATCATCCTAGCAGCAAAACTAGCTTCTTTCTACATTGAAGATCCAGGAAATGACCTCTTCACACCACAACATTCTATTCCTGTTTTCCAAAAATGTAGGCATATAAAAAGATTTTTTTTCACACCACACAAGTAAAAAAGGTGGTTATTTTAATGACTGTGGGGATTTTTAAATCATACCATACTGCTCTTTGCTGATGACGTTTTACTCTTCATAACCTTTTAAAAGACGCATAAATATGGTCGACCTGTGTTAGAAATATACTATTACACACTGACTGACCTTTGAGAGAAACTATAGCTGCTCAGAAAATTATTGAGGCTTTTTTTTTTATAGGAACTGAAAAACAAAAACTGTTTTTCCTGTTTTTAAAGATTTATAGGAAACTTATTAGAGATATATCACAGATGAGACTGCTGCATCAGAGCGTAGAGGGAAAAAAAACTCCATTTCCATGTTGGATTTCATTTATAAAAACACCAGACTTCTCCCTGAATTGAACGTTTTTGCAGCATTATGCATAGGCAGACACCTTAATGGATTTCAGACCAGGATGATGGTAAATATTGCCCTTTGCAGACGCTAAATTCCTTGCAGGACCTGTGTGATGAACAGCTCCCAGACTATGTGTACAAGCATTAGCGAAGCTTCCAGTTTAACACCGTCAGAGCTACATATGCTAGATTTAAATCGACAGAATAGCCCTTGAGGGTTTCTCTGAATTAAAGGAGGCTTTTCTTCATATGTTCTCATGCAGGCTGTGTGCATACATGTCTATACTGTGAATGCTGAGCCTGCGACACACAGGACCCAAAAGGTCGTCAAATTTTTGTGTGAAATGTGTTTTAAGATTCACAAAGCACTTAGGATCAGAGGGATGATCAGCAGCCTTCATTCTGCATGATTAATGAAGCTGTTGCTTCACACGAGCATCCAACAAGGATTCACTGCACAATCTCTACAGTTTTGCGTAAAATAAGATATGACATTTCCGTTAAAGTAGTTTTTCCTCAAGACAAAAGGTCAGACTCTCTGTTTTATTAGGATCGAGCTCTTCCAACAGTATGACTGGACTATAAACCAGTAGAACACCTGAGGTGCAGTGTTGAGGTCAGGTGGTGTCTATGTGGCACCCTGGGATCCGAATCTTTGGCAGCCAGTGCCGATCGCTCCTCCTCACAGGGAATCGGAAAGGCAAACACAACCCATTAGAAATCTTTGATCATCTGTGCAGAAAGAAGGCCAGCCTCAAAGATATCAGCAGTTAATAAGAGGCAGCATCCCAGGAATCACTCGAAGCCCATCTAACCCTAATCAAACGGTCTGAGAGACTGGCTCTAATTGTGGAAGCACAAGGGCAATGCTTGGAGCCCAGAGTGTTTCCGTGGCGCTGTCACTGAAGAGGATTCCTGAAAGAGGTGATATGACCGCAAGCAAGAGCAGTCACTTTCTCATCTGGTGGTGTTTTCTATTTGTGTCAGCCAACATGTGTTTCTCATGATGGGAGCTGACACCTCCCAGAGGGCAACAATTATCATCGGGGTGAAAAAAGAGGGGCGAGATTTGATGCGTTGGCTGCAAATTACTCTCTAAATTCACTTAAACTGTTCCATTGTAAATATTTGGAATTTGGCACCATGATGACTTGTGTTCTAGGGCTCAGGATGTGCCAAATACCGTCTATAGCTGAATCAGGAGCTCATTGACTGCCAGCGATCAATTTACAGATAAATTGGCAAGGTGTTACCACATTATGATTGAGTGCTTGATAAATGGAGTTCATGATGGAGTGAGAAACTCTCTACTTTGTCTCAATTCTTTTCACCCCCACAGGAGGAATGACTGCTATTTCATTATATTGCACTAATGATGTAGTGGATGGGAAAACAGATGAGTGAGGCCTCCAGTTTTTTAAATACTATCAAACTACTTAGCATTCTAATGGCTCGCCTCGTATTGGATTAGGCTCTCCATATTGAAAGCACGGCTTCTCCACGGACCTGCTCTGGAGGAGCAAGGTGTCGGAGAGGCCCGGTGGTCGAGCCAGTGACGTATGTTCCAGCAGCAATGAATCACGGTGTCTGTCTGAGCTGCTTGCAGATTCACCAAGTACAACACTGGTCAACTTTGGAACTGCTTTGGAATCGTTAGTGTGGTGCAATCTGCCAGAGCACAGCCCATCCTCCAGGTCTACACCCAAACTGATGGAAGAAGCTGCAGATGCTTTGAGACTTTGAAATAGAAACTTGATTCAAAAAAACGACCCTTCATGTCATGCAGAGCTCATTTGAAATAAAAGGCAAACTAATAAAATGCCACAGTTCCAAACTTATGCTGACTCAAAGTAACTTTTTGAGCAATTATGAAAATGCCAGCAGGTGGAGGGGAACCTATAGTGGCTCCTCTGTGGTAGACGCTCGTGCACGTGCGCGCACTCTCCCATATGACTCATCTCGTCCAAACTAAAGCACTTTGTCAGAGGCGTCCATTCACGTTACACCCTCGCAAGAACGCGCAGGCTCAAGCTCGGCTCGTTGCGCCGCACTTGTGCGCGGCTGGCTATATAAGTCCATTCAGCATCTTCTCTTTAAGTAACTAAAGACCTGTTCCGTCAGGGAAAGTGAAGGAGGGCGGCACCTCGCCAGCTACCTGGAAACGCACACGGCTGTATTGGACCTCCTCTAAAGACTAAAGGTATGAAAAGCTGATTTTAAAAAAATGTTACATACTGGCTGATACTTAAAAAAAACATTGACATTTATATTGTTTTAAAAATATTTAATTCATCTTTAAATATAACACATTTCATCGCAGCAACGCCTTTTACGCGCCTAAATTCGTCATTACGCACGAAATTTCACACCAAAACTGTGATCAAAATAACAAAAAACCTAATATTTGAAATGCTTATCGTCTCTACAGATTCCTGCTGATATCCTGAGATGAAGCTCAATTTATTCGGCACCACCGTGATTCTGCTAGTTGCCTTTTTACCCCGCTACGAATGTCGGGCTATTGAGAGCCCCGGTGGTGCCCTGCGCCTCCCAGCTCCCCAGCTCCAAAACTCCCAGCAGCAGCAGCAGCAGCAGCAGCAGCAGCAGTCAGGTCCCATCCTGGAGCGGCTCGGGGAGGAGTATTTCATCCGACTGGGCAACGGGGACTCTAACTCTTTCCCGTCCTCCTCCCTGTACCCCGGCGGATCACCTGACATCTACAACAGAGCGCTTCAACAACTCCAGCTGACGCGGCGCCTCTTGCAAGGCAAAGTTGGGAACATCAGGGCGCTCATAAGCGGCTTCGGAGACCACGGGGAAGAGTCGATGGAGAGGGGAAGGAGGTCCGAGGATCCGCCGATATCTCTGGACCTGACCTTCCACCTGCTCCGGGAGATGATGGAGATGTCCAAGGCGGAACAGCTGGCTCAACAGGCGCAGAACAACAGAAGAATGATGGAGCTCTTCGGAAAATGATGCGCTTTCCCCAAAGATAACCCCCATACCTTCCACTTTCTTTTCTTCATTTTGCTTTTTTTTAAAAAAACATCAGCACTAAAATATGCTCTGTACAATATAGTGCCGCTTTATCACATTTATGTATAGCTTTAACCTCAAATGGAGCGTGACCGGGCTTGACTTAAAATGATCCGATTGTATCCTGTCATTTTAATGTTCAATCTGTAGAATAAGCAGTCTTCATGACTGAGATGGAATTATTTTGGTTGAGTCGTGCAGTACTGCAAACTGACATTTTGGAAATGAATCATTGTATTTATATTTATGTTTATTAATAAACTTATGTGCAACCAGTATTTTCTGTTGTGTAAGGAGAATATATATATATCAATATTTTTTAAATAAAAATCTAAAGCAATGCTTACACTTCTCTGTGGATATCCTTGCATATGGCTAATAATAAATCAGTAAAATTCACTTTTGAATACAAATTTAATGAAAGATTTTCCTACATATTTTGAATTCAACATTTTCTAAAGGTGCAGGGATCGACAGAAAAAAAAAACAAAAGAACAAAACAGAGAGGCTACTTCATGTTGTCTTGCCCACACTAATATTGACTGACACAGAAGGGTTTTTATAAAAATCATAAACAGACTGTGGCATTGCTCTGGAGCCAAGTCGTGGGATAACACTGTGCCTCCTCTCCACATCGAATGGAGAAAAAAGTAAAAAAATAAAAAATAAAAATAAAATAACATAAAATAAATGACCTAAGATGTTGGAAAGATGGAGCTCCTGTATGCAGGTGGGATCATCCTCCATTCTACATCCTTAATCCCCCTTAACATCAGCAAGAAGCAACAAAGGACAGCTGAAAGATGACCGCTGAGAGCTAATGAGTGTGAAACACTGTGTGCACACATGTGTTTGTGCCTGCTGCGTTGATCCTTGACCTGCAGTGTCAGGGTAACAGGGTAAACCGAACAAAAGCTGGAGGTGTGACTCATCCTGCTCTTTGTAGCCCACTTAAGAACTTGGGGCTTAGAAATAGAAAATAATTAGATGGGGGTAGTTGGAGAATCAAAGTAAAAGTGAGGCCAGTTGTGAGCACGAAATATATATACCTTACACTATATTTGCACATGCGATTCATGTGTGAAAGAGAGCCAGAAGTGAGGGAATCTTCCAGCCTCACAACCTCAGGGTCATCTTTTGTAAAGCTCCATTCATAAATGAAATAATAGACATATTTTCCAACCAGTTTTCAGTTTCAACCCATCATATAACAAAGCTTGGTGAAGAAATGTCCTTCTATTTATGCGCAGTCACACAGCCCCTTACAGGACATCTTTGCGCCACCTATTGCTAGCGCCAAAATATATTATTTGAAGAGACGCTGTGAGGGAATGCTCTGGAATAGAGCTCCAAGTGTGAATAGAGGTACCTAGAAAAATTCCATGGGATGTTGTGAGTACTGAATAAAAACATATTATATAAATCCACAACAAGGCAACACATGTCTGAGTAATCTGAAATGAATAAATACTACTAACAGGTGCTGGTTCTGTTCACTTTTAATGACACATGAAATATAATACAAGGAAAAAAAGATTTTTGTTTTGCTTAAACCAAAACAGGAAAATACACCCATGTTACACAACAAAGAACACATCACTTTATCATAGACTGTATTAGAACTGGACAGAGCCCATGTTGTTTTTACCCATTGTTCATTATTGCGAAATCCCTCCCATACAGTGATATCTAGCAAAAGGGCACAGCATCCATAACTCTCTTCGTTCATGTCAGGCTGTGAATCTATTGATTTTTGCTCCAAAGTTGGTAATTTTAAAGTGTCTTTTTGGCTTCTCCGCCTGGTGGCCACTTAAGGAACTGCAGAGTTTGGATGGTTCTTACTCTGTCCAAAATGAGTTTCTGCAGTGTCACAGAAAGGTATTTGTAATCTAAAACCCTACAGACACAGGCATCGTGGTCAGAAGAAAGTACAGCATTGAGTATAATGGCCTACATGTCACTCTCTCTAATAATAAAGTTTCAAAAACAAGGGCAGCTCCATTAAAAATGTATAAAACTGCATAATGGAAATAAACAACTGAGCCAGCCTCTCTATAATTCAAGATGTCAAAAATATAGTAAAATATTAAAAAAATGATAATGCACTAAATTCCTTCAGCAACCTGTCTCCCTAATTTGGGAGGGAAAGGAAGTCAACTGACTGACAACTAGCTCGTGGTGCTCATGACAGTTAAAGGGTTCAGCTGTTGGGGCTCTGAGGGTTGGAGGGAAGCAGGGGTAACAGCCGTGTTTTGTGAACCCGTCCGGGCTGCTTTATCATCCTCGGCTTCTCCCTCCTCATCGTCCTCTTCTTCATCTTCCTCCTCTGTAGATAGGAATTGAAAGATATGTCACATTGACAACAATTCTGAGGTGTGGGGGGAGAAACGTTGCTCTCTGTGCTTCCTTCACCTTGAATAAAGTCAATGCTTCGCAGGGCCTGGCCTACTTTCTTGAACCGGACATGGAAATGATCCATGTTCTCGTATCCGCGCTCAACTTTATCCAAGTGTGCTGTGCTGGTGGCATCTGCGATCCTGATGGCAGAAATTGGAATTAGCAACACGCTTTATTTCAGGATGCCACATTTAAAGATAGTGATTTGCTACAGAGAGCAGCTGTGACCTCGCTGCGATGGGCTGTCGATTTTAGACAAACGTGTAAACTTGTTAAATCATCCACAAGAACACAGAAAAACACAAACAGATGCAAAAATGCCTCAAAGTTATTATTAATTGCATTTATGCACAAAACATGTACTCACTTTGTGAGCAGAGGCTTTGAGTTCTGAGGGAGATAATAGAAATATGAGCTATTTTTTTTAATTAAAATTTGAAATTTGCAGTAGATCAACTCTGATATCAGGTCTGACCTGTAGGAATAAAGCCATTTCTGGCTCCTCCATGGTCTGGATCCCCATCTCCACGACCTTACAGCTCTGCTCCAGGTGGTCTCCGTACTTCCTGGTCAGGCCACGGAGATAGTTCAGCTTCTCTTCCTGTTCCTCCGTCACTTTCTGGCTCATTTCCCTCTTCTTCTCTTCCAGCATGGAATACAGATGGTCGAACTTCTCGCAAACCATAGTCTTCTGCCTGCGACCGTTCTCCTTCAAGGCCACGGATGACAGACGAAGCGAATCATGAACACAAACGACTCAGAGAAACCATTCAGAAAAGTCTTGTAGGTGAGAAACAGGTTTAAAAACAGTTCCAGGGTGTTCTGGAGTGTGTGTGCTTTAAAGTCTGCACGGGTGAGAGCCGGTGCATTAGCGTGTGTGCTGTGCAGAGTATAGTTTATATGGGGGCGTGAGGAGCAGCAGACTGACCTCTATGGCCCGACAAGTTTCCTCCAGCTGACTAATGATGCCCTGCATCCTGTCATTGTTACCGACCATCATTGCAATGCCGTCACTCAGCTCCATCTGCGGATGCAAAAGTAAAACTTAACTGAACACCTTAAAACTTCTAAATAATCAGGCCAGCAGCTTGACAGATCTTTTATGAAATCAAGTGTTTTCTACGTGTTCGAGTTTCACCTTCTTTGTCTGGTAGATGCTGGTGATGGGCGATACCTCGCAGTCTTTGTGAGCCCCAAATATCTTGCACATGGAGCACGTGGGCACCCCGTGGGTGACGCAGTAAATATTGATCTTTTCTCCCTCGTGAATGTCACACATTGGGACATGTTCCTTTCTCTCTTCAACTGGTTTGCTGCTGTTGAGATTTAAGGCACAGGAGACACCACGAGGTTATCCTCCTGTCAGGGCTGCACTTGGGGTGCATATCAATGTGACTTACGACTGACCTGATCTATCCGTACCGCCTTGCCATGCACATTCACTGCTGGGATCATTTGTGCATGATCATTTTGTTTTGTTTTTTTTTTCTACTTAAAAAAATGCCATAAAATCTTGATCTTGACATTTAAAAACAGAGTGTATAAAGACAGTTGATCTTATATCATGTAAGCCACCTGGCCATCGAGACAGCAACTCATATTAGGGAGCTCATCAAAACTGAAGTCCTCCATCATCCACTTCATCTGCATGACTCAGCCCTGGCGCACAACCACCAGCAGTTTATCCTCACTGTTCGCTGTCCTCGGGGTTAAACGCGCAGTCTTAAGGATTAAAGATCCTCAACAGGAGCGCACCTGCTCACTCACCTGCTGGATTCCTGTTTGAACATGTCAATGATGTTCTCCACCAGCAGGTTCCTCTGCAGGCCGTAAACACCGTGCCTGTCCAGAACCACCTCATGTCTGCAGGACGGGCATCTGAAGCGACCACCAGATGTCAACGAGCCGGCCCTCGTCGGAAGGTATGGATTCGAGGCCTGAAACATTCACAGGGCATGCTGGTAAACAAAACATTTGTCATGTAATAAATCCAAGAAAATGTCTCTATTAGATGAGGAATTACCCAAAAAAAATGTGTCATGTTTTAATTTAATGGCACAAAACTATTTTATTGAGAACGCCGTCTGAAAAAGTATTACAATATTCCATACTTTTAACTGTCTATAGGCCAGTAAAAACATAAACATAGGTGTGCTGTTAGCTAAGAACTTTAGAATAACAGCATTCTAGACTACCATTCTGTTACTTCAAATAAATGTTAGTCTTACCTGGAAAATGTCATTTGCACATTTTCTGCACAGGTTATGCTGGCAGGGGAGGATAACCACAGGCTTTGTAAACATCTCCAGGCATATGGGACAAATCAGCTGTTTCTCCAAGTTGTCCATGTTATTCATTTTTCAAATAATATTCCAGGAAGAAAAAAAAAAACAAAACAAAAAAAAAAAAACACCACACCAAGGGGAAAGGCCCGCTGCTCTGGTCCGGGTGGGTGCAGTAAGCTTCTCTCCTGCTGGTGTCACTTCTGTTTTTAGCAGACAGTCTGCCGTCACGTCAGTGGTTGCCATTTTTGCCTTGACCATATTTGAAACTAAGCAGGCCTCCACTGAACAGCTGCCTTCCAGCCACTCCATGGGTCTCAGTTGAGATCCAGTAGTAAAAGTAATATAGTCAAAGTTCTATTCCAACATGCAATAGAACCTTAAAATAAGAACCTTATTTACACTCAATACAGCAGCGTACTTTGTTTTAAAAGGGAAAATAAGTGGAGAATGCGGGCATCGATCCTCTCGCATGAGCCTAAAGATAAATAACAATTATGCATACTCATATACTCACGTTTATCACAAAATTCCATGCACTGTGACCATATTCATACTATAGTATCCATGAGTTCAGAAAAGAGCAGCATCTCCCTTCGATAGCTCAGTTGGTAGAGCGGAGGACTGTAGTGGAAACATGGCGATCCTTAGGTCGCTGGTTCAAATCCGGCTCGAAGGAGAGGTTTTTTTTTTTTAATGTTTTGGACATTTCACATGGATGACCTACACTAATAAATGTAACATTAACACATATTTTACAGATAGCAGTAGATATTACTCTCTACAATTTGTGATTTAAGAAGAATGTTTTCTTCTAATGTTATAATTCTAAATTCCTCAAATTGTCGATAGAAATATAAGCCTGCTTAAATGATCTTTATTTGGCCAGCTTTAGAAGTGAATTTAAGGATCAATTACGTTAAAATGTGGACATTTTAGCAATGACTTTTTGCACAATTATAAAATAAAATAAACAGGCTACAAAATTTAATTGGTTACCTACACATTGGAATATATATATATAATCATAATTCATCCCATTGTTAAAATATCCTCTTGTGTGCACATGTCATTTATCATGTTTAGAGTGGAGTCATGAAGATGATTTTAAAAAATGAAATCAAACAACTCGACTATCCCAAGGAGTTTTATGTAACATCCTCTCAGTGACGTAACAGGCCCACTGGAGCTGATGGTCATGGGAAACTGAACTGAGCTTTCAATACTTCTCTGCATGTGAAGATCAATATTGTTTCATCCTTCATACATGATTACTGTTCAGCTTATTTTGATGTGGACACATGCAGAAACATGAATAGGCAGCAATAATATGTTATTTTAATAGAAATGCATATATCAGCTCATATTGGTGATAAAATGGGGACTTGCAGAATTGTGCATAACTTAAAAACAAGCATCACTGTCAGATTTTTATACCTGGCTCATATTTTTCTGTAAAATCACTTTCAGTGCAGCACAACCGTATGTGAATGGTGATCGTTCATCATGGTGTGGATATTCTAAATCCTGCCTGTAGCACTGGTGCTATCTAGTGGTAGACAGGGGCCGAGCTATTCCTTCTCTGTGCTTGATTGCATACTATCAATTTTACAGTTGTCCCCTAGTATATTTCAAAAATGCATATTTTATGCATATCTTATGTGAATAATAATATTGGGTCAGTCAAATTAGACAGCATTGCAGACTTGCTCTATATTCAGAATGGATGGATGAATTAATTGAAACACTCCATCCTTCTGAGTATCTTATTTTATAGCAATCAACATTTTATTTTTAAATTGATTTTAATTTTAATATTGCTAAACGTAGTTGTAATGACTACTGTTCGCCACAAGATAGCTCTGCAGACAAGCAGCAGTAGGCGGCTGCCATTAAGGTACAGGATATATAACAATTTCATTCTGCAGTGTAAAAAAAAAAGGCAATAATTATTTTCTTTTAATTCAAGATAAGATATTGAGCACTAAAATACTTTTATTAAGTGTGCAACTATTTTGAGTTAAAAATTAGGTATAAGATTCAAGCATCAAGTGTCAAAACTGCGTGCCTGCAGCGTGCGCAGTGACGCAATTGATAATGATTTCTTACCTCCCTGTATGGTCAGTGGGTTACAGGTAAATCAATTAAGGACACCGTGGCAGACTGTTGTTTGCACCCGAGACAACTTAACAAGAAAATCGTGGACAGTGGTGCACCGGGGGCCTTGTAAACTTAGAATCAGCAGGTACACAGCTCACCTGATACACGAACCCTTGGGAGAAAAATGTAAGGAAGAAAGTAATAACACACTCAGCTGAGAAATTGTATCCCCGGTTGTATAATTAAGGCAGGGAAGGCAGGGAATGTAAAATATGTCCTGTGTTGCGCACCACGCACGATGGTGCATTGACGCAGTTGTGTGTGTCATATCAGGTCACAGATGTCAGACAGAGCTGGGTTTACAACCCGAATGCATTTCAGACACTAGTTTGACCTTGTGTGTGTCAAAGTGTGCAGGAAAAGAATATATATATATATATATATATATATATATATATATATATGTGTGTGTGTGTGTGTGTGTGTGTGTGTGTGTGTGTGTGTGAGAAATGAATGGCTTCAGATGTTCCGTCGCCTCTCTTTTTCTGGTACGTCCATTTTGTTGTTGTGTTTAGCAATGTTGCCTCACTTGCCTGAAAAAAAATGCCAGACCTCTTTGGTGGGGGGGTTGGCGACTGAGGGGGGAACATTCAGCCTAATGGAAATGGGGAGTGGTGGAGGTATTACGCCTTGCTGTTGCCATGGCAGCCCCCCCCCCCAACTTATATATATGTATATATATATATATATATATATATATAAATCAAATATAAAAAAGGGCTGATGGCTCAGAAACCTCCAGCAAACTGGTGTTACTGTTTGGGAACTACATGTGACACAGCTGCAACGTCACCATGGTACAAATGTAGCCAGACATCTTGGAGATGTAAAGTTTAGTTTATGACCTGACAGTATCTCCAGTACCTCAACAGCATCTGTTGCATCTTGCTGTATTTCATATTTCAAACTCCCGGCGTGTCTCGCTTCCCAAGTAGTATGAGTCATGAGAGGAAGGTAATCACAGGCAATGATGTGAACCGCTGCAGGGCAAGCCCCGTTGTGGTGGAATACCCTTGAGAAAGTCCACGCCGTCTGCAAGCGACTGCTCATATAGGTCTTGGGAATCGCCCTGGCCGCGCAGCCTATCAAATAAATTGGCACTAAACCCGTAGACTCTGTAGCCCAATCAGCATTGAGATTACAACACACGCTTAAACGCTATTGGTTAACTTTAGACAAGGGCGTTTTTTACTCGCTTCAATAGCACCATCTCTGGCAGGTGGTGTGTGCTTTAAAACCGTACAGTAGGCTAAAGTTTAGTCTCGTAGTTTGGTAGTTTTAGGGGAATAAACACAGCTTAGCTTCTTATTTTATCAAGTTGGGTTTTTTTTTGCGAGTGTTAGTTTAGCTTTCATTGCCATTTGGTTTCCTTTAACCACCCCCTCCCCACCGGAATCGCAGTGAATGAGATGAACGTCGGGGTTTCCCTCTCCGAGCCAGACACTTTGTGCTTTACGGTCAGCGGTGAATTAGACAACGGCTCCTCCATCATGCAGCCTTCGGGAAAGGACGGAAAAGCCCTGCGAGCCGGCCAGTTTTCACCGCCTGCGTGAGTCCGAACGTGGAGACGCCTTCCCCCCGGCCGCGGCTGGAGAGGGTCCTCGCATTCTGGAGCTGCCTCTTCACATCCACCGGTGGTGCTGCGGACAAGGGAAAACGGAGAGAATGATCCGTTGATGACATTTGCCACCTTCTCGTAGTGCCTTTTTGTTTTCAATTCGGGATATGTGATCCGTGGACGCCACCAAAAAAAGGAAAAAAAAAAAAAAAAAAAGACGCGAACCGAGCGGACGTTTTTTTTCTGTCCCGAAAATGAGGAAGCGTTTTCAGAAAGACCCAGAAAATGGCAAGAAGGTCTGGTCGTCTGCGGGCCCGGATTTGAGTGAAATCGGAAGGGAAGGAGCGACTGCACCAGAAGCATGATTTCTTTCGTCTCCCCTACAGAATGTCGGCAAATGAGGTTAAACAGCGGGGGTAGATGAGACCCAGCATCTATGAAGGCCGTTTGGAAAAGTTAAAAGTCGCTAATCATGGACAGAAATACTTGAATAGATCGTTTTCACAATATTGAGCTTATTTTTTATACATTTTTTTGGACATCACTTCACATTTTTCTATTTCTTTTTTTTCTTTTTTTTTTTTTATCATACTTTGATCCGGATCCAGCCCTGACTGTTCAATGGAAGTATGTTATCAGCTGCCGGTTTTGCCTCTCGACAGGCCGGTTCCCAAGCACGTCCTCAGCCGGAGGGGAGCCATTAGTTTCAGCTCCAGCTCGTCCCTCTTCGGGGCTCCAGATCCCAGGCAGCTGTCTCAGGTAAATGACCTCTAAAAATACCCCAGATTTCAACCCCCCATATGAAACTGGAGATCTCTGGGGCCTTTTACACAAATACATACAATCCACAGGAATCTTGCAGGTGGTTGTTAGTTATCCAGGCCTACACACGCTTGCACACACACAAAGAACCTTTTTTTTTTCTTCTTTTTTTAAATATACATAATGTTAAGTAGGCCTAACATTTTTTCCAACCCCAAAATTGTGCATGCATTTTAAATATTTGCTCTACTGTGTGTGTGTGTATTGGATCTAAAATTGCACATTAAGCATATTGGTGCACAGGCTCTTAATGCTTTCTTATCTTTTACACACCTTAAGCACACTGAAACCATCTCTTGAACCGTTGTGAGTATGTTGCCTGCAGATAAAGAGCCTGCTCAACTCGCAGTCGAGTCAACATGATGCCTCAAGTGTATTATTTTGCTCTCAAAACTTGTGGCATTTGCCAGGAGGAACTCCGGGGACGTTGGTGGCACTGACATCTGATTGCATGTTGACGGGAGAAATGGAAAACGCCAATGTCGGCAGATCCCCTTGGCACAGCTCCGCGGACAACTGGTGTTGCATTGTCCGCCGGGCCTTTTGTGCAGCGCGCTTGCTAGGCCAACGGCAA
This sequence comes from Pao palembangensis, assembly GCA_015343265.1. NCBI lineage: Eukaryota > Metazoa > Chordata > Actinopteri > Tetraodontiformes > Tetraodontidae > Pao > Pao palembangensis. The sequence continues at coordinate 15,181,404 of CM027086.1, forward strand.
CACGTGACCCCAGAGCAGAGGAAAGTTGCACGTTCAGTCATGAGTCAATGAACTCTTTCCTCACAGCCTTGTTAATTGGGGGAAACGCGGTCACCCACCTCTCTCACAGTCCTACCATCCTCTTTTCAGGTCACCAGTAGAGACAACTGCACTAATGTTAAGTTCTGGTTTGTGTCCTTTTCACTGAGCCCTCTGTTAGTGCTTTGTGCGTGATGGTGATCCGCATAACCACCCATGTGTGTCCACTTTGAACCCCCCACGCCATCACAGCGAACTCAAATGTAATGCACAGACTTGGCTGTCAAAGCCTCTCAGTATCGCTCTTCTTCCATAACCACCGTCCGTTAGATAATTATGGTCATGATGCTTCATTTGCGAATGCATCATTTTCTATCCTCACTTTGTTGGCTAACTAGCTGCATAGCTAAGCCGAAGATGGTTTAACCCACCAGTGGAATCAGTGAGACTGGTATTGTTGAAGAATAGTAGTGTTGAAATTGTGTCCTCAAAGGCTTCACATACCTGACTGGTGGTGTTCTACAGTGGGCTACAACAGCGCATTGTATTGAATTGTGCTTATTGTTGTTGTTGTTATTATTATTATTATTAATAATATATATATATTTTTGTTTTAACGCTCTCAGCAGTGGACGAGTGCGGGCATACTCGGCGTGCCCTGCCAGGTCTTAGACGTTATCATCATCTAAAGGTGCACGTTGCAGGTCAAACAGGTTCGTGTGTGGTGTTGCACCATGATTGGAGCTGCGAGCGTTCAACTTGCTAGCTTTTTGTGAAGTAAGCTTTTGTTTTTGGATAGCAATTGTTGTGAAGTTTAGTAGAGATCCTGAAACGGGAACAGGGCCCTCAATGTAATGTTAGTGTGTGCAGTCTGCATATAGAGACTGATATTTACAGTCTCTGCTTGATGTCTCAAGTGTGCTAGAGGCCAGTTTCTGGCGACGGGTGTGAGGTGCGCCGTCAACGTGTCACTTCGTCATGAGAATCGGGGTAATTCAACATATTCCTTTGTCACGCAGCAATTTCCCCCCTGCAGATATCATGTTTCGGGCTCTATTTACCAACACAAGGGTGCGTTTGTGCTCAGCGGTCGGCGTGTGTTTTTTTACGTGCGGTTCCAAGGGCCTGTTGTTTGCGTACAACGCCGCTGGGCTACTATTGCAGAGAGAGGTAGCGAGGCATGTGCCTGGGCTTGGTGGGCAGTGGTTTGGATCCCGGCCAGCCTCACAGATGGCTGGAGGCTCCATCTCTCTTTCTTTCTCTGTCTGTCTTGTTCAGTTCTGCCCCAGAACCTCCCCCCCATTCTCCATGCCCCCTCCCCACTCTGTGCAGATGAAGACATTTCCTCTTGTAAGCAGAGGAGAGTGAAGAATAAGTCACTCTGTGCTCGAGGAATGCATAAAACGGGTGAAAATATGCCAGTGAAGAGGTGTTGAAGACATAAACGACCCCGGTCCTGCATCACAGCTCTTCATTATTTTTTACGGATGGCATGCAAATCCCCGGAACCGATGCGGAACATGTTTTGGAAAAGTTTTTGCATGGTGAAGCACGCTTGTTCCCCTCTGAGAGCAAAGACCCGTGATTCCCATTTCAACCACAGAACACGTTCTGTGTGTTTGCGCGAGAAGCCCGACTCGGCCTCACGCATGGAGGGGGAAATAAAAACAGAAAAACGCATTTCCTGTGTGACTGACGGACTTTTCACCACAGGGAAGAAACCAGCAGATCAATAAACAGATTCTGAGTATTGATCGGATTGTGCGATCACATGACATATAGCGATAAAGGGACGCAAACAACTTGCTGGCGGTTCAGTCCTTCCGTATCAGAGGCGGTGATAGCATCAAGTGTATGTCGGCCGCTGACCCAAGATCAGATATTCGGGGCCAGGAGATGAAGATAGGCATGTACGTAAGGAGGGGAGGAGATAGCGTAGCCGTTACATCCACATTATGGATGTTTCTGCGCAGAGCCTGATAAGAGAACACAATCTGCTGCTTCTGAGGGACCTACTTTGTTGATTTTAAAAGGTGTGATAATTCTTTTTTTTTTTCTCTTTTTTTGCACGCTGCAATTGCTTTGACGTAGTTTCAGGATGTGGTAAGAATGCTGGAGGAGCGGCGAGACCGTTGTGTTTCATAACCTTTCGCCAAGATGACTTTTTTAACCCCCTCCCTGCCGCAAAGCTTCACCCAAAGGTGTGCTACTGATGAGAGGTCGGGAGTAATCAAGCTAATAAACCCTGAGCCGTGTCTTTATTTAAACACGTGCACCTTCTCTCTCTCTTTCTCTTTGCAAGGGGCCCCCTCTCGTCACGTGACCCTTCTGTTTTTGTCCCGTGGAGTCCAGTGCATTCGGCGGGGGAAGTGCAATTCCACACATTGACAGTAACCAAGACAATGTCTGGCTGAACATTACCCATGTTTACTATTCGCTCATAGATGCAAGGAATCAGCCTGTAAAGACAGTAAACCTGCTCTCTGCAGGTTTCCGTAGATATTGTGCATGGATGCACAGGGTGACATGATGTGGAGGTCGCGCTTGCCCTCCTGGGGCAGTTAAAGCTTCCAAAGGGAGCGTTAATCGGTTTGAGATAGGCCACTGGAACCCAGGGATCATGTTTCCAATTCAATTAAAGGCGTACACACTCTTCAGGCTTGAATCATCACTGTTAGCTTTCAGCTAACACACACACACACACACACACACACACACGTATGTCTGTGTAGATTCTCACTCATCCAGGTCATAGTTCTTCAGTGAAGAAGCCTTCTGGGGAGAGGGCGAAACATCTTCAAGGAAACCTTGATCTCTCCAGTTGCACACAGAGAGATCTAACTTTGGATACACACACACACGTAGCGGCTCAGTCCAAAGCTGTGTTTATGGCCTAGCACTCAGTTACTGGAATGCGCCGTCCCACACACAGCAGAGAACTGCAAAAAGGCCATAACTCAGCAGAAAGCCTGCAGGTCAGGAGAACGCGCAGGCTCCTGCCACCTTACCGTCATCATTTGCGCGTGTGTATGGCACACGTGCACGCATGCTGCGTTGTTTCTCAGCACTTTTCCCAGCTATGTGGTTTTCTTCTGCGTCCTAGGCTGGTGTGAGAACACCGTAGAGCACACGCACGGCCAGATGCCATTCAGATGAAGTCAGGCTGCGATATCGGCGCGAACACAATGCTGCAGTGACGAAGGGAGCGCGTTTGATAAGGCTGTTTGGAATTTGGATTGTAGATGCTCAGCTTGTGTTGTGATTTCGCACGCACGCACGTACACACACACTGTTTGCTTTAGCAAACACGCTGACAATAAAGCGGCGGCGGCTAGCGACGACGACAGCGATTGCTCAATATAGCTGTACTTGCAGAAAATCACTCGAGTTCAGGTTTCTAAACCCCCGCGATGCTGTTGGCGTCTATTTAATGGTATCTGTCACGGAATGGCGAGCAGTAAACCTCACCCAGTGAAATGTTTTGACATCAGGCGACCCCCTGACCTTGTAAACTGACCCCGAGTGGCGAGAAGGAGCCGAGATAACAGGGCCGTGTGTAAAACCTGCCTTTGAGCTCACGTGGAATCGCAAGCAGCACAATGAGCGAACTGTTCCGCCAGCAGGAAAGTCCAAACAAAATTGAATTGGATGCGCCCTCTCCGCTAACTGGCCACAGTTTTAGGTGATCAGTTCCAGGCATCCAAAACAGCTGGGTTTCTTTTATTCCTGCCAAATATAAGAACTGTGTTTCAGCTGAGGTACCAATAAAACTTCAAACAGATGTAAATGGGTTTTATTAGGGTTGAAAGAACCTGGTATTGGTATTTAAGCAGAAGATGGACTGAAACCATTATTACTACCCTCCATTGGTGGATGGCAATAAAGATTTAGACCCCACCAGTTTGTTGCGTAACGTCTCTACAAAATAGTCTCCAGCCCAGCGGTCTTTGGTGTTAGGTTTTGAACTCTGTGCTACCCAGCAAACTGGACAGTCCTGTTCTTTCTCTGGAAGGATACATGGTCCATGATTTCCAAGAAGAACTTGAAAATCAGGCTCTGTTTTTAATGTAATGTGCTTTTTCTCTGACCATGCACTTCCTGTTAAACTTAATGAAAACTGAACAGGTTTAGAGGAAATCTGTGTAAAGTTATGTGCCTTTAAAATTGAATACTTGATGTTAGTGCCAGCATACTGCTGATTTTTATCCTGCAAAGAGAAAAAAAATGACAAAACCTGAAGGTGACTAACCTGAAGCAACCTGCAACGGGTACGAAATTACTCCAGGACTATATTCCTATCATTCTAAATCATCAGTTTTATGATGAGCAAAGAAGGACAAAGTACATTGTTATCTTTAATGAATTCCTTGCACACCTGTGACATTAAATCATGTCTTTTGATATCCTTTATTGCAGCCTCTGCTTTGTTTCTGCACACCTTTAACAGAGAAGCTTAAACAACAAAAATGGGCTCATGTCAGAACTTGTGTGTGTGTGTGTGTGTGTGTGTGTGTGTGTGTGTGTGGGGTCGGGCCACTTCAAGGGTAAAACGTGACTTTATGACATTGAAAAAGTGTTTTCGCTGCCACCTTCTCACCAGCTCCCACTGGAGCACATGGCAGTGTTAACTGGAGTCCCAACTGGTGTCTGGTGGTGTGTGTGTGCATGCATGCATGCTGTGGCTGAAAGGTTTGTTTGGGTATGTATCCACACTTCTGTTCAATCTTCCATTCCCACCTCTGAGGCCATACAGTTCCCACGCATGTTACCACGGCTATCACCCCCTGTTTTGCAGCATACACACATACACACTCGCACTCACTCTCTGCCTGCTGCTAGATGGAAGATCTATAATATTCACACTAGCCGCTGGTGCTGTGTGTAAACACAGAGGCCTTGTTGACACTAAAATACAGCTTTGCAGATTACCCACAATGAGCCAAAATGTTTGCTAGCCGGTAAAATATTAGCCGCTGTCATCATCAGGATGATGATGGCGTGCGTTTGCGTCTGTCACAGTAATCCCGTGTATGAAATCACTAGCTTTGTGGTCAGTTGGAGACTGCGGCTGAGTGTGACCCTGAGCAGCTGTGTGTTGACGTGAGCAGTACGCAGCTGCCACAATCCTACAGCAACAGCTAGCATTAGCTGTTGTAACAGTATTGATCTGCAACAAATGGCACGAATTATAGGAAGAAAAAGTGTAGAACAACAGGTTTTTTTTTTGTTGCGGTACAGGAAAGACGATGTGTTCCAAACTCAACTGATGCTTGTTACTTGTGGCAACTTCCTGAGGGACCATGACTCATCTCCATAGCAACCCACAGAACTACCACAAAGAACTATACGATCAGTTAAATAAAAAGCTAGCAGTCCTCGATATTCCTCGACAGTGAAGAGGATAAACTGGGCAGGCGCTAAATAAGAAGCTTTAAAATGTTGTTGTTTTTCTCATATTTAGAGAGCAAACATACGTTCTCAACGTGTCAGCGTCAGCCGTATTTTAGTCATAGCCGTTCGTAATGCATCTTTACGCTTCCCTGTGGCTAAACTCAAAGGCCGACCTCCTTTTTTTTGCCTGGTTACAAAATCAACACCTAATCGTTTTTTGCCATCGAGATTTTCTTAAATAGAGGTCACCTGGGATAATTTTACAGTAAACAGCTTTCAGCAACAAACACTGAAAAGTGGTGTGTGTCAGAGGAGCACACATGATTAATATTTACAGGAGAGTGTGTGTGTATGCGGCCATACAACACGTGCATTTCTCACATGACTGATAAGAGTCTGGTGTAAGTGGCGTATCAGGCTGGACGATATGGAGCTGGAACACGTTTATCAGTGTTTACTGTTCACACACACACCCACACACACACACACAGGGATGTGCAACTATATTTGTGAGGCCTTTATACCGGCCTGCGTTTATTTTTCCAGTTGTCTGTCTGCTCACTCAATCCCTCACCCTGACCTCAACATACTGTATTTACGTCTAACTGTGGGCTGCAGTTGGAGCCGCACATATGAAGAAAAACAAACACACACCTTTAATTTATTGCAGGGTGTTTTGTATGAATTAGACCTGGTTCACTGATAATGCTTCCTCTGTTCCGTTAGAGACGGGGAGCCATCTCCTATGACAGCTCTGATCAGACAGCGCTCTACATTCGCATGCTAGGTAAGTATTTCCCCACTAACACACACACTTACACACACCATCCACACACGCACATGCTTTCCAGATTGGGACGTCTCTGCTTAAATTAATTTCTTAATACGGGGGCGGCTTAAAATGCAGCGAGAAACGAAATGGTGTTGAGATTATGGCGAGCTCAATCCCTGCTCCTGCCGTAATCTCTCAATCAGAATAGAGTGAGGCTGGGCGCCGTTTGATCACATTCGTGTGAGTAAATGGACCGGGGCTTTGCTCGCGGCGCCCGTTCCCGGGCCCTCGCCGTATTTTGCCCAGTTGATGCCCTCAGTGACCCCAGCAGGATAAGCAGTTTAGAAAATGGCTGAGAGGATGGAGAGCCCGCAGCTCTCCCAGGCAGATGGAGCAAAGTGTCTACATCAGCTTTCCAATCAATAAGGTTATTGGGGATAATGGTGAGATTAGATCCACTGCCTGACAACGCTCAAATGTGCCATTGTTAGCATCTCCTGCCGCCTTAATTCAGCATCTAAAACCGCTCAAATCAGGCGGCACATAAATTGAGCAGACCGCCGTCACGTGCATCCCATCACAGCCGCAATTCTGAGCTGGCTAAAGGAGTTTTAGCCCTTTAATGATTTTCCCTCGGCTAAGTATGCTGGCGTCCGCGTACACCGCTGACGTAAAACACCCGCATCTCGCTAATGCAGACGGCCGGATCAGGCTGCAGCCAGCCCGCCACGATAATGCTAATACGCTTTCAAACAGGAGGACTCCGAGCTTTTGCCGCATCAGTTATAATGACATGACCTACATTTGTCCTGGAGCAACAGCGCTAATGCACTGTGGGGGAAATGTGGCCCCTCTGACTTAAGAACTGCACTAATCCCACCAGCGCACATGCTGGGCCACAGCACACGGCTCGCCAGACGCGGACATGGATTTAAGTGTTTCATGGTCAGTTGTATTTTGCATGCCTCTGCTCTGTCTTCACTCCCCAATTTTTATTCCGTATTCTGTGTTGAATTGTAATTCCTAGTTTCTGATATTTTGATAGGGGCTTGTATAGTGTACAAACAGCTGTTGGCAAGTAAGTAACCTGCTGGTCGGGGGAGTGGGGGGGGGGGGGGGGGGTGCACATCTGTGTGACTGCTGTGTTTCACAGTTTACTGCACGACACACAATCAGAAGTGCCATGCTGGAAACGTGCGTAGCTCCTCCACACCTACTCTGTACCGCCACCGGGAGCCTTGCTGCATAGAGACCATTGCCTGGAACGCCACGCCAGCATTTTGCTGCGTCTAAGTTAGCGCCGTAGCAGCATCCTGCCTCCTCACTCTGCTGGAGTCTACATCTACAGTCGTAGATGTACCACAGGCGACTAATCGTAGCACAGACTGTCCTGACATAGCGCTGCATGTTTCAGTGTATGATTTATCTGTCTCTTATTTTTCTTTTCTCTTCTTGGAGTGAGGGTATGTCTGTTTTATAGGCTGGGTGGTCAGTCAGCATTCACAGAATCAATTGACTGCCAAAATGATGAATTATACCACAACTTTCAAGAATTAGCTAAGCTGTTGTTAGCAATGACAACCAAATGTAACAAATGTACCTGATATTGTGTCTAAATGCCATTTTAATCTAAATGAATTTTGAAGAGACACGCAGAAGTTAGCATGCTAACAGCTGACAACAGGGGCTGACAGTCTTGGAAAACTTATCTAATTATCCTCATTTAAAAAGTTGATTCACAGTCCTGTGGAAAAGCCCACTGTTGAGGAATTTATTCCCACCAAATTAAAAACTAGTATCCGGCCCAGCAAAGCCAGACACAGTCTCTTGAATGCACCGTGAATCTTGAGGAAATAAGTGCTAATTTCTTCCAGGAGATGTGAGAGTGAGAAGTCAGGTGGGATTTGAACCGGAACGAAGGAGCTCCCACCAGTACCTGTGCATCGACTTCCGAACACTTCACGGTGAGTTGGAGACATTTGCGTGCTGCCTTCACGTAAAAAAATGATAAGGACTTCATGTCTCACCTCATCTACTGCTTATGTTATACACCAGTATCATCCAGCCTGTTCTTCTGTACTGTTCACCCTGTTTTCTGACAATGCTTACACTCAAAAACCGCAACTCCTTTACTAGGATGTCTACACAGACATCCTTTACTAAAGTAACCAACATAGCAGCAAAGCTCATTGGCCTACCCACTCCCAACCTCTCACAGCTAAACTCTAAAGCCATTACACGTATCGCACAGACAATAACACAGGACCACACTCACCCACTGCACTGTTACTTCACCCTGCTGCCCTCCAGTCGACGATACAGAACTCTCAGATGTAAGAGTACGATTCAAAAACGGTCTCATACCCACAGCCATTAAAATTCTGAACAAACTATAAACATGCCCGCTGATTTAGTTTGCACCTGAATAATGTTGATTATGTTGCCTATTTGTCTGTATGTATGTGTAAATGTACGTGGTACAACTGTGACAACAAACTTCCCCTCGGGGACAATAAAGTAATTAACTAAAATAACTAACTAAACATCAAGGTGTGTCTGCTGTGCCTCTGTGTCTTTTAATTAAGACCTTATGAGCAGGTGTGTTACAATTTAACTACTTGTGGAGATGATATGTGTCCAGACTGCAGCCGCAAGTAAGTCAAACAGTTCTTTTGTGTGTGTGTGTGTGTGTGTGTGTGTGTGAGAGAAGGGGTGGGGGGTTAGAGAGAGGCCACTGACAAAGCACGTCTGCAGCGTGATCCTAGATGAAAGGCTCAGCAGCTGTGTCAGCGGCGACTGTTTGTATGTCTCCCTGTTGGCGTCAGATCCCAACAGAGTTTGCGCAACCATCGTTCAAATAAAGCTCAAGGATGCTTGCAGCTTTAGTGACGTCATGTCCTTTCGTGCCTCCGCGCAGCACGTCTCGGATGTGGGGCCGCGGCGGCCAGCTCCGCTCCGGAAAGACGGGTCCACAGGCTGCTCAGCTTCCAGAGGTACCTGCACTCGTCGCGACTGCTGAGGGGACTGCCCCAGCAGATCCCGCTCCACATCCTGGACGAAGACTACACTGGACAGGCCAGAGTACGACCCCCGTCTGCTACACAACGCCCTTACACCACTTTGTTTAGGGTCCGTGAGGCTCACTCTCACATTCCCTGTCTTGCAGTGCATGCTGAAAAAAGTTGGAAACTGGAATTTTGACATTTTCCTCTTCGATAAGTTGACAAATGGTGAGTCAAATGTGATGGAATGACCTCAGTAAAGAACAGAAATAACATCGCTTCGCCAGGCTGATATCTAATGTGTCGTCAACAGTGCCACCTATTGGCCATCAGCGAGACAGCAGACTGGATCTGGTTTCCGTTTTCAAAAAGTTGAATCAAATAACTGATGACTTATATATAGTAACAACACACAGCTCTTTATTCTGAAGCAGAAACTGATGCAGATTTGTCCACCTCTGTCCACCTCTTTTTAGGAAACAGCCTGATCACCCTCACCTTTCACCTGCTGAATCAGTATGGCCTGGTCGAGCTCTTCCAGTTGGACATGGTCAAACTCTGGAGGTTCCTAGTCCTGGTCCAGGAGGACTACCACAGCGACAACCCCTACCACAACGCTGTCCATGCTGCAGACGTCACGCAGGCCATGTACTGCTTTTTGCAGGAACCAATGGTACGCTATCGAAACAGGAAGTCAGTTTAACATAGTAAAATAAGTGCCCTTTAATTCTTGTGTTTTCTTGCTTTGGTTGCAGCTGTCAAAGTCTCTGACCTCCTGTGACATTCTGCTGGGATTGTTGGCAGCCGCCACACACGATCTGGACCATCCTGGGGTCAACCAGCCTTTCCTCATCAAGACCGACCACTATCTCGCTGCCCTCTACAGGGTAAACCTCCAGGACTGTTAAAAGCGTAAAGGGGGTCCCGCTGAACACGCCGCACATCTAACAAGTCTTTATTTCATGCGCAGAATACCTCAGTTTTGGAAAACCACCACTGGAAATCTGCAGTCGGTTTGCTCCGAGAGACTGGGCTGTTCTCTCATCTGCCCGCTGAGGACAGGTCAGTCTGACACTCATCCAGAACCACCACACACACACACACACAAGCAGATGCTATGAAAGGAAAACACACTACTCTGGGAGGGTTTTGCTTTCAGCCGGAGCATGGAGGCGGACCTGGGTTCGTTGATCCTGGCCACAGACATCAGCAGACAGAACGAGTACCTGTCCAGGTTCCGAATGCACCTGGACCAGGAGGACCTGTGCTTGAGCAACGCCAGCCACCGTCATTTTGTGCTGCAGGTCTAATTCCTCACCGCCGCACCCCCGGTTAGCTGATGGATCCATAATTGTGCTGACCCCGCTGTGTTGTGCCTCAGATGGCCCTGAAGTGTGCGGACATCTGTAACCCCTGCAGACCGTGGGAACTGAGCAAACAGTGGAGCGAGAAAGTGACCGCGGAGTTCTTCCAACAAGGTTTTTTTTTCTGCTTTTATATCATTCATTGAGGTTTTTCCTGCTGCCGCTGCCACTTTCAGTGTATGCTAGTATGTTCCAAATCTCCTTAATTAGGGAATCTTATTACGACACTGCTGTGTGGTAGAACAACAACAACCACAGATTTTAGGCCATGACGGACCACTGGATTGGCCACAGAGCGGGGTTTTTTGGTTAAACAGTCACACTCTGTTGTGATCTTTTCCTGTGTCCCGTCATCCTGCTGCTGTCTTTGTGGTTCTCTGTCAAGTAGTTCTCCCTCTGCTGATTGGCCGACAGAGTATAGTCACTCCTGTGCGATAAGAAGCCAAGGCTAATTCATCCTGCTAGCCTAAAACTATTTGCTGTTGTGTTTGTGTGCTGCGTGAACTGCTCACTGGAACTGCAGCATTAGTAGAAACTCATTCAGTGTCACAGCTGCCGTATTTTGTATATTTTTCTGATTTCAGGTGATATCGAGAAGAAGCACAAACTTGAAGTCAGCCCTCTTTGTGACAGGGAGTCCAACACAGTTGGGAAAATTCAAATAGGTCAGTATTTCTGTTCAATTCGGATTTATTTTATGGTTTGTGAAAAATCTCCACGTGTCGTCTCCATCTGCCGCCTCTGCCGTCCCTCTAGGCTTCATGACGTACGTGGTGGAGCCGCTGTTCATAGAGTGGGCCCGTTTCTCCGACACGTGTCTGTCCCAGACCATGCTGGGCCACATGGGGCTGAACAAGGCCAGCTGGGGCGGCCTGCAACAGGAACAATCTTCGGTCGGCGAGGAGACGGAGCCCAGTGTGGCCGGCGGGGATGACGCCACCACCCGGAGAGGAGACAGTGGCGGCAGCGGAGGAAACGGCTCCAAAGAAATACCTCAGGGAAGCAGAGGATCTTGACTGTCATGGCGTTCCCCTCTCACCTCAGCCTCCTGACGCTGGCCACAGGCCCTTACCACACACTGGTGGCCAGGTGGGCCTCCATCACCACCCCCCCCAGCCCCACCTGATGCTAACACTTATACCTTCTGTTGCTTTTGCCTCCCATCTTGATAAACCACTGATTTTATTTAATTTATTTAATTTTAATTTCCTCTTTTTTTGGCATAGAGCAATACATAGATACCTCATTTGGCTACTGCTGTATTTTCTTTTATTTGCTTTATTTATTTGTTCACTGTAGTTGTGTTGGCATTACTGACTGAACACACCACTATTTGTCGGTGGATCTTAAGGGGGAAGCAGTATAAAAAGTGAACTTTTTTTCCTGGTATTTTTGAAGTGCCAACTGAAGAAAGATCTGAACTGAAGCTGAGACGAGCGGAGTATTCAGACCCTCCCAGGACTCCTCCTGAGCAAAGCAGTTTTGATTTTGTATTGACGAATCTTCCTTATGTACAAACAAACAAAAAAAAAAAAAATGTGACAAGCCCGGTCATTTTGCTGCCTCTTTGAAGACTGTTTACGCATCTCCCTGTTCATTTCTTTCCCGCTTTGTGATTTTTATTTTTTTTTTCTGGAAATGAAGCGAATCACGCCGGCTCCACGCTTTGCCTTCGAAGCACAGATGTGAAAGAACCACTGGTCTGAACTGTCATCCCACTGTTGAAGCCATGAGCAGAACCTTATCCAGACACACCAGATGCCATAAGTAATCCCCTCCCCGCACACACACCCTGACGGATGTGCGGCTTCGTTTCTTTGACGACCCTGCGGAGGATTCAGAAAGGAAAAAGGGAGAGGCGCTTCACTTTCCAGATGTCGCTCTATCGCTGCACGCGCATTTTAATCCGGAATTCCACGCAACTCGACTCGCTCAGGGTTTTTGGAAGCCTCTGGTGGAGAGAGGGGGAACTGCAGGTGACATGAGGCTGGATCTACTGAAGGAGACTCCCCCTCTGCAGAATGTCTCTCAGCCACATGCAACCTTAAGGACTGCTCGACTGATGCCTTATAACTATGCATAAAATATGCTAAGTGACCAAACCAGCTCCTGTTCCCATCAAGTGCATGGCGTGCTCGTCTCTGAATGCACTGTCCGATCCCTTTGCCTTTCTGTTGTGAGGAACAACTACCGCTGTCCTCGTTTTTTGTTTTGGGCTTTTTTTTCCCCCTCAATGTGGAAAAAAACAAAGCGGAGTGACTTTGAACATTCCATTTCTGTTTGGTTCGTATCCTATTCTGTACGGTGGCACAAATGTCTTGGAATTTTGAAAGATAACAGGTGCTTTTCTTACTTTAGCTGATTTGTAATTTGCTGTAAGTGCTGTAAGACTGTTGGATAAAAAAGTTAAAAAAAAAACTGTTTACAATTTGTCGCAACAGCCATTTTTTTGGAGAGACTTAAGTGTCGAGCCAGATTTTGTAAAGGCTTTGCTGTATTGATTTTTGATACATGCCTGTTGCAGTTACATTTTGAATAATAAAACATAATGTTGACAAATGCGTGTTTGCTGGTTGAAAGTGTGCAGATGAGCTTGGGTTCATGTGCAAAAGAGGCAACTCGAAGCAAGCCGGCACATCAGGAGCTTTTATTATATAAATTAGTTTTCTAAAAAAGAAAAAAAAAAACAAACTACATGTCGATGACCTGACTGACACGTGCAACCACATGAAGCAGCAACGTGAAATCGTGCACTCGAACAAAATACCAGTTTGATGCTTGAACTGACAGTTAAAAATCAGATGACTGGCATTTGTATCTTTTAAAACACTGATAACAGCAGATGCCCATGATTTAAAAACTGTCAATATCTTTAGCGAACTTCAAGAGGTAATGATGGAGGAGCGGAGCATCGCACATAAATGGTTACCTTCAATAATCTAGAACTGATCAAGTACATACAGCATATTCCTCTGTAATTCAACAAAAAAATTAAAAGGATTTTGGCAGTGACAGAAGCATCAATCAGATCTTTGGCCAATAGTGATAATATCAATTAAATCCACAAAAAAAATTACATATACACAGTTTATTTTTTTTAAGCAAAAATGTAATCAATGCTCAAAACTTTTGGTATTTAATTACAAGTCTTTAAAACCTTTATTAGCAATAAATTAGGTCTACAAGTCAAACATTAGTTCAATATTCACAGGTAAGAAAGTGCTCACTTCCTTCTGTGGAAAGTTTTAACCGATATTTAAAAAAAGGGAACACCAACATGTTTAACCAAGAATCCCACAACCGCCACTTGTAGTGTTAAAATGTTTTCATACCTCTGAGCTGTGAAGAACGGAACTAAAAGAATTCAAACTACAAAAACATCAAACTTGGGGAACAAAATATATGTATTATAACTTATATAAGTGCAAAAATAGATGATAAAAGGAATCATCAGACAGAACGCTTGACGTCTGAGTGGTTCCCTCCACTGAAACAGCCGATGCTGGTTCAGAGCAACTTCCTTTTTCCAGTTTGTTTCAACATGTGCTGTCCAAACTGAAATAGACGAGACAGTGGTGAGTGCGCGACCCCCCCCGAACAACCTTCAGAAAAAAAACACTCGCAGGAGATTAATCTTACTGCAGGAGTTTCTGTTTGAGGTTTCCTGTCTCGGACGGGAAGTTTGAAATCCTCCCTCTCTTCTCGCTCGCTATCACAATGATAGCGGTGAGCAAACTTGCGTTTCAAGGCTTCAGCAATGAGGGCAGCAGCATCCGCAGGCTCACTGGACTTTACTTTAATTTCACCTTCAGTGGGGTGTCTATCAAACATACAGAAATTTTGGGTTGTGTCAGTAAGTGAATCTGACTAATTCCCATAGTGTAATGTGTGAAAATCTTACCTCTTGACTGACCGCAGTTTGACCTTGCTCATATCTTTTAACACGTCAAGCATGTTTGGGATTTCTGCCGGCTTTGAATCCAAAATTGTCTGGCCGTCGCCCCTTTTCGCTTTACGCTCTTTTATTAAGTCAACGGCAGAAAATGTCCTCTGGAGACCTGGGGAAGGTGGTAGGGGAGGAGGAAGTGGCGGCGGTGGTGGGGGAGGCAGGGAGCCAGAAGGTGGAGGGGGTGGTGGAGGTGCTCCTGAGGCAGCAGCTGCGGTAAAACAAAGGAAAGAGGCAGTTATCCTTAATCTGTTTTGTACATCTTTGCTGCCATCTAGGGGAAGATGTGCGTTACTACAGAGGAAACGTAAAACTAAGAGGTCGAATAACAATAACAGTATTAAGGTACTGGTAATCACAATATTTTCTTAATTTTTTAATTCCTCTCTAGAATCCACCTAATATCCTGTGGGAGATTCTAAAGGTCAAGTGGGAGATTTATTTTTTTCCCTAATGGAACATAAACACTGTACAACACAAACATGGTGGTGGCAACATCATGTGCAGTGTGTGTGTGTCTCAGGGTAGCAGATCTTTGAATGTTTGAAAAGGAAGACAGGAGGGGAAAAAGATCTCTAGCTATAGACAGGAAATATTTGGCTTCAACCAAAGGATCCAAAAGAAAAGCAGCTTTAGAACAAAAAGGAGGCTTCTAGAGCGGTCGAGTCAAAGTTGGTGTATTCCATGCTGTGACTGCTTGTAAAGCTGCAGCTAAAAACTATCCTGCTGAAGGCGAATATCAATTATCATGGAACACTTTTATAGGATTTAGAGGACCGTGTGAGAGGTACCTGTCTGCGTGCCCCTTTCCTGAGCCAGCACAATCTGAGCGATTTGAGCCCTCAGTTTTGCCAGTTCCGTCTCCAGCACGCTGATCTTTTGTATGGCCTCATCACTGGCCACAGATGAAGCCTGGGGGTCCCTGGTCCCCTCGTGTAGGCTTGGTAGGGACCGCTGTCGAGGTAAAGGCTTCCTATGAGGATGAGGCTGGTGGGCTCGGAACACAAATCCCGCCTGCATCCCTGACCTGTTACAGATAGTCAGATTTTATTCCCCACAATAGCTCTGGACTGTTCTGTATGTAACTGTAGTTACATAGTATTCTGGTGTCACCTAGGGTTGCTAAAGTAGCCTTCATCATCCTTCTCATCCCTGTCTATCCAGGCAATGTCAGCCAGAGAGGCCACAAATCCATTTGTCCTCCTTTCACCAGTGAGGACACCAGGATCCTCATTGTATGGATAAAGCTGTCACAGAAAGAAAGAAAGAAAGGTTCAACATTTAGTCAAGAATTTCGGTGAACACACACCCACGGACATCATGTAACACTATTGCATTTAAAAACTAGGGTGGACCAGAAAAATGTGAAAGTCAAGAATAGTTAAGGAAGCTTTCTGTACAAACTGACCTAAAGCAGACATGCTGCATTCCTCAGAGTGAGCTAGGGAAACCGGAAACAGAGAAGGGAAAAAAACAAGCAACAGGGTAGAAGAAGAAAGAAAAGTTAAGAAAATTAAGTTTTCAAATACAACATTCCACCAAATTAAGGTAATAGGAGAGTGAATTATTAACCGTGTGCAGCTTTTTAGGTGCACATTCAGTGATCTGACCACAAGACAAATCTGCTCCGCCAATGAATCCCTCACTGTTTATATTTCATAATGTAAACAGTGTGTCAGGCAGAGGTGAGAAAGATGACCAGGGTTTGTCATGTGGGTGTGACAGGCAGACAAAGAGATTGGTGTAAATCCACTTGAATAACACACAGATTTATCCCTAAATACAAAAACAATACAAGGTGTTTCAGTGACAAAGCTACTGGTGGCAACTCCTCACCTGAAAATGCACCCTGGGGCAAGGTTTAAGAGGAAGACTTGTAGCTATTCTTCTCACAATACTTCTTGAAGAGCCGTAGGACTTGGCTGCTGTAAACGCCTGAAAAGAAGCCATCAAATACTGTAGATTACAATATGAATCCACTTCATTCTTGTCAAAATGATGTTTGAGTAACATCTACTTATTTCATATTCAGTATAAAAAAAATTTGAATTAACAAAGATAAAATACATTTTATATTAGTGTGCAACTATAATATTGAAAAATATGGAAGTTCACCATCTATCATGATTTTGACATACCAAGTCCATTTTGATTCGTGCATGGTTTTCACTCATTTTTGCAGATGTGGTTTAAACTGGTAGATGGACACATGTCCAAACATCCTCCCCAAATGGCCTCCTGTAAGAAACAAGTTTAAACACAATATTTATTACAAAAATCAATTCTAAAAACAATACCCTTTTGAAGATTGTGTAAATTCTGTCAAATCTGTGTTGGACATTCTTATTTACCGGTAGATAAAAAGTTTTCCCCAAATTTCCCTCAAAGTGAAATGAGCACCTGTCAAAATAAAACAATCAAATATTAGCATATTAAAAACGTAGACGTTTGTAGCTTTCCTATGCCTTTTTATGTACCTATCCAAAAATGTAGCCGCATTTTATAGGTAAAAACTCTTCACCTACATTGCTTTTCATAACTAACAAATGTTTTAATACGATCTATTACAGTGCCAGCTGTTAAAAAGAGGTCGGACTAGCTAACAAACGCTAACAACGACACTGTGCTCGTTAAAACGATCCCATTTGTAATAACGTGTCAAATAAACACAAAACTTCAGACATCAAATGCGCAACGATAAAAGTATCGATAAACATCAGAATAGTTATGTTTAACTTTAATAACTTACCAAAAGTGACGATGGCTGCTAGCTTAACTTTTTCCAACTTGCCAGTTGACGGATCCTGTAATAGGTGAATAACACGGGAAGACTCGGAAAACACATTTGAACCAATAGCGTCGCTGGGGATGCGGAAGTATTTGTGACTATGGGGTGCCGTGATTGGTTATTTATATGATTGACAGACAAAAGCACCAGTAAACTTTACCTCCAAAGGAAAGCCCGAAAATCAGTGGTTATTTTGTTAATCAATCAAATATTATCGTTCAATAATATGCTAGCATCCTGTGTGTGTTTGTTATACCTTCCTACATTTCCCGACGTGGCTAACCCTGAAAATCGGCTATGGGAATCTACATTGGGGCGTCCTGAATATTAAAACAGCTGTACCCATTGAGGTGCCACAGAACCCAAACAGTGTGCACAGCTGCTAGCTTACGCAGGAAAGCGGTGTAGGCCTAGGCTTTATTTTTTTGTTTTTCTTTCAAAGACAGAGTGGAAATATTTACGTTTTGGTTTCATTCCCGTTTCCTGCTTCGTGTAAATGACGTCAGCTGTTGGCGACTCATGATTTTGCCAAAAAGTGTCTAAAAGGTACGGTCAAGCTACGCTAGCTAGCCTAGCTTTACTATTAAAGAGTCTGTGTACCATAGGGCGTAATTCGAGGTGAGGTTGGGGGTCGAATAAAGTGTCTTTGATAAACCATGTATTTGTTAGCACCAAAACTACATTATAGCTACGTCGTAATGTAGTTTTTTTAAGG
Source organism: Pao palembangensis (assembly GCA_015343265.1). Classification (NCBI taxonomy): domain Eukaryota; kingdom Metazoa; phylum Chordata; class Actinopteri; order Tetraodontiformes; family Tetraodontidae; genus Pao; species Pao palembangensis. The sequence goes on from CM027086.1 coordinate 15,199,400, forward strand.
AAGCTGAATTTATTGTAAAATCCTTGAGACGCATACTATTTGCTTATGTAAATGCCGACACGGGGATTTAAATCAGTAACTATAGTAATTTACCGGTGAATTGTCAGCGCTACAGTTTGCTCAAATAATTCACAACGATTCCTTTTAATCATTTTCATTAACCTGATACTTTTTGTTAACATTGGTGCCTTTTATAATAATACAAGCACAAATGCTTTCAAGTATAGTAATTTGTAGCTTTACTTATAAATACTGTCATTATGTTGTAAAAAAATATTTAAGTAGTTGTTTGCCATCATAGAAAAGTAATCTAGCTTTTGTAAAATAACTGCCTCTGTAAATTAGTCAGATGGACCATTCTTTTGATAAATGCATTTTAAAATCTTATTTTTCAGTGATCAGGTTGGTTTGATGAACTTGATATCAACACAGGAGGCACCATGAGTGCAGAGATGGACGCGCTGACTGTGGTGAACCAACTGCGAGACCTCGCCGCAGACCCCCTGAATCGACGAGCCATTGTTGAAGACCAAGGTTGTTTGCCAGGCCTCATCCTGTTTTTAGATCACCCCAACCCGCAGGTCGTCTACTCTGCACTGCTGGTAAGGAAAATCAATCAATATGCATACAGATGCAGCTGAGATTTTATTTTGTCATTTATTTAAGATTTTGTTTGCTCAAATATTATGCCGCTTCTTTCTTGTAATTCTTCTAGTTAAAAGTTGTACCATATAACAAATTTGTTTCCAATTCTATTAGTAATATTTGCTTTTTTATGTGTCTTCTGTTATGTTTTATCCCCATGTTCAGCATTGTCAGCAGGCTTCAGTGACAACCTAAAGGCCATTTCACCCACCACTGTGTCAGAATCATGGCCCACGCTGACACATGGTGGCCTTTAAACAACAACTTATTTGAAAACACCTCAAACTGGTGACAGCTGCTGTCTGTTTTGCATTTTAAATGCAAAATATAGTCTTCAACAACTTTTATTCTCACAACTCCCTTTAGTTGTACTATGAGTTAACTTTATCGATTCACACCAACCGGATTCCAGTCAACTGTGACTCTGTCATCTTCATCCTTATAGTAAACTTTCCTGACAGTAGGTGGTGCTAGCCTGAGTAATCACACAGGAATCTGTAAACAGAGGAAGTGTGTGCTCACTGAATCACCTTACTGACTGACATTTGCCACAGACAGACCAGTGTGTACAGCACACGGTCCATGCCCTCTCTCATTTGCTGTCATTTTCCTTTGTTTCTTTTCTCTCCTCCTGATTCACTCAAACAAATGAGCCAATCAGATGTGCTCCAAACACATTAGTGTCAGGTTGGTGTGTACTTACCCTTCTTGTACTAAAGAACAAGTTCTTATGTGCATTATATTATAATTCCCCCAGTGCCCGGACCCACTCGTATTAAACACTCTTTTATTAGCCCAATAAATAAATGCTCTCTGTCCTCACAGGCCGTGCGCTACCTGGCAGAATGTCGAGCCAACAGGGAGAAGATGAAGAGCGAGCTCGGCATGATGCTGAGTTTGCAGAACGTCATACAAAAGCAAGTCCCTGTCAACACTGCATGCTAAACACGGCACACACACACACACGGTGCACTGTCTTTACGTAAACCTAGGATTTGCGCAGACATCGTGTGCCAGTCTGCATATTTTCCTGGCAAGATGGCAGTTTGAATGAGATTAAAGATGAATTAAAGCAACGGCAACCAGTTTAATTGCTGTCTCTGCATATCATAGATTTTACTTTAATGCGTCCTGCCAGCTCTCTGCACTTTCTTAATGTGCCAAGTTGCATGTTTTAAGAGATTCGATGAGGCTGTTGATTTGCAGTTGGCAGCTTTGTACACTGATTGCAACTTTTAAATATTGTGTGTAATTTTGTCATAGAAGGTAAAAAACGATGGTGATGTACCATATATCATGGGCTCCGCTGAAGGGAGGAGGCGTTGTGCCATGTCACACTTGAGGGCCTGTGACAGATTTGCTAAGTGACTGCAGTCTCTGCGTCATTATCATGCTAATAGGAACAGACCTGTTTTTGTCTCCTCCCCACCTCCATTTCTTTGACAAAACTCTCGTATGGTCTACACTTAGCCAGTCGCTTTAACTAGTCATGGTTGGAATTAAAAGAATCCCCGCAGCAACGTTAGCAGCTTCCCTACTAACAGATGAGTGGATGTGACTTTGGAAAGAGGTCGTTTGTAGCCAGACAAAGTGGGAACACATGTTTGACGGTGAGGCCCATCAGTGTTGCTGCACCAAGCAGGTGTCAACACCACACTAGATTCTCTGGCACATGAAGGACTGATTGTTTGGCAGGAGGAGTAGGAGTGTGCTGTACTGTCCTGACTGAGGAGCATCAGCCGGCATTATTAATCTGAACAAACCAAAAATATTCAAATTCAAATGTTGGGCAGGCGACTGCATAATCATCATCGCGGGAGTTTGTAAAAAATTGAAGCTCAGATTCATTAACTTCTATTTATCATTTATTGTATAAAGTAGATACATTTACTAGACACATTTATCACTATCCATGTCTGCACTTCAACCACATCTCAAAGATTATATCGCAGAAAAATTTGTGTCTCCTTAACGAATGTCTGTCTGTCACCGAAGGAACACGTCACCTGGGGAGACCAAATTGCTAGCCTCGGAGATCTACGAGATTTTGCAGGCAGCTGGTAACGAAGAAGCCGAGCGAGGCGAAGGGGAGGCCACCTCCTGCAAGCGTAAAGCTCATTTCTTTCTGGGCTCCAGCAACAAAAGGGCCAAAACTGTGGTGCTGCACATCGATGGACTGGATGACCCTGTAAGTGTTCTCCGCACCCATGCGTCGTTCTCGCCGTTCTCTCACGCCACATGGCCTTTGATTCACAACTCACCGTTCTCATATTTGAGCATGGGGCCCGCTGCTGTCGTTATCGCTGTGTGGTCAGAATGGCTTAAAGGTGTCTGTCTGGCACAGGACGGGAGGGTGGAGGGTCAGGTTGGAAATGTCAGCCATTGAACAGCAGGACGTTGAGATCGAACCTGAATGCTGCGCTGCAGGAAGCTGGCAACTAGCCAGATTACATTACAGTGGACAGACGGCCTCTGGTGGGCTGGAGCGCCATCAACCACAGAAACACACAATGTTACGGCAGCAGGAAACTCTTCTCACATAAACCTGATGTCTTTTCTATCTCAGAGCCGATTCTGGGTTTTCCTGTCTGCACATTTAACCGCTAACAATTCTGCACATTTAAACGCTCATTCTGCTTTTCATGCCTTGTAATCGTCCCCGTGTCTCTTGTTAGACTCGAAGGAGCCTCTGCGAAGAGGCGTTACTGAAGATTAGAGGAGTCATCAGCTTCACCTTCCAGATGGCTGTCAAGAGATGTGTTGTCAGGATTCGCTCTGACCTTAAAGCCGATGTAAGCCTCCCTCCAGATGCAGAAAAAACCTTTACGTTAATGCAATAACCTGGTGATGAAACCATCTTTGCCAGTGTGTGACATACTGCAGTTACACTTTCAGGAAAAGCATCTGTCTGCTTCTGAATTTATTCCAAAGAAATTAAGTTTCTGTATGACTTTTTGAGGGGGAAGAAAAAGCATAATTTCATTCAACAAAGTTGAATTTTTGTATTTTCGTAAAGGCACTTGGAACAGCAATCAACTCCACCAAAGTAATGACGGCTCAGCAGGTGGTGAGGACAGATGATGGAGAAGAGGTAAAAGCTCTAATTTTCTCCAATAACTAGCTGATCTGATGCTATTTACGTTGACATCGTCGCCTCAGTCTTGTTTTTTTTTTTTTGCCAAATATACACTAAAACCAGTTGTAATTATTTTTTGTAAAATGATATTTTAAATTTTTTTAAGTAAAATTAAAAAATATGCAAACAGACATGGTCTTAAATCGTCTTCGTTTGTAGTCATACATCTTATGGCCAGCAGGGGTCAGGCGAGGCTCAGAAATCTGATGAGACGGTTGGACAATGTCAACGAATTGCCTTTAAATAATTCTCAAAATATTTTCTTTTGTGGATGGATTAAAATTTTTCTAAAAAATATGGCTGTTTATACATTTTTTTTTTTTATTCCCCCACAGCTGATGGTACCCTTCCAGGAAGATTCAACGGCTGTGGTGGAGGAGAACACGGACATCCCAGACTACCTGCCCGAGGAGGAGAGTCCATCCCAGGAGCAGGACAAGGCTGTCACACGCATCGGCTCCGTCACAGAAGGCATGGGCTGGCTCAGCACGGCCGCCAACTTCCTGACACGCTCCTTTTACTGGTGACCACTTCCCGTTTTCCCCTCATGTGCTCCCCGTACCATCCAGCTGCAGCCTTAGCATCTGTCAGCCAGTCTGGGACTAATCCTTGGCTCATGGTTCTGAACTAGCCTAGATTCACGTGTGCGCAACAAGTGCTGGACTGCCAAATGGAACCTGCAATAACTAAATGTGCTTAGAGTAACTAATCTCGCTACTGGGCATATGTATATCCTTGCCACAAAAGTATCACACAAGGCAGAACAGGAAGACTTTGAAGCAGCTGAAACCAAATAACATTCTGGAAATGTGTTTCACTGAGCTGTAGATTTGACGTGCACAGGTGTTTTACGGCTGATGTTTAAACTGGGAGTATATTTGTGTGTGATTTTTGGTTGCTTTCTTTCCAGCTTTGATTTTCAGTTCACTGTTTTTATCAGATATTGTTCACGTTTATTATTTTTTATTATTTTCAGAACCCCTCCTGTCAGTTTTGTTAGCATGCATTGAGTCTTTGGTGCCAAGCTTGTCTGATGCCTAGATCTGTGATTATGTGTGCCTCCATTCAGGCTTCTTAGTTTCATATTTACCATTCAGATGATTTATAATGGTGTCATGTGCTTCCAGGACAGTCCTTAGTAGCATCTGTATTTTATCTTAGCAACACTAGCGTACCATTCAGCTGCTAGCTAACCAGTACTTACCCGTTGTGTTCTCATTAACCTTTTATCAAATGTTACCGGACCTCGCTGCTTTTGTTTGTTCCACAAACAAGGACACGTCTAGATGCAGAAAAGATCAAGCATGAGTTTTTACGTAGCGATGGTGAGTTTACTGACAGCTCCTTGTGGTATTTGCACAGACTTTAGGCTACCTCTGCTCTCTCACATCTGCATTAATCTGGTTTTAGTGGAAACCTACGCAGGCATGACACTTACTTCCTCTCTGAGTTTTCCAATTTCTTACTTTTTTGCCCATTACCGTAGCTTCCACTTGTTCTGTTTAAGTTAGCGCAGTCAGCAGTGTCCTTAAAGCAGACATCTCGGTACACGTTTGGTCACGCACAGTCCCAGGATCCTGGACAGAGGTCATTCATGGTTACACGTATGAACATTTTGTAAATAGTGCCTGACTCCCTCAAATCTTAAATCCTACATGTGAAGGAATTTTAATGTTTTTTCTTATCGATTACTATTTTTAAAGTCATGATTTCAGACACCTCTGCTCCCCCTCATCCCCATCATTATTTCATCTGACCTCCGAGTGTCATTAGGTGTTACTATATGTTACAATGCTGACCACGCCACTTGGATTTTTCCAGTGGTGCAGAAACGTCATGGTTGGTTGAGGTCAATTGAAGAAGGGCACAAAATGACCTGGATAAATCCGAGTGGATGGAAGCAACAAAAAAAAAAAAAAAAAACTATATATATATATATATATTTTTTTTTTTTTGTTAAATGTGGGGATCATAACAGAAAATTATGGAATGAATGTTTAGAATTTTCTTTAATCATTTGTCATCTTTTATGTTGAATAGTAGCTTCAATTGCAACTTGTTCTATTTAATAATTTCTCGGCTTGTCCTCATTTCTTAGAATTGTTGGTATGTTGAGAAAAGCGAGCATTTGCCATGAACCATCCGTACTCAGACTTCCAACTGTAATGCATCTTAAACCTGTAGATTACCATTCACTGTCAATGCAAATGATGGTTTTAAAAAAAAAAATGTCTGGGCCTATTTTTTTTTCCCCCCCAAGCTTGACATTCTGGTGAGGAATTCAGTATGATGGTCTTGACCTCATCGTCTCACCGTGACTGCGGACCTCACTTTGTCAAATCAAATCGCTCCAGTGTCCTGACAGCAGTGGGAAATCCAGTTCTTTACTGGTGCGTGACTGGGATGCCTCGGGGCGATTCAGAGGCCCACCCACCACCTCTTACTGCCTGGGAGGTGGTGAGCAGGCAGAAACAGCAGCCAGCCCCAGCTGGAGGCCCCGCAGCCACAGATGATGTCGGCTCGGATGAAACGCTGTGACGAGGCTGTGTGAATGATACCAGTGTGTGAATCTTAACATCTTACAGATTTGTCTTCTTGAGGTTCTAAAATCCAGAATGAGAGCAAATAGGCTGGTGATTGCAGCACAAAGGGCCTCAGATGTCAGACTATGCACAGATCAGCACTAGAGAGGGATGGTAAGCCAGCGAGGAGAATCCTGTGCTGGTCCAGAGTGGTCCGAGGGCCTGAAGATGACGCTGAATCTGCACTTCCATCTGGTCAGTCGCAGCCCGAATGGTCCTCATTATTAACCTCACTCACTCAGGACTACCCCCCCCCCCCCCTCACACACACACACACACCTGTCTGTGCACAACAAAACAAAAAGCCTGCTTTTTAATGGTTATATCATCCATCCCACCATTACGCAGAACACAGTCCTGCAAGCAGTCCTCCTTCCCCACTGCCATTATCAGCTTTGCATCACCTGTGTGTATTTGCATGGTTGATCTGCCCTGTGTGTGTGAGGGGAGGGAGTAGACACTGGTTAGTGTGTGTCATGGGCTCTTGAGGAATTTTATTAGAGGTCCAGCTCCCAGTCAATGGGATCAGCTGTAAATTTTGCTCTGAGTGCGACAGGAAATGATCTGACTCCGGCAATTTATGTCAAATAAGTTTCGAGGATGTGCGAGCGCGATGATCAGCGCCACCGGGGTGCAGCGATAACTCTTAACCGAGCCAGGATGGGCGGCTGAGGCGTCCGGCGAGGATTTAATTGAGACATTTTTCTTTATCCGGACCAAAGCGCCGCCGCGTTGTGTAACAACGCGTAATGTCTCTTTACGCGGGGGCGTGGTGGTCACGGACTTCCTATCTGGGCATCCAATTTGCTCCCCCAAAAAAAAGGAAGTGGGCAAAAACGCACGGCACAGGTGGAATGTCACGTGATTGTCGCGTGACACGTATTTTTACAACTTTATTGACACTTTTTTTTTTTTACAATTCACACAAGCCCACGTCTGCAGTTTGAAACATTTCATTCAAATGTGTCATTAAAAAAATATTATTACAGGAATATAGTTATGTTGATAAGACGTGATTGGGTTAAGGTAACGTTATATGGCTGCCACGGACCACGTTTACATCTTTAAACAGGAAGCAGTGGTGAGACAGGAAGTTTGTCAGCCATGCCTGCGAGCTGAGGAGATGAATGAGTCAAAGGAGGAGGAAGAATCAAGTCAAGTCAGGAAAATGTGCCAGAAATAACCTTTTCACAGATCTTTGCTTTTAGCTCACATGCAACTTCTACAGTTTAGAGCCAGAGGTGGACGCCTTCAACTGCAAAACCAGATAAGTCCATTTACCAACACTCTGTGGGATTCTCTCAGTGTCTACTAACATTTCAAAATGTTGTGGTCGCGTGCACACACAAACACGCTTTTTGACTCTTTCAAAACAACAGTAGTAATATACATTTTTGGAGCCTGTTAGAACAGTTAAAAAGTAAAGACATTATTAATAGAATTAGGAAAAATACTGTTGCATGAGCCACATAATTCATTAGATATGAATCTGGTGGATTCAGACTGCAGTAGATTTTTGTTGTGATTATTATTTTAACTGTTTAATATTGGAATTAGAAAGGAAAAGTTGAGTCTACTGTTGTCAGAGGTCAGATTTCTAGTGAGGGAATGAACTCTTTACTCCCAATTATGCTAAATCTGTGAAGTTAGCAGTATGCTAATTGTCAAATGTCTGTGATGAGCATCTGTCCTCTGTCTTCATGATGAAACCCTCTTCAGATGATTTGTGTTATTGTGAAACCCGTGATGTCGCAGGTTGTGTGAGGCCATCTCCCTGTATGCTCCTCCCCCCTGCGACAGCTTGCTTCGGGGGGGCCTTGATGAGATGCATGCACACACAGGCAGCTCATAATTGTGTCCATAGCTCATTATTGTCCCCTGGATGATTTGGATCTGCTGAGAGGGCGGCGGTGGCTGCGGCGAGGGTGCGGGGGTGAGGTTTCATCCTCTGACACCGCCACGTCCAACAACCATTTCAGGCGCTGATTGGTGGGATGAAATATTGCTGAGGAAAATTAAAAGGTCCCGGTGTCAAAATAATTCATGATATGCATTTCTTCCCGATCTTGATGAAACGGCTGATATCTGGATCAGAAGGATGATTAAAGCGATCAGGCTGCGGTTAAACTGTTTCGGCGGCGGGGGAGCGGTCTCCGTAGGTGTCAAGAGCTCTCAGGGTCAAGAAACAACAAGTGTGTGCGTGCGCGAGTGTGCGTCAACCTCCGCACCATTTAGACCTGTGATTTGAATATCCCTGTAATTGTCCCAAAACAGCTCATCTGTGGACCTGCCTGCCGCCATTAGGGTCCAACAATATGGTGTGACATTCAAATTCCGCTCAATGACAGGTTATTAGGAGCCCTGTGCAGCCTGTACGTAATTAAACACCGCAACATTGACCTCTTGGTTCAGTCATACAGTGCGACAAAAGGAGAACTGGAGGACTTTGGTTCAGGGAATGACTGAGAGGGTGGAAAACAGCGGCTGCAACAGGTAGTGGCGTAAGCTATCATTCAGTTCTCTCCTACACTGTTACAGAATGTGCACGTTGCCTGTATCTGTGGAACTGGGCCTGTTTCAAACCTGACAAAATGAAAAAAAAAAACAACAACTTTCATTTGTGTCTCTAAAAAGCCTATTCCTTAAGTCAGAAGCCCCCGCCGGTTCTCTAGAACAAGTAGATGCTGGCGATGAGCAATGGGCCCATCTGCTGTGGCCGCTCCTCCAACTGGTGTGTGATTATGATGTCTTCCACAAAGAATATCCTTAAATATACCTGAATCTGAATGGAAAAATAAAATCGCCTTTTCCGTGTTTAACAGACTCCTGATGGGTGTAAAAATAATTGTTCCCAACTTCACACGTGAGTCTTAACTGCGGGCCAGGGGCCTTTGTAATGGTGTTTTTGTGGCAGCGTTTCTGAACAGAAGGTCTCCCTTCCTCCACCGCTCTCCCTTTCTCTCCCTTCTATCTCTCTGGGCCCCCCTCCTTCCCCTCCCTTTCATAACGGTGGCAGATGGCTGCAGATGAATCCCTCATAATCGTGTCAGGACGGCTCCTCCGATCCCAATTCATCTCTTTAAACACATTTCATCAGACGGAGAATTACACAAAGATAAAGGCGGCCAGTGGACAACAAAAGCACACAAAGATTGTCCTTGCAAACAAGTGTTCTTCTCGGCGAACACCTCTTCATCATGTGTGCTCCAGTTATTGCTCCTCACTCCTGTGCAATCAACTCCAGGCCATTTCTCCCCCTTCAGCCTCTCACTCTTGCAGTCTTTATTTACGTTTTCCCCGACTGTTAATTGTCTCCATGCCCTGCTACTGTCCGCCCTTATTAAGCATAAATCTTTCTAACAAGCTCGGCTCTCTTCAGCAGAGACAGGTGTGTAAAATTCTCCCCTCTCCTCATCCACTCCTGGTTTCCCATGGCTGCTCCCCTTTGGAGATCTGATAATTTGCCGCAAAGTGAATTGTGCCTTTTATCTTTTTCCCGTCCCTCCCTCCTGCCGTGACCCCTCGGCGCCTCCCATCCGCGGGGCTGCCGTTAATTGTGGATCAGGTGAAGTTTGTCTCACCTCATTTCAGGGCCATGCTCTGCTAGGGCCATTCTCCCCACTCAAAGGCCACATCATTTCACAGCCCCCTACTTCTCATTAATCCCTCCTGAGTGGCTGCTCTCTGAGTTCCAGATCGCAGATTTGTTTTGCTCTTGTTTTCTGACTCGCTGCCCTCCCTGCCACATCCAGCAGCCCCCCTCTGCAGACACATTAACCCCTTCAGTGAGACCGCATCCAGCTCAGCAGGCTTGTTAATTTTTATTGTCCTATGATTCTGTTTATACTTAATCTGCTCCCACGTTTACAAAACCTGTAACATTTCTGGCATTAGATTTCTATCCGTCCTTGTATCGGGATGGAGTGCAACAGACAAATTCACCTTTCGTGGCATTTGTGCACGTCAACATGCACGTGTCAACTTTCCTTTTTGTCGATTCATAAATAATGCACGAGAAAAAGCTGATTATCTCATGAACATGAAATAACACTTTGCTAATTTATCGAAAACTTCTAATTACTTGCCATTTTTGCCAAGGCTGTATTAAATATTCATAAATATGTGATTATTTCTTTGATTCAACTGTCATTCAGCCTAATCTACTATTTTTGCTCAACAATAGTGGCTCCAAACAAAGACAACAACAAACAATATCGTATTCAGCAGCACTTAATTCATTTCGGACGCTTTTAATTTCAGTATCAGTCTTATGCTAATTGAGTATCTTTGTGGCTGTGAATGATTTTTGATTTTTTTCTTATCCGAAATTTGTTATTGACATTTCTGTTGGAAATGTATCTGGTATCTGTATATTTTATCAATCAGCATGAGCACAGAGTAAACTGGATGTCTGCAAATATAAATTTGGACCGTGAGAGTTATTGAATTGATATAATAGAGCAGGAAAACTCCATGAAAATGTGGCTGCAGCTTCATCTCTTTGCGAGGCAAACTCATAAATGCATTTGTTTACTTGGCTTCCATCCAGAACTAATCATTTCATTTTCCGTTCTGTAGCCTTGAAGTCATCTTTCTTTCCAGTTCATTTTCATTTGTTTCTCTGAATTTAAAAAAAACAGAGAGAGAGAGAGTGAAAGTCTGTAAATATCTCCTTGCATCTTTATAGCAGCAAACAGTTGTCTGTTGAAAATCCTCCGCCAAGTTCTTGGGATTCAGTACTCTGCTTCCTCCCATCTGGGGCGGCTTGATGAGGTCTCGTGCTGTCACCGCGTCTGTTGTCAAGGCTGCGCGTAACCTCAGATTTATGACTTTGTTATATCAGAATTAATTACAGATATTTCCTCCCAAAATGAGTGACGCTGACGAAAACGCTAAGAGCGGGCAATTTAGCTCTATTTGCGGATTAATTTGGGCCCACCTGTGATGCTTGGTCTGCTAAGTAGGTACATCAGTTTTAATTACAGACCTCCGCCAAGTGGGTTTAGTTAAATTACAGTATTAATTATAACATTTACCAAATATCAGTGACAAACACGTGAGGAGATGCGCTTCCCTCCAGCCTCCTGTTTCTCCAGACAATGCCTCGCGTTGTGTCCTCCAAGCAACCTTCACACAGGTGGATCTGATGGAAGAGGAAGCATCTCAATCCATCAAATTACCCCCATCTCCCAAAACCCTGATGCTCAAAGCTTTCATTTCACGGAGTGTCTTTTCACGCCTCGTACTTCCATTCAAGTATGCGTTGTAGTCACACAGTTGTTCCCGATTGAAGAAAACACGGAGACAAAAATCAAAGCGATCATCGGCGTTAGAAAGGGAAAATCAGGGGCTTCGGCTCACGTCGTTACCCCTTTCTCTCTGTCCGCGACATTAATCTCTCCGAGGATAATACGATTCATGCTCGGCTGCTCCTTCACCTGTCTGAGAGTGAAAAGGGCCATCTTTGACCCGCGGGATCATTTCAGATATTGAAGCATTAGCAGTCAGCTGAAGATATTAATCTTCTGCTTGTTTATATGAAGAAACCATGGAAACGAGAGGAGCACTAGCAGATAATGATTAGAGTGTCAATGTTGCTTCTGAAACCAGAAGTTATCTGCACTGCTGAGAAAATGACACAGAAACCTGCATGTGACCTCACAGGACCTCCATCCTCCTTCAATAACACTGTTGGCATGGTTAGCTAGAGTTAGCAGAGGAGGGAAGAACACGAAAGCAGACAAAGTCTCTTCACACTGAAGTCTTGGACAACAGGACTGTAAGTTCAGCCAGAAAATTAGACTGAAATAAAACCAAAATGGACTGAATGTGACCATCTTTTCCATCCAGCTATTCATCTGCCTTAACCGGATAACTCAGGCAATCCAAGTTAGCTTATGTAGCTTATCCCTTAACTTTAACAAAACACCGCTGCTTTAATAAAGTGCATATTTGGTGATTTCCAGAACCTTCTCAAGGAAAAGAGACACAAGTGGCGTTCAGGTGTCTAAGCCAGAGCTGAACAGTGTCCAGGACTGCAACTGTGGAGAGAAGGACCTCATTTAGCCTTTGGCTGGTGTCCTCTTTCACTGAAGTACTACATTAATCATAATCACACAACACCATTAGGCTGTGTCATTCTGTTAAAGAAATCACATTATCCTACATTTCATTAATTAAAATCAAACTCAGTCTGTCCAGTGTGAGGAGCATCTCTGAGAAGAGCGTGTCAGTGGGCGAGGAAAGGGGGGGGGATGGAGGGATGGAGGGCAGGATGTTCACACCTCCACTCAGGGAAATCAAGGAAACAGATTCAGGCCCTTGAAAAGTTTGCTATGCCTCCAACTGCTGAATTTGAATAAAATTAGATCTTTATTACTTGGTTCAACAATAACAAGTGCTGATCAGGAGCTAATCAATAAATTCAGACAAACCGAGGCTGTCTGGAAGATGTCAGGGTTTCATCAGTCTCTCCTCAGTGTCTTTTTTTTTGTAATTTGTTCAGTCAATTTATCTTTAAAGATATTTCTGTATGTGTTTACGGCACATTCCAGGCCTCTCCCTCCCTCCATCTGGCCGTCTCTCCGCGGCTCCGTCTCTCCTCTCCGGGTCTGATTAGCATGTGTAGTGTACGTCCCGTCACGCTGTAGTGTTGACCTGTGCTGTCATCTCCCTGATTACCTCCCTGATTCCCTTTCCTTGTCTGGTAATGTGCAATCAATCATAATCAATTAGCCAAAATGTTGAATCATTAAAACCATTATCATTAATTAAAACAATTATCACTTTCTGCCAATGCGTCATTAGCAGTGTTGTCTAACGTGGCTGCTGCACAACACCGTCTTGGTGTTTCTGCTTTTTCTGAATCTTTTTTTCCTGATGATGATGTGTGCAAACAATTGCTGATTACTTTTGATGACAACATTTCGCTGATATTCATATCTGGGGAAAACTAACGAACACAGAAGTTTCCTGGCTGTTTCTGCAGGGAAATGGGAGCTAAGCTATGTGACGCTTGAGCGCAAACGCTTTCCTTCCACCTTCCAGACTGGAGCGGCGTCTGTCTTTAAAGGACAGTGCAGAGAGGAGATGGTAATGATGTGTAAACATCCAAGGAAGCTGGCGCGCTTGTCTAAAGATGTCCTGAGGGGGGTTAAAGGAAAGATTCAGACATGCAGCTCTGATTTCAGGCCGCCTCACTTCTGCTCGGCTGTGGAGACCTGGAACAGACCTGTCACCCCCCACACCCCAGCTACTCTTGAAAATTTCCTTGAAAATGGCCTGTGTAGCCCAAAGGCTCTTTTCCCTTCTCTGGCACTGTGGCGGAGCATCGCTCTCAGCCGCCTGCAGAAAGCAGGCGTCTCATTGAGGTCACGCCACCCCAGTGAAGTGTGAGTCCGAAGGAAATGGGCCTGAACATTGCACAGTATCCCCAGTCAGAGCTCCATTAGGCCGGCCGCTTCTCGCTCGTGGATGGATGTCCGTGATTAGTCAGAGCACAAAGGCTGTCCGCTGTGCTCCGTGTCCTCCTCTGAGGGTCTTTTACCTCCTTCGGAACCATCGTACAAATAAAACCGGACCAAAGATGCACAGATTTTAAACAAATACCACTCTGAGCACCACCGTCTGGCAAAAGGAGGATTCCAGCAGAGAGGAACCACAGAAAACAGGCTGCAAGACAGGAGGGGTCTCAGACCATGTGGCACGCTCTCTTCCTCCCACTAGAGGAACCCCCACCTCTTCCCTCAGTCCTCCAGTGGAGCTCATCCACACCACCTGACTGGATTATTCACAAATGCTCTTCAGGAATTGATATAACCGCATCTCATTAAGGCTCATGATCTGTGACAGGAAGCAAAAGCAGGACAGGAAGTAGTCACCCACGACTTATGTATGACTTAAGCATCTATACATCATGTCTATACTCATTAAGATTAATACTCATTCTATACTATACTCTATACTCGTTAAGATTTCAGATCTGAAACCAAGCCTCTTCCTTCATGACTTCTTCCTCCTTGTGCTGAAGGGCCCTTTTTTTCGGCATGAGAGTGAAAGAGACAGGCTGGTCTGCCTGTCATGCCATAAAGGATGCAGTCAGAGAGAGCAGACATGATTTCATGGCTAATGATTCCCGCGCTAATATCGGTGTGGGCTGCAGAGGGGATAACCAAGTTGAGCTGTCTTAGCTCAAATGATTCAATTAGGCCAGCTGTCCCTATTTGTCATGGCTCAACTGGCTTCTAGATTACCTTTCCAGAGTGTGCACGTGTGTCCACACCAAACTTCCCACCTCAACAGTTTCTGAAAAAAAAAAAAAAAAAATGGGTGAAGGCAAAAAACAGGAGCAGTGGAGGAGAAAAATGAAACAAAGAATGCAATAATAACCACATTATCCACTTAAAGGCCGAGGCCAATTACGCAGATAAATGTGAGCGTTGTGTTGCCGAGCAGCACGAGAGATGCTTTTACGGAAATGTGAGCGCCGTCTGTGACGTGAAGGTCAAGAGAAGTGCAGCTAGACGGACATCTGTTAAAAGCTCCATTCTGCAGCCGTAAAACGGAAGTGAGCGAGTCCAGGCTGGGTGCCGCCGCACCTTCCCCTCCGCAGGCGCGTGATTAAGCGCGTTAAGTATTAAATTCAAAGAAGCGTCGGAGTCATTAGCGTTGATTGAGTTGATGACTTCGAGGGCGACGTCTTCCTCCTCTTACTTTAGTGTATTAAACATAACATTTGTGTCAACTAACCTCATCGGATCTAATTAACACAATTGTCAGTTTTAGGTCGGCAGAGGATCAGCTCGGCAAAACACCCCATTTATTAATGCTAATTCTGTTAGCATCGACGCTGCTCTGTTTATACACGAAGAGGCAGTACAAAAGAGAACAAACGTGTCTTTAAGCTCGATTAGATGCGTCCTTGCGCGATTCAGAATTATTCTGTGGGTCGTGTGCTCACTGTTTATGCAACCGTGAAAACAACTGTTTTTCACTTCCTCGGCCTCCTGCAGGGAGACTTCTGCAGTTTAACAGCGTAATAGATGTTCTTCTACTGCACTGCTTGAAAGGCAAGATAATAACGACGCTCGGTGTGCGTCATCATAAATGCCTTGATTGGTCAGAAATAAGGAAATTTGCGATCTTGTGTTTGAAATCCCCCAGAGTTCTGACCAATGATGTCTGCAGATTGAAATATGTGCACGCAGCCGTGCATTTGGGGGCGACTGCAGACCTGCGTTTGTTAGTTCACTCATTTTATTAGCTAACACGAGCTGATTGGAGCTCGGCGAGGGCGGCCTCCCCCCCCCTCCACCCCCCCCGAGCTGTCAGATCTCTGTCTGGGGTCAAAGTTATTACAATGATTGAGAAAAGGAGCCTTTGCAGCATAAAAACACCATCGGAAAGGACTTAAAAGGCCACAGTGGTGCAAACCGAGTTCGCACATTTGTTTTCATTAAAGCGATTCTTCTCCGTTTTGTCAGTTTTGCTACAAAATGGCTGCACAGTAAGTGGAGGGATGAAAGGAGTGGAAATCTCCAGGGGTCAGAGAACTGATACAGTCAACAGCAGGACTTTGTGTTGCAGGGGCTCTTGTTAGCTGGAGAAGACTGTCGGCTAGTGGTTCTCCCCAGATTAATAGTCCAAAATTTCCCCGACTTTTTAAACTTTAGTTTAAAGATGAGGCAAAAATGTAGGATTTTTAGATATGAAATAAACCGAACATATGCTGTCATAAATTTGCTTTTACCATTCTGGAATAAATTGACTAACACCCAGATTCTGAGGGCCAGGCGATGCAGGACGTCATTACTGCCTTATCTTTAGAGATTGAGCGAGGTGTCGTTGACACTTCTGCTGCATGCAGGCAGCAGCTGAGCTGTGAGATGTCCTGGCACACAGCATGCTATTCATGGCCAGAGCTCAGTAGCCAAACACCCGGAATCTTTACATTTTAATTACAGGAATGTTCGCCACAACATATCATGCTTTCAGTTGGATTTGAATCTAATTTGTTTTTGAGGACAATCTTTAAAACGCTTTAGGGAAGCATGCTTATTACTAATATTATTACTATGTTAATACAAATATTCTTGACTGCCCTCTGGTGGTGGCCTGCTGTATTAGGTAGGGCAAAGAAGGTCAAATGTCTTAATTGAGAGTGAAAAGCTCAGAAATTCCTATTGAATCATCACTGTATACACTCTGATACTTTTTTGCAATATTTTTCATAATTTTTGTAATTTATGATACAGTAATGCTTTTTTATGATTTTATGATAATTCCTTAAAATTAAAGGAGAAAAAAAAGGTTTCAGGGTATGGATGTTGCTATTTTGCATTGGTGGCATGAGTTTTATGCAGAAAAATTAAAAATGAGATCTATTTGAAATGAGATCAATTAAAAAATTTGCTACAGCCGTCATCCATTTTGATTTCAAAGCCGGGGAGAAAACTCTCCGGACATAAAGTACAACAAATAATTTACTTGTTACAGATTTTCGTACATGCAAATGCTACCTGATGGTTATTTTTACTCTGGATCTTTTTGGAAAATGGTTAATGGACGAATACATCTAATAAGACATGCTAGGTCTGACCTTTTATTAAAGCCAGTGGAGTCGCCTCCTGCTGGCCATTACATTGAATGCAAGTTTCAATGTAGTACTGCTGCAGATATTCCTTTTTTTCTAGTTTTCAGCGAGGGGCAGGGACTAGGTCTCTGCAAACCTCTTCCCTGCCCCTTTCACCCCTCCTCTTCTCCTCTATGTGTACCTGCACTGCATCATGGGTGCAGCTGAGGCCATGCCAAAACCCAATTTGGAGCATGGCCAGCACTTCATTGGAAAGTAATGGTTTTCACTGAGCTGAGTTATGACCAGCTGTTTGCAGACAGTCTGTGACACACTGATGGAGCCGAACACCGTATGCTGCTTTCCAAATCAAATGATACAAGGAGTGTGACAGTGTGGAGAAACATCTGTCATTAGCAATTTTCAGCACGCTCCGCTAATCCCGGACAAAATACGCCTAATGAAGTTACGGCAGAAAACTTCAAATATTGTCAGTGCAACAAGGCCACAAGAAGCTGGTGCCCACCAAAGTCTGTAATCTGATTCATTTTTACAAAGGAGGGTGGATAATTACTTTTGATCATTGTTTTAAAATGCAAATCAAAATTTCCTTTCATCTGGGAACAAAAAACCAGAGATATCAAGGACGGCAGGGTTGATGGCTGTTTCCTCAGAGGTGTCAGGTCCTTCGCTGCACTTCAGAGGTGGAATTTCTGTGGGCACAAACGCTTTGATGGCGCTCTTAATTCGACCATCCAGTCCCACGTAAGATCAGCGATGCTAACTGGGAAACCGAAAACGGTCAGCTTTGCTGCTTTCCTGCCTGGGTGTGTGTACAGGAGGTCCCACCCTGAAAAATCTAGATTAAATAAAACATTAGGCTGGAGTGAGGATTATTTCAGTTGAAATTTGGCCTCTATGTCTAGAAAAAACAAGTATTTAGACACTGCTGCGAGGAGGTTTTGTGGCAGCCATTTCTGCTGAAAGTGGTCGTCTCCTCCAGAACAGTTGTTCGAGTGAGAAGTGTTAGAGACGGGTGGGCGTCTGGACCCAAGTATGCTGATCAAACACGAGGCTTGTGTCTATCTGGCAGCCGTCTCCTGGCAGCAGAAGGGCCATAAACCCGGCTGCGTTAATTCTGCCGTAATTATCATGGGTGCCACATGTTATGCAGGATGTCCTACCGCTGCAGAGCCACTCAGAAGTTTGCAGTCAAATCTTTCCGCGCTGCTTAAATCCGCGGCAGACGAGGGGACGCGGAGGGTGACAGTTGGCCATTGTGATTAGAGAGGGCTGCTCCTGGAGTCCTGCCCCACATCTCATTTCCTGTCGCGGCCCTTTGTAATGATGTGTTTTATGTGGCGCATGTTGGTGAATAACTGGCTGCACTGAGATGACAATTATCACCCGTAATGCCCCGAGGGAGGGGGCAAGCCTCTCTCAGGAATGACATTAACCATAAATATGCAAAATGGCTGCTGTCTTTACTGCCTCCTATTTCACAAACAGGTTTTGTTATGATTTCAGGTTGCTCTTTAACTGCATGATGGCTAAAATGTGTCTATTTTAAAATAAATTACACATTTAAAGACAAATAATCTTTAGGTGCTATAGGCACATTAAAAGTTTAGGGTCACATATGAGGATGTACAAACTAAAGCAAAAGAAGAGAGTAAATGGTTAAAATCTGACATTTAATCAGTTACACGGGGAATCATGATTCTGTAACGTTACCCATCACTCTTGGCCTCGGTTGTTGTCAGAGTTAATAAGAGGTCCTCTTCACTGCCTCATCGAGAGCCTGGTATCCCCAGGAGAGCCATAGCCGCCCCTCTCAGCATGCCCGGGATGTGCTTTGGCAGTGCTGCACGCTTTAGCACCCTTACAGTCGCACTCCCAATCAACGCAGAAGGCTTTGTGCGCCTTCCATCTTGACCTTCTCCCACTCCTGCGCTTCTGTCATCCATCTGCCACCTTTCTGCTGTCCTGCGGTTCTGACACGATTACCCTGCAAGCTGCACATAGTAATCACGTCCGTAGCTGTAATGGTGGATCCGTCCTGTCTCTCGTCGGTACTGATTCTTGCGCGGTAACATCTCATCGCGTCTGTCAGTTTAGCTGATGTCTCCCGCCTAAATCTGCTGCCACTGATTTGCGAGTGTAATGGCTGATTATAGCACGGCCGACGGATGCATTTTATCAAAAATTAAAGCACAATTAAACATTTCATCTCTGCTAATTACTGGCCGTGGATTTGGCACAATGACCACGCGCTGTAGGAAATCAGCAACCATAACACATTTTAATGGGACACAGCTGTCTTGCAGCTTGGTAATATTTGCACAGGGCACCAGAACTGTAATTTATGAGTCTGGAAGATGGAGGAAACCAGCACCAGCCTAAACGCCAGAGGACATTTCAAACTTCTGCTCGGTGTTGAGGTTCAGGTTTGTTGATGCTGTCTGTGCCATTTTCCTCATAGAAAATGGCACAGACAGCATCAGTGAATGTAACACTGAGGTATTCAATAATGATCATTGTTTTTTTTTTTTTTTCGTTTGCGAGCGCTGGACAGACTTGATGGGTTCATGCTAAAGTAATCAGCCCTAGTATCCACTTGTGCCAAGACATAAGCCTGGGAAATTCACCAAAATGTGGGAACAGCTTGGGAACAGATTGATGCGGAAGGGTGCAAAAGGCTGAGAGTGAGCGTACGCCTGTGCTGAAACGCTGTGTGTGTGTGTGTGTGTGTGTGTGTGTGTGTGTGTGCGCGCGCGCACGCGCGTGTGTGTGAGTGATCTCGGCGCTTATTCCAAGACAAACAAGAGGATGCCTTTTCTAAATAACTTTGCTCCGCGGTGCTCTGGTGGTATGTCTCCAGTGGGGTCCAGCCTAGCTTTTTCAATTATATGAAGCTTCGGGCACCAGATCGGCGCTGAACCGAATGGCTTTTTGTGAGGAAGGATGATTTTAGCCTCTTTTCCTATGACACTTTCTGACTTTTGCACCACGCTCATCACAAACTTCCTACTTCCTGCAGGCGGTTGGAGGTTAAACTGACTGCTGCTTCGGGGTGACGCCTTCAATCTGCGACAGCCCTGCGAGTGCCGGGCGCTCGCGGCACGCTCAGTGAAACCGCACCGATCATTGCTTGGGTCCCGTTCAGGTGCTCAGCACATTACGCCCCACCCCCGAAGGCCTGGTTGACCTTCTTTAGCGTTATTATGGCGATAATTATATGATATGTCCTATGAAAACGCTGCCTTTTGGTAAATCAAACATGGCTGCTATTTGCATTTTCAGGTTGCTCTGTCTCCGCCTGACCAAATCCATGCCACAGACTGTGACCGCAGAATGTTTTTTGTCTGCCCCGAGCAGAAACGTGACCACAGACTGGCGTGGAGTGTGTCACTTTGCGCACTTTGCTGGAGACTGATGGGGTGGGGGGGCTTACCCTCCCAGATAACCGGCTGTTGTCCTAAAAGTGCAGCACATTGCCGAATGGCCCCAGGACAGAAAATCAGAAGGGCAGCAGAGTACACGCGGCATCCATGATGCTTTATAAATGGATGTTGATATCAACCTCCCCTTCCGATCAGTGGGAGCGGCTTGCTGGGTTTTCAGGACTTACACAAAGGAATCGTGATTTTGATTCGGCGGAAATGCTAAAGTGAGCCATTATTTATGCAGTGGAGTGTTGCTTCATTCATTAGGTCAGCTATGCGCCTGAATGGTGCATCTTTGCTGAGGGAATCCAAACATTAGATTAGATGTAATTGAGAGAAATGAAGCCGTGCTTCCAGCGGTTAAGCCTCTTGCATTAAAGCGTGCGCCGAAATGCTCTTTGTTAATCTCTGAACTGTGGGATATTACCTCTCATGAAGAGCCTGGTAAACGCTCATTAAGGCATTACACCGCAAATGCCCCAGTAATTATGATTTCCATTTTTGCCCTTTAGAAAATCATCACAGTTTACCAAATGGTGAGCGGCGTTAAAGCGAGCAAACTTCAGTGTTCTAAGGGAGCGTGGTAAATGTGCAGTGACGTTATACATGTCCGTTTTTAATCCCAAACATACTTCTCACCCTCCTGGTCATGTGGTACATATGTCAAGGAAGGGGACAACGGCCTCCTGCCAATGTCTCATACCAAGATGAATCTGCTTGAATCAGACTTATGCATGAAAGGACATTTGCGTGCACACAGACACACACACACACTCTGTTGCATGCTGCATGCTCAGATTATTGATTATGCCAGTTTCCAGGACTGTGCATGCAAGAGCAATCTCTTCAGAAGTGTTTGTTTCGACTTATCAGTCGGCTCGTGCAGCGTGTGTCCGTAATCCTCGGCTTGACCCATCAAATCACGATGTCAAGTGGGTTGCCAAGACAACAACCAACACCTATCCCCTGTCAGCACTTTGCCACATGCCACAGTCTCCCATTATTCATGATTAGAAACAGGTGTTGGCGTGTATATCCCGTTGTATGAACGCAAATATCGTGCCCTGAGAGTGTGTGTGTGTGTGTCCTGAGCCAGTGACAGCTGAGGAAGAGGACTGTATTTGTGGAGGAACAGCATGGCTGCAGAGAGGAGAGGAGATCCTGAGGGAGGCCTAATGGTTCCACTCCTTCCTGCACAGAGATAAAGACTCATAATAAGCGTGTATGCTCACCATCTGGCCCTGTGCATGTGGCCCTTATGGAGGCGAAAGCAGCACAATCTGTAAACGATCAGGAGCCATGGCGCTCCCTCCAGAGAGGCCGCCATGCAATCAAGGTGACAGATGGCGGCACCACTGCTGTGGCCTCATGGAGGAGATCAAAATCACCTTCAATAAACTCTGACTGGAATGGGCACAGGACCCCTCAAAAAGTCAGTTTGTCAGTCAAACTGTGGCAGCTTGCTGAAACAGGGGGGGCGCGCAGCGGTCTGACCGTCCGCCGCCTGATTTCCATATTTTCCGTCTGACTGAGCCTGAACTGTGATCTTTCTCCAGTTGTCCTCCCGACTCGTGTCGGCGTGGGCGAGCTGACTGCCAGGACTAGCAATGCTATTGGGGGAAAATTGACAAACATGATGGCGCTAATGTGGGGCAATAGGAGCGGATGGTGGCAGGGAGACATTAAATAAGCGACTGGTGCTCTATACAGGACCCCCATGATTTGCCTCTCTCTGTGTATTAATTACACGTTTACACACATGCAACCTGCATGAAAATGGTGAGCATGGAGCATATCATATACAGTAATAGCTGTAGATGTATTCAAGTGTGCCTGCTGAATTACCATCCTTTTTTCTTCCCCCTAACATCTGATGGAGCAGCATGGTCCATCCTCCGCATGAATCTGACTGTCCTGAGCATGAAAGCTGAAATGCTTGGGAATGCTATTTCACACATCCCCTTCATCTGAGGCGCAGCTTCTGTCAGCGATGTGAGAAAAACAGCCTGACTCTCCAAGCCATTTTTTTCCCCCTTTTTTTTCTGTGCAACAGTGCAAAAGGTCAAAATTGCAACGCCATCTGTTCAATAAAACGCGTCTGAGGAGAGAGAGAGAGAGACCCGCTTTCAAGGATGCCCCGACTGGACATGATTCTTGTTTTTGAAGTCTCGGACACAAGGTGCAGAATGACCCTTTAAAAGGGCGTTGTCCTTTTAAAGCTGGGTCGTGCAAAATCAAGCGGAATCACAAACTTATCGCTTAATTTCCTCTCTGCTCACATTCTCCGTGTTATAATTTCAGATGCAGGCTCCTCTATGGTACGTTTTATATCTCGGTTCAGACTCTTGCCTGTCGTCACTCAGTAGTTCTAATGAAATGAGAGGTTCTAAGTACTTTCAGGGACAATCGATCCCATCTCCATCATGGAAAACCCTCCACTCACTTAGTTAATTGCAACACGAGTCTGATTCATTGGTTAAATCCCAGTGTGGTCTGGCCTTTTACCCCCGCTGTTTTATAGGGGTGTGTTGGAATGCCCTTACACACTTTTAAACATTTGTGTAAAAATTAAATATGTGCAACTAATAATTAGATCAATTACTCTAATTACTATCATAAGTGGGAGTGAAAACAGTAAAGAGGCTTTTAGGTTCATCACTGGAGTGTGCCGTCTTTGACCTCCCTCTTAAATCCCTGACCACAGGCCAGCAAATTGCACTTAGGAAATCAGGCCTCTGATACAGTTTTTCACTGTGAACCTGATGTTTAAAATGTCTGACATCAACATTGTTTTTACTATTTTTACAATCCCGTTGGTTGTTTGGACAAGCGGCTTCCTGGGTCACGTCAGCAGAGTCGGCGTGCAGCACCAGGAGAAACCTGCTGCGTGGGGGTGAGTAATGCAGTGAGTTCAGAGCATGTGGAGTTGTGTATGCTGCTGTCCTCTCCGTCCCATCTGACTGACAGGTGTCAGGCCTGTCATGGCTTCCCAGGCGCTCGGAGGATGAGATGTGGGGGGACAGGGAGAGATGGGAGCCGGTGAGTGTGGAGGGAGAGTCTGTCATTCCAGTCAGACTCTTCTGCTCCTGACACACACCCTCACCCGCACAATTTGTCCATTGGCATCAGCAGTTGACTGACAAAGCGAACTGCTCAGCTTCAGACAGGTCCATTTCCAGACTGAGGGCGTGGCTGCGTCCTGCCGGTGCTTGAACAGCGTCGTTGCAGCATCAGCATGTTTAGCGACAATCCGATGTTGCAGCGTAAGCATGTGGCTTGGTGTGTGCGTGTGTGAGTGTGTGCGCGCTGCGTCGCTCCCTTTCCACTCCCTCGCTCCCTGAGCTATAGCCGTCAATGTGGTGACCGCTTTCCAAAAACTTGATTTCACAAATGGAAAAACAGCATCTGCTTTCCTACAGGCTTCGCATATGGCGGCTATTGCAGCTCCTATGAACTGAAGCAGGTACGGAAGGCAGGGGGCTGGACCCTGGGGGGACGGGAACAGAGGGCCTGGCCCCGGGGACGCTGTCGGGTCACTCTGCAGCGAGACCCACGCTGTCCCGAGCCAGATGAACCTGCATATGAAATGAGGCCACCAAGAGGGAGGGAGGCAGAGAACAAGAACGCGGGGGAGGCGGAGGGCCAATATGCGTGACAATGCCACATGCACGTCTGTGTACGAGCCACATTAGTTCCTATCTTTTTCACCATATATGGGAGATAAGACATTTTCCTGAATTCAGAATTGTGTTCTGAATTCTATATCACTTTTCTCTCTCTCTCTCTCTCTCTCTCTCTCTCTCTCTCTCTCTCTCTCTCTCTTTCACTAGACATTCAGGTGGATTCGCAGGCACAAACACAAACGCACACATACACGCAAATTAGGGATTAGCTCGGTTCTTTCATCACCGATCTCCACCTGTAGGCAAACCCGGGGTGGAAATGTGTAATGATTGCTAATTGGCTTATTAGTATGAAAACAGCGCGGCTCTTTTTTTATGTGCTTGAAGGGCTAAATTACCAGGAAACAAACAAGCAGAAGGGGAACGTGCAAATAAAGATGTTTCTCACGAGCATCTGTGGATACAGCTGCCGTGCACTCCGACTGTCCTGCTCTCTGTTTTCTGTCTCAAACAGATGCAGCCAGACAGCCGTCCTGTGAGGCTGATCTGTGAAAGGGTTGTAATTGAGGGATCCAGTCGTTTATGACGCCAGCTCAGGTCATTTGTTTTGTCCAATGTGTGGGAACGTCTGGGTTTCTGATTACATTATGGCTGGTATATCCCCTAGTGATGATGGTAAAGGAAAAAAATACTTACTTAATCCTTTCTGAAGCGTCCCCAGAGAGGTGTGTTTACCTCTGCAGCCTTTTGCACAAATCAGCTTTTCCTATCGGGCTAAATGCTCTCAGGAGACAAGGTTTAACACAGGACACGATCCTCAGAGTAGATAAATGTCACAAGCCGGACCCCAGTCTTGTGGGCTGGTAAGGGGGTGGGGGGTGAACAGACAGACAGCTTGGGCCCCAAGAGATGAAAGGTGCCCACAGCTTTACTGACATTTTAATCATAAACGGTTAGCGGTGAGTCTGCCTGTTTGTAGGCAGAAATGCCGTTTGACTTTTCATCGGTGCCCATTGAATATACGCATCTATTGAAACGCAGACCTCACTGACATATAATTTACCTTCCGTCATTTTGAATGAGCTTGTTGAGAGCTTCCATTTAATGCTCATGTCTTCACACATTCTGCCTCTGGTTTGATAGCAATATGACAGAGGAGTAGCTTTGGTTAATTAGTTGGAATTTTGTCACAAATCTCATGGACATGCATGTCAGACGAGGTCAAACAGCAGGTCTGCTTGCACACTGGCTGTAATGCTAAAGTTATTATTAACTATAACATGTTAAACAGCTTTCATATATTCTATTGTAACTGAGAGATGCTAATGATGTTGTTTTGCTTTCTTGAACTAGCTTATGGTTTTGAGGGTCAAATAGGCCATAATTGATAATGTTGTACTTGCTGTGATCTATATCAGGAACATCCCACAGCAGATATAGGATCACTGTAGGTACAATTTAACTTTAACGGTGCTCATTTTCCTTTATGTCTGAACCTTACCTTAGGTTATCTCTGTTAATCCAATCCCTCCCTGAGGATTGTAATGGTTGGTGAATTTTATGCACTGTAGAATTAAAAAAAATTGTTATGTTTTAATTGTTCATTTTGCATGCTTTAATCTGAGTCACAGTTTTCCTCTCTGAGCACTTCTGCAGCTAATTGCTCAACACACTCCACTGAGCTTTAAAGACGCTGTCACAGACCTTTCTGCAAACATTAAAGCATGATAATGGAAGGAGAAGGAACTAAAACAGTCAGTCGACCAATTACAGGTAGATGGGGAGATGCTTAATTTGTGTTTTTTGTGATTTAAATTGTTATTTATTGATGGCCCTTATGGGTCGTACCAAGCTGACCTGGCCTAAGGTAGACTTTTATACAGTATATAGTCAAACTGTGTTTTATTCAACCTAAAATACGGAAATAAAAAATAATTTACCCAGAATAAAAAGATAACTTTTTTATTTATATTTTCTGTGTATTTAAAAGAAGATCATATAAAAATCTGTCTCGTATAATTCATCTCATCTATTTTAATCTCTTAAATGATGACACAGGTGAGCTCTGAACCCTCGACTTTGGCTTCTGGGGTCTTTTTTTCTGCCGTCATGTATCCTCCCTGGCTTGGTAAATTTCAATCCATGGGATATTTATTCAAGCCAACCTCCAACCCTATTACAGCTACTGCCCATCTGCTGCCGCTGCCACTGGGAGACCTCCTAAAGGTTACTCATTTACATATGGGTGAGGAGAAGGGTGGGGGGGTGCACTGATATCAGAGCTTCAATCAATCAGCGCTTCATTATTTGTCCGGTGTAAAAATCCCAGTCGTTGATCGAAACTCATTCTTGACTGCCTTGTTGCAGTTTTGTAAATGTTTTACAAGATTTCCACGAAAGAGTGACTGGAGAAAAAAAAAATCCATTTCCTCTGATAACTGATGGTAGCGTGCCTGAAACTGATTTATTATTGTGATCATTAGCCATATGGCACAGGCTGCTTCACCCCTCCTAACATTCTGAACATATGACGAGAGCTAGGTCATGCTAATCTTTGTCATAAACAGTACTTGCTACTAAACATAAAAAAACCCAAAAAATAATCATCCAAAAAGAGCTAAAAAATGTTTTAACCACACTGAGTTAAAATGGCCACATGGTTTGCTTTACCATCAACGGCTTATTCTTGTCAACACTGTGCCAAACCGCCCTTGAACGCACCATCTCCAGACGTGACCTGGTAAAGTCCACTTTAGTCTGGACTCTGATAGACTTTAATCTGAATATTCTGTTCATCTGCTGACGAAAACCTGGAAGATATGGGGGGATGATAGGAAAATATTAATGATCTTACAGGGGCTGCTTTGTTAGATGTTCAGTTTCTCATCAGGATTTACAAGCATACATGAAACTTTATTAAAGAAATCCCCTACAGTGAGCTTCTACTCTCAATCATTTTCTCAGAAATGTGTCCCCTTAAGTCTCCTCCAGCAATTAAACCATGGAATGAAAACCTCAGAAGTTGCCTAAATATAATTGTTTGCATGTGGCCGAGCGAGGTTTACATTATTATCTTTGTCTGGTAATAATTGCCTGGTTCTTACCGTTGGCTCCAGGCCGTGTTGTATTAAATTGTAATCTCCGACGCCATTTCCTGACACAAACTTGATGTGTCACTGTGATCGTTGTGGAGGAGATGACGTGACAGAGCTAGTTTTGGGGCCTGACAGATAGTTGGCGGGTTAAAGCTCCCCTGTTGGGCGCTGTGCTGCCACAGGACAGTCACCTGTCAACTCAGGTGAAGGCTCATCATAGCTGATGACTGGGGGCAGCAGAGTGGATATAATGGGATGTGCAGACTGACGCAGACGCACTGAAGACTCCCTTTGTCTGTGGGCGCAGGAGTACACCTTCATCCAGTCGAATATGAAGACTTGAGGTTTGAGCATCTGGAAATTGCAACAAGAAAAGGCATCATGGTTAAAACAATGACCATTTAGTGCTTATCGAGAGCCAATTAATCACTTAAGTGAGATGTGTAGTTGCATTTTATTTAAAATAATTAAAAAAAAATGTATATGTGTAAAGAAAAGAAGCATTGTTTGATTGGCTCTCACACCAGTTATTGCTGCAAATCTTGATTCTTCTCCACCAAACTGTTTGTCTCCTCTTGGGTCAGATTTAATCACCGTGCTGTCAAAAATAGGGGACTTGTTAATTAATTTGACCTCCTTGAGATATCAGACGTGATCACCCTCAACCCTTTTCAGATTAGGAACAGCAAAAACAACATGGTGGTCAACAAGATTCCTCCGGGCGGAAGCGAGTATTTATTCAGCATGTGGTTTATTTCTGATTACAGGCTCAATTAGGGAAGCTTTAATTCTCTAAATGACTTTTTAAGTAGTGCCTCTGCTCTGAATGACCCTGCAGAGTGACGGGCCATTCCAATCCCCTTTACACAAGAGGAAACTGCATCTATTGCAGCCTCCGGTCAGTTAGTTGTAAGCAGAGGGGACTGAAATCACAAGGGGATTTTTTTGTTTGTTTTATTTTGTAGATTAAAGATAAAAGAGCTGTGAACAAATAAACGGTGGTAAATGTTGATGAAATAATGACATGATTGTGCCATTTGTTACCACTTTTTCTTAATTATGGAGACAAAACCTGAAAAGGATCAGGATCTGGTCAGTAATTATGCGCAGTATCAGGAGCCCTGACAGCGTCCCCGCTTGCCGTTTATCCTGGTCTTTTCTGGCCAACTGGGTGACAGATACTCTGCCTGCTTCCCCACCCAAACTCCCGGTCCCATCTGCTCACAGAGAGGCACAACATTTGTCAGAGTAGACTAGATAATGGCTCTGGCACCCTTATTATAATCTCAGCATAATCTTCATTTGTCCACTTCTGGCATCAGGACACTTCTGAGTTTGGTGAATCGGTCTGGACTTGAAGTGTCCTTGGTCCTTTTTCATTAGCTCCACTCTGGGTGTTTTAGGAGGCAATCTCCAAAACTCTAAAAGAATAATAGCTCAGTCTTATTCTGAGTGTAAATAACATGAAAGTTTGATCAATTTCCCAAATATGACCAGAAAGAACACACTTCACATGAGCACCCCTGCTAGTCTGGGTTGGTATTGCAAGAGAGGTTTACTTTTGAGTGTAATGCTATTTTAATTACTGTTATTACACTTATGGCCACTAGATAGCGCTAAACTCAGTACAGCTTCTCATTTTCTTCACATAAATAGACAATGCATTCACCAAACCTGTATGTCCTCTCTTCATTAAGGTTGTAACACTCGGTTGAACAGCGCTCCCCCTGTATGTGGGTCACAGACACCATTCCCAGCTGTGCAGCTCAGTCAGCTGTGCCTTTCGCCATGCCCACCAACATCTGCTCCACAAAAACAATATCCAGCTTTTAGCACTCAAATGGAGGTTACACCATATGCCAGCAAGCCACTTAGTTTCTGCCAGGGGAGCCGGGCCTGGCTGCATTTGACGAGAACGATTTCCCGTCCCCTTTATGCAATCCTTATTTGCCCTTATGTTCTAATCCAAGTTGGACTTCTTTTTTATACATATTCTTTATTCTGTTTGTTTTTTTTTTTGGTGTAAAGCCTGTCTTGCACTGTTCTCTCCCCGCTCGGGCTGTCGGCCAGCGTGCATCTGCTCAAGGTGCTTTGGCAGTGTCACCTATTGCATATTAATGCACTTCCTAAACAAGTTTCCCTGCAAGGCCTGTCACCAGGTAACTAAGGTGATTTAGGGTGCAGCTCTGTTCAAAAACTTCTTGTTTTTTAACAGATTTCTCTGAAAGCTACTCAGTCATTTAAGAGCAATTAGGAGTGGAGATCTGGGTGGTGCTGGCTGAAGTGCTGTCCACCACAATGAAAGGAGATAATGGATTTTTAATTAAATATGGGAACCAAAGGTCCCAAAATGGAGCTTACGGCTAATCAAGCAGTCACCATTTGGTGACTCTGTGGCCTTGGATCTGTCCTCTTCTTGCATTTCTCTGCAGCTGGTGTAAAATCGCCATTAAGTGTAAAAGAGAAAAATGAGGATTTAAACAGGCGCGACGTAGGACGAATGACGCAAGTGTGAAATCATTATTCGGAAGGTGTTATGTTGTCTGGTGACATTCGCAAAATCCCCAGCTGGTGTTCTGTTTTTTTAGTTTTCTCCTTGAATACATGCCAGTTAGTTGCATTATTGTATCATTTTTCATAAAGCAGACAAAACACAGATGTTTTCACGTATAAACTGCCGCACAAACACGTCGTCCTGGTGACGAGTGCGTTCATCCTGTGCAGGCTCCTGTCCTTGCTCGCTCTGTTGGGAGGAGGAGGGGGGCGGAGGAGCTCTGGGATGGTAGGTCGGGGCTGCCTTCGCAGGTCATGGTTTTAATTTGGGAGGGACAAGCACGGGACAGCAGCGAGTGAGTGTGTGTGTGTCAGCGGTGACGTTTGTGAATCCTGATGAGGGTCTGTTCAGCTTTTAATTACTGTCTGCCGTCACTGCTCATGCTTTTCTGCAGAAACCTAAAATAATAATCAGCCTTTCTTGGCCAGACAAAGAGTTTTGAGTATCGTTACCAGCTGGTTGAACTTAAAATGATCACTAAAAGGCTATGCTGGCAGCAAGGACGTACATTTTTACTCCTGAAAGCTGCTTTGTAACATAGCAACATACTGCATTTCCCCAAGTTGTTTATGCCCACCTCTAGCTTGTGTGTTTATTAATCGGATTGCTATTTTCTGTCCAAATTCACACTTTTTCCTGTTTGTCACATTCATTTGATTAAACCGCATTCATCTCCGAGTCACTGGATATGCCGGCGCGTTTGGCAGTGGCGGCAGATTTCTGTCAGCGTCTATCTTTGAACACCTCCCACATCATGTTCTGGGGGAGGCGATTTGATTCTCCTGCCAATAGGGGTGCAGTCCAACAACAAATGGCACCGGATAGAGGGGCCGGACCAGGGCACAAGGATGGGTCTCCAGTCTGCGGGCCCTCACCGGGCATTAGTTTGCTTCGAAGACGAGTTCCGACTTGCAGCGAGTTGTGGGTTGTGTGTACTTCCTCTGTCAGTCAGAGGAGGGCAGTGCTTAAATGGAAACCAAGCAGAAGCTGTTGGTGTGTGTGTGAGAAGGTGCTGTGTGTATGGCTCCCTCACAGATCAGTAAGAACGTGCGGTCTGCTATTATCAGCAGTGTGTAACATGCTGCTGGACGTCTCTATTGTGCAGTACTTTACAGTAAGTAACACGGACAAACTAGCACAGAGATTATGCTAATGATGACAGTGATTATGCTAATTTGACTTTAGCAGGCCAGCTCAGCGGTGCTGAGCATGCATGATTATTAAGTGGATCACAAGACGTTAGATCACATAATAGTTAAGATATGCTTGTGGTCATAAGAAATGTCTGTCACATTCAGATCAGAAAAAAACTGTTTCACTCTTTCATTATTGCCAAATGTTTCTGAATTCACATCTAAAATACTTGCTCATATTTTGAATAATGCTTAAAGACTTTGCTTGTAATCTCTTCAGTGTATCCCAGGTTAAACTGGAGCCTGACGTGTCACCTGTCACACCTCTGTTCCGGCTGCACCTTTTCTGAGGTCACAGCGGGCCTGCAGGAAACAAACGCGCCCAGTCGACGTCCACATCTGACACGTCGCCGAGGCCCGTCACCAAACTTTTGATCCCAATCGTTTGAAAAGCCTAGATGTGGATGTAATATTGAACGTCCAGATGGTTTCTGAGTAGAGACAGACGTGCAATGGCTTGCCGTTTATCTTTAATTCATATCTACGAAGCCATGCTCGCTGCATCGTTAGGCCCCCGCCGCCGAGCGCTGGGAGATGTGCAGCTAATTTAATATGGGGGAACAAACAAACTAAGTTTAGTCAGTGTCACTTTGGCTGGCACTGCAGCTAATCTGTGTGAACAGTGTTGTGTATGATATAGTGCAACACAGTCAATGTTTTCTCCGACAATTGGGAATGACTTTTTGGGGTGTGTTGCCAAGAGCTTGACGCTGATGCTCAGAAACCCAGAATGGTTCACGCCTCAGTGCTTCAGAGCTACCGCTAAGCTCTTTTTAATGACATGACACTCATTATTAGTGTGGTTGACTTGGTCTTTTACCTGTATCGGCCCTGTTCAAGCATTATCAGCTCACTTGGAGTTTAAGAAGTATCAACATACACTTAAAACTAGCTTGCAGCTGATAGATCTGATAGTGGAGAACAAAGGGCTCGGCAGAGGAAGCGTTTCGCAGGGTTGCCCCGGGTGAAAAGCCGACTGTCCTCTGTCCTTGGGGCATTGTTTTACCGTATGGGTCTGTGCGACAGCAGGGCTGATAAAACATTCAGTGCACCGGACACCCTCATCTGCTCTCAATTATGATGCAGATGTGCTTGCATGTGCCATGGCACTGTGACTGACATGATTTGAGAGCCTCAGCTATGGAACAGCAGGATGAGGCACGTCATCGTGACCAAACCAGTTCCACGTGTCGTTTATCTGTGAATTAAGGGATGGAGAAAAAGAATGCTGATGTATGCCTGTTTGAGCCAGTGTCAGTGAGGTATGCAAACCATCAGATGCTAATATGGTGAACTGTCAGCTTTGCAGAGGACAGTTGGCATCCCAAAGTCAGTGCATCTGCTTTTCAGACAAACTGACAAATGTATGTTAATGTGTTGGCAGGATTTAAAAAGCGAAACACGGAAGCCCATCTTCTCAGATCAGTCATGTGTCACAAAGTCTCTCCCCTCTCCTCCGTGGGGCCGGCGATGACCCCAATAATTAAGCAACAATTTTAAAATGCATTTCTAATTTTCTACCAGACTGACAAAAACCCTCCCTTGAATAGGGGAGACTCTTGGGCTTCCACTAAACTGGTCATGAATGCACAAACCATCTGTTTTTCTGGACGTTTGTCAGTGGGAGTGTGGTGGCGGCAGCTGTCGGAGTGGCCCCGGCTTGAATGATGGAGCTGGCCACCTTTGTTTCTCTCGGCGGCGGCGGTGGCGGCTTTGTGAGCGCTGACTCGTGCGCTCACGCCACCCCGCACTCCAATAAGGTGGGAGATGTTGTTGGCCCACTGGCGTACCGAGTCAGGATGGCTCAGTTGGAGTGGACTCGGAGAGAGCTGGAGGAAATGAAATGTAGTAGAAATGAATGAGAGAGCGGACAGCAGGGATGTGGAGTTAAAGAGGGTGCAAGGTGTACGGCTGGTGGGTGCATTGTGCCGCTGAATGAGGATCTGGGGCATTGTGTGCCAGCCAATCTGTAGCTCAGTGGGTGAGGTTGTCAGGAGCCGGAGCCAAGGACGAGGGCCAGAGGGCCAGGAGAGAAAGGTGAGGGCAGCCAGCAGGACAGAGGAGGGTGAAAGAATGAGGGGAAAATGTGGAAAAATGTGCAGCTTTGCTTGGCTTTTATGGCAGGAAAAGGCTGGATTTGGATGAGAACAGCAAGGGTGATGTATGAGGATGCATAGAGGTCATTACCTATTTAAAAAACAATGATTTGTCATATACAATATGTCTTTTTATTCAGCATTTCCCTATTTAAAAGAGAAAAGCTTTTTTTTCCCCCTTGTACAATAGTTTAGGACGGATATTTCTCATCATAAATGCTCAACCTGAGCACCTGAAGCAAAGAAAACTATTTTTTACATGAAACAGTTAGACTTTTGAAGAATCACCCATACTGTACTGACTCCATATAAATTAGCATAATAAAAACCACAGAGATAATATTTCACCGTTAATCACTTTCTGCTTTGTTCGCCTGTTGTCACATACATTAAGGTGATTCTGTCCTACATTTTGGTCCCGTGTCCTGATAGGGTCTTCTTAAAATATTGGCACTGAAGGTGTCCCCTGTGTGGGTCACACTGTAACCTAAATGCATACATTATCCTGGCTGGTGCACTTGACCCGGAAGAGAGAGGTTGTGCTTTTCTTTCGTGGTAAGGGGCTGTGATACTCAGTCCAGTCCATAGGGGTGTGTGTGTGTGTGTGTGTGTGTGTGTGTCTGTCTGAGGGGTGTGTGGGGAGGATCAGATCCGCTGTGTGTTTTGATTCGCCTGACAGTGTGGGGAAACATGTCCCCAGTTGCAGCAAAAGGTGCGGAGAAACAGGTTTTCAGAGAATTCTTTTGGCTCTTTTTTTGAGAAGCGGCGAGGGTCCGTTCATTGTGTCCCAAATGGAAGCTTATTCTGCGTGATTTGCTGTTTAGTCACAGTCATATTGTTTGTGTGCACAGAAAGACGTCCTCACTTTTTGGAGGAGTTGCGTGCATTATAATAGGACATCTAAAGTGAACTTTAATTTAATTTGCTGCCAGAGTTTGAAAGCCAAGAGGGTTATTTTTTATTATTTATGTCAAAGTACAACAAAGTCTGGATGGAATTATTCCAATTCCATCCAGACTCCTGTGTGTAATGGCTCCTTTTATTGTGTCTCATGGCCTGGTAATGTGAGCTGGTGGAGGTTATGGTGGGGAAGCTCAGCAGCAAGCAGTTGTGCTCTCTCACACGCCAGCCTGAGCACGGCGTTTTTTTTTTTTGTTTTTTTTTTCTGTAGCCCCGGGGGCAGGCAGGCACCCAGCGTTAGCACTGCCCGTGCGGCCCCTCCCCATCTGCGTGTCACGAGTCAAATCTCGTTAGGCTTGACGGCTCTCTGATGTGGACAAATTGTCACTAAGGGGGGACCTGGAGACTGAGAAACAAGGGCTTCTTGGAGGGGAGACATGTCCTTAAAAAGCTACCTCCCAAACGGCTGGTGGAGGGTCCTTCTTGCTTGGATTTTTTGTGTTTTTCTTTATTATATTCAGCTCCTGCGCAGTCTTATTTATGATGGTCCGGTTACATATGAAAAGTTAAACATGCATAATCATTTATTTCCATGGCAAGAAAGCACGCTGGCCGTTCCTTCCACGCTCAGTCGAGTTGTTTGGATCAAGCCCGCCAATAGACTCCCAAGCACTCTTTCATGATCTCACACTTTTTAACCTCGAGGGCCACAATGAGCCAGCTTAGGTGACAGAGCGGCCCCCTCTTTAAGGGCTAACGGGCCAAGAGGGGCCAAGCGTTAACACCAGCCTTTCAGAGCAGGCTGGAGAAGCATATGGAGCTCTAAATAAAATTCAGATCAAGCACAATGATAGCCGGGCTCGTCTTTGTGTTCACAGGCCGCGGCGGTGAAAAGGGGCGGAGTAGAAAGTCAGGTCGCCATAATGAGCTGGCGAAAGCGCGAACGAATGAATGTATGGGCCTTTAAACTGGCGTACTCTGGATTCTGAGGGAAAATTGGATCAGCTGTGTTATTGTCAGGGCCAAACAAGTCCCAACAGCTGGCTTCACTGGACTCCAATCATCTGCTGAGTTCTGCTCCTGATCAATGACGGCGACAGTTGACAGATTTTCCAAGCTCGCGGCCATTGTGGGCGGCCGATGACCTGAAAGCGCCCGCGCGCTGCAGCAATGAATAAGAAGTTTAAAGCTAATAAATAAAGCCCCCGGAAGCCGTTCGAGTGTGTGCAAATGGTCGCCTGTCGCAGTGGAAATGTCGCGGGGGTGTTTCTCTTTCCCTTTCCCTTTCTCTCCCCTCCCTCTTTTTTTCACACTTGCAGAATCTGCGGCCTTTGAAGGACTTGTGAAGCCGAAGGCGTCCCGTTGCTCAATCAAACAGATTAAGTCAGTCAGACAAGCAGCGATCTGTCCCATTCAATAAAGTTACTTTTGTCATGCCGGATCTCAGAGGGCCTCATATATGCATAACACCAGGCTCGGACATGTCACGTTTTTATCACACTGTGCTCTCACTTGTACTTGGAACATGGAGGCATCTGCATTTCTGTACTTTTACAGCATTTCTTTATCGAAATCTTGATTTATTTGTGACCATTGCTAATTGTTTTTGCATGCTAATTGTTAACCTACTTAAGAGTACTTTTAATAAATGTAACCTTGTTTTAGTGAGACTCTGACCCATTTTGGATTTTTGGAATTTGTAGTACATCTAAAGCACCGGTGACCCAGTAATGAGGACATCTGTTTTCATATGGTCCTTGACACATAGCACCAGAAATTTGATGTCATCCTGTCCAAACTGGTACAAGGCTGGCAGACGGCGGGGCATTCCGTGATTGGTTCTGACAGGCCAGTGACAGCTTCGGAGGTGAGGAGGGTGCATGACAAAGGGCAAGCAGAGGATGAGGGGGAAATGGCGTCAGGCTGGAGGTCTGAATGCCTGTCTGTCTGTCGTCTCTCACCACAGCCCTTTCATAAACTTCACCAGTCCCCAGCACCACACTCCTATTAACACTCCAGCTAAATAGGCGAACGATTTTACCTCTGCACCACTGTTTGCTCAACTGTGTTGTTAGATTTCTGCCAAATATGAGCATAAAACTGATCATTTCCACCTTTTGGAGTTTAAAACAAAGCTGCTCGTCCAACATAGCTGCTAATGCATTTTCACACACTTTCTGAATACTTTAGTGTGTCTGTTGTGAGCTCAGAAGGCAAACTGGATGCATGTGTTCTCCTCATGTGGCCAGTCTCCAGTGTGACCTTGCATTAGTGCATATGCTCACAGCAGGGTCACCGGCTGAGGGCATGATCTGTCAGCTTTTGTTTGTGAAAGGCAGACAGCACAAGCCTGTAAGATAACATATTTCATGCAATTAGTGGTCTGCTGCCCGGCATTGCAATTTCACTTCACACACAGTAAACAACAGTTTTCAGCATTGGTCTGGATTTTTTTTTTTTTTATGGCCTATAATTTTACAACAAAGGGAATTTGCGCAAGTGTGTTATAAATATGCAAATGTGTACCTTTTTATGGTTGCAGATACAGAAAAAATGCAGTTGTTTGCATTAGGTGCAGATGCACATGAATAATATTTAAATTTAAGAGGCAAAATAATTAAAAAGCACTGATTAATTAATAGACTTAAAAGTTACAAATCAACAACCATCATTTCATAAATATGTCTTCTGTATATATGTAGTTATATTAGTTTTACGTAATCTATCATTTATGAATTTTATATAACCTAGCATGCTAATGCTAACTACAATATCTGCAAATGTTGGATCTGCGTTCTCCCTGTGTAGATTTTATTCTTTTTGCATTATTGAGATGATTTAGATATGATAGCTTGACAGAGACTGTCATCGCAGAGTTGACGGGGGCTCTGACGAGCGGCGCCCTCTGACAGCAGCTCTATGAGCCTTGGTAACCAGCCTTTTTCCTGGGAGGTGTTTACTGTCACTGCGCGTTGTGGGTGCCTGGCAGCGGCGTTT
This sequence comes from Pao palembangensis, assembly GCA_015343265.1. Lineage (NCBI taxonomy): Eukaryota > Metazoa > Chordata > Actinopteri > Tetraodontiformes > Tetraodontidae > Pao > Pao palembangensis. The sequence continues at coordinate 15,236,237 of CM027086.1, forward strand.
CTCCAGGCTGTCAATCTCCGCAGACACTAACCTGCCATGTTAGATTTGACCTCCACAGGGGTGATTACTGTCTCTGAGCTGCGGAGGAGTCCGTAATATTCCCTCGGCTTTGTGGGGAAACCTGGGAGGAACTAGACGGGCCGGGACGTTCCATTTAGCACGTTCAGATCAGGCCCAAATTCCAAAGAACATAGATGAATCCTCAGAATAATTCCAAGCTCTTGTCTAGTGTGTGATCAGGAAATCAACACTTCTCCTTTCTACTATTCTTGTATTCCCAAAGGAGTTTATGTCACTCTCCAAGAATACACAGTACGTGTTACAGAAATGTCTGGTGTGTGTTGCAGCGCTGCATATTCTAGTATCTGCGGAGCACAAACGAGTTTTGGACGACGCCACTGGCTGTGAGTTCGATGCACTAAGTGTGTGGGAGGCCTCAGATAATGCTTGTTAATTAATGGTTTCTCATTATGACTTTGCAATTGCAACAATTCCGTGGGGAATTTGGAGTAGTGAGGAATGCTGGGGTACTTCAAGGGGTCATTCAAGGCAGCGAGGAAATGAGGACAGCACCGTCTCATGTTTGACTCGTGTTTGACTCGTCCAAGTATTAATAGGAGTCAAACTCTCTAAATTACTTAAAAATCCCAGTTGGAGGCCAGCTCAGGCTGTAACCATTGTGTTGCTCTATCGGCCTAGTACACAAATTCACAGCTTCCTCCCTCTCACAGTCGCATAAAACCTCTGGTTACGGCTCATGTTCTGTTTAGCCCTCAGTAGAAATGCATCATTGCTTCCTGGTGTTTTTCTGAGCATGAAAATTATAATATGGAACAAAGATTAGAGCGAAATTATTGACGCTCCGCTATAGGGTTAAGGGAGGGGAAGCAAAGACCCCAAGTCCCCCGGAATAATGATAACACATTAGGCTGCGAGGGCGCCGGTATTATTGCTGTACATTATGTATGTTCCATTTATACTAGCTCGCACGGCCCAACTGCTGCTGACGGATAGGTCATTACTTCCTGCACCGATGAACACTTATCAGGCCCCACTGCTGTTTATGGCCAGAATGAAGAACACTTGTCAGTCAAGGTCACTGCTCTGTGTGTCCTCTTTAATAGTCTCTTTTTTTACAGTTGTTGAACTTTGTGTGCTGGCTCAGCCCCCCCACCCCCAACCTCCCCTTTCAGGTGGCGACAGAAGTGTTAGCACCGTTTAATACGCGGACATCCGTCTTTCTGGCTTTTGGCGATCGTGCTGACCATCGGACAGTCTGCAGCGGCTCCACTGGTCTGCGTGAACAAGTAGCATCAGAGCGTTTGCAACTTAGCCTAATAAAGCTGGGGCTGTTTTTTTTTTTCCTGTTTTACGTCTGCATCAGTGCATCTCACTCCATACCCGCGCGTGTGTGGGGGTGTATATGATAAGTCCGGGTGACAGGATCTTTAGAGCCTGCAGTAACTGCAGGGCCAATGCTAATGCATGGCTTGTTGCGTTACACCAGCTAGTGCTGAACTCGGTCTATGGTGCAGCGCCGCGTTTGGCCCTGGGACAAAACCAAAAATCGCTCGCCTTGGATTATCTTATCCTCGAGCGTTCAATATTCGTCTTTGCCGCACGAGTCGTATGCTTTTATCTTGTAGCACTATAGGCTTCTGCAGGCAAACAAACAGGCCACACGCTGCTGATGGGGCGAGCTTGCCCCATGGTTACTGTCCATGTTGCTTTGTGTTAAGTGTTTTTTCTGTACTTGCTTTTCCAAACACCTTGTTTGCAAGTAGAATGGTTAAAAAAAACAATACAACAATCCAAACACCAAGATGAGTAAAGGAGGAAACCCTTCTGTTCTCTATTTTCTCATGGCTTAATCTGTGCTCTCGTAAATATGGGTGACGGTTTATAAGACACCTCTTTTGCGTAACTCAACCGGCGTTTACCCCCAAAAAAAGCCCTCTAGATTCTAGCCCGCTGCTGTAAAAGTGAACAGTTTCCCGTTTCCCTGCTTTGACGCAGCGCTGACAGGAGTCACTTTTGATCCACTCGGGAGGATGAAACTGGGATCCATCAGATTTCGGCCCCTCCCCAGGCTCCATCTTTGTAGACATCGGGGGCTGTCATTGCTCTGCGGCCTGTGATGTGGGTGATGTTCAGCTGATATGACGGCTGCTGGCCAGCAGACGCAATCCCCAGCGAGCTGGCAATATTTCTTCAGGTGAAGTGACGAGATGCGTAAATGGATTGTCCGTGAAAATATCATCGACACTGACTTGAGCGTGCCGTGATTTTTCAGATTTATATGCTAAGATTTATCATTTCCATAATAGCATTTTCCACTTTTTTCTCAGCATCCTTAAATATTTTATTTTCAGCACTAACCGTCTAAAATGCTCTAAAAGCCCCTAATTCTGAATGGCTTACCTGATTTGACAAGATGGAGGATATGTTGCAGTGTTTTGGGCCTACACTGTGCACCGCGGGAGCCCGCAGGGTGCATGTTTAGTGTTTCCTGGATTAGACACCTTGGTACGGCCTGTGGAGAGATGTTCATTGTTGGCTGTTCACACAATCTGCCCGCTACAGCTGAGCTGCCCTCTGCCAACAGGCCCGGAGACAGGACGGACAGATTTAGACCCATGTGTCACACTTCTCCACTGGGGCTCCTTTTTTATGTGTGTTTTAGGAGATTTGTGTTTAGACATTAGATATTTTTTTAAGAATGTTTTGCCTCCTGAATGTACCTAAAGAAGTGAGCCCTGATTGGTCCTTTGACCAAACGATTCTATTAGCTATGCTAACACGCGCACATGCATATGGGTTTTATTTTTCTGTATCTTCGTGTGCTGTGACGTGATGTAGCTTGTTAATTTATAATCTGGCGGATCTCAGATTTCAAGATCTATTGTTCCACCCCGCGTGTGCGCACGCACAGACGCACACAAACACGATGACATGCTCATCTGTCACTTGCTAATCTGCCACAGGCTGCGGCCTTGGCACAAAGACGTTCTCCGAGTGGAGTGACGATGCTCGGAGCCAAGATTCACCCAGTCAAAAAACGTTTTCAAATGCCGGAATCGACATATGCGAGGCGTTGATACGCGGCGAAATGATAGCGGAGGAACCGCGGACGCGCGTCATGGCAGCCGCTTCTAGTTTTCTGACAGTTGCAAAAGCTCAGACATTTACTTGACTGGAAAATCTTGAATATTAAATAAAGTCTTGATCGGCAACACTTGCTTCGTCTAAAGAATCTCTGTAAAAGAGCCACGGCGCCACTAACGGGACGCCACGTGTGGATGTGGTCACAAAAGCTTGTTTGTCTAAGCAGGAGAGCTGTAAGTAGGCATTATTCTCATTATTTTGCATCTGCATTCGTTCAAGAAACAGCTGTTACGTCTTGAGCGGGATGCGAAGTGGCAGGGCCTGGAGATGTTCTCGTTCGAGTAGCTAAGTTAGCTGTGACATGATGGCTCCTGGCAGAGTTTTGTGCTGAACTCCACATCTGTGACAACTGTCAACGCCGCTGACCAGTCCTTCCTCTGCCCCTTTCTCTCTTTCTCCTCCATGTTTACATCTTTCCATCCTCCATCTTTCCCTGCCTTCCAGGTTTGGGGGGCAGGGGGAGGGTTCGAACCGACCTCAGAAAAGAAAAAGTGGGGAAAAAAGGGAACTTCTGATGCCACCAGATCAGTTTCTTCTGCCAGAACCCATCTCCATCACTGCCACATCAGCTGGTACCAAGGTCACGGGGTCATCTGAACATCTGGCCTCGGAGGTCAGTGGGTAGCATCTGTTTGTGGACCTCGCCACGTTCAGTCACTCTAACAACACCCCCCCCACCAAGAAAAATGCTATTATCGCTTCGATTTCCAAATGTCAATATTAAATCCGATCACCCAAACTAAAAACACTCTAGTAGAAATCTACATGTCTGAAGTGTTAGAGGGGCAAAATACATAAAAAGTCTTTAGTCTGGTGTTTAGATTTAGAACCAATCAAATAAATAAAACATGTCAGATTACATAGAATACAAAATCCAAATCATTAAAATTCCCTTTTAATCTTATTTATTAAGTTCATGTTGATTTGATCTAAAAGTATATCTTTTATCTCTTATCTTTTTTTAAACTCATCTGCTTAAGCAAATTCCATTTTATTTTTACTTTTAAACTGATTATTTATTCCTTATTTGAAGATCAACATTCAAATTTAAATTAGAGCTAAGACAAAGGCTATAAAACAACTAGCATTGTTTTTTACTTTAGTCTTTATTCGTAATAACAATGAAAACAACTAGAAAAATAAAAGCAACAAAAAGTACTACAAATTAAAACAAACATAATGGAAATAATAATAATAATAATAATAATAATAACATGATTGCTCGACAGCCTGGGCTGGTGTTTGCTCTCGACGGTTTTTTCATTGTCATTTGGAACAGTCAAACACAAAAGGTGATGAACGCTGATAATCCAGGTGATTTGCTCTGGACCACCTGTCCATTTGTTGTCTGGCCCAGCTGAAGTTGGAGCGGCAGCCGCTGATGCGTTGTCAGAGGCTTTTACGGGTTCGGATAGGAATTATTGAGGAGAGGGCGGCTGGCGGAGAGCGCCGGTGCTGGGAGCAAACAGATGTTGCAATCATAAAGAAATACACAGCCTTTGAATTAAATATGAAGCACGCTGGGGGCCACACGGTGGCGGTTTTTGCATATACTCGCCTGCTAATCGCAGCTAGCCGGGTGAGGCACTGCTGATTGGTCAGTCGTGGTCGGTAGCGTGGCGAGGGTAACCGTAAGATGCGACTGAAAGCCTGGAAAATAAAAAAACAAAAGCCAACTTTTTGCAAGAAGACAGCTGTTTGAAACATACTGCGGCTCCATTATGCAGGAGCGGAGGGTCTCCAGACGCAGCATGTTATGTCAAAGCGCTTTAAAGCATTTACGCCACGGCGGCTCGCCAATGAGAGCTGTAAGAAAGAGCGGAATCTGACAGAATCTGCTCGGGACAATGTTTTACCACCGGCGTTTTGTTTCCAGGCTGTTTTTACAGAAACGCTCGCTCAGAAGGAATTACCAATCCGCCTGAATATTTGATGGCAGCAGGAACCCTTTGTGCCGTCAAGGAGCTTTGCTTCACATTCGGACTATAGTTAAAGGGATTTTAACAAAAAAACGGTGAATTTCCTCCTATTATAGTATCAGGATTTGGTTAAAATCTGTTTTTCTCAGATGCAGCTGGAAGTTCTTTATAGTCTGTTATTTGTATCTGAAACTACGAAGCGTCGGAGACCTAAATCTGCCATTTCCGTCTCTGTTTATCTGTAAAGCGGATGGCCTTGTCGCCGAGGCCTCCAGACGGTGGATAAAAGTATCGGGACGCCTCCCTGAAAACACTTTTTCACCAGCGCTAGTTGGCAGGCCGCAGCAGCGACACAATGGCGAGGAGGTGATTGTGTATTCTTGGCTTGGGGTGGAGCGATGCCATTAAAAAGGCAAATGTGATTAAATTTTAGTGAGAATGCGCCATTCCTGGTGGCTGTAAGCGAGGTCGGGCTAAAGGGATGTGACACAGAAATTACTCTTCCTCCTGGCGTCTAATGCGACTCGTCACTCAGGAAATATCTGGGAGACGGGGTCGCTGACAGAAACGCTCTCTTCTAATAGACCGACTATTTGTCCAGGGTAGAGATCTGGCTCGATGGCGGTTAGCGCTCTTTTGCCTAAACGCCGCAGATCAGTTGTTATTCAGTGTAAACGAGCGCTTTATCGGCGACCGTCGCTGAGGGCTTGATCACATTTGTACGGGTGAAGGACAGTGGCTCGTCCGAACACCAACGAGACGCCCACGCGACTTCATAATCTGGAACTCTTCTGTTGTCTCTGGACCTGGAGGCCCCCCACAGAGTGACATTTTCCAGACCACACACACACGGTTTTCCAGCACCTACGTATAAACACAAAGCAGCACTTTGTCGGCCTTTTACCGTGGACGCGTTAACGACAACAGGCAGCTCTCAGGTCACGCTAAAAGGTTACGCCTGCATCCATATTTAAAAAGCTGGAAACTGAGCAAATTGTTTCTTTGCTGCTGATCTTAGCGCTTCCGTAGCGGCCTAGCCTACTTTGTGAATAAACCGATCATGTTCTTGCGTCCTATTACCACGACCACCTTGAGATAAATGGCTCTTTCTGCCCCTCTGCCATAAGGTTTTATATCAAACGACATGTGCTTGTTTTGTTTCAGAGGAGATAAAACGATCACTTCTCGCCGTTTCAGCTCCTGGAGCGTGACAGCGGCCCCCGTGAGCTGTTTGTGGGTGCGGGGGGGGGCGACGGCGGGTGACAGGTTAACTCCATCAAGAGCTGTGTGTGCATGTGAGTTCCTGCAACCCTTGATTAGAGCTGAGCTAGTAAATATCCTGTGATTAATCAGAAGGGCTTGTTCTGCGTGTAGCGTCCCCGTGTCACCTTCACAGCGAGGGAGCACGGCCGCCTTGTTTACCGCACGCCACCTCCGCCCGCATCTTTGTTTCACCTCTCTGTTTTTATAAAGCTCCCGGCAAACCAGCACAGCTGGAATTATGCACACCTTGCTGGCCAAAGGTTGCTCTCCATCAGCCGTTAGCATCTGGTTGGTGCTGGTTTGTTGACTGGGTCTTGCTGATTTGGAAGGGTTAGGTTTAGGGTTAGGGGTTAGGCTTTGAACCTCAATCAGTGCTAGTGAACATGATTATGTATGGATAGGAGGGCCCTGGTCCACTTCAGTGTAATATCAGTCAATATCCATCAAGATTTATCCTTTAGTTGCAAAACTGTTATCATCAGCAGAGAGGAAACCATCTGAATTTGCTCTTTACATGCGTGAAATGTGTCGAACCAGAGGCTGACATGATAATGGCTTATGATGATAATTAATAGGCTGAACTAATTACCATTGCCAGCAAAGACTCATTAAACAGTGAAGTGGCGTGTATGAGCCGAGCCGCCAAACTGAACCCATTTCTAATTAACCATCCTGATCTAGTAGATGTAGTCAGTGATCATCTTTCTACGACTCCTCAGTCTTTATCACGACGGCGGTTTGATTGTCACATCAAGACTGCATAAGGGACATGCATGTCACGTTAATAAACGCAAAACCTGTCTGTAACCCACCCACCCACCCCCCCAACACTGAAAGTAGTCCGGACCTGTCTGGAGCTATAGATCTCTAATTGCTTCTGCGTGGTGGTGTAGTGGAACTGCGCTGGGCGGTTGTCACCTCCGCCAAACCCCGACGCACGTCACAGTCAGCAGAGCCAGTGAAATCTCCCTAACAAGCTAGCGATTACGTAAATGTATGGCCGCTCGGGGTTATTGTTGCGCCAACTTTCAAGGAGACGCCGTATTTGATGTCGCGGACCTTGATTGCATTTTGGAAAAGAGAGAGAGAGTGACGACTGACGACGCGTCCAAACACTTGAGGTTTGCTAATTTGGTCATAGTCAATTTCGTAGCGGCCGTGAAAACGGGCGGCAAGGAAATGAAGTTCCTGAGTGCTTTGAGGGGGGCGTGAGTGGGTTTGACAGGCTCTGTGAAATATGCTCCACTGTACCTTTTTCCATTACAGCGGCAGGGACCCAACATGCAAATCTCCAGAGGCCATTACAAAAGTGACACAACCGGCTTCTAGTGGCCGACATCTTCTCACCCCTTCTGATTGAATCGTGCGATATCAGCTCCTTTCAGTAGGGCTTGTTAATAATGCTTTGTTCTGAGGTTTAGCCGCAGCGCTAAGTGTATAACACGCCGAAGAACCTTGATCGTTCGCGTACTAAACACATCCTAAAGAGAGTGACTGATGGGTTGGATGTGTCTTGTGGCCTTCTCTGGAGGCCTGATGAATTGGCTTAATGGGGAGTAAACAGAGAGTCGAGGCGACGCGGGTGGGGGGGCATTAAATGACACGGTTTTATAGCCTATCAGCATTGTCACGCCACACTGTCATTTCAGCCTCTTTGTTTTCTGCACCGTGAGGCGGGTTGGATGTTTAGCTGTAAGCTCGGTTAAACACGAGTCTCTCGTACCTGGTGCTTCGTGGTGCCATGTGTCACCACAGTTATAATACTTCATATCTGGCCTGAAATTATGTAACAGTGTTTTTATAATGTACATACTGTAATACAAAGCTATGGGCTCTTTTAAACCTCCTATATAGGTGGTTTAATAGAGTAAATCTGACTTCTTATATTTGGACTGCTTCCTATAAGATGACGAAGATATAATCAAGTATTTGCCTTTATTTTGGCATTAGCATGTGTTAGCTATTCTCTTCCTTCCGGCCGCTGCAGCAGATTTTCTCTAGAAGAATTTGATCTTGTTTATTTCAACCCATTCCAACGTGCACAACAGAGGCCATTAACAGCGAACACCATTAGGTTAATGTTCTCCTTCAGCATTAAACGGTCTGGTTTCAACATGAGCCGCGATCAATTAGTCTGATTAAAGCGACGCATCCTCATTTGTAAATGAGTGTGGCGCACCTCTGATGCTAATTTGCTAATAATGACCATACATTGAATAAGTAACGGTGATGCTAATTTGGACTGTTTGATGCTCTTCTTTCACAACATCTTGAATATGTTGGAGTTTAGGAAGCTTAATTAATGCTCATTTTTATGGAAATATTATTAATTGATGAAAACGATCTGTTCATTTTCTTCATGCTTCCATAGTTTAACTCAAATATTCGCTATTCATGACACTGACTGAAATAGGAGAGAAATAGGAGAACTCACTCTTTCACGAATGAACATGTAAGGTATAAAAATCCTAAGACCTGACTGGATGGGGGGTTGAATAACTGGTTCCCCATTAAACACACACTTCTCTGTTACTTTACAGAGGCCTTATCTTTGTGGGTACGTGACCTTCAGCCATTAAACCATCCTGTTAATCATCAAATGATATGATGAAAATATTTTTACTGCGCAAAACCTCTTTAGTGTAATTGAATTTCACTCCGCTTTACATCTATTTTTATATCATTGCGCTGAGGCTGTGGATCTTGACCATTACTGGACGTTATGGCGGCGTGAGATGGGTTTTCAGGAATTGCCGCTCCGTCTCAGTGGCTGTGGTCCATCCTCCTCCCCACTCCGTCCCCTGCAAACTTAACATTTAAACCATCTCATCATGCCGCTGATTACAGAAGCCTATTGGTCCTCATTAACACCCACTGATCCTTGGCTGGGTCCATGTTCTAACATCTTTCAATTAGCATTCTGGAAATCTAATAATTGTAATAACTCAGGATAATCTCCTCCGTTTGCTCTTATTCCCTCCCACACTTTCATTCCAGGGTGTTCTTCGCTTGCAGACTCTTACTCTGAGGCCAGCATGTAACACGAAAGGTGTTGTAGGGTCAACTGGACCATCGCGTCGGCTAACTGGACTCTGTCACCAAAACCGAGCAACACTGACGCATCTAAGATGAATAAAAGCATGTGTGGAGAGGAAATTGTGCAGAATTTGAGATGGAATTTCACTAGTCGGATACGTAGCGAAATCCTAGGCAGAGCTGTGGCATGGACGGCCATTTTGTGTGTGGTCTGATGATGGTTGCACTGGGTGTTGCTTCAGCTCCATATCAGAGTCCACGGCAGTGGTGAGCAGACCTGCAGGTCTTGTCAATGCGTCTGCTCTCTACCTGGATGAGTGCAACACCCAGGAAGGAAGCGTGTTAAAACAGCATCTAATCCAAATCTGCTGTTAGGCTAGCATGCTAGCATCCGTGCGAGACAAATGGCCTCTTCGCTATGTTTGTGTACATTAAAATGTCTGCTTCCAGGTTTCCAGCGCAGACATTTTGTTACACATTTGGTAGGACAGAAAGAAAGACGCTTGTCATTTCCCTGCAACACTGTAGAGTAGTGAAAGGGCTCACGCATTTACTCACACACACATGCAAAAACATGCATGGGCAGATCCTCCCGCTCGGGTCAACCTGGTGCTGGTCTCACACAGAGACGGACAGGCGTCCTTTCGGCATTTATTCAGAGCCAGGTGTGGGAAGAAAGGGGAATAAGGTTGTGTTTATTAGACACTCCCTCGGCGTGCTCTAAATTGCCTTGTTTGCTCGGCACAAGCACACAAGCAGATGCTGTCCTCTCTGCTCTGGGTAATCCTCGTGGTCTCTGGGTATTTCGCGCAAAAGCCACACACGTGCACGCACACACGAGGCCTCATTAAAGCCTCACACACAAACACAGATCAGATCGAGCTACTTGAAAAACACATTTGCGTGCTAATTTCGCGCTGTGACAGCCAGGAGTACAGTTTGATTTGTGGAAAGAAGAAGACATTGTCTCAACACATAATTGGAGAACCCCATAAAGCGAAGTAAACCTCACAGCAGCATCCCCCCCCCCAGCCGTGTCAGCGACACAATTTCACTCTTATTAAGAGAATCTGCATTTAGGAGGGACCAATGCTATCAGTCGAAATTAATCTGCTTTGACTGATCCCTAACGTGACCACAGTCATCGGGTAATTATTGTCTGGATGACTGTGCACCAGCCTCGTAACCACTGTTCTTCTCCACGTCTGCCCCCCACAAGAGGGCCAGCCTCGCTGCGGTGGGCTGGTTACAGTGGTGGGCACGTCATTTAGCGCTTGATCGGTGAATCGTGATTAGGCTGCCCTGGATTATTGTGATTAACGTCCGCCCGGTCGACGACTGTCCCGTTGTCACCAGCGATGCCGTCTGAGATCTGGAGACTCTGGGATGAGGGCCAGTAAAGCAACCTGGTAGTGCGGCGGCACAAAAGGCTGCTTCTCCAAATCACACGCGCGCGCGCACACATTTCAACTTCTTTCATGTCAGTCACAAAATCGACCACGCTCAGCTAGCGCGTTGCTCTTTCCCGCTGCAGCCATGTTTGGTCTGAGTGTCCACTCACATTAGTTAACCCACAGCCTCCTCCTTCGGCTCACGTGCAGGGGCGAGCTTCCATGGGGCGGTGCACAGCGTGGCTATAAATACAACAAAGTCCAGAGGATCCTTCTTCCTCCTTGCACCTCCTCGACCGGCTGATTATAGCAGAAATGGCGGTCTAAGAGAATATCCAATTAGATCACGGTGGAGCGTAGATGCACACTGACCCCCCCGCCCCCACAGGCTTTTTGGTGCCTGTAGGTCAGAGTTCAGGTCTCCTCCAAAGGTGATGCTTGTTGTTATCACTTTATGCACTTTTCCTGCTTCATTCCTTTGTAATTACTCGCCTAAACGCGAACCCTCCTCATCACGGCCCTCGTGCGCGCATCTGTGGAAAACAGTCAGCTTTGATTACAACGTAAACGCAGCAGCCTCAGACAAGGGAGGTGGTTGGGGGGGGGGGGCGTACAAGCTGATATGCATTCTATCAGGATGATTTATGCAAATTATGCACATTATTCCCGCAGGAATCGCTCTTCTGAAAGTGCCAGGATAAATTGCCGGAAATTAGCCATAAAATTCACTATGCAGGGAGTGTGAGGTGAAGGCCGCCGCGGAGCCAAGGACATCAGGCCGCCGCGGTTCCGCTTGGACTGGCCTGCCTTCCCCCCCCCTCCGATGCTTGGCATTCATGGCTGTTAAAGACCTCCGCTCAGACAGACACCCAAGTCTGGAGCAGCAAGTCGGCGCATCAGGACGATCAGCAGAGCAAGTGTTCTGCTAACGGCGTGGCTAAAAAAGAGACCACCGGTTGTTTTTTAATCCACTTGTTAAATTAGAATCTACTAGAAAAACCTTCTAGAAAAGATACTGTTGATTTGTGCTCAGCCAATGACCTTTAAAGCGCCGTGTTTTTATGCCCATATTTCTAATATAGTTAATCTTGTTTGAAGGGCCTCTTAATCTTTCAGATTACACTTGCATCTAATCAGAACTCTGTCTGCGCTCCAGTAATGAACGGTCCTTTGAACAACACATAAACAAGGATCTGTCAGTATTAAGACACACAATTCACTCTGAGGCTTTAACCTCAAAGCTCTGCTGGTCGAGCTTTTCATTTGTCTTGTAAGGAAGGGAGACAAAGAAAAGTCTGTGTGTGTGTGTGTGTGTGTGTGTGTGTGTGTGTGTGTGTGTGTGAGATGAGCAGTGAGGGATTCACGCTGTTATTGTGTCATCCGCGTGTCTTTATTTCAATCTGGAAGCTGGAGTTAATGAATATCAGAGAGTGGGAGATGAAAACCACCTCGCTTTTGCTTTAATGAACCTTGAGAGGGTCAGGATCTGCATATTGATCAGATTGGGACAAGTGATCTCTCTCTCTCTCCCACACGCACGCGCGCACACACACACACACACACACACACACACACACACACACACACACACACAAATATTGGATTTAAATTTGGAGAAACTCCACGAGACCTCTTGCATGAATCCGCTCACCTTGTTTTTTTTTTTATGGAAAAAATTGAAACTTCAAGATTTGCTCAAATAGAAAACTTTCATATGTCCTTATGGATGAAATATTTTTTTAACTTCTCAACTTCCAACAGATGAGAACCAACGCAACAGACCTCTAAACTTCTCAGTGGATGACCTCTAAATAGAAATAATAATAATATCAAAGGTCAAATATTAAAGTTTGCATCACACCAGGTTTAAATTGCTCTAATCCAGATTGAATTGTTATATTGGAAAATGCGCCTAAGACCTTTTGGCCAAAGCGAAAACTGTCCAAAACAACAGCTAACCACAGCTCTCTGCTGTGATGTGTTTTCATCCAGTAGGAATAAAAGAACAGCAGATTAAGGCGCAAAAACAGATGTGGGTAAACAAGGATTAGTGGAGCAGCACTGTAATCTGATTAATATGGAAGCAGTTTGAATATTAGAGATGTTACTCAACAACTGCTTCCAGATGAAAGCAGAACCAGACATCACTGCGTCATATCCTCTACACACCAAAAGACTGTTTGGTCTGGATGGTGATGTCCTCATAACACATCTATAAAATACATCGTTATCTATGAGAGATTTGAGAGAAATTCGCTCATGTAAAATCCGCACATTACCAGACATCCAGACCAGTAGGTGGCGCTAACGTGTCAGCTAATTAGTGACCGTTGGAAAAACTTGGAAAGATCATTGATGCAGGACACACCAAGCCAATTTCTCACCCTGACGACGATGTGCACAAACACATCTGACAGGATTATTTTCTAAAAAATAAAGCTCATAAAACATTTCAGCAACATGAGTTATCTTTCTATGTCACCTTCTCTCTGTTTATGGGTTGATCTGCTTGAATATCTTCACATCATAAAATATAAACACATACCGGATTAATAGCAGTTTTTGCCCAACCTTTGTGACTCTAACCGCGGTCAGATTTTAAATATCGTGCCTCCACGATAAAGCTTTTTCATTTCTAAAGACACTGAGTCCACCCTGTAAGCTTTTATGAGCCTGCCCTCCACAAAATTCAACATTGTGCTTCGCTATCAGCATCCTGACAGGTGAATTGTCAGCCTGCCTTTGATTTGGGGCCTGAGCCAGTGCAGCACATATATCTTTTCGCTTTTGCATGACACAACACGGAGGGATCTGCTGCTGGAGTTTGGATTGTTACTGATACGACGGGGACATTTCAATTCTCCCGCATTTATTCTGACTCTCCTCTTTATCATCCTTCGCATACATCATGCTCACTGTTATGGATTGGTGTCCTGGAGGCTCTTGATATGGTAAATTGGACATTTTATGGTTTGTGAAAAGGGTTTTTTTGTTATTATTATTATTATTATTATTATTATTATCGCCCTCTTTTATTCATGACTCTCAGTGTAAACACCTTTAAGACAGGCTTGGTTTTATTAGTCACATGAGTAAAAGCTTCAGACGGAGGTTGTGGACAGTAAAGCTCAGACCTGTTTTTTTCCTCTTATTTCCTTGCTGTGTCCCTATACAGAGGGTCGAATCAGAGACCCCCACCTGCCCGTCATCAAAATGCTGAGACCACTTCCTGTCAGTTACAGCATCTACAATCCTTCACCTGAGTGTCCTTCTCCTGCTCAACTGTGACATTTTTCTGCCTTTTTGTGTGTGTTGCCTGTTTTCCACACATATGGCTCCGTGAGGCCCCCAGGGACCCTCCTCTTCTGGGCTAATGTGAATATTAGTATGGGTTAAACGCTGCAGTCCTTTCTGCATTAATGCATGTTGCATAATTAATGTTTTGGTGATGTCTCACTCGTAAAACAGCAGCAGAGAAAACAAACGTTTTCTGATCAAACTTCAGACAACCAACCAGATCTAAATTTTAATCCCTGGAGATTTAAAATAATCCAGGGTGATGGGATTAATCAGACAAACTGGGATCACTTCTTCTAATGATTGTACAGAAATGTTCACAAAAAAATTACAAATCAAGCATAAGATATTTTTTTAATTTTTTGGGTTATGTTAACGTTGAGCATTAAGTTATATTTTCCCCTTTTTGATTTGTAAATCAAAGTTACTGAATTCTACTTTGCTAAAACACATTCTGCATATAAATGGGGAAAAAAGGGAAATTTTATGATTAATCATTTCACTGGCCATCCTTCAGATATTTTAAGGAAAAATATTTAGAGGATTAAAAAAAAAAAGTTTTCGGAATAATAAGAAATGAGCCTTTTTATCCAGTTTAGCGTCTGTTCCTCTGTCCATGGTCCTGAAATCTCCAGACTGTCAAAGTATTCGCGTTTTATTTAATTTTTTACTTTCTAAAAAAATTCCCTATTTCCCTCCACTTTTGGCCCCTTTGACCCTCCCTCAGGTGCTTCATGTGTGGTCAGATGAGGGGGGAGGACAAAGGGCGAGTCGGGGGGAGTCCATCTGATGGCTGCGTCGTGATTAAAGACGCCAAATTACGGCGATGAAGAGCGTCGTAATTACATCCCTTAATCACATTCTGGAGGGCTAATTGCCTTAACGACGTGTTTCATTATGTGAAGTCAGGTATTACAGTCGACAGTTCTTGCACACTTGTTTTCAAATTAACATATTATTACCATCGCAGCCAAGGAAATTATTCCAATAATCCCAGTTTGTTTTGTTGCGTCTGTGGGTTTTTCTTCCGGGATCCTACCGGTTTAATTAATGTTTAGAATTATTGATTATCTCTTTCAATGGAGAGAATCGTAATAAAGTACTAACGCGTTTATAGAATCAAATATTCACATTTTTAATATCATAATTTTTCGCCTGTTGTTTGGATCCGGAGCAATGAGTTCATTTTATTAGTTCTTCAAAATATTTTAATAAAGCTTTTTAACACTGAAATACATACAAATGTCCCCCTTTACTCAGAGAATAACTAAGGTATCAACAATAATCCACATCTCGACCTGACAACGCGAGTAATCCGAAGACCTTGTGTGTGGGGAAATAAACGCAAAAGATATAAAGAAAAAAAAAATAACAATGTGCAATACAAGCAAATCCCCAAATTAAATAATTACACATCGAAACACCTGATAAGAGTTCGTTCTTTTTTTTCTATTTTAATTTATTATATCACAGTGACCAAAATAAGGAAAAAACTGCAATATGCGACCGAAAATATCGACAATAAATATAAGCCTTATCAAACGACTTGCCGTCTATTTCATTTCACTTTTCTATGTTCATGACATTCCACGTGCTCAATAAAAGAAAAAAAGTTCATGAAAACAGGCCTCGACACAGTCAGCAAATATCTGTGAGGTGAGTAAATGAAATTGGAAAGAGGAAGCAGCAGGAAAAACGAACGATCCAGGAGTTTCAGGTTGTCAGGTCTCTCCAAAAACAGGTCCAGCTCATCAGACGTGACTGTCATCGATACCAGCACTTGAGATGATTATATACACAATCAAGTTTTGATTGAACAATAAAGGTGTTTTGAATGGATGTAGTAAATCTAAAAGTCTCGGCAGGCGCTGCCCTGGCCTCAGGTCCCCTCCCCACCTCTCCACGGTGAAGTGTGATCTTTCTTGTCTGTGTGCTTCTATTACGAGTCTTTCTCTCCCCCAGTTAAGGCTTGTCAGTGCACTGTTTGCAGAGGCTGGATGTGTCGTTGTTGAACAGGGCGCATTTATCGGGGCAGGAAGACGCGGCCACTCCGGTGGGGAACGGGGGGTATCCGGGCGGCTGCTCGTACGCGCTCAGGCCGGGCGCCGCCAGGGCAGTGGTGGCCGGTATAGAAGCAGCGGAGATAGCCTGGCCCTGGTTAAGGTACGCCACTAGCCTTCTCATCTCCTCCAGTGCCTGCGCCTGCATCAGGATAAAGTTTTTTGCCAGCAGCAAAGTGGCAATTTTGGAGAGTTTCCGCACGGACGGGCTGTGCGCGTATGGGATGACCGCCCTCAGCTCGTCCAGCGCGTCATTCAGGTCGTGCATTCGCCTCCTCTCTCTGGCGTTGATGTTTAGCCTCAGTAATTTCTGCTCTTTGCTTTTCTTACCTCCTTCCCCCTTCCCGCCGGCCACAGTCCGGAGCACCATGTCGCACCTGCCGTCGCTATCGTCGTCGGGACTCTGCTCGCCGCCGCTGCTCTCCGCCGCCGAGGTCCTCTGGGCGCTCTCGCCAAAATTGACGCACAGAGATCCGGTCGGCAGACCCAGTGACCCGGCTCTGGCTCCTGCCAGCCCTCCAGGCTGCATCGGGTCTGCATCGTTCTGGTCAAAGCAGTTGATCGGCGACTGGCGGCCTCTGGGTGCTAGTTCAATTCCGGCCGACGGCCTGAAAGGGTCTATCTTTTTAGTGGACACGGCGCTCAGGGTCTTATGGAAAATGTCCCCCGAGCCACCGGTCAGGTTCATCCTTCTGTCCATGCTGAGGTGCTTTCGGGGTCGTCTCAGGCAGCTTCGGGTACTTTCTTCCTGGTTTCGTCCTCGGTGAGTTAAATTGCGCGTCAGTGGCGAAGTTGCTGGTTGGCCCGACTTGTCATCTGAGGTGTGAAGATGAGGAAGAAGCTGGTGTATTGAGTGCTTCTCTCTTTCCTCCTCTTTCTCTCTCTCTCTCTCTCTCCTTCCTCCTCTTTCTCTCTCTCTTTCTTGTGGTCCGTTTCACCTTCCCCGGATTTCCACGACGATCCTCATTACGCACCAGACGTCCGAGTCTTTTTACATCATTATCCTGAGGCGGGTTATTAAAAGGATTCGCCTATTGGGAGAGAGACACCCTCTCCCCCCTTTCCGCCCTCACCCAATCAGGTTAACGTTGTAATTAATGACATTTAACGATGACAAACAGCTCCGCGTGTTCTCCATACAAACCTTTAGCGTCTTTAGTAGTTTAATCTTAGTGATCTTGCGCTTATTATAAAGGAATTGAAAATCTTTCCTTTTGCATATGAACTCTTTAACAATGGGCAATTTACTTTGTGTGTTTTTAATCCCAGGTTCAGGTTCCCATTCCTGGGCATTATTTTCCTACTTGCAGGGGACGATAGCTGCTTTGTTCAATTCAGAGCATTTTACTTTATATTCCTCGCTAACAGATGTGTAGTTTAAGTGAAAAGTATCACTAAAGCAGTACAAATTTACTCGTTTAAGTGTTTTAGTTCTAAATATTTGCGATTTCCTCCGTTATCACACGCTCACTTTCGTATGCCTATGCTGTCATCTACTGGATTATTTGCAGAAGTACACCCAACTTGGAAATTCGAGTTATGCATAATTAAATTTGAGCTCTCTCTCTCTCTCTCTCTCTCTCTCTCTCTATATATATATATATATATATATATATATATATATATATATATATTTCTTTTTTTTTTCTTTCCAGGTGATCAATAATAAGAACATCAAAATGACATAAATTACAAATTCAACAATAATGACCAAGCATGACCAGCATAATATATCATGATGTTTATGGGTGTCTGAGGACTACAGGCTCTGACATCCAGCCTCAGTTATTCTGTTATCAACATTCAAAGTTTGAGAGCACTGGCTTCAAAAAAAATTTCAAAACTCTGATTTTTGAGACTCTGATCATAAGTAGCCAGCAAAGGACCTCAGACTAGTGTATTAACATCTGAATATGGAGGCGGATGTTTGGCTGTGCAAGCCTCTGTGTGAGGCAATTTGAGAGCAATTAAGATTGTTATCGTTTGGTGTCTAGGTTAGAGGTAGCATCAGGGACTTCTCAGCAGTGAGACTTGCTGCGTTTGAAGAAAAGGAGCTTGCAGTAGTGAAAAAGAGATGATTGACACAAAGGATTTAATCTACCCCCCCAAGATTAATTTTATGGGCTGTTTTTAGAATTTCACAGCTGAAAATAATCTGCACTCCATCAACAAACCACCCAGCCTAGTCATAAGTGATGATTTAGGTCTTAAATGAATGCATTCTGTTGGTAACAATCCCAGTCTGGGTTATTTTGTCTCAGTTTGTCCAGTGTCTCTCCAGCAACATTTCAGCTGTGTGTTCAGTCTGTCCGCTAAGGCTGTATAAGAGGGCAGAAAACGTTATTAAATGATGATCCTATGGGCACCCAAGACAGTCACTTTATCATCAGATGGCAGGGGAACACCTTCATGGCCAATCAGGTCCGGCTAATGAGACAAGATGGGCCACGACGGTGCCACAGCCATTTCAGCCACGGTCTGTCAGCACTTTGCTAATGAAGAGACCAGCGGACGGAGAACAGAATGAGAAAAAGTAGCTACACGAATTAATTTAGGTCGAGCCAAGAGTTCAGACACAGGAACACGATGGAAAATGTTGGGGAATATAAAAAAAAAAAAAAAAAAGACCACGACCTTTTCCCCAAAGGGTACCATGGAGAGCCCCCTCCTCCGGCCTTGGCCAGAATGTGGTAATTCATATTACAGATGCCCTTTTGAAGAGCAGTTTTTAAAAATGTAATCAATAATTGAATAGTTTAAAGTATCTTCTCTTGACAAGGTTGCCATGATGGAGGAGAAGTGTAGCTTCAGAGGTCACAGGGTCTCTCCTCTGAAGATCAGAACCAGGCCCATCAGATCGTCTCCGTGGTGTGGTGGAAAGAGCGTGAGACTGTAGTCGCCAGGTGGTTCAAGGTTTTGGGTTAAAATCTGGAGAGGTCTGTTTTGAGATCAAACACTCACAGTATACCGTAACTATTAATCTAAAAGTGCTATGACAACAGGTTCTGTCAGAAACTTGTTACAGGACAGAAAATACAGCCTTTATATTGTACCAAAATGGCCCTTGGTGCTATTACCTGTTACAAGTAGTAGCAAAAAAAAAGTCTGATCTTTTGCTTTGATCTTTTTCGCTAGCAGAATTCCGACCAGAAAGAAAAAGAAGAAAACACACTGTAGTATTTTTTATAAAGCTATATCAGGTCAAATGTCTCAAATACAGTAAGTTTGGTTAAAATTGTACGATCATCCAAACTTTAATCGATTATATCCGGAATATATATTCACTATATATTTGGCTGTTAATCTACAATCAATACTATTTCCAATTCAATATTTGGAGAGTAAAACACAGCACAACACAACTCACCATTAATAACAGACCCATCGCTTGTACTAAAAATTTGCTCGCCTTTCTTTCAAGCGGGCAGTGTTCAGTAACGTCCCTATGCGTGCGCGCCGAACATATCATCCGAGCATCATCAGCGCGTATGAAACACCACGTTGGGGCCCATAGGAATGCATGGTAGCGTCTAAAAATTGAAAAAAAAAAAAAAGAGTCTCTATGTGTAACTTTGAGAGCGTAAGGGGCGATTTTGAACCTGACTGAAATCGTCCCAAGGGGGTGGGGCTGCTTGTTTTCCTTCTGCTACACATTAATGACAACCAGTATTTAAGGTTTGAATGGAGCTAGGATGGTTCCAACTATCTCCACTAGAGAGCAGTGTGTGATCACGAATATGGAATCCACTAAGGGGCCTTGGTTCAAGCAGAAGGCGTGAGAAACACGCTTTGAGACAGCCTGCTGGACTTGAGTCAAAGCTGAAGACTTCATTTATCAGTGGGAGGCAGACTCTCCGGCTGCGGGGACCTGATATAAAAATAATTTTACCGTTTGATGCCTCATACAGAGCCCTCTCAGTGTGTCACATCCATTACAGTCAAGTACACCACTAAGCTGTCTGGTTCATTTAAGATGATCGAAATAAACTTGTGACCTTTTAAGGTGCATTTGAAACGGTAGATAGTCGTTTCTTTGTGCTGTTTTATTTTATTCCTCAAAAATAATGTGCTTTGATTTTATTCCCTAAAAAAACACTGCTGTCGTTGTACAGCATAGTTGCGTCCCTGATCATTGCTTAAATCATTTAAAGAAGTACATTTAACTGAGTAAGACTTTTTTTGTAACAACATAACAGTCAGAAGACGCAGTTAGAACGCTTCTCCCAATTGAACGCCGCAGTACCGTTTATAACCGCAAGTCGTCAGACTAAGACTGAAAACTGGTCTTTAATCCGTTAAAATGCCATCAGACTCTTCCTCTGCTGGACTGCATCATCGTCAATTTAAAACATTTGCTAAGAATCATTTTCTGCCTTCTTGGCATCAGTTTTAACCCAAATATTGCTTCATATCAGCCGTGCAAATCCCCAACTGCTCATTTATATTCCATAACAGCACCGAGGTTATGGAACTTTAATATTCAGCTCATGTAAATCAGTCCTAATTTTCTTGTCAGCGGAGGACTTTTAAAGGATTGCGAGAATCCTGCCTCGTTTTGAGGATGTCCATCTGAAATAAATCCTAGTTTTCAGTGGAGGAATTTGAAAGCAAACATGCTCCCGTTTGAGATATTTCCAACGCGATCGTGCGTGAGCTTGGCTTCTTTGTGGTCACCTGCATCGCTGCGATAGTGAAACAATAGGCTGGTCGGTGCGCAGATTTCAGCACCACAGAAGGTGGACAGCGGACAGCGCTCCCGGAACACACACACACACACACACACAAACCACACGCGCGCGCACACACACACACACACACACACACACACACACGTTTTGCATTAACTGGAGGCTCAGAAACCACCGTGTGTTTATCATCTTTATTCATCTCAGCAGAGTCAAATCGACATTTCACATAAATCAGGAGCGTAAAACCAAATCTAAGGGTGAAACCATGTCAGCCGAGGAAAGAAGGATCATCTCTTGGCATTCACCGCGTGCCTTAATTGTAAGACATTAAATCAAGGTCCGCTGTGAACACGGAGAGACAAAATCCGCTTCTGTGTGTGTGCGCCCGCGTATTTGTCCTTTCAACGGTTCCAACACACACATCTTTTATTACGCACAACATCAAATTATTCTGGAGCCTCTGAAGCCTGAAACTTGATCAAGATCTCAGACAAGAATAGACAAACTAATGTCCCGGAGGGTTCCAAAAATACCAAATCCTCTTTAGCTCGTTGGACCGGCCTACCTTCTGTAATTATTACAAACTAATGTTTTGAGGTTCTTAAAAGCAAATAGTGTTGCAGACAAAATGTATATGTCCAATGTCGCCTTTGCGGGTGAGTCCGTCGGTTTGTCCAAGGCTGAATACATGTTGTCGTCCTCCATTATCCATCAAAAACCTACAAAAAAGGGAAAAAACATGAAGTATATGATCAACTTTGTGCAGATTCACAGCTGACAAAAAAACACTAAATTCAGCGCGCAACCAACATATTGATTTTCCTTTCGCAGATTCGGCCTCCCAAAACACACACACACACACACACACACACACACACACACACACACACACACATACACACACACACACACACACATACACACACACACACACACATTCTTGCATTAAAACACACACACATACACATTCTTGCATTAAAACACACACACACACACGCACGCACGCACACACACCTGCAGTCTTTACTTGCGGGTCAGAGATCTACAGCCGCAAATTGCAGTTTTCCGTTGCGGGTATCCTGACTTGTCCTTCTGACGCAAACCTGAGCGGAACCCGAGCTGCGCGCCGCGATTCCCGCACCGACACCGCCTAAATGGGACCGATCCGCCTCCGTCGGGTCTTTTCCTCTGACTTTGGGATTAATGGCGCTCCAGCCAAACAAATGGGGGAGCTGGAGGGGGGGGGGGGGCGGTGACGTCACCGGGCAAACAGATGTTCTTCTATATTACCCAGCGTCCTTCTCATGACGACGCCGTGTCCTTGAATCCAGGAGGGAAATCGACGACTTCCCATTCGGATTATCAACGTTTAACGTCGTAACGCCGTCCTGCGGTCAGGACGCTGTGTGTGCGGTGCGTGCGAGTGGGTGGACACAGGAAATGGCAACAAAAGGCCAGTCATATTTAAAAAAGAAAAAGAAAAAACGAACATTGGATCGAGGATGAACGGTTACGCAACAGTGCACTCCTCAAAAATGAGAACACGCGTATGCACAAGTAGCCGGCACACTCACGCTCCTGTGCGGGCACGCGCACGTGCAGAGATTTTTTTTTCCCCCCCGCACACACTCGGAGAGGGAGGGATGCTCTTGTCATCGGGAGCCTTCTGTTGGATTTGAGATCTAAACCCACCAAAAAATAAAACAAAATAATAATAATTAAAAAAAAAAAACAGTGACTCGACGTGAGATGAAATGAAAGTATTTATTAAATGAATCTATTATGAAACGTGGACGATTTCCAGAAGACAAACGCAAGCCAAATCCAGTTTGGTTCAGATGGAGTCGGTGCGCGCTCGCCGTCCGAGCCGCGGCTGACAGATCCCTCAGGTCGTCACTGAGGAGCAGATCCACAGCTGACAGCCATGTTTGAACGGCACCATCCGCTGCGCAAAGGCGGCGCAGGGGCAACAAACAGGCGCAGGCTGCGTGGATGTTGCAGTTGTTATGCGTTACCCACTCAGTCGGATAGAGGGGAGACGGATGTAGAAACAAAGGAAAACGCCATTTTAGATGGAAACGACCCCATCTCCTGAAAAACCAGGCGACGCTCCGATCCCACGGTTGTTTTGGATCTTCCCCAGGCTCGTCCAACAGAACCGCACTGCAAATCCTTCAATATGGACCGGGACGGGAACGCCACCCCTATTGTCCTTAAGCGCCGTCCTCTGATCGATTATGCAACCGCCGACATAAAACAATCGTGAAGCTTTGCGTGTGTTTGAAATTCTCTCGCGGTTTAATCATCTCACCTCCTAAAAATGGTTTATTCCCCGACGCCCGCAACAACAAAAGCAAGCGCATCGTGCACAGGGAAGCGAATCAGGTCTCCCCGTAAATGCAAACGACTGTTATTCGCATCAGATCTTATGAAATGCATATTCCAATGACCGTTATGGAAACAAATCTGATTAATAATTGATCAAACGGCCGATCCTAAAGTGAACCCATCCTAAAGCAGGAGATACTCACCACAATCTGCTCCACGCCATATGGTGCGTCCCGGTGCACTGCGCCCTCCTCGTAATTATCCGCGCCGCGTCTTTGTTTTTATGGTTATTTTACTTAATTTTATTAGACCGGTGCAGACCGCGGGGGACGTCGCTGGTATTCCTGGTTCCGTTCGGTGCAGCGGAGGACGAGCAAAGACTCCGTTAGGCGACAGGTTCGTATTACCAATGAGAGCGTCGCTGTAGCCTCTGCAGAGCATGGCTGCGCTTTCTCGCTTTTTTTTTTTTTTTTTTTTTCAAAAGAGGGCAGGTCGCTCTGTGCATTACAATAAAATCCCCCCCTCCCATCCTCACATGATGCACACGGTCGCTCTCCCACGTTGGCACGCAAATACAGCCTGTGCGCGCTCCCGAATGCTATATAAATCGTATAGCGGTTTTATGTTATAATTCCTATTTAATTTTATTGTTACCGCGCATGTGGCGGCCGTTACATTCGTCTTGTGCTGCACGGCGCGCAGCCATAGGCTTGTGTTATAGTTTTATATGTGCAGCAATAACTATAATCCAGTGATGCTCCACTTTAGGAGCGTGTGCAGTTGCGTCGCCGAACGCTGTTAATCACGTTTAATGCTACTTGTCTTGAAAGCTCTATTAATGCGTTGCAGTTTTGTGCTCCGGGCCGCCGGATTTGCAACTTGCTTTTCACAGGCTGCATTAATGCAACCGAGCCCGTTCTGACCATCCAAGCAGACACATTTTGTCAGATGTCCGAATTCTGTGAGAGTTTCTGTGCGGTTCTCTGATTCTTCCAGGGGAAAGGGGCTTTTGCATAGATCATATATGGAATTAGTCATTGATTGGGGAAGTAACTGCTTCCTGCATTCCCTGCTGTGATTGACGCCCAAACAAAGCGATGCCATTTACGTAACCTCAATCCCTGACACAGGCCTGATCAGCCTGGAACCTACACCGTCACACCTGCACCGTTCCACACCTGCAGCCTCCATTACTGTCCATGCACACTTGAAGCCTGTTTCTTTGAATTCTTTACCTCAAAGATCATGTCATCAAATCAGTTCTCTCTCTCTCTCTCTCTCTCTGTCTCTCTCTCTCTCTCTCACACACACACACACACACACACACACACACACACACACACAGTCCCACTTTGGTGCCGTTTGGCCTTTGACGAGTGCGGGAGCAGCGTGTGCAGTGATGCAACACTGATGCGTGATGCAACATGAGCACCACTAATGGCCTTTTATCAACATTTTTCCCCTCACTGAAAGTCTGCCCGAGCTTGCATCAGGCGACTTTTAGAGGGAAGTTTGAAAGCTGACAGAAAAAAAAACGGGGGGTGGGGGGGATGGTGGACACCATTGTCCCCCATTGTCCCCACTGAAACAATGAGAGCTGCGGGGCGACATGCAGCGGTGCGCACATGAATGGCAGGGCCCTGGGATGTGTGTGTGTGGGTCAGTGGGCCGGGGTCTCCGTCCAAAAGCCCCTTTCCCAGCGCCTCACAAAGAACCTGCGCAGGGTCGGGACTACTAGGGGTCACAGGCCAACCCCTTTTGTCCCGGACTTCAAAACACATAAACATTTATAAATCAAAAGCCAGTCACTGGGCCCCCTGTTCGGGGAGGAAGACGAAAAAAACGGGGGTAATACCGGAGGAAGGTAGTGAAGAGAGAGGGAGGAAAAACCCGAAATAACAAGTGGCTGCTGAGGCAAATTCCTCCATTTGGGACAGAGGTGGAAGTTTGTAAAAGTTCCAGCTTTGCGTGGGATCCCGGAGCTCTCGAATGGAAGCAGCCGAGCAAAGTAAGACCGGTTTTTCCTAAACTCATTGCTGGATAGGCGTTGTTGCAGACAGACACGTTGTCCGTCACACCTGCGGCGATAAAACTGCCAGTGCTGCGCGAAAGGGAACTGATGGAGATGCAGAAACTGTCTGCGTGCCATTAGTTGATATTGTAGGTGAACACGCGTGGCTGCAGGACCGCAGCGCCCTTCATCATTCCTCCTCACACAGTCCGTTTGAACCGCGGAGGCGACCTCGAAACGCTTTGTTTTTACTCGCATTTTTGGACAGAAGCCATGTTGTTTCTAGTGGAGAAAATTCCAAATTAGGCCTCCTCCCCCCGCCACCGTGTTACACACGTTCTATAAAATAGACTTTCAAATATCAAACAATTTAGACTACAGGATAAAAAAAAAAAACCCACCAAAACAACCCGCAAAATAATCTTCCGCAGTTACATTTGACGCACAGGGCATCATTAAAGCCGCCCAGGCGTCTTTTGGAGCGGCGGTGTAACGAATTGGAAACCAAATCGAAACGAAAATGGCGTGAGAACGTGCGTCCAGGCTGCTGCAGCCGCTGCAAAAGCCCAGAGTTGCGTCAGTTTTAGCAACGAGATGTTTTAATAAGCGCAGCTCTTCCATCAGCCCCCCTCATATTTTGCATCATGCATCAGGCCTCCCCCCACAGCCCGAGCGACGCTGCTCTTTGTACAGTAATATTCTCCCTAAAATGTGAATCAAAGCTTCCCTGCTGTTTTGAACGCTGCGTTTGTCCACATCAGGAACAGATAAAAACAAAAGCACAAGAAGAGAATCCTCTATTCAATCATTTCAGATTTTTTAAATGAAAAATATTTTGATTCTATTTTGATTTTGAAGACAGCTTTTAAAGCTGATTCTCCTGAGTTTTATTTGCTTTCATTTGTGTCTGTGATATAAAGAGGCAGCATGTTGTTATTTTTTTCTACATTAGTCTAATTATTTTAATTCATTCTAATGTATTTTCCAGCCCTTATTGATTTGTCCTGAACTCATTTACTAAAAAGCATTCAGCACAATGATTATTCATGTTGAGAGTAGAAAAAGGTCGTTTGTTTTGGTTTCCTGGTTGAAATTAACATAGATTTTGCAGCTACACATTCTTGCAAACTGTGGGAGTATAAATTTTATTTTAAAAGTATAATGAGTGTAAGAACATTGAACATGTTTATTTAAAAAAAATGTCATGTGCAACTTCTACCTCTTATTTCAGGCATTTCCATGTTTAATATTTGTGTTAATATTGAAACAATTAAATTATCTTCAAATTGCACATGAAACGATTGTCCTGTTTTTGTTAAGCGGGCAAATTGATTTTGGGCAAATCATTCTGAAACAAGCAGCAATTAAAAACATAAATACAACAACTCGTTTTGCTACAAACGGACTCTGTTTCAAATAAGTGTGGTGGGGAATTGTGCAGATGTTGAGGATCATGGACACACCGGTTCTAAAACTGGTGCCAATTGCCCAGCAGTTCCTGCCTTATTTAAGGACACAACCACGCTGAATTGTTTAGTGTGTCTTTTTTAAAACATGTTATTATGTTGTTGTTGTTTTTTTTTTTTTTTTTTTTTTTTGGTAACGTGTGCCTGTTTAGCCGGAGCAGAGACCGTTGCTCCCCAAGCCAACATCAGTCACCAAACGGCGCTTGTTATTTCATGGTTGCGTGCAAGCAGAACCAGGTCATCTGTGCTGGGTTACAGGCCTGCTGGCTGTGTGTGCAGTGTCCTCCAACGTGCGCGCCGTCCCTGACATACACACCAGGCTCTCTGCTTTGTCTTGGCTGTTGTGGAAAGAAACACAATTTGCACATATTTAAAAAAAAACAGATGTTTTTATAGATAGATTGATTCAGCTTCAGACCACAGGAAACAGTTCCTCGTGCAGTGTTTTGCGTGTGTGAGTGAAAGCGTGTGCAGGACTTTGCCCCTCTGACATTAGCAGGGGGTCAAATGTGCATGTAGGGCACCTGGCGCTGCACCTCCCTCCTCTCTGTGATGTTAAATGTCAACGAACAGCATCCAGAGGAAGCAAGGTGAGCCTCCGTTCTGATGCTTATTCCAGGCCATTGTCACGTCTGACTCCCCAAAGCCGCGTTTGTTTCATGTTTTCCTAGTTAAAACTGCAGAAAAGGTTGAGTTTGGCCAATCAGTCGCCTGAAGTCTTGCTTCTGATAGTCTCAGAAATGACGCGGTTGGAGGAAATTCCCCCAGCGACTCTGTATCTCTTACATATTCTTGCACTGTTTGTGCCGACGTAGCTTTAATGTAATATGTGGAGACGGGTGCTCATACCTCTATCACCATCTTTGGCTCCTTCATATTGCACTACTGAATATCACTGCAGCCACTTCCCCCTGAATGGGTGCAGGAGTTCCACTGGCTGACCGCTGATGTTACACAGCTCTGTACAAGAACTATCAAACGTCCAAATGTCACAAGATCTGTTTAAGGGCGTAGATGTCAGCCGTAAAGCCTCGCTGCTCTTAAAATAAAAATGACCGCAGAGGCCCAATCAGCAGATCTGCTCCAGACTCTGTAAGTGGATTTCTCCCATCTCCCCGAGGTTTGTGAAATGAGGGTCAATGGGTCTGTTATTGTTTTTCTCTGCCTCTTTATCCCTCCGTAGCACTGCCATGTCAACGGCGAAGTGACAAAGCGAGCTAGCTCCTGGGGGTGGGGTGTAACGGCTATTATGATTCCTGTGCGTGCCTCAGCGGGGATGCGGTTGTTCCAGTGGGCATAAACTGTACTCGTACGAAAGATGGAAGAGAGGTAAATATGACTCATCCACCTCAACTAGTCAGAAAGGAATGGCAGCGGCAGCGCTTCACAAAATACTGATCCAATATTTCCCAGCAAGCAGAGCCAGACTGGAATTGTGAGAGGCTGTTTCTGAAATGATTTCATACATGCACAATAAAACGACTGCTCCTTCTCTAACGCCTGCTTCCATTTACCAAAGCAGGCTGCGTGTAGCCTCTCGCCTCACCGCTTGAAGAGCAGCGATCCTCCGGTGCGGCTCCAAATGAAGAACATTTTTCAACAGATATTTGCCAAATACTAAACAGCTTTGTTTTCAGTTGGGTTACAGCCTGCTGCCATTTATTAAATAAACGTGGGATCTGTTATGAGGAGGAATTTTATGTCACTGCTTGGAATGGGATCGTTGCACTAAAGTGCGACCATAAATTTCTTTTGATATAACTGTATTAATGCAGCGGCTAATGGATGAGCATATGTTTCACACTGATTACTATCCCCTCTCTGTCGGCATGTCCTGCCTGTCTTTGCCATTGCCTGACTATCGGAATGAGAATATGTGCCTTGAGTTAATGCTGATTGCAGCAGCTGCCAACACATGAATCTCCATGGCAACAATAACGGTTGCCCGGCAACCATGCTCTTTTAGGGACACTGAAAGAAGCCCAAAGGCTTACTAAAAATATATGTGAGTATCGTACATGCGCGCCTCGGAGATGCCGCAGCCTGTCATAACGCTGCCGTTAGCTTCCCCGAGTGGAAACCGCTGCTGCCTTCCGCCACATCTGCATGCAGAGGCAGGAGGCTGGACGCCTCCACGCAGCTCAGGACTCCATTCGCTCCAAGGAGACGGACACATTCCTTCTCTTCTCGCCAATTCAACTGTCAGCCATCTTGGCTCCTGCATCGAGCTTCCCTCTCGCAGCCCCCACACGGAACGCAGGTGGCGCGCGGGCTCGCGCACGCACGAGGCACAAAGCATTCCATCAGTGCAAGTGACATCACTGCAGTCAGCTCAGCTGTTTCTGCCGGCGCTATAAATAGTGCAGCAGAAAGAGCGAATTGGCTATGCAGAAAAGATTTAACTCCTGACCCTGAGCACAGAGGAGGGGAAATCTGCTTCTTGCATGGCTGAATCTCCAGCGCCTGAGTCCTGAGTCCTGAAGGGTTTGTTCATGCTCTCCGTGAAGCAGCATGTCAGAAACCCTGGCAGTGTGTTTAAAGATGGAGGAAGTGTTTCACGGCGCAGCTGAATGGAAACATTCTAAAGAGGTCTCCAGTTGCAACATACACCTCCCTTAGTGGCGGCAACCCTGGTTCTCTGCTTGTTCTCGTGGTGAAGCATGAAATTACAAAAAGCAGTGACATTTGACTCAACACTGCGTTGGTTTATAAAACCGTTTCGCTGACTATAGTTGATGGTGCAACAACGCGACGCCTGTGATCAACGTGGCGTCGGTAGTTTTAACTACAGGGGATGCAGAGGGAAGCCACGCCCCCTGAATGCCAGCGGCAAATCACGCTCATCGATAATGCAGCGCCGCCGCCAGCCTCCTGCCACGGGTTCTCCTTCCAAACGGCTCCTGAAACCAGCCAGAGCCAGCCAAGCGGCGGGCTGTGGTTTCTCTGGCTGGTGGCCAGCACGTGTGCAGGGGGCTCTGCCATGGCGTTGGCCTTGACAGGCTGGCAGCTTTGAGGAGTGCGAAGGCATTCAGTGGCGTGAATGTGCCTTTGTCTGCGAGCCGTGTGCCAGGCTAGCTCTAATGAGGCAACTCTTTGTGGCAGGCCTCTCAACATCAAGTGGGCTGGTGGACTCATTAACCTGACTGCTGCAAATAAAGCAGGCAGACACAAGAGACGCTTATGATAGCGCACTTAAGGCCCCACTGAAGCCCCCCCAAACTGTCGCTGCCGCCCCAGCTGCCTCCCTCCCTCCACCTCCTCTCTAGCCTCTTTTCCCTGCGGTCTCCCAGGCTTCCCTGGGCTCCTCCGATAGGGAGAAATCAGCCTCTGGCCTAGTTCAGGT
Source organism: Pao palembangensis (assembly GCA_015343265.1). Classification (NCBI taxonomy): domain Eukaryota; kingdom Metazoa; phylum Chordata; class Actinopteri; order Tetraodontiformes; family Tetraodontidae; genus Pao; species Pao palembangensis. The sequence continues at coordinate 15,266,204 of CM027086.1, forward strand.
GTCCCAAATACCGGCGGTGATTTCCTCTTTCCTTATTCCCTCACCTTGGCACCTCGAGCTCGTGGAAGTTTGGAGCTCCGGGATGGCCTGGGTTCCACGAACGGACGGTGTATTGTTTTGACCGTGTTGGATGTTTAGGCGCTTCCATCGTTGTTTGTGCTGCAGCGTGAACATTCAGGCGCTATTTGAATTTAGGTGCAAGAAAATAGGAGATATGTTGAATCAAGACGTTCCATTTATTTTTCTTTACTGTTGCTTCCGAAAGCACCGACCCTTAATGTGCTTTCTGCATTAATTATACCCCCGTCTGGGTTTAATTTCATGCACAACGGGATGAGAGTTTTTTTGCACTATCTTGAATTTTTTAAAAGCATATCAACTTTGGCGATGAGTTGATCGGCTTGACTTATTCAGGTCAGAGGAGCTGTTCTGAGATGTTCTCGCTGCTAACAAAGGAGCCGCGACATTTGTGTGCGAGTCCCCTGAAGTGGGTTTTCTGAACATTCTGGCGCTATCGTGAAGCGGAATTTATGCATCCGCGCAAAATTCGGTCACGGAGAGCGTGTTCTCTGCTCTGCTAAGGGCAGTTCACCAGCAGATTTGCTTTACGATGGTGCGTTGTTGGTTTTTTTCTTATTTATCTTTGCATTCCCTGTAAATCACATTCATCAGATATTCTCCTCAGCTAATTTTCAACGGCGCTTCCGTTATTTGTTTTGCGTGACCTCGTCATCCCCTGAGCAGCCAGCGATGTTAATCTGGCGACACCGGGTGTTTTCCATGAGCTCGGGAGGTAAATCGAAGCTAACGCCACGCTAAGCGCTAACCGCGCAAGCGCCTCATTTTCTGAAAAGGAATATTCATAGCAACATCAAAGAGGTTAGCACTCCTGACGCTGACAAATTGCAGATGAGCATTCATTAAATAAGTAGGCCACCAATGTTTATTTAAATAAGCGTCATGGCTGCATTATTGATTTCGCCACCACAAATATGATCTGACAGGATGCACGTGGATTATGAGCGGCGGTGGCTCTCTGCAGGCGCGGACAGACAGCCGCAGTATCGACTGGGGGGATTTGTGGAGCCAGGCACAAAGACTGGAGTGGGAAAACATGGAGGAATGTTCAGGAATCTGTTGGGCGAGATGGTTGAACGCTGTTGTTTTTACTGGTTTGGTTGGAAAATGTGGCCACGTGTGTCATGTAATGCATTCTAATCAAATTAATTGTGTTATTAATTGAAGCTAGCCCTGCAGCAACACAAACGTCACAGTTTGGTGTGCTTTATTGCTCTCAGGGGGACCTGCTGAACCGCTGTGGATGCATTTCCACACTTGCCGTTTGTCAACACATTTAGACCGATGGTTATCGACAAGCATGCGGAAAACACAGAGGGCTACAGAGAAGACTCAATAAAATTGAAGGATTGGCTTGTTGTGATCTAAGGCCTTTCTAATTTCTTCTAATAGACTCCCGTCCATGCTTTGAAATGTGATTTAGGCTGCAGTAGTGAGTTTTGGTAGTCTGTTAGCCACTCTAACCATCGCTCCTCTTTGTAATGGGGACCATCTGACTCACAGGCAGCGTGTGTGTGTGTGTGTGTGTGTATGTGTGTGTGTGTGTGTTTAAGAAGCAGCGACAGACGTGATGCAGCATTCGCAGCAACTGCAGCCTCTTCTCTGTCGAACATGTGACTGAAAAAAATAAAATAATCAATGGTAACTGAATTGGATGAAATGAATCCAGGTGTCAGAGTTCAAGCTGATGCTAATAGACTGAACTCTGCTCGTTGGATTGCTGCCATGATTTATATGTTTGTGTGTGTGTGTGTGTGTGTGTGCGTGCGCCAGGTGGTAAATGACATTGCAGTCCAACAGGCTGAAGTCAACCTTTTCGGGCACATGCCCAAGCTATATTATCAACTGGGTAGCTGGCAGCCTGTACTGATGCTACTGCCTACATTCATATTGATCTCTCTCTCTTTTTCTCTCTCACACTCTCTCTCTCTCTGTCTCTCTCTCTCTCTCTCCTTTTCTCTCTCACACACACACTCACATACACGACGCACGCACATGGAAAAATCCTTAAAAATCCTTCCTGTTGGTGCATCGGCAGTATTTATTTGTAAATGTGCTCTAATTTAACGCTGGCTTCCACTAAAAATACTATCAGTTCTTACGTACAAAATCCATTATATAACGTAAAAAAATGTTAGTTATCTGTATCAGTCTAACTGTACATAAACAAAACGGATGCTAAACCAATTAATAGATTTTTATATATTGTCGACATTACGCTCAAATTTCCTATTGTTTTTGAAGCCATCACGTGAAATAGTGCCAATGAAAAGAACCTTCCCAGTGTTTTAAAACAGAAAATGGCTTCGTGCTGACCTATCTGTGTCATCCTCTGTGAAGTGAAAGAGAAATCTTCTGACACGCTCTCTATTTTTCCTCCCTTTTTTTTGCAGCAAGTCATGCTTCATCAGAGCGGCGTGCTGTTTGACCCACTTTAGTGCACCATCCCGTCCCCCGCCGGCTCAGGGAAGAAGATTCAAATACCGCAGTGCTCGGAGTGGTTATCGCAGCTCTGCAGCACCAAACACCACATTTTAGCATCTTTGTCTATAGATCCGGATGTAAAGGCATGTTTCATATCGGTGGCTTGCGGCCATGACAGACGCCTGGCTAACCGGTCTGTCTGGATAAGGCAGACAGAGGGATGGAGCTTCCCACAGCATCAGTTTGTGAATTTAACCTGCCAGGAAGCTTCTGTAACAGGAAAGATCCCACATTTACATTTGAGGTGAGGAGGCAGGGATGGATAGAGAGATGCTGAGGTGCTGGTGGGGGCCGGGGGGGCACTCAGCAGCTGGGTTTTTTTTTTTCTTTTTCTGTCATTATCCGGTCCGTGTTTCAGCCGGCCCCGTTTGACGAAAGTCAAATAATACACTCGCCACGATTATGTGACAACTGGAATTCACCTACTTAGCTAATCTCACATCAGGGTTTAGATATCAATTAATTTCTCTCCGGCTGCTCTGTTCTTCCCGGGAGGAGGCGTGGGGATGGGGGAGGGGGAGCCCCTACCCACGTGGGTGGGGAGGATACAGTATGATGGAGAGAGGTGGGGGGCAGGGAGGCCATGCATAGGAAACAGAGGCGGGAGAAAATGCCTGCGCAGCACATTGACGTAGGGCTCGCACAGTGCATGGAGACGGCACCTGTTTGGCCATGGTGCAACCGCAGCACGTGCATGCGTCTCCATGCCATCTACACGCCCACGTCTGTCCTCCAAACACCTATTTATGTCTGTGTTTCTCCCAAAAAAAAATGCATATTAATCTGGTCTCGGAGGCCCATTAGAGGAGAACCCCCCACCGCCCACCCCACACACACACACACACACACACACACACACACACACACACACACACACACACACACATACACCCCTCCAGGTTGGATTTTTCTGCCATTAGTCTTAGAGGCTGAGGGGACCAGGACTGCTCAGACCAGCTGAGCCTGCACACAACAACGCGGCTGTTTCTGCTCCCATCATCGTCCTCCAGCCTCCGCCTAACATTCCTTGACAGTCAGACGCTGGGCTTAGTCCAAACCTGCCAGCAGCGTCACCATGGTAAATCTTTTCATACTGCGTCCAGTCCAGGTTGCTGCTTCGTCGAAAAGCAGACATTTTTCGTTGCTCCTTTGCTCTTAAAAATTGAAGATGTAGCGATAACTATATTTTGCTTTGTGCCTGAATGTTAGCCTGCGCATTCATTTACTCACACGGTTCTCTTTTGTTTTTAATTTTTCACTAAAGGGTTTGCGGTTAATCCAGATCTGTTCAGAATTTTCAGTTTATAGTCAATTATCTCTGGAACAGAAACATTAACAGTCTCTAAAAGAGGTTTTTAGTCTTTTACCTGACAGTATTCATAACCGTTCCGCTTCACAGCTGTATTTTTTTTTTCATTCGACCTTTTAATTTATTCCATCAGCCTATAATGTTGTGTTATATGTGCATGGAGGATCTAAATAGTCATCGAGGAAGCCCTGCTAATGTGGACGCTAATGGCTAAACTAATGAGATAGCTAATGGCGTTGGTAGCTAAAGATAATGTCGTGGAAGGCTCCTGCGGGGAGTCCTCATTCTCCATCAGTTCTCATTATTAGAAATGGGGCTGTGGTGTGAAAGGAGGCTGATCCCTAACACGCCGCCAACTATAGTAATCTGTTTTTGCCGCCACAGCGTGACAGCGGAGTCGGGCGCGTCTCCTCACCTCAACCCCCCCCCTCCCCCGCCTTGGCCTGCGCCTGCCCATCATTAACCTGTCCCATCCCCACATGGCTCCGCTCCCTGCCCAGGTGAAGCCCTCTGAGCCAGAGGTTCACCGGGATGCTAATGGTTTCTGACATCCCATCTCCCTGCATATTGGCACATTTGGGGTGGAGAGGAGGGGAAATGCTTGGAGCTAAATGCAAAATCCGGGCCTCAAAGCTAATGACTGAGAGCCATGTTTGTTAACAGCGGCATCCTTTGCTTACTTCCTGGCAGCTGAGGAAATCCATATTCTGCTCATGCACGTACAGTAAATATTGAAATCAACAGAATGTTAGCACAGCTCAGTCCAAACATTCAGAAGGTGGCTGTTAGCCTCTCTGTCCCGATCAACACCATGACAGCTCACTAAATATCACTCTTGTTTAATCTGCACCAGCTAAAATGTGACAGACATTTACAGTATTTAACATTAGCATGTTGCCCAGCAACAGCACTGATGAAAGTGCAATTACACAAATTGAGAAAATATGAAAATCAAGTAAGATCTTGGGGATGCTCTAAATGGGAGGCAAACCTGTGACCTTCTAGCTGTGAGGTGACGTGTGGGTACATGTCCCTGATTTGGCCTACATGCTAAGCTAATACCAATAACAGAAGCTAAGCTTTGTTATTGCCCAGAATACCAAACCACCATGGCCACTATCCGCCCCTCCTCAGCCCCTCCACTGTGGCTCCGTGGATGCTCCGTGGCGTGGCATGCCGCGCCGAACATGCACAGCAGCTCGGCTACCTCCCTCACCACCCCTTGTGCTGTTTAAAGGAAAGTGCAACCTTTGCCTTGGGCCTTAATTATGTTCAATTTACCAAGATGGGCCTGAAACCATTGAGGGAGGGAGGAAAAGCTCTCTGACCTATTTATCAATGCAGCGTATTCCTTCCAGTGACTGGGAGACCGAAGCAGAAAGATACAGCAAGAGAGAGAGAGAGGGAGAGAAAACCGCAGCGACATGGACACACGTGTGTAATGATGGATTGAGATTTTTCCTTCTGCTACAGTTTGACCAAAAAAAAAAAAAAAAACCCAACATCCAAACGACAAAAGCAGCTGCTGTGTTTGTTTCATCTGTGCCAACAATAGCACGTTATCTCTCAACTAGACCAGCGCTCTTTCAGTAGCGACTGAAGAAGCTTCTTGAGACCACATGATTGGAGGTAAATACCGAGGAGGCCATTGACCTTTTATTACAGCGTCTGATAAGGCCAACTATCTCCCCTCTCTTCACTGTGCCCTAAATGTCAAGTCACTGTATGTGTTATAATTACTGTGCGTCGGTATTTTCCTCCCTTTTACGTTTCAATGCATGGAGAGCAAATCCCGCCAGGGGAGGTGTGCTGAGGACAAGTCATGCTACATTAGCCACGTGTGGCTAATTTATCCCACAGTTGGGATAATAAACTTTACATTCCTGTTATTATTATTTATTTTTTGAAACACTTCCCAAAGATAGAAGGCATGCTCAACACAGAGAACGCACCTCCCCTGAGTCAAGTAGCTTGTTAATACACTCTCATTAAGAGGTTTTACGCATGGACAAATAAACAAATGCTAATAAACTCCTAATTATTTTCTCACAGCTGAAAATCTGCAATTTTGAATATTCATGTTATAGTGCAATTATTTCTCTGCTGCCAGAATACCACTGAGCATGCATTTTTGAAGCCTCTTTTATTTCCTCTTTGAAACTTAGTTCCAGAGTAAAGACAGAACTCTTGAGCTTGAAGTCAGTATTTGGAGACGCGTGGCACTGTTGTACAAGGCCAATAACGATAAAGTAATCATTGAGAATATTTTGATTCAGTTTAGTATCACTGCAACGATCACATTGTGCTATTTCTGAGCGATTATATTCTGCAGGACTGATTAATCTCTCCCTCAGTTAATTTTAGGGTGCTTTTCTTTCTTCGTCTGCAGCTTTATTATTAATTCCGCTTCATTGTGATTATGTCACCGCCCTGCAGTATGTCAGGGTCACGGAGGGATGCCCCCTCTGATCACGGCTTCCATGAAAGGCACAATATTTAAGCTCTGTTTTGACTCTTTTTTCCCCATCTCCTGCTAATCTTTTCCCACGTAAACACGCAGCGTCACTAACGCAATTTGACTCACCGGTGCAATTGTGTTAGAGGCGTAGGACCCGCTTCACTTAGTGTCAGCGAAGGCTTTTAAACTGTCACTTCGCCTTCGTACAGAAACCTTTTAGAGTTCCACCGCTTTGGACAATACAGTGCGAACTTCTTGATTCAGATTTTAGGGGGCTGAGTAACTTCGGACTCCAGAGCCAGAGGTCTGGACCTCGCCCACTTTTGTCGAATGAAGTCAGACAATGGGGTAATAAACCAGAGGTTTGATGATTCAAGATGGCGCTGCGGAATTCAAGACTGTGGTTCCAAGGTGCAAGAACCTGTCAGAGCATCTGCGCTACCTGCAGACGGCGTAGAAACGCAGAGAGGAGAAAATGAAATTCTGATTTGCAGTGACAAAAGTGAGACACGCACATGCTGCCAGGAAGAAACAGTAGCGGCTCATGAATAATGCACGGCCGCCGTGAGCTATAGATTAAGTGTGAATATTCATTAATTTGTGAGCCTTTCGGGACCCGATACAAATTCAGCCAACTTCACGTTGGCGTATGCGTTCCCCCCCACGCTTATGAGTAAATAAAAACATGGAGGCCATCGCTGGCTGAAGGACAGCTCCAGACCTGCTAAGAAGTTTTAACAGGGTTTTCCCAAAGTAGCCCACCACCACCTTCCCCCTTCAGCTCTTAAGTGCTAAGTCACCAGAGCAAGGAAAGCCCATTAGCGTAAAGATGGTGGGGGAGGGCTGCAGTTTGAGTGATTAGGATGATTGGATATAGCAGCACTGGGTTGCTCAGGTCAGGGCTAATCAGCGTCAGGATAGAGGGAAGGGTAGAGTAAAAGAGAGCCAGAGCACCGTCCGGTACATATGGACACAAACAATAACACTTTCATAAAGCTGCCCCCCCCCCCCCACACACACACACAGGCGACCCCGGTGTGTCCACTGAGTCAGCGTTGGAGATAGAATAGAGAACAGAAACAGGAAAAGAGGAAGAACCTGGAGGTTTACCCCCGTCATGGCGAGGACAGGCGCAGGACGGCGACATATCAACAAGTCATTAACTCCCATCTGATACACACGTGTCCCATCGTTAATATTTCCCCTTAGTCCTGATGACTTTACTGCAAGGTTCTAATTTACATGTCAAGGGGTGACGTGTGAGTTATCCTAGTGAAGTTGTTTTTTTTCTCGCCCCCTCTCCTCATCTGTCACCTTCTTCTTCCTGACATTTCTAATATTTTAGGCCACGTGGTAAACCCAGGACTTTCATCCTGAAAGTATCGAGCTCCGTCGGCTGAGGGAAACGTCCAAGAAGTTTCTCTTTTTTTTTTCCTGTTTTTGGCTCAAAAGTATTTCTGGTATCGCTCGGTGTAGACTGAGGCTCTCAGGAATGACAGAAAGATTGGTGGCGGAGCGAAGTTTCTTGTTCGTTTGAGCTCTTTTCGGCGCCATCCCGGCTTTTAGTCTGTCATGTAGTTTGTGTACCGCGGTGATTTGTCATCCCGCAAAGGTGGAGAGTCCGCTTTGATTTGTTTACCTTCCTGATGTCACCAGGCAGACATCAGCGGCACGGGTTGAAGTTTTGACTGTGCGGATCATTTGCCGCACGTTTATGTGCTAACAACCGAAGCCAAAGAGCAGGTGTGCTTTAAAACAGTCACGCCGACGCACGTTTCGGTTGAAAACCCAACGTTCCTGATGCTAACAGATGGCTGTGACCAGGTTTGAGAGCCAGATTGAGGTCTGTGGCCTGGAGGTGAGCGCAAAGCTGTGCATCAGCATGTCTTAATCCCAGAGAGCCGTAATCTGGGATTAGTGACCCGCTCCTAACTGGAACCAGATTAGAACACGCAGCACCACAACTCCGCACCAACTCCCTCCACTGCCCCCTGTAACCCCCCTCTGTTGGGAGGGGCTCAGAGGAGCCACAGCGCTGCCGGATTGGAAGGCGCTCAGCGGTGACAGGGGTTGCCAAGGCGATCGCGCTGGCTTTGCAGTGATTGGTTGTGTCAGGGCTCAGGACGGCTGGCTGTCCTCGGTTCCTCATCACTCCACTCATACACGTTTAGATGGAATAAGTGGAACTAGAAAATTCATACCAGTGAATTTAACAACATACGAACAGCAATAAATTAAGTGAGGTGTGGAAACGGTAATCTGTCTTGTGTGTGTGTGTGTGTGTGTGTGTGTGTGTGTGTGTGTGTGTGTTTTGTCAGAAATTTGTTATATTCACACGCATGTGCACGACAGCAGCCCACAGAGGTCAATCCCATCACCCTGCTCACTGGCACACGGAGGAACTATAATCCTGCAGGGTCCGAGGTCAGCGCCATGCTGCCTGTCCGACTAAAAGGGCAGATGGGACACACGCACGCACACACACACACACTCTCTCTCTATCTCTCTTTCTCTTTTACTGCTACTGGGCTGGTTTAGAGGGCAGATGGTAACATTGTGTCATCATGGCTGCCGGACTAAGATTTGTAGGGGGCGTCCATGTTGACATTGAGAGGACACGCTGGGTCAGGAGCACAACGATGCGCTAAATTTGCTGTGCTGCAGCGAAGCATCCATTTTGAGTCGCTGTTGGTTTCATCCTTGACCTCCCTCCTTCACAGGATGCCTCAGAAACGCTCCGTTGCCAAATAATTTTCTGCGTCTGATTCAGCCAACCGCTGTGGATCCTTTAATAAAATTATTTTGGACGACTCTCAGGAGTCCGCCAGATTCTGTCAAATAAGAGTCTCATCAAGAAGCAACGTGATATCGCTACAAAAAGTAGTTAAAGTCAAGATGGAGAATTAGAAATACAAACCTTATTCTTGTTTTTGGTGCAGCATTTGGGTCAGCGTAATCACTTGGGTGTGCAGGCTGAGAGGCTGTCTCAGCAGTGTTTACTGCTTCATGGATGGGAAGAGTTTGCCTCCCCACTTTCTTATATAAAAAAACTGTGGCCACAGCTCAAAAAAAAAAAAAGAGAAAGAAATCTCATAAAAACACTCGTTTGTTTGCCCGTCACAACTCCTTTATTGCAACAGAGACGCGGTCCAGGGAGGTTTATGTCACGTAAGCTGCTTCTGCTGCATCTCTGCTGCAAGTGTGGTATTAAAATACTGCAATTTTACGGAATTTAATACATGTATAATCTGCTTTTGCTGGATTAGGCTCCAAACACAAAGGGCAGGGCCAGGGGTCTAAATATATTCCTTTTATCCCCCGGTGCATCAGCCCCAGTTTTCGGTGATGCTCTTCTGCTGATGAGTAGGATTCTGCTTGAGCGTTCCTCGGAAAGCGCCTGGCCTTTCACTGTTTTAAATAAAACCTAAAGTAGATATTGAGGTTTGTTCTGTGGATGAGGTGAGAACATTTGCAACACCACTGTGGTGCTTTTAATGCCGATATTTTTAGGCAGATGTCCAAGAAATACTCGCCTGTGTGTGTGAGAGCAAACCCAAGCTAGGAGAGGGTGCCAAAAGAGAGGCGGGTGTGGGGTGGCAGCCCTCAGTAAGGGACTCCTCGGGCTGCCAGGCCCAGGATAGCACAAAAAAAATGGTAGTCACTTCATCCCCGGTCTCCTGCAGGTCAGCCCTGACAGCGCTGGCCCTCAATTACTCAGTATCAGCACCTCCTTTGCAGCTCCACTCCATTCCTCCCCCCTTCTGTCCCCATCGGTCGCTGCAGCTTGTCTGCGTGTGCTCGACAAGACGAGTGCAGAGGAGGAAGGTGGGGGCGGGGTGGCTAGAGCCCACAATAGGCTACCTGGAGGTTCCACAGAGCAGCAGGAATTTCACATGAATGCATCTCTTTATCGGTCCAACGTGCAGCCTCACTGGTCATGCTAAGAGAAACGGCGTTTTCTCCATTCCCACTGAGATCGCCGAGCGTTTTTCAGAGCGGATTGACCCGATAAGTCACAGCGTGTATAAACGGTAACCCCGAACTTCATGTTTTATGTATACACCTTAACTAATAAGGTCAACTAGCAGGCGAAAGGGCTGATGGAAATCTATGCATTTTAATACAGTGGCAGAACAAAAGGCACGCGCCAAGCACAAAGGGCTGGGTGCAGAATCAATCACTGAGGGGGTAGTGTGACCAGCTGGAGCATCTACCCCCTGACCCAGAGGTCACCAACAGCCCCTCTGTTTTCAACCACCTCTCCTAGATGACTCATGAAAATGCATAGAGCAGGAAAATTTGCTTTGTCATACAGATAACCCTGACGCGTGGCGGTCCGACAGGGCGCCATTATGAAATCACTTCCCTTTATTTGTAAGGCTGCTCAGATGCATCCCCCTCATGTCGTGTGATATTCTGATGCAAAGTCCGACCTGGAGCAGATGGACAAGGGGGTTGCGTCTGGAAATGGAACCACTCACCTTTCCTTAACCTTGACCCCGCAGCCTCGCCTTTAGGCCCCGCTGGTTTAGATTTCTTCAGGGTATTAGTAAACAGGGGGACTCCCATTAGGCGGGTTTTCGAAAGCTACACTCATTTAGTTAAATCTGAGCTGTTAAAACGTCGTGTGCATTGTTTTCAGAGGGGATAAACTCCAGCTCCTGGGTCCTCTTTAGCAGGACGGCGAGCAGACTTCACTACCTTCAAAACTCAGAGATTAGGAAAAAAAAAAAAATAACAGCGAGGCAGTCCGACTATCAGAGCAGCTGATCTGACACCCACCTAACCCAGCGCTTTAATGGCTTTGTGTGCCATTATCTGGAGATGGGCCTGTCATAGAGATTGGACCTTAAAGCTTTTGGATTGCGCCTGTATACCCAGCATCACATCGAGTGTGCCGGGTCCGTGCCAGCAGCACACGCCTCCATTTGGGCTTCACTTTGAGGTGGTTTCTGACAGGCGTAAGAGGCTTCTCCGCTCGATTTTATTTATTTGTGCACGGCGATCGGGTTTGATATGAAAAGCCTTTGAATGCGAGCTGACAACGGTGACACCGGCAAAGTTAATGCGTTTGTCGCCTTTCTTTTTGATGGTATCAGAATCAGCAGGTATGAATATGTGAATCCACCCTTGGCTGGAGCCGAGGCCCTTCTTTTGGCCGAGCAGCATGTACGACGAGTCCAGCCTGTGTCAGGAAGGAGGCGGAGACGAGGAAACGATAACCACCCAAGCAGCCGTGGATTCCTCTGTCAGACTTCCCCGGTCTTATATTTCAAGGGTTAAAAATCAATATGGCTATCGCTGATGAAATTTGACGCGTGAATGCAGATCAGACTGGACCGAGGCGTCTCTCGCCACCCACTCTTCCTCACTTTAGTCCCATTCAGTTTTTGAATGCAAAGGGGATTTTTTTTTATTTACACTCTGCTGTTTCTGCTCCTTTTTTGCTCCTTTTTAAATCCTAAATCCAGCTTTTGGAAAGCCTGGGGGCTGAGTAAATGTGATCGATTTCTTGAGTGTATGTCATCTCAGGCCTGCCTTTTAGGAGTGGTTTTATAACAGAGGCACAAAGGCCCGCCGAGCCATCATTCAGCCCGGCTCTCCCATTGTTCGCTTAATTCATGCTGAAGGATCCAGGTCAGGCCGGCAAGCAGCCTACGCAGGTTAGAAGTCAAGACTTTTCTCCTGTAACCACAGGCAAGACCAAAACCACTCAAGTCCAGAGGTGCGCTGCCTTATTATCCGCTGGAAACGCATCTCCACAGCTGTTTCTCTTCCATTTGTAATAGGACGGAGAAACAAACGAGAAGAGAACGTCTCTGAAGTTATATTTGCTTAACAGGGTTTTGCAGCGCCAAGAGCTGATACAACTTAAGATGAGAATATTAAGCCTGGTTATTAGCTGGGCTGAGGAAGCAGGCTGGAGGTGATTCCAGATCCAGGCCATGCTGCTTCTGCAGGATAGGGAAAATATACCATCTTGTGTGAACTAGCCAGAAGTCTTGCATAATTTTTAGCTATGCAACTTGTTTGTGTAGTTTTTTTTTAATCTCTTCTGCAGAGCACCCTCGAGCCTGGCTACTGTAGTCCGAGAATATCTCCTCCGCATCACTGAGATGGCCGGCATCTCCTCTGAAGGAGAATTAATCTGCCCCAAACAACCTTCTATTTTCCTCCAAACAACTATGTGTCAAACGCCACTAAAAGCAATTTGTTGTTGGCCCGTTTCTTCGGGCTCATGTAGCAGGACTGAGCGAGCCGGCGTGGCGTGTTGTTTCAGAAAAAGGAGGCGAGGGTGTGGGGGAGGGGGTACTGACGCTTTAATCTGATTAGACCTGGCTAAAATCCCAAACCAGGGCTGAAGTGCAGTGCTTGTGGTTTCTGAACGGCTTATGCTAAGTCTGTACCATGGAAATAATCTACCCTTAAAACCCAGGAAACAAATCAGTGATGGTAAGGACATAAGTCGCTGTCATTACGGAGTCATTAGGAGAAGCACGTCCATAGTGCATGCAGAAGGGCGCAGTGTGCGTCTATGTGTGTGTTTTAAATCATAGTACCATTAATATCAGGTTATTTATGAGGTTTTCTCACTTGATTAAATGCTGTATTTGTTTTCTGTGCATTTCCTGCACAAGCGCATGCGCGCTTCCATCCTCTGATCGTGTCTGTTTCTTCGTGCGACTGTGGGATCGCAGGCTGACTTCTCTGGTGCTGAATAATGAATCAAAGCACGGGAGAGGAGCAAAGTCACACTGCAGCAGTTTGTCTCTGAGCTGCTTCTACTTTAGCTCAGCTAAACGTAAAAAAAACCATCCTAATGGGGCAAGACCCTGTTCTCACCTTTACAACAAGTATCATTAAACTGTTAATGATCTTTGTTATATGGTTAAATATGAGGCGAGGAAAAACACATCTGGGTGAATATTTATAACGCTAATAACAATGTTAGCATTTAGAAATAGTATCGCTAAGACAAAAGACAAAAAGGTCGTTAAGGGAGATCAATAAGAAATCCTAATAAACATGCACTCCGACAGATGGGTTTGGTAATCAAATAATAAGTAGAAAAAAAAATAGTTTGTGATCAATAGTTAATTAACATTGACAAAAGAAGCAATAAGGCAAAGGGGAGGAGGAGGAGGACATGGGCAGGGAGCCTACAGCAAAACAAGATCCATCTAACAGCGTTATTAAACCGTTTTACCACAGTTTACCATGTTGCCAACCACAGCGGTTCATTGTCTCATTAATAATCTCGGGTGCAGATTTCAACATCACTTCGCTCTCATTATCTCTCTTCTCTGATACCATTTCATTTTGTGCAGCCTAAATTAAATGCAAAAACCATAATGTAATTTTACTGGAGGAGAACATGGCGGCTAATTGTGTTAGGCTGAACTGTTGGTGGCGTCTGTGGCAGCTAATGCAGCTTCTGCAATTAATGCTGGCTACTCCCATCAGCAGCAGATGCAGCTCTGGCTGTGCCGGCAGTGCAGCCGATTACCTCCGTGGAGCACCGCAAACTGCTCGCCATCCGTCTGGGTGAAGGCTCGTTTCACCGCTGTCATGTTGCAGGGGAGGGTGGTTAGCCATAACCTTGGGCTGGAGAGCTGAGGCTTTTACAGCAGTATACACACACACACACACACACACACACACACACACACACACACACACACACAGTGTGGGTTGGCTGCATTCCAACAGGCTCAGAGCAGTTGTTCTAACCAAATTATGAATTTACCAGGACTAAATTACATAGCTAGAGCACACATATTCTGTCACATCAGAAGCACAGGAATAAACACACTCCTTATATCTCCTTACATACACGCACACACACACACACACACACACACTTACACAGTGACACAAAAGCAGCCAGCATCAAACATCAGAGCTCCGATCGGCATTAATAAAACAAATCTGCGGCCCAAAGAAAGCTCAAAGTCTACAGATTTTTTTGATGTCATTGGTCCGACTTGGTGTAATCGGAGACGCTGTGAGTAACCGGAATGTGCACTATGAGATCAAAGAGAATGCTGATTGTTTGATTGTACATTTGTACGAGCCAGGTGACCACGTTCAAAGAGGAACGCACATTCGGTGCCCGTCTACTGAGCATTTAATAGCATTAAGCGTTTGGGTCTCTGAAATTAATACTTTGACAACGTGAAATGTTCTAATTCATCCTTCAGCTCCAGATTTCAGTTCACGACAGCACAAATACAACACAAAGGCAAACGTTGCAGAGGAACAGGCCACCTTGCTCATATTTGATTGGCTGATCACCGAACAAGCCCTCCTTACTCTGCATGTCTTAACATAACATCCTTTAAGGAATCCACATATTCTGCAATTTTCAATGTAACATGAAAATAATAGCACATAATCGTTTATAAACAGGCACGTTACTGCTTTATTACACCACAGGCGGCTCCAATTGCCTTTTTCTGAATTTGATTACGCAGGAAGTCCCCTGCCAGTGCTGCTAGTCAAGCTCCACATCTGTTTGTTGCATTAATTACATTAGTTGTTGCAAGCATGCATAATTTATATATGTATATGGACAGAGATCTCAGTTGTTGTTCTTGGAATCTCTCTCTTAGACTTTGGGGGTTACGGCTCCGAGCACACCGGTAACCAGCGGTATCACCATGGTCCTCACCCCCCACATCTTTTCCAGCTCCTCCTTTAGTTTCCTTCTTCCTGATGTTATAAACAGCCGTGGTTCTGGTGTCATATGTTCTGAGTGCCTGTTCTGGTGCAGGCTTTTAATCCAGCCTCGGTTCGTAGCCACACCCTCGAACTGTCAAAGGTGTGAGCAGGCTTGGCCTTCTTCTCCCTCATCATCAAGTCTGGTAGCTGCTACTGGTGCTGAGCTCCCAGGGCCCGTTTCATCATTCATCACACTGCAAGTGTCCAAATGACATTCCAAAGTCAGGGTGGTCGGGCCAGAGGACGTGGATCAGTGAGTCAGTGTCCCGCTCGCTCTGTCCATCTACAGGAGACGGAACGCGGTAACCTGACTTCATAACTGTTCATTTTGATCTGAATTTGGCGGTTTAGGCCTGTGCAGAGCATCAGGGGATGCTCTGGACCACGTCAAGGCCTGTTGCCGTCAAGCTCTTCATCCTAGACACTCGTTCTTAAACGTCTGCCATTGCGATGGTAACTGGCTCTTGCTCTGCTGAGGTACTTGATGCTCTGCAATCAGCTTAGATGTGAGGTTATAAAATCTCTGCAGGTCCCACGTCCTCGTCATAGATCTCCTACAGCTCCACTCTATTTATTCTATTGTATAATGAGTGATTAGTTATATAAGCCAACAGACTAATCACATCTGTTGTTTAAGGGTTTATAGTCAACTGGCTAGCATAAACAAGCTAGTCAATGGTTTGTTGTTTAATTATTTACTGGTCCTGATGTTTTTATTATTTTCACAGCCTCCTGATTAGATTGGGCATTTGTGGATTCAAAAATAAACCACCATAGTCATTTCTTCCCTGCATTACTGACCCTCGTCACTTGTCTTCCAGAGAGTTTCCAGCGTTTTTAGCGAGCGGTGTGATGGTCCTGCTGTGCCATCGCTACCAGCCGCCAGGGTTAAAGAGACAGTGCACAAAGACGTGACTCACTGGTTGATTCCCTCACTTACATGTCCTCGCTGCAGCTCCAGTCCACCAGAGGCATTATGTAAGTTGGAGGCAACATCCCTGCGCCATCTCCTAGACGAGAGCAGAGGACGAGGAGTGTTTTATTACCATCAGGATCTGACCACAGACCAGTGCAGTAAAATACATTAGCATATTTATATGTTATCATTATCTTTTTAAATCCTAAAACACGAAAGTTGTCTTCCAGAAATAACTGATATCAGAGCTTTCAACAGAATGGGAAAATAGATGCCTCAAAGACAGAAAATACAGAATATACTCTCTTCTCAAGGTGCATTTGAATCAAAATAAATCTAAGGCACCAAAATGGAACTCAAAAGCTTTTCTGGACATGTTTTTGGTCTATTTTGGGGGTATGGTAGCATCAGAAGCACACACGTGTGGAGACGAGGCACGAGGCATCTCTCTCCCGTGGTTGACCGCCGTTGACGTTAATCGTGTAGCCCCCACTCCTGTTCCAGGCCTCAGCCAATTTACATCTGATTATGTTGATCTCTGCTGAGACCTCAAATAGAGAGAAAATGACTCTCCCACTTCCAGTTGGAGTCACCCCCAACAATAATTCACACAGCCAGACACTAAATATGCATACTGTCTGATACCGTCGCTCTTTTAACTGTAACACAAGTGATAATAAACTGCAGCATTTCAGACCTTTTAAAACAGTGTTTGCTCTTGGGGGAGAAACAAATCCGTTATCCGTATATAATGTTTTGATCATGTTTTCTGATAAACGTGTTAAATCGAATAACCTGGGATTCCTGCACCAGCAGGGATGATGAGTATTGTTTGCTTCTAGCATGCTAACATCCGCAATGATGGCTACTCCTGGAAAATCACCCGCTGATTAGTGAGATCTCCACACGCTTGGCGTTGAGGCCGCGATTCTCCGATGAAGTGTCGTATTAATAAACTTGACTGAGGGAAAGGGAAAGCCCAATTATAGGACCATCATTTTTGTTATAAGGAGCCTGCGTGTGGGTGGACGGCATCAGCCCTCAAGGTTGCCACTCAGCTGCGGTGAGTGACAAAGCCTGTCTATTAAGGCAGCTACAATGTCGTCACCGCTCACCATCGATCCACTGCTCTGCGCCTCTAAAATAATGCATCATAATGAGGCTTTGGAGGGCCTTCGCTAAATGACAGAAAACACTTTTAGAGCGACGTCAAGTCGTGGACATTATCTGTCTTTAACGTCACGGACAATGAGGATTTTTTGTTAATATTCAAACTGGGTGCACGGCGGCGTTTCCTCCATTATGGCGGGAGGAAAAAACCCTGTTAAATTTGGTCTTGGAAGAACAGAAGACTGTGTGAAACACCTCACGAGAGGCTAATTTTCAAACACCACAACCTGGGCTTGGCAGTGAAATGTGGCAAGAATACTAATAACATTTGTGCTTAATTAATTGAATTTGCCATCATTCAAAGCTGAAACTGATATCGAAATTTTTTGACCAGAGTGATTGCACAGCTGCATGGTGGCGCCCTAATCAGCCGCCGCCGTGATTCCAGATGCAGCCGATGAACATAATACAACGATAATGATGTCGGCGATGTCTGTAAATGATCATAATCAGCCCATAAACATTAGAAAATAAAATGTATTCAGCTGCTGTGTGATGTTAAAGTCCCAGCAATGATTTTAAAACTGGTGTGATCACCTATTATGCACGCATGCACGCATGCACACGCACACAGATGCGGTGGGATCCTCTGATTCAGCAAATCAAGGGCCTCTCTCCTCCAGTTCATTATTGATGCTGCTGGAGGGGATGCTGGGGCACGAGGCAGGTTGTGGGGGTGGGAAGCACCACGGGGAGGTGTGTGTGTGTGTGTGGGGGGGGGGGTCCTTGCAGGCAGTGCAGAGCTGCAGATTATTCTGGAAATTGCCAGCTGCAGTATCTGCAATCAGGATCAGACCAGTTCTAGTAGTGGAGGGTTCTGGGTTGGGGCGGTGGGGTGAACTGACGATTTTTGGAAAGCGTCACTCTCTCCCATGCATCTCCCAGCTGAGCGGGGCGACCTTCGCCGCCAGAATCGTCCTACCACCTCAGCCTCTCCTCAATAATTCATCCTGCCCTGCCTGGGTTTATTCTCCTGGTCTGCAGCTGCTGCTCTCATCCACCTTTTTAATGGAGCCGGCAATTACCGGCGCACACACCTCAACATTTAAATAATACACTCACCCACATGCCAGGCCTGGGCAAAATCAATAGCACCTAGAAAATGTGTGACGAGGAGCGATACGCGTCTTTCAGCCATCTTGCCTCCTGCAGGATGCACTGAGCAAGAAATCCAGCACCTCCCCCACCCCATCTCAACCATAGTATGTGGTCTTCTTTTTCTTTTTTTTGCTCCTCTTCTCCCAATATCTCCCTTCACACACTTCTCTTCTCCCTTCCAGCTCAGCGTCGGGGTCTGCGGGGCTCATGGGGCAAGCGGCGGAGCCCTGGGACAGACCCTGATTAAACCAGCCCGTTAATGACAAAGGCCCCAATGCTGCGGCTCACACTAATCCTAATCTGTATGCATCCGCAGCAGCACACGCTTCCTCCCTTTTCCTCTTTCCTCTTGACGACAGACAAGCGGAAACGCAGGAGCAGCCATTTTGGAACTGCTGCCTGGAGCCGTGTGTAATGGAGGAGCTGCATCCAGGGCAGCAGCACATCCCGCCATGGCCTTTCGTTCCGGCTGCACGTCCTTAGAGTTACTTTAGCAACATGTGCGGGAAAGGAGGAAAAACATCAATTTAGCTTGACGCTACAAATTTGCAACACATAAGAGAAGCAGGTCGGCTACCTGAGAGTGAGACTGATGAGCTCACAATACAGCGGGAAGGTGAGCAGTTTATTTTAGCGGCGGCGAGGGGGCGGGGGAGTCCGCGCGTGTCCAGTGATGCGCAGGTGATTTCTTTCGGCAGGCCCACGAGTGCCCCGAGGCGAGAGGGATGAGGGCCGTAGGGGAGAGAGAAAGAGAAATCATCTGGCCTGGAGAGTCTCTGCAGCCCAGGCGGACCGCCATTAAAAATATAAGAAGGGATGAGGCCAACAGCGTATATTTATCTGCAGAGGGAAAGCGCGGTCAGTCACATCTCTTGGTCATTGTAGGTGCTCAAATCACAGAGTGAAAAGACAAAAAAAGAAGCAATCGGTGCTGTTTCTGCCGCCTGGGTGCAAAAGCAACGCATCACATCTGAGCAGGAACCACTTTGTCTGCGATAAGAAACAATGGAGTTTTAAAGCGGGGAGACTGCTTTACCGCTCAGAATTATGGATGCTGGGAAAGGATCCTGGGTGTGGGAAAGAAGAGAGGGGATTATGAATTTCAGCACATTGGAGGGGAGCGTGTGGAGAGATTCGGGTGCTGCTTTCTGTTTCCTCTCCTTCCATTCTTCTGCCCTTTTACACGTTTAAATTCTGTCTCCTTCTCTCTTTTGTCTCCGTCTTCCAGCTCCTCGGCTCTTTGATTGAGTGGATTTTGCACGAGTTTTTCTATTGATATCCGCCTCCATCTCAGTTGTCCGCTAAAGCTGCTCGTGCAGCTGTGCCGCACCAGCTGCTGCGTCTCTGTGCAGAGACGCAGAATTCACTCAAATCTCGGCAAATCTCTTCTAGAACACGGTCAACATCACATCATGAGAATAATTCCTCTTTGACTGCATCTCAAATCCCAATTTTGCAAACAGAATAATTAACGTAACCTTAAGAAAGCATGTTAGATGATGCCACAGCATGTTTTTGTTGTTTTTCCTGTGTAGCAAAGTAGCAGCAGTAACGTCTGTAAACGCCAGGCTTTGGTCTGATATGATCTCAGTTGCTTTTACTTTGCAAATTACTAAAATTAGAGCATTCCTCTAACTACTAAAAGAGCACTGTATCAATCTTCTTTAATTCATGACATTAAAACAAATATCATCTTCTTTCCCAAAATGTCAAACGGGTCCACTGAATTGGTAATAACGTCTCCCCACCAGTGGATTGTGGTTTTAATCTATTTTAGAACAACAAACATTCCCTTTTTCTGACCTTTCATCGTATCTAATAGCAAAGAGAATCTATCTGGCTGCTTACAGTAGAATCTGGGTTCCAGAGGTCCCGACATGCTCGCAGTCATTTTCTTCCTGCCCTCTGATGAATAAGAGATGTGCATGTAATTACAGGGTGCTTTGCAGAGTGTGATTGTGGAGCTCCGAGGGTCAGCGGGTGGAAGGTTTGAGCTCCTTGATATTTCCCAGGCAGCCAAAAAAAAAAAAAAAAAAAAGCTTGAAAAACAGAACCGACAGATGTGTCTGGATATCTGAAGATCACAAAGCCGAGATCAACACTGCGTTGTTACCTTTGGCTTTGGCAAAGCAAAGAAATGATTTACTGATCCGAGAAAGCTCTGAGGTACAGGAATGGAGGCGACAATCGAAATGAATTCAAGGCCGGGGCATCTTTAATCTGCCTCAGTAGTTTGGCCACACTCAGCAAAGGAAGCGCGCCACCTCCCACCTCACATGTAAAACCCTGACTTTTAGAGTCCTCTGAAGGGGTTTTATCTTCTTAAAACCTTGAGAAAGGAGCTAAAGCTCTACATGTAAGCAGAGGGAAGACAAAGGGGACGAACTGATCCCAACGGGCATGATGAGACAAAGATGCGGAGCTTTCAGGCCACTTTGAGATACAGCAGTGGGAAAAAAGAGCTAAATAATTACATTTAACTCTCAGAAATCATATTTGAAGAGTTGAAAACAGTAACGGGCTTGTTATTTCACATCTGGGGCTCAGTTGGCTGACAAAACATGTTCCTCGGAACCTTCCAAGTAGAGCACAATATCTTCTCTGTTAATAACCAGACTCCTTACAATAATGGCGGCATTATTCTCTCATCTTAAATGATGCTAATGGCTGTTCTTGCAAAGTCTCCTTGTTGAAATGACCGGCCTCTTAGTGCCGCGCATTCAAGGATAATACATGGGAATTTACCGCATATTGGAGCGTCTGTTCTTTAACAAAGCACAAGTGGATCTCATATCCTCCTCTTAACGGCAATAGTGGAAACATCAAATATTGAACTTGGTAATTTCATGTTTAAATTGCGCGAACTTTCAGATGGAGACAAAAGACGAGCCCTCGTCCTGCCTCTCCACATGCCTAATTTGAATCAGTGGTCGCCATTCTCGGCTCTCAATCCGCAATCAGAGCCGAGGGTTGTGAAATATTTCCAACTCAAATCTGTCCATTTGAATATCAATAGCACGCACGGTAGAGTGCATTATGATAATAGCGCTCAATTACACGAGTTATCTGCATGTCTGTCTGCCCTGCGTCCAGGACGGCGTGGATCTATCTCCTGTGGATGTTTCAAACGCGAAGCTAGCCCGCCTGTCACACCGTCACCTCCTGTCCAGCCACCAAAAGTCGTTTGCCGAGCTCTCGCCACCGGTCGAAATCAATTAATTATCGCCAGCACTTCAGAATGATGCACAGCCTTTATCTATCACCTCACTGATCAATGGCCTCACTGCGACCGGGCTAACGTTTCCCTCGTCTTTCTGCGTGATCAGTCCAGAAAGCCACCATGCAATCTTTACGCTGAAGAGGCACGCCGAATCAATATTATTAGCAAGCGCGAGCGAAGGGGAGCATTGAGGCCAGTGTTGAAGATGGCGACGGAGCAGGTCACAAACAGAGCGCCATCCATCGATCACAGCACGTATGTGTCGTATATCTGAGTGGCAGAGGTTAATCTGGCCGTGTTTTCTTGGCATGTAGCAGTTGGTGATTATTCTCCGCACCAGAGACGGTGCCAATCGCCATAGTGACCTTTAATTTTTAGTTTGAAACGTCATTAAAAACCCACACATTTCATTTTAAAACATGTTTCCTTACTTGATTATTACATCGTTCCCATATTTTATCAGCATAAATAATTGCAGCTTTGCGACGTGGATATTGCACCTAACTTTATTGCAATTGATTGTTTTGATTATTTTGCAATGAAATGTGCAGTCATGGGTGATTTTTCCACACTGGCGCATTAAAAGTGTCATCTGATCAGTATTCAGCTGATGTTCCTGTTTGGTCTGCAGGAATTTGGACATTGCAACAGTTTTATAGGGTTAAGAATCAAACAGTCGTGTGGTCGAAGTGCAGACCTTCAGCTTTATCTGACAGAAAAGATGTAACAAAAGAGCTCCTGAGAATTCAGGTACTGAAAAAAATGGCTGCAAATACCCTTTTTTTTAAATCAAAATCCGTAATTTCAGCGTGGAAGTCAGCACTTTCATAACCTGACAGCTCCTTTTCCAAAAATATTCACCAAAATCTAAGTGAATTGTAAACTGTGCAGTTTTCACTGATTATTATGTCCCCTTTTTTATTGTTATTGACAATATTTTACGTTTTTTTGTGCTGTATTTCAAAATGTTCTGATTTCTAAAAGACCTAAATGCCAAAAAATGAGACAACTATCACTATACAATTCACAGTCAGGAACATGTTTTTTTTTTTGGTTGTTTTTTTTTTTTTTTTTTACTGCAGTTTCACAACACTCGTGTTTCATTCTCTGCCTCATTTGAATAGATTGTGACAACGGTCTTATTACCATAATTGCACACGTTTCTATGGAAACAAAGGGGCTGGACTTAATTATGCCTTACCTTGAAAACAGTTTTAATTGTTATGATTCAAGATAAGAAACAACTGTTGGCATTTTGGGCTACCTTGGAATTGACTTTTAACAGCTCCCTTGGAGTTTCACTCAGGCTTGTTCAGTAAACACACACACACACACACACACACACACACACACACACACACACACACACACACACACACACACACACACACGGAGGAACCAGTGGGTCATCCCAGCATGAGTGATAATCTCTAGACTGTATTCAGTCCACCTAAAATGCAACAAAAACCAAAAGCTGTCTGATTTTGACTGTACTTAAGTGTTTTTCTGACTGTAATCAAACCTTTTACTCCTGCTGACTGTAGAACTATTTCGCGTCCGCCAAGAGCGCGACATCACTGTCTTCAACGGGCTCCACTCGGTCATGCTTCCCAGAGTTTGATGCTTGACATATCTCCACCCGTTTCAGAGGTATTGATCGTTTAATTGCACAATATAAGTTAAATTTCCCATGACAGATGAAACTGTAAGACCAGAAAGGTGTGAAATATGAGAAGAATGAGACAAAGTTCCACAAGCAGAGAAATATCAGAATAGAGGTTACTGGTTCTTCCTGAAATATTAACTTGCTAGTTGCTATTTTAATATTACCTTAAGTTAATAATTTTAATACATCACCTATAATATTCTAAAACACTGCTGTATTTTTGAGATTTTTGCTCTCTCTCTCTCTCCCTCTCTCTCTCTCTCTCTCTGTCTCTCTCACACACACACGCACACACACACATAAACACTGCAACGTATTACACGTTCTGACTTTTGATGTAATAGCAGCCTCAGGTCATTACTGATGTGACAAGCAACCGCCTGCAACAGACTGATATTGCTCTGCAACTCGTGGAAAGTTGGTTACGTAAAGCTTCTGCTGGGTGTGTGTTGGAACGACTGTAGGCCGTATCAGAACATGCTCCAAATCCTTCAACGTTCGCCTACCACCCAGAAGTGTTTGCGCAGAACAGATGTGTGGGTACTCGGCACACAGCTCTTCTACCTGTAAAGAGCGTGAAGCCTTAGCGCTGTTATTTATGTGTCTCCGTCTCCCTGGGCTGTGCTATTTTCTGCTCTCCCTCTGCAGCGCGGCCCTCGCTCCAGCTCCCAGCTCTCATTCTGCAGCACTCGCCTGCGTCCTTCATTTGACCTTGCCGCGCCGCTCTGCCCTGTGTCGCCATGCTGCTGCTGCCACCGTGCTCTCTGTGGCTCGCCGCCCATCCCGCACGCAAAACACACATGCACAACTCACACACACACACACACACACACACACACACACACACACACACACACACACACACACACACAGGTTCTGCCAGCCTGCTAATCAATAGTGCTTCGTGCTCCGGGTCAACACAGGGAATTAACTGAGCGTGCCCAATCAGGTGGAAGGGACCTCTGGGAAAAATCACTGGCTGTCCAGTGTCATTACTGGTCACACATGTAGGCTGGTGTATATATACACTACTCTCTTCCCTTTTGTAATTACATCTGCCTGTGTGTGTTTTCAGCAGCGTTTCAAAGGGTAAAAGTGAAATTTTAATGATGCCACTGGGTCGAGTTTGCGCACACCGGCTTTCTGACCATATCTCTGGTGTGCTGAGTGTGTTAGCTTTGCGCAAGCTCCTAAACCTCCTCTATAGAGGTTACACTTATATCATCCAGTCCTCCCCCTCCACCTCGCTTTGCCCTGCTGTAGGAGGAGCACTTGTGTTTGTTTCTACCTACCTACCTTGGGTTTTGTTTCTCTTACTGTAACTCAGAATTGTTGGGCTGACCCGCTTGGTTTGTTGCTTTGTGGTTGTTTGTGTCTTTGGGAGCATTAACCCCTGCACATACCCGCGCACTGTTCATATGGTGGCTAGGAAAGGCACATTCATGGTTTAACAAACCGCGGTGATCTCTTCTAATGTGGTTGCAAAGAAGCAAACCATCTGAGGTAGTTCACGGATGCAGTCGTGCACAGATTAATCCGAGATTACGTGAGTCCACAGTGCTTCTGCATCTGTACGAAAGGCTGACCAGCGAGATAGAAAAGTGCACGGCATTCTGCTCTATCTCCACCACTGCGTTCCACTCATCTGTCCCCAGGGCCTGAGTCAGAGTGGCGGGATCAAAAGTAAAATCAGAGCAGGGAGCTGTATCCAATCGTGTCACTCAGAGAGGTCTCTCCCGCTACTGTAGTCTGGCAACATCGTCCGAGGCTGAGGGCACTGATCTCTATCAACGAGGATAAATTCAGTCAAGCCTCTAACACGTGTGGCGGCAGACCTCAAGTGATTTAAATCATTAAAATGAGGCCAGCCGCATCGGCAGTCGGAGCACGGGGCAGGAGCATCCCGGCGCAGAGAGAAGAGTGCCATCATCTGGTCCCCGCTGAAACATCCATCCCTCTGCAGTGGGGCCTACGTAGCGGAGACCCAACAGCATCTGCACACTATTTAAATATGCATGGCCGTAACATCAAAGCGGCAGCCTTGTGTACAAGCCTGCACGTCAAGTCTCCAGCACCGACAGAAGGAAAAGAAACGGCAGAATATAGCTTTTGTCAAATTCATTTGTGCGGGAGGCCCGTTGCATGTAAGCTGTGTAATAACATCATTATCAGCACAGATTGGGCACGCGCTTGGGTGGTGTTGGTGGTGGTGGTGCTTGGGGGGGTGGTGGCGCAGCAGCATCTTAAAGAGGAAGTGACAGCCTTTAGCAGAGACAGACGACAATCACACATCCACTTTTCCATTTTCACAAATAATAGAGCAGGGCCTCCGGCAGTCATCACACAGGCCTGCAGGTGGAGAATCATGTGTGTGTGTGTGTGTGTGTGTGTGTGTGTGTTGTGTAATTGTGTGGTTGCACTCCTATATTTGTGTTTGTCCCCATTGTTAAAAGGTGGGAAGGCGTGGTAAACCTTCAGCAGATGATTGAGAAAAGAATATGGCCGGTCTTTCACGCATCTGGTCCCCGGAACATGTGATCGACGGGCATTCCACAGAGTGTGGATTAATTATAATGTGGTCCCATAGGCGGGAGCGGGTTGTTTGCAGATACGGACAACGCTCTGATGCAGATCTGCACAAAAACCCCCTAAACTTGATTGTCCTGTCAGTGTGAGATGAGCAGGTGGAATTATCTCTGACGCGTCCCAGACAGCAAAAAAAGCGGACGAGCGTCCTAGTCAATCAACAGTCACCTCTGTCCTGAGCATAAACACAACTATTACACGCGTCAGGAAGCGTCAGTGTAAACAGCACAGAGCAATCCGCGTCTGGTTTTTCGAGCTGCGGCGGCCCTTCTGATTGGCTGCATCGATCCCGGGAGGCATTTGATGTTATAGGAGGAGAGCTTAGACATACTGTATTGATTGGTGGATAATCAGAGTCAAGCTGACTTGGTCCTCTTCAATAATTCAGGGGAAGGATTTGGGGTGAGATTCCCTCGGATCGGAGGTGCTATGTCCTTTTCCGAAAGCTGGCAAGCTGCACGGAAACAGGGAGGGTGTGTGCATGACAGCGAGAGGCGGGGAAAGGTGGAGGTGTGGGGGTAAATGTCACATGGGCTCAAACCTGACACGTGATTTACCCAGCATCGAACTGATACACTCAAAACCCCACTTGCAGCCTATGTACTTACATTTATGTGTTTTTCTTTTTTTTTTTTTTTTTACACTATAATTCCATCTTTGAAGGCTTTTTGCAACTTTCCTCAGGCGGGATATATAACACACTGCGTTTACCTCACCCAGCGGACCTCGCGCCGCAGTCCAGCCATTGATTTTCCGCTAACACCTTCAGCTTCTGCGCGTGTGACTAAGTCGGTTTTTACGGGCCGTGACATTGCAGTGAAAAACAGAAGAGGCATAAATATTTTCCCGGTGTTGTCTCTACTCTCATGCGCTCATCAGTGTTTTCAAAGAACAGAAAAACTTGTTATCTGGCTGCTCCATCGACAGCGGCACACACTTTTGATTATTCTCCTCAGCCGCGCAGCTATTCCCAGGTTACATCGAACAAGACGCCGCAAATTAATATAAGCCAGGTCTAGAAAACCAATTTACCTGCTTCAAAGTGAGAATTTTAATGCACACCCTTGATCGTGCCGACAGCAAGATTCGCAAACCAGAATCCGACCGCTGCCGATACAGACGAGACATTAGAACGCATCCTGGAAAAAGTTCATTTTTCACTCTTTGCCAGGCTTTTGAGACAAAGTGAACAAAACTTTCAGCACATTAGAATTGATCGACCTTGACAATTTCATTATTTTTAATTGTGTAGGTTCTAATTAGTGCATCTAAGTGCAGTTTATTGGAAAATACATTAGACCATTGGTGTACTAACACATCAAGTTTATATTGTAACAGTCTAATTAAAGCCAATAGTAAATTCAAGAGCTTTGAAAGTCTCATTCAAGGATTTAAAGTTGAGCTTCATACTGCAAATTACTGCGCATCGTGAAATGACTGCAAAACAATTCAACATAAGGTAAGTTCCCTGAGGCTGTAATGTGTGTTCATTTGTATACAAGGAGTGATTGTGGGAGTGGTAAAATCCCAGTGAACGTTCTACAAAAGGCTGATATGATTTATGGGAAAGGATTTTCCTGGAGATTTTTAGCGGTGGGTTGTGAGCCACCTCATCCAGAGATTACTGGAAACGTTTCCTAATCAATTGTGAAAACACCACAGTTTCTCACTGCAGCCAGAAATGCAAACTAAAAGTATTTGTTTTTCTTAATCTGGAGATGCTTCAGTGCCACTTTGTCATACATGTCATTTTTCTGACTAAAGTTTGTGGCTCAGCGAGGTCACCCGAGGGGCTGCCTCCCTAACATGTGGTTTTCACTCCTGCCATTTATCTCCTAATCACTGCAATTACTCCAGCAACACTTCTTTGTTTGTTTGTTTACTGGAATGGTGCATTAGCATGCCCGCATCCCACTGACCAGGGCGGGCGCTTCAAGTGGGTGTCTGGGGAGGGACACTGCGGTTAGAGGCTGCAGCCGACTGCAGATCGAGATAGAGAAGCCATTACCGTTATCTTAAACATCAGCCCCATCATCTTGATCATTCCTCCCTCCCTCTCTCCCTCCCTCCCCTGCGCTTGGCTCTGACTCCCTCTCACACTGAGGCTGCCACTGGGGGATTACTGCATCAGGTCATTTGTCAGCCTCCATACCACACCACACCCTATACGCTGCCTTAAGTGGATTGAGCCATCGAGGATTTACCCTTTATGGTCACGTCTTGTACTTCCTTGCACACATCCCACCCTCCCCAGGGTTTATATTTCCTCACTAGTTGAGATGATGAGGTGAGCGTGTAGACAAATGTTCTCGTCCCTGCTTTCTGTCACCTCTTACTTGGAGTCACATCCCTACGCTCACGCTAATTATCCTATTTGATGAGAAACGGGGGCCCTCTTTTGCTGTTGCTGATCCGGCTTCAGAGCATCTCCAGCTGGAGGAGGAAGAGGCAGGAATCTACAATGGCTGCAGCAGATACCTGGCTGCTGTAATAGAGTCTCTCCTGTAAAGGCTTGAGGGGAGCAGACACAGACAGGAAAATAAGGGAACTGACAGTAGACTCCTTTCAAACAGTAATCCGATCTATAACGTTCTTTTAGATTTCTTCATCTCTTTCTACTCTATTCAGTGCAAATCTTCCCTCTATTGAGCTTGACCTTCATGTCTGCAACACACACACACACAGACACACACACACACACACACGTTCAGCGCATAAAGCAGGTACATCCGCTCTGACCCAGCATGTCCTCTTTCCATCATCTCCATTTTCCCCCCTCCCATCATTGTAATGGTTCTCACCGCTGCCTCTCCAGGTTGATGCAGCATCATTCACAGACATCGCCCACCCTCTCTCCCCACCGCTGGACTCTCACGCTCACGTCCTCTTGCTCTCTGCTAGTCCTTGATGCACATACATCCTCCTGAAGGGTCCTTATATGTCAGCAGCACAGAAGCCACAGAGACAAAGGCAGGCCTGAGTTAATTACCTATCATTTAGAGCAGATGGCTGCAGATGATATGTAAATAGTGTGTTTGTGTGTGTGTGTGTGTGTGTGTGTGTGTGTGTGTGTGTGTGTGTGTGTGTGTGTGCATATATATCCTTATGTCTTACGCACGTTTATCCAAAACTATATTTCCTCACAGAGACGGGGACTCGTGGGGGGGTTGGGTTATTAAAAAATGTGATTGTTTTATTTTACCCAGATAAAGCCTTAATGGCCAAGACCATAATTATAGATTGCAATTTTTCTGTAATTACTCCCAGCCTCCTTTAGGCACGCTCATTAAATTGTATCTTTACACTATTGAAAATAAAGTGTTGTACATTTGGGTTTAATTATTTGAGTTCTGTATATGGCACAGATAACAAATCATGGACAAGCTGTCCATTAGCACTTGGTTTTCCCCAATTATGATTCTATTTTATTTTTTAAATGTATTTATTTTTTATGCAAGCCTACTTGGCACAGTCTGTTCTTTTATAGCATGAAGCATAAGGCATGGTAAATCGAGAGCGCACTCCATGACACAGGAAGAGATGTAACCTTAGCGAGGTGAGGCGGGGAGGGGGGACGATGGTGTGGTGCTGGGTGGTAACCAGTCAGATCAATAGCATTTCCATTTTTGACTCGACGGCCCCTGTGCCATCATTTCCTCCGCTAGTGTGTCATTAGTGCCGTACTGTACATTACATGGAAGCTGTAATGTATCAGTGTGTAAAATCATTTGTGTATGTTTATTCTGTCCTAACACACAGCAGGAAGTCTGCTGCAGATGGAGACCTACTCCTTTACTCATTCAGTTCAAATAGAGAATCCAGCAGCGATCAGATGTAACTAATACACGCCATGTTTTAGCCATGTTTTAAATTATAAGCAGTATTCTTATTCAGGTATTCACCATCCATGAAAATCTCCTAAATTCCTCAACGCCATATTTTCATTTAAATGATTTCATTTTATGTCCAGGCGTGATACAATCCACTGTAGCAGAAGTAGTAGCTGAAAATACAACCAATTCACATGATGGTTAGTCCCATATTGGCTCCCTGGTGAGCAATGCTTTCCCACAGCTCCAAGAAGTTAACGCTGCTTCCAGCCTTTTTATGGCATGTTGGTAAATACAGGACGCTTGATTGACTGCTGTTTCAGATAATCTTGAGAAATTTAATCCAGCATTCCAAGTAAACCCAAATCCTGTTTTCAAACCAGATTTAAAAAAAAAAAAAGATCCAAGGAATTTTTAAAATGTCTTCCCAAACAAGCATGACCTACAGGCTTAGATGAATTTATTCTTCTTTTTTTTCCCCTTCTGAAATCATTATCAGATTTTAATCATGTTTACTTACATTTAAAGACGTTGTTGTCCTTACAACGTTGCTCCCACGTTGTAAGGAAACAAGTGTGTGACTGCTCAGAAATGGAACCAGGCATCCAGATTTATATTGTACCAACGAGGCCCTCTAGTGGGCAGATTAGCCTCTGCACAACAGTGACTATATAACGTGTTGGCATTCAGCTCGAGCACTTCCTGTGTTGGTAACACTGGGATACACCCAGCAATGAGGAATGGGTCCTGTTTTTAATCTAAATATAGAAAATAGACTTAACCAAAGTTCTACTTGTGTTATCCTGCACCAACATTTAATGTTATACAAATGTCTCCTTCTCTGATGTGTCTGAGAATGATGGACTCTACAGCCAATTTTTACACGTGTCATCCATTTCTCCCGCACGAACACACTGTATCTTAGTAATTGCCCTGCAGAGAAATGTGTTCGTGCGTGCCTGTTTTGCTTGTGGTCCGTGTCTCTCCTGAAGCAGAAAAAACACCCATTACAAACACTTTGCATCTGTATTCCCTCGTCATGCAATAGGGAGCTCAGACAGCGGCCAATCAAAGGTGCTGGAGATGCCTGAGGAACTGTCATTAACATGCATGAGAGCCAGAGCCGGCCTGTGATGTAATTGCAGTAACGGTGAAGGTCAGCGCCCTGCCCAGCCTGTGTGAGATTTCAAAGCTCAGATGTGGACACAACACTTAGGTTTCCTTGCGGCAGTCTCCATCTTTTTTGAAGACGGAGGATGAATCCTCCACAGACAGTATTTTGTAAATAGATGAAAATCTTCCTTTAATTGTGTTGCCACCAAAATGTTTTATGCTCTCAGGGTTCTAACCTGCAGCATATTGTTGTGCTCTTGTATCCTCTCTTTGGATCCACATGACAGTGAACCTTTCATCCAGGCAGTGAGGCTGTTTAAAAGCTTTCCACCTGCCTGTGTGGTTCTATTCACAAGGCTCTTCTGGTACTGAATATAATGGACCGTCTTTTTTATTCATGTTCCAGCTCTGGCTCCAGAGATCCACAGTATATCAAAGCAAGCTTATAAAAAAAAAAAAGAATTATCAATTTTCTCTACAGATCCTCTTCAGAAATATATCGTTGGAAGGTTGTAGCTGCTTCTCCCGGTTGAGACTTGATGTACTTATTCTTTTTGTATTGTTTCCTGGTTGTTTTGAGTCTGTATCTGTCACTGGCTGATTGATAGAACCAGGACAGAGAACTTTTTTTCCCCACTATGATTGCTATCAGACCCAGTTCTGTCACAAATACAACTGCTATTCTTTTAAGTTAGAACATATATTACAGTATTTAACACCAAATCAAACTTCTCCCCTAGGTAGAGAGCTTGTTTGTCTTTAAAACAGTCACAGAGCTACAGTTCTGTCTTCAAAGTGATAAAAAATTTTCTTGTGAAAGACAAAACTGGTTCGCGTGTGCTCTATATTATATTATTTATATCAAGATGAGATGAAGACTCCTGCCCAAACTCTTCCAAAGGTATTTTTCCTTGGTTCCCTGAAAGCAAAGGTTGCAATACCACTAGAAACCTTGGGGGGCAGTGTTGAGTTCTTGACTTCTCAGACCTGTGAGAGAAGAAGCTGGAATGTTTGCTTGACAGTAATCAAAAAAAGATTTTGATTTAAGTTCTTTTAAGTCCATGTGTAAGGAAGAAGGGTGGCAATGCTAATGACAGACTTGGTGATATTACAAAGCTATAAATCTTTTTATTTCTAAAGTGAGTTGCTTGATAGCAAAGCAAGTTAGTCTGGCGCAACTTAAGTTTCTTGATATTTGGTCTTAAACCAAATAGGTGATTTTAGTTTGAGTTGTTAAGGTCTCACTTTAAATGTCTCAGACCTTTATAAATTATATTGATTCTAAGTTTAATGAAGCACGTTGCACGTTATGACCGTGCTTTTCCACCTCAGGGATCCTACTGTACTCATCTCAGCTCTACTTGACCTCTCTTGCTCTTGGCTTTGTGTGTCCCACAGTCCCACTTCAGCTGGTTGTTATGGCAACATTGTCCAAAATGGTTCAGATGCAACATGCGCACTCCGAATGTAAACGCTGTGTAGTCACAGATGAATAACAATGCTGGACATGGAGCGGAATTGTTATTCTTATTGCACATGTAACTGTTCAGAACAATGAGTCAACACATCTTTGAAAAGAGACTGATGGTGGCAAAGTAACAGACTCTTGAAGCAAACAAGACTTAAACAACACACGTTAGCATATATTTTTCAGTATTAAGAACAATTCCATAAGTGCTGTTGCTAACCAGGAGTGACAAGTGAGTCAGAGTCATGTCAGAAACTGCATATGTGGGTCTTTGAAATCGCAATTTATCTCAGAAAAGCCGTTCCCCCATCCACTTCTGTGGTGAAGCTGGGCTGATGTTGCTCACAAGCAGCAAGGAACAGCTACAGTGAGGTTTATTTCCACGTTTCTGGACACCCATCACCAACGTTTGTGGGGATATTTTCTAAAAAGCTGGTCAGGGAAGTCTGACACTGCGACTCTGACAGCTTTAAGACAATTTGAACTCTATGAGATCATATTTTTTAAATGCAAAAACTAGCATCATGATAGTAGTCAGAAGAAATTTGGAAGGTTTCTGTGAAGCCCCATTGCTGCTAATAACCTTAGTGGTCTTGCAGAAAGCTCCCTCAGGGCTATTTGACCATGCAGGAGATGAAGGGAGCGATGCTTGGAGGGGTGGGGACGTGAGGAGGGGGTCTGAGCTGAGGCCTCGCAGCCTGTCTGGAATCATCCATCTCTTCAGAGCGCAGTTGGTCCATCACTCTCATCTCGGAATAAGGTTCATTGTAACCCTGCTGTGCTTGGAGATGACTGGGACGGAATAAGCGCAGAGGCGATGAATAGGTACGATGACAAGGGCAGCAAGGCCACAAAGAGAGAAATACACAGCAGATACTCGGAGGCTTGTCGGGAATGGCACCCTGGTGCTGTCATCAGTGGGGACATGTGGGAGCAACCCCCTGTACAGGCCTGTGAACTAACGGATGGGGATGAGGAAGAGAGAGGACGAGGGGGTACAACACTTGTAATCGGATCACTGGCTGCAGCGGGCCGAGTCGATGTGATCAATAGAAACTGCACATGCAGCAGAGAGCCTTTAATGGCCCTTAATCTCCATCAGGCTTGAAGAGGAGGCTCGAAGAGGAAGTCGCAAGAGCAAAAGCAGCGAGCATCAGATTACACAGCCGACGTGCGCTCACACAACCCTGTAAAGTTGCTCTCTCTCTCTTATATATATATATATATATATATATATATATATATATATATATATAATGTTTGACTAGTCCTGAGCGATGACTGCTGGGCCCCAGGATCCTCAACGTCAGTCTCAATGCTCGATACCATTTAAATCCAAATGCAGTATATTTCGGACCTTTTCCATCTGGCAACGCCTCCCACCATCCAAACGCTCCGACCCGACAGAGGACAAAATTCCCACCTTTCGATTCAATAAGCTGCCTGACCACACCCAGACCGTTTCCTGCTCATCATCTCCGCAGCACCAGAGAGTTTGATCTCTCTCTGCTCGTATGTAAACATGAGTCAACCTATTTTTTTGATTATTTCCATTATCCACAATGTTCTGAAGCTTCATAAGTCTACAATTTTTCCGCCTCTTGTCTCTCAAGGACAAATGTAGAGGTCTTAAATGTAATTATACGCACAGACAGATGTCTCCATACCCAGACCTGCTCACAAAGTTGCTGATCAGTGTTTAATGTTCTCTTCCTTCCTCAAGGATTTGCATCAACATTTAACGGGCACTTCTTGTTGCCAGGAGACATTTGAAAAGATTACTAACCCCAGGCGTTGAAATCGTTTCCTCCTGCTTTGAGAGCAGCTTATATGCAACATTTTACTGGTCCAACAACCACAGAGACGCACGCTCTGCCAGATTGCCAACCATCACAGTGAATTGCTTATTTCTGCATTTAGGAGACCTTTAAATCAGCCGAAGATGGACTCAGGAAATGTGTTACATGCCCACAGGGTCTCCAGAGATTTGCAGTTACCTTCGCACGTACCAGAGTGAAAATCTAGAACATCCTACACTCGCAGGTCCTACGGGGTGAACGAATGAAGTAAAAGTCAAAGATTATCGTAAAATCCTTTATTTTATTGTGTGGAGAATGATCAAGTGATCTCAGTGGAGATCTTCACCAAATCACAAAACGGTCAGCCTAACTTTTGGGAAGAATTGATATAACCATGGCAACAGAGACACGCTGGAAAAGGGCAAGAAGGAACTTAGACAAGACTGTCAGTCAAGTGGAAACATAAAGAACTGCTGATTTTTTTCAGATGACCTTCTGAAAAAAAACGAAAACTCATGCAGTAATATCAATTATTCTTCACCTTCTGGCATTTCAAGAGCAATTTGAAGCCAAATGTGCTACAAAAACATTCAGACGCATATATCAAAATGATTTCAGTCCCTCTGATCAGCTGCGTGTCGGTAATTGTTAATGATCGGCGAGGACCTCCTGACTGACACGCTTTGGCCCAGAGTGTGAAATCCTTCCAAACACTGAAGATGTTCCAAGTCTGGGTCCCGCTCCAACCTTGCCTTGAGCCGTGTGCTGATGAGTCTTCAGTGTGACGGAAGCATCAAAGGCATTTCATCTCCCCAGGCGGAAGATGCTTCTCCCAGCTCTTCCTCAGCAACTCTCCAGAAGGATGGAGAAGGGGGGAAAAAAGGAGAAAAGTTTACTTAGCACTTTCTTGGAGCGGCTCCTGCTGCTGCGGATGGGCGCAAAATGAACTGCTGGTGATGTTACAGTTAATAAAACCCCAGACTCTCTGGAACACAATAAAAGAAAGGATGAGCCTGTGGTGCATTTGTTTTCCCCTGTCTAATTCTCATTACTTAAGAACTACAGGAGTGTGTACTAACCCAGCTCCCACACAGCTTTTCATCCATCCACTGAAGAAAGTAAAATCAACATCCCATCGGAGGCTTAATTAAATCAGTGATTTGCCTATTTGAGAGTTTGTACATCGCGGCACCATCACACAACTAGTAATTGTGAATGCATTGTGAGGTGAATAAATAGCGAGTTCTCTGCCTAGCCTGTCTGTTGTGTTCTCAGACAAATGGAGGCAGAAGGAGCGTGGTTCCTTACAAAGGCTGCCTGTGAAAACCTGATGGATGCACAAATTAACACACAGAGGAGGCAAGTTGTAATCCAAAGCCTCCAATGTTATAATTACAGCTCTTTTTTCCTCCTTGACAAACATAAAGGAGGATTTTTTTTTTCTTTTTTTCATCTCGCTTCCTGCCTCATATCCTTTTCTTCTCCCTCTCCTCTCACTGCAGATTGGCGACCTGGCATTAATTGCTCCAAACACGCTGCCGAGGCACAACAAGTGCCTCTCAGCCTGGTGTAATTGTGTTTGCAGGAGCTGGAGGGCAATGGAAGAAAGAGGCCTGGGGGGGTGGGGGAGTTGAAAGGGGTTTTAGCGGAATGTGCCTGATGGTGCGATGGTGCACCCTGGTGGACGGAATGTGGAATTTCAGGGTGATTCAAAATTAGTGTTATCCAAAAAGTGTGTGAAAAAAACTGGAGGGATCACTTAATGAGTGCACTCTTTTTAAACGCATTTGATATGTGTAATGTTCTTTTTGAGTATTTTTATTGGTAGTAATAGATACTGTTGGATAATGATGAAAAATAAGGGATGTGCTGTGTAATGTTTTGAATGAGTAAAAACACCAAAGCAAGCTTTTTTTTTGCGCTAGACATGGGTAATTTTTATTTAGCTAGTGAGTTACCTTGAGGAGAAAACCTGCCACTCCCTCACAGTTTTGCGGGAACCCTGGTCAATGCCACAGCAGGTTCACCCCAAAAGCGCAGACACTTGAACAAGTGTTAAGGACAGTCTGATCGAGCCTGAGGTACGGTGGAGTACATCAACATCGGAGCAATGATGGGCACCCACAAGGCCCAAGGAGCCCGCTGCTAGTTCACCTGCAGCAGCAGGTTTCTCCTCAGACAAATGCACTTCAGGATGACAAAATCACAAGAAAAAAAAAAAAAAAGATGTGCACTGGCTGCATGGTGATGGCCAGCTTTCTGCATAATTGTCATCGTTTGGTACACAGAAAGGAAGAGAACAGGTAGGAGGAGTAGACAATGCTTGATTGGCATGATTGTGGCTGTTCTCCCAATTATTACACCTCACCTGTCAATCATCCAAGCCTCTGTCTGAGGAGGATCAAACGGCTGACTGCAGATTCAAGTACAGCCTTCAGACCTCAATTTTACCCCAAACAGTTGCAGCATTACAAAAGAAAAGACACATAAAGCCTGGTTAAATCTTCTGACTACGCAAGTTAGTCAGTTAGTCGCTCACAAACAAACAAACAAAAAAAAAAAGAGTTAAAGAGTTAAGGGTACTGGTAGAGGCTGTTCAGCAGGTCTGAAAGTGCTTTAAAGACAGCTGTGGAAGTGGGTTACGCTCGTTTTATGAGACAGGAACAAAAAGTTTTGATGCACCAGTCAACAGATACGTGATGAATCCATCTACTGTCATGTTCAAGTGTTTAAAAACATTGTCATCTTCGGCAGAAAGATTGTGAGAGCCTTTCCTCACTGCAGTTAGGCAATTTCTTTTATTATTTAAGGTCCTACATCATTAGTGTTGCAGTTCTAGCAGAGAGCTTGCTTGAAGGTTACTGTTTATTTCTATTGCGTTCCTGGCGAGAGAGAGAAAAAAACAAGAGGAGAGGTGATCAATGGATGACATCAGAGAAAAGAGCAAGCAACAGAGACACAACTGCATCATTAGAGCTGCAAAAGGTAAGAAAATTAATTTAAAGTACCTTTTGACTGCTATATCGTCACATACAGGAGTGGAGGAGGGAGGGGGCGCTGTCACCTCCTGATGGGGTTTGTTAGTAGAGGGTCTTAGAAATCTGACATTTGGATGATGGCACTCTGTTATCCAGCCCCACTGTACATTCTCTAATTTCAGTATAATTTAATAAACATAAATTTAAACATAATCTTATTGTTGTTGAGTTTCAAACTCAAAGCTCCAAGCAGTGACGAGTCGGTCCTCGCCCTTCTCCACCCCTGCCTTCCTTTGATCCTGAGTGATATTTTTTCCCATATCAAATGTAATAAAAGATAATGGCTTGGTATGCCCACACCAGAGAGGCTCCCCTAAACCTTTAAAACAGGAAGGGCATCGTTGTTTCCAGGCAGGTCGTCACAGTCGATCAACCAGCAGAAAACAACGCGCCGAGGATGCTATTATGGCCTACGGTGTTAATGAAACCGAATTAAGGCGGTTGAGAAATGCAGACATGTGAGAAATGCGTGTTTGGCAACAGTGATTACGCAGCTTTTAATAATGCTGGAGAGTGTACGACAGAGGAATCTGTCGGGGTTAATTGGGCTATCAGGCGGACAAAGTTGGATCATTTTTTTCCCACCGTACCAACACATTGGGCACTCTGGAATAGTTTAGGACTGGAATGAAAGATAAACACATATGAGTCGATCACTAACTGACCAATCACTTCTCTGACCTTATTCTTGCAGAGAAGTATCATGATCATGTAAACATAACAGAGAATAAGCAATCAAAATAAATCTCATGTGGTCATGGATTATTTAAGCGCTGTTAATGGTTTCCCACTAAATGTGATCACGCAGTTAAAATAAGCTCCCAAACGTTAATGTATTTTATGTTTGCAAATCTGCAATCATGCCAAATGCATTTAATTATATTAAAATAATCAACAGAAAATTCATGTAAAGATGTAAAAATATGGAATGCACAGTACCCTTACAACAAAGGACATCAGTTTTACTGCATATTGCTCTCATAACGTTGTCATGGTGATTGCAAGGCTCTGGTATATTTTCAGTAAATGCTTAAACTTGCATTTTCCCCATTTTGCATGGTATATTTTAAATAAATAACACATTTCTGGTGCAGATGAAAACTCCCTCTCAGTTCATCATAATGTAGGATTTAAGTTTAGGTTTGACAACTCTGAAAGGTCAGAGAGGCAAAGGTGGGCGGGGCCTCATTAGGCTTGTTCCTGTCACGCAGTAAGTCAGAGTAGTTAGAAACATCACCACGATGCGGGATGAAAACAGCCGTTCTACTGACAGGTTGTTTTCAGAAGCCTGAAAACACCAACTTGAAATATTTATGAGAAAGTAACCCAGGGAATATTAACAAGGTCTGCAGTGAGGCACTAATACGGCACCGATGATGCACCAGCAGCACCCAAGAGGGCAACAAAAAAAAAGGGAAGAAGTAGTTCCTGGGGGTTTGAATGGCATTAGATTAGCAAACTGCTCAACTGGTTCATCAGGGCAGATGTAGCAGCATTCAGGGCCTGATGACATGTTATTCACTCCCAGATTGTGGAACACAAGTATATTTTTTCAAGATTCGGGGACTTGTCTTGGTGAACCTTTTAGAAAATATGAGCCACACCGTGCCTTCCCTCAGGCATGTAGCAGCCAGTCTGCAGATGGAGAAGCAGAGGCTTATATTGTTAGGGACTAATAAAGCATGAGGAGCCTGTGGTGAGCCGGTGAGCAGAAAGCACCTCTGTTCAAAGACAGATCCAAGGCTACATTTGCCTTTGTCTGAGGGGAGGAATGCCAAGAATGCGGCCTATTTCAGGAAACCTCTGTGCGTCTGCCTCCACTTGGGCACATCGCATGAGTTATCAGCAGCGTAAGATGGCTGATGGGGAGTCAGAGATACGTCGACCTGCTTCTGAGTAACAGTGGCAGGTCAATCTGGTGACAGGGCCGGAGGAATAACCTTAAACCAGACTCTTCATTCGGCTCGGCTATGACACGGCCCCTGCCTGGGAGCAGGTGGAACAAGATGGACCGATTATAATCGGGCTACAGTCTGGAGACATGTCTCAGTCAGGGTCAGCGCCTGCAACTGAAGTCTTTCGCACGTACAAAGAATTGAAATGAATCCAAATCAATGTGTATTTGCCTCACCTTCCTCAGAATCTCCTCCTCTTCCTGGCGTTTCTCATAATGTGCAAAGTCATCAAAGATTGAGGTGGTATGCTTGTAAGTGGCGATAATTTTAAGCACTTGTTTGGCCTTCTCCAGAGGCACTTCCTGAGTGTCCCTGGAGTTCGTCACTGGCTTGTTGTCATTGTTCTCCAGCCGGATGTGCCGCAGCTGGTTGTTGGGCACATCTTTGATGAAAATCCACTTCACCTCAAACTTGCCCTTCCACTTGTCCTGAGACCAGACACCAGCGTAGGCGTTATAGTCCACCGAAGAGCGCATCTCGGCCACACCACAGAAGTGCCCGCTGCCGTTGACGCTGAACAACAGGTACAGGGGCCCCTTGTTGCCCAGGGAGTGGTAGGCTCCATCCAAGCGCTTGTTGCCATGCTCTGTGCTGCACCAAATTGAGTACTTGATGGAGCGGTGGATGTCGTCTTCTGAGTAGCTCTTGATGATGAAAACGCGTCCGTTTTTCAAGCTCCAATCAAAGTCTTTGGGGTTGTACTTGTTGAGTGCCTGGAGTTTCTCCAGCACGGGATGCACTTCTCCCGAACATGGAGATGCACTCAGTGGGATTCCTCCGCCGAAGCAGAAGCCCTCGCCTCGGTTCCTGGGAGCCACCCAGCGGTTAGGGGGTGGGCCGGGCTGCTGGGGGTGCTGCTGATGAAGCGGCGGGCCAGGCTGAGAGGAGAGTTGAAGATGAGGAGGGCCAGGAGGCAGAGAGTGGTGGTGCTGCTGCGAGGACTGGAGTGACTGGAGCTGGAAGGGCTGGGGCTGGGGTTGGGGTTGGTGTTGAGGCTGGTGGGGCAGCGGGTTCTGCAGCAGGGGCTGATGTTGTGCAAGTAGAGGCTGCTGCACCAGAGGTTGTGGGGGCAGCATCGTCTGGGCTAATGGAGGTTTGTTCAGAGAGCCCTTATCATCCCAGGTACCAATGTTCAAATTGTGCTTTATAGGCGGTGGAGGAATAGCGGCACCCCCCACCATCCCCATGTTGGCTTTGGGTTTGACCTTGGGTTGCAGCTTGGCTGGCTTCTTAGCAATGGCTGCCCAGGAGGCGGGTTTAGGTGCTGATGAGCTGATAGAAGGGGGAAGGCTGCTGGTTGCCAAGCTGCTCATACCTGCTGTGCCTCCAACGGGTGACCCCACAGTTTTAGTGACCGCAGACACCATCTCCGTACCCAGTTTTAACCCCGTCATACCCTGCTCGATGCTGCTCAGCACCGGGACTTTACTCAGCTGGCTATCACTTCCAAACCCCGCCTGTCCGTCTGCAATGGCTCGACCCAGTGAGCTGGGGGCGTACCCGTAGCTATTACTGTACACCGAGCTCTGTGTGGACTGACCCTGAGAGACGCTGGTACCCCAGGTGGAAAAGTCCGCATTGCCAGGGAAGAAGTTAAAGCCATGTTGGCCCAGAAAGGGAGGGGTATTGCCCAGGGCACCAGGCTGGCTGAACACTCCATCGGGAATGAAGTGCGGTTCACCATTGCTCATCTGTCCGTAGGTAGTCAGGTAGGGCATAGGAGGATCTCCTGCCGTTGACCAAGCAGCTTCTCCCAGAGAGTAAGGGAAACCAATGGATGGTGCATAATAACTAGGCATGTAGGGGTCAGACATTGGTGGGTAGCTGTTATTCTGCATGACAGATGAAACAGAAATATGAAAACATTGATGACACACCAACCTATAACACATTTAATATTTGCAGAAAAAAAACAGAAATTCATAACCATAACTGAAGAGAATGTGGTCATGTTTGGTTGGAGATAGTAAAAATTGCATAAAGGCATAAAAATGTATTATTTTAGGAAATTACCTGATTTGTCTGGCCGCTTATGTAAGGCTCAAAATCGTCATCATTCACACCATCCTTTTGATGCATCGATCCGTTTTGCACTGGGGTTGAAAAGAGGGGATATTAAACCATCACATCAATATTTTAAAACAAAAATAGAAATGCATAAAACAACAAACCCATATCACAGTTTCACCTGGGTGCTATTCTGCTGTTACTGACTTACTGGAATATACTGGTTCCTGCATCATTAACCAGTAACACTGTTTAAAACCTTACCTTTATTTCCTTGTCCTTTAGGTCTCTGAAATAATGGGCAACATGGGAGAAAGAGGTGAGACTGCTGCCAAATCACGACAGGAAACAAGAAAACACACACACACACACACACACACACACACACACACACACACACACACAGCAGGTTGTATCCTACCAGTTAATGCTATATAGCTAAAGCAGCCGACCTTAGTAACTTTAAGCTAAACGTATTAGCCCGGATGTTAACATTTACAGGTTGCTTCGCGTTATTGACCAGATGTCAAACGTTCCGACAGCGAACACTGCCGCATCGGGAACCGGCTCCATCCGGAGTAGCTACAAATTCAGCTAATAGCTATCATCTATCCTGCACTTTTCAGCCTGTTTGATCAGTCGTGCCGAGCCGCTGCTAAACGCTGCCTCTAAAGTTTTGTTCCGTCGCAAAAGCGAGGAACGTTTTAGCCGTCAACACAAACCTGATCGACGGTGGTCGCAGACATCCTCCAGGAGCCGATCGCTGTTAGCGAGACTGTCCGCGGCTTTTCCCCCCCCGCTGCCTCGATCTGCACTTCGGCGCGTTCCTGGATCGTCTCACGGGGGTGTCCAATCACTGTAACGGTAACAAGGCGGCGTTTTCCTGCCGTGGTTCGGACCCCACGACGATCCGGTTCTGCTCGGCTGCAACAATCGGCGACTTTAGGGCGTCCGTGAACGTATCCGCTCCTGCCAGGGACCGTGATTAGTCGTCACTCTGAAACTGGCTAGATACTTAATGGAATATGCCCGACCATATTCCACAATGGCGGATAGGCTTTTACTCCCGCTTCCGTTCCGTTCTGCTGCTCCGTGACCTTCCGCCTGTGACGCTCCGAGTCATGTTACAAACTGACACCAAACATGACAGCTAGAAAACACACAAGTTTCTGTTACTTTACATCATATTGTCTATCGTTCCCCTACCCCCGCTTTTTTTTTCTCTTTTTAAGCTGTTGACTGACTGTCCTTGTAGGTAAGTAATTAGGGAAACGTGTAAAAACGGTGAATTTAGAGTTTGAACATGAATAATTATATCATATAAAACGACATTCTTTCTTAGTATATACCCTTTGTTTAATATTTTTACCACTATGGCATATTGTCAGAAGGGCTTTCCTCACATTATAGAAGTTACACATCCTTTGTGTAATATTCCTAAATAAAGGCAAATAAACATGTCTCTGTCCAGTATATAGATTTTCAACATAACTGATCTGCAAATACAGCCACAAGCCACAACAATGCTATTTTTAGGACTGCAATGCAACTACTTGACAGTAAGGTACCTTTCGTACCT
This sequence comes from Pao palembangensis, assembly GCA_015343265.1. Classification (NCBI taxonomy): domain Eukaryota; kingdom Metazoa; phylum Chordata; class Actinopteri; order Tetraodontiformes; family Tetraodontidae; genus Pao; species Pao palembangensis. The sequence continues at coordinate 15,308,699 of CM027086.1, forward strand.
TAGGTAATTGTATTTTGTGTTATTTTTTGCCCTTCTAAATGTATAAATAAACCCTTGGAGTTGCTGCAAATAAAACATATACTGCAAAAATATGTTCCCAATTTTCCTTTTGGATAATATTTCACTGATTATTTTTTTGTATTATTTAAAGCCACAGTTCGAGTCCTCTGACGGAAGAGTATATGCAACTCTCGCGATATTTGCGCGGCAGGCCAGAACCAGTATGGCAGCCGTCGCGGCGAGATCCTGCTGCAGAGGACTTTCGCAGATATTAAGTAATGGGGGACTCTCAGCTTTGATTCCAAAGCGTGTGGAAGGTTTGTTCGAGTCTTCACTTAAAATGCAACAACTTTACAGCGCGTAGATTTCGTATCTGGTTGTTTTCGGCCATGGAAGGGGGTGTGGCGTAACCACATTCCAGACGTCTTCCAAATTATTAACGGTGTTGCGTTTGCTATTGCGCTTTTCTGCGTAGTATACATGAAATATACCTGGTATATTAAAAATCAGTTGATCACACTGACAAACATGTAGCTGTCTAATTTGGATTATGAATAAGACACGAGATTTATAATTTGAGTCATGGGGAGACTTTAAACTGGACCATCACGCTGTGTTCAGCAGCGGTTACGCACTTTTGGCATCAGTTAACCAAACTGATTAGGTTGTGTACCCCATCAACTAGGTGACAAGAGGCACAAGTCCACGGTTCAGTATGCTTCACGACCAGATCTTCCAAAGCTGGCATACAGAAGGGTGAAGGGAAAGAGCCCAGGCGTGGTTTTCCTGCCGGGATATGGCTCCAACATGAATGGTCACAAAGCTGAATCCCTGGAGGAGTTCTGTAAGTCACTGGGACACTCATACCTCAGGTAATAATCACCTTAAATAGGACAGAATATTTACACGTGAGATACGGTGATCTTCATGTGGCAAAGCTACAACATTGGATATACAGTGGGGATCGAAAGTTTGGGCATCCCTGGTTAAAATGTATTTTAATGTGCAAAAAGAATCCAGGGAAAAATGGAAAAATCTCCAAAAGGCATCAAATTACAGATTAGACATTCTTATAACATTAAAAAAAGTCAGATCTTTTTTCATTTGTTGACACTCTGAAAATAACAGAAAAGGGGAAAAAAGCATCTGCAAAAGTTTGGGGACCCTGCAGAGTTTATAGCATGCACCGCCCACTTTGGAAAGCTGAGACCTGACAGTGTCATGGATTGTTCTCAGTCATCGTCTGGAAAGACCAGGTGATGTCAATCTCAAAGGTTTTAAATGCCCAGACTCATCTGACCTTGCCCCAACAATCAGCACCATGGGTTCTTCTGAGCAGTTGTCTAGGAAACTGAAAATAGTTGACGCTCACAAAGCAGGAGAAGGTTATAAGAAGATAGCAAAGTGTTTTCAGATGCCAATATCCTCAGTTTGGAATGTAATTAAGAAATGGCAGTCATCAGGAACAGTAGAAGTTAAAGCAAGATCTGGAAGACCAAGAAAAATATCAGACGGAACAGCTCGCAGGATTGTGAGAAAAGCAAGTTTGACTGCACCATCCCCCCAGAAAGATCTGGCAGACACTGTAGTTGTGGTACACTATTCCACTATAAAGAGATACTTGTACAAATATGGTCTTCATAGAAGAGTCATCAGAAGAAAACCTCTTCTACGTCCTCACCGCAAAAATCAGCGTTTGAAGTTGCAAATGAACATATAGACAAGCCTGATGCATTTTGGAAACAAGTTCTGTGGACCGATGAGGTTAAATAGAACTTTTTGGCCGGAATGAGCAAAGGTACATTTGGAGAAGAAAGGGCACAGAATTTAATGAAAAGAACCTCTGTCCAACTATTAAGCATGGGGGTGGATCAGTCATGCTTTGGGGTTGTTTTGCAGCCAGTGCACATGGCACACTTTATGCACATTAATACAAATTTTTACCTGGGGTGCCCAAACTTTCGATCCCCACTGTAGGAGAGCTGACATGTTAAAAATGCTACATTTGAGCAATTCATGCAAAACACTGGCTTTTCAAACTCCATATTAATCCTCAACGCAGCCACAAACAATGGTATGAATCAGTGGATAGAGCTAGTTTTTCTGTAAACAGGCTTCATATTTTCAAGTCAGCTAAGGCCAGATGGGTGTCGTGTTTTTGGCTCACATCCCTGCGCTATTTAATGTTATTGTGAAGCACATGTACTGATATCTTGAGCCCTAATCTGAAGCCTGTTAAAAGACAAAAAGGCATAAGAATCAAACAAAAGAACTTTAGGAGACATCTTCAAAATACCCAACACACCTTCGGTCTTCATGAAATACGAAGAAAAGTATAAACAAAAAGGAATGCTTTATTAATATCTGACCTGTTGATGTTACAATAGGTTCTGTGACACTGTTCAATAAGCACACGACAAGACAAAATTGTATGGCCCATAAAAATAATACATTACCTTATGTTTCATGTTGTGTCTCAATATAATGGAGTTCAAATTACATAAAAAATCTAATTTGATCTCTTTATTTAGGATGTAACTGAGATATAAGAAGTATGAATAAAGCACTGTTCCAATATCTCTAAATTGAATTTAAAAGTCTTGTGAGTCTGCCTGCAATGATACACATCTGATAAGAGATAGTGTGTCATGTATTTAGGTATTAGTGAATAAATTACACCTGAGTCTGTGTTTTCACAGGTTTGACTACACGGGACACGGGGCATCAGAGGGGGTGTTATCAGAAGGAACTATTGGTACCTGGAAAAAAGATGTCCTCTATGTGCTGGATGAGTTGGCAGAAGGGCCGCAGGTCGATCTTACCTCTATATTGTATAATAGAGTTACACATCTACAAGTGTGTTTATAATACTACATAAACCTTTTTTACTTAAATATGTGGATATATATTTTCAATGTCATCCTGATTTTAGTTTGTTCTTGCCTTCTCTCCCTCCCGCTCACTCATTTCATACTGTACAGTTTAACAGAGCCATTAGAGCATTTGTGGTATGGTGTGTGTGTGCTCACATACAAATATAATGCAGTTTTAGCCTGACACACTGTTCTGATTTGCACTGAAACAGTTCACACTTATCAGGACCTGGGCAGAGAAGCTCTTTTTGTGTTCTGTGTCACTTGACACTGTATCCTCGGGGTCATGTATGTTATGACCTCTCATCGATCAAACGTTCTGTTGCATCTCACAGATGCTATATTTAGATTTTTAGCTACGGCAGTATTCTAGTGTTGGGATTTATTGGTATCAATTGGTTATTAAAACAGTGAAACAATAAGGGATAACAGATCAGTAAATGGACTTCAACTTTAATTTGCAATTTTTGTTTTGTTGTCTGTGTAGATTCTCACTCATCCAGGTCATAGTTATCCAAAGTTAGATCATTCTGTGTCAACTGGACTGAAAGGTTTCCTTGAAAACGTTTCGCCCTCTCTCCAGAGAGCTTCTTCGGTCCTTCAGAAACGTTTTCAAGGAAACCTTTCAGTCCAGTTGACACAGAGATCTAACTTTGGATAATTTTGTTTTGTTGTTCTACCATTTCTCCACAAGATGTCGCCGTGCTACCGTATTTATTATCCAAAGTAGATCTCTCTGTGTCAACTGGACTGAAAGGTTTCCTTGAAAACGTTTCCCCCCCCCCCAGAGAGCTTCTTCAGTTCTAAGTTTGCTGGGGCAGAGCTTGAAAATATAGCCCTGTGGGCCATTGGCATGTTAATGGCCCGGGTGGTCACCTGAGAGTCCTTGGCAGAGAGGGCGAAACGTTTTCAAGGAAACCTTTCAGTCCAGTTGACACAGAGAGATCTACTTTGGATAACTATGACCTGGATGAGTGAGAATCTACACAGACATACCGTATGTATTATAATGTCACAATTATTGCCTTTACCTGCAGTGAGGTGTAAAAAAAAAAAAACATATCTATATATAAATTGCAAAATTCCACTGCAATTACCATTTATTTATGGTATCTCTGTTTATTTGCAGATACTAGTAGGTTCGAGTATAGGTGGTTGGCTTATGCTACTTGCAGCCATTGCAAGACCAGAGAAGACTGCAGGGCTTGTTGGAATTTCCTCAGCAGCAGATTATGTTGTCACATCATTCAACTCTCTCCCTTTAGAGGTAGGAGGTTTACAAACATATCTTGTATGTATGAGATTTTTAGCTTTTAAATCTATTCCAACAGACGCGCAAGGAGTTTGAGGCAAAAGGGGAGTGGACAGTACCCTCCAAACACGCAGAGGGGGGTCATTACAAGTTCAGCATGGACTTCCTGCGAGAGGCCGAAAATCACTGTGTTCTCCACAGCCCAATCCCCATTACCTGTCCTGTACGGCTTATTCACGGGCTCAAAGACGAAGATGTTCCCTGGCACATCTCCATGCAAATTGCTGAGCAGATCCTCAGCCCCGACGTGGACGTCATCCTCCGGCGACACGGCCAGCACCGCATGTCCGAGAAGGATGATATCAAGCTCATGGTCTACACCATTGACGACCTCATAGACAAGCTGACCACCATGGTCTGAGTGAGTGGTGGAGGAGGGGTCCTGAGACATTGCTGCGATTAGAGGGGAGAAGAACTGCGTACTGGGAAAGTGAGACTCAAAAGAATTAACCAAACAGCGACATGTTCCCTGCCAAATCTGACCCTTCACTCTCCCCGTACGTCATCTCCCGTCTCAAACATGCTTTTTCAGCGTAAACTATCAAAAGGGACCTGTTCCCCTGTATCTTCAGGTTGCATCTGCATGTGTCCCGAGTTGTTATATGGAGTGTTAGGCCTTTATTTTCTCTGGCGTTGCTGCTGTCACTATACTGTTATCTGTTCTCTCTTACCTTTTTACATAGATGAATAGATTCCTGTGCCTTTTAAAAACACTTTTCACTCATTTTGACCAATAAAACATCTGCACAATAGACTGCTGCCAGTCTCTTCCCAAGAGAATATTATTTATTGAGAGAGGTATTTTTGAGGTTCTATTATGCCTATATTAGAAATAAGTTCTAATTTGTGGAGAGAGTATGATCAAAATCTGATTTAAAGTATGGAGTGCTGCAGAAGGAGTCACTGGACTGTTGATTATTAACGTGGAATTGTCCACACTGAGCTGTGCAATGGGCTGGAGCCTAATGTCTTGGGCCCATTTTACCACCACGTCGACCTTTAACTTGCAGGACTCGGCCACTTTTGTGTCAAAACTGAAATTGAACATGGATTTATGGGGGCGTACAGCATGGCAGATGGAGATATAAGCTTAGCTCACATTGTTAATGGATATAGCTGATTTTTCTTTTTAAATAAAGAAAAGACAGTGGGAAGCCTTTGTGGCTGTAGAGGTAAAACATTAATATCACAGGTCAGTGATTATGAAGTAGAAATAACACAGTAGGTTGACTTGGGTCATATGTTACCTTTAAAGCTGAAAACACTGACTGTCTTCCGGATACAGCGTCATGTCGCAAACAGAGTGTCTCCAGAGACCCCCTCCTGGAAGAGGCTGCCAATATAAATGGAGAGGCTCACACCTCCCGGACCATCCAGATCTTGGCCGGTCCGACGCGCTTATGCAGCGCTTCATGGATGCTTCATCGGATGAGCATCCTCAGGACTGTGCGCATCAGCGGAACTGAAAGACGGTGACACGGACACATTTTACCAGCCTCACCTCTATTAGTAAGTGCGCAGTCTTCATATTTGAACAGTTTGCTATTGCATGGGGTTTTATTGCTCATGCAGCTGATGCGGTGTCATCAGTGCGTCTTCAAAATATTCTTGACGTTGAAACCTGCAGAGTTGGGAGCTGAATGATGTCACTGGAGCTGTCGGGGCTGCATTTCAGTGAAAATATGTCTTTAAAAATGATGTGAATTTAGCAAACCCAACGGAGAAAATGAACTGATGACATTGCAAGCACATGCAGCGCACGCGGAGTGACGTACTCTAATGTAATTCAACTAAAAATAGAACAGCTGCATTCACAAGAGGACAAACTTTTCGAAAATAGGTTTAATTTTTTAATAACTTAATCTTATAGGTTGCAGAGCACGCGAAAGGTGCCTCGCACCAGCGCAGAATGCCGGAAACCGACTTGATTGTTGCCATAGCAATAAGAGGGCTTGTCCCTGTTCAGGACAGCCGTTGTGGACCACACCCATCCCTGCAACATCCCCCGCTTTGGTGGAGTCTGAGCTGGAAGGATGCACAATAACACCATGATAACGTGGTTTTAATTATACTGCCATGATGTATTTACTAATTTAGGGGGAAAAACATTTTAACCAGATAAGAAAAAATAATCACTGAAGTCAGATTGATATTAGAATCTTCTCAGTTTGTTGTCTCTATACCAGACTGCTGTTATGGCGAACAGAGGGCCCAGCTATGGACTGAGCCGGGAGGTGCAGGAGAAGATCGAGCAGAAGTACGACCCAGACCTGGAGCAGCGCCTGGTGGGCTGGATTCTCGTGCAGTGTGGGGGAGATCTGGAGAGGCCGCAACCGGGGAAAGAAAACTTCCAAAAATGGCTAATGGACGGCACGGTGAGTGGCTGGCCTGGACTCAGAATAGAAAGATATTAAATTATTTAAACAAAACAGGCCCGCTTTCTCAGATTTAAAGAGCCCATGGAGTGCTGAGGACTTAAATAAGGAACCAGATTTATGTACATTTTAGGATAATAAAACATTAAAGATGTGTCCTGCCTTCAAAAGGTCTTTTCAGTTATTATTTAACCCTTTATGAGCATTTATTTATTCAATTTGACACGGTATAAATCTAATTTGAGCTGGTATTAAATCCCTGCTGTTTTTTCTTTTTTTATCCCAGATTCTCTGTAGGCTCATCAACAGCCTGTATCCCAAAGGGGAGGAGCCCATCAAGAAGATTCCAGAGACGCAGATGGCCTTCAAACAAATGGAGAAGATCTCTCAGTTCCTGCGAGCAGCTGAAGCTTATGGAGTCATAACTACTGATATATTTCAAACTGTTGACCTCTGGGAAGGTCAGAGCTCTGTCTTCATTCAGGCTAATTGAAAAATATAGTTTTATTATGACATTCTTTTATCATATCTCTAGGAAAGGACATGGCGACCGTGCAAAGAACTCTAATGGCTCTGGGGAGTCTGGCTGTCACTAAGGATGACGGCCATTACAGAGGGGACCTCGAGTGGTTTCACAGGTACATTAGTCGTAATAGCATGTCCGTGATGCTTCAGGTTCCTCTTCCTCACTTTGTGTGCGTTGTGTCACCTACAGGAAAGCCCAGGGATATCGTCGGGAGTTCAGCCAGGAACAGCTCCGCCAAGGTCGGAGCTTGATCGGCCTGCAGATGGGCAGCAACCGCGGGGCTTCCCAGTCTGGAATGACGGGCTATGGGATGCACCGTCAGATTATGTAGACCACATTCTAGCTAACCTGCGGCTCTGGTTCCTCATAGTATTTTCTACTAATACCTATAAAAGTTGTAATGCTCATCATCACCTTTGTAGTTAATCTCACATTCCCTGAAAATGCTGCTTTCCAGAATAGTGTTCTGTCTGTCAATCTGTAATTCCATTAATGTGGAACTCAAAGTAATTTAACACAGTTTAACCCCACATTATAAGATTTAAAATGCCATACACCACGAGCCATCAGTGTTTCAGCATACTCCATGTTTTATTACATGCATGTGCGAATTTTCTGCCCACTTCCTGCCTGAAAGCTTACAAATCAATGATGTCTGCTGTTCTCTCTGACGGCTTGTATCAATGTCCTTTTTGACCAGATTAACCTCATGTTGTGCCTGGTTCTGGGACAACACAGAATTGTTCCTGTTACATAGATTATCGTGAACAAGTTTTACTATTGCTGAGCCATACCTTTGTTAATTTTGTGTTGCATTTTGCATCCGTGTATGACAATTCAGATGCCATTTCTGGTGCCTGGTGACGATAATAAACGTGACGTGTTTATATTTTCATAAGTGCATTTATATAGGAAGCTTAGAATAAAGTGTGTGATCATGCATTTGTGTCAGTCTGTGTGAAACACAAACTGGGTTCATTGATAGCTTGAAGGTAAGGGGCCTGCGTTGCCATTTGTGTGTGTTTTTTTCCTTATCTCAGTTTCATGCTTCAGCCCCTCCCTTGTGCCTACCCTCCTCTCTCTCTCCTCTTAGAACACGATCTAATAAAGGGGAAACAGATCAGGTTAATGGATCCTTTATTGTCTTAATTCAATACCAGTCTGAGTGACTTTGGATATAAGCTACTGTTAAAGTTACCTCATGATGTTGTGTAGAAAGTTAACACAACTGTAATTTAAGTTATTTGAAGATTACAAAATGCAGCAGAAAATGGAAATAGGTGGATTTTTTATTTTCTTTTTTACTGTCTTGAGTACTTTCGGTTCTTTGATTAACCAATTGGCCAACGTTAACTACAAATATGTTAAATGCTGAAATTGGTTGTCTATATAGATAACCCTATCTTTAAGATAAGCACTGACTTCGGCTGAAAGCTTTCTCAAAAGGTGGGGTTGGGTTTCGGTGCATGAAAGGTCACATTTTATGTCACACATCTGGTTTATGGGGTCAGTTGTTTCCAACTAATGGCATTTCTAAAGAGCGTGTGTGTGTGAAATGCATGCATGAATGAACATTTTAACTGTTAGCGAGTGAATAAAAAGAGCCCACGACAATTTTAATGCCACTCTCTTATTGGTCATATGAGATTTTCTCTCATTAATGAGAAGGGTGATGCTCTATAATATAAACAGCAGGCCATTCAACCATATGGTCGTTTGCTGGCCTTCACATACTTTCTGCATGCGTTGCTATTATTAGCCCTTGCCAGAATAGAGAAGCATCTCAAGGGCCACAGGTGATGTGTAACTGACAGGCTCAATGAGTAAACCAAACAACACTCTCAGACCAATGAAATGTCTTTGAAGCCACTCTTGTCCAAAGTTCTTCTTCAGCTTATGTTTCTGTTTGTCTGTTCTCCAGTTGCTCATATCTTTTTGGGACAATTAATGCCATTGCTGCATGTTTGCATGTCTTTACTGCTGAGGACAGATCAAAAAATCAAAATCCCAAAAATCTTAGTCTAAAAGATTTAGATTTGATCTGGTAATTATTTTTTTATCTGGTGCAATGCAGCTGTGGTTGATGGGTATTTTCTTGATCCTTCTCCTGATTGTCAGGTGTGCTGCACAGGAGGAAATTCCAAACAAAGGCTGTGTCTGTGGATACCCTGGAATACCAGGGGACCCTGGACACAATGGTGCACCTGGTCGAGACGGCCGAGATGGACTTAAAGGGGACAAAGGAGATCAAGGTGAGTCAGAAAATACTGTAAAATGTGACTCCATGCCCATATGTCGTAATATAATGAATATTTAATTTATTAAAGAGTAAACTGTTCATTAAGGTGAGTTTGGCCCCATTGGACAACCAGGAAATAATGGCCACAAAGGAGAAAAAGGGGAACCAGGTATGTTTCTCAAATTAAACTATTAAACTAAAATATGCAATGTGTTCAAATGTAAACAATAATTTAGTGAGTACAAACATATATATCATTTACAGGTACAGTTGGACCAGCTGGGCTGAAAGGAAAACGAGGAGAAAATGGAGAACTTGGACATCCTGGGAAAATGGGACCCCAAGGAATTCAAGGGCCTACTGGTCCAAAAGGAAATAAGGGAGAACCCGGGCTACCTGGACTTCAAGGACCTAAAGGTGAACTGGGACCTCCTGGGCCAGTGGGTGTCAAGGGGGAAACTGGACTTCGAGGAGACAAAGGAATTCCAGGACCTCTTGGACCCCCTGGTAGACCAGGTCCCAAGGGGGAAATTGGCGTTCCAGGCCACAAAGGCAATATCGGCTATCGTGGGGAGAAGGGGGGTCAGGGTGATATTGGTGATAAGGGTGAGAAAGGAGATGCATCTGTTGTTTCCAAAAGCGCCTTCTCAGTGGGACTTACAGCACAATCGAAACTCCCAGCTGCAAATGCACCCATCTGCTTTGACAAGATTATTTACAATCAGCAGAATCATTATGATCCACAAACAGGAAGATTTACATGCTCTGTAGCAGGAGCCTACTTCTTCACCTATCACATCACCGTCTTTTCCAGAAACGTGAAAGTTGCGCTCATGAAGAATGGTGCAAAACTCGTCCACACCACTGATAACTACCAGGGCAGCGAGGACCAGGCAGCAGGGGGCGCTGTGCTGCACCTGGAAGCAGGGGACAAGGTGTGGCTGCAGGTAACTGGGGGAGAGCTGTTCAATGGGCTGTATGCTGATGACGATGATGACACGACCTTTACCGGGTTCTTAATTTTTGGGGCTTAAATGTGTTTATATGAATTATAACGCTGTCCTTCTTAATTATTTATGTCGTCCATTCTCTGACCTTGATTCTGTGCGTTCGATGGAGCGTGAAATTTAAATGCACATTGCGCGTTCCTTGTGCATGAATCTACTTTTCTTAATCACGGATAATAACCCAATAACTTGAACTCAATAGTCTTCTGCCTACAAATAAAGAAATGTAGAATAAATGCATTTCATTAGGGTGCTGTGTCATTGTTGTCGTAAATAAAGCGACCTTGTGCTGTGAAAGACCCAAAGTATTTCCCTTTTATCTCCTGGTATTTGGGGAAGGGCCACGTCTCTGAAAGGACGCAGACTGTCTTGGTGCGATGTGATGACGTGAGAGAAGAATCCAGCGAGCAACTGGAAGGTCTGGTCTTCTCTTAAGTAACGCAGGAAGCGCAGCACTTGTGTCTCCTTATGTTCCTTCAATAAAAGCAGCTCAGATGTGGGCGTGGTTTGAAGTGGTCATGGACTTTTTTAATGCGTCTACTAACTAGTGATTGGCTGTACGCACTTTCGGCAGCCACCTGTCAACCAATCACCACTATTATAAGCGCCTTAAAGTCCCACCCCTCGCAAACACTGCAACAAGTGCATTAATGATGCTCCCCAGTGCGATTCCCCAAGGAAACCCTCTTTTGACTGGAATAAAGAGCGGATTTACGAATTGTTCATACGGAATTCTGGAATACCTCTGACGTGTCTGCATTTAAGCTTGACGAACTCTGGACTACATTCCGTTTTCGCCGGCCGACAAAGTCGAAATTCGGACCCTTCTTCGCAATTCCAAAGAAGTTGAGCGCACTGACGCTAGCTCAGGTTGCTAGCCGAGTGTGTGAGGAGTCGGGCAGCCGTTTGTTCCAATATGTTGCGGGGTAACAACCGTAGTTAACCATGAGTAGCGAATTTGGTGTGTGTGTTTTTTTGTAACCGACATGTTCTTTCGGGAGGACGAGGTGTGCGAGGAAGCGAGCCGCCGGAGCTTGGACGAACTCGGACTATTTCATTATGGCTAAACAAAAGCAGCTGTTCGGTTGACGTGAGGGGGAAAAGTCAGGAGGACACCACCGACTATGAGCAGGGTGAGCAAAGGCTTTGATTTATACCAGTAACACAGTGTTAGAATATCAGTTACCCGTTTAAAACAAGTGATAAATAATAAAACCGTGCCTGTAAAATATTGTGATATGTTCCTGGGCTTTTATCTGCCGGCTTCATTGATTTTCCCTTCCTGAGTTCTGGGTGGAAATAGGACCAGAGGGGGCTTTTGTAGTGCATTACAGCCGTGGTTGTTATAGTGATGTGGGAGATGCCAGGCTGTACAGGGAGTTGGCGAAGGAGGGGTAGGGGCCCACCAACTACAAAGAACCCTGTGGGAAAAGAAAGTTAATTAATACAGAAATAAATAAGCAGTTTTGCTGCAAGTTCCTCACCAGCTTAAGAAAGTGCTTACTCTAATCTGTTTTCCATATTTCAGTGGTTTCCCATTTTGCTTTGTTAGTATATTCTGGTTATGTTACACTTTATGTAGGGTTCTCAACCACATTACACAAGCTATCCTACCCCCAGGATGCATTTGTATACTTAAATTCATGTGTCCTGCATTGCTCAGGCTTTATAGATAGATGAAATGTTTTCTCAATAACACATTAACCGCTGTAGCATAATTAATCATACGACAATTTTGTGTTTTATAGAGATGTACCAGATTAACTGCTGTTGCTGTTTTCCAAATTACACAGCGCTATTTAGTAGGAAATGGCAAGAGTCATTGTTAGAATATATTGAGCGCAATACTTCAGGCCATTGTTGTAGCCAAGATAATTTGTACTTTCTGTGACAATTTTCAAATTTTCAGAAACAATTTGTTTTTAGCCACTTCTACACACCGACTGATGGGAATGAATGTTTAAGATGGTCTGAATGCTGTAATCCATAAGGGGTTTTTATGCTGTGGCTTTTCTCGGCTGTCAGACTTTTATTGTATGTCTGTCAGGTTACATTGTCGACTGTGTACAACAAATGTCGGTGTTGTTTTGTCTCTCTTAATCTGTGTGTGCGCTGCAGTGTTAAATTTCTTTCTCTGTCTTTGGCAGTCCACATCAGATCAGGGGAGAAGCTGTCAGAACAGTGACACTCCCTGGTTGAGCCTGTACCTGGACTTCCCATGCTCTATAGAGAGAGGCGTGACCTCTTCCAACCTCCTGTTTCCCTGTCATATGACAAAAATGAGGAACTAGCTCATTGCCAGATATGAGTCAGGAATTTGGACCATGTTGTAGCTTGTGTGCTATCCTGATCCCAAGATATATGTATTTTAAAACCACAAACGCGGTGACGTGTTCCTATGACAGTTGACGACAGTATTTTGGCCTTTATTCCTAAAACTCCACCTCTGCTGCATTGAGTGAACACGAGCCAGCTTACGTTTGTGGGTTAACGAGCTTTGCGTGTCAGCCAGTGGCAAACAGCCCGGTTGTCTCCATGATTAGGCTATCATGTGTAAATGAAACCAGTCCGAAACGCAGACTGGTAAAGCTGTGCTAATCAGATTATTAGTAGGATTTTTAAAAAACGGGTTACACTCACAAATATAAACACTTGCTCTCATTATCAGGTTTACCAGTGTATTTTGGTTATTTAATTTCATATGCAAGACTGAATAAGGTGAACTTTTAAGCCACAGCTGAGCATATGTTCAACTTACATTTCACAGTACCTCATTTACCCTCACTGCTTTAGCTAATCAGACAATCTGTTCTTTAAAACACAGCGAGGTGTTCTTGTAGGGCATCTTTCTCTTCCTTTATGGGTACTAATAGACACCAGTAGGGTGACTGCTTCAAAAGAAAAGGTGGGTTTGCTGCAGGGTGGTGGAGTCTGTCTCTGAGTTGAGCCAGACAGAGTAAGTGACTCTTTGATACTCCTTGTCTGCTGGTCTGTCACTTTAATGTTTATTTCATTATGTTTTAATTAGTTCTATCCCACCACGGGACATACCTCTGCAGAGATGAACTATGGGTAGGAGGTCATGCATCACCGTACACATGAACATGAATTCTTGTGTAGCTGCCTGGGTTTTCTTGCTAAACAGGAAGGGAGTCAGTCATTTAAATACCTTCCTCCCTGCTCAGCTGAGCGTGCATCCTGGTTAGCACATACACGTGCTTGTTTACTTGGGATGCTGCATAAGTACATGTGTATTTGGAATGCATACGATAAGTATACTTGTTTATGTATCCCGGTGCACGTTCATCCTTGTCTCTGGTAGTCTAATCTGAGGCTGGCTCCAGCAGGCTGCCGTGTGTGTGTGTGTGTGTGTGTGTGTGTGTGTGTGTGTGTGTGGGAGGGGAGACTCCACTATGAGCTCTTAATTAACTCTGGATCAGGGCCCCAGCGCACCACTCCCATCCAGTTTAGCTGGAGGAAGGCAGAGAGCAGCAGTGATCTCGTCGTAAGCAGAGTGAGGATGCAATAGTGAGAATGATCAGCATGCACAGAGACTAGAATCATCACAGCACATATGTGAGTAATATTTGTCTGCTAGTTTCTTTAAGTTTTGTTTTGATTTATGTATGCGTTTGTATTAAATGGAAATTTTGTTTTTTTTCTCTAAAGTATTACAGGTAAAAAAAGGGAAAAGCTATTTTCTGAATTGCCTTTTCGAAGATAAGAGACTGCTCTTGTTAAATGCATTGTAACTGAGGTAATTATTAAATTTAAAAGTGAAACAACTGTGCATATCATGCAACACAAAGATACTGTAACCGAAGCTTGATGAAGTCGGTGTTTAAACAGCATAAAAGCAACAGTCCCATAAGCAATGAATCACAATCATTGCATAAAAGCCTTCTACATAAAATCTGTAGTCATATTTTGTAGTTTTCTAGCTTGTAGTTCTGACTAAACAGCACTGCCAAGTATTAGTACACACCAACTGGGCTGTGACAGCTGGTGACAAGTTTCAGGGGAAGGCAGAGAGGTGTTGAAGGATAACACATGGTGGAGTAGCTGATGGCATAGATGATGATTCTCCAGATATAGATTCTCTGGTTTAGAAATCCTCTCTCTGCTTAGAAAGTTCTGTAGATGGAAAGAATTGATCCATTTTTCTTTTTGAGGAGGAGAGTACAAAAAGGAGGGTTCTGGTAGCCTGAGAGTGGCACATTGTTCCCGGGGGGGGGGGTTGTTTACTGTCCGTCAGCAGCGGTGCTTGGCAGCGGTGGCTCTGTGTTTACATAAGTGTTCAGTGTGACGGAGCGAGCTGCTTGAAGTGATGGCAGATTCCAGAGGGAGATCGACAGAGAGAGCCCAATTGCTGCTTAACACGCACAGGAGTTATGGGAACATTGTAGGATCAAGTATGTGCACAATACACATCATTCTCTGAAAACAACACGACCTTCAGAGATACGATGACCTCAGTTTGGGTCATGTCTGAGAGAGGCTGAAGAGAACCCCAACACTTTTGAATTCTACGTGACATGGATGATATTTTTTTTTTTTTTTTGCTTTTTTTTTTGTTTTGTTTTGTTTTTTGTTTTTAGTATTTAGTTTCTAATAGCTGTTAATGTTGTGCTTCTATAGATTAATCATAATATATATGAACAGACAAAATAAAATGCCTTCAAAGGAGACATGGACATAAACTAAAAAAAATCTCTTTTTTCCGGCTCCCTTATCATTTTGTGGTTTTAAAAAAAAAAAAAAAGGTAAAATTACATATCGGTGACAAAAATAATAATTTCTATGCAATTTCAAACTTTTCCATCAAGGTAAAGGCTTTAGCTACATAGATCGGTTTTTTAAACTGTTGAGTGCAAACACTGGTCGGACAGTGAAGGGGATGAATCAAACAGCTCAGGTAAAAACAAAAATATTACTTTTTGGTAGTGAGGTCTTTTGCACATGGGGGATTTAATATATGATTAAGGAATATTGTCAGAAATCTAAGAATTAATAAGTGTTTTCCTCATGTCTTGAGAAAGAGGTGATCTTTGTCACTGAGGACCCCACATCCCCCCCACCACCGCCTCAGCACCAGTGTAATCTGGAGAAAACCAGGCAATTTATTACATTAATCAGAGTGGATTAGGAAGTTTCATTGCTTAGTCACGCTCACACTGGCCTACTTCAAAGGCTCAGTTGCATTAGCCGCTGGTCTAAATCACGCACTCCTAAAGCTGAACGCACCCTAACCTGGGCCTCAGCCTTCCTTGGAAATTGAAATACAGCACCAAGAACAAATGTGCTCAGTGGTCTCAGTGACACTCATCTGAAAGTTGTACACACTAAAAGATATTGCTTTGTGCTTTTTTTTTTTTTTAACATATCTACTTCTAAGAAATCTTTCCAGCTGCTGTAACATTAATTTAATTTCCTCACGCTAAGCTCTAAACAGGACAGTGAATTTTTTGACATCATAAAAAGATCCCTGAAATGAATCTTTTTGTTTTACAGGAAGAAGAGCAGGATGGGGTCTTGTCCACCAGTGAAGACCCCCTCCCACACCTTCGCACCCCCAGAACTGATGCAGCCATCCGAAGCCGACCCCTCAGTGATTTATACCCGTTTTACAATCAAGCTGAGAGAAGTGGGCCCACTTATCTGCTGTCTGGGTGTGGTGCCCAAGTGCAGCCCATAACCACATGTCCAGATGAGAATGGATTTAACGGCATCAACCCTTCTGCTTGGTCCAGCCCTGTCATAGGCCAGCCTGAAGGAAAGCCTTCCAGAATTATGAAGCTTTTTTCAAATTCAAAGAGAGGTCCTGCTCAGAGTTCAGCCACTGAGCAGCCGTCCTGGCCAGGGCTGGGTGTCGTAGACTCTTTCAAAAAGCTCAGATCTTCTGTGCTCCAAGGTATACAGAGCAAAGGGGCCAGCATCAGTGATGGCGAGTCCTTCTCTTCATCAAATCAATACCTGGCTACTGGTACTGGTGTTAGCGATGAAGCAAATAATCATGTCACAGAGGGATACAGTGTGTCTAATGGAAATTCTGATGACCGAAATATGATGAGCCAGTGCGACTCAGATTTTGAGGACTATTATGATGATGTTGACGATGAAGAAGGTAGTGCAGATGGCCTCACGCGCAACACAGTATTCTCCAGGAGTATCAGGAGAGCGTACGGACCAGGACGCATCTCTTTATATGATACGGGAAATGGAAAAGTGGTGGGAAAAAACACAAGCGTAACTGATTACGGGCAGAAACGAAACCAATCAACCAATCTGAATTCACAGCAGGAGAAAACAAATGAGACCTCCAGTGTGAAAGTGCTGAGCAGACTGAGCAAAAGCGCTGAAAACCTTCATATTTTTAAGGCACCTTTCAGACGCAAAGCTCCAGCTTCAGGAACTTCTGTGCCTGACGAAGAGCTCCAGAGGCCTGTAAAGGCACACAGGGCTACAAGCATCCAGAGGACAGCCAGTGCTTCCTCAGTGGACCTCCAGGACCATCCTCTGAGTCAAAGGAAGAACCCTGTGAAGACCAAGGGGCCAATGCTAAAGCTAGTAGGCAGCGTCACTGACCTGGCTGTCCGACGGAGGCAGACTCCCTCTCCAAGCCCCACCTCTCCATCTCTAATGTCACCTCTGAGCCGCCTCCATGACGACTACTCGCGACGGGCGCCTTGCCTGACAACCAGCGAGCGGCGGCAGCGGCCTTCGCCCATCAGAGCTCGCGTCCTGTCTGTGGGACACATCCCTCTGGTCCATCCACAGCCTACAGATGATCTCAGCCAAGAGCAGCAGGAGATCTTTAACCCGGTTTTTGGGGACCCATCAGAGACAAATGAGTCAACCTCACCTGGTAACTCTGCCCATAATGAACCAACAACTGAAGCCCCAACACCTGAAGAAGAATGTGATTCAACCACACTGAGCCAGAAAGAACCCTCACAAAGGCAAGAACTGACTGATCTGGCCACATTACCAGTTATGGTAAGGAAGAAATTATGTGCAAAAAGAAAAATCAGCACGTGTCTGTCCTCTGGTGGGTAATTTGGCTAATTGCTAACGTTGAGACCTGGAAATAAACAAGAACAACCTTCTATAACCTTATCATCTCAAATGCCAGGTTTTAATGACCCTAATGATGCACAGAGGATACGTTCTGTTAGTTATATTTGTGAGTCATGTATCAAGAAAATTGCACAGTGATTATTTTTACATGTACTCGGAGAGAGCGAGGGAGTCGGTGTGTGTGTTCAAAGTCTCATGAGTGAAAAGTAAATAAAGAGGCGGCCGTAAATGTTCATCAATATACTCTTTCCTGCCGGTTGTGCTTGATATACTGACTCCTGCTTTCTCCAGTCACATGCTGGAAGCGGCTGGTGTGTGCTACCATGTACACTGAAGGAGCAGACAGTTAATCATTAGACCTTGTTTATGATTAGCGATCCTTGCGCAGCACAGCACTGCTGCAGCACCAAGTAAGTACGGCAACTGCCCCTCTTGCTCACGTTGGAAAATTGACCAAAGTTCACCACGGTGGACTCTTGGAGAGTTAGTGGCAGCACCGCCTACACGTGGCTTCAGCGCACATCTATAGCAGAGTTCATTTTTGTTCGAGGATAGGGTCTTGTTGCCAGGGACGATGGGGGAAAATCAGATTTCTTTTTTAGAACTCGAGTGGTTTTTACTGGTTTAGAAAGGGTTTTAGGTGCTTTGCCTTTGTATGTTTCACAATGGTGCTATTGCTCTGTGTGCCTTTCCAGTGTGTATGTCGAGGACCGGACCCAGATGGAGACGGCAGAGAGGTGAGGTTTAATATCTCTAGCAGCCTAACAGAAGAAAACGTAATCGGTAGCTAATATTTGACAGCTGTATTTGGCCACTGATATACGTGTGGGCTGATAACATTTAATATTTATATTTGTGCAAGCGGATTGTTGTGGAAAAATGTGGAGACAATCACTGTGAGAACTCGAGATAACTTAAGCCTGATGATAAAGTTTCTCGTGAGAATCCCCACAGCTTCTAGTGCCATTTTGCTCTTTCTGATTAATGGATGTTTTTTTTCCAGCATACACGTTCTGCATTTCTGTACACTGCAGTATCATTTTCCTCATGTGTTCAACCTTTCCTCTGATCTCAGAAATCATCTGATCTGCAAGTGAAAAAAGCACTTCTAGAAGCAGAAGATGTCTCCCCAGCAACCAGCAGTACCCCCGTAGGCTCCTCAACGTGTGTCTCAGAACCTCCTTCACCTGCTGACGGAGCCCAGACTTCTTCCTCAGAAACGGTTTTGGTCAAGCCCAGGCAACGGGGCGGGCGCCAAAGACCTCGGCCCATTTCTGATTACGGACAGCTCATTTCCAGGACCCATTCCATTCCTGAGAAAGCAACAGAGCAGCACGCTAAAGACAGGACAGCTGATGCACTTTTGCAGAAAGACTGCACCGGTGGCTTCTGTGAGAATCACGAGAACCCCAACGGCAGCAGCATCAACGGGGATGTTCAGAACAGGAGGCATCGACCTTTGTCTGTGATCGGAGGAGTGGATGTATACCCCGCCAACGCTGAGGATAAAGATGAGCGTCTTTCTTCTGTAAGCTTTTATAGTCACAATGTAAGCTTTCCACAACTACATGACCCACCACTCTTTTAAAATTAGAATTTAACTTGGAAAAATAGTTGTTGGAAAGGTTTTAAAGACCCAACAAAACAATCACATATCCCCCAGGCCTGGAGATGAATAGTCATAAAACACAGCTCTCCCAGTTTGAAACTACATCCTTCATTTCCTGTTCTGTTTCTGTAGTCTGGAATAAAGGGTTAGATGGCCAGAAAAGATGCTCAAAGGAAGAATATTAACATCGAGATAATTAACAGCTATTAACGTTTTCTTCTAAAATGTCTGGTTACTAAATCCCAGGATTCTTGCCCTCTCTGCAGCCTTTGCCGCGGCCTCCCATCCCCTCCCATCAGGTGCCCCCCTACAGGGCAGTGTCAGCCAGATTTCGCCCCTCCACGCTCTCCCAGAGCACCCCCATCGGACTGGATCGGGTCGGACGACGCAGGCTTCACAGAGTGCTCAGCGGTGAGAACGCACGTTGTTTTCTGAAACTAGACTTTGGGAATGTCACCGTGCTGGAGAATCCAGGTGTGGCTTGATTGCGGTTGTTGCTGGGTGGAAATATGAAGTTATCTGTATATGTTGGCAGGCGGTATGTCTGAGTGTTCTGTGGCGCTAGATGACAGTGTGAGTGAAGAAGAGGAGGAGTGCAGCTTCGACGAGCTCACAGATGTCACACCCTACCTTCAGCCCGGGGTGGAACTCTCCGTGCTCAATCAGGTGAGGCAGAGGAGGGCAGCCTGCAGTCACATTGCAGCCTTTTCAGAAGCAAAGCCTGTTAAACAGAAGCTGCAGCAGTTTTGTTGTTGTAAATATGCCTCATTACAACCACATAATTGTTAAACATAGCAGACAACCATGCCAACTGTGGTTAATTGTACATGGTTGTCATGGGGCTGGGCCTGTAATATTTCTGTCTGTATGTGTCTCAGTGGATAAGCTCTGGGCACGCGGTGTATGCCGAGGCTCTCTGGGACCATGTGACCATGGAGGAGCAGGAGCTGGCTTTCAAAGCTGGGGATGTTGTCCGTGTGCTTGATGCTTCTCACACAGACTGGTGGTGGGGACGGGGGGCCGACAGAGAGGCCTGGTTCCCCTCCAGCTTTGTCAGAGTAAGTAGACTTTCTGACCCCTGAGTCGGAGTTGCTTTCTAGAAGCACAGAAAAGACTTGTAAGATGGCTCGTCTCCAAACAAACCTCATTAGTCCATTAACTTTGTGTGTGCGTGTGCATGCGCAAGAGAGTGAAAGTGCTCAGTTCTGAGGTTCAACTGGTTTCTGTGGTTACCAGAGCTGATTTGACCGTCAGGTCTTAATTAGGAAGACTGTTTTAACTTGAAGGGAAGTTCAGTGGTTGAGCGATGGGCGTATGTGTTTATAGCAGACTCTGTTTTGCTAAACAGGAGAGGATCAAATAAAGTTGCCCCAGTAATAAGCCGAGTCTCCTGGAGTTTACTTTTTTCCATTTTTTAATTTATGTTATTCCCCATAAATCACAACACAATATGACACGTTGGGTGACAGTAATTCTAAATAGAATAGAAATACTTTATTAATCCCAGACATGGGAAATTGACTTGTCCCAGCAGCCTCGTCAGTATTAACATAAATCAATGTTAATACTGACGTCAAAGTTAAAGCTAAATTTATACATTTATTATTTTTAAGACTGCTGCTCTTATCAGATGTGCTGGATGTCTTACAGGTACGAGTGAATCAGGAGGACTCGGGTGCAGAGAGCGTAGAGAGTGTAGCCGACCAGGAGGATCAAAGCTCCAGGGAGGCTCACAGTCTTCAGCACAAGGAACAGATGAGAACCAATGTGGTTCAGGAAATCATGAACACTGAACGAATCTACATCAAACACCTAAAGGACATCTGTGATGTATGTGCATCAACAGGTTCAGGACTGCTGCCTATTTATACACCAGAACTGTGAACCCACTAGCCCCTCCTGCTGGTCAGTATTTGAAGCGTTTTTAATACGGTTTTCTTTCAGGGTTACATCCGCCAGTGCCGCAAACATCCAGACATGTTCACCGAGCTGCAGCTGAAGACCATTTTCAGCAACATAGAAGATATTTACAAGTTTCAGAGGCAGTTTCTCAGAGACCTGGAGAAGAAGTATGACAAAGAGCAGCCACATCTCAGTGAGATAGGCTCTTGTTTTCTACTGCAGGTAAAACCAACTTGACATTCAGATTTATTTATTTGTCCAGTTTCATTTTCATCACGTTTTCTTTTTTATATCCAAAGGGAGAAGGGTTTTCTATCTACTCGGACTACTGTAACAATCATCCGGCAGCTTGTGCTGAACTGCAGCGCCTCATGAAAATGGCCAAATATAAACATTTCTTTGAGGCCTGCCGTCTCCTCCAGCAGATGATTGACATTTCTATTGCTGGTTTTTTGCTCACACCAGTCCAGAAGATCTGTAAATACCCCCTGCAGCTGGGAGAACTGCTAAAATACACCCCTAAAGACCACAGGTGTGTACTTTTGGGCTAGGTATAGGTCTTAATTCACCCTTGACAGTTATCTCTATTTTTTAATAGTTGGCTTTTGTCAGGTATTACGGAATTTCTAACTTGGCTGATTCGTTGCAGTGACTACACTGGTGTAAGTGAAGCATATGAAGCCATGAAGAATGTAGCAAGTCTAATAAATGAAAGGAAGCGACGGCTGGAGAGCATTGATACCATTGCTCACTGGCAGGTCGCCATTCTACACTGGGAGGTGACAGCCAGATCATATTTCTCTTTATATACATTGATTACTGGGTAAAACTTAACAGTGTCTTTCTCAACATGCTGCTGCAGGGAAGCAATGTGCTGGAGCGCAGCTCAGAGCTGATCCACTCCGGCGAGCTGACCCGGATTGTCCGACAAGGCAAAATGCAGCAGCGCAGCTTCTTCCTCTTCGATCACCAGCTAATATACTGCAAGAAAGACGTTCTGCGCAGAGACCTCCTCCACTACCGCGGACGGCTGGACACGGACCAGACAGAAGTGCTGGACGTGCCTGACGGACGCGACCAGGACCTGGGCCTGACCCTGAGGAACGCCTTGCGTCTGCGTAATGCCTCCACTCTGGAGTTCATGTGTGTGCTGTGCTGCAGGAAAGCCGAGGACAAGCAGAGGTGGATAGAGGCATTTGCTAAGGAGAGAAACCGAGTCAAGGAGGACCAGGAGATGGGTGAGTCACGCTGAAAATATTTAGTTCACCATGCAGCTACTGTTGTTTTATGTTTAAAAAAAAAAAAAAAGAGGAGGACAGATCGGAGGAGGATGTGACTGGCTGGAAATATTGTGATAGGAAGGTGTGTTCTTTGTTTACAGGAATGGAAATAAGTGAAGAACAAAGAAAGCAGGCTATTATTAATGCCAGACGGGCCAAACAAGGAAAGAACAAAAGTAGGAACGTATTTTCCACTTGTGAATTTATTGCTTTTACTTTAATATGTAATGTGGAATCTTGTCCTTTTTTCATAGGCATTGGTTACTCTGGTTCTGTCCCACCACATCACCAAAACCTTCACCCACTTCATCAGCGTCACATCACCATTCCAACCAGCGTGCCTCAGCAGCAGGTGTTTTCACTGGCTGAGCCTCCCAAGCGGAAACCCTATCACCTGCTGTACAGCATCACCAGGAATGCCTTTTTCAGGAAATGATCTTTTCTCTCCCTCTGTGTGCATGTTGAGAGCACACCCCCATCTGCCCTGCAGACTTAAAGAACACTTACATGTTTTTCTGCCACTTAATGCACTGTTAATTTGTCCTATTGCTCCTGGTGTCTTTACCACTGTGTCTGTCTGCTGTCTCATGTGAAAATTTGGTGCCTACAGTTTGTAAATGTGCAAGACTAAAGTGTTAAAATACTGTCTGTCCAGCGTATCATGTGTTTAAAGATGCTGCTCACTAAAAAAACACCCTTTTATCCAATTCCAACTTTGTTGTTAATGGTAATGGTGTATACTCTGCTTTTGTAGATGTATATCATGCTTTTATTTTATTTTATTTGAAAGACTGGACTTTTTTGGTTTTGAGTGTGGGAACACTAAACAGAAAACAGCCAGAGGAAAAATTGAATATTCACCTTTCCTGTTAACATTGTAAATAAAACCCTTGTACAAACACACCTAAGAAAATGTTATCACTTTAAAATACTTCTGTTTATGTTCCAAGATTATCCAGTTGTTTCAGTTTTACAGGGCTTGCACGGCAGACCTTAAATATGAGATCATGTGACAGACGACAAATGAAACCTTAGCCATACGAGTGAGGCAGATATATTTCCCCCAGTGAGCTGAGCGTCCGTCCAGCACGTCGGTGCTGGGGGATCTGGTTTCAGGCACCCTGGCAACTGCGTCCCAGCAGCGTACAGCAGATCTCCGACTGCTTTCAGCCAAAGCGATTACCATCTACAGGAAGAAGTGGAATGCACCTTAAACAGGAAGATGTCAGGTGACTGAGAGGATGCTTTGTCATGGGCTCAGAGGGTGAGGAGAGCGAGCGAGTGAGCTGCGATGATGAAGCTTCTCGGCAGGACTCTGCAAGCGTGAGTGAAGATTTTGTATTTCTAAAGTCAATTCTGTATCAACTGACTGAAATTTCATTTTATTCAACAATTCACAGCTTGATTCAATCCTGATTAATTAGCGACATGTCTGTTCACCTTTACCTTTGAAACTGCTTCTTTCACGCTAGTTCGGAGTCATTCATCCATCTCCACCCAATATGAGAACATGTATGCACTCTTGTGAGAACCTACAGTTTAACCTGTAGCTCCGTATGGGATGACACAATGAATAATAAATGTTGCCCCAGTAACTCGATGAATGCTGGGTGCTGCTCCTGATGTTACTGCTGTCGTTCTTCATCCTTCTCCAGTCTAAACTGATGAAGGATCTGCAGAATTGATCTACATAAAGTTCCTGTGTTACTTCATATTAACCACATGGAGCTGAATCACATCCTGAAAAGGGCAGATAAAACTTACTCCTACACTGAAGTTACATCCCCTTCTCCTCCTCCTCCTCCTCCTGCTCCTACTCCTCTTGATGCAGATCGCAGACGTGTCTGTGGAGGTGGCCACCGTCGACCATGCCCTGCAGAAGATTTGCAGGAAGTACAGGAAGACCAGAAGGAAGCCCAAGGGCTTCCAGAAGCTGTGGGCGCGCCTGCTGAACATCCCACACATCGCCATCATCAGCGCTGCTGTGGTGTTTGTGGTGGTGGTCATCATGTGGTCGTTGCTGTGGGTTTTCATATGTAAGCGTCCTGTATTGGTTGATATTATTCATTACCAATGAGATGCCTCAAAGATCTGGTTGTTCTCCTCAGTTTGCAGAGAAAGCAACAGCAGCGTGTACTTTGCGGGGATGTTCCGTGTCGCCAACGTGGAGTTCGTCCCCGAGTATCGCCAGGAGGAGTCCCATGAGTTTGTATCCATGGCGACCAAAATACAGCATGTGGTATGTGTTGATGTCGTTTACAGGAGATGGAAAGGTTTACCCTTTACTGATGATGCTTTCCGGGGTAGGTCAGTTCTGTGTACAGGACGTCCTCTGTGGCCCGACTCTACAAGCAGGCCATCATCTCTGACCTCAGGTATCTTCTGAGTCCATTAGTCGCCACCACTAAACAAAGCATGTGTTCATCCTTTACTGTTCTGACAGTAGTAACAACAAAGGTGGAGTTCTGGTCCATTTCTGGATGGTGTTTGTGGTTCCTCGACTCAAGAGCCCGGCAGTGTGTGAGGAGTGTGTGGGAGCCATTTTCCGAGACTCTGTCCACACCAGCATGACGAACAGGTCCTCTGTGGGCTACCTGCTGGGTCTTCCTGTGGACATAGATTCCATCCTCATCAATGGTGGGTCACCTTTAGATGTTTGTCCTTGAAACATCTGTCAATCCAGACATTGATTTTTTTCTTTTTCCTCAGCTGTTCAGAGATCAGATTACACCTCAGGTGCAGGTAGGTGATAATCAGGTGAGATCAGATTTGCAGTCTGTCCCTAATCTTGTCCTTTCAATCTAGGTTCTGAATGTGTGGATAAGCTTTACGCCAACCTTCCTGAGGCGAGGGTCCCATTAAACGTCTTCTCCTCCTGGGGTGGTGTGAGCTGCCACGTGAAGCTCACCACCTCCCCCGGATTCCTGATCCGCCTGACCGTCACGTCATTCCTCGTTGAGCCCACCGACTGTGTGAGTGACGCTTTGACGGTGTACGACGCTCTCCTGCCCATGAGGGGGCGCATTCTGCACAGGTGCTTGGCCTCTCTGGGCCTATTCCTCCACATAACAAGGATTTTAAAAACCGCCTTGGTTCATGTGGGTGTGTTGCTTTTTGCTGACCCTGCAGGGTGTGTGAGACGGTGTCCAGCCCCTTCTCTTTAGTATCTACCTCCAATGTCATGCTGCTGTCCTTCAGGATGACTAATGGCAACAAGAGCTTCCAAGGACACTTTGAGACCCTTGCTGAGGAAAGTATGAGACATAATTCCCACACCTATTTGTCCTTTTGTGATCGTCTTGCTTGTGGCACATGAAAACTGACCTCCCGAGGTGAACCCTGTGTCCTGCTCTCTCAGGCTGTGTGTCTCAGATTGAGACCCACGCAGACCCTGATGTCTCTGGTCACCTCTACAGCCCTTTCCACCCCAGCCTTCTACCACCCCAGTGTTCCTGCACCTGGAGGTTCAAGGTAGCACGATCACCCAGCTCAAGCCTCTACCGTGAATTTAAAATGCCTGATTGTGTGTTTTGTTTGCTGTGTCATGATTTTTCTACAGACACCCAGCAGCACTATGGGAGTTGCTCTGCACTTTCAGAACTATGAGCTAAAACCAAAAGACATGAAGAGCTGCGATCAGGGCTGGTGGAAGATCAGCGAAATCATGTATGTGTCTATAAATCCATGAAAATTTACTTAAGAGACTCAATGAAAAATTAGGAATTTATTCCCTTTTGTTTGCATTAAATTCTTACTGTAACTAGGTCTCTCAGCCTAAAAGCTATTTTTACCCTGTACTCAGCTGTTAATTTATCTGACAATAACATCCTGTGGCAGTTAGTACACGCTTTCCTTTCCTTTCACAGTTTCTGCGGCAGCTACGTGGGACACCGCACAGTGTTTCGGATCGCGTCCCAGGGTCCTGAGGTGGAGTTCCGCTGCAGCTCACGTAACTCCGCTCAGCCCTTTGAGGCGACTTACAGCAGCTACAACATCAGCCAACGTAAGCCAGGATGCATAGGAGGAAATGACAGAGTGCATGTTACAGTCTACTCCAGAGAGGATGTGAACAATTTAGGACATGCAAAAATATATTTTAAACAAATACAAAAAATACAACACAAAAAAATAGACTTTTCATTGTACACAGTTTCTTTTTTTATCAGTTTCTTTTCTGTCACATCCATCATAACTTCTCTTGTATACTCTAGCCTGTCCAGAGAGCCACTTCCTGTGCTCCACGGGTCTGTGTGTGGACAAGAGCCGGCGCTGTGACGGCCTGGATGACTGCCAGGACGAGAGTGACGAGGTCTTCTGCTGTAAGTCCTCTTACAGGTTACATAACGCCCCTGGACATGAGCTGGAACATGGTGACATTAGGATTGCTCTGGCACCCTGCCCTTTCACACATGAGGTTATCTGCAAGTGCGACATGTGTTTTTCACAGCGAGACCCATGAAGAACTGTGGGGGCAGCAGCCCTCTGCATCCTCTCTTTGTATGCAACAGTGAGGAAGACTGCGTCGACGGAAGGGATGAGCTCAACTGCACTCAGGGTAGGACGTTCTACATCTGCAGCCTGTGCGCCCTTTGACCTTTGGCAAACACAGAATATTCTCTCTGCTTCCCAGAAACAACCTGCTCTGAAATAAGGTATCAGTGTCAGAGTGGCCACTGCCTTCTGAAGAAGAACGCAAAGTGCGACGGTGCTGTTGACTGTCAGGACCGCAGCGATGAGGCGGACTGTGGTGAGATAAAATGTTCTAATCCGTCTTACGAGGCTCAAATACGCTCGCCTCCTATGAAGGTGATTACTAGTGTCGGTTATGCAGACATTTAATTCCTCTTATTACAAACCCCAGCTTAGGGATGAATTTCACAACATGTTCTGTACTTCAAAACATTCCAGTAAATTCTAACTCAAAAAAACATTAACCAGGACTTCCTCTTCAGACTGTGGACGTCCCTCTTTCGTCCAGAATGTGGAGTCGTTGACAGGATCGTCACGTATTGTGGGTGGGGTTAACTCCATAGAGGGGGAGTGGCCTTGGCAGGTCAGCCTCCATTTTTCTGGCCATATGTACTGCGGGGCTTCTGTCCTCTCCTCTGATTGGCTCGTCTCTGCAGCTCACTGCTTCAGCAAAGAAACGTAAGTCGCAAAATTTGACTTATTTAAAGTAAAAAAGAAAAAAAAAAAACTTCAGTAATTATATCAGTAATTACATAATCCCGTACCCCCCAGACTCTCTGACCCGCGTCACTGGACCGCCCACCTCGGCATGCTGACACAGGGGAGTGCCAAACATGTGGCGAGTATCCAACGCATCGTGGTGCACGAGTACTACAACACGCACACCTTCGACTACGACATCGCCCTGCTGCAGCTGAAGAAGCCGTGGCCCTCCTCTTCCGGCCCCTTGGTGCAGCCCGTGTGTCTGCCTCCACCGTCTCACACTGTCACCGGGAGCCACCGCTGCTGGGTCACCGGCTGGGGATACCGCTCCGAGGAGGGTTAGCAGTCATCACGTTAGAGGGTTGTTTTCTCAGGTTATCTGGTGATAAACGCTGATATCTTCCAGATAAAGTGCTGCCTTCAGTGCTGCAGAAAGCGGAGGTGTCCATCTTGAGCCAAAGTGAGTGTATGAAGAGCTATGGCCCTGTTTCGCCACGCATGCTGTGCGCTGGCATCTCCTCGGGGGAGCGAGATGCCTGCAGGGTGAGTTCTGCAACATTCAGGCTGTGATTCAGTTGTAGCTCGAGGTTGCAGAGAATCACCTGCTCTGTTTGCATGTCAGGGGGATTCGGGGGGTCCCCTGTCCTGTCAGGCACCTGGAGGGGGTCGCTGGTTCCTCATTGGCATTGTCAGCTGGGGTGCAGGCTGCGGCAGACCAAACCTGCCTGGGGTCTACACCAGGGTCAACAAGTTCACCTCCTGGATCTACAACCACATCAGCTGACATGATGTCATCCATCCCCTGCGTGCAAACGCTTTTGTCATTTGCACCAAATAATAAAGATACATTTCTGAGTCCTATATTTTATTTCTTGCCAGTACTACATTTACTTATGTAATAGACCAAATTCACTTTTCTAGGCTGATTTTATGTATATGTTTTCTCTCAAAACAATGAAAACTAACATTACCATCGTCCAATCTCGTGATCTGTTCAAGTTTGGATCCAAACACTTTTTCTGCTCCCTTGCAGAGTATCCGAGGACATGGAAGTCCCAGGTGTACCCGTGCGCGTTTCCCTGAAGCACCCTTTTATGACTTTTACCTCCCGGATGCAGAGGCAGAAAGGTTTATCCACGCTATCTGTCACACGGATGGTTGTGCGAATTATCCCCTTTTGATAGTGGTCTCATTGTGACCGCGCTGCATTCTGGGGGTATCCGTGTGACACTTGCCGCCCAGTTCAGGTGAACAGGAGGCGGTGAAAGTCCTCCGCATCCGACCCGCTCAGGTCGAATTTCTGCGCCTTTTTTCTCTCCGAAGAACGCGACAGTGGGGGGGTTCCTCACTCCACCGTTTCTATGCCCGAGGTATTGTTGCATATCGACTCTCCAGAGCTGAGCTGGACAGTGCCATGAGGACGCAACCCGAAAGTAAAGCCTGTGACGTGTACTGCATCTCCGGGAATGGACAGTCAGGTTGCTCTGCTGCACGGGTAAGAGGCGTTTGCGCGCAGGGGACCGCGCGTAAAAGACGATGCCAAAAGGAAACATTCAGCTATTTAAATTAAGTATCTGCGTGTTTATCAGTTAATGAGATTGATGGTGCATGATTAATGCCATGATAAATATTTATGTTCTCATGAGTCCTCCAAGTGTGTGTGAGCTACTTGATTGAGTGCTTAAAGTCGGGCCGTGGGAAAGCAGACAGCTCAAGCCACGCATTGTCTGTTTGGGACTCCTGCCAACCCTTTAAATGATTCAGGAGGTGTCTCGGCTCAGAGATGCTCACCGTTCCTCCGTAAATCAGTGTCTGCTCGGCAATAAAAATCATTGATCTCCCCTTTTAGATGGGATGTATATGCTTTATGGTTTCTCAAACTGGAGGCGCGTAAAGATAACGAGTCAGAGGAATCTCAAAGCAAAAACGGGAAAAGGCCAGTTTGATAGTGTCATGTCCTTGTCTCTGAAAGAGAGAGGTGGAGTTGGAGGAGAAGGTGGCAGCCTGTGGCTCCTGGAGGAGATGGAGGTTGGCTGTTTTGGCATTCATTCCATTTGCTGCAACAGTTGCACTGACCATCCACGTAATATGTGAGTACAAACAATATTTTGGCAATTTTACACTTTGATGCATCGTTGCAGTCACATGTACTACCTTTCCAGCCCCTCCTCCCTCCGCAGTGTTCTTCCTCGGTGGCAGCGTGGAGTTCCCAAACCTGAGCTTCTCCTCAGTGCTTGCTGACTCCACCTCCCCTCAGTTCCGCCTGCAGGCTCAGGCTTTGAACCATTATGTAAGTGGAATGGCACACCCCACTCAGCGAGACCCTCCATCTTTAAGACCGATGTTCCCACTCTGACGTTGGAACCGCTGCTTTCTTCCGTGCTTCCCTTTCACACTATCCATCCCTCTTGCACCTGCTATCCATTAATTTTTATTGTTCTTTTTTGTCATCCTTTTCTTGTGCTGTTTTCCTCAGCGTCTCTGTCTCTGCTAGTGTTAAATGTAAAGCTGAAACAGGACACGGCATAGTGTGTGTGTGTGTGTATGCACGAGTTCCTCAGACCCCATGGGACAGGCCCCTTTCAGAGCCGAGGACAAGCCCGGCGTTTGTGAGCCCGGCGAGCCCCAGTCAGCAAGAGCGAGAGGAAGAGCAGACCTTCAATAAAAACATTGTCTGTCTAGCGTGGAGACAATCAGCCGCTCTGTACACAACAGAGGAGGAGAGCTGTGGTTTGAAGGGGAGAGAGAGGGCAGTAGGGCATGCTGGGATGGCTGCTCGGACAAATAAGTTGGAAATTTGGGGTAAAGTGAACATATGCGCTGCTGCATGTTCGCGTTAAAGGTCGGAAAATGGTCAGCACGAGGCCATAAAGACTACAGTAAAGTTCCTTTAATCAGCTCTGAGGCCGAGCTGTCGGGCTTGTTATGTAGTCATACTATCTGTCTGGCCATCTGTCCATTAGAGGAAAGGTGAACTCAAGGCCGGGAGCCCATACCACCCAGAGCCTAACCTCTACACAGCCAGCGGTCAGAGGCACAATGGAGCTCTGTGTGGCTCGGAGTCAACATACACACTCGGCGGGGTTTCAAACATGCATGCTCATTTGGATTGCAGATGTGATCATACAGGAATAGACCGAGTGTGGTGCTGCTGTAACTATTTATTGTCTTTGACAGTTTGCAGAACTCTATGAGTCGTCGCCGTGGCGCTCTTACCATCTGAACTCAGGAATTACAGCCTTCAGGTAGGCTCAACGAAATATGCATTAGTGTCACGCTTGATAAAAACATGCATGGAAAAACACTAGCTGCATGTCCCCGAGCAACAATGTAAACATTTGTGTGACAGTGAAGGAGTCGAAGGACTTAGAGCCTTCTACTGGAGTAGGTTTTCAGCGCCAGAACATGTGGCAGTGGCCATGCGAAGGTCCAGGCCAGAGCGGCTGCAGCGCAGGCTCCCCTGCAGCAACAAGGTGCTGCGCTGCAGCCGCAACGAGCACAGCTACTACATGGAGCGAGATGAAAATACGCTGCACCTGCTAGGTACGCCCCCAACTGTGCACTTCAACAGCACGCATGCAGTTTCTAGAATATTCACTGGATTCACTTAGCGTATTTCAAAATGTGTGTGTGTGTGTGTGTGTGTGTGTGTGTGTGTGTGTGTGTGTGTGTAGGTTTGGACCCTGATGATGATTTTGAATCAGAAGAAAAATCTGACAAGAGTAAAAATCCCAACAGTCTCCAGAGTGGAAAGTGGCAGCTTGGTTTTCAAGGTGATTTTTTATAACTAAACATGAGGCGCTGTTGTATTATATAATATTAATGATCTAATATTTGTCAGAGGCCCATCAAAGGATTTATTCCTGGAATTTCTTTCCAATACGAACAGTGTCTGAATAAATTTCTTCCTCTTTCTAGCAATGTCCTTTGACCTCTATGCTAAATATGGCAACAACCGCACCCTGACCCTGGTGAGCCCCAAGAAGCCGTACTACCAGTGGCGTCTCCGTGTGCCATCAGGTCACGTGGTCCAGCTGGTCATCCTCACCCTCCACGGCGCCACCCCAGGAAGCTGCACTGCCCACAAGCTCTCGGCCTATGACTTCCTGCTGCCTTTACAAAACAAGATCATCGCCCGGTAAGGACATTTTGAGGCCTTCCCTCTAGCGCGTTTTTCGCTTTTCTAACCCCGGATGTGTCTTCCGTTCCTCAGGTGGTGTGGCCTGCCTGTCTCAGGTTCGTCCCCTGTCATGAAGCTCACCTCCTCTGGGAATGTGATGTTGGTCACCTTCTCCTTCAGCAGGCAGAGGGATGGAGCGATCTTCAAAGCGTACTTCCAGGCTATCCCCAAAGCAGGTCTGAGCGTTTCCACAAGAAAGCCACCACATAAACACTTGAAGCAACAGTTTACATCCTAAATCTTGTACAAGTCTGAACATTAACATGAATGGATGAAATTCCCTGTACTGACCTTTCCTTCTTCATCACCTGCAGGCTGTGGAGGATCCATTTCCTCATGGAATGGCTCTATTTCCTCACCCTACTACCCTTCCTTCTACCCGCCAAATGTTGACTGCATTTGGACGGTGAAGGTGAGTCATGTAATTGGACATGGACATGCAGACGACTTTACTGCATTTGGTGTTCTCCATCGTCGCCTTCCGTTGTTTTACCAGGCACCGTTGCCTGGTTATTTGCTCTCCGTGACGATTGTGACGGTGGACATCCAGGACTCGCCGTCGTCAGATGGCTGTGAGAAAGACTGGCTGGACATTGGAGGGGTCAAGTGAGTCTGAATGTAGGCCTAGCGTTTCATAAACAGACATTTGTTTCAGTTGTTATAGAAATTCCATTAATGTCTGCTCATTTCTGTGCAGATTGTGCAATCCAGTGTCACACAGCAGTAAGAAGCGCGTCTACTCGTCCCCTCTGTCTGTCCACTTCTATTCGGACGAATCTCTCACTAACAAGGGTTTCTATTTGATCTTCCAAGCCTTTTCTCCAGAGGGCGGTGAGTCGATCACTTATTTGATTCAATAGCCCTCATTTATCAATCTTGTGTAGAAACGTGTGCAGATCTGCGCGCAGGGGCCGTGGTACGAAAAGACACGTGTGATTCATGAAAATTTCGGATACGGCCAATCCCAGCGGAGGACTCAGCGGGTCTTGATAAATGCGGAGTCTGAAACCAATCGTCATTAACATGTTCCACCCTTAAATATTCATGTTTCAGAGGCTCGTACGCTCACGTCCACATTGACAAATGCCGAGCCTTGCCTGAAAATGGCTGTGCGTTTTCTGCTGTACGTACGGTTCAGAAATGAGGGCCAATGTGATTGAAGGCATGCACACCTCCGCCCTGTCTGTCCCCAGCCTGTCCACGCCAGTTTCGCTGTGGGGATGGACGCTGCATCCCACTGAGGAGAGTGTGTGATGGGGTGAAAGACTGTTCTGATGGACGCGACGAGGCTAAATGCTGTAAGTGGGCCAGCTGTGGCTGACGGGACTGGTCATAGTGGGACAGAGTGGCTAAGTGGACTCGTTTGCTCCTCTGTGCGCAGCCTCCTGCAGGCCAGGTGAGGTGATGTGCGGCAGCCAGTGTCGTCCTGAAGGTCACCCGTGTGCGAGTCCCGGCAGCTGTGCAGACAGCAGCGAGGAGGGCGCCTGTGGTGAGCTGGACCTTGAAACAGCAACGCACGTGCCTGAATGTCTCATTTTCCCGCCGCACGCGTTTGGTTTCAGGAGGCAAGTGTTACCACACGTGCCCCAACCAGCTGTGTCTGAGAAAGTCGTCGGTGTGCGACGGCGTCGTCGACTGCAGAGACCGCAGTGACGAGCTGAACTGCACAAGAGCCTGTGAGCTGCTTGGATGTCAGACGTCACCGCTGGCACGCAGCAGCTTCGGCTGATTTGGCTTCTGTCTTCTGCTCAGATGTGAAAGGCTGCTCTTCGTCCTCCTACAAATGTTCCAACGGGAAATGTCTGAACAAGGTCAACCCTGAGTGTGATGGAGTCAAAGACTGTTTTGACGGCTCAGATGAGCTGCGCTGTCGTAAGTCCCAGCGCTCGTCTTTACGCGGGACTCCACGGACTTGTGTCATGTTCCATTCTCTCCCTCTCTGCCTTAGGCTGCGGTACCAGACCCAGGAAGCGCACTAAGATCGTGGGTGGCTCTGACGCCGGGGCAGGCTCGTGGCCGTGGCAGGTCAGCCTCCAGATGGACCGCTACGGCCACGTATGCGGCGCCACACTCATCTCCAGCCGCTGGCTCATCTCTGCAGCTCACTGTTTCCAGGACTCTGATGTTATCAAGTAAAAGAGCCGGTCCAAACACTCGTCACGATAAGTTGAGTGCTGTGCTCACGCCTGCCGTCTCTGCAGATACTCGGATGCACGTGTGTGGCGGGCGTACATGGGGATGCGTGTGATGACCACAGGCAGCAGTGGTGCAACCATCAGGCTGATCCGCCGGATCCTCCTTCATCCCAAGTACGACCAGTTCACCTCCGACAACGACATCGCTCTACTCGAGCTCAGCTCCCCTGTCGCCTTCAATGACCTGGTGCAGCCTGTGTGTGTCCCCTCGCCCTCACACACCTTTAAGACTGGGACCAGCTGCCACGTCACAGGCTGGGGCGTCCTGATGGAGGACGGTGCGAGCAGTTAAATCAATGAGCCTAAAGAGCTAAACCAAAGAAGAAATTGTCGGTTGTTTTCATTTGGATTTTATGTATCACAGGAGAGCTGGCCACGCGCTTGCAGGAGGCCTCAGTGAAGATCATCAGCAGGAACATATGCAACAAGCTGTACGACGACGCCGTCACTCCCAGGATGCTTTGTGCTGGAAACCTGCAGGGCGGAGTGGATGCCTGCCAGGTCAGTGTGTGCATCAAAACCTAGTTCTGATGTGAACGCAAGCTCCTGCCGTGGTTGGCAATAACCAGAAAACAGGGCGTTTTCTGACCACAGTAAATGTTTTCTGTTTGAATGTGTCATCCAGGGTGACTCCGGGGGTCCGCTGGTGTGTCTGGAGCGAGGCAGGCGGTGGTTCCTGGCTGGGATCGTGAGCTGGGGGGAGGGCTGCGCGAGGCTGAACCGCCCCGGCGTCTACACGCAGGTGGTGAAGTTCACTGACTGGATCCATCAGCAGACTAAAGGGCAGGTGTGACCGAGGTGACCGGATAAGACATTCGAACACACGTGACCTCAGCGTCCTCACACTGTTTGGAGGTTAAACTGAGCTGGGACGGGCGACATCATCGCCCCAGACCGACCAGCTCCCTCCAGACTCACCCGGCAACCTTGCTGATGAGCCTAAGTAAGTTAAAAATTGACCAGTTTTTAAAAATATGAATATTTATTTTATATTATCAGTAGTAGAGTTCAGAACAAGCAAATCCTACTGCTACCTGCATCTAAGTTCTGCACACTGGAGCTTGACAGCAGCTGTAAGGAGTTTAACGTATTAAAACATTCATATTAAAGAGGATTTCAAGTAAGATATTGGCATTTACAGTTGTTATTCATTCATGCCCTCTGTGCGTTATAAGTTCATCTGTCTTAATCCATCAACCGGAAGTGCTAATATAGTCGGCATTAGCACTTTATGGTGATGTAATTTATGTTTATTATGGCTCCTCTCTGCTTTATGCTCCATGAAATAGCATAAAGTCACGTCTCACCTTCGCTGAGGTTGCACGGCTCGCGCCGCCACCCAGTGGCCAATATACGCAACTGCTTCTTGGGACCGGAATAGGTTAAAGGTTAATAACTAAATCCATCCATCCATCCATCCATCCATTTTCTGTACCTGCTTTATCCACACATGGGTCTCTCCACTTTATGTCACAGAAAACATAATTGAAATACACTTACTTTTTTGACCTTTTTTAATCTGCCGTGAGATTGTTTATACACTTAATTAGAAGTTCCAGTTCAAGCGAAATGGGAAAAAGCGCCTTGTCATTTCCCGTTCAATGTCTACGTGCTGATAATCACGGGCGCATCATGTCAGAAATCCGGTGATCTGGAAAGTTCTGATCTAAAAATAAATAAAAGATATATATAATTAGAAACAGGAAATACCATTCATTATGAGTGAATTTGGTTTCAACATCTTATTCTCTGCTGAAACGTTGCTTTTATGCGCCGTGGGTGTGTCGATGGCCGTCACGGAAATCCGATATCCGGTAGCCGCAGAGTGGGAACACTATAAATGCGCTCCACGGCGCGAAAACCCCGGGAAAAAGTTGCAGCGGAGTCGAAACGCTCTCCTGTTGTCCTGTTGTCCTGTTGCGCAATCTCCTGCAAGCTCTACGTCACCAGGAGAGCGGGCGTCTGCGTCTCCCGTCCTGCACACAAGCGCGTTGCCTTCAGTCCGGAGAGGGACACGGAGCAGGATTAAAAGTTGATTTCGTGTTGACACTTTAAAGCATCGGAGCTGCTAGACATGATGAATTTTTTGCTTTTTTGCCTGCTGTCTGGATTGTACGGGGTCTTTGGTAAAGGTGAGTAAAAACACCGGTTGCACACCTACTTTTCCCATTTTTTTTCCTCACCTCTATTTTCTTTCAAGCACTTTTTTTCCATATAGATGTTTAAAACAATAGAATGCAGTTTCCCATATCAGCGCGCCTCTTTAATTTTCCCTTTGTGTATTTCTTTTTTTTATTATTATTTATTGCAGCAACACAAAAGATGCGCGAATATTATTCTAGCTCGGTGCCGCAGCTCGTTTTGGTGTGAATTACTCTGCTGCTGTCACATGTCTGCGGTTGTAATCCTTATTATCACCGAGTGCGGTGGCGGAGATAAGCTCCATCCTGCGGAACGTGTGTTTGGATATCACGAACCTCTGTGGCCCGTCTCCTTGTGCGCTTGGCCGCGCTTGAATGGACACAGACAGGGCGCAGTTTCCTGAGCCTGATGAGTTTGCCAAACGAAAGATTTGATAGAAGTCAAGGATGGGTCGTGACCCAATGAAGGACAACATCCAGGGTTAATTGCTACTGTGTTTGGCACGTTTCTTTTGTGCGTTCTTGGCACGCAGAGAGCATTTTTTTTGTGCGCCTGCAATTTATATCAGCGGCTTCAACTGCGTGATATTTCTTACATGACGACAAGACGTAATAAAATATTTTTGACATTTAGTCCATCAAATATGCGTCACATAACTGTGAGCTAACAAATCACACAGCGCATATACAATATTATATATATTTTTTATATAATTTCTGTTTTTTTTTTTAAATATACCACAATTAGAATCCTACGGTTTGTCCAGTTTCAGTGGTTTACTTGTGATTAAGATACACACAAAAGAAACAATTCTTTTAAACTTATCTTTTACACATTCATATCTTTTTTATCATTTCATTTCACACATATGTCACTGCTTTGATGTAGCTATATAATTTCTCTCTTTAAGTAGTTTCTATAATAAAATAATAATATGTAATACAATTTTAACATTGTGATGATTTAATTATAGAATTTTTATACTTAATAATGTGATTCCTCAGCAATGACTTGGAGGCTTCTGAGATAAAATGCAATGATTGAAAAAGTGGATTTGCTAAGCAGTAACCACACCCCTGTATTTTGGTTTCTCCTTGAGTTGGTGGACAGTAGGTTCGCGTACTTTCTGTCTTTAGTAATATTAATGAATCATCAGAGGGAGTGATTTGTGGGTGTCACTCAAGGGAACAAAAGTAAGATTATAATGAAGGAGGAGGTTTCCTCTTTCATGAAAATATGATTTTAAAAGCCAAAAACTGTCCCAAGACTACAAATTTTCCCTCTTCCTTTACCTCTGCGTGTTGTGTGTGCGTGTATGTGTGTGTGTCTCTTTGTGTGTGTGTGTGTGTGTGTGTGTGTGTGTGTGTGTGCGTTCCTTGCCAACTCGTCCACCAAATGCTTAGGAAATGATGTAGGAAGTGTGAGTAAGGCTAGATCTCCTGAATGGGGCATCCACTGGGAACAATGATGCTGACAATAAACCCTTATAATGGAAGTTTGCTGATAAATGTGTGTGCTGCCATTCAAGTGCTGCAACTCCTCGCAAACGAAGACGCAGCCGTCATCTGAGGAGCGTTTGCATGGCATGCTCTGTAACCGCCGTCATACTGAAAGATGGACTTCCTCGAACGATGTTTCCACTGTGGTTGGGCGGAGGAAGGAAGGGTGGGCGGACAGTCGTCTTTATCTGTCATTAATAAACCTCGGCGATGGAGAAAAGCCGATACTTGATAAACAAGCAGAAGGGACACTGCTTACGCATTTCCACACAAGTTGGCAGGAGGCCTGAGGAGACGCAGGGTGGTGTGAGTGTGAACGTGTGTGTATTTTTGGGGAAGGGGGGGATGCGATGAGGATGTGATGTGAAGCTGAGAGCCATGGCTGGATTTGCAAATATAGTCAAGAGTCCTTTATAATACAGGAAAGTCCCCCAGAATATTTATTCCTGTCCAATGCTTTAAAAATATACAGGTCTGAGGTCACATTTTACCATGTTTTTACAGTTCAGTGCGCTTTTTCTGTTGTGAATATGCACTCCTTCTCTATTCTAGATCAAAAAGGGAGGCTCAGCATCCCTGTTCTGGATGTAAAATCCAAGCAGCTGATCCTGAACACCAACGAGACGCTGGTGCTCAACTGCAGGTGAGTTTCAGCTGGGTTTGGGCCACAACTGAAATGTGCTGGTACAAACAGGTCAGCTGGTACAAACGAAGACCTGTGCTGGTACAAACGAAGACAGCCGTTTCCCCTCCAGAGTGTCGGGGGAATACTCGTCCCCTGCTGCCCATTATACACATTTTTCCTGCTTTTAATAGATTTTGAGGTCAAATACACAGATATTGACTCCAGAATTTCTTATCAGTGCATTTTTATCCAACTCAGCTTCATTTATAGAGCATCTGTTAAACCAAGATCAACTCTAGGTGCTTCACAGAAAGTCACAGCCTGACCCCCCCAGATGACGCATAAGATGTTGCTTTTTCTGTCTTATTTGCCAGAACAACAAACACAAACATGAGGAGTTTTCATTTCTTCGTAGTTTCTTCATTAGAGATCTTGTGCCTAACTCTGTTGGTCCAGGGGTCGCTGGGAGCTGTCATGGGCCTTCCCGTCAGCGTTGTCTGCCGATCAGGTGCAGGTGAAGGAGTCGCGCTGCGCGAGGACCAAAGAGCAGCACTGCAGCCTTCTGACGGTGAGCAGCACCAGGGCCCAGCACACTGGCCCGTTCTGCTGCAGATACCGCCACCAGCCCGACAAACAGACCTCGGTCTACGTGTATGTCGCAGGTAAGAAGCCGCCGCGAACCCCACGCCCTTCAGATCTCATTACAAAGGTCTGCAGTCCTTCGCCCAGTGCTGCATATTTAGATGTGCAGGTTAAACAGGATGCGGTGGGCTCTAAATACAGGCTAATGCCAGAGAACCCATTATATCTAAACACTGTTTGTCCCAGCAGCACATCCTTCTAGATGTCTCTGGCACAGTTTCACCTAACAACACCCCCCCAACACAAACACACACATACACACCCCAACTCTCTTTTCTCAACCGGGACCTACCTCCCCGTTGTCTAAATATAAATCTTTTTTTTACTTTCATTTACGTGCTACCTCCAGGCCAGGAATAGCTCAGCCGCTGAAAGGCTCAGGCCCGGGCAGAGTTTCCCAGGGCATCAGCCTTATCTCCCCTCCTCAGCCTTGCATGAAGCATCCTGTGCTTGTGGTGGGGGGGCTCGGTGTGCTGGAAGGGGATGGAAGTGTGTGTGTGTGTGTGGGTGTGTGTGTGGGTGCGTGTGTCTGGGTGTGTATAAAGAGCTGAGTAGGATAAGATGAAGGCCGGTGTCTCTGGTATCCAGGGGCAGACGCGGCACGGATGTCTGCCCAGCTGGCTCCTCTCTGTCCTGGAGGATGACGCTGTTCGTGCCTGGGCATGAAGCTGGGCCGGAGGCCGAGGTCAGAGGGCACACTACTGTTTGGCCAACAGGACCCTCGGGGCCCATCAATCGCTCAGATCACCATGTCCATTAAGCATCAGACTTGGCCCCACAAACTTTGCTCAGACTCCCTCCCCGACTCCTCCATTAGGAATCAAAGCAAGAGAAGGAAGCCTCCGGTCCTTGGGGTACTTTTGTTCGAATGTTCAGAGATTTACTTTCCTTGAATAACACCCTATGCTAACAAACAATACAGCGAGCAACACCCACACTTTTCAATGCCGCGGGACTGTTACAGTAGCCGGGAGGAGAAAGCCCAGCGAGCCCGTTTGATTACCTCTAAACAATCTGCGTGTTTATTGTTGACCGCAGGCAGCCGTTCGCTGAATGGGTATTGAGTGAATGGGTGTGTATGTTTAGGAGTGTGTGACTGTTTATTTTTGTTTACTGATGAGAATGATACTTGGGAATGTGTGTTTGTGTGTCAGTGCATTGATAGTGTGTGAAACTGATGAGGCCAAATGCAAAAAAATGATTGAAAGGAAAACGTTAAGGGGATTATACCCGTGAGGAAAAGAGGATTCTGGGCCTGGCAGTAACACAGAAATGCAAACTGCATGACAAAATCAATATTTTACTGCTAAGCAAATAAGCTGTGTGCAATTATTCTTAAATTTGACGTGTTTATTGACTGTCCCTGACCACAACGTTTGGGTTTCAGACAGCCAGCAGCCGTTTGTGGAGCAGGAAGGCATGAGCACAGATGTGTTGTACATGAAGGAGAAGCAGCCGCTGGTCTTCCCCTGCCGGGTCACTCACCCTAATGTCACCGCCGCCCTTGTCAAGGTGAGCGCAGGAGACACTCTTGACACCAGACGTCAGGTGTGTTCTCCTACGGTTTCTTTGTCACTCTTCTCCACATCGCACCAAAACACACTCCCTGCACTTCATCACTTGTCCCCCCCACCCACCTCCACCTCCGCTCTCCAGATCATTCACAACATTGTTCTTATCTTGGCAGCCATTACGCTGTGGCGTGTGTGTCCATTTGTTTGCGTCCATCAGCGGATATGTGTGAAAGTGTGTGCGGATATGTTTGTGAGTGTCGGTGCTTAAGTGCTGAGTGAGGGGCTGCGTGCACGGAATGCAGGGGGACGCGCCGAGAAGGCCTTTTGCGCACGCATGTGCGTGTGTGTGTCTGCTCCGATTGTTGTTCTCCTGATGATCTTCACCCGAGAAACAAAACTTCATCTGTTACTTAAACACACAAGTGAACCCTCTGGTCAAAGATCTCGCTGCCTTTAAGGAGTCTTTCCGATTGAGTGGCGCCCACTGCGTCCTGTTGGCACTGGTACTACCTCCAGAGACAGGACATGGGGTCTGCCCCCTGGACCCCAGCCAGTACCATTTCCCAAGTCTGACCCTCCACTTCTTGTAGTAAGAATTCTGGCTGCCAGCTTCCCCCAACTGATGTTTTAAACATCTGGTCCTCCTCGGTTCCCTTTGACCCTGATGGAAACGAGAATGCGTGTCATCAATGTGGCCGCTTCTGCGTCACTGTAAGGATCATATTGTTGTAAATACAATAGAGACCCAGAGACAGGCAGGATTTGTGTGCATAATTAATGTGCAAACAAATCATATAACAGCCACGTCAAACACGCAAGCCTCATGCGACCCTTCGGAAACGTATGTGCGGCCCACCACAAGCCACTTTATCTTGATCCTGTTTCTCAGTGCAGGGTTAACTCTAGCCCTAACCCTAACCCTAGCCCTATGCAGGAAATGTAGGGCTGTAGTGTTCAATATCCATCCATCCATCCATCTTCTGCCACTTGTTCAATAGAATATTAAACCTCTTTCCACAAGATTGTAGAAAATTGATGGCATATGACCTAAAACAGGTCAAAACAAGGCTCTAGTTTAAGAGCAGAGCACGTCAGAGGATGAGGGTTAATATTCTGAGAAACAAGAATGACAGAACGCTGCTTGCAATTTAACACTGAGATATTTCAGTTTGGGCAGGAGAAGTGACAGAGAATGTCTGGAGCCACTAAGTATTTATTCT
The DNA here is from genome assembly GCA_015343265.1 of Pao palembangensis. Classification (NCBI taxonomy): domain Eukaryota; kingdom Metazoa; phylum Chordata; class Actinopteri; order Tetraodontiformes; family Tetraodontidae; genus Pao; species Pao palembangensis. The sequence continues at coordinate 15,350,088 of CM027086.1, forward strand.
AAAAACAGCCTTCCTTTGCTTCCGTCCCTGTCTGCTCCCTCATCTGACTGCTCTGATCCAATCCGCACGCCCTGGAGTGTTTTTTCCTGGAAGGATTTCGCACTTTACCTGGATCTCTAATATGACCCTCATTGCTGGACACAATACTCAGGAGGTTCTGGCTCTGCTGTTCTCACCCTCAGAGTGGCCGAGAGGTCGAGGATGACAGGGGTGACCAGCGCTTCGAGTCAAAATGTCTATATCCTGTGTTAACAGGATGCAAAGAGACAGACCGGAGTCACGCTTGTCATATCCTGACTCCACCGACTCCCGCTCGTATTTCTTCACCTCCACCTTCGTCAAGTGGGCTGCTTAGATGGCAGCATCCCTGAGTGATGCTGAATGTCTCATCACTGGGACTTTTTTTCAGCTCACACAAAAAAGTTGCGTGTGTGTGTGTGTGTGTGTGTGTGTGTGTGTGTGGCGGTCCACCTGCTCCCAGGAGAGTGGGTGGGAGGCTGCACTGCGAGTCCGGTAAACATTTCCTAAGTACGCCTTACAGTTATGTAAGCTTCCATTGCCAGTGTCCATCACCTCAGCAACCCCAGCCCCCCAAAAAGACAGATATGTCAACAAGAACTTTTAAAGCAAAGAAACAGTAAATAAACCTGGGGGGACATTTAGATCCTCCAGAGTAACTTCAGCTCATAATAGCTGTAATATAATCTATGATTTTCATGTATTTCTGATAAATCACTGCATTTATTGCAAGTAAATTAGTCCCACTCACTTTTGCGGCATAAAAAGTCATTGTTGATGCACCCTTGCACAGATTTTCTGTTTTTCCAGTGTGTATTCTCACAGGTAAAGCTGCACAAATCTCCCATCCTGGGCCTTGAGTGCCAAAAGTACATTTAAAACTGGATAATTTCATAAGTCTTTGCTTTTAAATGGACATTAGTGCGATATCAGGAACTGTTGTCGTGGTTTGGGGACATTTGCTTGACATTCATGTTGCCTTCTCAGCCATCCTTCTCACAGAACAGCGTCTACAGCCTGGATCCAGACCAGAGGAACATTATCTGGAACAGCAGGCAAGGATTCACTATCCAAAGCCCCACCTTCTTCTACATCGCCATCTTTTTCTGTGAGACACGCGTCAATAACGTCACGTACAAATCGCGCAGCTACTTGGTACACCGACCAGGTCCGTGGTGCCACAAAAACAGCGAATCGTTGCCTGTCTGCAGATATAAATATGTGTGTTTATTTGTTTTTCTTCTGTTTTATGCAGTGAGTAACATCTTTGAGGTCAAGTTGAACGTCAGTGAACCAGTGAAGGCCCTAAAAGGTCAGAGATTGGTGCTCAACTGTACGGCCACCGCAGAGCTCAACTCCAGAGCAAACATCTCCTGGGACTACCCCAGAAAGGTGAGGACAAGACTCCTTTATTAGACCCACAGAGGGGAAATTACTGTTTTTACACCCTCGACAGCATTTTAGGGGTTTGGTAACTTGCTCAAGGGTTGCCTGTTGTCAGGATTTAGAGTTATTTCCAGTAGAAATTAGCCCCTAGTTGATGTGCTCTTCCCCCTGGAGCACATTCTTAGCTTCTGCTACAGAACAGAGGTACCTGCACATGCACACTCTGGTTGCAGGTAATACTTTCTCCCGCATGAGTAGTAGTGCTCATGTCTGTGTGTTGCGTTTTCAGTCCTATCAGTGTTCCACTGTAGAAGCAGCTTATTTTTATTTTCACTTTGCTGTCATGTAAACCTAGCCAGGCAAAGCAACATTTTAGTTAAGTCCTTGGCTCTTTTTTTTCCTATGGCTTCAGAATAACCCCGCCACCTCCACCTATAAGAGGCTCGTCATACATCGAACATACATTTTGTTCTACAACATTCTGACCATCCCGAACCTTCAGCGCTCAGATCGCGGCCTGTACAAATGCAACGTCAGCAGCGGAGACAAATTCATGCAGCAGATTGTCTCGGTGACAGTGTACAGTGAGTGTTGTCTGCTTACATTCTCAAACATTGTCTTTCTTGACGTTACAAAAACGGGTTGTTGCATTTTCTCTTTTTCAGATCAACCGTTTATTCGCCTGAAGCCCAGACATGGATCTGTGATTGAAGTGCAGGCAGGACAAAAGTCCTACAGAATTGCCCCGAAGCTAAGAGCGTTCCCCGCGCCTGAAATCATCTGGTGAGCTCGCTGGAAAAGGCCTACAAATAAGTGTAATTGGGCAATAAAGCACAAGTCATGGATAAAATTTGATGTCATATGTGAGAAATAAGACCTAAGTTTAATAAACTATTTGACTCTGTTACTAACACGTTTGCATGTCTGATTACTTTCTCAGGCTGAAGGATGGGATGTTGGCAGCAGAGCAGTGCTCCAGATACCGAATCGACGGCAACTCACTGGTAATCAGGGATGTAGCAGAGGAGGATGCTGGGAAATATACCGTCCTGGCACAGATTAAGGAACACGGACTCTACAAGAATCTTACCCTCACGCTTGTGGTCAACGGTGAGAAACACGGGTTAATATCAAAACCATCAACCACTGCAGGTTCTGTCACAGAGCAAGGCATTAAGTGTGTGTGTGTGTGTGCGTGGATGGGTGCGCAGTGAGTCCTCAGATAGGGGAGAAAGCCATGTCGCTGCAGGACCCGGGCTCAGTACGACGGGGGAGCAGACAAACTCTTCACTGCACATCTGACGGGGTCCCACCTCCACACGTCCAGTGGCTGTGGTATCGCTGCCCTTCCAAAGGCCTGTAAGTAGCGCAGATTATCAAACATTTAGTTTGACGGTAAAGGCTGGAAAATAACAGATGCTTTGTTTGCGCGTGTGTGTGTATGTGTGTGCGTGCGTGCGTGTGCACGTGTGTGTGTGTGTGTATTTAATAAACGAGACATGTTTTGTCTATTTCAGCGTGTGTTCAGACGGCGTTTCCTTCTTGTAACCAGAACAGATGACTTTAGGGGCCTTTCATGTGCGGGAATGTGTGAAAATGTGTGCGTGTTTATTTGCGTGCGTGCGTGCATGTCTGCATGCACGCGTGTGTCTGTGTTTATGTGCCTGCTTTTCTCTCCACGTGTTTGTTCTCCTACTGTCCATGTCTCCTCTTCCATGTTTGTTTAAGTGTATGCAAGTGCATACTGCCGCCCATGGTGCACGTGCGTGTGTGGTGTGCATGCGTGCATGTGTGTGTGTGCCTGGTACATTCACAAACACAGTACACAGTGTATCTCAGACTTGAAAGGACGGAGAAAAAAAACACACTTCAATAGAAGCCAGTTCCGTGTTCTCAGTCATGATTTGTTGGTTTCCAAATCAAACGCTATGATTTAATGAATTTCCCGTCCAGCGCACAGAATTAGATGTCTGTTTATTGTGATTGCGTACCGCATCCTGTGATGTCTCTTATATCTGACACATACTATATATAAAGTTCTCATGAGAAATGGCCCAACCCAACAAAGCCGAGGGACAGACATGTAGCTAAACTAGCGCGCGCTCTGCCAGGGATTTGGCAGAAATATTGATGCAGCTATTCCTGGAGGTCAGGCACATATTGTGTTGCTCAGGAACCAGTCAGAAAGGTTAAGTATTACCTGAGAGCGCCGCAGCAGCTGCCCATGCTGTATCCTCCCTGTGAGACACGCACGTGGCACCTCACCTCTCGCCTGGTGCCACGCCGAGGTGCCTGAAACCTGGTTTCTACGGTCCAACCCTGCCAAGGTTAACCGAGCTAATCAAGGCTTTAGAGCGACCAGTGGGGCGGGAAGATGCAGCAGTTGTAGAGATGATCTGCGAATGTAAAAGTTAAGCACTTTTGCTTTCAAAAAGAGTCAAATGCAATCTGCACATGGGAGGACTTTGACTGTGGTGAATCAGTGCTGGATAATAAAACGTTTGACTTCTGCAAATTAGTAGTCAAATTTGAAGAAGACGTTGCAAATGAACCTTGTGCAGCCTCAAGCTGCAGCTTATCACCGAAAATGACAGTTTGATGAAATTCAGTTCCAAGCAGATTACATTTGGTTCTTCTGTGGTCCTTTGGAAAGCTCTGTTCTGGTTCCGCGTCGGCGTCTGTACTGAGTGTGTTTCTGTAGACCGGTTTTTCTGGCTGGATCCTCACCAGGCCCTTGTTCTTTGCAGCCCTGCTGCACCGCGAGCCTGACGCCGCGCTGGAGGAGGCCCAGGGAAAGTGGACTAGGCTGGGCCAGGCTGATGGGGGGGCCCTAGCGCCTGGTTCCTGGGCCAACTCCTGGGTCTGGCCCTGGGAACTGCAACCCTCTTATCTGGCCCAGGCAGAAGGCGCACTGGGCTTCCTGTGCAAAAATCAGAGTGCTTTTCCTCTCGTTGTTTGGCTTCCTCTCCGACGCGAGACGCTTCCCAGCAGCGTGATTGTCCCTTCGTCTTCAAACGTGGCACAGTCCGCTTCCTCAAGAGCTTGATCTATTCTTGAGATGCCCCCCCCTTGCTCCCACACACACAACTCCTCCCCTACCTTCACTGCCCCCCCACACATAGCTCCCTGACCCCCTTCCCTCACCAGCTCTGCCCTTTACCCCCATCCAGCAGCATCCAAAGGTGCAGAACTTCTTCGTGCCTGCAGCCCTGGAGGGATCCACCGCCGCCGCCGCCGTCTCCGGCTCCACACATTCATAAGTCCCTGTGACTGCCCTGTGTTTGCTAAAGTGTGCTAAACCTGTGTGTGCAAAATGAGGAGGTTGACTCTGGACACTGCTGAGCAGTGATGACCAGAAGACACCGGAGAGCAGGATTAAAATAAGTCACGTCACACCTGATATGAGGACACTTTCTTTTCTGATTATTTATTTATTTCTATCGTCCACCCGCTTTAACACCTCCCCTCACACTCAACCATCCAGTCGTCTCTTCACGGACCTTTGTGCCAGAAGAAGTGCAATTCCACCTTTTCACCAGCCACGTCTCTGGAGCTGCTTTGCCTGTGTTTTGTGTCCTAGACTGGTACTATAATGGGTGCAGTAACCATGCCTGTCTCAAGCCCCCAATCTTCTCCTGACATCCACAAAAGCTGTGAGTTTCTATTCCACTGGTTAAAGGTCAAATACACTCACCTTGGAAGGGCAAAACAGGAAAGAGGACAAGCTGAATGAAGCTCACGATGGGACGCTTGTAGTTCTCTATGAAAGGACTGGAGGTCAGCAGACGCCTACCATGTAGGACGTCTCCATGAGCCAGAGGCTTCAACTGCCCTGCATCACAGTGTCATCCCATGTCAAAATGTTACGCTGTATTGAAAGTTAATTGAAATGTAAATGCATGTGTGATAGTACAAGCCATTTTAGGGGAATGAGCAAGTGTTTCAGTTAAATCCCTTTCTGTGTGCGTTTGTGTGTTTAAATCCAGAATGTGTGAGGGGCACGCGTGCGTGTGTGCATGTGTGTATCATTCTACGGGTGTTTCCCAATGTGACTCTTTCCTTGTATACAGATGTTTTATGAGTAATATATGAATCTAATATTTAATAATTTTATACAACTAACTTACACACGAAGAATGACAACGTTTGCCAACTTTTTATGAACCTGTTAAAGTGTTATATTAATTTTTTGTGTGTTTTCATTAAACTTTACTTATATTTGTGTAATAGTGTATATAGCTTTGTGGTTTTTATTGGGAGGGTGGGATGGTGGGAAATGGCCAAGCACACTGGTAGGACAGGACAGGAAGAAAAGACAGGAGACCACCCCTATTGATATACCACTGGACAGTGCATTCATAATTTCAGGCAGCTGCTGCTCTCCACACACACAAACACACACACACGGCATGCATGAGGTATGACTGTGTGTATGTAAGAGTGTTTTTTCTGTTACTAACCACATGTCTGCACACCCACCCTGCTAACATTACCCTGTTGAGACCCAGCCATGCATTTTTATCCCCTCTAGGGGACAACAGTTTGGGGGAAAAAAAAAAAAAAACGTCTGGTTCTCAACAGGATATTTCTGAGTGCGAGCGTTACTTTGAGGAAGAAAATGTTTCCTGGAAAGTTTGGGATTGGTGGCTGGTGCTGCGTTTGTGCACTTGGTGGTGTAAATGCTGCTGTGTGCGTGCATATGTGCACATGGTGTGTGTGTGTGTGTGAGAGTGTGTGCGCACGTGCGTGCATATGTGCACATGGTGTGTGTGAGAGAGAGAGAGAGAGTGAGTGATTGGGGCAGTCAAGCAGAAGACAGACAGACAGATAGATAGATAGATAGATAGATAGATAGATAGATAGATAGATTATTGCCTATAAGTTAAATCAATGATAGATTTATAATCTTATCCTCTCCCCATAGAACCTTCTACCTCTTTCATTCCCCTCATCATCAGAATTAACACAGAATCTCCCAGCATTGCTCTATCGATAGCCCAGTTTGAACGTGCACATGCCCCAGTTCCCACAGTGTGTGGAGTGTGTAGTCTATGGTTTTGGGGTTTCTGAGCGGTATCGAGCAACCATTGTCCTGGAAATGTGGGATGATTTAGTGAGAATGGAAGGAAGTCAATCGACAGGATGACAAGACCACCTCCGGCATTACACAGCACAGCACAGATCCACTATTGTAGCAGCAGGAATGGGTGAAAGGATATGATGCTTCTGATATATAAATGGTTTGGCAATGACGGCAATGAGAAACAGGCTGGAGATAACGTCAAGCAGCGGCGATCAAACGATCCCCGATGTTCTGGCCCCAAAGCTGAAATAAAAACACCCACACACACACCTGGAGGCAGCACAGAATGACTTGTGTCAACACAGCTGAGTCCCTGTCCTGTCCTCCTCCTCCTCCTCCTCCTCCTCCAGGTGTGTGTGTCCCACATCCTCCTCCCTCTGGAGCACTGTGACAGAAAGAGTCCCCGCTACGTCCACAAGCAACCACATCCTGAGTGTTACTCAGAGACAGGAAGTGCTTCATGGGAAGAAGAAGGTAGGTGGACCACAAATGTAGAGTTTTTCTTCTTTTAACCACATCAACTGACGCCTTTTAATGGATTTTAGGGTTTTGATATTGTTTAATTGACTGATGAGTTATTCATTTGTAGAATACTGAGGGAATCCTGTTTCCATAGTGAATGTTTTCAGTGTAGTCCAGAATGGAAAACTTAAAAACTAACTAACTAATATTCGGTCTAAGGGACAGCGAAGCTTCTTCAGAACCAACACATTCTCCTGGCAGATCAAGCAGTAAAATCAAGCAGTGATTTGTAAAGTAACTGCTAATTAAAGTCATGAAAAGGCTGTAGTCAGCCTGGACCTTTCTCAGCATGTTTATTATTATTATTATTATTATTATTATTATTATTATTATTATTATTATCATCATTATTATTATTATTATTCTGAGCCCATTTTTGTGTTCTCCTCAGACTGTGGGGGTCTTGACTGTGGTCGCGGCCTCTATGTCTGGAGTGTATCGCTGCGTAGCCTCCAACTCTGCAGGCACCGATCAGCTGGACCATCACTTTTATGTCACAGGTGATCCTGTCATAAGTGTGTTTTTAATTAGAAAGAAGTGAAAGTCTGTTTAAAATGATTTGCATTTAAATTCATGTCAGTATAACTTTTATTCGGCTTTTATTTCCACACAAACAAATCCAAGAGTAACTCTGCAGGGAGTAAAGCAACAAAAAAAAGAGCAGAAAGAAAGACAAATTGAACATTATGATAAGCAAATGTTCAATAATTTTATGGCTATAGTATAAAATCAACTTTGTCCTCCAATTTTAATTAATAAATATCCCGCTGCTAAGAATATTCTGTTTACTGTTAGTACTCATTATGATGCCATTTTACACTTAATAAATAGCGATACTCGTGTGACGAATGTAAAAAAAATACTGAGATTTATTAACATGGAGTTTTTGCGCATATTTAAAAAAAACAAAATGTGATTTTGCGTGAGTGTGTGAGCCAGAGACAGGAACCTGGGCTTCTTATCGTTTCACTTCCCCGTGCAGCGCATTTCCTTGGACTGGCAGCTTCGGGAGGCCTTGGGGTGTTCGGGAAAGATAAATACTATCTGGCATCAGGAAACTCTCGAGCCGTTTCCACGGGAAGTTTCAAGTGGCTAAAGTAAATAAAACGGCATTTCACTGTACTCCACTCGCTGCTTTTACCCACAATAGCCATTCAGCATTGTCGTCAAAGGTTAAAAACGGAGGACCTGTCCAACCGGAGCTCCTGGTTTCAGTCACCTGACAGGAACCGCGGACGCATGTCGAGAAACAGAGATGGCTCAGTGTCAAACTTCAGCGGTGGCTTATGTTTATTCACGTCCCACCCTCCTCAACAACATCTGTGCGTCCCATTTCTGTTTCCTTCCAGATGTGCCAGGAGGTTTTAGCGTGAGCCAGAGGGAGGAGCCCAGAGAGGGTGGAGACCTCCATCTCACCTGCGCCGCCAATAAGTACCTGTACACCGCGTTGTCATGGCGACGCGTGGCCGGCACGGAAGATGCGGAAGGTGCTGTTCCCTCCGCACTGAGCGGGCAGAAGCGCGTAACGGGGGAGTTCTCCGACTCTCTGGTCCTGCTGATGCACAACCTGACGACCGGAGACACCGGAAAGTACAGATGCTCCGCCCACCACCTGATCACGGGACAGGAGACTCACCTGGACACACAGGTGTTGGTCAGAAGTGAGTAGTGTCGTCACAATGTCGTAATAAGTATCTTTCTTCCGTCACTGTGCTATATATCAGAATAAAAGCATTAAGCTTGAAAATGTAAATCTATAGGTCAATATCTGGGCTTTAATGGTTTAGATCATCTTGAATAAACCCAGAAATCTTTAAGTAATATGATATGTTTTCATTATACTCTCAAACTTTTAAATCTGTCCTTGACTAGATGGGCAATTCTAGATTGGCTCAAAGTTTATGGGTTCTCAACCCCCAAAAACCTAAACGCACATTTATGTTCAGTTCCATCACATGTTCTAAATACATACATGCAAACAAACACCCACACGCTCTCTGCTTGGGAATCGGGTCCCCTTGACTTCCTGGGGCCCCACCCTGCCTTTGCTGCTGCGCTCCAGAGCAGCACCTCTTTCACGTGGGAATGAGCTCTTGTCTGAAGGAAGAGCACACAATGGCACTTCCCACAATGCCACATTTACAGGCCCCCACACAGGGCCGGAGGAACAATCAGCCAATCAGACACTGTCAGGCCCCAGCCTCCGTGGACAATCATCAATTGTTGTCCAGGAGGAAGATAGGGGAAACAACAATCAGTTGCCTTACTTAAGTGACTTTTCTTCATGTTTTTAACTGCTGGGCTCCACACAATCAGCAACTAACACGTCAGTTTCCTCCCCAGGGACCCTTACGAGGGAATTGCTAGAGAGATGGAACCAAAAACCAGAGAAAAGGGAGGACAAAAGGGTCAACGACGAGAAACCCAGAGAGGGATGTGTCACCTGGGCTGAACACGGGGCGCGAGAAAAAAAGCTCTCGTTAATGCATTACTCATGCAAACATTAGCCACTGTTGCGTTCTCAGGAATGTGTTTGCAGGGAGGGAAAATGTTTCTCCGCTGATTCATTGTTGGCTTCTCTGGAAAAATGTTTCACCACCACAAAAGTACTGCATGTGGCAACAATCCAGCCCATTTATTTCACTTTTCTATATTAAGTTAATTTTACTCTGTTAGGTAATTTGCAACGTTAAGATGATTCATCATTTTCTTTGTAATGTCAATGGTTTAAATCTGATTTTGCATATCTGAAACTGATTTAACCATCACTTATTGTAGTATGTCTCGCTGTTATATTTTTTACTATTTTTAGGAATAAACCACAATGCTCAAAACTTTAAAAACAAGAAACTACTAGTTTTCCTCATCAAATGATAGCGACAAAAAAGATTTAATGAATGACTGAACATAAAGCTTCAACAGTTCGCTAATGAGCTGTCTTTGTCAGTGACGTGTTTTATGTGTTTATGCTGCCTCCTAGTGGGCAAAAGCACAGCACAGTTATCAAAAGTGACATCGTCAACGTGCAGTTTGTGTGTGTGTTTGCAGTTCTGGAGCCTCCAGTGCTGCTGAATAATTTGACCGACTGCACGGTCAACGTGAGCAGTTCTGTGATTCTGAGCTGTCCGTCTGAGGGCATCCCAGCCCCAGAGGTCACATGGTATAAGAACGGGCACGCTCTATTGCAGGGATCAGGTAAAAAAAAAAAACAGTACAATAAATAAGCAAAACTGTTGGGTTTTTTTCTGTTTAAAACTTGCTATGGCCATCTTCAGGTATTGTGATAGAGGAAGGTGGGACGCTCCACATTGACCGGATCACAGGGGAGGACCAGGGTCTGTATATGTGCCGGGCCACCAATGAGAGGGGGTCAGCGGAGAGCTCCGCCTATATATGGGTCAATGGTAACCATCAAAGACCAAATATATTCATGATGTCTGTGTAGATTCTCACTCATCCAGGTCATAGTTATCCACAGTTAGATCTCTCTGTGTGCAACTGGACTGAAAAGTTTCCTTGAAAACGTTTCACCCTCTCTCCAGAGAGCTTCTTCAGTTGTGAAGAAGCTCACAGAGTGATCTAACTTTGGGCATATTCATGATTGGCTTTGTTTGCTCTGCTTCCTGTTAGAATATCCATTTTTCCAAATCTGTAAATAGACTTAGATTCAGCTGGATTGAGCAGTGTGTCACACTCAGTCGTGTGTTGCGTCACAACAGAAAGTGATGCGTCTGATCTTCAGAATGCAGTTTCATAATGATGCTGTCACCCTCGCCTGCACAAATGGTGAATGTGCTTCCCTGTGTGTGTGTGTGTGTGTGTGTGTGTGTGTTGTTGCTTCCTGATCAGTGAGGAAGGAAGCTGTCTCCCGTTTTTATTTCCCTCTGGAAGGACCCTGCCCACCTCCCAGCTGCTCGCTGCAGAGATTTTAGCAGTTTCCTCCTTAGTGCTTAGAAAAAGTCAATAAAGTGGAGGCTTGATGAGGGGGGTGGATCCATGATGGCGACAGACCACTGCACCCATTTGGAAGGGCAAGAAAGAAAAAAAAAGATAAACTGGAAAACTTAAAGTGATTTGTTTTGTGTAGGTGCGTCAGAGGCCTCATTTCTGGAAATTCCCACGCTCACCTGTACCTGTGTGGTGGCCACTTTTTTCTGGCTTTTGCTCACACTGTTCATACGCAGACTAAGACAGGTGGGAGGAAACAAGTCGGTTTTTCAGCAGTTCTATCCTACACATTTTTAAACAAGTTTAAATGTATTACTTTAATTATACTGAAAACCGGTTCATCTGTCAATCTGTGTTGTTTCTTTCACAAACCGGAACCCAAGAACTTCGACTCTAAACCAGAATACCTGTCGATCATCGTGGACACGGGAGAGGGCCCGATAGAGGACCAGTGTGAGCGCCTTCAGTATGACCCCAGCCAGTGGGAGTTCCCCCAAGAGAGGCTCAAACTAGGTACGCTTCTTTGTTCGGGACTATCTATGATGTTTCCAGCCAGCGGCAGCTGTGGTGAAACATATTGTCTGGGCTAAAATATAAACTATAGACATAGAATAGTTAAAGTAAAAGTAACATTCTCAATCTCTCTCTCTAGTATTCTTGTCAAGGTATATCAAATCTAATGCCTCAATACAATAAATTTAAACTTTAATTAATCAAATATTTCCGGAACATATTCACCATACTATTTGGATTTGGGGGCTACTCGTGGAAAGATCGCCACAGATACTGGGATTTTCTCACAGGTCTTATCAGGCTATTATTGGGTGTGGCTCTCATGTCTCATTCCATTAATCAGACACTGTGTCTGGGTCCTCTGTGTGGGAGCCAATCAGCTCCAGCGGCAGCTGTGTGATCTGTGCTGACTGCGGCTAATGAGCTCCCATCATCAGGGTGGGATTTGTTTGATAGGCTCTGAAATTTTCCCTTATCAGCCCTTTTAATAAAAGATCTTAAATGAAGCACGTAAGCGCACCTTCGCCCCTAACTAACTGTCAGTCTCACCCCCCTTGTCTCTCCCCCAGGGAAGCCTCTGGGCTGCGGAGCCTTCGGTAAAGTGATGCAGGCGTCCGCGTTCGGCATTGACAACGCCAGCTGCAGCACTGTGGCTGTAAAGATGCTAAAAGGTGTGCGACTGCATCCTCAGAAATGAATTTCATTTAATTGAGATTTACTTTATTTGTGTTCTACCTTTTGTCCGTTAGAGGGAGCTACAGCTAGCGAACACAAAGCCCTGATGATGGAGCTGAAGATCCTCAACCACATTGGACATCATCTGAATGTGGTAAACCTTCTGGGAGCATGCACCAAGCCAGGAGGTAGCTGAATGAGTATTTGCACACCTCCACATTCATCAGAACGTGACTAACATGACTTTTCTGCCTGCTCAGGACCACTGATGGTGATCGTTGAATACTGTCGCTATGGGAATCTCTCCACCTTCCTGAAGAGCAAGAGAGAGGTGTTCGTACACCACGCGGTGAGGACAAAGATGGAACCGTGACGACCACGTTCTGTGTTTCAAGAAGTTACAAAAGTACACATTGAAAAACTTGCAACGTGCCTGAAATGTGTGAAGAGAATCATTTCTCAGGAAGAAGGTCAACTTCCCTAATTAGTGCACAGGTTTAGACACAACTTTAATATACAAACAGCCTTTTATCTTTGACATAATCTCAACAGAATCACAGCAAGCATGAATAACTTTCCATCCAAACCCAATTTTTTGGCTTTTTGTTTTGTTTTGTTTTGTTTCGTTTTTAATCTCAGCTCACCAGAGCAGACGACGGAGGGTCAGGCCCTCTCAACTGGGCTGATACACAGAGAGACAAAAAAGATGACAATCCAGGTAGGTCAGGAGGTCAGAGGTTATTTGGGATTGTGCAAACTGCACACAGAGCCTCTCTTTCTTTTCCAGATTCTAAATCTGACACCAACTCGCCTTTGTTCCTGGAGAACCTCATCTCCTTTAGCTTCCAGGTGGCCCGAGGGATGGAGTTTCTGGCCTCACGGAAGGTCTGGCCCTTGATACATGCGTGCACAAGAAGGTGCATCAGTATGTTTGATCCTTCTGTGTGTGTGTGTTCTCCGTACATCTATTTTCGCAGTGCATCCACCGCGATCTGGCAGCCAGAAACGTTCTGCTCTCTGACAACAACGTGGTCAAAATCTGCGACTTCGGCCTGGCCCGGGACATCTACAAAGACCCCGACTACGTCCGCAAAGGAGACGTGAGTATCACCATGGTAACCTCTGACGCTGTTATCTCGACGGTGACGCTGCGTTGCAGCATACTCTGATTGTGATGTCGGCTGCCGACATCACAGACAGACAGTCATGAATCAGGTACCAACCTGATGCAAAATCCACCATTTTGTAAAACGATCCAGAGGATCAGAGACTGTATAATTTCACATTTCTGGATCTAGCTGAAGATGTCAAGATCTAACATTATGGAAGATTCTCTTGTAACCCTTCTTCTGCATTCTGACTGGTTGCAGGCCCGTCTTCCTCTCAAGTGGATGTCCCCAGAGTCCATCTTTGACAAGGTGTTCACCACCCAGAGCGACGTGTGGTCCTACGGCATTCTGCTGTGGGAGATCTTCTCTCTGGGTTAGAGATACGACAAAAATACTGAAATGAATTCCAGGAAATGGTTTCTGTAACCAATGCGTATCTTTTTTACCCTCGACAGGAGCCTCCCCCTATCCAGGTCTCCACATAGATGAAGAGTTTTGCCAAAGGCTGAAGGAGGGAACCAGGATGCGAGCGCCTAAGTACAGCACGCCAGACATGTGAGTGGTTCAGTCGATGTGCAGCATGGAGGTTGAACTGAGACCCAACGGTTTGGCCTGTGTGGTTGTGCAGATACAGCACTATGTTGGCGTGCTGGGAGGCCAGTCCCTCGGATCGGCCCACCTTCACCGACCTTGTGGAAATGCTGGGGGACCTGCTGCAAGCGAGGGTTCAGCAGGTCTGTTCTACTTCCTTATTTAACTAATTCAGCTTCATTAATGCTAATGTGTTCATTCTTGTCTTCGTTAGGACGGGAAGGATTACATCCCCTTGGGATCCTTCACAAACGGGAAGACGCTTCACAGTCAGGCATTTAAGGAGAACACGTTTGCAGTCACAAATTTAAGGTACGAGAATAAAGGTAGAAACATGATCATTTCAAAAAACAAACTAGAGACAAATCTGCCTCTTCTTCCTGCAGCTACATGAGGAGTGTGGCCACGCTTCGGGTATTTGAGGAACTGCCCTGCAAGGAACCAGACTGTCTTGACGTAAGACACCTTTACGAAGGTTTCAAAGGAGAAGAGCGACGCTGATAAGATTGCGTCTTCTCCTTTTTTTTAGGGGGAGCAGAGCGACAGCGGCATGGTCCTGCCTTCAGAGGAACTGAGACATCTGATGCTCAGAAATGGCACCAAGGACACGAAACTCAGCAGGTGAGGACGTCTGACGTCTCAGATCTGAACAATAACCAGCCCTCCCATCATGCACTGCACTACACTTCCATCTGAATATACTGTCTTTCGCCATTTCCATAACTCTCTTTTTCTTCAGTTTCAGGTTTTTTTCCTTCGCGATGTGCCGAGACCAGCAGGCGCTGTGTGACATGCCCGGTCACCATGGCAACAAGCCGTCCATCCTGCAGTGTGACTGGGAGTCTGGGCAGGGCTCTCCTCCTCCCGACTACAACTCTGCATTTCTCTACCCCTCCCTTTAGCATCTCTTTATAACCACAACACAGAGATTATTACCTGTTGCTGTTATGCAGACTGTAGTTACTGACCTGCACGTTTCCGAGCCTCTTGTGTTGGTACCTCATACGTATGATTGGCTTTGTGATGGGAACCATTTCCGTATGGAAATAGTTTCTCCTACACGGCTCTTATATGCTGGATTATTGCTGGATTATGCTGTAGTGTGTTGGACCAGGTGTATCTCAGTTATATCGTGTGCTGGAATCAGATGGTGGATGAGTCACTCGTTCATCCTGCTGTATCAAAATTATTTTATTTTTTTCTGAATGTAAGTGAAGCTTCAGTGGCTGGTGTTTTTAGGCAGAGCTAGCTAAAATAACCGTCCCTGGAGACACTCATCAGTACAAGAAAAAAAGTATATATATATAATATTTAGTTCATCAGAGTTTTAACACTATTTTATGCCTAATTAAGGTGGAAGTTGGAGTTTAGTTCTTGTTGAGAATTATCACCATTCCTAACTGACAGTATGTATTGATGGAGTTCTGTGCTTATTTTTCCAAAAGGCTAATTACTAGTGTCCTCTAGAAGAAAAATCACTGATTCACAGCAAAAATAATCACTGCTTGCCTCTCCACACTGAAGACTCCCTTTTTTAAGCACTGGACACCAAAAGTATTAAAATGTTTGTTATTGGGACAAACTGAGGTTTGTGCAGCCAGTGTTATGTGTTTTAGGGGTTTAAAGGTGAGTATCCTGCTGAAATTCATTAACATAACAGAGCCAAGATTAATTTTGGTATTCTTTATTAAAATACTGCTGTACACACAAATATTGCAAAATTTGAGACAATGAACACAAGAGGGGCATAAAACATACTGATGGCAAACATAGCTGTGAGGAAGTGGAGAGGGGAGAAGATGACCACCGATGTAAACTGGAGTGTGTGTGTTGTGGAAGTTTCACTGCACTTTAAGATGTGCAGTCTGTACTGAAGTAGGCTGTGCGCACATGAGTTTAGGCTTTCTAAAGCACCACATTCACCAAACATTTGTCTGTTCATTTGACTAAAACAGCAGACGGGTGACCCCCCCCACCGTGCCAGATCGCTGCAGGTTTGCAGATCTTTGTGGAAACCAGCTGAGACACCTTTCCACCTTTTCAGACTGTGGTTCAGACGGTGATTCACCAGAGGAACTGTGTGCAGTGGTCTGACAGCGCTTAGCTGGATAGCTGATTGAATTCCTTTGGCCATTTTTTTATTTCTTTCATTCTTCATTAATGAACTGTGCTTAAGGGCAACATGAAAGTCCTTATAGCACAATCCCAGCAATGGCATTAGTTCCCTTAAAAAAAAAAAAAAAAAATCCCACTCCCACTTTAGCTCAACTACTCAACTGGGCGGGGTCGCCAGTGACAGCCAAACACATTCAGTCACTGGGTCCCTCCAGCCGGTGTCATCCTGAGAAAAAAAAACAAACAAAAAAAACAAAAGCCGTTCAGTGAGCCAGCATCCAGAGCACGTCTCTACCCCATGAGCTTTAAAAGTCAATTAAAAACAACGAAAGCTGTCACCACCTGCTTCCAGACCTCTCTTACGCCCCTTTCCCTTCTACAAAACCCCTGCTGGAATTGGTCCACGGAATAATCAAGATTTGGAGCGAGGCGAAATCAACCGCCCCCCCATCAGGCATCTCAGCAGAGGTAAAAAGGATAAATTAAAAAAAAAAAAAAAAAAAAAAAAAATCACAAAAATGTGTTTTGTTTTCTCAAATGTCCAAACACCCCCTCGAGGCGAAATGAAGTTTGGAACACAGGAAGGAAGAATGAGGGAGACTAACGAAGAGAAAGGGGACAGAATGAGGACGTTCCCGGTAGAGGCAGCTGTGGCTACACATGAACAGAAGCCCCGGGCACTGGCTACACCCAAGTGCTGCACCGCCAAACCACGACAACCAGTCGCACTTGTTCGATGGCGATTCTTTCGCGCTGACGTTCCAAACACTTGGCAGATGGCATCAGAAGACCCCCGCCCGCTCCCCCCATCAGTGCCGGAAAAAGACGTTTTACCCCCAACCCCCAGTCCAAGCTAGCTCGCCTACCTGCATAAATGAGCCTGATGTTTCGCAGTTTTGTGAACTAAAATGTCAGAAATCCTCTGATTATATTCCAGTTTGAAGAATTATTTTTTAACACCAAACGCACAAGTGGTTAGTCTTTTCTGTGTGGGAAGGACAAACCAAGACAGACCTGGGCTCTTTCTGCAAAAGTGGAAGTCTGGAGTGGTGCATCCCATCAACTAGTGCATCACAGATGGGGAGTGCTCTCCAGTCGGGAGACGCGGTGGATAGAAAAGTTACATTTCTCCATTTGTTATCATCTCTGGTATGAGAGTGTGTGTGCGCGCGTGTGTGACTTTATCTCTCTCTGTACAGCGTGTAAGCCACTCACACATTCATAAAAAAAATAACCAAAAAAATTGAAATCTTAGTGCATCCTCTTCTGAAAAATAAACCTCCAATTGTAGAAATAAACTTTAAAAACAGGAAAAAAAGTCCAAAACCTTTCGGTTCCTTTTTCGTTTTGTTCCCAAAATCTAAAAAAATCGTCATACTTGTAGATCACAGCTTCCACGTTTGTCCTTTTCGTTTTTTAGGATTTTCAGCTGCAGGGTTTAGGAAAACTTAAAAAAAGAACTATACACTTTAGGAAAAAGAGACTTCCTGGTGCAACAGGGTCAGTGTATGTGACTGAGGTTCACGAAGCTCTGCCCCGCTGCCGTCGCCGTGCTGATGTCTTCGGCGCGAGCCTGCTCTTCTTCTGTAGTGCAAGTGTGCTCCAGGTCAGGGCAGTGCCACCCCGGGCCTAAAGGGGGTGCTACAGAGAGCCGGAAGCCACGGACTGCAGCTCCTGGAAGGTATTGTCGAAGCAGCGCTTGAGGTCAGAGTAGGTGACGACCAGGACGCTTTTCTCGTCCCGCGACACCAGGCTGATCTTCTCAGGAACACCTGCGTCCAGCTGAAAGAGAAGATCAAGGTCACTGATGTGCACAACGCAATTAAAATAACTTTATAGAATAGGTTTTTATTATCCCACAATGGGGAAATTGTAGTGTTCCAGCAGCAGCATACATTAAGAAATAAATACTATAAGACTTTAGAAAAATAATAAAAAATATGTCTAACCCTATATAAACAGTATATATAGACAGGTGCCGTGCTGAACATGAGTTATGACCAAATTGAACATAGACAGTTATTGCACATGAAGAAGGCAGATGTTGCACATGAGGTAGATTGTGTGATATTATAGCCTCTCTTTAGGAAACGGGTTCTCAAATAAAAACACTGAAATAAGCCCACTTACTTTGTTGAGACAGGAAACAATATGGCTGAGGTCGATCCAGGGTGTTCCTGCTTCCGTCACCTGGTGGAACAGGTGATCCCGGAAGAGCTTCAGCAGGTAGCGGTCTCCGGTCTCCGACCACGCTGGGTCCTTCTGGAACCTGACGCACGCAACACAAGGTTACAGAAAGACACCTGCCTCCCCGGTCAGGACAGTCAGGAAGTGATACTTACTCTGGCCGCTCATTGATGGTGCCCAGTTTGGCCAGCAAGCGGAAGAGGCGGCCATTCTGGACCTCCTGCAGACAGAGATTTTGACTGATTATTTCAACAATTTTAAGATTTATGGTTCAAATGTGTCTCTCAACCACCACAAACCATCACCAGTTAGTGGTGGTGTAAAGACAAAATCATCCCAACGTCTACATAAAAAAAAAACTGAAATCATCTGTCAGGTCTTGGCAGTCTTCAGTGGACAAATTCAGATTAACAAGACAGATCCCGTCGAGGGCAGCGGTTTAACAGTGACAACTGGGTGGCCAACTGAAGCTCTTTACTGAGGTTAAAATGACCAAGACTTTCATCCACACAGCTATGATGGGCTGTTGTGGTCTTCAACCTGGCTGAGTTCACATGCAGGTTTTTCTTTTTTAGCATTTCCTTTAATCTGGTTGCATGTTGACCATATCCACACTTTGAATGAATCTGATAAAGGCCCTGATAAAAATGACCTGCTTTACTTTTCTGGGTGCATGCAAAGTTGTGCTGTAAAGGGGAAGTTGGGCCTTGGTAAACAAAAAAAAAAAAAAAAAAGTGAGGGTCGGTGGTTTTCTCACATCCACACTTCGGTATGGGGAAACTAACTTCGATATAACATCCTGTTGCTCTAACTTCCTTCTTAGCTTGACAGACCAACCCCCAACCTCCAAATCTGGCTTAGCAAAGTACCCGACCTAAATTGTGACTGCTCTTGTTTCTTGCTCTTGTTTTAAACACACAGACCTGAAAGAGGCTTACAGTCACACACACCTTAGCCAGGTCTTCCTCGATGACGTCATTCCTCATCTGTGACGCGTCCAGTTGCGTGTAGAATCGCGCTCCGATCATGGGCATGATGTCATTGACGCTGCGGAGGCGGGACTGATCGGTCAGCAGATACCTGCACGTGCCCAAAAACAAGGTTGAAAGGATAATGCAAGAACTGCATTTATCGTCTACTTTTGCCTAAATGCAAACACAGAAAATAGATGATTAATGGAAGACCGACATATAATAAACGTTAAAAGTAGCAGATTTGGCAAACAGCTTGCTGTCCTAAGTCTTTAAATGTGCCTGCTGTTCATTCGTAACCAGCTTTTCTGATATTTCAGATCTTTTTTCAGATACTTCAGCATCTTACTGCACTCTCTTTCTTACAGAATGAGGTTCTTGAGGTCTGAAGAGTAGTTGAGAGACACCAGCTCCATGGCCTTCTGCAGATTCTCCCTCTGAATGCCAGCCAGGGAATTGCACGCCAGCGCCAGCACCACCTTGCCCAAAGACACTAGGTCTGCTTGCTGCAGAAACACAACAGGAGGACACGTAAATGGTGCGCAGAAGAATCCAACCAGTTTAACATTTATGTGTTTCATCACAGATGACGGGAGTTACCTGGTATTGTGGCATTAGGGCAAGATGATTTGTCTGACTGTTATCAAACGTTAAGACGTCAAAAACCCCAACGCAGTTCAGCCGTAACCTTCAGAGACAAGAGTTAATAGGGTCAGTTTATAACTGTGTGGGCAGCCACGTTCCTGTTTCAAAAAAAAAAAAAAAGGAAGCCTGAACTCGAGCTACTGTTCTGCTTTTCAAGTGTTTACAGGTAGCAGTCATTTCTATAACAAATGTGCTGGAAAGTGATATTTGAGGAGTTCCCTGTTTCGCTAAATGTGCATGCTCAACAACATGCCGGCGCCTACCTGGTCTTGCCAGTGATGAGAATCTTGCTGGGGTCCATGACGCGGCAGGCCAAGCCGGCCGTGTGAATGGTGCGCAGCGCCGAGCTGAGCTGGACGATGTAGGCCCAGATCAGGGACTCGGGGAGCAGGCCCGCGTGCTGCCGGGGCGGCGGGGGTTCGTGCTGGCCTGCACATGGGTGAAACGCTGTTGACTACACACCACTTCTCTAATAAACCTCAAAATGTCATGAGGTTTTTGGGCAATCTTTTCACTTCTTCAGCACGTTTCAGTCCCTGAACTGTTTTCATCCGCAAATAGCTGAGATAATAAGCAAAATGCTAAAAATCTCTAATGCCAAAAACAATTACTAATAAAATAAATTACTAAAATAAGGCATACGCACATCTTTAAACGATCTCTGATAGTAAACAGATGACTGAGTAGCATTATTCTAGGTTAAGTGTTTGGGTGCCAACGGTTGAAACGTGACCACAATGTCACACTGAAAAAGCCTTGATTGGCACAATGCCTGTTTGTGGTAACGCTGCGCCCCGCTGAAGTCCGCAGGAGGCAAAAACTTTTTATTCCTCACACAAGATACAAAACAAAGCCATTAAATTCAGTTCTAAATCATATTAACTTTGAGTCAAATAATAAGTTCTGGGTTCTTCCTTAGCGATTAGCTTAGCATCTCTCCCTGAACTACTGTTTGAGATGGGATTTTAATATTTTAGCATTTTAATTATTTATGCCATTTCTCCCATTGTACAACAAAAGAAAGCCTCCTCCACATTTGGGACAATGCTATATAAAGCCTTAAACACCCCTCTTTTCCATTTTGACAGCTGCAACAGTGATAAATAAATGACTACTGAAACAACATCCAACTGGTTTAATGCTGGTGTCTGCTTTAGGCAAAAAAAAAAAAAAAAAAAGCTACTTTTGCTTCCTCTGTAGACGTTCCTGTAGGTGAGCTAAACAGCACCTGTCTCAGGATCAGTTTCAACCACAATTCCCCCCATTTCTCTCTCAAACAGAAACACGTCAACTGTCAAAGTGGGAGGCGACACGTTTCCAGACACTCAAATCTTCTCTGCAGCATCAAAACATCTACTCTAAACACTTTGTTCTGGTGAGAGATCTGGGATGAAGAAACGTCGAACGCAAGCAACTTCTGACACAACAGTGAGAAAAAAAGACCGCAGGCGTGAATTACGGCTGTAATGTTCTCAGAAGGGTCAAAAAAACACGTGAAAGTGTTCAAAAGTCTGAAGCCTAATTGACGTGGTGCAGGGTCTATTTCCAAGTAACAGAGAAAGGGAGGAAAACGACAACTCACCCCACTTTCTCTTCGTGAAGTATGAGTCTGCTGCTGGGTCGTTGAAGTGTCGGCTGTACATGGTTTCTGCACCCGCGTGGAAGTCGTAGGAGAACACCAACGCTGAGTAGAAACAATATCCATCCAGGGATAGATTAAGATTCACTGATTTCATGCTTGAAGAAAACCACACAAATGGTACAACTGTGCACTCACAGTGGTCTCCAAAGGCCTTTGTGGTGAAGACCTCTCTTAATGTCACAGAGTTCGAGTGCTGGATCTTCTTCCACATGTCCACCAGCATCATGCACTTGGTGTTAACCAGACGGAAACCTGGACGCATTCAGAAGACAGAAAAGTCACACATCAATGGGGGGAGGAATAGTCCCATATGAAACATTGCAATAAAATAAAATAAAAATTTGAACAGTTAAAATAAAATAACAAGTAAGGGCTGCAGGGAGGAAGAGGGCTGTTATTATTCAGTATTTCCAATGAGGAGATGCTCAGTTTCAACTGATCTCATCAAAAAGTATTTCCTGCTTCCCTGCATAGGGACTGAAGTTTAACTAAGGAAGTGGTGAAAAAAAAAATTGATGATGAGATCACTGGTTTAATTGCTATAAAAATCTGACCACAATCCAATTTCAGGAGTTATCAGATTACTAAAGTGGCAGTGAGAACAACGTAATGCAGATTTCCGACGGATTAACGCAATTTCTCCCCTTAAACTAGCATTAGTTGTTCACTACCTTTCACAATGCATTATGGGATACACTACCTGGATACAGTGATTCTTAGGTACCATTCCTAGTTCCTAGTTAACATTCAGACACCTCCACAAAATGGTTAGTACACTGTTAAGGGAATAGGGACGGATTTTGGATGCAGCTAGGGCACCCTTTCAAAAGCGTAAATGTATATTATTTTAATTCAAGTAGAACATAATTCCGGCTCCGCAGCAGTTTTCTCACCCTGTATCCGCCTCAGACAGTAAGGCAGGTCGTCCTTGCTGTTCACCGCCTTGTAGCAGGAGGTGATGTAGCTGAAGTTGCCGGTCTTTTGCATGCGGTTTGGTGGAGGGAGAGGCTCAAGGGGAAACAGGCTGTGGTAGCTGTCCACCTCAGACGGTACGTCTGCCAAAGAAAGAAACCGTTAATTCAAATAAAAAAACAGATGCACAGACAAATGCTTCAAAAACAGATTATTTAAATAAAATGCATTTATTAATTTTTGGTTATTTAAAATTCAAAAAGGTTTTTTTTTGTATGTTGTAAAACAGCTACCTGTGTTTTCTGAATGGTCGATCTGGGCCATTGTTATCAGATGTCTGTTTATCAGCTCCTGGAGGACAAAGACAAATCAATGTGACATAGATGAGTAGAGAGGAAGAAAAGAGGGATGTTGAGCAATGAGTGGAACTGATGAAAAATGAAAAAGACCTGTCGCAGCTCGTCGGCCATGAAGAAGGACGGAGCGTTAGCTTTGGGCTGCATGTAAGCCACGTGGGGTGCAGTGGAGGGATAGATATGGTAGGTAGGAAACACCTGGAACAGAATTAGAAAATAACAACTTCCTTGTACTGAGAAATGAAAACAAGTGTTCCAATGAGCAGCTGGAGCTGTCGTCTTGACGTTGTGTGGCGTGCAGCACATACCATCCCCGACATCGGGGCCGGCGTGTTGTCCGTATAAAAGTAGGTGGTCCCTCCCACAGTCTCCTTCTGGATGACTTGGGTGCCCTGCTCTGATGCAGTGGTGGGCACCATGTAGTTGGCGGGGTTCGGCGTGTGGCTACGCCGGCGAGGAGCCGGTGAAGTGTGGGGGGTAATTTTCGGGGAGTGAAGAGGGGACGATCCAGCAGAAAGAGACATGCCTGTAATTTGACATAAAGGCTTGGGTTTGCCCGTACCACCTGTCAAGAAATCCCCAAACTTTTACCAATGACAGATTTTTCATAGCTAGTGATGGAAAACAAAACCCAGTTTTGAAAGTGTAGCAAAACATGTTATTCAAGCACCAGTGCTTTCAAATAAATGTCTCACCTGGTGCCAGAGCAGCAGCTGTGGAGCTACTAAGGCCAGGATGTGGAAAAAGGGGAGAGGGGAAGGCCTGAACAGCAGACTGGGTCATGGTTGCCATACGTGGAGCTCCCTTAGGGATGAATTCACTTGCTGTTGGGTTTGGAGCCTTGAAACACAAGAGGAGAGATGTAAAATGACATTAAATGCCCCGCTTTATGTCACAGAAACAAAACCGAATGCATTTCACAAAGGTTTAAACCACATCTTTTAAAAAAAAAAAATAATGCAAATCACTTTGTTTGGGAAAATTGTGAACTCACCTTTCTCCTTTGGGAAATGCTAAGAGCACCAAAATCACTGAACAGTGAAGATGTCGGGGAATTGACTGGATCTGTAGAAGACCAAACCTTGTAAGAATCTAAGCAGTGGTACTACCAATATTCGACTAGACCTTGGTGGGTCATGTGAGATACGTACCATGAGTGCTGTGGCTGAAGTTCTTGACCCCTTCATTGAAAAGACTGGGAGAGCTACTGCTGGTAGTCATTCGCTGTCAGGAGAAACAATGTTGGTCACTTCTTATTTGATCTTTCTTTAAAATATCGGTCAACATTTTTTTATCTAGTATATGTCAGTAACAACCAGCGTGTACCTGCATCATTGAGTATTTAGACTCTGCTGGGCTCCCAAAGCCATTGACGCCAATGAAGCTGCTGCTGAAGTAAGAGTTGGTAAGACTGGCATCACTTAGGCTTGCAGCATCCATCCCTGGGACTGTGGATGACAGGAACAAAGTAGGACGTGCTTATTTGGACTAACAAATGATGAGTAATTCAGCAGCCTGATAATTACAAAAGCATAAAATGTTTGCTTTGAAACGTGTAACACTCTAAAATCTGCTAAAGTGTGGCCTTTTTATGTGTCAACTAATGCATGTAAAGCTGGACATAGATTACACTGCTGTATTGGCTGCTTATTGTCTGTTTACACATGGCTGAACGATGCAAAAACAAATGCCCTGTGAACAGTTAGCATTGCTACTACAATATTAGAAAACAGTCAAAATGCATCGTTATTGCGCGTTACAATCAAATGAGTTGCACGTACAATCACTCCAGAACGCAATAACACATAACACCTCAACTGTACTTTTCAAGTGAATGCACCACTCTGCAAAGCTCATCGTAAACACAACAGTCAATTTCACGCTAGGTCTGCTAACGCTAGCTTGCCATTAGCTGAACTCATGCTCGCTAATTATGGTCGTTGGTGCAGCTTGTCCAGTTAAAGCTGTCAGATAAAGTAACGCTGTTGTTACACAAATTTTAATGTCCTGTGTTTCTGAAAATAATTTACATTGTGGGAGAACATGCAACAGGAAGGGTGCTAAAGTCACCATCTGCGTTAGCTGCACGCAACATTACGGCTGCCAGACTGTTTTGGTTAACTTACAGAGGCCTCAATGAATCCCCGAACTAAATTTTAACAAAGCCAGAAAAGGCCCAAAAGTTAAGTCACGACCCTTGTGCTCATGCAGGCCCTCGATAAAGTGCTACTCACTGGTTAAAAGCTGTCCGTCCAGAGTCGTCCCTGCTTGTCCCAGTGCATCGCTCTTCTTGGGCACACCAGTCCCAGCGCCTCCTGGACAGGCCGCTGCGGAGCCACCGAGGGAATACGCCGCTGGCGTCCCGCCACCTCCGGCCATGGACAACGGAACTGGGCTACTGCCGCCACCGTGCAGCGGCAGGCTCGCCATGGACGGATCTTCGTGGAGGAACTGACACTCGTCTCCATAAAAGCAGGTTTTATCTTTCGCATAATATCGGCAGAACTTCACTTTGACGTTGGGTATTCCGGCACCCCCGAGCGGAGCAGCTGAAGCTGGGAGTCCACTGTTCATGGCACCGCTGCTGCCGCCGCTGCTGCTGGAAGACGCTCACGCATAGAGACGCAAAGCTAACGAGCTAGCAAGATAGCCTAACCAGATTCCCCTTAACGGGACGTGTTAATACGTCTGGGAAAGAGCTCCTTTGATGCTGCAGAAGTTACATTATAAGGCTATATCGCATTTCAGACAAAGGAAAATCCGATAGCATTTGGTGGAATCCCGTTGTTGCTGTTGTTGTCTCTATCCATGCACCATCCTCCTTCCTCGCTGAGTAGCCTGTGTATTTTTTTTTTTTTTTTTTTTTTGCAGCCAGCGTGCCCGCTTTGCTGTGCATTCTGGGTACTCACTGGCGCTGCAAATCAGACCCAGCACCAATGATCGTACAGACAAGTTTTTGTGATTTTGCACCAATTCTGCACCATTATTGCACACTTTTTAACTTAAAAAAGTAATAGACTTAAACCATAACGATGCATTTAATCTTTGATTAATTAAAGTTAAATCGTTGTAAATCTTTAAAAAATCAAAAAAAATCTTTTTTTTTTTTTTTTTTTTTTTACACTTTTGTATCTCTTTCAGGCGTGACGCAAACGTCATGTCCAGACTTCCCCTTTATAAAACAGGTAGTCAGCCAGCTTTTTCTTCACTCTGCTGCAAGAGTCGTTGTCAGTATGTAACACGGAGAAATAAAGCATCAGTATGATTGCAGGTGAGTCAGAACCTTTCAGTACAGAATCAAATTACTTCGATTTAAACATAACTTTTCAAGACATTATTTAATATTTCATACATGTTATCCTTGGTAAACAAGATCAGGTAATATATTTTGAATTGTATTTTCAGATTTCATCAAATCTTTTAGACACAATTCATGAGCAACATTGAAGTCTTGTTTTGGTGCTTCAGTCTGTAGAAGCTCATCTTCAATCTGACTTCTTGAAACTTATTCTTTAGGACAGATAAAATTCTACATTTCTGTATACAAATAATGTAAACTGTTTAAAAAGTTGTTTTAGTGAAATTGTTTGTTCAAATATTTCCAGAAAGTTGTGATTAAATGAGACGTTTGTGTATTTCTAGCTGTTCTCCTCTTGTGTGCCTGCTCTGCTGCTGCTGCAGTGATGAGCCAACTCTGCACAAGCAATCAGAAGGTTCAAAAAAGCCCTCTTCTATAACAATAATAACAATTTGACATATTGTTTTTTTCTGAGACTTCTAAATGAAAAGGACATTGGCCGGCAATTGTTTTTCAGGTAGAGTGTTTTATTCCAGCTGATGATCTGAGCCCATCTGCTCCAGTCAAGATGGAAGTGTGTTCTGGGAAGAAACTCCACATTTCCCTGGAGCAACTTTCTAGCAACCCCACATGCTCCTGGATCAGAGGAGGGGAGCCCGTCCCCGCGGTGTAAGTCACTGTCTCTGTGGAACGAGCACCTCTTCGCTTTTATACGTGTGTCTTTCTCACGGACATGCTGGCTCACTTTTACCAGAAATGGGAGTCGGCTGATGGCGCTGCCGCCTCTTTCAGAGGCTGACTCAGGGGAGTACGCCCTGAGATGTGAAACCAGCAACAAGGCCTGGCGTTCAGTGTCTGTGTCGCTCAGGGTTGTGAAAAGTGAGAAACTGTGTCCGATAACCACAAACACATGAGCCTCACCAGCCCAGTGGTGATAAAAACACGTATTCTATGTGACACCCTCAGGTCGCCCCACAACACCCAGGCTGTTACTGATCAATGTAAACGATGAAGATATGTCCCCTGACTTCTTGTGCGAATCAGAAGGATGCCCTGAGCCCACACTTGAATTTACGGGGTAAGACGATAACTGCTTTTGAAATGTCTGTAAATATCTGAATAATAATAATATTGTGGTCCTTGTATCAGCGGAATTTCCCGCAGCACCATATCCAGCAGCAAGTACTATAACAGGGGAGTGATGTGCTGCTCTGCTAACGCTGTAGGACAAGAATGCACCCAGCTCTATGACTATGGTATTGAACATTTTCAGTGTTAACTTAGTATAAATTCACCATTAAAACAATAACGGATGATAATGGGACATCAACCATTAAAATTTTCTATGTGATGGATTATTCTGGTCAAATTTCTTGTTAGATCTGGAAAAGGAGCAGGAAGACGGGGTCTCTAATGTCACCATTCGCCCCGATCAGCCTTTGCTGCTCCGCTGCCGGATAACGACTTATTTTCAGCCATACCCCGAGTGGGACCATGATGGCATAAATATGACTGCTAACAAGTTATCATGCCGCTCTGATTCCCAGGAGGTATCTCTGCTAAGTACAACACACACCACAGAGTGTAGCATGAATTACTCCAACTCTAATCATGTTTTTTTCTTTTTTTTTTAACAGCTCTGCATTAAAAAAGACGACCATGGTGAAAGTAGGATGACCTACCTGTTCATTAAATCAGTGAATGTGGGCCACAACGGCACATACACCTGCAGGGATTCAAAAAACAGGACAAAGTCCATCTACATTAATGTCCAGGGTTAGTAAAATCCATTTCAGCACTATATCAGCAAGTGTTTCTTGATATTTTTTCATTTGTTCTGCATGTTTTGGGCTCCAGCCGAAGGTTTTCTTTCCGCACAGCTGCAAAAAAGCAAAATTGTCCTGGCTAAACCCTCCAGCTCCTGTCTGGAAGCCAGTGTTTCCTACCACCCCGTGCTCCAGCGCTGTTCCTGGGAAGCTCCCGATAAAAATGTGACTGAATGCATCAGGCAGACCTGGGTGACAAAACACAGGTAGATGCGCCAAACATGCAAAAGTTCTGAGTAAACCTGAATAAAGTCATGACGTTGTCTTCTCAGTACTGTCAAACTCTGTAAGCCGCTCCAAACGGGTGAGTACAAGCTGCTCTTGGAGGCGGGAGGACGCGAGGTAACACAGACCGTGTCGGTGTGCGTTGCAGGTAAGAGATGATGGTCTGGTTTTGTTTGTGGACCTTCTGTTTGAGGGTGCTCAGAGTCACGGGCTTCGTTTCAGACGCGCCAAAGCTCACATTAAGAACCGACGACCTCAATATCATGGCTGAGACGGTGAGTCTTGTGCCTGCAAACTACACATGGATGTCTTGTTCTTCAGCCAACGACAGGTAGGTAACGACAGCTTCAGACTTTTTCAGATCAGTATTGCACCAGATTTCCTTTCAAGGCCATGCCCTGTGGTTAAGCAGCTGTGAGACCAATTCCTCCTGGTCTGAGATCCCGCACGCTTCCGGGACAGACTCCGATGTCTCCTGCAAGAAGGAAGTCCAGGCCTCCCTCAACAGACGGCTGGTGAACGGACATCATTTCAGGTTTTGCCTGACAAACTCCCTGGGCTCCTGGTGTGAAACCCTGCATGTGTACCAGTCACAGCTCCCTTCTGCAGGTAGGAAGATGTACTTTGTATATGTAAGGAAAAGAAAAAAAACAGATGATGATTTTATATTGTGCTTTATAGATGCTGTAGCTTCTCCAAATGACAACTTTAATCTGCTGAAAGCCGCCATCTTGGTCCTGTTTGTGGCTCTGTTAGCAGTGACCATGATCCTCTTCTACTTTGTCAAGAAGAAGGTGATGATTACCGGTCACACTCGTGTATTTCTTCAGGCAAAGTGATGCAAAACGAGTGATTTCAGACCTTTGGGTTTTTCCACAGAAACCCAAGTATGAGCCCCAGCTTCAGATGATCCAGATGGTCGGCCCCAATGACAATGATTACATCTACATAAACTTCAAGGACTTTGAGTACGACACCAAGTGGGAGTTTCCCAGGGAAAACATAGAACTGGGTATGAATCACACCAGACAGGCGCGAAATGTACAAATACACATTATAATCAGCAGAAAGTGAAGGTGTCATTACAGCTTTACTTTGTGCTATCCAGGGAAGGAACTGGGCTCCGGGGCTTTTGGAATGGTGGTCCAGGCGACAGCTTATGGTATCAACAAGCCCGGAGTGCCGCAGCAGGTTGCTGTGAAGATGCTCAAAGGTCTGTGAATACATATTTTCTTGTGTTTTCTGAGTAGTCCAATGTGAATAGTAGCTAATATGGCATTTTAACGCTGCAGAGAAACATCAATCTGTGGAAAAGGAGGCTCTGATGTCCGAACTGAAGATGCTGACTCACATCGGCCATCATGACAACATCGTGAACCTGCTCGGAGCGTGCACCGAGTCAGGTACAACCATGACTGACTCTCTCCCTGGTGTAGCACATTACAGTGTTAAAAAAAAATATTAAAATATATTATTTTAAATGGTTTTAATGACAATTTGTTTTCACAAGCAGGACCCACATACCTGATCTTCCAGTATTGTTGTTATGGAGATCTTTTAAATTACCTGAAGAAGAACAGAGAGCTCTACCACAAATCTGTGACCGATGCTTTCAACAAGGACCGTTTCAGCAGCCTTTACCAAAATCTGGAGACAAAGCTGAGGTGAGAGAGAAGGAATAAACAATGTCGGGAGTAATTTTGCATTTATAAGTTAATTTTTTACTTTTTCAAGTTGATGGAAATGTTTGATATTTTTACAGCAAACACGTATCGCAGGACAATTATGTGACCATGTACCCATCGGCCACTAGAGGGCAGGAGAACGTCGCCCTCGTCACTCTCAGCGCTGATAACAGGGATAACTTTGAAGGTGAAAACAGTAGCATCCAAATCATCGTATCAGAGTCACGTTGGTCCAAACTAAGTTCATCTGCACATCCAGAAATCGTTGAGGAGCTTGAGGATGATCGGCCTGAGGTTCTGCAGACCCTGACCTTTGATGATCTGCTCAGCTTTGCATTCCAGGTGGCCAAGGGCATGGAGTTCCTCTCCTCAAAGAACGTAAGAGATACTCTAAACGTGATGTTTTAACTTTCAGGTATAAAAGTAAGTATCAGTTGTCATCTTAACAGTGCATCCATCGAGATCTGGCAGCTCGAAACATCTTGGTGACCAAAGGCAGGCTGGTCAAGATCGGCGACTTCGGATTGGCCAGGGACATCGAGCATGACTCCAACTATGTTGTCAGAGGAAATGTCTGTGCAAGTATTATTCATGCATTAATCATGTGCTGGAGAACATTTTGTTCATCTGTGGCCTCTCTGCCTCAGGTGCGTCTGCCCGTGAAATGGATGGCCCCGGAGAGCACGTTTCAGGGAATATACACCATGAAGAGTGACGTCTGGGCTTACGGGATTCTACTCTGGGAGATCTTCTCCCTAGGTAGCCTATGCCAGGTTAAATAAGACAAAAACAATCAGATCCAGCACAATGAATAATACTTTCTGTGTCTGTGTATAGGTGTGACTCCATACCCTGGAATAAAAGTGGATCATAACTTCTATTCCATGATTGAAGGAGGATTTAAGATGGAGTGTCCGTACTACGCCAGCAATTCAGTGTGGGTTGAAAAACTGTCCAGCGCATTATGTCATTACTTACTAAAAATAAATAGCAAGAACTTTCCAGGTTTTGCTTG
Source organism: Pao palembangensis (assembly GCA_015343265.1). Lineage (NCBI taxonomy): Eukaryota > Metazoa > Chordata > Actinopteri > Tetraodontiformes > Tetraodontidae > Pao > Pao palembangensis. The sequence continues at coordinate 15,380,810 of CM027086.1, forward strand.
TTCTCCCCCAGTCTGCACAATTTCCTGGTGCTCCCAGTCCAAAAACATGTAAATTTGTTTGTTTGATGACTCTAAATTGCCCAGTTTGTCCTGTTTGACATGGATCTGTGCAGCTGTGCTCACCTTTACCTTCTCCTGCAGGTACGGGATGATGTGTAAGTGCTGGGCCCTCGATCCAGACAGCCGGCCATCTTTTTCAGAGCTGGTGTCTTTCATGTGCAACCAGCTGACAGACAGAGAGGAGAAGGTGGGCAGCTTCCACTCATCCGGTTTGCATTATCCCTTTATCTCTTTCTGAGACCTCTCTTCCTCCTTCAGCTCTATCACAACATGCTGGAGCAGACAAACTGCGACTACGCGAACACGTCGGCCATGAAGGCCATTTCTGCACTGGAGACGCAGAACAAGAACAAAGTAGCCAACGAATACTCTCAAGCACATTCGGCTGCAGGGAGCAAAGAGCATACGCATGAGCTGGAGGCGGCTGCAGAGGAGGAGAAGCTCCTGGAGCTTTCTGATGCCCAGTGATGCAAATGCTGAAACCATATTATCTTACATTTTAACTATGAAGGTGGATGTTTTTTTTAATGATCTCGAGAGTTAACAGTCATTGTTCTATCATGACATGACGTTAGTGATATTGAATGTTCTGGTCTGAATGTAGATACTGTACAGGTTTATAATGGTGACTTTACCTTTTTCTGTAATATTTTTAATCCAAAATTCTATTTTTTTTGTCATGATGTTCTCAGGACTAACAAGCTATGGAAATCATTTTATTTCCAAATATATCAAATCATTTATAAATAATACTGTGATTACTTATTATGGCCTGTAATGTTATAACCAATTTTTTTTTACAATAAAGTGTACTTGCTTAAAAAAAAAAGGGTAACAAGAATAATTCACCCTAGACGACAGCACACTTGAATAAAAATGGTGGAAAACACACTTGAAAATTCCATGACTTTTTGACCTTTGACCCTTTTTCCCAACATCTAATGCGGTGAAAGAAAATATTGACCAGTCTTTGGACGCAGGGTACAAAAGTACATTCACCCCACCAATGCATGGTTAAGCGCAGCTAAAACTTGAAGAGAAAAATAGAAAATTGCAGCTTAAAAATGTCAAAGACCACGGTATACTTTAAATGTATTCCTCAGTTTATTCCTAATGTGACTGATATTGTTGGCTTTAAAAGGGTGAGTTTAGGAAGGGTGTTTTGAGAATATATTCTGCTGTTTTGTGTAACGTAGCGCTGCACCATCCGGAAGTAAACGTTGTGTGCGTTCGTTTTCTTTGACAGATAAGGGTTTGCGTGGTTTTTTCGCCCTTTTTCTAACTACAAACGTCGCCCTATTGCGTAATCGAGTCGGAATATGGATATCACCGCAGTGAACGACCTCTCTTATGAGGAATTTGTGAACATTTTCGGCAATGTGGTGGAAAAATGTCCCATCGTGGCCGCGGCTGTGTGGTCGGAGCGTCCTTTTCTTAGTTTTACTGCGCTGGAGGCAGCGATCAACGAATTCATCGATATTCTTCCACAATCAGGTAGAAATGAATTGACTTTTTCCATGAATGATCAGTGTGTAAGTGATGTAAAGGCAACGCATTTGATGTCCCAAAACCCGTTTATTGTTGGTGCACAGGTAAAGAGGGGATCCTCAGGTGTCACCCGGACCTGGCGGGCGGGGACCTGCAGCGCGGCACCCTGACTCGGGAGTCCCGCGCCGAGCAGGCAGCAGCCGGGCTGGACGCGCTCGGCTCCGGGGAGGTATCACGCATAGCGCGGCTCAGTGAGGAGTACAAGCAGCGTTTCGGGTTCCCATTTGTCATCTGCGTCCGGTTGCACGACAAGGAAACCATACTGCGCCAGCTGACGGAGCGCTGTCAAAATGAACCCGCACTGGAGACCGTGCGTGGTATCGAAGAAGTGAAGAAGATCTGCAGGCTGCGTCTCCAGATTATTATTTCTGTCACACCCACGTTATAAACTCAAACACGCCGTCATTTTGTGGTTTTTGACCAAGCAGTATTTTTTTTTTTACATAATCCAATATTTGCGAATTCATTTATTACATTTAAGTTTTGACAAAAAGCCAAAGCCTATCTGTGCAAATGTATATTGACAATAAGAGATATGTACATTCATGATTGAAACATATATGAGGACTAAATGTTGTAAACGACCGACCATTGCATGTGAAAGGTGAAAGAAAACCGTCTTTGATACATTTGTTTCGCGGTAAAAAAAAAAAAAAAAAAGTTAAATAATGAATGTTGAACTGGATGGACGTTCAGTCCGTTGAAACATAAATTGACCTACGGTGGTGGGCAGATGGAAAACTTGTCTGGTTCCTATAAATCCTCTCTGGATAGTGCTGAATAAGATGAGGTCCTTGTCAGTAAAGACCCCTCTGCGGGGGTCTAGGCGGACTCCTGAGACCTCGGGACGGAGAGGGAGTGACTGCGGAGTGGCGACACGGGGGGTGTGGCGGGTTGGGGTCCGTTTGGGGAAGTGACTCCTGCAGCCGCGTCCGCCTGGTCTCCGGAGGTGATGGAGGAGTCCTGGTCCGGCTCTGCGCCACTCACCCTCCGGCGGTCCTCCTCCTTCTTCCACTTCATGCGCCGATTCTGGAACCAGATCTTGATGTGGCGCTCGGTGAGGCTCAGGGTCAGCGCGAGCTCCACGCGGCGCGGTCTCGAGATGTAGCGGTTAAACAGGAACTCCTTCTCTAGCTCGAGCAGCTGCGCGCGCGTGTAGGCCGTCCTCGTGCGTTTGTTTTCCTCTGTTTCCGCCATCACATATGACCCTAAATAAGAAAAGATTTCATCAAAAACGTATTCAAATCATGGAATTTCATAACGATTTATTTAAGAATATCCTTAATGAAGACTCCATGGGTTAAACCATTTTAACCCCATTTAAGGACAGAAAAATTGAAATTGAAATTGTTTTTAATTGAAATCTAGAATCAACAAAGCCGGACACCACAGAGAAGTTGAAAAGAAATATGACGATTGTAATATGAAGGAAATATGAATATTCAGTTTAGTTGAGCAAACTGCTTTGCAATGATTAAAGCCTTTTGTGCAGCTTCGTGTTAATAAAATAAAAAAAACACTGTTGGCCATAAAGTACAAAAGGAATAAATAGGATAAAATTCAGCTGTGACTTCTGTGAATATAGTTCTTACTGATTAACTGAGACCAGCGGGCAAATGTTTGTTTTTGTTACTGAACAGTCTTATTTTCACACGTAACCAGAGAATTAATCTATATCGGAGCCCCTTTATTCTGAGCTATAAAGTTGGTCAGCAACACAAAACATTATATATATATATATATATATATATATATATATATATATATATATATATACACACACACACACACACACACACACAAATAGTCTCTTTCAAATGTAGGTCTATACAATTAATCAAAATAAAAGTAAAATTAAAACTGAGCTGAAGTTTTTTTTTTAATCATTTTGATAAAATGTATGTATTAGCTGGCATTTTTGCGTGTTAGCGCTTTCAATCCATGGGCCACTGAACTCCTCATCTAAAATAAAAAGCTGCTTCTTGCAATTTCGAAACTTAGCGCCACTCACACACTGTATCAAGAGTGAACCAAACTGCATTTACGTGGCTAAAGTGCACGAAGGAAAAAACAAAAACCCAAAACTGCAGTAGCTGTTTAGGAATCCACCAGTATTTAAAAGAAAAATACAGTATGTTGGATGTTTAAATCATTTCCAACATATTTATGTAGGAAATGATTATTATCTCTGTGGTTATTTATGTTTGTCACAGTAAAACAAAGTTTAAAAGTACTAATTTCTCGACTTGTTTATTGGAACACCCAGGCCTCAAAAATCTTGTAAATGATATTTAAATAGTCAAGAGCATGGTTAACTGTCAGCTCTCGTTTGAAATTAGGAGCACCAAATTATTTAGTTTATGAAGGTTACGTGGTTTAGGAATAATTACCTGTCCACTGTCCTTTCCAGGTGTGTGAGTGAGATTTGGTGGTTTTCATCCAGGGGAAAGGAAGGGGATATCTGCTCTGCTCCCCCGTGTCAGGGTAGCCTGCAGCCGGGGGGACAGGCTGCTGCAGGCCCAGAGGGTGATGAAGCTGAGGCGCGCCTTGATCCTCCCGCATGGGTAGAGAGTAAGACGGGACGATATCAGGAAGGTTGGTCTGTTCCAAAGCTCCCATGGCCGGAGATGTGTAGACCGAGTGAACCTGTCTGCTCATGTAGAGGCACGGCGGCGGACTGTGGCTGTAGTCCTCCGCCTGTGATCTCTGATAGGCGCAGGAGTCTTTAAAAACCTGAGCAGGGTAATAGTGGTCTTCCCGATTCATGTCTCCTGAGGAGCAGCACATGTACCGTTCCTGCGCCCTGCCTCTGAATGGACCTTCTGCCCTACCTGTCCCCTCCGTCAACTGCGAGGCCCTCTGCTCCGCACAGGTGTGTCACTCGGCCGCCATGTGACCGCGCAGCGTCAAAGCCATTGGTTTAACTGTTTGTTCAAAACGACCCACCTATGGCTATAGTTTCCAGGATATTCTGCAGCTTTCAGTAAATCAATGCCAATCTGTAAATACCACGACGTTTACCTGGCACCCACCTATGTTTGCCGCCCGAGTGGAAACTGACAGGTGAGTCCTGAAAACCCTGTCCACGCGCGCGCACAGAATGTTTCAATCTGTTAAAAGATATATGTGCAATTGTTCTTACAATTTATATGGATATAAATCCACACACCTGCTAATTCGACAGGTATGGGTGCAAACATTGCTTGGCCTGCTATAAGACCTGCACGAAGTGGCAGATGTCATGGGAACAAACATGGCATCTGCTAAAGATTTTTTACATGTATCTTTACTTTTTTTTTTTTTTTTTTTTTTTTTTTTAAATGTACCCATTACGCGTTTCCAAATGCATCATTTAACACAATTTTTAAAACCCGCGCGGGGGTCCCCGAACGAAGGCCCCTCAATGTCGGCAAACAGAGCCGCGGCGCTCGCTGCACTCTCGGTGTGTTTGCAGGCCATTAGGAGGTGCATGTCCGCTCCATTAAACAGCTCTCGCGGTAAACCAATTAAGGCTGGAGTGCGGTAAGAGAACCCAATTAAACGGCGCGCCTATTCCCCAAAACCCGAACGCTCTCCTCCAGGATTCATCCAACAGTCTGAGCGCCATAGGGGCGGTTTACAGGCCTTCTATATAAATTGTATCACAGACTTTTACTTTCACGATGTGTACCAACACAAGCACTATTTGCGCTGAATTCTTCAAAGGCAATTAAAGCACTTCCCACAATATCTTAATGGGGCACTCAGCGTCGCAATAAAGTTCGAGTAAACCAATCCCGTCGCCATCATCAGCCGCACTATGGCTTTAATGGTGTTTATATTTGATGATTCTTTCAAAAAGGAAGGAAACGGTTAACCTGAGCTTGCGCTCCGCTGGGGTGGGCCCTGCGCAATGTGATTTATGAGGCATGAAGAGCGTTAAACGTATTTTAATCGTCATAGTAGGCACGGATTTCTTTTGTAATGGAGCGAGGGGGAAGTAAGACATTTTCAAGTTTGCGCATAAACCCACAGCCTTTTTAGAAGGTGCAGAATAATAAAACCGCAAGCTTTAAGAGGTGGCAAATGGCTGGGAAAGACATAAACACCAGTACATTTTCAACGCCTGAGCAAATATCCATCTGCTGTCCTGGAACCTTTCTGACTCACAAGAAACAAAGAAATATTCAGTTAAAGGTTGAATGACTGTGTCATACTGTTAGAGTAGATTAAGTCATCATTTTGACACTTTTACATTTGACACAGAAAATGATTTCTGATAACAGTACAGACATGTCAAAAAAGTTAAGACAGGCGATAAACTGTGCTTACCCACTGGCGACAGCAGTGCGTCTTATGTCAACACTATGACCTGCTGCACAGACAGAGAAACGGTAATGGCACTGTAATTGGTATCCAACCTTGCCCGCTGCAACTTTAATATATTTACATCAATTCCGATCTCAAATTATAACAGAAGATAACATGTTTCCTAATCATTCTTTTCTTTATTTTTCAGCTGCAGACATTATTATTATTATAGGAACCAACTGAAGTGAACAAATCTGAAAAATACCAAACCCTCATATCAACAATAATAAAAAAATGAATAAATGTTATTTCCACTGATGCAGTCTTTAAACCAGTCACATAAATCATGCCTCTCATCATGTTAGCTGCCCAGGTCGCAGTTTGCGTACTGTCCTACTCGGTCTCCCTGTGGAAGGAGTGGTCCTTGTAAAAGAAGCAGTGTTCCACCTCTGGACATTCTTTACTCAGTCTTTGGCTCTACTGCATGTGTCACTCCCATGTCTCCACTCTCTGTTGTCTTTGTGCCTGTAACGCCTTTCTCTGTCTCCATCCCGCCTCTTATCTCTGCTATTACAGCTGTCCCTCTGATGATGTTTATGATCAGTGTGCCCCCCTTTGCTTGTGTGATCTCTAAAAGGTGACCTGCTGCTGTCGCGTTTTCTGTCCACTGAATTGCTTCTCGGGTGCCGCCCAGTGGCAGCTGATCCGTCCTGGGTCTCAGGGGTGTGTTTCTGCGGGCCTGTAGAGCGAAGAGTGTTGAGGAGAAAGCGCTTGTTGGTGCTCTGGAGTGGACATTTCAACCTGCCAGAGGAGCAACCACAGTATTTCAACAAAACAGAACCTGTATTTAGACATTACATATACTAATAGTCTTGCCCTAGAGATCATATTTCCTCGGTCAAGTGCCGCTACTGTAATAGCTTCTAAAACAAAAGAAGCTATTGTGGGTCAAAATATTCTCTCTATTTCTTAGCATTGAATAAATATTACCACTTAAACTGTCATTACATTTCACCAATGTTGCTATAAATAAACTCTGTAACTTAAAACATATCATTTTGTATCTTGATTCAATAGCATGCCATGAATATAAGTAAAACGTAAATTCAGCTATATGAAATTGTTATTCAGCTGCAAACAATATTACACAAATTCTGATGAAATTTAAGCCATAAGTTTTCTTTACGTAAAAAGTGAAGAGTTATATATGTTGGACAATAAGTTAAAGATCACAAATCAAGTGTTGTAGATCAAAGCTGATTCTTAAAATATAAATCAGATATCCATGACAACCACATATGTGCCCGTACTGATAGCAGACAGTGCTCACCATCCTGTAGGGCCCATGGTCTCAGCTCTCACCCGAGCTCTGTCAGTCTCCCTCAGGAGCTCCTCTATTGCGCGCCTAGATGGATAAATAAACATTAATCATATGTCTGGGGGTTAAACAGGGCAGGAGTTGGGGACAGAAAACGCTCAAAGTGAAGCCGGGAGGAGAATCACTTAATTAAGGGAAAGCAAACACAATGATGCAGAGTGAAGGAGCAAGTGACTCATTACAAGTGAGAGACAGCGAGTGTCCTCGTTTGACCCGAGCTGCTGAATCAGTGATCTCAGTGAAAAGAAATTTTAATTTAGCCGAACTGTAACCGCACACGCTACTGACAGTGCTTCATAACAGACACAACATACTTACAGTCTCAAATGCGTTGTACAATAATATGAAAACAGCAGCTGTCTGCCTAAAATAACTCTCACGCTGAAGGGCAAGCGTGAGTGAAATCACACCGGGGGCACTCAGACATTACTTAGGCACGTTTTTGACCTGAAACAAGGTAAGGTTGCCACATACTTCTCCAGTTCATTATCCTCTGCCATCGCCTAGCGGTCAGTTTTCTTCAGGAAACGCAATTATTTAGGCTCAAATCGAATGTAGCAAGATTAACATCACATCTTTGTTTACTGAAATGCAAGGCCCTTATACGAAGGACCCTGTTGATATTGTCGTCCATTGCAATGCCTGATCTCCACGGTTACATTCGGACCATAAAGCAAATACTTAAGTTACTTTTAAAATCATATATAACTTTTTCTAGATAATTGTTGGACAATAAAAAGAGACAAGTAACTTTGAATTTTAGTATTAATCTGCAACAGATCTGCTCACTACACCAAATAAAAGCAAAAAAAAAAAAAAAAGTAAAGGGAAAGCAATTAATGTAATTCAGAAAAGTCTGAAAAAATGTTTTAAAAATATTGCCTCTGAAGTTGTGGGGGTTTTGTTGTTTATTTATTTAACTACTTCATGTAGGTCACACCAAGTAGGCAGGTGAATTTGATTTTATTTACAGTTTTGTAAGGAAATAATATGAAAGAATGGTTTTAAATAAATCTATTATACCGAGGCATTCGTATCAAATTATTAATATTTAACCATTACCATTTCAGATGTTAAAAAAAAAAGAAAACGAGAGGCTGGGGAAAAACTTCTTTAAAGACAGGCGATTTAGTAGCCTCTGATTCTGCCACGGATTGACAGCCATAGGATCCGCCCCGCCGCGTTGACGGACATCAGTGGGCGTGGCCCCGATCGCCAAAGGCACGGGGGCGTTTTCGTGCGGGTTTGCGGAACGGTCGGTTGCGGTGAATGCGTGATTGAGGTCCCGCAGCTAATAACCATCCCCCTTTTAGGGGCCGGAGTGTACGGCGCAGAGGAGCATCCGGAATAGGTAATGTTAGCGTACATCGGTATGATCCAGTGCTTGCATGAAGGGTGGCAGTGTGTGGATAGATGGCTTATCACTGATATTGCCATTGTCGCTTCATCTATGCCAGCATGGAGGGAGGGCTGAAGTCAGACAGATGGGTGCAATGATATTGTGTTATTATTATCATTTTATTGAACCTATGGATAATGGCATTTCAGTAGATGTGTTGCCAAGGTAAATTAAGGCAGGGAAATAATGGGAATCATGAGCATCAATGCCAGATTTTGTTATTATAATTGCATGACTGACTGTTGTTGGAATAAAAGCTGCTGCAATTGACCCAGCAGAACAGCAGCTGGCCTGTTGTTGCAAGTGGAAATCAACAACTATGCATGTTTTTAAAGATAAAATATGAGTAGATGGGGTTTATGGATATGTAGGCTAAGCCGACAGGACCTGAGATTTTAAATCTGTGGCCTAAAACATCTCATCTTATTTGGAAATGTCAAGCAGTCATGCAATATTGTTTATGGATTGTCCATAGACAGTAGATTGCCATCTCTAAACAAAATATTGAAATATGAACAGAGACAGTTGCAGGCTCAATACATATCTATTAATATAAAAAGCAACATGATGACAATGCCTTGGACTCTCTCTCTCTCTCCCGTTCACTCTCTCTTACACACAATCTCTCTATGGCACATGCACAGGAATGTGTTGGGCCCCCCACACTGCTGAACATTTTTCTTATTGATATGCAATAATCACAGAATCTCTTACCTTCAAATCTGTGTGCACTATTTTAAAGCTTGTATGTGTGTGGAAGAGAATGGGTGTGTGATATGGTGATGTCACAGCTTTGTTATAAGAACAGAGAAGCCTTGTGTCCTTATGATTAATTCATGTCCAGCTGCGGGATAGAGACAGAGGCATCCAGTCACACACAAACAGGAGCATGTACTTAAAAGAAGGCTCCAAGAAGTAACTACCAGTCACAGGAGAGTCAGGCTGTCACAGAGAGGGTAGCTGCAGAGACAGGATGCAAAAGCAGGGCAACCAAAAAAGATCCGGGGGGACTCTTATCATCAGCCATGCTGGCTGGCAAGCTTGCAGGCTGTACCGCAGAGAATAAGCGTATCCTACTGAGGGACGTGCATCTGCTGTGTGGCTCCCGTGCATCCTTTTGCAGCTCCACTCTGAATGTCAAGCCCCACTAAACAGAGCTGCCTCCCGGTCGTCATGGAGACAGGAGCCAACCCCCGCTGGAACAGAGGCAGGTAGTCACTGTGGCTTGGCTGGCCTGCTGTGTGCTCAGGCATGCCCCCTACTGTCCGCTGAGCAGCATCAATACCACAGAATGCTGGCGGAGCACAGCAGCTGAAGCTCTTGAAGCGAAATGCCTTATCAATGATCGGTGTGCACCGACTCTGGGGACTCGCTCTCCTTGACCGAGTGCTACATTTCAAGACTTTGCTCTAGGCATGTTCTCATTCTGGTGTGGAAGAAAGCAAAGGCATCTACTGTACATGGCCTGAGCCAGAAATATCAAGTTCGCTGTGGGGAATGATAGGAATTTCCACTTCTTGCGTCTCTTTATTTGCCTCTCAGAACCCATTCTCTCCTGTACTTTTTGTCTAGTCAAAGTCTTTATTTGCAGTCTATTTAGGATTAAACCATCCTTTTCATCAAGATTGAAATAAAAACTTATTTCTTTATCCTCTCTTTGCTTCTGTTCTCCCTCTCGCCTTCTTTACTCTCCCTCTCTGCTGCTCTCCCAATCCCACTTCCTCTGATCTGTGTCCTCTCTCTGCCTCAATCCCAGATAATTCCCTCTCTGTGGAATTGAAAGATTGCGGCAGGCGAGAGCAAAAGGAGAGATTATACTGTCAGATTAGTGGACAGGAGCAGCAGTGCATAATCTCAACACACACACACACACACACACACACACACACACACACACACACACACACACACGCACACACGGACTAGTATTCTGTACCACTCTGGAGCTGCTCTCCATCAGACACATGGTACACGTGAACAAAGCATTTGGCACATGAATAAATGCACGAGTCCATAATCAGATGCTTGTTGTTTCTCCGAAACAGCTGTTTAACCTTCTTGCTTTGCCCTCTGACCCTCAGGGTGATGTGCCATCAGCCACTGGGGGGCATCAGTCCTCTCTGTCGCTATCATCCCACTGCGGAGCTTATGGGATAGGAGCGTGTGTTCTGCTTCGCCGGAGTCGTTTGTGCCAAAGCTGAGTTGCTTTAAAGCAGAGAGATGGGCAGCCCGGGTTGCGAGGTGGGCCCGGTGGAGCCGGCGTTGGAGGCCCTGTGTCCCGAGTGTGGCCAGATCCACCGCAGCTGGGAGAACCACCTTTACAACTACCGTCTGGAGGTGGACGACGACCTGGTGTGCCACATCTGCCTGCAGCCGCTGGTGCAACCGCTGGACACGCCATGTGGACACACCTTCTGCGCCCGCTGCCTGCGAAGCTTCCTCCAGGAGAGGGACTTCTGTCCACTGGACAGGACGCGGCTGCAGCTGCAGGCGTGCCGCAGATCCAGCATACTGGTGAACAAGCTGCTGGACAAGCTGTCTGTCTCCTGCCCCTTGACTCCCGTCTGCAACCTCAGCATGCCTCGGTGTGACCTGGAGGCACACCTCAAGCACAGGTAATAAAGCTCTGAAGCAGATGTTGTAAATTCCTCCCTGGCTGCAAACTCACGTGCTCACAGATCAAGTTCAGTGCATGAGAACCGGCGGTTCATGCAGCTGTACTCAGCTGATAGCGGGCAGTTAATTAGTTGCTACTGCGCTAAAATGATTAGTCAATTAAATGATAAGCCGATCAGCAGAAAAGGCAGAAAAGGGATACCAGGATCTTAAAAAGTTGGGATTTCAGTGATACATTTGGAGGGTAAAATCTGGACAATGAAGTTTCTTATTTAACTTGTACTGAATGTTGACTTTGCATTGCTGACTTGCTGGTTTACGTGATCTACAATCACAGTTTGGATGGTTGATTGGAATCAAACAGTTTGAGGAGGTTTTCCTACACTCCAAACAAATTTAATGGCCTATTATTGGTCTCAGGCCAGGCCCTTCATCCACAGCGTCTGGGTCTTCCGTCCATACGCGTTGGCTTTTGGCCCATTTGGACCAGGTGCAATGAGACCCTGAGGGGATTATTGGGCTGCAGGTCATGTGACAGGGGATTAGTGGTTCCCTACTGCAGTCATGGGTTGGCAGGCCAGGAGCTCCATGTTCTCATTCTGCAGTCATGCTGAGCAACTTCAACACCAGAGACCTTTTCAACCACTTCTTCTGCGAGACGGCCAAGGGCAACCCTGGCCTGTGGTGAGTCGACCGCGCCGGGAGGCGAAGTCAGCGTGTCTTGGCTGGGCAGTGCAGCGTCTTCTTCTCTCCGTCTCCTTCTATCAACTATCTGTCTGCCTCTCATTTTTAACTTCTGACTTGGCGGGCCGTCTTTTGCTGCTGCCACGCCTTGCCTTGAAATGTTATAGTATTTTTTTTCCCAGTGCACCAGAGCTGCCATAGGGAAACCAGGCTGTAGCTGCATAGATGAAGGCGGCATAAATGTTGCGTGTGAGGGAACGTGAACCTCGGTGTAGGCGTGCAGGAAGAATCTGTATGGCCTTGCGCTTACCTGTTAAAAATATTTGCTGAGAAGATGCTGTAAAATGTAATAAATGTAGCCAAGAACTGAGCTGACACATTATAAGAAGCGATACTAATTCAAACATCTTTATCGTCATGTTATTTATAATTTGCAGGATTTTTTTTAATATATTTGTTTTTCAGATGCATTTTCACTGGGATATCCCACAACCTCTAACACGTCCACTAAGTCCTTAACAAGCTCATGCTATCAGGCTAATGCTAACATGCTGTTTAAAGCCTTTCTGATTTAGCTGCTTTTGTAGGAGCCCCTTTAAAGCAATCCTAATACAGGACAAAAATTTCTAGAAGCGATAATCACAGGAGAACAGATGAGAGGATGTAGTGTAACAATGGCTTCAAAAGAATGGAATTGGATATAAATGGCAATAATATTTAAGGTAGAGCGCAATTACGGATTACACAACACAACATTTTGTCACATTAAAATAAAAAAGGGCAGGTAATAGTCCTGATAAAGACTTACGAATGTAACATTTTTAATATGTGAGGGAAAATGCTTCAAATTTTTATCACTTGGGTGCTAGGTAGTCCTATTTTATGTCCACCAAAGCCTTAAAGAGACACATTTAAAAAAAAATGAGAGAAAGGTCCTGACTCTGCTGCTACAGTTTCTCTCCAGACTCAGGATTTTGCTGCCACTGCAGCTACATCATGTCAAAACCGGTAAAGCCGTCACATCAGCAGTAGGACGCGTCTCTGACAAGAATTTCAGGTCGTGTAGGGGACACTCAGAAAGGTGGCTATAAAGTTCAAACTGGGCCACTCTCGCTTCGAGCGTGAGTCTTGAATGCAGATTACACCTCTGGTCTGTGGGTTTTACCAGTCCACTAACATCCAGACCAGTACATTCACGGGACGAGAGCATGCCTGACACGGTCAGCGCCTGCGATGTGTGGCAGGTCCGCGTGTGATATCATTATAATCCAATGCCAATCTCTATTTTGCAACACCAGTGCTGTCTGTCACCCACGGTTTTTACCCCCTTCACAAGCATTTAAATAATTCAACCTGCTCTTACTGCCACTGCCACTTCCAGTAAATACTTCAGAGTGAATTAGGGCTGAGAACACATTGATCCTTAGTGTCTCTGTCTTTAGAGTCTCTGTGTGTATTTTTAATTCTTTTCCACTGAGGAGTTTCTATTTATGGGCCAGACTTGATATAATTGTCTCCATCAGATTCACTGAACCGTTTTGGGACTGGCCTAAATAAAACAGCGTTATCCAGTCAGTGACATCATTTGTTATTTTAATTAAAGCCATTTTAATTATAGATATTGAGGCTTTGTGGTTTTGACTGGTCACAGCCTATTCTTGTTGCTCTACACCAAACAAATGAATTGCACTTAAGGCTTCGTGATTGCGGTAGCGATGCTAACAAACCCACGCCTGTTTCACGACGGAAAGGTGTCCTGGGATGCGGTGCCAGCAGGCAAGCATGGATGGTTCACGGTGTGAGAGCGGAGATGAGCGAGCGATGGTGACCAGCCCCTCCAGGTCACCCGGTTCCCCGCAGACGGTCCTGAGAGAGAACACGCCATCGCCGCCCTCCAGGCTTAGCAACAGCAATGGGCCCGTGTGGACGCAGGATGCCGGCCTGGACAACCCGGCCTTTGAGGAGAGCACGGAGGAAGACAGTGGGTGGAGCTAAGGATTGTTAAGAAAAGTCACGGCGGGTCTGTCCGAGAGTCAATCTCTGTCTCCTCCCGTCTTTAGGTGTGGTCGGCCTGGAATGCGTGGTCCCCAGGGTGAAGCGGCCCCTCAGTAATCCCTGCATCCACCTCCTCCGCTCTGTCAGCTCCACCTCCTCAGGGTGGGACTGCCCGGAGTCTCCTCCTCTCTCCGCCGAAGAAGGCAGGACTCCATCATTTATCGGAATAATAATTAGTCTAAATGTAGTCTAAATGGATGTGTGTGCTCGTTAAGGCTGTGTCAAGCTGCCCTCGCTCCCTGAGGGGGAGATCACTGCCATCGAGGTGCACCGAGCCAACCCCTACATCGAACTGGGCATTAGCATTGTTGGCGGGAACGAGACGCCGCTCATCAACATTGTGATCCAGGAAGTGTACAGAGACGGGGTCATTGCACGAGATGGGAGGCTTCTAGCTGGGGATCAAATATTACAGGTGAGCTTTGATCTGTCCCAGTTTTCCCAAATGTTCCCCTGATACCGCAGATTTGAAGATCCGCTTCCAGAACTAATGTGTTTCTCGCTGCAGGTCAACAATGTGGACATCAGTAACGTCCCCCACAGTTTCGCTCGCTCCACGCTCTCCCGACCCTGCACCACCCTGCAACTGACGGTGCTCAGAGAGCGCCGCTGCGCCTCCCGGGCGCCCCCCTCCTCGTCCTCCTCTTCCTCCACCCCGGCTGCGCCCCACGCCCCCTGCTCCACCCCCGAGAGCTCCCCATCTAGCCCCAATACGCTGAGAATCACTTTGCACAAGCGGGACTCGGCGGAGCAGCTGGGCATCAAGCTGGTGCGGCGGACGGACGAGTCGGGGGTCTTCGTGTTGGACCTGCTGGACGGAGGACTGGCAGCGAAGGACGGCAGGCTGAGGAGCAATGACCGTGTTTTAGCCGTCAACGAGCAGGACCTACGCCACGGGACCCCAGAGCAGGCCGCACAGATCATACAGGTGAGGAGTTAAATCTAGAACTCCACCTTTACGCTCGCGTGAGTCGTGAAATCAAGAAGACAGAACACGTCCCTTGTCCTCCCAGGCCAGCGGAGAGAGAGTCCATCTGCTGATCAGTCGACCCAGCAAGCCGACTCCCCCAGCACCGCCAAAATCAAGCTCCACCAGAGACCTCTACTGCCTTGATCACTTCCTGCCTAACCACAGCTCCACGCCGAGTCCCGTCCCAGCACATCTCTCCCGCACCAGCTCTCACAGAGTGAGCACACGGGTTATATTCTGTTATCTTTGTTAGATTTGGAATCTTATTCATATTTTTTAGAATATTAGACAGTTTTAGTCAGGTCACATGTGCTGTAATGATCATTTTCCAAATGTTCTATATTAACTTCTATTATCTATTGATGGTGTGTGTGGATCTACTGTACTTTTCCCAGGACTTTTCCCAGTGTGTGACCTGCAAGGAGAAACACATCACCGTTAAGAAGGAACCCCACGAGTCTCTGGGCATGACTGTTGCAGGAGGGCGGGGCAGCAAGAGCGGGGAGCTGCCCATCTTTGTGACCAGCGTCCAGCCTCACGGCTGCCTGTCCAGGGACGGGAGAATCAAACGAGGTAAACGCCCCCTCATGCCTTCCAGCGCCGGGACCGAATTCTCCCCGATGTCGACATATCAGGAGCCGCTCTCGCCCTCAGGTGACGTCCTGCTGAGCATCAACGGGCAGGACCTGACGTACCTGAGCCACAGCGAGGCTGTGGGCACGCTGAAAGCCAGCGCCGCCTCGCCCTCAGTCCAGCTGCGGGTACTGGAGGTCAGCATGGTGGAGGAAGACGACCACGACGAGCTGCTGGCCCACACGCACGACAGCGACTTTGACGCCAACTGGTCCCCGTCGTGGGTCATGTGGCTGGGCTTACCCAGGTGAGGACCAGACATTTATAGATAGATAGATAGATAGATAGATGCTTTATTAATCCCCAAGAGAAATTCACATTTCCAGCAGCTCGAAAGTGGAAACACACAAGGACATGGAAGTCTTAGTAAGATAAGAAATACTAAAGCTAAAATACGAAAACTACAATGTGCTAAGACTGTAACTATAATGTGCAGAAACTCTAATGAGGTAGGATTTAAAAAAAATACAGTCCCGTAGATAAAAAGTACAGTCACAGTGCAGTGTAACAGTGTGTAGCAGACAGTGGTGCCACAGGCGTTTTGTTCACACTAGAGTCCACCTGTTGGAGTCTAGTGTGAACAAAACGCCTGTGGCACCACTGTCTGCTTATGCCGTGTGCACGTTTGATGAGCGCTTCTTTCAGCTACCTGCACAGCAGCCACGAGATCGTGCTGCGGAGGAGCCACCCGGGCAGCTGGGGCTTCAGCATCGTCGGGGGCTACGAGGAAAGCCACAGCAACCAGGCCTTCTTCATCAAGACCATCGTTCTCGGCACACCCGCCTACTACGACGGCCGGCTCAAGTGAGTGAAGACGATCCATTTGTTTGACGCTTCACTTTAAGCTGGCGGGTTCTGTTTAACACCCACTCTGATGTGTGCGCTACCGTCTCCGCAGGTGCGGCGACATGATCGTCGCAGTCAATGGCCTGTCCACAGCGGGCATGAGCCACTCGGCTCTGGTGCCCATGCTGAAGGAGCAGCGCAGCCGCGTGGCGCTGACTGTGGTCTCCTGGCCCGGCAGCCTGGTGTAACCGGGTCACGCCACCACACCGAGTCAGCGACGAATGTTCCACGTGGGGAACGACCTCAGCCAAAGTGAACTGGTACTCGCTGCCGTGCATCACTCCACACCAGGCTTAATCCAGGACCAAAAGCATTCGGAACCATAGTGAACCCAGCAGGACCAAACCTGCCGCGACCCAGGTGGGAACTGAACCAGATTGTGCCACGTCATTTGACAGACTGCGCTCACCGCCGCCCCGCTGAGATCATATGGCTGCGTTTGCCCTCGCAGGTAGAACCCCAACTGTTACCAGGTGACCAATGCCCTGTCCGTTTCAGGCGGAGCAGCCGCGGTTGTGTTCAGGCGGATGCGTTGTTGCTAGTAGTGTTAGAAAATTAGCCTGTGAGACTCATCTAGGACAACGACCTATAATCGATTTCTGTGCGTCACCAGTGCTGTATCCAGCTGAAACGGCCTCGGGACTCATTGGTAACCTGCCACTCCCTGGGGGCTCAGCTGTCCTCAAGCTTCTTCACCATAACCGCTGGAATTTTATACTTGTGTGAATGTATGTTTGTTTATTAAAACATTTCCTTCAGTGGATTCAAGTCTGTAGCACATTTTTCCCCCCCCCCCCACTACTGAAACTAGATCTGATTACAATACTGTGCTTTATTAACGAGGCTTTATTACTTTTAAAGAAAAAAAAAAAAAACTGAAATTTCACCATTAATTCATTTTTACGGCACAGCCTCGGTTTTCTCATTCTAAAGTGGTGTTGCGCAGCTTCGCAGCGAGCTTGCTGGTCTCTGCTTCATTGGCAGCAGCTGCCAGTTTGCGCTGCAGAGCCAAACGCCAGGGCTGACTCCGTTTAGGACGCAGTTTCTGGAAGGAGCACATAAATAAAAAGATGGAAGCAATTTCCTCTAAATGTACCAGCCAAAACATTACCTTCACTTTCTTCTTTGCAGGGTCGTGCACCACCCCATGTCTCCACAGGCTTTCCTGATACACGAGTTTAGAAATCACAAAATCAGGCACATTTATCATCCAATTACAACTCAGATAAAACCAGCCTCTTACTGTAGTTTTGTTTTACTGAATTTGAGGTTTTAAACAGCAGGTTTACCTTCATAGCAAAGCTTTTTCCACAGCCTGCGTATGCACAGCTAAAGGGCCTCTTCCCCTCATGGTCTCCATGGACGTGACTCTCCAAGTTGAAGGGGCAAGTGAACTCTTTGTTGCAGCCCTTCTTGGGGCACAGGAGTTTCCTCTTCTCCCCAGAATGGACACGCAGCTCATGCTGGTGCAAGAACCAGGTATTATTAAACAGCTTTTTGCACTGGCCGCACGGCACCTTGGCTGTAGGGACAGATTTCTGCAGTTAAAAAGCAGGTTTAAACATTTAAATCAAACCCATCGAGTCCTTTAACTTACCTTGATGTTTTTTTCTGTGCTTCAAGTATTCTGTCCACGTCTTTGCTTCAAATGGACACGTATCCGTCTCACAGGCGTAACCTTCGGCAGAGACTGTGTTTTTAGGTTAAATCGACAACAATGAGAGAGATAAGTCCTAGTTTTGACCCGACCTGCGTGCACCCTCTCGTGATGCTTCAGTTTTCCATGAGTGGGGAATTCTCTGGTGCAGCCGTCGAGGGAACAGCTGAAAAAGATCAGCAGTACGGGGGGGGGGCACTTATTTACAATCCATCGTTTTTAAAGTACCACATGTGGCGCCACTGACTGGAAAGGCAGGATGTTCTGGTGCTCGCCCTGATGAGCTTTCATTTGGTTCCTTTTGTTGAAACTCTTCGCACATCCGCAATGATCACACTGAAACAAAGGCATCCGTGCATGTTGAGGCCTTGAAAGAGAACAAGTGAAACAGAGGGCAGCACTTCTGCACCTGGTATGGTTTCTCCTGTTTGCAGTGAATCCGAGCCATGTGGTTCTTCATGCTGGCATGTGTGATAAAGGCCTCTGGACACCCTTCAACAGGACACCTGAAGACCAGAACAGCTACAAGTTGCAAAAGAAGGTCAACACTTGGGTCACAAATTAGGTTTGGAGCAGCTCACTTGTGCGGCCTTTCCCCGCTGTGGTTGAGCTCATGTCTGGTGAGTTGGTAGTGGGTGCAGAAGCTCTTGCTGCAGCTCTCACAGGAGAAGGGTTTCTGCCGTCACAGCGAAACGTTTGACATGTGAACCCCAAAAACATTCACTGCAGAACATTCTGGCAGAAGCCCCAGCGTTTGATGGCACCTGTACTTACCAGTCCTGTGTGTTTGCAAAGATGAGCGTCTAGCTTCCACGACTTACTGAATTTAGCTTTACAGTCAAAAAAAGTACAAACAAAGTTCTTCTGACTTTGTAACCTCTCCCCCATCTTTAATAAGGTGTTAGATGTTGTGGTCACAGACAAAACTTATAATAAACATGCAGGACATTCACTGACCTACAACCAGCAGCTCACCTGGGCTTCATTTAACTAACTGGAATGTACCATTCAGAGCCAAAAAAGGGGGGAGCGGCAGTCGTGCGTGATTAAAACACCTAATTTAAATTTTAAATGCCATCAAATGATACTTTATAATTCTGAACGTCCTTTTCTCATTCTTCAGGCTTTAAAACTGTCATGCAGGCTCCTTTTAGAGAGCTGTGGGTTCTTATCAGGTCGCGTAGAGAGGCGACTGTGTGTCTCCATTACACACTCTTCTAATCTCAGCCTTATCAACACCCATTTCTTGTTTCTCACAGTTACCGTTGGTGAATATTTTAAAACCTGAAATGAAAGCAACTTCTCTCAAAGTGAAAAATGACAGTAATTCTGTGTCTGCATCACACTCGTCATGTGAAAGGAGCCAAGTCACACATGCAGGATAATTACAAAAATGATTATGAATAATTTATTCATAATTAGCCTTGAGATACTTTTACAAATCAAGATTTCAGTGATGATTATGGACAAAAAAATGGAAGTGACTAAAAAGACTTATAGAAAATTTCAAAATAATATACATCACCAAATATTTAGCTGTCTTAACCAGACTATAAAACCTTTTTTAATCAGAAATAGAAAATAAAATATTAAATTAATCAAAAGTTCAAAATCTTACATTTGTATGTTACAAAACTGATCTGTGTGTAGGTCAGAAGCCCATCACTAGGTAATAATAATAAAAGATGGTCCAAATAATGGCTAATATTTCAACTTAAAACTTTTTCAAACTCATTTTCAACTACCTGTAACTTTTCAAGTAACTGTAACTAATTTAAATTGTGAATTTCCCAGGGCTTTGAGTGTGAACTGAAATATTCCATTTGTGGGAAGATTTTTGAATTTCCAAAGTTAAATAAAAAGCTGTGGAAACGCCCTGTCAATCCAATTAAACTATCAGCTTGTCTAAACATAGCAGTTGGCCCCTGTGCCCGTGCCATGCTCTCATACGAAACCTTTGACTGACTTTTGTGAATGAGGCCTATTGAGGGCTGTTGGGCGTTAACTGGGTGCCCTCCCACGCTTCAGACAAGCACGCCTGGGTCACTTGTCAGCGTTATCAGCCTCCTCCTCTTTTTCATCCGGTCCCGCACACCCACCTCTGCTGTCAGGGTCTGGATCAATACAGCTGGCTCAATATCCACATATATGACCGGGCCCGTGATCTCTGATAACCACACACACCTATCACACACACAGATACAGCATGTGCTCGTTTGGCCTGCAGTGGGACTTCCTTGTGCCTTTGTCAAAGCTTCAGGCCCATCCTGAACACACATGCACCTAAATCACAGTCCCGTTCTGAGCGGCAGACCACTGGCAGCTGCTTACCTAAATGTGCAGAGAAATATTTATTTTTCTCTTTGAATTCTGTCTCCGGGACTGACAACACTGCCCTCCCCTCACCTTCTAGGCGCTCAGCTCCCGTAGGCCCGAGCCGTGTGCATTGATCTACCGTGTTAGTGTGTGTTAAATGTGCGGTTAATGTGTAACGTCCTGGGTCGATACGCCTGCTCCGAGTTGCAGGCTGAGCTGACAGTTTCAATCTGTGTGTGTCAAATGTGTGTGATTAAGGAGTCAATAGTGCTTTTATCCAAAAGCCTCCTCTCTCTCTGCTCTGCGTTTTCTCTCTCGCTCTCTCTCGTTCTCTCTCTCTTGCTGTTTGCTTTTAGTTCCTTCAATCAGTAACTTCCATGAGTCAGCACCTCACATGGCACACACACACAAAAGTCTCACTGCATGTGTACAAATTGATGTACAATGTTAGACAGTATGGAGTCATAAAACATGCAAAAATACTTATAAATCCAATGGAAATTGTCCTGAATTATCATTTTAAGTTGTGGACAAAAAAGCCTGACACCATCTAAGGAAAATCATGGCCTTTGCAAATCAATAGCAAAGGATTT
This sequence comes from Pao palembangensis, assembly GCA_015343265.1. Classification (NCBI taxonomy): domain Eukaryota; kingdom Metazoa; phylum Chordata; class Actinopteri; order Tetraodontiformes; family Tetraodontidae; genus Pao; species Pao palembangensis. The sequence continues at coordinate 15,401,855 of CM027086.1, forward strand.
GGCTGCAATCTTACTCATTGATTGATTGCATTAAAAAAAAAAAAAAAAACTCTTAAAGTTGTTGGATACTTATTACTCTGTGCTGATAAGGCCTGTTCCTGAATCCCCTGACCTTGGGCCTCTGAGGTTAAAGGTGAAGGAAGACAGCTTGAGAAGATTTTTCCCTCAATGTCAATATTAAACATTTGCTGATTTAGAGGATTTAGTGAGCAAAATGAGCACTGGATTCTTTTAATGTTGCCTTCCTCCAATTAATTACAGTCTCTCTTACACCCACGTGTACGTTTATATTGCTATCTCTGTGGGGTCTTGCTTTGAAATAACACTCTCTCCAGCAACTAACCCAAGCCTTAAGCATCAGAACTAAATGCCTAACCCTAATCACACACACACTATTCTCAGCTGCTCACCATATCTCTGTAAACTGCTGCTAATTCGTGTAAATATTGGGTAAAGTACCGAGGGGGGACCAGATAACCTATTTGTCACATAACCAGCCAGCCATTCAGCCTCCATTGATTAAACAGCACACACATTGAGTGGTGTATACACACACACACACACACACACACACACATACACACGTCCAAGAAGCTGAAATCTCGTCTGCACAAAAAACATCTGGGTTCTTTGTAGGGATGGAATATTTAATGCTTGGAATGGAATGTTTAATATTTGGAATATTTAATGCTTGTATATTTATTCGTTAAAGTAAATAAACTTCAGTTTCACATTGGATACTGAACTTCATATTTAGCTGTATTTAAAAAAATTCATTTAAACACTAGTCTTAATTCAAATCAACCACTTAACCTGAAAGGCATATGAAGTTTGCTAACTAAAATGTGTAATAATGCAAGGTGCCTTCCAGAATTTATTTGCTCACTTATCTTGTTTTTTCATGTCATATTACAATTTACTGTGACTCTTCACCTGGCTTACATGAATGCAATATCATGGTGATTTTTCATACCGTAGTTGCTCAAGTTTGATTCAGGTAGATCGGCTGTTACCTGATGGAGACACCCTGGTATTAAGCGCCACCTACCGTCCCATAGCAGTCTAAGCACTTCTTGGTCGAAGGCTTTAAACTTGGCTGACTATTTGCTTGGCAGCAGCCTAAAATTGAGCCAAAAACAATTTAATAGTAAATGTTGAACTTGTGCATAATGTAACAAGCTAGTAGACAAAATTCATTCACAGGTTTCAAGAATGCCATTAATTTTTTAATCTGAGAACAGATAATTGTGCTCCTCTGGAATTTATTTCATTTTGATACATCAAAGGAGAATAACTGGACCGACAGCAAATGTCATAATTTGTAGCGCCATAACTGCAACCAACTGACAATGTAAATATTTCCACAGAGGAGATGACAAGCAACATGTGTACAAATATGTTTATTTTTTTCAGCTCTTTATGCCATAAACTCATATGGGATGGGCTCCAGCAGCTGTGGCGCATTCCTCTTGGTACTGACAAAGTGAGCTTCACGAGGAGGAGCAGGCTGAAGAGACAGCAACATCAACTTTAGAACTTCAAGATGGACCGAAATGGAACAGTTTCATATCAATGTGTAATATAAATCGATCGATGAGTCATACCAAAAGCAAAGGTTCTCTGTATCCTAATTGAACATTTCATTAAAATTTCTGAATATTTTTAAAAGCTAGCTTACTTTCACAAAACATTCTTTGATTTCAAACTCCTAAAGTAAAGATTTTATACCTGACGTTTCAGTTCCACCCAGGTGCCCTTCTGCTTGGCCTCCAACTTTTTAGCCTCGTTTTCTTTGACACGCTGGAGGAAACTGTCCCTGCTCTTTGAGTGCTTCACGTGCTCAATGCGCACATTAATCCTCTTGGCCAGGATCCTACCCCTGAAACATACCATTATAAATTAATCCAACATTTCAAAAAAATGATTCAATTAATATATCCACAAGATTTTATTAAATCTTAGAAACAAAGCTGTAGTCTTTGACTCTGTAGTCAACACAATAAGTTTGACCAAATGGTGTGACTCAGGTTCTTCATAACAAAAACTGCCAAAATAAATGTAAAGTAAAAAACTTTTTTTTTTTTTAAATTTCAATGTATTTCAAAAGGCTCTGCTGTTTCCTCATAACAGGCCCAGAACAAATGAGTTTGACTGGGGTGTTCAAGGATGAAATGCTTTTCCCCACATGAATGACCACTCACGACATAAACAGCCCTGGTGGCAAAGTGAAGATGGGGTCACATTCCTCCATTTACAAGTTTAAGAGCCAGTGATGCAAAAAGATGTAGTGTTCGGTGAAAAACAGGTTATGAAAAAAAGATTAAGATTGACAGGAACTGTAAATAAAGGTTAAAGTTACAGAATCAATCCCAGAAATATATATCTGGAAATATCCCACTTACTTGACCTGCTTATTGACAATGATGCCAACAGCATGCTGGGTTATGTTGTACACACGTCCTGTTTTGCCATGATAACACTTGTGAGGCATTCCTTTCTGGACTGTACCTGTACCCTAACAAATGATATGCAATAATAACACCAGATTTCTATCACATAATCAAATTTGGAAAGTTGGATTACAAATCCCACAATACTAAATCATGCATCGTACCTTGATGTCAACGATGTCACCCTTCTTGTAGATGCGCATGTATGTTGACAGGGGGACAGGGCCTGTGAAGTAAACCCCACAATCTCTTCATCTACACATGCTACACATGGTATATGGGAAAAAAGAAAAAAAAAAAGAAAACTTGTCCTAATCAATAAATGCTGTGACATGACAGCGAGTGATTCTGCTCACCATGTTTGCGGAAAGGTCTGCTGAACATGTACCTGGTACCCCTCCTCTTGCCTTTTGTGTTCGTCATGATGCCTGTTTACTATGAAATAAATAACGAATTAATTTCAGTCAATTTTAAGCATTTGTTTCACACTAAATTAAATTACTTAATATAAGTGTATTTGCACATGCATGAACATTCTATATAAAACATTTACAATTCACAAACTGACTCAGCACATGGGGGTCAACGTAAATGTTCAATATTTCTAGGTGCACACCACACAGCACCACTATAATGAGTAGAATGCTGACGTGCCCCTTAAATCAACAATATCCGAGCTGTCAAATCCTGATTAGCAAGAGAATGCTGGGCGGTTTTAGTCATTTCGCTACATCTCGGCATGCTGCCGATTCCAGACTCCAGCAGGATTTACGTTAGCATCGGCTAACACGATATAGGCACACACTGATGATCGAAGATTGCAATTTTTATCAAACAGAATACTTCACAAATAACAACTACTAAGAGGGTCAAATCTCTACTGAAGAATACAGCAGAGTTTCTGCTTCGGGTAGACTGGAGGCCCACATGGGGAGCCACGCCACTAGCCCCATTCACGTTGAACGGAAAATTACGGCATAAAGAACCATTTTTTAAAAGATGTCAACTTTTTCACATAGGTCAAAGGATGTTTGGCGAGTATCTTACTAAAGCTTTAAACGGGAACGAGGATAAAATATAGAAAACATAATTTATTGTGGAGAAGTTCTTACCCCGGGTCTATACAAGATGGCCGGTTCAGGTGAAAGAGAGAGCCTCAGGCCCCAAAGTCCGCCTCGTGACACACAGCTAAGGTATACAGTAATAATGCCTGAAGAAAATAAATTGGCACCGAAGAAATTTTAAAATCTAAGCAAAACAACAATACGCTTACTTTATATCAGTCACTTCTTATAACTGTAGGGGGATTTTATATTCTGAAGTGTTTGCAAATTCTTCATATCTGTCACAGGATTTGCAATAATATACGACGCATGCGCAAAATTCAAGAAACGTTCTTAAATGTTTTGATAACGTACGTAGTTACTTTACTTAAATTCGTAGAAATCATCTGCATTGGTTTTTAGGAACCTGCCTTTACCAGACGGAATTAATTAATTACAAACCAAATGAAGAAAACGAAGACAGAAAGCTTTGGAACGGATCACTTTGTTTTTCTTGAGGTGCTGGACTTAGCAGAATCGCCTGTTCGTTCTCACGAGGGAAGCCAGCCCAGTCTTGTCAGCGCGCTGCTGTGAGGTGGAAGATGGCGTTAGCCGAATGGAAATCCTAATGACAGTCTCCAAATTTACCCCTTTTTGTACCATGGTGAGTTTACGGAAGATTTGTTGAGGCATTACTGTTGTAACATAGTGATAAAAAAAAAAAACCATTCGAATGCCGATGGCTGCTTTTAAACAATAGAATTGTAAATAAAAGCACCCAGTGTTGTCTAAGCTAGCCAAGCAGTTTTCCGGATCAAAGCAAGAAACCACCCACTACCTGTTATTATGATCTGCTTTTGCTATTGGGGTTAGGTTCATACTCTCTAATGAGGGATTTATTTTAAATCACAGTTGACAGCTGATTTGGCCGAGGTTCGCCCTAGTGTTGTTGAGAACTGTGACAGCACTCACCTGCTGCAGCAGCGATTCTCGGCTAAGTGGCTAACGCAATAGTTACTGAAGCTAAAACACTAGTAAAGCTTGTTAGCAAGAACACAGCTTTATAGTTGAGGCCTTTGGACGGAGACGCCGTCAGTCCCCATTGCGTGGGATAAGGGCAACCACATCCGAGATCTTATTAATGCAGACAATGACGACATGGTTAAGATTAGCTGCGCAGTTGCTGATCCGCTCCAGCTGCATGTCCACTGTGCTACGCATACAATGCATCTGACCACTTCATCATACTATGCTTGGTTGAAATGTTTGTGAAGATGACAGAAAAAAAACCCCAATTGATAGTTTTATTTATAAATTTATCTGATTCATCCGTGCAACAAGTCACTTAAAACGTGCGATGACTCTTAATTTAAATATTTTCTGGCATACGTTCAATATTTGCGACTATATATCCATTTACAGGGCGCCAATGCCTCTGCACTGGAGAAAGAGATTGGATCAGAGCAGTTTCCAGTCAATGAGCACTACTTCGGCCTGGTCAATGTAAGCATTTACATACTTTTCAGAGTTTTTTTTATATTTATTTTCACCTCCCCCACACTCAGATTAATTGTACTTGTTGTACTTGTCAAATGTGATTTTCAAGTTTGGGAACACCTGTTACTGCAACTCGGTGCTGCAGGCTCTGTATTTCTGCCGACCATTCCGAGAGAAAATCTTGGCATACCGAAGTCAGCCTCGGCGGAAGGAGAACCTGCTTACCTGCCTTGCAGACCTCTTCCATAGTATTGCCAATCAGAAGAGAAAAGTGGGCGTCATTCCACCCAAAAAGTTCATCACAAGGCTACGCAAGGAGAATGGTGAGATGGCAGAGAGAAAAGACACTGGTGGAATGTTTTTTCAATGCTTTGATAAACAGTGGATAAAGATAGTGGATTGCTTCTCTTTTTCCTCAGAGCTGTTTGACAACTACATGCAGCAGGATGCCCATGAGTTCTTGAACTACCTGCTAAACACCATTGCAGATCTGCTCCAAGAGGAGAGGAAGCAGGAGAAGACCAACGGCCGCCTTGCAAACGGCACATTGGACAGCCAGAACAACAATAGCAATTCCACGCCTGCTCCTACTTGGGTCCACGAGATCTTCCAAGGCACTCTGACTAATGAGACGCGCTGCCTTACATGTGAAACGGTAAGATACTTCCTGTTGGTTTTGAAAGAAGCTCATTTTACCACGTGAATAGAGATTTGATTGTTTTAACCCTGTTACACCAAACGCATACAAATTTGTTTTCCTCAGATAAGCAGCAAAGATGAGGACTTTCTGGACCTTTCTGTTGACGTAGAACAGAATACCTCCATCACACATTGTCTCAGGTAAACCACATGCCAGGCAAAACCATGAATGCTGTCAAGATGCACAATTAGTAGTTCAGTGAGAGGAAAGGCATCAGAACCCAAACAGTCTGACAAAAATACTAATATAGTCCAAATGTGTTTTCTGTGTTTGACTGTCTGGTTTGTGGGTAAATAACGTTTGAGGCTTTTAAAAGAGGTCAGGGAGAAAAGCCAGTACAGTGCTGTGTCTTTTACCAAGCTGCAGGAAACGAGTGCATTGTTTTGCTAATGAATGGATTTTCTAATGATGTGCATTTGGGTTTGTGGAGTAATTCATTGTTTATGCATCCTCAGAGGGTTCAGCAACACAGAAACACTGTGCAGTGAATACAAATACTACTGTGAAGAATGTAGAAGCAAGCAGGAGGCACACAAGAGGTAACAATGCATGTTTATTTTTGGTGAACCTTTGTGGCGCGCAGACACTGTCTGATTTTATGGTTCGTGTTGCAGGATGCGTGTAAAGAAATTGCCAATGATCTTGGCTTTGCACCTGAAGCGCTTTAAATACATGGAGCAACTGCAGCGCTACACAAAGCTGTCCTATCGCGTCGTCTTCCCCCTGGAGCTCCGCCTCTTCAACACCTCTGGGGACGCCACCAATCCTGAGAGGCTCTATGACCTAGTCGCTGTAGTGGTGCATTGTGGCAGGTATGTACTGGCAGACACTTGTATTACTGTCTCCACAGCAACCAAAAGCCAGTAAAGAGTGAAATAAAGCTACATTAAAATAAAGTCTGTCTCTTTTTGTCACTGCTGGATTTGACCTGGTAGGACTCAAATATGTAAATATTAACATGGTTACACGTCAAGGCCAGCTCATGAATGTTTTTATTCTTCATTTCAGCGGTCCAAACAGGGGACACTACATTGCCATTGTGAAAAGTCACGATTTCTGGTTGCTGTTTGACGACGACATTGTGGAGGTGAGTGAGTTTGTGTGAGTCTTATTCTCATTTGAGCTTACTTTTTTTTTTTTTTTTTTTTTAAACATTCCGTGTGGTCTCTCTTGCAGAAAATCGATGCGCAGGCCATAGAAGAATTCTATGGTCTTACATCTGAAATCTCCAAGAACTCTGAGTCGGGCTACATCCTCTTTTACCAGTCCAGAGACTAGATGTAGGGTTTGTTTTTTTTAATCACAAAACTAAGAAATGTTCACTTCCCTCAATATGGGGAGCAGCGGACCATAAACACACCACAGCGGTGCACACAGGCGATCCCCTGCTGGAACAGCTGTAATTCATACTTGTGCTTTTTATGCACGTAGTGCGGCGTCCCCTCCTGCCTCCTCCTCCTCCTCCTCTGGTTGTATGCTGCTGCTGCTGCTGCTGCTGCTGCTGCTGCTGTTGGGACGAGACAACGCTGAATAAAAACTGTCAAGATTCTTTTTCAAAGCAGCGAACGAGGGATGTACAGATGCCGGTTGGTCACATGACTTGCATAATTTTTTTTTTGCCATGGATGTAAGGTGGAAAGGGTACTGGTATTTAAGCATTCATACAATATAACATTGGCCTGTTGTCTTAACTCACCGCAAGCTGTTGTTCTGCACTGGCATTTACCGAGAGTGGATCACGTTTGTGATCATGGGTGGGTGTGGGATGAGTGCCCCACCTGATCGGGCACCCTGGGTTGTATATTTCTACAGTGTACAGGATGGTATTTGTATAAATATAACAAGATATTATTGGAAAACATTAGACCTTGAAAAGATGTATTAACACTATGGTGCACTTTTGATACCGTTTTGTAGGTGTTGGCAAGTTTAATGTGAGGGTTTGCTTAAAAGGCCTGTTGTGAAGCGATTATTTCTGTTTTAAAGAAAAAGAAATAAAGTCGATAAGATTAAGGATGGGTGCGATGCTCTATTTTTTGAGTCCCACAGATGACTCATAGAGCTCAGGACCGCCCCTCAGCGGTGTTATTCTGTCAGCTCTGCTGTCCCAATGCAAGAGGAGCTATTTTAATCCGTTCAGGCAGGTGCCGCGTAAAAACGCAACGGTGGTCACATCACAAAGAACCGGTCTCCAGAAGTGCACCTCAGAAATAAGACATCGCCATCAGCAACACATGATTGCACCCTGGAGGCAGGTGGTGCAAGGATGTGGAGATGAGGCAGAGAAGATGGAGGACAGGAGAGTAGGAGAGAGGAGGTGTTCGCTGACACACATCAGGGATGCTGTTAATAGAACAGACAGGACCAGAATAGAAGGGCGTCGCGGGAGCTACGATTTCAAATCTGAAGGTCCAAATGAGTAGCGCAGGAGTAGCATTTTTGTAGGTTGTCCAGGTGAGGCGTTAGTAGCTTTTTCAGGTATTGAAGCAGAGAGGAAGTGGCGCAGGCGGCTGCATACATGACGCGGCGCGCACACATCTGTCTTTGTCCTTGAGACAGCGCCGGTCTGATATTTAGCCGACTTAAAACACTCTCCTGGGTCTGTTTCGCTTGGGACTCCACCTTCATTATCGACGGCCCTCCGTCCCTTTCTCCATCTGCCCCCTCCCTCTTCACCCCCCTTCCTCATCTTCCGCCGCTGCTCCGCTCGCCGCTCGGCTCGCCGCTCGGCTCGCCGCTCCTACCGCACAGCCGCAGTCCGCGGCGATCAGCGCTTCGCGACACAGCCGCTCCGCTCCGCGCTTCTACCGCTTCGGCAGACGGAACCAGCATCACACCCTCTACACCAGCCCAGGACTGCACCGCACCATCCTCATCAATAACATGGAAATACAAGACTGACGCTCTTCCATCTAGTCGCACCTCACAGACCCAAGGTAGGTTGGGTGGGAATATCGAGCATCCTTCACATGCATGGCAGATGCAGCCCTTTTTTTCTTCTTCCCTCCACTCCAGCATCCTTGTGCTGACGTGGAGCAGCTGCTGTGTTTCTCTTATGCAAGGTGCAGACAGGCGTAAAGCAGTTCCACATGACATCTATATTCCCATGGCGGATGCGGCGTCTTTCTAATAATAATAATAATAATAATAATAATAATAATAATAATAAGCGCCCGTTTCATTTATCGTTATTTTCTATAAAGAAACATGGCCTAAAATGTACCGCAAAGCCTGCTGTGACTAGACTTATTAGTAGATCTCCCTCCCGCAGGTATTAATAAGTCATTATCATCACGTGTAACACAGGCCTCGTGAATGCATATGCATATTTTCGTGCCGGCAGAGTGTTTAATTATTTACAAAGAGGAAAAGCCAGATTTAGAAATTTATTGGAGTGTCCATCATCAAGAGTTTTGTGCTGGGTAATAAATAAAACGTGTATCCTTCTAACATCCAATCCAGTGGCACGTACCGTGGTGGCGGCCTGGGGGGAATCTGCCCCAGCTATTTTTGCCATTAGTGCATGCATTTTTGATACAGCTTTTAAGGAACTATATTTGTGGTTATAGTTTTTTTTTTTTTTAAGAATATCGAATAAAGGTTTGTTTTTATCTATATTTTGGTAAGTTTTTTTGTGTTGGTATCATAAAATAAGGTGTGATTTATTAGATTCAGGATATGATAGGATACTTTTTGGCATAATTTACAATTGTTACACCTGTATATTGTTACATGCTGTGTATTTTGCAATTTTAGACGGGGGCCACAATGAGTGAAGCACCGGCTGTCACCCCCAGCTGGCTGAACACTGACTCGGCAGCGTGGGTGAGCGGCAGTGGGGGACTGGCTGACAACAGCACCGGCCTGGGGACCATCTCACCTGAGTCTCTGGCGCCCAGTCAGATGCCCCTGTTCGTCAACCCCTGGGACATCGTGTTGTGCACGTCTGGGACTCTGATCGCCTGTGAGAATGCTCTGGTGGTGCTGGTGATCTGGCAGAACCCGGCGCTCAGAGCCCCCATGTTCCTGCTAATCGGCAGTCTGGCGCTGGCTGACCTGCTGGCTGGCCTGGGCCTGGTGCTCCACTTCACCTGTGCCTATCTGCTGCGCTCCGATGCGGCACAGTTGCTGACCGTGGGCCTGGTCGTGGCCTCCTTCTCCGCCTCTGTCTTCAGCCTGCTGGCGATCACCATCGACCGCTACCTGTCGCTGTATTATGCTCTCACCTACAACTCGGAGCGGACGGCGGCCTTCACCTACACTATGCTCGTGCTGCTGTGGGGTCTCTCGCTCTGTCTGGGCCTGCTACCAGTGACAGGGGTCAACTGCTTGGCAGAGGAGGCAACATGTAGCGTGGTGCGGCCACTGACGAAAAACAACGTTGCCGTCCTGTCCGTCTCCTTCTTGCTGCTCTTCGGTCTCATGCTGCAACTCTACGTCCAGATCTGCAAGATTGTGATGCGCCATGCTCATCAGATCGCCCTTCAACATCATTTCTTGGCCGCCACACCACATTATGTCACAACACGGAAGGGTGTGTCCACGTTGGCCATCATCCTGGGCACCTTCGCCGCCTGCTGGATGCCCTTCACCGTCTACTCCCTGATCGCCGACTACACCTACCCTCCGCTCTACACTTACGCTACCCTGGTGCCTGCTACCTACAACTCTGTCATCAACCCGGTCATCTACGCCTTCAGGAACCAGGAGATCCAGAAGGCGCTATGGCTGGTGTGCTGCGGCTGCGTGCCGGCCAGCGTGGCCCATCGCGCACGGACCCCTAGCGACGTGTGACTGAGCAGGCCCACGCAGGAAGAGAGAGAAGGTCTGGTTCAGCTCTGCTCCTCACTGGATCTGTCCGGTGTAAAACAGAGCAGCGGCGGTGGAGGTCAGGGAAGGTGGCAGATGGCTGGGGCTGCACCTCCGAGTCGAGGGGCTCCCAAAGCAGGCGGATCTGTAAGTTATCCACAGCCCCCATGAACGAATGGTGTTTTTTCTCCATTGCACTTACCACTGTCTTCCCTCAAAGAGGCGGTCACTGCGCGGGCTGTATCCTGTCCCCTCCCGTTCAACCCGCGCCACGCCCTTCCTCTGTTCTGCAAAGAGAGCATCAGGCAGCCACTGCATTGCATATTTAATGGGCATACAGTTAAGGTATACTTTGGGTTGTTTTTTTTTTCTCTTTTTTTTTTTTTTACCAATAAAGCGCGATTATCGGTTTGCGCGTAAAAACGCACAGCCATTTAATGAAACCGCGCGTGTGTTTTGAGGAGGAGAGAAAGGGGCCGCGGATGAATGCTTATGCATTTCCACTAAAAGCCAGTCTGGAGCAGAATCCTGGCGCTCTGTTGCTGCACTTTGAACGTGCGTCGAAAGCTAAACAGCCGCGCCGAGCTAAAAATAGACGCCGGCGTTCTCTGATCCGCGCCCTGCGTCCTCCACAGACGCCGAGGAAGAAAGCAAGTCGTTTTTCTTTTTCTCCGCGTCGCCCTAGTCTGTGCGTGAACGCGGTTCAGTTCGGTTTGCGCGTGGGACACTATACAAAACCCTAGCAGCTCCCTCCCATTAACCCCTCCTTCTTCTTTAATAATTAATCCAGGCTCCAAACCTAATATAGCATATGTTTACCGGATATGTTTATCGGATTAGGTAACCACTTTTTTCCGCTTTCACTTTACAATTGTGACATTTCTGGAATGTAATGTCATTTTATATACAATTTATTTAGAAAAAAAAAAACACTGATGTAATCTCCAGATATAATTAAAAGATCCTCGAATTAATCCCCACAGATCTGATTCATTTGATTATATTTATTGATTATATTTAAATCACCACAAACCAGTAGATGAATGGGGTAAATTATGTGTGGAACTGAATCTGATCTATTTTTAGACTCACACAAACTGATCTGCATGCTAGTCTGAAGTGTAATCTGCATGCAACAAGCACAAATCTGCTCTATCCCTCATGTGTTGGTTGCGATAAATCAGACACGTGCTGTGTCATGGCCCCCGACATCATCATGACCTCAATATTTTTAATGTACCACAGTGGACCTCACATGTATTGCATTGTTTGCGATCCTTCGTGGTCACGAGCAGAACCTGCCCTTTTTGGAAGGTAAAAAAAAAAATGTGAAATGGCATTTTCGAGCTCTGAGGCATTCTGGCAGAAATGCTTTTAGTCGAAATGGAGCTGCTCCGAGCGCCCGCCATCCTCCAGCTCTCCGTATGAGTTTGCAAACCTCCCTGATCATGGCAGCAATAACCAGGATTTGAGTAGTTCATTTCGCAGGCACGAAGCAATACTCAGACAGCAATAACATCAACATGCACCACCACGATAACACCTTCAAATAAGTAGTAGATATCACACCAGGGTTGGACTCGAGCCGACGGTTCATTTCCCTCATTCATCAGTGTTTTTCCAGCACCACCGCGCCGTTAAATCCTGAACATTTATTTGCCTGTACCTTCTATGAGCATACAGTATAACCTGTACTCAGTGGGTGTCTGTGTGTGTGTGATCCAGGCCTTGCGTCTGTGCGTCGTTTCGTGGCCTCTGGTACGTGTGTGATTCAGCAGCTCAGCAGACCATAATGTGTCTCCTTGTGCAGGGGAGGTAAAAATGGGATGAGGGAATATGACCCGCCCCGGACCTTTAAGGACAAGGCTGCCAGTCTTCCGGTCATTTCTGAGAGAATGACCCCCGTTATTGTTTTTGCAGAGCTTTTTGGAAGACAGGACTGAGAAGGTGGAATCTCCAGCACTTCAAGCCAAAGTAAAAATGGACTCCGAGCAAACTGGTTTCTTAGTCCTGCTGTTTGTTTCTTATTCCTGTGCTACTGTTAATCTGTTTTAAATCGATCCAGTCTGGTTGAGGCAGGCGCCTGTTAAGTGACCTCACAAAGATTTTATGAGCTAACAAAAGGCCCATTCCAAAATCCAAGAGAGATGCTGCTACCTTCTCCCCCCCCCGGCAGCCAGATCTGTCGGCCTCAAAGGCTGAGGTGTTGATGAAGGAGACGGGAGAGTGTTTTTCTGAGTGCTGGGGTGTAGCCTGTGTGAACCCGTGCACAGTGTCAGACTGTATCCAGCTGCTGTTCGAAGAGCATCAGTGGGCCAGACTGGCACATCAAACCCCATCACAGCCCCCCCATTCCTTTACATTTGGATAAAAGTCTATTTTGTCATATTCATTCAAAAAGGTCTTTTTTTTCCCCCTACTTTTATTCAGCCTTGATTCATCCCGATTCTCAACTTGTATGATATATCGGCACTGTAAATGCCTTCTGAATGTAGTAATAATCACTAGTTTGATCGATATTCCCCCCAGTGTTCCTGTAAATGCAGCATGTCTAAGATGAGGGATTTTATACACACCGTGCATGGTAAAAACCACCGTGCATGGTAAAAACCAAAGCCAATCAAATTCTGGGATGTGTTGGGCTGCACCATTTTAAAGATGCATTTTTTTCTTTTTTTCTCTCACCTCATCTGTTTGTGTGAAATTTTCCTTTGCTTCGGCGTGAACCAGTGTGTGAATGCTGGTCAGAGAACGACGGAGCAACACAGATTAGAGATGTGAGGGGAGGGGGGTATACACACACACACACACACACAAACACACTAGTACACACAACTTTCTGATTGGTGAATGTTTTCTTCAGTATTGTGGAGATTTCCATCGTAGAGCAGGTGTGAACAAGGGCTTTGTATCCACGAATAGTGAGACTGTGCTGTCGGATGTAATATTTGTCTGTATACACACACCTGTCGATCTAATGAATGGGTTCTCAGTGTGACGGTACACTACCTTGCGTGTAAAGGAAAAGAAGCGGGGTGGTGGGGGGGGTGGGGAAAATGCGTAGCCTGAAACGAGCATTCCGTTCCGCAGGAGCTGGCTGTCTTCAAGATGGTTACTAATATAGAGCTAAATATCAAAACACTCAAGGGCCTGAGTGCATCTTGTGTAGATGTAGTTTTCAATGTGAAATGCACTTTATTTTTTTGGGATAAAAATGGCACAATGAAATTAAATATCTGCAAAATGAAACGTATAAATGATAATCAACATGCACTAACTTAACTAGAATATTGTCAAAAATGTGTGTGAACGTGGTTGTCTATTTTTTCAAAGTGTTGTAATTTTTATTGCTTTGGTTTGTTCGCTTAATTGAAAGAACTTGGTAATTTTGTATTAAAAAGGAAAACGTGCTGTGCATAAAACTCACGTGTTGGCTCATTTGTTTTTCCACCTCCCCTTTTCTCACTCTGCCGTTTCCCTGGCGAGCCCATCTGGGCTGTTATGTTTCCACGGAAACCAAGGACTTAAAGCCAGATATGTCTCTGCATGCACAACGACGGCAGACAAGACAAGACGCATCGATCCAGCCGTGATCCCTCATTCATCATTTTATTTCCCTTTGGGTCAAAGGTTACAGAGCTCAGACTATCATATACATACCTCCCCCCACCCCCACCCCCATCCCCGCACAGCAGTGATCGACTGCAGACACAGAATGCTCAATCAAATCTCAATAAGACTTTATTTACATCTCCCATCTCATCCCATCCAGCATTTCGGTTTCTCCCTGAAGCCATTATCGCCGTCCATTATCTTCGCTTTCAGTTATTGTCATGTTAAAAATTCACCTCGGATCTATGCCAAAGTGTTTCAGTAAAAACATTTAAAAAACAGAGGAACAGAGGTTAGCTCAAGAGGAAAGTTACTAATTGTTCTAACACTCTCAAGCTTGGACTACATACAGATAAGCACCATTACTGGGTGTCTATTGTTGTGTCTATTATTTATTACAGGGAGATAAACAACCACTGGGGTGTATTCACAATGCTTTAAAAAAGTTATTATGTTAGTGTTTCAGAAAGTGGTTCTCCAATATAATATATTTTAGTGTCTTTGCATCCTGAATACACCCCCATGTTTCCAGTTTTGAACCTTTCAGCTTCCATCAACCAACAGCGTGTGTGTGTGTGTGTGTGTGTGTGTGTAGATGTGTTGTGAGCAGCAACCCGTGGGTGTGGTACTGTGGGCATCCTTTCAGACTATGTGAGGTTGATTGTGAATTACGGCCTTTGCACACTAACATGATTTGGGGAAACCAGTGCAAACACACTTGAGGGAAAACAATGAAGATGCACCAGGGGTAATTACTGTAGACGCTGCGTGGTTATTCAGTGTCCACCAAGCTCCCTTTGGTGATTGACAGCGTTGCACCATAAAACATTTGATTTACATACCATATATAGAGTGTGCCCCATGTTGAGTGATTTAAGAACCAATGGTGAAACACAATGATGTGGCCAGTTTTCAAGTTGGTGTTGAAATGACCCTTTGCGTGTATGTTCGGTGGTTAATCGGACCAATCGTTGTCCTCCAACTCAGAGTCATCCTCAGAGTCAGAGTATTCCACAGCGATGCGTCGTGACAGGATGGTAGCTACGTCATTTCCAACTGGCTCTCGCTTAGCCTGCTGCTCTTGCTGCTCCTGCACCTTCTTCAGCTGAATGCCTGCAAGAAAATAATGAATAACATTAATAATTTAACTGTGCAACCACGAAAAGGACAGATAAGCATGCACAAATCCTTACCCATACGTATGGCAGCCAGGAGATCACTGCGAGCATCGTTGACCACCATGGGCTCAGCGGGCGTAGAGGACGACATCTTGCGTGTTGTAAGGTGGGAGGCACCGGCTGGGAGGGGAGGAGGTGGAGGGCCGGGGGGAGGCGGAGCAGCATGGGCTCCAGATAGAGTTGGCGGAGGTGGAGCATAGCCGCCGATGCCAGCCATTGGCCCCGGAGACATCGGACCTCCAGGAGGTGAGGCAAAGGCAGTTTGGGCAGATGGGATGAGTGGGGCTGGAGGTGGGGGAGGAGGGCCAGTGTTGGCATAGCCGTCCATACTGTGAGACGAGTAAATGGAAACGAATGAAGAGTTAGCAATTCTAGAATCAAAGTGCACGCTGCTTTGCTTTGTGGGCCATTTTTATGAATCACTAGTGAAAAATGAAGCCCATCAGCCACTAGGTGGCAGCATGAACACACAGTTCACCTAATGAAGGCCGAGAGCAATATTAAACAAAAAACTACTGAATGCATCATATGAAATGAGAAAAAAAGTACTTTTGGTATATAAATATAAATAAAACCATGACAAATTAAAAGAACTTATTTTGGTTTGAGATGTTATATGGTACAAATTTGAGGTAAATAAATGTCACTCTGTGGCACCGTCTTGCACGTTTACCTGTAGTCCATCGGTGGGAGGGACATAGAGCCGCCATTCAGGGCCTCAGTGGGTGGAGGTGGCAATGGGACTTGTTGGTGGTGACTACGACCCAGCGTTCCACCCTGATAGGCCATCATAGTTCTGCTTCTGCTGTCATGCTCACTTGCTCCTCGGGGGCCATGCCCTGCAGCCATTTGAGCGGCGAGGACACTGGGTGGTGGGCCAGAATAGGTGTGGGCGTGGCCCGCATGGTTCATAGAGTTAGGGTAGTGATGCTGATCAGGACCGTGACCCCTAAAAGAGACAAATTAGAAATGACTGGTGTTAGACTCAGGACATACAGTATGTTCAGCTGTTAAAGGAGAGGTGACATTACATGATGGCTTATCCATTAGGCCTCTGGATCTCCAGATATGGGGCCTAAAGTTTATAAAAAGTGAAAATGTCTGTATTCTACCTGTTTTCTGGTGACATTGAACCCTCGGAGGAAGCCCCTCTGTCTCGGTGTATAGTGTGGCGATGGTCTGGCCTTAGCTCTTTATCCAGAGCCATCATGTTCCACTCTTGCCGACGGTTCCTCGCCTTCCGGACCTTCTTAACCTCCCTCTGCAGCGTTCCGTCCACACAACGCCTCTGCTCCTGATGATTAAAGACAACCTGGTATTTAGACTAGACTGTGGTCTGGTCTTTCACTCTAGTAAGCAAAGTGGAATAAGAAACTGTCCCAAATACAAAAAAAAAAAAAAAACATGGCAGATTGTTTTGTACCTTCTGCTTCCGCTTCTCTTTCCTCTTATCCTCTGTGTCCTGCAACATCTTCTCCTTCCACAGGTCAAAGAAGTACGACGGATCTGTGTAGAACTTGAGGGCTTCTTTGTGATCATCCCTATATAAACACAATGACTATAAATCATTGTGTATAACACACATTTTATTAGGGTTGCTGAGTGTAAAAACCACGGACCTGTAAGTGGAGAGGATGTTGAGTGGTGGCGGCTTGTCGCTAACATTGTACATCTCCCGTACAGGATTGGGCACGCTGCTCTTGGACACCACCTGCTGGTCCTGAGTGGTGGAGCTCTTGAAGGCTTTCCTCATGTTGATGTCTTGTAGAGAAACTAATAAAAGGAAAAAACAAATCCGTGGCTGACTTATTAGTTTATACGAAAGAGGAGGAAAAAAGAAAACAAATCAAGATGACTGACAACCTGCTGCTCTAACATCTGACCCACCTTCTTCTACGGTGGAGTCCAGCTGGGTGACCTTCACTGCCAGCCGGTCGATACGGTCTTGGAGCGAGTTGGCGCGCAAATAGAAGGTGTTGGCCTCATTGAAGAGTTCGCCAAATATATCCTCCGCATGTTTACCTGGAATAGAATGACAGAAAAAGAGAAACGGGAAATTTTAGACAAAAAAAGGCAGCCTTGCAACCATTATCTGGAGCCAAGTCAACTCCTGCAGAGGCCTAATCAATAAACTGTAACCAGACACGATGTGGATTCTGTGCTGGAAATTGCATGCTCATGAATAAATTAAACCACGCTGACCACAGAAATCCAGCTGAATCATGCTTATATCATTCTAACTGTGCGCTTTAGTGCATGAAAAGACAGAAATGTTTCACGCTTCTCAAGTTTTACTAATGGCTTCCAGATTTACTGAGCCACAACAGCCCCCAGATGTTCACACGTTCTGAAGGGAACCCTGACAAACAAGCCTTTGCTGGACACAAAGACTTAAAGGATAAAAGCTGTTGCTCCGTGTGTGATATAAGGGAACTGGGAAATCGGTACAAGAAGTTAAACAGTGGTTTGTGAGAGTCTCAGTTCCCAGCAAGATAATTGCAAAGGCCTTGCGTTTAAAAAACCCACACTTGGATTTCTTACAATATTTTCCTCTCGGCTGCATCTAGTGAAAGCTTTAAAGTCTCTAAAGCCTCCCAGATTAATATTTCCAGAAGAGACCACAGCACATTGTAGAAATTATAGGACAGCATTGCCAAATTAAACTTTGTAACCATGAATTTTTACAGGAAAAGCTGGGATAACCCAGCACTGGGAAAGGTTTTCACTTTTAACGAGGGCCTAGGGGAAGAAGTAGCACAAATTAAAAGACGCAAGAAAGAAAGACTTTTCTGTTCAAGGTTAATGGAGCAATAAACCGGAGGTTATGTGAGCTGTGCCCCCAGCGTGTAGACCTCTAACTACATGTTTTATTATCTAGGAAATAAAAACAGATTAACAAAAGAACAGTGTGTCAATGGGTCAAAGCCTACCAGAACAGTTTCCGTGCGTAGTTTAATTATAGATTTGTGTGAAAAAGTGCTAAAGAAAACTCCTGTAAACGCTCAGGGTTATTTGCATCCCTCATGCTGACAGGATGGGCTGCAGGAAAACTATTCAGAGGAAGGAAGAATCACAGACTTGGCCTGCTGAGAAGCGGCAAATCTGACCCTTCCTGAGGAGTCTTACGCTCCACATAGACACAGACATCAGCACACAGCCATGCACACGTATGTAGTCTGTAGATCTGTCACTCCAGGCCATTGTGGCTCCCCCTCGGTCTCTCACTTTCTATATATACAGCTTCCACAGCTGCAGTGGAAAGGCCCACTCCCAAAGCCGGAACCTAGCACAATAGAGGAAACACAGGGGAGTGATGTGTGTTGAAGAGCAAAACAGGCTGTTCATATTTATACCGTCGAGGGTCAGAATCATGATTGACACGTGGTTGACGGGTTATGAAACAAGGACATGTGAATAATCACACATCAGTGGAAAACACACCAGGAAGAACACTGAAACACACTTACTAACCTTGTTAGAACAGTGCATCGATGTGCATCCACTGTGCACAGCTAACCCAGCTCAGATGTCAGAAATTATGCATTGCAGCATTAAGACTGTCAGTTCCCCACAAGAAGCGCTAGTCCTGACAAGGGTTGTACTTACAGCAGAAAAGGTCCTCAGAAGGTCAAAAACACACATCCACCCTCCCCCCCCCCCCCCCCACACACACACACACAAACAAACACACACAGAGCTGTCGAGATAAGTCCATTTTTGCAGAGCCTTCTAAAAGGATTACATTTCATCCTCCGTGTTCCAGTGTCAGGGTGCTCTAAGCCTGCTGAGGCCCCAGGGCCTCGAGTCATAACAACCCTAAGTCAATCACAGTTTCGGGATTAATGATACAATCATGTGATCTTGTCCAGCTTCAAAGGGGTCACAATCAAAACACCCAATGTCATAGAAACGCCTGAGGGGGCTGTAATTTACATCCGTTTAACGGTCACGCAGACGTTCAGCCTCCGTTTATTTCCCCACATCTGAGTCTCGTAGCAGATGTTTTCTTCTACCAAATGCTTCAGTGTGTGCGTGTGTGTGTGTGCGTGTGTGTGCTTCTCTGTGACAGTGCGGGCCTTACTCAGGCTGCTGAGCTGACGGATAATGGCAGAGAGAGTGTTGTTCATCACACACTCCAGCTCGCTGCCGATGCCCTCGGGGAGCTCCCCTCGGCAGAGGTGACGGGGATCGATGTTCCTCTTCACCAGTGGCATGGTGAGGCCTCACACCGTCACAAACTGAATCAAGAAAACAGAAAAGTACACAGTGAGCTCAACTCTGACAGGTTTTATTTGTGTAAATACTTATTATTTTACTGGGCGTAGATACAAAGAGAACACAGATGGGCCTGTGGACGGAGAACTAACAGTGATAGCCAAAAGCGTCCCAAAGCCAGAAGACTTGTGGCAACCAGCAAAGAGATTAAAGCATTAGGGAAGGAAAGATGCCAGCTAATCCCAGCCTGGTTTGTCACAGGCCCAGCTGGAATCCCAACACAAACAGCGATTCATGGATATGGGAGGAAAAATACCTAAAACGACAGAAAATAATGGGAAGCTAAAAAGACAGATGATTTACATAAATAAATATATTGCTACTGAGAAAGACGAACTCCTAAAGCTCACAAAGACAGTTTCACTACCTTCTGCTTCTTATGCATGACGAGGACAGTAATTGAGATGAAAGCCTTTGATCGCTCCAGTCTCTCTGAAGTTACTCAAACCAGGAGAAATCTAAGGGTTCATTGCAGAGAACCATCTTATCAGAGCTTCTTCCTGCTTCCTGTTTTTGTGACCTCAGCCTGCCTCCTGTTTCCTGGTCCTCCCTGTGTCACATCTCTCCTTCCTGTCCCAACACTCGGAGGGAACAATGCAGAGACGAGGAGGTAGGGAGAGAGAAAGAGAGAGATGGGCGCAGTGTTTTTAAACCACCTCAGAGTTTTTAGATGGCCTTTCCAGGTATGCTTGAGAAATAAATAAATAAATGGACTCAGAGGGAAGTGAATAGCTTGAACAAAGTGCCTAATAATAGCCTAGTGGAAAAAAAAAATCACATTTGTCACATTACTAAGTATAGGTCTCTCAAGGAATATGAAATATGAATAATTATCTCAAGAGACCAATAAGTGCGGGGTTAGATCCTCAGTGCATTAACTGATCAACAAAGCAAAATCAGTGTCTCGACAGGAAGCCACAGTAATCACAGCCGGTGTCTCTACAGCTGTCCAAAGACAGAAAAGAGACACTTGTGTTCACCGAGGCCAATTCCCACCAGCCGAGTCGTCATCTGGCACTGTTTTCTCAGCTAGCGACCCCCTGCAACACTCCGTCGCCTCGTGCCAATAAGAGTAAACAAAGGGTAAAATTACGTCATGATGTGCTGCAACAAAGGAAGCAGTCCAGGCAAAAAGGCCCCAGTCGTTGACCAGGCTACATTAGCATGTGGGAAACACTGAGCTCTGAAAGTGTAGGATAAGGAGGAGGTGGGAATTAGATTGCATTTTTCTTCTCACACGATTTTTGCAGCATGATGAGGAAAAATAATGAGGAACCCGGGGCGAGCAAGGGAGAGGGACAGGCCGTGTTTGCCTCTGTAAAAAAGAAGAACATTAGAGAGGAGAGAAACAGAAAGATACAGGAAGGGGTGTTAAGAAGTGGGCAATGCATCCCCTGTGTGTGTGTTTTTTTTTTTGAGCACGTTTACATTGAGGGTTAAAGACTGTGTGGTGGGGGATGGGTAGGAGCAGGGACCTCGGGGAAGCCACTGAAAGGTTCCCGGGACAATAGAGCTCCGTTCACACGGCAACAGAGCTAACTCTTCCATGCATCCTCCCCCTCCTCCTCTCCAACCTTCTTTAAGCCCCCTGTACTCTTGCAATAAAACGCAGTGAGAGCACCCCCTCCTACTTACCCTCCTCCTCCACTCACTCAGGGAGGAAGACATGCAAAAACAAGGAGAGCAACATAGACCCATCATAATAACACCAGAGATGAGCACATAGCTTATCCTTCCAAACACTGATTCTCACTCTAATGTCTAGCATCACCCTCTTTTCCTTTTTTAGTATGGATGCTTAATTTATTACACCATGCCTACTCTGGCATTCAGGCACGCAAACACACCAGGTATTCTCTCAACCGTTCCGTCAGCAGTGCGTAAACAGTCCCCGCGGCTGCAAAAACTTTTATTGAACCTGAAAAGGGCAACTTTCAAGTTTCATTTAGGGTGAAACTTTACTTAACCCACAATTCCTGCAACATACCTACGTCTCTACACACTGACAGAAGAGGCTTTTACTACAGATGTGAGAACTCCATTAAGATCTGACAGGGGGGTCATTACGTTTTTATGAGCCTAGTACAGCCCCTTGTGATGCAGGCTGTTTTGCTTGCTCTGATGTTATGAAAAATGCAGTCTGGATTACGTCAGGTCACACTGCCCTAAATATGATGTTAAAAAAAAAATCCAGTGTAACAGTTTGCATGTCCAAGAACATCCCAATATTACTCAGGGGCCCCTGTCATGAAACATTAATGGTGCAATGCCTGTAAACAGGGTAAAAGTGTCTCAACAGAGTGAGCCTGGGAGCTGGATAATCACTTTTTCTTTTTACTATCAGTAAAGACATGATGGAGAATATAATAAAAACATGACTGCTGCCCAGAAATGCATGAATGGATTATATAAAGATAATGCATAAATCCTACACAAAAGTATCCACCAAATATCTCATGGATGGCATACTTAAGTTATCTCGGTGCGGCAGTTACATAAAATTGACAGTTTCTCCACAGACACGCTCCCTTTCTCTGGTCTCATCTCAATACATGAGACATGCACGCACGCACGCACGTAAACTAATGGCAGCCCCGATCAATCACTGTTCCGCACCGTCGCTTCCCGTTAGTGATGGGCTGACCCACATCTGTTCATTACGAGTTTGATCATTTCTGCCTTTTTTCATATGAAACGGAACGAACGCCTGTGCCCTCACTAATTTTATAACAAGCTACAGTGGGCAAAATATACATAATATATCTGATTTAAGCTGCCCAGGATCGAAATATATTCGATTTTTACGACAAGTTCAGCTATGGGGAGTCCGTCTATTATCCTCCATAGGGGGTTCCGCTGACCACTCGGTTAGCTAGCTCATATCCAGCACTCGACTTCTTACTTTTGACAAACGAGGCTACAGTCAAAACACTGACCAATATATTTTCTATCATTTAAAATCAGCAATGATACCAGTGGCGGTTAGAAAAAAGGTATCATAAGACCTCACCAGCACTTCAAATATTAGAAGGATTCAGCTCGTCCGCATGTCCCGTTAGGTACTCCCAATAGCTCTTCCATCCGTCCCCCAGCCAGTCTGGCCACTCCAGGGAAAAGGGGACCAGGGGCGTGTCCGTCCGTCACATTCACCAATCAGAAATCATACCAAGGGATTTTGACACATGATGGACGACTGTAGTAACCAATAGGCTTTGTTAATCAGGCTGCGGGACAAATGGAGTCTTCCGCTCCAAGCAGTGTTTGAGAATGAAGGAGGCGGGGTTAACGTCGGGCGTTGCTGAAGAGCTTAAGGTTATTTTTGCAACTATGCTCCGTATCCTGTCAAATTACTGATGCTGTAGACAAGAAGTTCAGTGACAAGAGAAAAAATGTATGTCTTAAAGGAACTTGGCAGTTTTGGTAATAACAAACATAACTAATGAACCAAAACTTATATTGAGTACATGCAGCATCCTCCTTCAGGAAGCCTTCATGAAAGGCCCTGATATTTTTAGATCTAAGCAATACTGAGGTAGGCTCATTGATACAGGCAGGAAATCAGAAAAGCAGGGAGCGCAGAGACCATCGTGGAGTGAAAGACTTCTATTATTTAGAATGCAGTTCCGTTTTAAAGAGCAGAAATGGCCTCCACGTGTTGTACAGCTGTCACTTTTTCATATATATTTAATTTGACCCATGTAGTAACATACAAGCATTACTGTGTCATTTCAAAGGGCAGTTTAGGAATTCAATGGAAATTTTTCATTTCATGCGTGATTTTGATGATAAGGTGATTGTATTTGTTGCTGTTGTATTGTTACCCCATTGCAAATAACATTAGATGTTTATTCTACAGTTTTAAAATAATTTCCTGCTAGTAATACAATATTGAAGTGAGGACAAAGATGTTCCAGTAATGTAAGTAATAACAATGGAAGAATACCATTTCCACTTTTATTGTAAGGATACTTGCTTCATGTAAAATATTTCATTACAATACAGTACAATGCATGTTCCATCTGCCATCCTCCATGCAATTGGTTGGTTTTGTCATCGTGTTGTAAGGCTTGCCCAGAGCATACAGCAGTTGAGTGCTCAGTCAGCGTGAGCTGCTTCGCGACTCTCGCTTCGAAAACAAAACCATGAAAAAAGATTAATTTATAAACTACTAAAATCTTTTTTGTTGCTTCTTTTCCTCTCTGAAAACCCTCAAAGCCACAGCTGTAGGGGCTCTACATCCTCCCAGCGTGCTTCACAGCAGCTCAGGCCACGACAGGCCCACACACACAAACACACAAAATAAACATACAGACAAACGGACAGACAGAAGGACAGTCGGACAGGGAATCTGTCACCGCTGGCAGTCACATAGCAGCTTTCAGTCTCATCCGAACTTCAACAGGTACAGGGGGGTAGGATGTAGGCAGAGGTGTGGAGACAAGTGGCTGGTTAGATCCAGTCTGAGTCAAAGAAACAGACTGAATTCCATTGTGATATCTCCTCATCCGCCCACCATCGAATTTTACTCAAAAGCTGTGTTTCCATTACCCGGGTTACAATGTTTTAACGTGAAGAAAACGGTTTCACTGCGACCAAACAGAGCATTGCAGCAAGGTGCTCTCTGGTATTTGTTAGACAGAGCAGCTGTTATTGTTATTGTTGCGGATATCCCAGCATCCCTCAGTACATTCGTTTAGGTGGGGTTGGTGAGGGCCGTGAACGCGTGTACATGTAAAAATATGAGGACGTGTCTTTGCATGTGTGTATGATGGGTTTTTTTTTGTTTTTTTTGTTTTTTTTTTTTTCAGTAGCGGTGGGTCTGGTGAGAGTACTGGGGTGGCTGTTGGGAGGTAGAGGAGTATCCCATGCTGCTTTGGGGCAGTGATGTGCTTGGTCCAGGGTTCTGGTAGGCAGCATGTGGATTGGAGCGCTGTGAGGAAAAGAAAACACCTTAATATAGGCAAAATTCAATGCTTTATGTATATATGACTACTGAATATCTGTCCAATGAAGAACGATTACAATAAGCCTCTATCTCCTTGAAAGGTATAAGACTTTCTTAAGGGCGCCACCCCATGGCAGAGATCATGATTCAATATTTAATTCTATATTAAGTATTAAAGAACACAAGCAACAAACTCATAAATAAATATTATGATGTCAGGGCAACTACCTGGTAGTCTGAGGTCATGATGAGGCCACCTGAGGTAGTGGTGGGCGGGACAACTCGTACTTTCTTCAGGGGGGGGCCCTGGGCATGGCTGTTGTCAGGGTTGCCAGTGTGGCCTGCCCCGTTTGTGTGGTTGTTTCCCTGCTGCTGCTGGTTTTTCTAATAATTAAAAAATAAAATATTATTATTGTCATTACTTTGCAAAGGTTTTATTTTGTATTTTATTCAAATGCTGACATCTTTGCTCTTCCTTACTTTGTCGGCCTTATCCTCAGGCTCTTCTTCTGTTAAGAACTCTCTCTTCGGGTAAGGAATCTGACAGCCTGCAAACACACTAAAGACAAAAAAAAAAAATACAAAAAGGCTTGTCAACTTTGGAAATGTCTTGTTTGATTCAGGACTAGTAAATGAAGCAACTAGGCTCCTCTTTTGGTTCTTTTCTGGACCTCAGCAGCCTCAGTATTCAGTGAAGTGTACACTGTGTGGTTTGCGTGTACTGACTCAGAGGTGGGCAATGGCTCCTCCAAAAAGTAAGGATCCTGCATGGCCTGCTCAGACGTGATTCTACGGATGGGATCCATGGTCAACAGCTTTTGCAACTTTAGGAAGGGATGGACAATATTAGCCTCTAAACAGTTTTTTGAAATCAACCAAAAGAATGTCAAAATGAGCAAAATTAGCTGTGGTTTTCTTCCTCCAGAGGAATTTTAACTCACCAAATGGAATGCTTTGCTGTCTGGTTTAACCTTATGCTTTTCCATATATTTTATAAGGCTGCAGTTTGTGTATCTGTGAGAGAGAAAGAACCATATCTACCAATCCAGTAGAAGAATGTATAGAATAACATATATATATTATACATATACACATATATACACACATTAAACATATACATATATTTGCAGTGTGTGTTCCTGTATGTTATTTTTTGGGATGGTGATGCCCTGCTCTTACGTATTCCTCCGAAAGTCTTTCATTAGTGTGGAGTGTTCTGGCATCTTTTTGATGTCCTCCCAGTCTTTATCTGTTGAGTGAGGGAAACATAGGATTAGAGCACATCACACACTCTTTTAAAAACAGATTACTGGATACTAAAATCCAGATTACAACTTTTATAATTTAGATGCTCATTAAAACCCCTTCCTAAAAAAACTTTAATTGAATATTAATTCTATTATCAGCTCGTCAATTTGAATCTAAATCAAACCAAGCTAAGCTGGGGGGACTTAAATACATCTCTGAGCTATTTATACATGGAAAAAAATGTATTCACAAATCTTCAAAATAAAATACATGTTGCAATTAAGTAATCCCATTTTGTCAAATGTAATATTTTTTTCCTCAAATCTTGCAGCACCTGCAGGGAAGCCCATGACATTAAAGATGCGGTCCAGTTGGTCGTGGTGGTAAGGGTTACTGGTCTTGATATCTTCTTGGCGACAGTGGAATATGGGCTCAGACGTCAACAGTTCTGCAAAGATGCAGCCAATCGCCCAGATGTCTGAAAGAAAACCACCAAACCTGCATAAGTGGCTGTGTTTACACTCGAGTGCTGCACAGAGTTTTGTGAAATTCTCACCGATGGCTTTGGTGTAATGCCGAGCCCCAAGCAAAAGCTCGGGTGCTCTGTACCAGAAAGTGACCACCACTGGGTCAAGATCTGCTAAAGGCTTAAGCGGTGAATTGAAGAGACGGGCAAATCCCATGTCAGCTGCAGGATGAAGGGATAGCCAAATTAGAGATAGTTATGTAACATGAAATATAAACAGTAAAAGACGACAGTATACTCTACATACCAATCTTTACTCTACCCCTCTCAGGACCTTCCCCCATTACTAAAATGTTAGCTGGTTTCTGAGGAAAGGAGGAGACATGAACAATAATTAACATTTTTACAGTCAAAATGGTGAGTAAAAGGAGCCACACTGATTTCGAACACTCTGGCCTGTAATTTAAAGCTCTACTGCAAAGAAGCTTCATTGCTGCCTCCTGGTGGACAAATAAGTCTACAGCTGTCTGAATAGGGGGTCTTGAAATTCCAACCCGTGTTTATATGATAATCCTGAAAAATGACTTTATTCAACTTTCACCATCAAAGTCTCATTAGATAAGCACGTGAGACTGTTATCAACCCAATTATTCAAGATGCTCATTGTATATGACCAACCAAAGTCCATCAGAAAAATAAAATCTATTTACATTACATACACTATTATTACATTAATAAATTACCCATATGTACACATCTTGAAGTTGGAATATAAATCTAATGAGCTTTAAACTGCCTCAGACAGGGTCAAGATATCAGCAGCACAAAGGTATCAAATGAAACAGTAAATTGCTCAGATGTATATACTAAATTTAGAAGTGCATTTATTCCTAATCCTTACTAAACAAACTATCAAATTTTGCATTGTTGCACAGACTTAAAACTGACCTAAACCTGAACTTGAGCTATAATTAATCCATACATGTTGACTCAACTTCACATACCACTCTTACTCATGATTTCTCATCTATTCTTTTGTTTTTCAGCCTCAGTCTCATTATATTTTCTTTCTTGTCTTACAAGGTCTCGGTGAAGGACCCAGTTAGCGTGCAGGTAATGGATGCCATCCAGGATTTGGTAGAGCAAAGATTTGACCATTCCCCTGGGCAGCTGAAGTGGCTTCTTGTTGGCCTTGGATGCTCTATGGAACTTTATAATGTGCTAAAGAAAGAACAAAAAAGAGTCATTGTTGTCCGTTATTGTTTGTCTGTGAATAAAATTGAAATCTGAGGCATGTTCCCATTTTCATGAGAGAGGAATGTGTAGAGCTGTATCACTGTTGCAAAACAGAGCTTTGATTTATAACAAAGATATGACTGATATAAATAGTCTAAAAAAAAATTGCACGTATTCCTACTCATAATGACCCATTTCATTTTCATCACTGCCTAGCTTTATGTTTGGTGTGTGTGTATTTTTACCCAGAGATCATGTTCAGCATAGTCAAACAGCAGCCAGACTTTACGATCTGCATGTGATAGAAAAACCTTCTGCAGTGAGATGACGTTGGGGTGCTTAAGCTCCCGAAGCAGCTGCAAGGTAAAAACCCAATTAGGGGATTGGTCACGTACTCTCACTCCAAACATCATCCAAACAGGCAATTTGTCTCAACTACGTCACTCGACTGATAAAATTGTCAGGACTCTACACAGGCGAATAATATTAATGATTAAAAAGGGTTGAACATAGTAAAATGTGCAACAGCATATTTATAATACATTCAATTTTGAAGTCACACACCATACTGCAAAAGCTGCTTAGTAAAGGAGATTTTGACATTACATGATGAAACTTGGAGTGTTTTAAATAGAGATGGGGGGAAAAAAGGACAGATTGAACCAAACAGTTCTTACTGCAATCTCTCTGCAGGCTGACATGGAGATGCCAGTGCCTTCAATCTGTTTGAGGGCGTAGTCCTTGTCATCCTTCCTACAAAAACAAATGTAGAGCGACATCATACCAGACCTGAGAGCTGTTTACAAAGACGAAAAACTGGAGCACTGGCAGCTGGCACGAATGAGAGGTTGAGGTTGCATTACCTCCAGATTTGTGTAATCAAGCTCACCTCTGAGGTTCGACAATAGGAGAGGGAAAGAAAACAGGCCCTGTCTGGCAGCTGGTGAGGGACAAATGCAGCACTGGGACCGACACTCACTTGAATGAATAGGGTACAACCCCTCCCTCCCCCTGGCCTAAAAATCTCATAAACCCACGCTTTGTGTCTCCTCAGGCATCATCCAACCACTGAAGCACAAATTACAGCACCGATTCTCATAAACAGCAGCAAACTGAAACATCTTCAAATACTTTATTGCTGTTCTGCTAGCCAGAACATCCTGGTTGCAATAATGCACCAACTCTTGCGGCTCTCGCTGCAACGCTATGAAAGCTGGATATAAATGAAGGAGGGTAGTTCCCTGTTTAACATTCTGAGCATTTATAGTGCTGTTGACATTAAGCCACAGTTAAAGTCCAGCTGCAGACTTCTGCAGCATATGCCCTATTTTCTCCTCCACAAGATTTGCTGTGCCTACATGGACAAAATGCCATGAAGGCTCCAACAACGTAGCATCACAAATTTGCCTTGCAACTCTAAGCATTCACACTAAATCTTAATGGGAAAATCCCAAATCCCCTCTCCAGGAAAGGCAGAATGTGCACATGCACTTAGTCAATCCCACAGTTAATTCAATAGGTATCTAAATTTAATCATGTAGAAAAATCCAACTGTAGAATTTAGCTTATGACAAAATTGACACCTCAAAAATTTTTCAACAAAAACATATAAAGTGTTCCACAGCATTCTGACAAAGCTGGCAAATTAATTCAACTACTCATTTTCCCAACATCAGTTCATTCTGGAAGCCTGTTACACACAATTTTTTCTCTCCGTGAGAAAAAATAAAATAAAAATACGTTACAACCAAAATGCAGTCAGCAGCGACAGGGGGCTGGTGAAGGCTTCTTTGGCTACAGGCCTGGCTGGACATCAACTCACCCATCTTTTCTCTTCGCCTTGTATACATGACCGTAGGTACCTCTTCCCACTTTGCATCCTTCGTACTCAAACAAGTCCTCGACACGCTCTCTTTCGCCGGTGAGTTTCACTTTAAAATCATAGTCCATTTTCACCCCTTTTTTGACTAAACAGACTCGCTTCCTTTTCTTTTTAAAAGCTACGCTTTGGGAGGCAACTAAGCTACTCAAACGAGCTCGATTTGATAATTCGGCTAGTTGCCTTCCCCAGCGTGGCCCTTCTTTCTTCAGCCCGGCTACTACATCAAGTTTTCGAGTCAAATTATTTGCACCATTGAGGGGGATACACAGTGGTTCGATATAGCTCGGGTTTGGAAAAAGAGCCCGAAATATATTCCTTTCTCTTATTGCTGCGTTTCTCTCAGCCGGTATCTGCTCCAAAGAGACGCACTTCACTCGGTAACGACGACGTATTCTTGCACGGCACTGTCGTAAAATGTCGCAAAGTCAGCCCTGAAACAGCAAAGCAATAAAACACGGGTAAAAGGATTATACCACGTGTAATTATGTTCTCCAAGACACTGGCAATATAGCAATATGCAACTACATAATATAAACACATTTTTAAAGTGTACAAAAATAATATATATATATATATTTTTTATTTATATATTATATATTTATATATATACCAATTAACATTTTTATTGTCTATCCTGTAAAGAAAAACTCAGACCCAAGGTAGTATCAATTCTATATAGTAAATATTATATATAGGGGTAAATGCATAATGTATCCTTAAAAAACAATAGATATACCAACTATCACAAAAACAAAATGAGCTGTGATGTCTTGAGGGTTTTGCTTAGGAACCAACGTAGCAAGGATGATGTTTCTAGCGGATTCTGTAGTGTAGCACCACTGTTCCCATCTTGGTTTTCAGTGCGAGGAGAGCAAAGGAACCCGTCCATATTACCGCTGCTTGTCAGGTAGCCATACATTTTCTTAATGTCATTGTCATGTCTGCCATATGATCAAGCATAATTTTTCATGTACACTGAGTATTCGGTAAAATGTTTTATTACATTTGTGTATCTAGTCTTAATCTGGACTACAGCCCACAGGCTAGTCAGCTAGCACCAGTATCGATAGGCTACTATTCGAAAGCGTTAAGATGTGCTAATTTGCTAGTACTGGGCTAGCAACTTTAGCGTTGCGCATTAATAATGACATTTGACTCAGTTACAGCATTGACTGTTTAGACCGCACATTTATTCATTAAATCATTAATTGTAATGGTCTTCCATATCTTTTAAACCTTGCGGAAAACATATTCGATTCTTTGTCTTTCTCGTTTGCCTCATTGAGAAGACCTGCGTTTAGTTTTCAACCTTAGTAAAATAGCGATTGGTTGCCTGGCCTGTCTGTCAATAAGGCTAGGCCGCTGATTGGTTCCTGCCCACGATGACAACGCCAGTTTTGTTGCTTTATTGTACATGCTTCAACATGGCCTTCCGTAGCTCCAGTAGTAACTTGGCTAATGTGTATCCGCTTTTGGACTACCTTATTATTAAGGAATCGGTTCCTAATAAGGAATAATTTTGCGTTATTTTATATTCTTTTACACGTTATCAAAATCACTGCATCCGTACTCGGTCTGTTACAAGTGGAGCCATTTAGAGAGAAAATGGATGGCGTTGGCTTAACTGTTGCCCTTGGTAAAGCTTAGTCACTGTAAGGTAATCGGACAAGTATAACTGAATTGCATTTTTGTTAATTCGTCTGCTCTTACGAATCATGTGTGTATATACTAACGAACCAATGTTCGTTCTATATACAGTAATTAGGGAAAAGAATCAAATAGGTATTAGCGTGTGTTTTTACCAATGCATTGTATGACACTACATCATAGTTGAGCAGTGGTGTTTTGTATTTTCTTAAAAGCTGGTTATCATATTTAACATTTGTGTCTATATGGCATCTCACCTTTATTGATATCCTCATTTTTCTATCCAGCACTTTTAAGAGTGATGGACCCTCCTGGTGGGGGAGATGAGCGTAGGAGGCAGGCAGAGCGGCTTCAGCGAGAGGAGGCTTACTATCATTTTATTAATGACCTCAGTGAAGAGGAGTATCGCCTAATGAGAGATGGCAACCTGCTTGGCACTCCTGGTAAGAACAGCGAGATCTAAGAAAATTAAAACAGATTCTGTACTCTGTAAATTACATATATTTTAAATAAATAAATAAATATTTTGTTTCTGAAGCATGCAGAGTTTGAGAACAATGCATTTAATTTTCATAGTTTGCTTTTAATGTTAGTTGTACGTGACCATCAATGTGTTTCATAGGGGAGGTGACCGCCGAAGAGCTTCAGCAGCGACTTGATGGAGCAAAAGAACGCATGTCATCTCAGCCTCGTAATGAGCAGCAGCCCCAGCCTGCTAATGCTGAAGAGCAACAAGGGAGCAGCGGTGAGGGAGAAGAGAGAAGAGCTGGAGGAAGACAAACCCCAGGTAGGGAGTAATTCCTCTCGGAGTCATCCTAATTTGGCTTTTAGTTGTAATGGACTGTTAATATTATTGACATAAAAAGCTTAACACCTACTTGCTTTTGTTATAATTTAAATCAACCTGTGTTTTTTTATAATGATTTTTCTAAATTACACCCCCATTGCATTGAAATGTAAGGTAGTGTCAGAAAAAGGCACAAAGATTGGCACTATCTGTAACTGAAATCCAGACTTTTGTCATAAGCAGAAATGTTGTTTAAAGCAGACACTGGAGAAGCAATCTCTTTTACTGTATAAAGATATGTGCCTGTCAAGTAAACAACAGTCTTACCCCTTATTTATGTTTGCAGGGGGTACAGAGCCTGGAGCAGAAACCTCTAATGGCGACTCATTACTAGAATGGTTAAACACTTTCAGACGTACCGGTAATGCCACTCGCAGTGGGCAGAGTGGCAACCAGACCTGGCGTGCCGTCAGTCGGACCAACCCCAACAGTGGAGAATTTCGGTTTAGCCTAGAAATCAACATCAACCACGATCAGCCAGAGCAAGGAGAGCATAATGATACTGCGGACACTGCAGAGCTACCAGTGCCTGTCCCAGTGTCAACTTCACCCTCCATACGCACCTCTTCATCTTTTTCCAGCTCGCTTCCTTCAAGTAATCCCAGGCCAGTCCCGTACTCCACTCCTCGTCCAGCCCTTAGTAGGAGAATGCAGACGCGACGCACACGCAGCAGCAATACTGCTGTTCCTGTGAGTCCTCCTGTGCTTCCTGAAACACCGGCCACCCCAGCTGCTGCTCAGAGGAGGGGTGCCAATATGCAGTCTTTAGCACCTCTTCCAACTGTTCCAGATTCTTCTGAGGAGCAGATCGTAGGTCTACAACAGCAAACCCCCCATGTAGAGACAGAGCAAAACAGTGAGAGTACACCTGCTTCTATAGACTGTCCCCGTGTGTCACCTCAGGCAGCATCTCAGGCCCCAGCAGCTGGAAACGAAACACGTGCCAGTAGGACTCGATCACGTGGTCGCGCACGGCGAGCTGCAGCTGCGAGTGGTGTTTCATCCCGCCTGTCAAGACGAAGCCGTTCCCCTTTGCACAGATTACCTGTTGCTAGTACCAATTCACCATCAAACAGCAGCAGCAGCAATAGTGCTACAATCCATACTTTTGAACCAGGCAGTGGCACAAGCTCTGTTTCCTTGGAAACAGGGGTGGCTGTGGCAGAACCTGCCGTTCCTACCGAGCCGACTGTAGAGACTGCAGAACGTGAGAGTGAATCACAAGTAATAGGAGCAGGAAGTTCTGCAGTACGACGACATCCAACAATCATGCTGGACCTACAGGTGAGGCGCATCCGACCTGGTGAAAACCGCGACCGTGACAGTATCGCTAGTAGAACACGTTCTCGTGCCCGCGTTGCTGAGAACACAGTGACATTCGAAACGGAGAGCGGTGGATTTAGACGCACCATTTCCCGTTCTGAACGAGCTGGGATCCGCACCTATGTAAGTACTATTAGAATCCCCCTGAGGCGCATCAGTGAGACGGGGCTAGGAGAGCCCAACTCCACAGCTCTGCGTTCCATTCTGCGTCAAATCATGACTGGATTTGGAGAACTGAGCTCGCTAATGGAAACGGAGGCTGATTCTGAAACTGTTGCTCCAAGCCACACTAATGTCAGTGGCGCAAATAGTAACACCAACCCAGTTGGTCGTCTCAATACAAATGAGAGCGCCACAGGTCAGTTTGATACAGGTGCAGTAGATCATGACAGGATGGGTTTGGTGGTGGGCGAGGACCACAGTGGACAAGCCAGGCTGGGAGGAGCGGTAGTAAGCACTACAGGGGGACGGGCTACTAGCAGGGACACTAACAACCTGGTAGAAAACGGTACTCTACCCATCCTGCGGCTGGCTCATTTCTTCTTGCTGAATGATGACGAGGATGATGAACACCCCCGAGGCCTGACAAAAGAGCAGATTGACAATCTAGCAACGCGTACCTATGGTCAGGCCAGCCTCGAGGGCGAGATAGGCCGGGCATGCAGCGTCTGCATCAATGAGTACGCTCAAGGCAACAAGTTGCGTCGTCTGCCCTGCTCGCATGAATTCCACATCCACTGTATTGACCGCTGGCTCTCTGAAAACAACACCTGCCCAATCTGTAGGCAGCCCATACTTACAGCACATCGTGACTGACTGATATGCTCACAAACGCAGCCGGGCGCCTCCTCGGCTGGTTGAACGAAACAGATTCAGATGGGCTTTGCATGTACATAAATAGCTCTTTCATGGTTAAATTTCCTTCGAAATATCCATTGTGTTGAAGTTGAAAGTTGAACCAAATGTGCAGTTAAAAAAAAAAAAAAAACTATAAATGCAGAGAATTAACAAATCTTTATTTTTTTAGAATTGTTGTTTTCAACAGCTTATTTTTTTCTTGTGTGCTTTTCTGGTCTTTGTCACAAAGCTTCAAAGGTTGGTAGATGTCTATTGATGGAGGAGCTCCTGTAGCCACTACTTCCTCATCTCAAACTCTTGTGTCATGTGTGGCATCTCTGTTGCTACTGGACTTAACATCCACATGATTTATGTAGTTTATGCTGTAAATAAGTCTCCACCGCTTGTATCGACGGAATTCAAAATGGTGTGCCCCTCGCATGTAATCTGTTTAGAACGGAAGCAGAAAAATATTTTATGTTTACAATTTTAATGTGTTGACTTTGAGTTTGAAGTTGGATAAAAGAAGCATTTATGGATTTTTATGAACATTCTATTTAAGTTAACTACTTTTTATTCTGTACTTCTGTATGAGAAGTTCTGAGCTAATGCCCATGTAGAATCCAACCATAAAATCATCACTGAATCTTTAATAATTTACCCATATTTGCAGTTTTAATTAAAATGAAGATGTCCATCAATTCATATTCATTATTTGGTCTGAATTGTCCAGTTTGGAAGGAAAACAGTGGTTTTTCTTTTGGCGGTCAATCTATTTACTTTGTAATACATGATTAGTATCATGTCCAGCTATAAAACACAATATTTTTCTCTGCACCTGTTTTTTTTTTTTTTTTTGGGCAGTCCATGTTGCTGTTTCCACCTTTAAATAAAATTATTTAAGTTACATTTACTCTCACAGAGCAAATATCCATTTTACATCTAATATTTCAGCATTTCAAAATAAACATTTACAGTGTTCAGTTTGTCCAGCTAATTCTAAATTTCTTGTTCAAGACTAATGCTGTTTAAAGGAAGTTTGGGGCTCTTGCTGTAAAACTGCAGTTTCTTTTGTTTATACTTGTCAATCATGTATTTCTGATTTGGTCTGTCACAGTGCGTTAATTGACATTTTTTTCAGTTTCCAGTGCAACACCTAATTTAGACAGTGTTAGTAATATGATATTCATGTACACATTTGTTTTTTTACATGCCATATTAAGATAATGACTGTCTTTAGAGTAGCTTAAATGGATTGCTTAGCCACCAGTGTTTTGCCACCTGGCTCACTTTGTGCATCACCAACAGTACACAAGAGCTGAGACAACTCTGCAGCTGTTTTTAACGTCACAAATTCAACTGCAGGAATGATGCAGTATAATACAGACTATGAGAGAGGTCACAAATATGATATGGCTGAATTACGTGCAAGTGTGGAAGGAAAAGTAAGGGTAAAACTGGTTTCCCGAAATGGTAACGGTCAGCTGTTGTCCACCGTGAGACTTGAAGAGTATTGTGGCCACTCATGAAGTGAATATTTATTCTTTTCCTATTTAATATGATGGAAATCAACTTTTGAAATACTATTATGTTACAATGTGATGGGAATAAATGAAACCGTTGAGATAAAAATGTTACTATGTAATATAAAAGAAGACTCGGGTTTTACGCTGCTCTTTAACAAGAATAAATACAGCTTTGTTATGCCTAGAAGTGTGTGAGTGTTAATATTTGGAATGCAGTGAAACATGTTGTAGGTAATGTATAGAGTGGTACAGAGAAAGTATCATGGCAGCACAAGAGATTTTAACATTACCTGTCATTTTGCTTTCTGTATATGTTCAATGTTAAATTAAAACTAAATTTACTGTTTCCAGAGAACATTTTCATTGAGTTTCTTATTGCATTCTACCCGACTATATAATAAATCAATCAAAAGTATGTCTTTACAGGCATCTCAAATATGCTAAATACCAGCATGTGTTATTCAAAAGAGCTCTTAGTACTTGAACTAACCTGCTTTCCTTGCTGCTCCACAATCCTATGCACATAAAAAACTTTAGAAATCTGGTGCTTTTATAAATTAGAGTTGCTGTTATTTGGATTCTATAGACTTTATTTTTGCTCAATATTTTAAACATTTTTGTAATTCAATATATATGCTAAATTATATTTTATATTTGCACATATTTAGTAAACATTAAAAGCAAAAACATAATGAATAACTTGAATTCCCAAATAATTAACATGAAATTTGGGGTGGTGTTTTTTTATTAACAAATCCTTTAGCCTCTGCTTGTACATTATGCATTCTGATGCATTGGTCGTTAAAAAACATTTAACCATAAATTAAATATAAGTACTGTTATTTTTAGACATTGTTTACATATGTGCTTTATTTTGAAATCGGCCACCGGAACTATTGGCCATATTCCCATTGAATGGACACTAGCTAACGCTTGTCCTTCTGAACATTAGCTGCGCGGTTGTCGAGAAAAGATGATCCCCAGGCCACAACAGCGAACTCGGTTTGAACCCAGAGAAGCGGCGGCTTGTTTTATCGGAGAGCCATGAACATGACACCGCTCCTCCCTCCGTGTCCCAGCCTCACCGACTCTCGTTCAACACCGGCAACATGTATTTCAACCGGAGACCTAAGAAGATACACAGTGAAGGAGGTACGATTTAAACCGCAGTCAAAAATAAAAATACACATTCGGTGTTTCGTCTGTGAACTTGGTCCTGACCTATCTAGCGTTGTTGGATTTACATTTTAGTGTAATGTTTTTGTGGATGGTACAGCGGCCTGCATATCATTGTGCGCATTGAATGTGCTTGGCATTATAAAGGGGATTGTCCGGGACTGCGGCAGGAATGTGGGGCCACTCTTTCAGCCTCCTTCATCTCTTTGGCACCGGTCAGGTATGCGGAAGTAACCTGCAGGTGAATGATTGCAGGAGTACCGTTTGTTATGTGCATCGCATTTATAGGGGTCAACGTTTCGCTCAACACTGCTGTTATATAACATTGTACGAAATGTCTTGAAGAGCTTCTGAATCAAATCAAATGAGTTAGTTTCCTATAGGTTGTTTAATTTGTGACATTGTTTTGTCACGTTTTTCTCGAAGCTGTCTAAAACAATATTATAATTTAAGTTATTTCAAACAACTCAAGCGTCAGATCAGTCCAAGAACAGCCAATTACCGCGTCGATTTAAAAACCACGTGACAGCCGCGAGAGCGTTTGTTTTCAGCCTTTCTGGAAATTAATTATTCATTTTAAACTGTTCTCATTTTTAAATGCACAGGGGGCGACAAGTATGTGTTTTAAGTAAATCATGAAAAAAAAACTGTGTAGATTTTAATATAAAATATTTTATCAACCAATCAGAATGGGCCCTAACGTAAAGCTGAGGATATTTACAGTGCTGGGGCAGATTTCACATATGGCATGCTGACACTGGTTTGGATTGTCCTGGAACCATGTTTTGTTCATCCAGTGCTTTTAATATTGCTTGTGTGTGTGTGTGTGTGTGTGTGTGTGTGGGGGGGTTGCTGCCAGCTTCATGCAGCTTCCAGAAATAGAAAGCAGGGCAAACTGTCAGTGCCAACTGGGCCACATTGTCTTCATTCCAAAGTTTAAATGTTTAAAAATACCCTCAATTTTTTCAAAGAGAATTGTAATAGAACAAAATTAATTGTATTAGCTTTTAGCTTTTATGATTGCTTTATAGCTGCTGACATATAGGTATTATCCACAGTGACCAGGGCATTAATTGGGAATTTTTTCCGTTTATAGGTTTGAAAATCTGATCACAGCTGCAGTATTTAAAGTATGGGGTAGATTTGGAGGAATCCTCTTTAGTAAGTTTGTACAAATCTTCCCCTCCTTGGATTCTCCATGTGGCCTTTGCTATAATCTCTTGGAGCTTGACCTCTTGATTCTTTGTTCCCATTAGTGAGTTGTGCATCCCTGGTGGTGACATATGCTGTTACCTGTTTGCTACAATTATTTGATGCATGGAATAATGATAGTACTCTATTTATTATGATACATATGATCATGTTTTTAAACACTCTTTTATACATCAGCATCAAGAATCACATAAAGAACTGCACAGGATAAGAAAGTAAAAAGCTTTTAATAGGAAATATATTATTAGAGCTAATAACACTGTTTACTATGTAGACACTCAGAAATACAAAAGGGTTTGTATTTAATCGCAAGAGTGCTTCCTCCTTCATTGTTGGTCTGCTTAGTTCCTGAAAGCTCTGAAGCTCAGCCAACTGTCAGCAAAGCATCTGCTTTGTTAAGATAATGAATTTTCAAGACGGTTGTCAAGGTACTGATGATGCCTTTTGGGAAATATAGAGGCCTAATAAATCGCAACTAGGAGTTATTTGCACAATTCGACACCAGAGGGCGCCCCTGGGCAAGCAATTCTCTCTATTCTCCCATCTTTCAGGAGACAAGGATTTGACGTAAATGTTACGGCTTACATTTAGGACAGTGGCAAATAACTGTTTTGTATGAGGTTTACTGACTTGCTCTCTTGTATATTATTTGTGTTGTTTTCTTTTGCTGCGGTCTCTGATGCCCCGCAGAGCATTTAGTGTTGACTCCGATTAGGCAGGAGGATTCTGAACTGCAGGACCAAGGCAAAGGTCTGACCATGCGTGCCTGCCTCACAGACACATTTGACAAAAGTGAGTTTTCTTACATTAGAGTGGATGTTGCCCCTTTTTTTGTGCCCTAAGATGCATGTGGCCATACTGGCTAGGACCAGGTGATTCCCGACCCCAGGCCCTTTAGAGCTACAATGTTACATAAGGTTCTAGTTCTTGTCTGCCAAGGGTGAGGTATGACATTTCTGCTGTGGACCCTGGATAGTAGCTCCTTGGGGCCAGGAGTGATGGATGCAAGTAACATCTCACTGCATGTGCTTCTAGATAGGCAATCACTGTGTTACACCATGCTGATAAAGACAGAGCACTGTGCATTTGGCGTTATAGATGAAATGCATGCAATTAACCATAATCCATGCATCTATGGCCATGACATGCCTAAATAGAGCATGCACATGGATGCTATGCATGCATTTATCACTCAGATATATCTGCATTTATATTGCTGCATGTAGGAGTATTACATGTTTTCTACCATTATATTAGTATTGGTATTAGTATATATTCACCAGTCTGTCTATAATACCATTAAATGAGCATACACATGTACATACATGAGTGTAACATGCATTTGTGTGCATGTTGCAGTCTCACCTGTGGGATTAGCAGGTTATGGATTAGCAGCAGGTGAAGTTGCAGAGCAGACACAGAGGAGATTATCATGCTTGCTCCTTTGGTCCATAAGAAGCTTTCTTGAACAGGGAGTAACCTGAATCTATTACTGTGACCAATGGACCCACTGGAACCATATGTGACTAGGTCAACGTGCGCGTAAGGCCTGAGACCGGAGCAGCATGGGACGTAGGGGTCAGCCAGACAGAAGACGCTCGATTGGTAACACTTGAGAGCAAATGAGATGTCTTTGTTTTGCTTTTGTTGCTTTTGTTGTTCCCTGCTTGCTGGGATGAAATTTAGCCATTTTAAACAATATCTTAGGTCATACTTTCATCCATTCATTTGCATCTAAAATGTGTGGGCATTTTATTGATGAAATAAAAATGCTGAAGCTGTTTCAGTATCTGTGCTCATTGCTGCCATTCTCCTGTCAAGCTTTTTTATTTTTTTTTTAAACGATAATCTGGCACCAGCTTGTGCATCTGTGGGGAAGACTCGGCGATGGCTTACACGTGAGTGGTGTCTTTACTGAGAGTACTGGTGGAATATGCTCTAGACATACTGGAAAATAAATTATGCAGCCGGTCATGATCTATTATTCAGCAGCCTAGCCTGCCTAATAAAGCTGAGCACCAGCACAAGTTTGGCTTCACTCAAAGTTCACTTTAAGTCACAATGAAGCTCATGATGAGGAATGATTCATGAACTGTGATTACTGAAACTTTACTTGACCGTCGCGTTTATCTTAATATAAAAGACCTAGATTGATTCTCTTCATGTTTTGCGCAGGTTTAAACACCTGTTATTTAAGCCTCACCATCCAAATGGCTAGTCTGTCCTGCCAGCAGGGCATGAGATCAGAGTATTTGTGCTCCACTCAGATCTAGTCCAGTTTAGTCTTACCTGTTCTTGCCATAGGTTTGGACCAGGCTGTGTGATTCTGCTTCATTTTAATTAACCTGCCCTACTCTTGCTGGGGTTTGCTGCTGACTCATCAGAGGTGCAGGACTAATGAGTTATGGAGGTGACTACGGCTCCCCTGCATCTGAGATGACTAACCCAGGAACTGATCCCTACTCAGGAATAAGTCTGTGTGGGCTGCTGAGAGAGATGTTATTGATTTGCTTGACAGTGCAGGTATAATGTAAACGGGATGGTTCAAGCCCCATCAAGGTACTGAAATCGTATTAAAAAGAACATTTGAAGATGACAGTACACGTTAACATTCAATACCTTCAACCCCTTTTCTCCTTTATCATTCTTCATTATCTTCAGTGGGCCCCAGTGCAGAGTCAGAGATATGGAGATGAGATTTGCTCACTATCATTATGCTTGGATAGAGTTTGACCTTTGCTCCCTTCCCTGTGTGCACACTTTGCGGGCTGGTTGCTTGAGTGGAACAGAAGTGTGCTGATCAGAATTCCCAAAATCAAAACATCTATGAATAGGCAGTTGTTTTTTTTTTGTTTTTTTTCTTACTGTAGCCGTGTTTCCCTTCTTTGATACTCTGGAAAATGATAGCTTGGTCAATAACATAATGACTTCTGCGATATTGGTGATGTAGTACATCTGCACACTTGCTGTAGGTTTGCGTGCACCGGTGTGCATAAGCGACGCAAAGTGATCCCCGATATGTGACTCCTGCATTCGGATTTGTCCGTTGATCCATGCCAGCCGACCGCTGGTCATGATATCGGGCTCCTGTCTCTTTAAAAGCGGAGCCCCGGCGTGGCTTTCCCCCCTCCGTTTCACTTATGGAGCTCCATATGGCTTCATCTTGTTGTCTGGACGCGAAACAGTGAGCCTCTCAGCGTCAAACTGGAGGGTGGGGGACCGTCCGGATCTCGCCTGGTAGTGGCTTCCCCTTATCGGCAGGTGGCCAGATGACACGGCGGCGGAGCCTGGTGCGCCAGTATCTTTCCCCAGGGCCGGCGGGATCCAAAGCGAAAGAGGAGAGAAGACGCGCGGGCGTGCTCCTGGTGCATCCATCCTTGCATAGGTTCGCCGTTCCGTTGTTTTAGCAGCTGCGTAAACTCTGCCTAGATCTGTTTGCGTTGCCCCCCAACCGCACAAAATCGTGTAAGAATACATATTATGTACATGCAACCATCCCTTGCGGGGTTGAACGCGCGCCGATCACGACGCCAGTGCTGGGAAACGACGAAGCCGGGTCGTGGGGGTGGCAGGGAGTGCAGCAGACGAGTGTTGCATCCTCCTCTCCCGCTTTCTTTAACATATAACCTGCGCTCGTTGCCTAATGTGCGTCCCTGAGCGGATAAAACAGGCAAACCCAGCGTGTTTGTTCGCCATTGTGCATCACTCAGCACATCCAT
The DNA here is from genome assembly GCA_015343265.1 of Pao palembangensis. Lineage (NCBI taxonomy): Eukaryota > Metazoa > Chordata > Actinopteri > Tetraodontiformes > Tetraodontidae > Pao > Pao palembangensis. The sequence continues at coordinate 15,443,483 of CM027086.1, forward strand.
TATACACGAGGGGTCCCGAGTGCATCGCGAAACGTGCGCGTATGCATGCGTGCGTATTGACTGTACCTCCATAATAACGCGGACAGAGGAGAGGGGCTGTTTTTCACGAGAAACGTCACCGAATCGACCCGTTACTCATCAGCTTCCAGCAGCCTCTCGGACGCAGTCGGGGTGTGAAGCGCGTCTCCCGTCTGTGTCTCCGTCCTCCTCCTCTGTCTCTGCCTCGCTGTCTCCCCCCCTCGCACTCACCCAGCCTCGCCTCTCTCCCATCACTCCAACGGTGCAGGACCAGCGTGCTCGTCTGCCGGTTACCGCAAGGCAGATGATGAGATGTCCGGGACCACTTCCCATGCTGATCCCGTAGACGCCACGGCGAGGACGGTGCTGCTCAACCGACCCCAGGCGACCAAGTTCTGCGACAACCATGTCAGGTAGAGTTCTCACTTTCTTTAGTTTATTTTTTTAACGTCGAATTGATAACATTATTCGTGACAGCCGTCTTAATTTATTCAAGTATTTACCCACAGCTTTAGTTATGGGTTTATATTTAATTATTATATTTAATTATTTTCCAACGTGGTCAGAGTTCAGTTCAAGAACACTCTAGCTTTGTGGATGTTTACCCACCGCAGCTTTACGCCCATGTTGCAGGGTTGAAGGACGTTAAGACCTGTTTCTTTTTATGTTGGCAAACGCCGTGTGACCTTTGGACCTCTGGATCCTTTCCCAGTCCTTCTGTAGGTTGTAGGTTATTATTTCAATCTTGGCTTTTATCAGGCTGAGTAAAAAGGAACAAGCCCTTTTCATTTAGATAATGGCTAAAATTTGTCCATGAATATGTCACATAGATATTTAATAACGCAGCTTTTAAGTGATTAGGGCTGAGATATATTTCCACCTCCGGTCTGCCTCGGACGCTTGGTGGCAAAGTGCTTGGCTGAAGGACTTCATGGTGGTGTTGCTTAATCAGTATGGCCTAATGAACTTATGGCGATGCTAATTAAATAATTACTACATTTACGTTTGTTTCCTGGTCAAGGTTACTGTTCCTGCTTGTGTGTTAGGATGGGTCCGTGCCTCAGTATGAGCGCCGGGCTCACGTTCTCATGAAGGCTCTTCATTAGTCATTTGACATTTAGCGTGTTGCCATTAGAAGATCTGATTCCTCTTCTAAAAGAGCCCATTTCAGCTCCAGAAATCAGATTAAGGCCCACGCTGCTGTGCCCACCTGCTTGGATCTTACGCTGCGTTCCGCCCCTCCTGCGTGTTTGTTGCATCTTCGAGAGCCTCTCGCCCCCCCACCCCCCACCCCCATTCCTGTAACTTTTCAGTTTATGTTTGGAGGTTCAATAGCATTATTGATTTTTGTAGAGATTAGAGCCCTTTAGCTTTTATCTGCGCAGTCTGCTGCTCTCTAACTCTGCTCTCTGCAGGATCTTCACCTCCACAGCAGTTCTTTTTATATAAACCAGCCATTTCCTGTGCACAAATGAAGAATGCAACATACAGCTAGTTTTTTTTGATATTGGCAAAAAGAGCTCCTCTGATGTTACTCTGGTGTTTTCTTTTCTATACTGAATGAAGTTTGACCTTTTCACTTAAAAATAAAAAACACAACTAAGTCGCATCAGCAGGGGAGCGTCACTCCCGCAGCTCACACCTGCAAACGCACCAGCAAGTTCATCTATATAGAAAACAAGAAAAAGAGACGAGCGACAGCTGTGGCTACGCTGGTTTGTGTGTAAAGTGCTGACCTTTGTACACACAAACACATATACTGTATACATATATATATATATATACTGTGTATATATATTTTGTCTTTAGGTGAAATCTAAAAAGGAAAATGATGGTGATGATGATGTAGGCACACACTATCCATTAAACAAAGCCACTTTCCTGTTTGACTTTTCACTTAGTCAAACAGGAAAGAATAAATGTAGACTCGAAGGCTGATTTTTTTTTTTTTATTTTATTTTTCGCATCTCTAAAAGCACTTAGAGTAACTTCTTGTTGTAACAAGGTGAATCGATACAGTTACCTGATCAATAAAGTTGACTGACAGGCACAGTTGCCGGAATTTGTGCAGCTATTTTTGTAGAGCTGGGGTTAAATTTGTGTGATCGAAGTTATTGTTTTGAGATCAAGGCCAAGCTGAAGGTCTCCTGTGTGATCATATTAGAATAAAAATGCATTCTATTCTAAGCACTTAGTCATTATCCTTCCATCTGAACATAAATACTTAAAATTGTTTTGTTTTTTTCTTCTTTATAGTACTGCCAAATATGGGGCGTTCACATTTCTGCCCCGCTTCCTGTATGAACAGATCAGACGGGCCGCCAACGCCTTCTTCTTGTTCATCGCACTCATGCAGGTAAAAAAGAAGTTCGATGAGATCTTCCGTTTGTTAGGAATGGCAGTCCATAGGACATCCTTGTAACAGAATGTCAGATTTAATCACTTTTCTATCGCTTCATTTGTTCTCTGTCATCAGTCCTTCTTTATCATTAAAAATGCTTATCCCAAGGTACTAGCTGATTGGCTGCAGAGAACTTTAGCCCCTTTTCCACCAGACACATTTTAAATCTCGTGAATTTATTTACTTGGGTAAAAAAAGGAATGATAATGTATTGTTTTAGCATTTTACAGCTCACAGCCAACCCTTAAGAAGTCCTTAGAATCTGAAAAGTCCTGCTGATTTCTGATGTCTGCCTCTCTTGACTCTCCTCAGCAAATCCCCGATGTCTCACCGACGGGTCGCTACACCACACTGGTCCCGCTCATCTTCATCCTGACAGTGGCTGGAATCAAAGAGATCATAGAGGACTACGTGAGTCACAGCAGACTTCCTATCGTTTAAAAACTAGGCGTGCAGGATAAATGAGCAGCCTGCGTTTTTATCTTTGTGTCTTCACAGAAACGGCACAAAGCAGACAACACGGTCAACAAGAAGAAAACAACAGGTATCGCATGCGTGCGCGTGGACGTCGGCCGCTCTTTTCCGCTCTAGCGTCTATTTGTGGGGGTTTTGTTTTTCTTTCATGGCCAAGTAAATAGCCGTTATCTGTCACTCAGTACGCAGACAATAGTTTAGTCACTATGAATACTGCATGACTGCTGCTTTACTGTACCGGCCTCACTAACATCTGCGCCCTCCTTGTCTTTCAGTGCTGCGGAACGGAGCTTGGCAGACGGTCATCTGGAAACAGGTACCATCATCACCTCTGTTGGGTGTGGAAGGTTTTTGAAGACTTCTGATCGTATTTTAGCTTTTACACTACGTCATGCAGTTCTGTCTTGAAAGCCTGTCAGAAAAACGAGACTCCTGAAGTTCCAGATGATAGTTTCAGCCCCGATGGCAATTGAGTTTGAGCCGTCCAATATTCCACATCAGCAAATCGTATTAGTTGAGTAATTGGTTTTCTATGCCGGTCTATAGATCATCTGAACCGGCAGGTCCGATCGGATGACCTGCTGCAGCATTAAAGTTATATGCACAATAAATAGTTGGCTGTTGCAGCACCGCGAGAGTAACTGCTTCCATGCTGGTAGTACTTTGCGTTAGGACATCCATCCATCCATTCATCCATCAATTTTATTTCGTGATTTTAAGACACTGACCATGTTTAAGTGGCTAAATTCCACTGTGCTGTTTTGCTGATACTCGGACTCTATTGCAACGTCAGCTCAATCACTGCGAACGTTACGCGGGTTTTATCTCGAGGCAAACAAGCATGTTAGTTCTTTTTATGAGCTGGTACTCATTAACAGAGGTCCAGCTGTGCCCAGTCCTGCTCCAGCGGATCTTATCAAACTGAATTTGCGCCCTTGTTCCATGGAAGAGAACACTGCCGCGCAGGAATTTGTCCTCGTAATTAAGAGTCATAACAGTTGGAGGGATTTCTTTGAGCTGCTTTGCTAAAGCAGGAATGTTCACATTTAGGCCACGTCATGTCTGAGTCATATTTTAGCACTGCTTTATCTATCTGTTACCATTTTATAGTTTATTATATGTCAGTGAGTTTTGTTGTATGTTTATAAAGCTGCAATTTTGCCGCACTTGATTCATTTTGCATCTTATTGACATGCTTGAATCCTTCTGTCTTTCTATTGCAGCTCGATAGAAACAGATGAAGTCATACGCTTTCTCTTGATTGGCTGTATCTCTGTTGGTCACTAATGAATGTACCCCTTCTTTCCTCTCTTTATTCCTGTTATTCCCTTTCTCTTTCTCTCTGCCTCTGCTTTTTTCTGTCTCCTCACCTGTTGTATCAATGGCATGTTGCTGCAATGCTGCGCTCTGGCCATAAGGTGGCAGTAGGAGACATTGTAAAGGTGACCAATGGCCAGCACCTTCCAGCTGACATGGTCATTGTGTCTTCCAGGTCAGACAGTGCGTGTGTGCGTGCGTGCATGCGTGTGTGTGCCAAATAAATGTCATTATTTATAATAATGCTACAGGCATGTACTAATCATTCACACATATTAATCCCTTTTGAAGCCAGAACTAATCATTATCACAAATCTATTTGTAAATCAGAATGTCAAGTAATTCATTCAACTGGTTTAAAAAAATGTGTCAATTTTTTAAATGTTAATTTTCATGTTTACTGTGAACTGGTTTGATGGCATCTCTCTGCAGTGAGCCACAGGCTATGTGCTACACAGAGACGTCCAACCTAGACGGAGAAACCAACCTGAAGATCAGACAGGTGGGAACCGAGAACACATTTGCTTTTAGAAATGCACAGATCAAACAGCTGTTTCTGTTTTCTAAAAAGAAAGAAAATACAAAATTAAATGCTTCTTGTTTTATGGTTGGGTAAATCGATATCAAATGCCGAGAGGAGCATCTTTCAGGACACTATTTCTGTTCTTTTTGTTGGACCATTTTCTGCTCCAACCTAATAATTTACATTATTCTGTACCTTAAAAGGGTTATTGATTCAATTTGATACATTTTCCAGGGTCTCCCTCAGACAGCTGGAGCTCAGACCTTGGATGATTTGGTGGCTCTGTCAGGTCGTTTAGAGTGCGAAGGCCCCAACAGACACTTGTATGACTTCACGGGTACACTGCGGCTAGAGAACCATAAGTAAGACACACATATGTATATTTATTTCTATGATCGTTTATTAATAGAAGTCTCTGTTTAGTTTTAATGACTGTCTTGTTGTCTTCAGTCCAGCTCCTTTAGGGCCAGACCAGGTGTTGCTGCGTGGAGCCCAGCTCAGAAACACCCAGTGGGTTGTGGGAATTGTTGTCTACACCGGCCACGACTCCAAATTAATGCAGGTGAAACTTAACACACTGTCCACCAACGCAATAATTTCCTGTTCCCTTGTTAACTCATCTTGTGTCCTCTGCTTCCCCACATGTTGCATTCTTGACCGTCTTTCCAGAACTCCACCAAGGCGCCGCTGAAGCGCTCTAACGTGGAGCGGGTGACCAACATGCAGATCTTGGTTCTGTTTGGCATCCTGCTGGTCATGGCTCTGGTCAGCTCAGTGGGCGCCGCCATCTGGAACAGAGAACACACCGAAGACGCCTGCTGGTACCTCTCCCGCGCTGGTAGGGATACATATTACAAAACCATACCCTAACAAAATAAAAATGAGCGTTTATCCAGTGTGAGTAAATACACATGTGTGTTTTTGTGCAGGTGACATCTCTACTAATTTTGCATATAACCTGCTGACGTTCATCATCCTGTACAATAACTTGATCCCCATCAGCCTGCTGGTCACCCTGGAGGTGGTCAAGTTCACGCAGGCTCTCTTCATTAACTGGGTAAGGCGTGTTTTTTTAAAATTGCTTCTGAGTGTTGTCAAATATTGCGGCTGAGTGTCCTTCTTTTTACATTTTTCACAGGATGTAGAGATGTATTACTCAGAGACAGACACACCGGCCATGGCTCGAACGTCCAACCTTAATGAGGAACTTGGCCAGGTCAGGTTATCTCCTCCTTAAATGCATACATCAAATGGAAGAGTGCGTACATTAAAACGTCTGTGTAGATTCTCACTCATCCAGGTCATAGTTATCCAAAATTAGATCTCTCTGTGTCAGCTGGACTGAAAGGTTTCCTTGAAAACGTCTCGCCCTCTCTCCAGAGAGCTTCTTCAGTTCTAAGTTTGCTGGGGCAGAGCTTGAAAATATAGCCCTGTGGGCCATCGGCATGTTGATGGCCCGGGTGGTCACCTGAGAGTCCTTGGCAGGGTGGTTGGCAGGGTGGTTGATGAGACCTGGTGACTCATTAACGTGTGACCCAACAGACAAAGGGGAAGCACCCCAACCGAAACTAGGGGAACGACCCTGCCAACCACCCTGCCAAGGACTCTCAGGTGACCACCCGGGCCATTAACATGCCGATGGTCCACAGGGCTATATTTTCAAGCTCTGCCCCAGCAAACTTAGAACTGAAGAAGCTCTCTGGAGAGAGGGCGAGACGTTTTCAAAGAAACCTTTCAGTCCAGTTGACACAGAGAGATCTAATTTTGGGCGTACATTAAAACATACTTGTTTATGATTTTTATTTTCCAGGTGAAGTATCTCTTTTCCGACAAAACAGGAACTTTGACCTGTAACGTCATGCACTTTAAGAAGTGTACCATTGCAGGAATTACATATGGGTCAGTATGTGTGTGTTTTTTATCTTGGAATTTTCCTCTAAGCACCTAGAGCCCTCCTGTAGTAATAGAATTAGCTGCAACTCAATTAATGCCATTCACTTCCTCGTATTAAAGAATTAGAACCTATTATTTCAGCTGATTTAATTCCTTCACGCTCGATCAAATGCACTAATCGGCTCACCTGATTCACTCTTTCTGCAACACCAATTCATTCATCGCTGCAGCCACTTCCCTGATCTCGATTGTGATCGTTCAATGGAGGACTTCAGGTGAGTGTCCTCCCTCCTGCTGACTTCCCTTTTCTACTATTCTTTTTAAACTCTCTACATGCCTTGAAAGTGGACTGTGTGCTGTGATTTTGCCCACTGTGCCCTTTGGTTGGTGAAAATTTGTTTGGTTTTTTTTGGTCTCGCAGCAACCTGCCGTCCAACAGCAATAACTCAACTGAGTTCGATGACCCGACTCTCATCCAAAACATCGAGAAGAACCACGTAGGTGTTTCTGAAGCTGAAGCTTATTTCAGGCCTTATCAGAAGAACAACATGCTGATTCTGTGTATCCTTTAGCCAACATCACCTCAAATCTGCGAGTTCCTGACGATGATGGCAGTGTGCCACACGGTGGTCCCGGAGAGAGAGGATAACCAGATTATATACCAGGCGTCTTCACCAGACGAGGGAGCGCTAGTCAAAGGGGCCAAAGGACTGGGCTTTGTTTTCACTGCAAGAACCCCAGATTCAGTCATAATTGAAGCAGTGAGTCTCTGTTCCACTGCTGAAATCGCCACATTTTGAAACAGTAGAAGCTGATATCTTATCGTGCATTTCAGAGAGGGAAGGAGATGAGCTATGAGCTGCTGAATGTTCTGGAGTTTTCCAGGTAATTCCCCCATAACTATAATTCCCAGTTAGATAATTACTCTGTAATATAAGATCATAATATGTTGTGAAACCCGAGCTGCTCCTGTCTCTCACAGTAACCGCAAACGTATGTCTGTGGTGGTCCGGACTCCCACTGGGACACTTCGGCTGTACTGCAAAGGAGCTGTAGGTTTATGTTGTTCAAATGTAAGCATAAAGCGTCAAATGCTTTTGACATTTTTAAATTTAATGGCTACTTTTTTATGTTTTTTCTAGGATAATGTCATTTTCGAACGGCTGACCGAGGCATCTCAGTACAGAGAATTAACTGTGGCTCATCTGGAACAGTTTGCTACTGAGGGTAATCAAATAAAAAAAAATGCTGAGAGAAACTGAGTTTACTTGTTCTTAATCAACTGTGACTGCACAGTATATGGAAAAGTGTTAAATTATTCAATTTAAAAGTACCCTCTTACTGTATTGTATTGGTGATTGATTGTCTTGGTATCTTTGCACCCTTTGCAGGGCTGAGGACGCTTTGCTTTGCTTATGTGGACCTTGAGGAAGAAGCCTACCAGGAGTGGCTGACGGAATACAACCGCGCCAGCACCGTGCTGAAGGACCGCGCTCAAAAACTGGAGGAGTGTTATGAACTACTGGAGAAGGTCAACACATTCTTCACTTCTGTTTCTCAAATAACAATATATTTCCAAAATATATGACTTTGAATTTTGGTATTATTAGATATGGATAAAAAACAGACTTGAAGATAGCATAGGTCTTACACATTTTTACCAGGAGGGGGCAGAGTAGCTCTATTACCTCCTACCAACAGCAGCTCATTATAAGCTGCAGTGCAAGTTCTGATTTCACTTTTAAGGTGTGTAGTAAATGCAAAGTCATGATGCTGTGGAAATAATTTATTAGATTTTAAGGATGTTAACTCCAAATGCCTGGGAACTATGCAAAAATTAGTTCAGACATTAGGAGCCCTGTTGGTGGGGAACATAGCAAGATGTAGATGGCTAAGGTGAGAAAACTGAGTGAAGAGGAAGCAGCAGCAGGAGGAGGAGGAGAGCTCAGACTTGGAGACCACAAGGGTAATTATTTGCACCAGCTTGCCGAAAGCTCAATAAAGCCCAAGTCAGCAACACAGTAGTGTTAATTTGCGCGTCTGTGTGTGTTTGTCTTCAGGTCTGTCTAATGAGAGTACACATGCAATTTAATCTAAATAAATTATAGCCACTGGATTTCTCTTGGCATGTGTGAGCACAGTGATTCAAAAGTGCTGCAGTATCAAGTTAACCGGACGTCCAGGCATTGTTGTAAAATTCAATTTACATGAAGTTTCATGAAGAGAAGGAGCCCTCAATTACACTGTCTGAATTTTAGACTAAACCAAATTTAAGCAACTTGGCTGTCTTGGGCAACATGTTGGGCTTTTCTGTTTCTGAAATGTGCTTTTTAAAAGGTTTTTAGCTGTCTGTGTCAACAGAACTTAATGTTGCTGGGCGCCACGGCCATAGAGGACCGTCTCCAGGCCGGCGTGCCCGAGACCATCGCCACTCTGATGAGGGCCGATATCAAAATCTGGGTCCTCACTGGAGACAAACAGGAGACGGCCATCAACATAGGTGAAAGTCTTTTGAAATGAAAACTATATTGTGTGACACTATGGGGTTTCACTGATGAATGAACCTGCAACCTGATGTGCACAAGTGAAGGAGAGAGTATTGTGGAGTTAATTAAATCATGGCTGCTAGGATAAAGGGCCTTATGTGAGCTGAAAATGCCAGACACTTCTCCAGTTTTAGTGGTTGAAGAGTAAATGTTCCACAGGAATGACATTAGCGTGTTTGGTATTTAAAGGTGGTGCCAAATGTCTGCAAAAACAAAAAAAAAACAGCTTTTTTTCTTTAAGATTGTTCTGCACTTTCCACAGGCTTTTAAGTGATTTAATCAATATTCATAAAAAAGGGAGTGCTAATGGATTCGCTGTGTTTAATAGACCAAAATAGAGATGCGACGATGGCTGGAGGCTGATGGAGTAGAATGGCGTCAGGTGTCTGTGAGAATGGAGCGGGATTTCCAGAATCGGTCGTACACAAAACCAGTTTTTCACCTGTGTTTTGGGTTTTAGTGAATCTAATCTCCCCTCCCATCCCCCATGTGCCTCCCATCAACTATCTGTCTCTGTTTCTCAGGTTACTCGTGTCGTCTGGTGACACATGGCATGTCCCATATCATCGTCAACGAGGACTCTCTGGATGTGAGTAGAGCCTTCCACTTGCTCGCTTCACCTGTTGATTTTTGTACAACGTCGGGGATTATGCTGCGTGACCGTGTCCAGACAGGAGAGAGTCTGATATATTGTAGGGTATTAAGCACGTTACCGTGGGAACCAGGGTGTGTTCCTTAGCCAGATTGGTAGGTGGGGTTCTTTGTGTGTTCACAGGTTTGGATAATTAAAGTCTCTGGTGTCTCCTGGGAGAAAGGGATGAAAAGAGACCACTGAGCTCTCGCGTCTTTCTGACTTGTTCTGTTTCTGACAGAATTCGTCTACAGTAGCACTCTTCTGTCTGAGCAGCGTGCACCCTCTTTATATCATCGTTGCTTTTTCATTATGTGTGCAGTCTTATTGCGTGCTTGATTATTACTGTCATGTGTCTCTGTGTGGGTGTCCCTCAAACACCTACACAGAGACAAGGAGCGTGTTTTCATGTGACACCGCTTAGAACCCACCAGCTCTGTAATGTTTCAACGGGTGATTGGGCTAAAATGTGCTTTCAGCCTGATAAATCTACGTGTTAAGTGTCATTTTCTGGCATCATGTAGGTCATACAAGTTAGACTGCTGCTTTTAAAAAAAAAAAAAAAAAGCTTATAGTGTGATCTGTCTCGCATTGTAGAATCAAGTGCGACAGGATTTTATGTTGGTCATGATTTTAGACCTAATGTGACGTCTTTAAAGTCAGAAATCTAATCATGGAAGGACAATTGGACGTTAAGTAAGTTGAACCGACTGAGCTAATATCTTCTATCAGTCTAATAAATGCACGTTAGAAGAGCAATACAGTTAGCATAATTGGGTTATGTTTAATACAGTTCGAATGATTTTCTTTGAACTCTCTTCACCGGGAAGGGTCACGCACTGTAGAATTTGAGTCAACTGCTCGGAATCATTGACCTCTAACACCATGTGTATCACAGGATATATTTGAAGTATAATTTTAGAAATCAGATTATACAAGCATGACGGTATGTTTGATACTGAGTAGAGAGGAGAGTTGATCGAGGCAGCTGATTCACAGGAAGCATAAGCCAAGCGTGGGAATTTTCACGTGATGAGTGTATGATCTCCTTCAAGCCGCACGGTGTTTACAGCACATTATCAAGTAGGTGTCAAGTCAACATGAAACACTGGAACATATGAGAGGATAATTATCAGCTTGCTGCAGTGCTGACCAGTGCTAGTCATATACCGATTACACAAACTAGAAAAACACTTAAAAAACTCCTTGTAGTCAGAATAAAGGAAGTGTAATAAAAACAGACATGACGAAAGCCCCTTCAAAATAAAAGAAGATAACAAAAAAAAAAATCAATGCATAATGACGAAAATAAATCAACCTGGTGCTGCCTCCTGTATGTGAATATCCTGTAGATGGCTCATGTATGCACTGTGACCTTTGGTTGTTACCATCCAAGAGTGGGCATTAAAATCACACTGGCTTCAAAGACGCACATTATCTGATGTGCTCTTAAAATACCCGCTGCTGGCTCAGGATTGCTCTTTGGGCCTGTTTGAAAGTGTCACCTGCATGTGAGTGAAAACAGAACCCAACCAACTCTTAAACAACATTTTTTTTTTCAAATGTCATCTGCCGACTCGCTTTCTGCTGTGACCGTGGATTCTCCCAGTGTCAGCAGTCGACACTCCCCCCCCCGCCCCAGTCCACCCAAACCAAACCAGTTTTCCACTCTGTGCTGTTGCCTCCACATCTGTCAGCAGCCTCTCTATGGACAGGAAGCAACCACACAGCTGTGACGTGCGACAGAAAATGTGCCAAAGCATCAGGAAACAATAGAATTTCCCTGTTTGTGTGAGAGAACGTAGAAGAACGCATGTGCACAAAGCGGAGGACGTGTTTATTGGATTTCACATATGAATTGGACAGTCTGGGTAAAGGAAGAAAGCAAAGGAGTGGGGGAGATTTGGCAGAGCCATGTGAGGACGATGAGTGAGTGGTAACAGGATCCCCTTTTGGTGCTTCTGCTCATCAAAACAAACCGTGTGAGCAATGCCTCCTGGGTAAACGGGTTTGTGGCCTCTGAAGCTGTGACAAGCGCCATCTGTCACCTTCGGATCAAATGCCACACACAGACTGACACAAAACTTTGCTCTGTCTGCTTCTGTTTATTCTATACTAAAGTACACACAAGTGTTCCAATGTAAACTTTCTTTTTTTACCGCTGATTTGGAACTCAGCCAGTGATTAATGATGATGTTGGTTCAGAAATGGCTCAGGTAAGGGGGGGACATAACAAGTGTTTTTTTTTTGTTTTTTTTTTCCTATTGTCTGTGAATGTTTCACAACCCGAGTCGGTAGCACTCCTGGCTTGATCAGTTCAGGACTAGATAGAAATTGCATCTTCCTCCCCTCAGAGTTCCCACAATCTCCTCCTCCCTTTGCACTTGTACTACAGATTCTTAAACAAACACTATCATTCTTTTGCTCATTAATCATCTTTAGGAACACACACGCTTCCTCTGTTCATTTTATTGCAGATCTGCCCTCCCACTGCAAAGTCAACATGTCTGTGTCTATTTTTTGGTCCTCAGAAGGGCCCATGTACAAGTGTGTGTGTGTGTGTGTGGCTCAGGCAGCAGAGGATGTGGGTGTTTACACAGATGCGCAGTCAGATAATTAAACGATGTATTAAATCTCAGTGGTGACAGAATTTGCACTTCAGATATGAGTGTGTTCTCTTTTCACTCAGCAGCTGCCTCTCTTCCTTTTCTAAGAGTCTCACTCCTTGTCCTTTATCAGTCACTCTCTTCTGGGCACCATTCTCATTTATCATGCTTTCTATATATTTAATTTTTTCTCTTGTGAATTTAACAGTTGCTACAATGACTTTATTTTAATACTACACATTCTGTGTAATATATAATACTGTATGTGTATGCATGTATAGGTTCTTATGCATTTATGCAGTGAGAAAAGGTGGTGTGTTGAGTTTTCTTACCCCCACTTTTTTGTGATCTATAAATATAAAACTGATAAAGTTCCACACAGAAGGGCCTCCGAACATGCCTTACAAAGTGGGTATGCGCGCGCATGTGTGTGTATGTGTTTTTTGGACGTGCTGTGACAAGTCATGTGTGTCTAGCCTCACTGCTGGGAGTTAGCATTCACTGAACATTGACCCATGCGGGCTCTATTACAGTGCACCTATGTTAGGAACATTGTGCAAGACTTTCAACATAAAAGGCCACAAGCCCAGGAATTAGCAATGTTTCTATTCTGTGTTTTTTTTTTTAATCTTCATGCAAAGGCTGTTTAGTTACCCTGCAGAGGCTATTACTCAATGACGAGGTGAGGACAAGCAGGAGAGAAAAAGGTTCTGTCAGCTCCTCATGTGTCACACATGTGTGCACCCCCCCAGTCTTCATTCACACACTCGCACTCATACGCGCACACGCAAGTTTAACTTCCCTTCATACACACGCGAGTTTCAGAACTGTGATAACCTGTAATCTCCTTTAATCCCTTCATTATGTTTTTGTTTTGTTTTCCGATATTTGCAGAAAAAAGGTGAATGCAAACAGGAATTCCGACATGAAAAGAAAAACATACCCCCCATTAGCCTGGGAAAACGTGTGCAGGATTTAACTACAAGATTTTTTTCAAGTGATTGCAGTGCATGCTTGTATAAAAAAGTGTGGGCACTCACTCTAGTGTCTAGTGGGACCTGATCATGGAAAAACTGGATATTTCATCGCTGGCCTCATCACCAGTAACCCACTGGAAAGTGGATGATTGAAAGCAGTGCTCTCTTCTAGTTATTGTTTTTTGTTGTAACTGCAACATTTCTACAAGCATTCTCTGTGATATAGCCACTGTTATTGTTTGTAGACTTGAACGTGAACTTGCTAAATCAGTCTTCTCTGCTAATTCATCTGTCTCATAATGAACAGATTTATGATGCACAGATGGACCACAGGAGCAGCACTGTGCATGTTGAATTTTGAGATATTTGAAGCTCATGTGTTTCTGCGCATGAATGTCTGTGTGGCCTCGGTGCTAGCTTGTAGCATGCCTGCTGCTCCACATGGAGTTCATTACAAATCCACGAGATGTTTATTTTCTCTATTAATCTCTGTTCCTCTGTTATCAAGAGCTCCATCAAAACTGCCACAAACTACTGCCCCACAGGCAAACTGGCATTCCTGCTAACAGATACACTTTGCTGCAAGAAAAAAAAATCATTCATTTTGTCATATTAGGGCACATTTGTAATTTGTTTTTCTTTTCTGCATGATGGTGTGTTCATTGTGGCTAAACATGCTTCCAGGACCTTATAGCACTGCATGCTAGGATAATGTCTGGAGCAACTGTGAACTTTATATTGCCATTTTTAATTGATGAGTGTACTCAGAAGCAAATTCCTTCCCTAGATGAAAGCGGTGCGTGCAACAGGAAACACATGTCTCCTATTTACCACCGGTGGTTTTTACCTTTCAACAAATTGGTCTGTGTGTTTTGGTGTGTGTGCATTGGATTTTCACCAGTTTGTGAGGCTGCAGTGTCTCCACCAAAACACAAAATCCCAAACTGTGGTCACTTGAAAGAGAAGGTAATTAACAATTTGACATGTAGAGGTATGATTTTTGCCAGTTAGTGGTGAGGTTTACGTTTAAAGTTTAGATTTTTTCTTTTAACCATAAGCTGATGGCATTGCCTGATGTATGTATTGTGTTTTGCACTGAAATGCAGCAGCAATGTTGAAATTAGGTAGTTTTAAGAACTATATATTCATTTTCTTTGTTTTTGTCTCCATGCAGGCTACTCGTGCCACCCTCACAGCACACTGTTCATCCCTGGGTGACTCCTTAAGGAAAGAAAACGAGCTAGCGTTAATCATAGACGGTCAGACCCTGAAATACGCTTTGTCCTTCGAGCTCCGCCAGGCCTTCCTTGACTTAGCACTGTCCTGCAAAGCTGTGATCTGCTGCAGGTAGGTGACAGTGAGGAAATAAATACTTGCTGCCTAAAAGTTCTGCAACTTTCCAAAAGCGGAGGCTCACTTTGTGACACTTCTTTCGTGCACCTTAATTTAAACTCTGTGGTTAGATGAATTCACATTAGTGTTGTTTTGAAACCATGTACAAAGCTAATCCCGGTGACTGCTGTGAGCGTTGGCAGGGGAGGGTAAATCTGGGTGTCACTGCGGTTTAAATCGCCCAAAAACTTCCTTTTAATAAAGTCAGCAAAGTAAGCCAATTCCAGGAGGTGGCTTGTAAAGAAAAGCATTTACAAGAATAATTAAGTCCAAAATTACACACAGATGAATTTTCACTTTGATTTGTATGCATGTGTGCATGTATCTGCAGACCTGTGTCCTACTGTGCATATGTGTGAAAAGGTTGTAGTTACCCTGTCCTATATCACTGCAGGAGCTATGAAATACACTGCTCTGCATGTTAATGTCATGGCCATGACTCACACACCATTAGTACCCCTTGAAGTTGTGCCAGCACACATACACACAAACACACACTCACACTCCTTTTACATTTCCATCGCTACAAAGCTTGCAGTGTTCCCTTTTTCGGTCATGCTCTCCTCACCACCAGCTGTGCTGTTAAACAAAAGTCTCTCCGCTCATCTCTTGTCCACATGTGTGAGAATGTGTATCTATGCATGTGTGGCCAGGAGTTGAAGCCAGTGACTCTCCCCTGTACGTTCAGGCTGTGTCCGGACTCAAAGCTCTTTCAAACAGTCTCTTCTCCTTGTTTATCCTTCGCTCATTTTTATTGTCTTCAGTCGTCAGTGCGGCTCTCGGGCATCATTCATGAAACACAAACACCAGTGTCATCTGTGTCGACTTCCAGGGAAACCTGAAATCATGTAAACTTCTGGAAGAGCACCATCAAATATCTGGGGCCATTCATAGTCAGGGGCAGATTTAGGTCAAACTCAAGAGTTTTCATAAAAGCCCTTTCATTGGTTACGTGGTGTGTCCTTAAAAAGACATCAATAGGGTCCACTTAGCAGCAGTCCATGTACATGATGACCTTGTGTTCGTTTCAGAGATAAAACTGTCGGTATTTCCCCTTAAAATCATGTTGCCTTTACTCTGTAGGGTATATATTGTTGCTGAGTTGGATGCAATTTTCTGTCCATCTGTTGCTGTCCCTCTATCCCTCATCACCTGCACCAAACATAAAAAGCCTGAATCTGGAAGTAATCGCCGATTTTGTGCCGAAGAGCAGAGATCCGCAAGCATGTGAGCCTTGAAATTACCCAAGGCTGATTCAGTTACAACTTTGTGTACTGCGAAATATAGATCAGTAGTACATACTCTTTAAAATAATTTAAAGAGAGGAAAATAGATTAGATGGATGTTGTGGAAAATTTCCAACATGAGGGCACTGAAGGGACAGCGATAAAGGAGCTGATGCTTCACCCGCTGTGTGTGTGTGTGTGTGTGTGTGTGTGTGTGAGACGTCTCTTAAATTTAAATCTCAGGGCTACACTCATACGCATGGCTTCCTGACTTCAGTCTGTGTTTGTTTATCAGAGGTCCTAGTGGGCTGCTCATTTTCTGCTTGGCTCCACCGTGAACCGCCCTGCGAGCCTTTCATCTCTCCGGTTCTACTTTACACAGGCCCAGACCCTGTTAGCGGGTGTTTGGAGGGAAGGTGGAAGCAGAGAGACAGATAAAGGAGAGATTTGTGATCAGAGGGAGACGGGCAGCCAGTCACTTTAGGAGCAGGAAAAACAAAGAGCCGAGGCTGATCCCGTCCTTAAGCAACATCTGCCGAGGCCAAGGATCTCTCTGAGGTTTTCCCGTGGAAACGTTGGCGTGCAGCACCGGCAGTAGAGGGGAGGGCGGAGGAAAAATTGGTGCTTTTAGGCGCTCACTCATATGTATGAGCGCTAAGCAGGCCACCCAACTTGTGGATTTCAGCTTGACCGGAACACAAGTGGCCTTAGATATTGGTGTATCCATCTTCATGACGACTGGCGGGCTGCACGTCTGAAGGTTAATCTCTTCCTGATTTAATTTTGCCATATTTTTATCAAGGAAAAAAAAAAATCTAATTGCATTCAAGTGATGGATCATGCAGCTGCACGTAATTGAATTCTGTAATGTCATTAAAAGAGCAGAGAGTGAGCTCTGTGTGCTCCACCCACAGAAAGAGTCACTGGTGAAAATGAGTCCTCGTCTTCTCAGAAACGTGGAAAAAAGTGGACATTTCTCAGATTATATCATTTAAAACTTTACTCTGAGATATATTTATTTAAGCACAAATGTCCTTTTGGGGGAGACAACCCAGATCTCTCTTTTTTTTGTTTCACCACACAGGCTTCAGGTAGCACAAACAAGGCTCACTTAAATGATGTGCACACGTGTCCAGAGCCTTCTCATAAAAAAATCATGCTTTGAAAACAAAGGACAAATTCAGCTGATGAGGCCAGAATGACACTTTTGAAAAAATGTAAACACAAGGAGCTTATGATTATTTGATATTCTAGGGATTTAAGTAGAATCTTTTCAGCATTTCAGTGAAATTTGACTCCATTTAGCAAAATACGATTTCATGCGATGGCCGATCGCCCGATGAGCTCATTCCTGCCTCTGGAAACTGTCAGACATCTCCTAAAAGACGTGCAAATGGCCGATGAGAGGACAGCCGTCATCTCCCCGTCTGAAAATGATTCCTCTCTTTTTGTCTGCTCTGTTTTCCCTGTAGCTCAGGACAACAGGATGAGGATTGATTGTCATGCCAAGGAAAAAAGAGGGGAAAGAGATTAATGCAGGAGCGAGATTATTAAGTGTGGGTGGAGGGCTCCAAGGAGAAGAGTCTCGCGGGGGGGGGACCTGGGCTTTGTTCTTGTTGAAGAGACCAGCAGCTGTCAGGAAGAAGCCGTTTTCTGATTTGCTGCTTTGGTCTTGATGGACTGCAGTCCCACCTGAGGGGGGTTGCGTCAAACTGTCTGCGTCCTGGACGCGTTCTCTTCCTGGCGAGGCGGCAGACTGCAGCCAGCCAGTCGTCTTCTCTGATGTGCTGCAGCCTGCCATTGTCCTTGGCACGGTGTGCATTGTACGCCGATGGTCCCCAAGAGGAGTCTGTCCGGGTGGTGAGGGCGATTGAAGTTCAAGGACAGCTCCATCAGACACTGAACTCACCAGATGTTGATCCCCACCTGTGGGCGGAGCGCCTGCTATCAGAGATGAGGGCGGCGGTGTCTGCAGACTGCAGGAGCTTGACAACCTGATGACTGGAGGTGCAGCTGTTGGTGCAGAGGAGGCAGAACGTAGCATTATGGGAATCCAGTGTTGATGATTCAGGGGTCAGAGTCACATTTGCCCAGCTTTACAAGCCGCTTCCTGTCACGCAGGCAGACTGTGACCTACCCGCAGGTGGATTCAGGCCTATTAGCCTGGGAGAGCTTGTGAAGACAGAGCCGAGACCCACAAACATGTGGCGGAGTAACAGATAACACAGTAAAGAAGCCATCTCCTGCCTCTAGCTGAGCTAAATAATTCAAATTTGAGTTTAGGCACCAGTCACCAACAGTTTACACAAAAAGGATGCCTGACCCAACATGACAAGGTGAACTATTTCTGAACTACACATGATACAATTTAATGACAAGAATAATAAATCATTTTGTCCGTCGGCATCCTAAACTGCTCAACAGCCTCTTTCTCTTCCTTTTAACTGTTTCCCATTCCTAAAATTTTCAGGCTTTATTAGTCTTTGGTAATTGTTGCCATCCTTGCTTCCCCCCTCTTTCCCAAAATGTCTTTTTGTTTTCGTTCCTCTCACAGTATTCTTTAATCTTCCAACCATCCCGTGTAATTTACCACAGTTGAAACCAGCTGTACACACTCAGAATGCTAACCGGTGCTCTGTCTTTTTTTTTATTTATTATTTTTTTTCGCCATCTCTCTCTCTCTCTCTCTCTCTCTCTCTCTCTCTCTCTCTCTGCAGAGTGTCGCCTCTGCAGAAGTCAGAGATCGTGGACATGGTGAAAAAACACGTGAAGGCCATCACGCTGGCGATAGGCGACGGCGCGAACGACGTGGGCATGATTCAGACGGCTCACGTCGGCGTGGGGATCAGCGGCAACGAGGGCATGCAGGCCACCAACTCCTCTGACTACTCAATAGCGCAGGTGGGACGCAGATACAGCACAGACACGGAGCTGGCACTGACGGTTAGGATCGTAGAGGTTATTACAGGTTATACCACTGATGTAGATAAAACATCCACACTAGGTCCTTTTAAGGCAGAATCTCCTGATCTTTGACCTTTCTGAAAGGGGCCATCTGAGAAGATTTGACTTGCAGGGGTCACTCGGGTGTTATGGTTCGGAAAACAAACCTAAACACAGCATGTTCACTCAAGCACATGAAGCTGTTCAACCAGGAAGCTCGGCTGATTGGCCCGGACATGTTTAACCAGTTAAAACACTGTGTTGTTAGTTGTTTCATAATTATATTCTTCAATTATATTCTTTGTACTGTTGAAAATCATACAATCAATTTATTTAAAGAAACAACTGCTGCAAATATCAATCCAGAGACTGAACTTTTATTTATCTGTTTCCCACAGTAACAGCGGTTTGAAAATGTTAACAGGTCTATCAGGATTCTCCTAATTACTGTCTTGTCTCACACTCTCTCTGATTGATTATCTCTTAGCCTTTGGCCATCTTGCACAACTTAACTCAGTTGGTGATTCTTTTTTGTCTCTCAGTCACATTCTTGGTGTTTTCCACTGCGTCTATCACAGATGTTCATTTGAAGGCTTTAGTTTCTTTTGAATTTGTCTGATAAATGTATTTCACTCTCTCTGACTGGTAGTTCTCCTATCTCGAGAAGCTCCTATTGGTCCATGGGGCATGGAGCTACAACCGTGTCACAAAGTGCATCCTGTACTGTTTCTACAAGAATGTCGTCCTTTACATTATAGAGGTGAAAGCTTCACTCACTCACTCACACACACACACACACACAGTTATATTAACAGAGATGTTTTGCAGCTGTTTGGCACCATGCTGACAGTGATGGATGAGGTGCCCTCCTGGTGTCTGCTTTCTGTCTGTTTTTACACAGACACATTTAGGAAACACAAAATGAGTGTGTAGATCAGCAGTGACAAGAGCACTGGCTCCTGACAATTTCATGTGTGTGTTGGTGGAGGGATACCACTCCACACTCGCGGCCTGCCTGTTATGAGCGGTATTTTTTCAGCCCTCCCCTTCTGACATTAATAATGCAGGCAGGTGCAGGTGCTCGTGGGACCATGCTGCCTTGCAAACATCACCATGTTTGTATGTTTCCATTATTATCTCACATGGCTGGCTCCCTGTAGCTCCCTTTAGGTCAAAGGTTAGAAGCTGCCTCTGTCCACATGATGAAGACAGAATGGGGGTGGGGGGGGGTGAGCATGTGTGTTCATGTGTGTGCTTGTGTTTGTGTCTGAGTCTGTGGCCTCACCCCTAGGCTGTGTGCACTGCTGTACAGACAGGAATGCCACAACTCCCACCGGCAGCCCCAAACATCTCAGGCGGCCATCAGATCAGCCTGTCAGCCTCATGTGAACGAAGACGTTAAATGAAGGCTTCCCCGAGGCCAAAGTCACGTTTAAATATTGTGTGTTTCAGCTGTTTAATTTAATGTTAAACCAAGACAGTTTAATTCCGAATGAGTACCACTTAGCAAGCTATCTTTGTTGTTTGCTATAATTACGCATGATACCATTTATTTAAAGGTTAAATGTGGCCATCCTTCCCTGCTGTTTCTCACTCTCAGTATCTCCCTCAGGCTGATTGACCCCCTCCCACCATTGTTAGTCTCATGGCCATCCCTCTGCTTGTGTTCCAGCTCTGGTTTGCCTTTGTCAATGGGTTCTCCGGGCAGATCCTCTTTGAGCGCTGGTGTATAGGCCTCTACAATGTGGTGAGTATTCACCCTCAGTGCTCCTTCTCTCTTATCTATTTCTTCACCCTCTACCTGTGCCTCCCCGTCCCCTCCTGACGTCGTTGTAAAGCGCCGTCTCCTCCTGTCCATCTATCTCTCAGTCCATCTTGCTCCACTTTGTCTTCTTATCGCCGCCGCTTTCCTGAATACCAGAAACGACTGCATGCTCAAGAATGCGTTTGGTTGACAGCCATGTGTGACTTGAATTCTTCAGGCTCCACGGAACATTTTGGAATGTGTTTTAGCGCCGACAGTCTGATGTGAATGCTGATTCTTGAGCAGGACAAAGTGCATGAACGTTATTATTCTAATCTCTCCATAGCTGTTATCAGTTTAGTCTTAATCCAGAATACTTTTGTCAAGATTAAACCCAGGTTTAATCTTTGTAATCGTAATCTCTTTGAAATATGATTATTGTTCCATTGCAACCAAAATTAGACTGACTGACTGTGGAAAATGAGTAAATGTTAATCAGGTTTTCCTGTTTATCAGGTTTTCCTGTTTATATTGATTAAAAATGCTGCTCTAAACTTTAAAAGTTAAGTTTAATGAAGTGGCTCTTCTGTGCAAACCTGCAGATTTTCACTGCGCTGCCTCCATTCACTCTGGGGATATTCGACCGACCGTGCAGCCAGCAGAACATGCTTCGTTTCCCACAGCTCTACCGAATCACCCAGAATGCCGAGGGCTTCAACACCAAGGTACACGCACTCGTTTTCCTTGAACCAAAAGCGCACACACACACACACACACACACACACGCACGCACACACGTACGCAGACTTGGTGCAGCATGTATCAAAGCTTTATTACACTTCGGCCTTCATCTTGCCATACCTTGTGGCTTGTCTGCGGGATCGACAAGTGATGCCTGCTGTTTGTTTGGGAGTCCGGCAAGTAAACAAGAGTAGCGGGGAACCCGGGATGTTTCCACGGCAACCTGCAGTGAGATTCATAGGGCCCGAATAAGGAAGTCTTTCATTTTAGAGGGTGAACCAGCAACCTGGCCTGCTGTGTGTGTGTGTGAGTGTGAGTGTGAGAGTGAGTGTGTGAGTGACAGTGAGTGTGTGTGTGCAGGAGAGTACTTCTGATGGCAAGAACACAGTGGAAGTTATATGTACCTGTGAGGAACTGCTCCTTTTGGAGGGGGGTGCACAGGCATATGTGTCTCTTTCTTTTCTTAACTCTTCTGTGTTTCTGTCTCTGTCTTTCAGGTGTTCTGGGGTCACTGTATCAATGCACTGATTCATTCCATTATTCTCTTCTGGTTTCCTCTGAAAATGTTGGAGCACGGTAAGCCAAGGACCTCTGAAGTCACTCATTTATTTTTTGCGATTTTTGTTATAACGTCTGATGTCTGTTCCCTCACAGACTCTCCCTTCAGCGACGGTCTGGGAAATGACTACTTATTTGTTGGAAACATGGTCTACACAGTAAGGGATTACTCTTTTTCTAACAGTTATGCCTTATTTTGTCTTTTGCCCTGCAGGGTTCTAGATGATTTTTTTATACTCACAGCAGCTTTGGCTCCTTCAGTCGATCTACTCTCGTCTAGCCACTCTGTCTCCTCTCGACACTTATCCACTTCTTGCCTCCCCTCACTCCTCTACGTCATATTCTTACTATCAGTTTACTCCCCACAGTCTTGAGTGAATTTCACATGGTCTTTATTTGTTTGCGTTTTTTTTCTCCTTGGGGGTTTCTCTGTTAACAGAAATTGCTGAATTTGCTATAAAACATTCTTTTTTATTATCTCTCCAGTCAACAGCAAACTAATCATCTTTCTCTTTATTTTTTATTTGCCCCCCCCTCCCTTCTGTGTGTGTTTGTGTGTAGTATGTGGTAGTTACAGTGTGTCTGAAAGCTGGAATGGAGACCACAGCTTGGACCAGGGTAAGAACAGTAACACGCTCTAATATACCACGCCACATGTGCTGCATTTTACTCAGCTGCCAATAAATAAAAAGCTTTACAGACAGGAAAAGCATGGGAAAGGATGTGGCTTGCACCAATTGTCTGGTGGTTTTACTAAACTCTTCCCATTTTTTAAAAATTTCCATAAAACATTTGTCCAGATGCCCAACACACTCAGTGGCTTCTGTGCTGACGTTCTCGTATTGTACACGAGAGCTAAAAGACATGCAGACGTTTATGTTGCATACTTGTGAATGGAATCTCGACAAAGATAGGATTACAGTGCATGTGCGAAAGTGACGTTGCTACTATTTCACAGTCACCAGCACGCATTTGTCAAGCTTAAGCTTTAACAGATGTCTCACATTTGCAAAGATGATTTTGATTCATAAAAATGTGAAACTGCACGGGCTAATGATAAAACAGTCTGAACTGCTGTTGTTAGTGGGATTTTCTGGGGTTAACAGCGCTGAGAATCAGTTTTCCATGCCGGGTATGGAGCAGAGAGCAACTGCCCGGTGTATGTTGCAGTCTTTAGGTAACTAAAAGCTAAAAAAAAAATGTGTCTCTGTGTGTCCCTGATTCACTTGTTATGAGTCTTTTTCTCCTCGGCCTTCACTGGTGCGCTGAAACATAGAGTACTTGTCATACACATCATTAAAATAAGTAAAAAAACAGCTGGATGTTACAACAAAAGGGCTGAAACACCGCAGGGAGCCTTTAAATGTTGAAATTTAAGATGCAATAGATGAACGAACATCATCGTAGCTCAGTTAAAACCCAGCAAAGGAGAAAACCAGGGCAGGAATCAGTGAGATTACCATCTGTTGGATGAGGAGCGCATATAGAAACATACTATACATGTAAAACAGATTTGATTTAATGTGGCTCACTTTGCTCAGGAGAAATATATTTTTACACTTTTCAACATCCAGGATATTTACTCTGGCATGGTCCTGTGTTACATTAATCATATATAAAAGGCAGTAAATCAGTTTAATGTGATTTATACTCATGTTTTTTGCTTCATTAAATTTTTATTTTTGATTATATTAACAACTTATATCAGATCCTAGATAAAATCCAGATGCTTTGCATTCAAATGAACATGTCACAGACGCGATTTGGCCCTTTTCTGCTGTTGGAGACAGAGAGGGAGATTTGCAGTATGGACAGAACGGCGCTGACACTTTGTCCGTTCAGCTGTCCTCACAGCCAACAGCCTGGCAGTAATGAAGCAGACTCCCACTGGAATTCACCCAGTGTCCCCTTACAGCAGATCACAGGCCCGGGGTGCGGGGGAAAGGTTTGCGCATATTCGGATGAGCCGCACATCAGGGTTCCTGACCTCACGGCATGTCTCATTTCTGTCTCTCAATGTTCGCTCTCTTTGCGCATTTTTTCTTTTTGCAGTTCTCTCACCTGGCGGTGTGGGGAAGCATGATTCTCTGGATGGTCTTCTTTGCCTTCTACTCCGCCATCTGGCCCACCCTCCCCATCGCCCCCGACATGCTGGGCCAGGCAAGTCAAACAGTCCACTAACAGGGAGACAATGGGGTTAAAATAACCCACCATGTGCCCCTCAGTTGTTCCTGGTGGACACTGATGGAATGCTGTAGGGTATTTACTGAATTGATTAAGTTAATTAATGGTATTTCTGCCACTTCCACTAGATTTCAGAGGTAATTATTGTCTATTTATTTCACTGCACTAGTTTAATTCAGTCTCTGCAGAATAGTTGGCACTCGGGGGGGAATCAATTCCTATACTGGAAATTGACCGGAAAGAAAAGCATTTAGTACTTTTAATGTCAAATAAAGACTCTTGCCACTGATGGCTTGTCCAACGTGATTTGTAATCAGGACATCCCTACTCAGGTTCTAGTTGAGGATGCTTTTTATAACACGGGTGGTGGCCGTGGTGCCTACCAGACTCACCTCTTGGGTGTTCCTCGTCGCCTCAGCTGGAGCCATCGCGGAGATTTATGTCCACCAGCCCCTCTCACCAGGCTCCCTGCACCTGCTTGCATGTCACCCGAGCTCCGGGCTTTTACGGCCCTTTGCGGAGGCGTTGACTCAAGAGACAGACCTGCTGCTGCGGCTGGTGGTGATGACGTGGGGGAGGAAGGGGAACGTTAGGTTTGAAAGTCTTAATGTAGCGATCGGGTGGAGGGTGAGGTGCCCCCCCTGAGTAGGCAGAGACCCCTGGGCTGGGCAGAGGAAATGGGTTTATTTAAACACCCGTCATCCTGTCAATTCAGTCCAACTCAGAAATCTGGAATGCGGTCAAGTATCCGCGCAGCTGCTGGTTCTAAGCAGGGACTGGTCAGAGACATTAAACGCCTCCTCTGCAATTCCCCCAGTACTACCGGATTAACTCTCCTATTTCTCCAGCTTCCTCTATCTATATTTCCATCTGTCTGTGTGGGAGGGCAAGTCTTTCTGTCTGCGGTTATATGACAAGTGTGAAAGCTCTGTGCCGCATCAGAGAATAAATAAATGCATTTATGTCCATAGCGTTCTTATTGTTTTACTTTACTGCCCTGCAGTTGGATTTAAATATAAAGTAAATACAGATAATTGAAAATCGTGTAAGACAATTCATGTTGTGTTTAAATTGTGTTAAGTTATATACCTCAGAAATTCTACAATTTTCCTCTAAAATCCAGTTCCCTGAACTAATTTTTCCCAAGTGGGCCTAATATCCTCTCTACTGCATATTTTAAATCTCTAATCGTAGAATTTAAGTTTAATTTGAAGTATTTACAGTGGGTAAAGTATACCATGAACCTTATATAAATGTACTTCTGCTTTTCGTGCCAGGTATTTCTGGTACGATTGTATGATTTGTTGTTAATTCAGTTCTGGAGGTCTTTGGTTTGAGGAGATCTGGAGTCAGAGGAGACAGACAGACTGACTGACACATTTAGACAGTGGTTGGATGCCAGATTAATCCCTGGAGACGGACTGAGGATGGGGGTCAAAGGTCAGGCAGCATCAGGTAGGGGGGAATTCTGATTGCTCACCAGCAGTTTTGCCAGCAGAAACATGTTTGCGCTCAGGGAGTGCTCAGATACAGACTGTGAGAAAGCAGCGAAGTATGCGAATGTCTCTTAGTGTTCTTTTTTTTAATTCTCATTTCTCTCTACTTTTTTCCACGTGTTTATCTGAACTCGTCACCGGGAAGAAATGACTCAGCGACGAAGCGAAATAAATGGAGCTTGTGTGCTGTCATTGCAGGCTGGCAAGGTGATGCAGTGCTGGCACTTCTGGCTGGGCCTGGTCTTAGTACCCACCATGTGTTTACTCAAAGACTTCACTTGGTCTGCGTAAGTGGAGCACATGCATATAAATATAAGGGCGAATCCATACAATCCAGGGACGCGTTTACATAACCCAGATTGCGCACGTGTCAACACTTACACACTCTTTATTTTATGAATAACTTGTCATTAAAACACTCAGAAGTGTTCCTTCATCGGTCCGTCTCGCTGGTTTTGCTTGGCAGCACGCGGCGCACTGTGAAGAAGTCTCTGCTGGAGGAGGTGCAGGAGTTGGAGGCTCAGGCCGTCGACCCAGGAGCAGCTGTGCTCAGAGACGCCAGCAGCCGCAGGTAGATTCACTCTGCAAAGCATCCCTGCAGGCACTTTAATGTGTGTAAACCTTTATGATTCATAGATTTTATGATGATACATTTTAAGTTTTATTAGAAATTATTAATAGACTTTTTTGTGGAAAAAGAAAAGGGAAGTTTTTAGAAGCATACTTAAGAAGCTTAAGAACTTGTATTCATTTGTTTCTCCACCTTCTGTCATAGAGTTGATTAAATTCAAACTGGCCATTTTAAACCTCATAAAGGTAGCAGGGCATTAAACCTGATTCAAACTAGCAGCCAAGTCTTTGAGCATGTCTGTGTGTGTGGCGCCGTCCACAGCGCTGAAGCCAAGGCTGAGGTCCCGCCCTAGCACCACAGCCATCATGTGTTCACCGAGGTAGTTTCTGGATTTGTCCCGCTGTGTGACCTCAGAATGCTCTGCAGTGACTCTTGTTTGTTTCCATTCATGCTTCGTGTGTGTTTATCACTTGTTTCCTGTATTTTTTTTTTCTCTGTGTGTCCATTTTTCTGACCTTACATCTTTGGGTTGCTCCATAGGTGGATCAGTTTGAGCTGCTGTACATCCCTGGTGTGTTTCCTGAATGTGTCTGTAGTTTTTTCACTGTGGTTTACCTGGCGGTGATGTTTTTAGAGCTTTGTTAGAGCTGATTGTGTTTTTTAGATTAGCATAGTATGTGTATTATTTTATCCTTCCTCTCATCTACGAGGAAATCTCTGCGAAGACACAGATGCTAAAAGATTGCTCACTTCTAATTAGCCACAAAGTATCAAAGTATGTGATTTAGATAATCACAACAAGCACACAAATCTAGTTGGTGGAAATATGATTGGATGTTTTCAGTATTTGAGCTAAGCTAATTAGCCTAGGGCAATCTTTGCACTTAGGAGAGAAAATGGCGAAAAAGCTGTGAGTAATTAATGATGTCTTTATAATTGATTTAGGAATCTGTGAATAAACCCAGTAAATGCTGCTGTAGGCTTTCAGGTATGTTGGAAAGTGAAAGGTGGTGACCAAAACACCGACCCTTATTGAAAACCAGAAGGCAGGCCTTCTACATAAAAACAAAAACAAATAAAGTAGGTGGTTTCAACAAAGCAATGGAGTGAAATGGAAATGAACGTGTGTTTGTAGCTTTTTGGGAGGCAGAGAGGTTTACATGGGAATAAAGAACAGGCGGAGGCTGATGGGAAGAATTCAAATGATGCACCTTCTTTCGACCCCATTAATCAGAAGAAATATAACCACAGAGTACAAGACAAGGTGACACTGATGTATGAGCCTTTATTTGACTCACCATCAGGTCTTTTAGCATTTATTCAACGCTGCCATTTATCTAGCAGATGTGTTTTGTATTCTTTCACCAAAATTCCCATCTGTAACATCAATTATTAGAAACTTCAACTACCTGATGCAAGCATTAACCCAATGAAAGCAGGGTTCCACTGATTCCCCCCCTGGGTAAATGGAAGCTTCCATTAGGAGACAAATGTATCTTGTACTGTAAAAAAATCCAAAAAAGAGAAACTCTGGCGCTGTCAGAGGTGTGACCATTGTTGCACTTTTGTGCAACGCCTCTTTTGAAAGACCACAATGTCTGCATTGATGATGTGACGACTCTGGAGAGAAGTATCTGCGTAAATAAAGCTTGTGTGCGCGCATTAGTGCGCAATATCTGGAAAAGGTTTAGTTATTTTTGGTGGCTGGAGGAGAGGAGCTGCGACGGCGTGTGGTCTCGGAACAGAGGATCCAGTCTTCTTCTCGGAAAGAGGGGCACTGAGAGGAGGGGGAACGGTGGAGCATAGACGTCCAGTTACTCTGCAGCCTCTTTATGACTTACTGCTGGATTAAATGTGATGTCAGGAGCAGTCAGAATCAAATCAGCCACCTACAGGATTTCTGGCCCCACATCCAGTCTCCTGACTCACAAGTGCTGGGTGTCTGCACTAATGGCCCAAAGAAAAATGAGCTTTTTATGATTTTTTTTTTTTTTTTCGTGGACATTATGAAGTCGGACCCCTGGATGAGGTCTGGGTTTAATCATCCCGCAGCTTAAAATCAAATATTGGGACAAGTCTCAGCAGAGCGGTTAAACCACAGCTCATAACTGGGTGTTAAGAAGGTCAAATGATACAGAAAGCACCGAGCGATTGGTTTGTAGCAGCGCTGGTGGTGGGGATTCTCTCTGTAATACAGCTGTCTTCTTTCCGCAGTCTAAACGAACGGGCCCATCTGCTGACAAGAGTCTTTAGGAAAACACCTTCGAGCGTCGGACGCTCAAACTCAGTGCAACAGACGGTGTCACGTAAGTATCATTTGCAGCGTGCACAGCCCACCTCAGTGCGTCTCATCCATCATCGTCGAGAAGAGAGAGCTGTCGCCGTCATTCACAGCCAGAGCTCGGGCCCCTGCCAGTGTAAACTAAACCTGGAGAGGAGGAGATGAAAGCAGTGTGATGAGCTCTTGAGAAGCTAAACTGGTTAATTATTAGTGCCTTTTTTTATGAAGAGTATCAACCGAAAGGCTGGGAAAGCTGTGTGGGAGTCAAGCATAGGAGGAAGTGTTTTTATTTTATGTTGTAGTATTTAGCCAAGAGCACGCGCACTGTGTTAGCAGAAAATGAGAAACCCCCACACATACTTAGGTAATCTAATCTAACTGTCGTGTCATGAATACTGCTTTTGTTCGCATTGTTCGACTTGTTTTTCTATTTTTTTTTGTGGTATGTGTTGGATTAGCCCTACGAGTAATCTTTCTCTTCTTTCTCTCCATAGACGGTTATGCTTTCTCTCAGGAGGAACACGGTGTGGTGTCCCAATCCCAGGTAGTGCGCTCATATGATACCACCCGCCAACGCCCCAGCATCTAGCCCCACCCCCGACCGAGGTTTTTGTCTCATCGTGGCAGTGGCTATCAAGGTGACAACCGCAGAAATACTCACGTGACACCCTGAAGCCGCGTGACCGGCCCCTGCTGTGGCCTTATCTGGAACTATGACCTAATAGGGAGGGGGGGGCGGGGTCACAGCCAGACATGATGGCACAGAGGGACTGACCAGGAAACGGACCAGGACTAGTTCACGGAATAAACATTCATTACAGTCACTGGAGCTGCACAGGCATGAGCAGTCATACCCACGCACAGGCCTGATGAGCCGAACCCAGAGACTGCTGCTCATCACCCTCCAGATTGGGTTGGCTTCGTGTTGCTGCGTGTGTGTTTGTGTGTGTGCCCGCGTGTGTGTTCATACCAGTATCCATCTTCACACGTTGACACTCTTGTGTTTGTGTGCATGTGTGTGCGTTAGCTACCACGTTTACCTCTCATCTAAAGTCTCAAGCTAAGGTAATCCATCATCAAATGCAGGGTTGGGGGGGTGAAAATATATGCAGAGGGAGGGCCTAAAACTAGGTAGCGCCACGGCTATGCACCTTTGCTTAGAGGCTTCCCTTCACTTCTCGACCCATCGCAGGCTACACCAAATTCCCAAACGCTGCAGAAATGCAAGTGAGGCAGGACACCCACACCCGAGCGGACCGCCACCTCGCCGCAACCCCTCCAGCTCTACTGGGACATCCTCCTGCTTCCTTCTCTTCCTTCCTTATCATCCGCTGTAATCTTTGTAGAACATCTGTCTTTAAATATTTAATTCTGTTTCCTGTTGACACAGCGAGCCTGACGTTGGGGCTTCCACCTTTACGTTCGGTTGGATTTCCACTATCGACTGGACTTCTTCATTTTCTTTTTTTTATTTATGTGAACTTCAAAGTATGTTTTGTCTTTTAATTCATGTATGTTTTTGTACTTATACATGGAGAGTTTTAGAGTAGCATTTTACTTGAACTAAGGCAAACATCCATGGGGATCCGGTTATGGAGACACTCGCCTGCGTGTTTTCTGCCTCGGGGATCTGTCTGAATGTAGAGACCACTGTGTGCTCCCTGTTGAAAACTTGGGTTCAGGAATGCAAGGCTGCAATGTTGGGAGGGCGGGGGTTGTCCATCTGAGTCCTAATCATTAAATCAAATCAATCCATGGACTGAGTTGACGTCTCTGCCTCGTAATTAGGAGCTGTATCCTCAGTGGGAAGGGTTGGACTTTCTTCTATCTATATGATTTGATATCAAACCTCTCCCACGCTCAGGAGAGTCACAGCAGACAGACCATTAGCTGATTAATAACCCCGCCCCCCCCCCATGTCCCTCCAGCATGCTGGAGGCCAACTGGAGATCTCATTCCCACCCACCTTCCTGGACGCGGCCCAGCCACAGCCCAGCTACAGCTGCCCTGGGATGGAGAATCCATCGGGGGTCACGGCTGAGCGGGAGCCAGAATGCCATTTATGCTTTTCATCTCCCCAAAGCTGCAGCAGAATCTCTGCAGAGGCCTGCCAGAAAGCAAAAAATGGCCATGGCCTCGAAAGCGTTCCTTGCTGCAGGTTATTGTTCCTCGAGTCAGGTGAGGTGACGGTTATTGGTTCTGACTTCTGTGGGTGGTGGGCTGTCTGCAAACGGCTGTAATTAGCGATTAAGCATGAGTGTTTGAGTTTGGAGGGGAATTAGTCTAAATCCATCCAGCAGCATTTTCCTGTGTGTGTGTGTGTGTGTGTGTGTGTGTGTGTGTGTGTGTGTGTGTGTGTGTGTGTGTGTGTGTGTGTGTGTGTGTGTGTGTGTGTGTGTGTAAATAGTGCTTCCCCCCAGAGGCAAACCAAAGCCACCTTTAAACCGAAGTTCTTGTTTGATAGAATCTTGGTGATAAAATCCACCAAATGCACCAATTTATATTTAGAAGTTCATCATTTTTATTCATCCTGCATCAAACTGAGCCTTTCATAAATGTTTTATACAATTTTTTTTTTTTTTTTGTTCAAATACAAGCTGCCAAATCTTTGTGTTCAGAGTACAGAGGAGGTGCACAAACATGCCGGTGGTTTCAGAGCTGAAGCGCTCGCTGGAGCAGCACATTCCTCAAGTTGCACATTACAGCGTTACCGATGAGAGCGCAGCGCCCGGGCCGGAAAACTGCAACGGTAACGTGCTTTTTTTTTTCCAAATTATCGTTAAGAAAAAACAACTTGGACTGTTTTAAGTGGAAAAATGCTTCCAGGTTACTGTGCGCTGAAGTGTTAAATACACATTCACACACCTCTCACATGAGAAAATGGGGCAGTTGATGGAGGCCTCGCTGTGTAATTAACTCTGTAATCTTCAGAGGGCTGCCTCATACACACACACACACACACACACACACACACACACATCAGCTCCATTAACTGCCATTTTCATCCCTGTGCTGTGGTTTTTATGTGTTTTTCTTTTCAAGGGGGGACGATAGGGGGTCCTGTATGGGATAAGGTGGAGTATCACCGCCCCTGTGGTGTGCTCACATCACTGTTTTAAATGTTCTGCAGGGAGATGGCGGCCGTCTTTCCGTGTCACGACACGTGCGTTTTCCATCGCAGCTCGCTCACGTACGGCACAAACGTCGTTGAATTGCGTCGACCGCGGTGTAAACGTGCTGTGTGGTAACATTTGTTTTGGCTTCGGTATCCATATTTGTCACGTCCACTGCGATAAATCACCGGCGCACGTGAGCCAGAAAAACTCTCTCATACACATGCAAACAAAGCCACACGCACGCACAGTTTTCGTCGGTGGGCTGCGGTGACTTGTGCATCGCCCGTCGCGGCTGTTTAAACTGCCAGATGTGCAGCTTGGTATTTGCAACAACACAGAAAAAGTCATTTATCCATCCATCCCAGGCCGAGCTCAGCTCGTTTAAACTTGCCAGGAGACCATAACACACACGAGATCCCGGCAGGACGGGCCCTGGTGTGTTGTGTGAGTCCTTGACTTTCTTTTTCCACTCTGATGATCTCTGGCACAGGCCTCACAGCAATGTGTCAGAGTGGTCTGCAGGTTTCCCCCCACCTCCTCATCACACAGTCACCGCAGGGTATTTCTGGTCACCAGTGACGCTGGACCCAGTGGTGGGCGGAGGGCACGGGGATTGCAGGGATCTGTACCCTCCTTGGGCGTCCAGGAAAGCTGCAGGAGGGGACACAGGGTGGGCGTAGCCGATGTACTGCGGGTGCAGGAACTGTCCCTGGTGAGGCATGATCTGCGTGGCCTGCTGACAGTTGAGCACGGAGAAGTTGGTGGGCATGTTGACGAAGACGCTGGCGTCAGGGGGCAGGCAGCAGGAAGCCTGCGCCCGCATGAGGGCAGGGGCGGCGGGCCGGGGCGCTGCAGCCGGGGCGGAGGAGCTCGATGAGGTGGCCGTGCTGGACTGGCGCGAAGACGAGCCCCTAGAGGTGCTCGTGCTGGCCATCATGGGGATGGTCTCCAAGAGCCGACCGCTGCCGGCCCCACTTCCTGTTCCTCCCCCTGACGACAGCTCCTGTTTGGGCCTCAGGCAGCGGCAGCAGCACACGGCGACCCCGGAGCCAACCAGGACAAAGGCCACAAACACAGAGCCCACGATCAGGAAGGGCACGTAGATGGGCACTACAGAGAGAGAAGGTTACATTTACAGCTTTGAAGTATATTATTTATATATAAAATCGGACGATTCTGCGGAGATCAGAAGAAAAGATTGGGCACACAGACATTTCTGGACACGGAGTAAGAACAAAAGAAGTACTGGGACTGGGTCCCCAGGCAGCGCAGGGCTCTCATTAGCAGTTATTACCTTTGTTTTGATCTGTTTTAATCCTCAGCACCCTACAGTGTCCCCGGCCTCCTCGACCCCAGAGACCGTGTGTGTGTGTGTGTGT
Organism: Pao palembangensis; assembly: GCA_015343265.1. Lineage (NCBI taxonomy): Eukaryota > Metazoa > Chordata > Actinopteri > Tetraodontiformes > Tetraodontidae > Pao > Pao palembangensis. The sequence goes on from CM027086.1 coordinate 15,476,500, forward strand.
GTGTGTGTGTGTGTGTGTGTGTGTGTGTGTTGTTATAAACTGGTGACATTCTTAAAACCGACAGCCAGATATTAGCAGCCTTTTTTCCCCCAATCCGGCTGTTTATGACTAACTCTTTGAACATCACTCGCTCACGCAGCTCTTGGCCTGCGCTTAAAGGACGGAATTACAGTTGAATGATTTAATGTAGCTGAAAAGGAGGTGAGCAGTGGAGGGCCAATTCCTTTTCACTGACCTTTTCTTTCTTTTACAGAAAAAAAAAATCAAGAAAAATCAGCAAATCAACCCAGAAACATTCTCCTCTTAACTTTAGTGTCCTCAAACAGATCATTAATCTATTTTCTTTGTTTCAGAAGCTCCACAGTCCCAATTAACAATGAGTTTCTTTAAAAATGCTGTTACACGGATTAAACGTTTTTTTGGCAGAGAGTGACCGGTGTGATGAGGTGTTTCTCATAAACCGTTCTTTCTCGTTCTGGCCCGCACAATCACCTCACCAACACAATGACGGCCGTGTTACAACCTAAGTGATTAGTAGTGTTTTATTGTCCCCATGGGGCGCTGTTATTTTCCACTCTGAATGTGCCCACGTCTCCCGAAGCGTAACCGTACGCCAGAGGGAGAGGGAGAGGTGGCACCCGGCTCCGGTTTCCTTTTGTCTCTTTGAAATGCATCCATAAGAACCCGAAAAAGTCTTCAGACCAGTCATCAAAAGTAGTGCCGTATTAAAAAGGATTAACTTATGAAACCCGCTAAGAGCTCGGGGATGTTCATCTGCTAAGGTGACAAAAGACAAAGAGCAGGGGCCACGTGAAACAAACCGAGGCCTCAGCCGGTTCGGCGGTGTCGGCTTCAGAGGCTGACGCGCCTCACATCTGCACGCCTTTCTGTAAACAGGCCCTAAAAGGGGCTCTGTTGTGGAAACTCATATATGAGTTACAAGCACAGAGATGTCCCACAGAGCTTTTGACAGCTCTCTTTATTCTGCACTTAACTTGTCTCCATCTTTAGATCTCAACTTCCACTCCTCTTTTTTCCTGCATGGATGATGAGGATTAGTGATTGTAAAAAGCATCTTGTTTCATTGTGCTTTATACTCTTAAAATGCTGCGCTGTAAATGGCTGCTGGATTATCGCTTCCGCAGAGCAGAGGGCGTCTGTTCACTACAGGTACGTTTACAGCCACGTCTTCTCTGAGCTCCATCTTAGATTTATACCAAATGTCACATTATTGGATTTTGAGTAATGCCACTGTGTGTTAACAACATTTTTCTGCTGCTCACTGCTTTGCTTTGAGGAGATTAGCCCAGATTTTTGAAGGTCACAAATCTGGGAAGTCCAAGGCTGAACTAAACTCGAGTTAAATACTAACCCCGTGCTCCTGTTTAGACGTTAGTTTGAATTTTCCATACTCAAATAATGTGCTAAAATGCTAACATTTACTATTTGTGCACAGGACTGCACATAAAAAAACAATATTAACAATAACGTGAAGAAATTCCATGGCAAATAAATCCTTTCCCGTGCAACACTGAGAACATTTTAAGGAACTTCACAGTTTCACACATTCGAAGCTTCTTCCGTGTGTGTTTCTCATCACTCACATATGCAGATCCTCCTACTGTTCCCTGCCACTCTCACACACCTGTTGCTGCAGCAGCAGCCTCGTCTCCCTTAAGATCTTGTTTTGGGGGCAGCCTTTGTGACCGCTTCGGCTGGGCTCTCCCTCGTCTGCTGTGCATACACCACGGGCATTCTCCTGTTCCTAAATACCATATGCTCCTCTGTGCTGTACACATTAATAATTTCCTGTAAACCCCACTGACATCCCAGTGTATCTTTCCCTGGATGATTTATTGGCTGCAAGTGCAAGACGAAGTATTGGGAAAACTCAGAAAAGCTGGGGGTTTTAGCTATTTTGAGTCACACTGGCTGGGAGCCAGTGACTGAAATGGTTATATATCTTCCAGCGTTGATAAGGAATTGTTAGTGACAGATTACCTTGAGGAAAAAGACCTTTCTCAGATGTCTGAAATGTGTTGTTTCTGGAGTGCTTTTATCTCCTTGTTGATCTTTAATCTCAGCTGGGGTGTGGCTCCAAGGAGCTTTATGGGAGATTAATTTATGGGAATGTAAGCAGGATGAATGTGCAAACAGGATGGAGTGTATTTGGTATAACCCAATGCAATAGTTAAAAAAATAAATTCAAAAATGGGTCACACTCAGCCTCGTTTTGCCTCTTTTAAAGACTGGTTTAGGGGATCAAAGCCAGGTGTTGGTTGGTAGTTAGACTGTGATACAGAACGCAATTTGCGTGTGTGTTTTAGTATTATTTATTAGCTGTCATCGCCTCCGGTGAGCCACTGTTCCGGTCAAGTCCAAACTCGATCCCCGTGGGGACAGCGTGATCTGAGCCCCAGCCCCTTCTTGTACCGCCACGGTCCGGAACAGACACTCCTATTTATAAGAGCGGCAGCGGCACGGTCTGCCATTTGTGAGGGCAGTTAAAAAAGGGGTCTGCTCCTGTCCTCCCTGCAGCTGTCGTTGCCAACCGGTGGAGGCGGCAGATAGAGCCCATAAGAGGGAGATTCTGCAGTACTGTTGGGTTTACGAGCGGAAATTAAACCTGGTGATGGCTCTGCGTTTACGCATGGTATAAACACACTTTGGATCAGGAGAGGAATTTTTGTTGAATAGTAAAAGGGAAAGACATTAACAAGTGACCTCATCCACCTTCAGAATTTTGCTGAATGCATTATAACTCTAAGATAAAAATGCATTACTGGTGCTTTTATTGTGATAGTCTCTATGCATTATCTTGGATAATAGTCTAACATCATGCATGGCCTATTTAGCTTGATTTCAGTGTTTATTACAGAGCAAGTAAAAGTCGTATTGCGGTGGTCTTGTACCTGCATCCGAGTCCTTATTCTCCTTGTTTTCTGCCCCGGGTTCCTGAGCCTCACGGTCGTTCTCGCAGCTGCCCTGATCCAGCCGTGCGTCAACGCTGGAGCAGCAGTAGCGCAGCTCGCATTTCCCACAGCAGATGATCGCGTCCTCCGCGTCGATCTTCTCCGGACACTGGAACCCTTCTTTCCAAGCGTCCTGAGAGTCTTGCCAGCCGTGGCAATACTCCCCGCTGGCTTTTACATTGATGATGACCAAGAGAAGGGTCACGATCACGGTGACATACGTCGGGAACCCTCCTCCGTACATCCTCGGCCAGGTGGCCCGTGTTCGGCCGCACGCTGGCGCACTGATGGAGATTAAATGAATTTAACTCCCCACGTCTAACTGACTTGGTGAGGGGAGTAATTAGGTGGATACGTGCAATAAGGGATGAAGTGAAGGAGAAACAGTCCACTGAGAAGCTGTCATTCATTAAAAAAAAATCATTAAAACAATCCCGTGCATAATTCAGTTCCAGTGTCTCCAAATGACTCCACAAAAGTTGTCTCTCCAAAAGTTACACAAAATCACAACACCTGAGATGAATTTGTCCCATAACAACCGCTACTCAAACCTCCAGGACTGAATAATCTCCTCTTCGGACACCGTAATGAAGATGTTCATGTTTCCTTCTGGCTCTTCAAATGGATTCGCGCACACGAGAAACCCACCTCTGCAGTCTGATCCACACTGATGTCACTTCGCCCCTCACTGGCAGACCCGTGCGCAGAGAAAACTTTTGGAACTTTAAGGGCTCGCTCTGCATTCTTCAGCGTCAGAAGCAGGCGGGGGGCAGGTCTGGGTCAGCCGCAATGATCCAAAGAGCGCAGAGTCTGTGCAAGTCTACGTCAGAATGAGAGGGGCGTGTTGTATGTCACGCAAAAACACGTTTAACGTTAACAGAGAAGGCATAATGACCGTTGTAATTGGGGTTATAAAACCACGAGTAATAGTTTGCTGCTCACTGAAACTTTTTTCTCTCTCACCAATAAATCATTTTTAAACGGTCGCTTTCGCGTTAGTCACTTGAACAACCCACCTTCTATTTTAAAAATGTCAGACTATCAGTTAAAACTGGTGAATTTTTGTTGAATAATTACGATTAAGAGAACCTACATCTGTTGAAAAACAGATAATCGCTTCCAGGTACCTGTGTGGAGATTTACAAGGACTTAGCGACATCTAGTGGGAAGTTTACATAATTACTCCTCTGCGAATACCGCGAGGATTTTAAATTCATGCACTTTGTTTCAACCATTATACACAACTGCCGATTTTGTGACCACTCTGCCACATTAATGTAATTATTTGCTATTTGAAAATATATTTAAATATATTTCGTCATCTTTATTAAACAGCATATCATCTTTTACAAGGGGATGCAAAAATTATTAATAATAGTTTGAATAGTTCTACAGTAACTATGAATTTTTGACAAATAATCTTGTACATTTTTTAAAACATATAAACATATACGTGTTTATTTTTATACCCTTGTTTTCAATCGCGTTTCGTATATCCGTTAAGCACTCTCGCTTCCTCTTTCCTTATTACCGGTGTTTTATTTCCCATCATGCTTCACGGTAAAAACGTTGCCCGTAGCAACGGTACAGGAAGTGACGTAAATTATTGAAAGCCTTGAAAAACGTCATCGACTCTTTGAACACAAGAAACTCCGTGGCGTAAAAAGTAAGGGTAATATTAACAATGACAATAACATTATTGTCTCTTTTGTGAGTATATGAGTAGCTTTGTATCTTACAAATAAAGGAAGTTTTATGGACATGCTCGACTAGCAACAAATAGCATTAATGGATCGACAGTTGCTAATTGCTGGGAAGAACGCTTCTCTATCAGATTTAGCGATGCGTGTACCCGTTCAACAGTAAAACAAAGGTAAAAAACTGACTAAGCGTTTGTTGCAAAGGCTTAGCTAAGTTCTAATGCTGTCTTTAACTAGATGTCGTTTGCGAGACGCGGGTATCCACAACACAACAAAGGAAAACGAATTGTTCGCTTAAAGAAGGCTCCAGCTCCTAAAAAAGAGTGGGTGGTGAGTGCTGACATACTCTGGACTGTTTTGGAACTAGTCTTAGGAAACCAGTGTTGTATTAAGGCCTTCTTTTAACTTCAGTCCATTTAGGTCTGACGTTTGTCCTCTCAGTTTGCTAATTAAAACAAGCAACTGCAAATTGAGCGCAGTCTTCCTGTCAGATTGTCCTTCACAGTCTTTCTTGCTTGTTTCAGGACACTGTTAACGATCTGTCTGTGTACAAGCTGACAAACGCTGAGCTGGTAAGGGAGTGCTGTCACTTCAGTCAGTCAAACAATGCTACTGAAACTAACTAGCTTCTTCTATTTTACATACATAATTCTATCAATATTTCTTCATTAGAATCACCGGCATGAGATTCACAAGTCCCACAACAAGGCTGCAGCTCAGTGGGAACTGAAAGAGAGAGCCCTGAAGCGCCGGTTTAGACACACTGGCAGCCCTGCTCCTTTAGATCAGGCCAGCCTCAGCATCATTAGGGAGGTTTGTGGGATTCTAATGATTTTTTTTTGTAGATCCTTTGTTTTATTCTCTATTGACTGGTGATGATGTTTGTTGACTCCTGCAGGTGTTCTCTGACCAGCTGCTGCTGAAGGATGTGCTTGCTCGTTCAGACAGAGCCCTGGCTGTAGTTAAGGACTTATTTGGAGATGCTCCTCACGTGCACACTGGTAGAATCCTCTGCTTCACTCATAGCTTTAGATGCACAATTTTATTGCTAACTTGTTTGTTTGGGATATTTGAAATATTTGTTTTTGCAGGGCACCCCAGTGTGACAATGGCGCCCTCTGTGCATCAGAGGCTAGAACGACCTACCAGACTGTCTCTGATGAATCAGCAGGTCTGTACATGCCTCAAGATATTCACACATGTGTTGCACTTTGATTTTCTTAAGTGGAAAATATTTTTTTCTCAGGCTCTTAATGAAGTGGAGGACTGGGAGGAGGAGTACAGCGATGAAGACTCCTGCTCTCCTGCCTGTTCAGACCATCATGTAATCCAGAGGTACTGATGTCTCCATAGCAAACACTGTGAATGGAATTGTACTTTTGAGTTTAAATGTTGACTGATTACAGCTAATTTGTCACATATTGCAAATTGTATGGCGTTGTGATGCTTTTGCAGAGCCAATCTACAAAAAATGACGGAATGTTCCAAGAGAAAATTAATCCAGAAAGAAGAAAACAAACCCAAGGCTGAACAGATAGACACAGAGGATATTGCTGCAACCCCATCCACAGAAGGCAGAGCACCAAATCACACAGGTAGGAGGGCAAAGATGCGTTTCCTCAAAAAAGAAGTTAACTACAAACGTACGTAACGCATCCCAACATTTTGGCAGCGCTAAACGCCACAGCGGTCATCCAACATGTTCGGCCCCGACAAAGCCGGTTAGACAAAGAGGATCCATCGTGCCTGCTTTCTCAAGTCCTGAACCCCGAGCTAACTCACAACAATTCAAGTAATCTTAGGACTGCATCTTTCATTCATAATGTGTAATAATATGTAAGAGTATCATGACCAAGTGGCAAAATGTTATGTATTTTTCAGGGAAAATCCAGAGTCAATCCAGCAGGACCACCACACAGTGTCGGTCTCAGAGTTCAGAGTTGAACGGCTCATCTGTTACATCTGTCAGTGGGGACCAAACCACTCTACGGCTGCTGCGGGACATGTTGGGCCAGGTAGAGGCAGAATTGGACACTCTGAGTCCTGACACTGCACCGGCTCCAAGGGGTCAAAGAACACATACAAAACAAGGTCTGACAGAGTTCTCTGTTGCCTTGGTCTCCACTCTGGGACGTTTAGTGCACCTTCTCAAACAGGTATGGTAGATGATCTCGTGTGTGTTTGACTCTGCTCTCATTACCTGTTTGATCTGACCTGTTTATTTTATAAGTATCCACACTGTCCTGTCTGTAGAGGGATGAGGTGATCCTTAGAGAGACACAGGGGAGAAAAAGGCTGGAAAAGGAGTTAAAAGAACAACAAGGGCTAATTAATGCTCTCACTGCTGAGACGATGACTCTGAGAGACGAAGTCACCACCCTGCAGGTGAGAGAATCCATTTTCCAAATCCACCACTGTGTGATTACAGCTTAGGATGCCTCTTGGACAGAGCCAACAAATGCTTCTTTTTCTCTGTTTCCTCTTTAGGTCAGGTTGCAACAGCAGACAGCCCAGATGGAACAGAAGTTGGACACAGTGGCGATGGTGATGGGAGGACTTGGACTAATGGAAATTCAAGATGACACACGTCAGGAGCCTGAAGTCAATCTGTTTGGGGCAGCCGCGTTAAACAGTAATACATTCAGTCAATACAATATTTTCAACAACATGTGTGCCTATTTCTTTGTTTAGAATCCGTCAATCATTCAGTGAAGGCTTTGGAACATTCAGACAGGTTCCGGTTGTATATAATACATAATAATTTTGTGATTGCATGTTATAGATTGCCAGCCGACACCAGCTGGTGAAAGAGAACCTCAACCAGTACAGTCATGTCTGTCCCCTGCTGTGCTGCTCTCTCCGCCTCGACAGGGAGATAACTGGCAGCAGATTCCAGGTAGGGTAGCAGCCCAGTTCTGTTCAGATTTCAGTTTTATATCCTTCTGCCAGTTCATTCTCCGTCTTCCTCTTAAGTGACTCATCCTGCACCACCACGCCAGGAGCATTTGTCTGTCGGAGCCTCACGTTCCTGTAGAGACGTCCAGGCCTGCAGTTCAGCATCCAGCCTCGCCAGCCTGCCTCTCTCCAGCCTGCCTCTCTCCAGCCTGCCTCTCTCCAGCCTGCCTCTCTCCAGCCTGCCTCCCACTTTGTCAGTATCACAGATGTCAGACCTTTCTCCAGAGGCCATGATGGCTGAGATTGCCAAGATTAGTAGAGATAACGAACTGATCAAGGCCCAGCTCAGCCGGGCCAGAGACCTTGGCTCAGCGTTTGGAGGAGCCCCTGACAGCGAGCAAAGACGGCAGAGCACCAGCACCAGCACCGGCACAGGAACGGTCATGCCACAAAGTGTCAGAGAGAGGAGCACGGCAGTTACCAGCAGCGCCGGGAGGAAGAATCACCAGGGTCAGATCACAGAAGGAGAGCTGTTACTTACACAGGTTAGATGAAGTCTGGTAACATGTATCACTTCTTGTGAGGATTTTATATTTTCCTTTTAGACGCTAAAGTATAAGATAAACTTTTTGTAAAATCCAAACCCCCGTTGTTGCATTATTAGGACACAAGGGGGCCCCAAACACGCATTTCCGGATTGACAATTCCACTCTAATGTGTCTGCAGAAATCATCACCGGACCTCTCCTCGAATAGTGTCGAACAGCGCCTCCTAGACCTGAACAGGCGAAGTGCAGCAGCGAGGGGTCGACTGTTGGAGCTCATCGAGCAACAGAAGCAAAATGCCTCATCTGTTGTGTCTCCCCCTGCCTCGCCCATGCCTGCCTCTGCATTCAGTCCACAATCAGCAGGTAGAATGGCTCATTCTGGATTTGCATTCACGCCTTTAAACCTATGATGTCATTCACAGGTGGAGGAAGAAATCCAGAAGTGTCCATGATGCTTCCTGAGAGGGAGTTCCTTTCACAGAAACAGTAATTATCCATTTTAATTTGTGTATTACAGTCAGGCTGTTAATTAGATTCAAATTCTTATGATAGAATCCTTTTATGTATTTCAGAACTGGCATTCCTGACATGTCACCTCAGAGTTTTGGACAAGAAGGACATGGCAAAACACAAGTACACTGACATTACTGGGTTTTAAGTTTTAAATCATTTCATAACATTTACTAACTAACTCCATAATCACATTTTCGCCTTCTTTTTCCACCACAGATGGACAGGGAGAGAGCACGAGAGGGGTGGTTTGCCTTGTCCTCTCACGTCAGATGATAAAACAAATCTGCCTGAAGATGTCTGCTCTTTATGTTTTTAAATTCGTTATTAAATATTGAATTTTATATTTTATATATTGAATTTTGGACCCCGTTTCCCTGACTGTAATGAACTAATGAATCAGTTGTTTATAAAATTCTGTTTAGGTGTGAAAATCTTTTTGTAGTTTTGTAAATGTGTTGACACTTTAGGAGTCCTCAGTAATTTTAAAATCGTGTAATTGGGTGTAGAAGAGAGAACAGTGAAGTGGTTCCGCTCACACTGTCTTTAAATTAAAGAAAGCTCATAATGACAGAGGCCATCGCATTTACAGCCGCGAGTGTGATGCAGCAGTTGCGGCTTGCAGACGCTGCGCTTGCTGTCCACAGAAGAACTCTGTGTCTATACATGTTTCTCCAAACTGAACCACTTCACTGCCTGCTGTCGCCTTTAATCTTCGCTTTTCTCACAAGCTGAAGCCGCACGTTCCACAACGTTCTCCTGCACGGTTAAACGCCGCGGAAGGTGATCATCATTGGGTGTAATCACGAGCTGCTCTGTAACAGCAGCTCCCCTGTGCGGTTTCAAAAACACAATTTAGTGAGTGGACTTGTTTTCAGGGGTTTTATATTTTTCTGTCTTTGCAAGGAGGGGCAATGCTGAGTGGGAAGGAAAGCATTTGCGGTCTCAGTCATGCCAAAACGTTTTGTGGGCTGCGACAATGCCCAACGGGCAAATCGAAAGGAGTAAATATTGGAGATAATAACAGCATAGAGGCATAAAGAGGCCAATGATGGCCATAAATGTGGGGTTAGAGGTCACCATGGCAATGTAGGGGAAGGCAAGAGGGCCTTTTTGTGACCTGCCTGCCTAAGTGAAGGACGGGGTGAATGGGGATTAACCCCACCAGTGGCTTTCAATGACAACCCCCCCTACCCCCACCCCCAGTCGCTGCAGGGTCCGGGTAGGGTTCTTATATGATCGTCTCCTGAGGACCACCTTTATCTGGGCCTCGACTCACCTTTATCCTCATCACACACGCATTTCCACGCAAATGTATAATAAAACAGGTAAAAAAAACTAATTTTGAGGGAAATATGCAGCAAAAACAACCAGAATCTCGCACCGATAAACAATAATGCGGGGGTGGGAAGGGGGTAGTTTTCTTTACTCATTTAAATTTGCCCCCACTTCACCTCAGTGAAGGAGGCTGAAGTCACTCAGAAAAACACACACACTAAAGCTTGTGCACACACTTGCACACTGTTGCCTTTGATAGCGTCTAAAGTGACAAAGGCTTTGTCAAATCATCGTCTAGGCCCCTCCGAGATCCAAGCAGGAAGTGAGCATCGGGCAGATCTCTCTTCTTAGGGAAGTTCATCTTTAATGTCCCTCTGGTTTACATGTGCAATGTGATAGATTTACTGTGAAGAGACATTTCTGCTGCAGAGTTAGTAAAGGTGTGTTTCCAAGGCTTTTTCTCTGCGTCATTACTCCAAACAACCTCACACTTAGATTTAATCATAAAATGCTGCATTTTAACATTTTATATGCAGTGCTGCAGTGTTGCAATGACGTCGCATAGTGGCGATATTATGACCGGATACTTGGCATAAACATACGAGTATAACGTAAACATGTCATAACTATATTAATAGATATAATATTCGAATAAATGAATAGTGATGTATAAATAATTAACAACAAAATAAATACCTCATTTATGAAATTGTTTGGCAAGACAATTTATATGCTGCTTTCCTCTATTTTTAGTGCACAAAATAGCTCTTTTATTTCCTGTAAAAGTTGATATAAATCTGTTTGATTTAGTAGCAATATGTCTGATATGATCCATATGAAAGGAAATATTTATTATCTGTATGTACAATATACAGTATATAATGCAGTATAATGAGGTATCCTAGTTATCACATTATTGCCTTCATCATGTGCAATAACTGCCCATGTGCAATATGGTCAGAATTCATGTACATGGTACAGACATATATTTTATTTTTATTTTTCTGAAGTCTTTTATAGTATTTATTTCTTAATGTATGCTGCTACGGGAACACTGCAATTTCCCCATTGTGGTATAATAAAAACATATTCTATTCTATTCTATTCTTACTTATAGTTCTAATTTTGCTGGGTCTTTCAAATTGCATTCTTCTTTTCATCTTTGGCTCATAAGATGGACTGTAAATGATGACATTCCACAATTTCTCGCAGTATTCCACTTCTCCCTATAACAGACTGAGCCATCACCTGTAACCAGTTAACCTGTAACCGGCTAACCTGTTTACCTGTGGAATGTTGCGAGGTGTGGACGGCGTTTACGAGCGTTCTGCAACCCTCCGCTCTTCAGTTGCTCCGTCTCGACCTGCTTCCTGGCACAGAATTCTGAACACGTATAAATAAACACCTTTTTGTGTGCGTGGTGAGTGACGCGTGTGTCAGAAAGCGTGCACGTGTGTTTACGTGTGTGCGTGTGTGCGCACAGCTGTGCAGCGGTTCTGATCTGAAGTGGGCCGTTGCGGGCTGTGAAAATATTATTGCAAGTGTTTATTATTGCTTCAGTGTTACACACAGTGGGAGCTTTTGTGTGCGTGTCGAGGTGGTACTTGTGATGTAAGGAGGTGTGTGCTCCTTACAGAGAGGGGGGGTGCCCCCCCCCCCTCTGTTTCCCACCGGCCAGCCCCCCAGCCTGTGTCCCATTGCACCCTGGGTAATCGGGAGTCCTATTGGAGTTGATTAGTTCCGGCTGGATCCCAGATAGAGTTCTGACAGGCAGGAGAAACGAGCTCTCAGCGTGACCCCCCCGCCCCCCCCCCCACACACACACACACACACACACACACACACACGATGCTGTCCTGGGCACAATGGGCAAACCAGGGAAGAGCTTTTTAAAGAACTGCAGCTTGACTCTGCGCCGCCGCCGTCCCCCCCAGGCGTAGAACAGACCCATTATTACTACAAAAACCGCATTACGCTGTTGCACAGATCCCATTACTAGTGTCCATCCGCATGTAGCTATTAAAGCCGAGCAAGCGCGAAACTTTCCCCTCTTTCTGAACCCGGACAGGCCGAGCTGTGAGCGACAAAGCTTGTTAAACTCCTCTGAATGCCGCATGAAGATGAATGTTGATGCTGACGCAGCTCGCTCAGTGTGTTGCCTAAAGAATTTGCCGCACGCATCAGGATGGGCCGCGGTGCATTGTGTCCCTCCGCCCTGACAAACCTGCTATGGACACCTGTGGCATGTACTGGCATCCATTACACACATTCCTCCACATCATTCACACACCCCCCATCCTCTATCTTCCCTTTATTTCCCACTACGGCTCCCCACAGCCCCCCTCGGATCCTCTCCTTCTCCTCCGTCTCTCCCTCTTTCTCCACACATAATTGATTAAGGGCTGTTTTCATAAATCAATTTGGGATGCACATCAGTCAGCCCTGAATGCAGGAACCCCCCTCTGAGCTGTGGTATTAATGCACCTCAGCATGCTCCGCCACTCTCACTTCACTTGACACACACACACACACACACACACACACACACACACACACACACACACACACACACACACACACACACAGGTCTGTATGGTTTTTTTCTCTACTGGAGATTTCGGGTCTTCGCAGGTTGCCAAACATGAAAATGTGCAAATGTTTTCAGCACTTTTGCAGACGCTGCGACCTGGAACAGACACACACACACATACAGTTTCCACTGAGTCTCACTCTTATAGAGGAGAGGAAGAATGTGGGTGTAAAGGACAGGGTGTTGGATGGATTAAAAATGATGGCAAAAGCAGAGGCGAGCGGAATAAATCTCTGTTTTTACAAACATGAACGCTTGTTTGTTTTCTTTTCTCATAAGCAAACAAATGTGTCTCTGTCTTGGTTCTGACTCTGCTCATTGTCACTATCAGCTTCATCTGCCTTTTGTTGAGGATGTTTTGATATCAATGTAACCATGACACCAGTTTCTCTCATTAGAAAAACTGCGGCGACCTGCAGGGGATTCTGGGATCACAAGGCCGCAACAGCTGCAACTGATATGCCTGACGTTCCCTCTTCCCTTCAGCCTGGATTTTCTTACACTCTGCCCCCTTCTCTCTCCTTTTCCCTCAACCTTGATCTTTATTCCTCTTTTATTACCTCCTTTGTACCCCATTGCTCCGGCTCTATTTGTTTCTTGTTCTTTTACCGTCCCTCCATCTCTCCTCCTGCCCTGCTCCGTGCTCCGGGGTGTTGGCTTTAATGGTAGTGAAAGCTGCTTTGCCTTAAAAAACAGTTTGTCTTAATGAGAAAGGGAGGCCCAGGCAGCAGAGAGGGGCTGGAGGGTCACAGCTGAAGCCAATTGCGTCCCCTTCCTGTCTGAGGTGCTGCGGGCTGGGGTCAAGCTCAGGGTCACGCTGCCCCGTCAGGCCGACTGGGTCCCGGTGCTGGTTCTGAATTGCCTTCAGCGTGTGTGTACAAGACAGTGTGTGTTTTTGTGCGATAAGAGACCAGGGGCAGGAGGCACATCTGTTTCTGATCTCCCAGAAAGCCTTGCTCTCTGGACCTGGAGGTGATGGCGTGCCTATGTGGAACTGGGAGGGGGGGAGCAGTCACATGCACACGGTATGTGTCAGGCACAATGAGCTGTGATGTTATGGTGTGCGTTTTATAACCGTCCCCACTTGCACTTCCTTCCAGTTGTGCCCTTTTTTTAACGCTCATATCGTCAGAATGTCAGCAAGTTCTCGTAAAAATAATATACTGTTAAATGGTCTGAGTTCTGGCTTTTCTTTCTTCTCTACATCTATGAATTCCTTTTTTACCCTCACCTCTATTTATTCCCCCCTTTCCTCCTCCCCCTCTCCTCTCCTCCTCAGTTTCTGAGCGCGTAAAGAAGGTTGAGCTGAAACGCCACAATAAAATGTGGGTATTAAGGAGCATGACCAACGCGCAGCAGAACCAGAGAGCTGTGATACACACACACACACACACACACACACACACACAACTATTTCTCATTTGCAGCTTCCTTCTATTTTACACACATTTCCTACATGATATACAACAGAGCCTTTTTAAAATCCTCTTTTTAAGAGTTAATTTTAGTCTCTTTTGGCCGCAGCTTTAATCGGTTATGATAAGATTGCAGGCTGCTCGGCAGAGTAATTGCTAACATCTGGAGTCACTGTGTCAACAACAAAGCCTGCAAAACACACAAGTGGTCAGATGATCTGACAAGTTGTAAGCAAAACTAAAGTTTATCGGTTATCCGAACCACTTGGCGTGGAGGGTCCCGTTTAAAGTGAGCTTACAAAAGGGCAAACAGTGATTTGGCTGTGATGAGTGTGTTGTGATCTGATTTAGTTTCACAGTATGAATGAGTTTGCATCATGATGCCATATGAGAAAACAGTTAATGGTGAAAATCATCATTTTAACACCCTTCAAGCCATATCACATGCAATAGAGTTTAAAAAGAAGCGCTATAGCCCACTGCAAGCTTCTGATTTCTTCCATCATTTCTCTCTTTTTCCTCCACTTCCAGCTCCCCGCTATGAAGCTAATACCCCGCACTCACATGTCCCAGTTCCAGACTCTCCATTTGACACACCTGAACCAGTAAAGTGAAACCCTCCCGCCAGGAAAAGCTATTCCGCTCCGCGTCTGCCCCCCTCCCCTCAATCTCAGTCCCTGAGGCCCTTAAACTGCCCTGTACTTAAGTTCTCCCAAACCCCCCGAACACCACCGCCAACCACCCCCCCCACCTGGCTCCTGTTCCCCTGTCTCTGGCTTCATCCCAAAGGCCCCTGAAGCCATCGAGCTTGCCCCCCCCTTCTGAAAGGTTCTTTACAGCCCTGTCATCCCTGCCAGAGCAGTAAAAAACACATCTGGAATCACACTCTAGGTTCTATGCTCTCACCCCATATTTAAGGACCCCCCCCCGACACACACACACACGCACACACACGCACATACCATCCCCTCCATCTTTGTACACCGGCTCTCTGCGAGGGCCGCGCCGCAGGGAAAACACTCCCGTAACGAGCTACAAACACCACTAAAACAACACAGTCGCCCAAAGTGAGATGTTTCTAATGAGGGCTGGAGAGGAGCGTAAGAGGGAGGCACACATTTCTGGGCGGGGGCACGGAAGGTAGGACACGATGAACTACACACACAGCTGAGGCCATTTTGGACCTCGGGCATGCTCCCCCTGCCTCCGCCTGTATTCCTTCATAAGAGGAGTTATGACCCCGTGTTCGCTCTTCGGAGCGTTTGTGTGAGAAAGTGTCTGCTGGTCTGAAGCGTGACTATATATACATTTAATAAGAGCCCGTGTGGTTCCGTAATGGGCGGTTGGGCTCGGCTATGGCACAGGAAGGAAATGTCAGCAAGAGATAGGGAGCAAAGAGAGCGGAGAGAAAACAAATTGATTCTCTCAAAGTGCTGCCTCATCTGCTCTGATTGTGCAAAGACGTGCGAGGTTTTCATCCACAATGCCTGTGTGTGTGTGTGTGTGTGTTATTTATTAGACAGACGATACTCTTCATCTGTCTCCATTTTCCGTATTAGCTGCATTGATAGATCATAAAGGCAGAGAAACTCGATCGGGGTTACATTTTTTTTTTTTTATAAAAAATGGGGGCGCAATTTGGGAGGGGGGCAAGAGGGACGATTCCTGAGCGACTTCTCCCCTTTTTACATTTTCTGTAAACGAGATGAATAATGCCGCAAGCGATTGGATTTCAGTTGCAGCCAAGGCTCTTCTTTAACCAAGACCATGTGCCATTGGTGTGTGTATCTGTGTGTGTGTGTGTGTCAGATTTCAGTGCTGTACAGAAAGAGAGAGAGAGAAAGGGAGAGAGTGGTGCTGCGGTAGGTAAATTGGGCCCTGACCCAGGCCTGCCAGAAGAACGCTCTCCTCTCCCTCTGCCAGAATCTTTTTGTTTTGTTTTTGTGCTTTTTCTTCTGCTGTAAGACTCTGGGGGGCGAGGGTGGAGTGAGTTTAGGTGGTGGGGTATGTGTACATTTGTGTGTATGTGTGTGCTGGGCTGGTGTGTGCGTCTATGGGTGGGTGGGGGCGTGGGGGTTCCCACTATTAACCAGCACCATCGTTTTTCTAATTTGTGCTTTGGGGAGTATTTTCTTAAGGACTGTCGACCCTCCCTGTGGGGCTTTTAAGGAGAGAAGTGTGTGTGTGTGTTGTTATTCTCTATACACGATTGTATCGTGTCTGTGTGTGTATGTGTATTTAGTGTGTTTTTTGTTGTATTAATGACTTTAACTCAAGCGCACACACACTCATGCTGCCTGTGAGAGAATGTAATGAAGTACTTTTACTCCAATACTCATACTTTAAAGTGGAGTTTTGCATCGATTACATAACATTAATGACGTCACAGACTTATGTGAAAAATGTACTTTTTTTACTCTTGTATGCAGGTTATGGTTTAGCAGTTATGGTTTATGGTTAAGCATTTTCTAGAAATGTGACAATAGTTTATTTAATAAGTTAAGATCACATCAGAGTTGTGTGTACTTTGTCCAGCGCTCCTCTGGAGGTATGCGTCGACAAACCCCCTCCATCACAAACACTGGGCCCACACGCTTCATTAAATCGAGGGGTTTCAGATCTCCCCTCTTTCCTGTGTTCTCAGCGCTCGAGAGCGGAGGAAATTTTCCTTTCTATTTTCTTCCCTTTCCAAACTTTCTTTTTCTCCCCTCTCTCTCTCTCTCTCTCTCTCTCTCTCTCTCTTCTTCTGCTGTTTCTTTTCAGCGCGCCTGCTGCTCTTTGATCCCCCTCCCGCCGCCTCTTCTCCACCCCCTCAGCCCCTCCCATGCAGGGCCCCTGGCCAGCTTGCTGGAGCGGTTTCCTGAGTCTGCCCAGATTAATGAGTGTAACTTAGTGTGTGTGTGTGCATGTGTGTGAGCGAGAAGGAGGGAGGAGGAATGCCGTAGTGCACCACAAATTGTGATTGTGTGTGCTCCAGTACTGTACAAGCCTGTGTGTGTGTGTGTGTGTGTGTGTGTGTGTTTCAGCTGCGGTCTCCAAGCCAAACTTTATTTTGTGGATTTTTTTTTTTTTTTCAGGGATCATCAAAGTAAGTGATTCTGCAGAAGGCTGGCGTTCACGTTGCATGTGGGCCAGTTTAAAAGAATTCCTCAATCACAAGGGCTGCTGGGATACGATTGCAATCAAGCGGCAGACGTCGGCTAAAAAACCCCAAATGCTTCCAAACCCATCTGTGACACCCTGAGGGGGGGTCAGATCATGGATGGGGGACCGAAACCCTTATTCTTGTAGAAATCTTAGCTTCAATAATCACTGTGCAATGATTAGAATTCCTGCATGAAGACACAAAGCGCTAAAAATAATCCCCTGATTGAAGCCATGTGTTGAATTTGGAGTGGTGTGGGGATAAGGTGATTTGTGTATGTGTGTGTGTGTGTGTGTGTGTGTGTGTGCATGCTGTGATGGTGGATTTGTAGAGAGGCAGCAGAGGGTGGGATGAATCAAACCAGAAGGAGAAAACAGTTTGTCTTTTCTCTGAGCTCTGATAATAACGCCACGTGAGTCCACACTGCGCTGCGTTTATTTACTCTCACAACTCGCAGCGTACACACTTTCCCTCTCTCTCTCTCTCTCTCTCTCACACACACACACACACACACACACACGCTCATGCGCTCTGGCCCGCATTGTCATCAGTGCCGCAGATAAACACACATGCAGAGACGCCTTCCAGCAGACTTACAAATATGGACATAAACATGTAATTACAACCATACACAGGCTGCTTTCCCACTCGTCTATCACACACACACACACACACACACACAGATGAGAGGAGGAGCGGTGGTGAAGAGCGGGCTCGTAATGGCCAGGTGGTTTTTGTTAGCTTGTATTCTACCTGTGAGCAATGAAAAGGGGGCAGTGGGGGGAGAGTAATGAATTAGTTTTTTTGGCCAGGTATTTGTTTCCGAGAAATTCAACTTGGGTGGTTTTTCCACTCGATACTGCATGAAGCAGGGTTTACATAAATCCAGGCTCTTTTATGTGATAGACAAATACTTTGAGAACGTTTTTACACTATTGGACATGCATAAATCGAAACATCTGTGAGTGCAGGAGGCAAAAACAGAATCTTGGATGTATAGCAGGGGTTGTAGCTACACGGGGCTACGCATCCCACAATGCATCGCGGTCGTTTTGTCATCTAGACCCATCAGAGTTAGCACACTGTGCTTTGTCGTCTTTAATTGTGCTACATTCGTTTAAGTTGGCAGCAAAGCTCATAATGGCTGAAGCACCAACAAGCATGTGTGTCTGAATAACAGGGGTAGAGTTTCTGTGTTTGCACAACTAAAATTATGTTTTACCACATTTCTGTGTGTGTGTGCGTGTGTGTGAGTGTAGTTCCATGACAGCTGGGTAAAATCCATCTGCTGACATAATTCCGAAGATAATGTGATGTTTTTTTGTAAAGCTCCAGGACACTTTCTGCTCTCTGATGCGTAACAGATGTGTTAAAAACATGCTTTTTCAACCTGACTAACTTCACACCAACTTAGTTGAGCCAGTTGTTGCTGCTGAGATGAAAACCTGTATCCATGGTGACAGATGTTACCCGTTTTTCTCATTAATATAGGTTCCACAGAAATAAATGTTGAGTGAAAGCTCAAATTAAGTTATTCTCTTCCTGGAGCTGGATCTGTGCTGCCCTGTCACAACTCCCTGGGTTGCCATGGTGATGGGGGAACCAGTGTGTCATCGCATCAGTCCATGTCCATGGGTTAACGTAGACGGCGGCGGCCATTGTCCTTGCAGTCATGTACTTGTGGAGTGGCGCTGTTCAGGCCTTGGGAACAAGCAGAGGCATTGTGACGGCGGAGTGGGCGGGGCATCCTGTGGGGGCGCTTGGTTGGACAGCGGGCTGCGGGGCAGTATCTGCTTATTTGATAAGAAGTCGTCCATTAGGAAGGAAAATAAACAGCCGGGCGTGCTGCTACTGTGGCGTCAGAGGAAGAGCTCTTACTCGAGCACAACACAATATTTACAGTGACGGAGCGACACACACACACACACACACACACACACACTCGGCGGCACATGTACCTGCACTTGTTTGGGGGGGATACAAACTCCGAGATGTATGAACAGATACACAGCCGCAGAGGGGAAAGCAGGTGCTGGGGTGAAACCGGCTCTCGAACAACATAATTTAGTTGTCCAATCAACCAAACACACCCAAATGAATCAGCCGTGTGTGTGTGCCGCAGCCTTTTCTGCATCTGCCGTTTTATTGTGTATGTCAGAGTTCCGAGAGCATCTTGGGCAGCTCAGTTTGTTTGTTTGGATAAAAAGAAGAGCCGAGGGACCTGCGACCTCCTGGCCCTGAGCTCCGCCCTCTGACTGTGACTGCCAGATAGCATCAGGTCTGCTCCTTATCAACTCCCAGGGCCTCTGATCTGGGATCTGCCTTCAAGCACTGCAGCAAGGAGGGGGAGGAGGAGGAGGAGGAGGAGGAGGAGGAGATGGATGACAGAGGGCGGAGAGGCCATGCTGGAGAAAGAACGCACGCTAACATGCAGCCTTATGCACATATATGGACAAATATCGACATCATTTATGTGTGTTTAAATCTGTAACAAGTTATATATTGTACGGGAAAATTCATCAGAGATATTTCAGACTATTTTAGTTTGACCAAAACAAAATAAAACAAAAATTAGAATTTTCTGCTCTCCCCTTTTTAACTTTGTTCTTATTTTCTTGTCAGTATTAGTCATAATGAGTTGGTGAATGAGCATACAACCTGAATAAAGTGTGTGTGTGTGTGTGTGTGTGTGTGTGTGTGTGTGTGTGTGTGTGTGTGTGTGTGTTGCTATTGGAGAGCAGGCTGTTCTGTGTTTGCGGCCTGTTTGGGAGTCTCTGTAAGTCATTTGGTGTGTTTTTTGGAGGGGGTGAGATCATGCTTCATCGCTGACACTGAACATAAAGACGCATTGAGTGGAGTGTGGATCATAGGCCAAGTCTGGAGGTACAGGGGAAACAGTGATCACACACACACACACACACACACACACACACACACACACACTCCTTCTTTCACAGGGCAGTGAGTGTGCAGGGCTCCCGAGGGCCGTGGGGACTATCGTTTTCCCCGTTAATTATGACCGTCTGGCAGGATGGAAAGCAGGAAGTCGGAGAGAGAGACATGGAAAGAGGGAGGAATGGTAGATAGATGATGGGGGAGGCAAAAAAAGGGAGGAGAGGCACAGGCCAAGATGGATGATGGGAAGAATGAGGGAAAACTATGACAGGGAAGTCTAAGAAAGGATGGAGGAGTGATAGAGAGAGACCGGTCAAAATAAAGCCAAATGCAGGATGATGAAACCAGGTGCTCGATTAAAGCTGGAATGTTGGATTTCTTTCAGCTTTTTGGTTGGTTCCACTCCTCCCTGCGCACCTTTGTGTTGAACCTTTTCTTTCTTTCATCTGGTGCCATTAAACTGCACAACTGGCTCATTCCTGGTCGGACCCTCCTTAGAGAAAGAAAAAAAGCTGTAGCTCTGCATTAAGGTTCGGGACGATCCCGAGCCAAGCCGAGCTGAACAGAGCGGGGTTTGGGATTTAACCGGCTCCGGGTCCAATTAGGACTGTCTGCTGCATCTGGACGCAGTTATACTTCGAGTCAAAACTCGTACATCACCCCGCAGCTTTAAGGCCGAAGGTTTTATAAGCAGCAGATATTATTTACTGTGCTGTCACGTGGCAGCACAGATAAAACGAGTAAGATGAGAGGGCGGCGAGATGGAGAGCTGTCGTCAGGGCCAAGATTTGTTTTTCATGTTGCAGCACAGTTGAGCTGGAGGGGCCTTTACTGAGTGCAAATAACAATAATAATAATAATAATTATAATAATAACAATAACTGGAAAAAATTAAGATTTTAAAACATCCATGAGCCTTTGAGTATCCAGTATACGTTTGTCTTGCTAAACACAGATATGCCGTATCCATGTAGAATAAATCCTGATTCAAACAAATACATTTCTACTTCTTGTCAGAGGAGGTCCAAATTCCAAAGTTGTGAGCAAGCCAACAACAGTATTGGGAAAGACAGTGTTCAGCGCAAGATAGAATTCTGTTATTAATTTTACCCCAAATTGTTGTCCTTCAAGTAAGTGGATGGAAGAATTTTAAGTTTCTCTTAGCGAACACCCTTAAGGCTTCTAAAATCATTCCGTAATGCTACTGTTTGTTGTTCAGCACTGTTGCTTGGTGGTTCTGCAGTAAATCAACTGCAATAGCATCCCTAAACCCTTAAATGTTTGTTGAGAAACACACCAATTTGCAAATGCAGGACCACTACAAGTGGCAGCACTCGACAAAATTAGCCAAACTTTGCAGCTAAAATTCATCTAAAAACTATCTACAATCTAAAAACATCATAACTCATCTTTAAAAGATGGAGCACAAACACCAACTCCAGTATTAATCTGATCCATAATGGATAGAGCAGACAGACTGAGCCGCTTTCAATTATGGAAAATTACAGATTTCATTTCGGAGCATCGACAATCAATCACGCTGACACGCTGGAAAGATACCAAGTCGGAAAATCTCTTTGGAACAAACAAGTCAACACTGTAAATAAAATAAAAACAAATAAATCTTGGTGGCGAGAAATCGTTGCTGTGCTCTTGAAAGCAACTCCCATGCAATAAAAACCAGTCGCAGAAGTCTCCGGGGAGATACGAGGCATGTCTCTGCAGAAAAACAACATCTAATCAGGGCCGTCGCACATCACATTCCACATCATGACACACAGGAACTCCGCCTGAGGTCTGACCCCACCTGAGCCTGGATCTCTGCCTCTACAGCACAATCACCGTGGAATGGGAACCAATAACAGCCGATTACCCACCATATCCCCAACACGGGAAGTGTGCTTTACATTAGCACGCATGACAACGACCAGTCAAATCTCCGGATATGAAAAACTCCAGAAGCAGACACTCATGTGAATACAACTCTGTCTGCATGTGTGTGTGTGTGTGTGTGTGTGTGTGTGTGTGTGTGTGTAAGTTCAGAAGACATCTGAAAAAAACTGCCACAAATCTCTTCTTGGACAGAGACTTTGGATCATGTTTCTGGAGGTGCATATCCGTAAGATGTTTTAGCGCGGTGAAGTCTGGTGTTGTACCTTCAGATGAGCTGCGCTCACATTTCTGCTGCACATGTGTGACAGTACTGTAATTGCACATTTCCTTTTTGGCTTTAAGGAACAAACAAACTCAAAATACTACAAAAGTATTCATCGCGTCTATTAATCCTTCATGAATATTTGGCGCCACAGTTGTTCTTCGTTATCTCTTAAACAGTCCTTATTTTCAATCTAAGGAAGCTCTTAATTCCTGATATTTAAAATTTTGAGCTCTCTTCCTTGAAATCTTTTTAAAATATAAGTGCTAGGATATTAAAAGAGACATAAAAATGGTCAGTTAGATGAAAAGAGTGTAGCTTAGTCTAAAAAAGCTTGGCGGGTCTAATTCAGTAGTTTTTATTCTTATAAAAATACGGTAAATTCCATCTTTTTCTTCCACCGCAGGGATTAGCAGTTCCAGTGCAGAACTGGAGGTGTTCCTTTCTCTTAAGTAAAGGGTTCGGTGTACGCTCTCCTCCGATCGGCACATAAATCATGCCTTTGAAACGGCAGTTCAGAGGTTATAAGACACCATCATTCATTTCTCTGAAGACATTTTCCCATGAGTTCTGTCCGATTTTTTTTTTTTTTTTTTAATATAAGAACACAGGAAGATAGAAAATGTTGCAGAGGGAAAACAGAAGATTTGAGGCCTTTCTCTGAACCCCAGAAGGGCCTGCTGGGACGTGCGTTCCGCAGCTTGGTCTGATTTCAAGATTTTCTGAATAAAATAATGCACGGACATGTTGTTTTACCTTCCCTCGTGCCTCATTTCCACTGTAAATGCATGATGTGACACAAACGGTTCGCTGGAGCTGACGCGGGTGTGGTTGAGAAGCACCTGTTGATGGGATGTGAGGGTTATTTTAGAGAGCTGAACCGTGACTGAGGGTGTGCAGTGACATTGCCGCTGTCGGCGCAGGTGAACCCTGAAACTCCCAGAGTGTTAGAGTTACTTTCAGCTTGCCGGTTTAAATAATAGATTCATATGTTCAAGCTTTATCTTGTTGCATACTCTGAAAAGAAGTTGCTGTTATTCGTCCCCTCTTAATTAAAATCCTGCGCCTTGGATATCTGGTGTGGCTTCAGGGTGTGGTAAGTCCAGTTTCTCCTTTTTTAACAATGTAAAAATGGATTCTGAGCCAGATGTGTAGTTCCCTTTAATAGGATAATTAACCATGAGTACATGAGACACCATAAACCGGTCAGACTTTTTGAGCGGGCTCCCTGGTCATTGACTCACAGCTGGTGTAACTGCACAAAAATGCTTTTTAGAGGCTGAACCAGTTACTTGTGTGCCATTTGTGAAATTGTATTTTTCTCAAATAACCAATAATTTGGTGAAAGGAGTATTCATCCTAATTCTAAAAGGTTTTCATTTAATGGGTGTTTGTATCTTTGAGCCTTTAGGCTCATCTCTCACACCTTGTGCACTGACGCATGTACGCTACCTTTAAAATCCACTGAAATGCCTCTGTAGCTAAATAAGAATTAAAAAAAACCCACTGAGGCCGATTGTAAAAAAAAGTCTCATTTAATCCTAAATTCAGCCATTTTAAAATTACATGCGGTAATGAGATGACCTACAAGCATGAGCTAACTGTTTTAGTACCGTGTATTTGCTTTGGCTGCTGCAGAACTGCACACCCTGTTCAAAAACATTAAAATTAAAAAAGAAACAGTTTATCGCAGAAGTGCGATAAACTGGTCACTGGTCTGGTCACTGGTCTGAGCTCCTAAATCATGATGTGGCATCTAATGTGACCCAGGAAAAACAGTCCGTATGACAGAATCCAAACTTTTAGAGATGCAACTCCATCCCGACGCAAAGCGTGCTGGTTTTAGTGCTGCTGCACGCCACAAAACACCAGTCTCAATATGGTTTTGTCACACTGAGGAAATGACACAGCTGCTAAGGTCAGCAGGGTACAGAGAGCGAAGCAGAGTGCGGGTCGTTGTCATGGCGCCCAGCCAAACAATGGATCCAGAGGGTTGGAAAAGAGACGCCATTGCACAGTGCAGATCTTTGAAAAAAAAAAAAAAAAAAAACCCAAAAGCTCATTCTGATGCACATCCACACCTGACAGCCAACACCGACACAAGTCCGAAGCCGCTCCATCCAAATCGGGGTCTTTGTTGGTGAAACGTACAAATCACACCTCCCTCGACGCACCACCGCGTCGCCTTCTTGCTCTGCGTTACTTTCATAACAACATTTATAATCATCAACATGACAATCCGTGCGGGGCTCAGGAGCTGACAGGGCTGAGCGCTGAAGGGAAGAGATGCATGCTGGGATTGCGGCCTGCTGAGAGAGCGGCATTCTGGGAGGCGGTGTCCTGCAGGCAGGGCCTCTGGGGGATGCAGTATGGTTAATAGGCCTTTCATGGTCGGTCCACAAAGCCTTTTGTCACAGGCTAATTCATCCAGCCCTGCAAGGAGAGATGAAGAAGGGGGAGGGGCAGCAGAGAGGGCTTTTTTGGGGGTCGGGACCCCCCCTTTTTTTTTTCCACCTTATTCTTCAGCTTGCACGCTGCAGGGTTGTGCAAGGTGGCGCTAGTGAGAGCAAACAAAGGTCTGCTCAGATCCAAAGCCACCGGTGCAACAGCAACCTGCAAAAAGCCCACAATTCATGACTCGCTGGACCATCGGGAAGAGAAATAATTTTATAAATATATT
This sequence comes from Pao palembangensis, assembly GCA_015343265.1. Lineage (NCBI taxonomy): Eukaryota > Metazoa > Chordata > Actinopteri > Tetraodontiformes > Tetraodontidae > Pao > Pao palembangensis. The sequence continues at coordinate 15,501,282 of CM027086.1, forward strand.
TAAATTCACTCAAATACACACACTGGTGGGTTGGGTGGGTTGGTACACACATAAACCAGTTTCAGGTCGGCAGGAGCAGCAGGTGTCATGGAGTCTCTGATAATGGTGGCTCCCCCACCTCCATATCAAACACTGCGATGTGGGAATGGACTTCAATTAATGACCTTGACAGAAAGAGCCCCCCTCCCTTCCTTTCTGATTGTACAGATTTAAAGGCGGTTTGGGACAGGTGTGATGCTTGTGTGTGTGTGTGTGTGTGTGCGCGTGCATGCTGTGCCCGACCGGTCCAGTCCGGTCCACAACATAACAGCACCAGCACCAGCACAACACAGCTGCACCGGAGGGCCTGCAGGCCTCAATGGACTGGGGTCAATACAAACTCTGTGGGGACCATCACATTCCAAATCAGGGGGAACGGCGCAGGAGGGGGGAGGGGGCTCACTGTTCTCCTCCAGGACACCGTAGTTTCAGAAGAAATGTCTGTTTGCAGAGGCTTTCCCCGTCAGATACACCTATGAATGCGCAATAAATAGCGACAGAGGTTGGATCAGTGCGCACAGGGGCCAAAAAGTCCTTAAATTTTGGGAGCGTGGAATTCCAGGCCGGAGAGGCGGCAGTGCAACGCTCAGTTCTGGGATTTTGGGAGCCAGTCCCTATTGTTCAGATCCCTCCTCCTGCTTGAGAAGTGGGAGGACCCGAAAAGGCGTCGCAAAAGGGAGAATTGTTTGAGAGCTCAGTCATCCAAAAACGGCCTTTCAATGTGAGAACTTGGGGAGCCGAAGAAAATGTCGGTGGCATCGCAGTAAATTATTAAAGTAGCGCGACTCCGGCGAGGAAGGACACGTTTGCAAAAGAACTGTTGTTTGTGTGGGGACTAAAACTGCGGCCAGAGGACGGAGAGCGGCTCTTGGCTTAGACGGAGTGGGCGCACCGAAGTCAGCAGTTTGGGTAAGTTGTGTGTGCTTCCCTGCGGTCCATGTTTTACGGTTGTATTAACATGTTTGAACAACTTTCAGATACAGTCAGCACTACTGGTCCGCGCTGGTGACATACTGGTGGGTTTATTTCACCAGCTGGTTTGTCGCTTTAGTTTGGTGAAAGTTGTGATTTGGCGTTACAAACTCGTTCCGTTGACCACTTTGATGGCTACTTTGTTTTTGTTTTCCCCCCACACTAATCGATGCAGATAAACCCTGCTACAAACTTTCCGCACCACAGATCGCGTTTGTTTTGGCAGGGTTCGTGCGTTTTGGCGCACGGATATGAGCGTAACTTTAAATCATTTTTCGTTTTCCCTTTTGACTTTAGCTTGTTGGTTCTTGAGCACCGCTTCCACATTTTTCCTCACTTTCCTGTCTGCATAAGAGTGTTGTTGCTGTAGGATACAAGTATGCGGACAGGGATCGGCACCATGTGACACGTTGCAGAAAGTCGCGGTTAAGTTTTTAGACACATTTGTGCGGTTTTTTTTGGAGGGGAATGCTCTGCTCCTTCAAGGCCGCAGCCTATAGTCGCTGCCATAGGGTGACGCAAAACAGACATGGTGAACTGTGCCAGATGTACCCCCATATTATGATCGGGCAGGTCGGATACCGTTGGCAAACCAACTCGAGAAATTCGTGATAGTCACTTAAACCTTCTGCAAAGTGATGTATTTTGCAGTCATTTTATATGGATACTTTAAAATTGGCTGTTCAACTACCTGGTTGCATTTTAACAACTATATCCTCGTGTCATAATAAAACTAAAGGTGACGGGGACGCAGCATCCAGCCTGTCAGGAGAGTCCTCCGCTATCATCCCCTCTTTCAAGGGCTGCGTAAATGAGAAAACGTTTGCTTTAATTCCCCAGCTGCTAATGAGGGCTGGCTGGCTTGTCACTCCCCGTGGGGAGGGGGATGTACCCGGTGCGTGGAGCGTTGCCTGCGGGAACAGCCGCAGGGGCTCAAGTTTCCAACCCCAGGTGTCGTTTTGTTGTTTGGATTACATTTATCCTCCTCTGCCTTGCATGTAGGAACCTCTGCGAGCCGGTGACGGACGCGGCATCAGACATGAGGGCCCGATTGTTCCCACTGAATCAATGTCACTTGGATTAAAAGTCGAAACAAATGGCCTGGCCTTCTCCAATTAGGCCCGCAGCCTATGAGGGAATTAATTGGTCGCAGTAAAAAAAAAAAAAAAGGGTGTGTGTGTGTGTGTGGGGGGGGGCTTTTGTTGTCAGTTCGCAGGATTGGTTGCTGTTCTTGATCATCTGTGGCAGTCGGGGGGATCAAAGTTGCACTAATTGATTCCAGCCTGATTATCTGCCTGTTTCTCACACTATCTGGACCCTTTGATTACACATGTACGTGCAAAAACTGTTACTAATTAATCATTATTACGGGATATTATGAAGCTGTTGCACAGTAAGCGTCGCCTGTTTGTTCACGCTTTTATATGCAACAGTCACGCAAAATGGAAATTAAATCATAAAGGCTGAGGGCAGGATACTGCAGACACACTTTTCTATAGGGTTATTGTAATATGGTTTTAATTAGGATATTAGACTCAGCTTTTAGAGTGCAGCTTAATGCCAAAACAGCAGATGTTGCCAGGACGAGCATGTTTTTCCATTTAGTGCAGGAGAATATAAAATAAAATCCATTTAGCCTTTTCTTTTATCATAACTTGAAGACTCATTTGCTGGAGTTCCCAGAAGTTGTTCTCATCCAAGAAGTTGTATAATATCACGTATTTTTTTTCTATGCAACATGAATAATATAATCAGATCAAAACAACGTCTAATGCCTGGAAGATGAAGTTGAAGCCACCTAGCCTGCGCCTACTTGTTGACTTTTTGGGCCTGGAATGTAGATTTCTTTTTTCAGGACTGGACTCTGATTTGTTGTGTCCTGGTTTGTGCCAGAATTCGGGAGCCATTTTTGCCTGAATGTTAGCAGCTGGGCCGTGCACGACGGCGTTGGAAGTCAAAATCAAATTTGATGGTTCTTGGGCGCCTTCCAGATAGACACGTAGCAGAGGCCAAAGCAGCCAGTTTTTCCGCAATTTCTCCCAAAAGCTGATGGATGGATTTTCCCCTGGCCTGGAGGAGCCGAGTTTAATAAAAGTCACAGCGAGGAATCTGACGTGGAGCCAGGATCAGCAGTCCCCACCTCTTCCCACTGCCATACGATATGCGGTCAATAGCTAAATTGTCTGCGTCTTGCCTTGTGCAGAGTGCTGCTTCGGCGCATCCGGGTGTAAATCAAAGGCCTCTGGACGGCGATGGTGCACAAATGTGCGTTTACAGATCAGGGCGTTCCATCGGGTCTGCCGCTCTGGCGTCCCCGAGCTGCCACTGCAGTCCTGGAAGGCAGCATTGTTATTTTAGAGGGTGTAACATTGGTGTTAATTGACAAAGTGTGGGGGTGGGGGGGCTGAGGCCATGCTTTCATCTCTATGACTGTGGGTGCGCTTTCAGTCAAACTTTAGTCACTTTAAGCCTAACAGCCTACAGGCTGAGGCAGGAGGCTTTTACCGTGTGTGGGGAGAATGTCAGCGTGTTTCTGTCTGACCTGTGCTGCCATTTAGAGATTACAGCATCAGAAATGTGGACAAAGATGATTATATTTATTAGAAATGGTAGAAAAAAAAATGTACTTTTCATAATGTTAACCCACCCTGTGTCATTCTTCTGAATGTTTTTGGCATGTTGACGTACAGTGCATCAGTCCTCGAGCGCTGAGCGATTGGAAGCTCAGGACTGCGACCTTGTCTCCTCCCCACCAGGAGGTTCAGTCTGCAGAGGGACACCTGGACCGGCAGGTGGCCGTGCTCCAGGCCCCTCCCCTGGGGTTGCATACCTTCCTCCCCCTGACCCTCCCTGTCAGCCGCAGAGAGATGGAGGAATGTGAGCTTTTTGAGGCGAAGTCCTGACAGGGGAGTTGGAGAGGCTGATTAAGCTGGTCAAAGAGAATGTCGTTATTGAGGCCTCTTCTCTGCACATTCCTCCAGAAAAAAACCTCATTTAGTCCATATCTCTTTCCTAAACGAGATCGGGCCTTTATTTCTTATCTCAACAGCCTTTCGGGGATTATCCGAGGCCTTTAAAACCACCCGAGCTGATTTGTTCCACTAAAGAGAGCACAAGTAAAGAATCCCTTGATTGGATAATGAAATTATGGGGACCATACTTTCACTCCGTATCATACACACGAGCAAACACAAACGTGCACATTATGACGCTATGTGAGTGCTGTTAGATCATTGATCAACTCCAGACACTGGTAAGAACGGCTGTGTGTGTTTAGACAAATAGCTGTGTGTGTGTGTGTGTGTGCAAAGCAGATATTTGGACAAAGATTAGGTGGTGTTATTACGAGCCAAGAACAACTCAGACACTCAAATAGATTATTCACACACAGGCGTAAGATCATACTCTTCCTGGCTGGGGCTGAGTTCAAGCTTCTGGGACTGCTTTTCTGCATCATTTTGGTAACATTTATAAAAGTTCTTGCACACAAAACCTCTTTTGTTGCTGCAAGAGCTTGAGCTCCTGTCTTTTCCTCCCCCCGTCTCATGCGTGTGTGAACAGAACGACGCATGCAGCAGAAATATAAAAGCATCTGGATTGTGTTCCAGGGCTTTAACCAATGATGTGATTTAAAGTGTTGAGAGGGAGAAACTCATCATCGAAGAATGCCGAACTGGCAGGAGAAGACATGATTCAACAGAATAAATCACTGGGCACCAGATTAGCTAAGTTATCGGGCCCCTAGGGTTATCACAGTTGGAATTTTCCACTGATAGATCTGGTGTGTGTGTGTGGTTTTATTAAATATATTTTGAGGTAATGTAAATCTGAGTTGGGAGTGACGGGACAAGTGGCGGCTCTGCGCTCTGTCTCTCTCAGACACCGACCAATCCAGCTTCTGACACAGAGAGGTCTTTTGAAGGAAGCCTCCTCCAGCTGCTTCTGCTCTGAAGAAGCTCCTCTCTTCCTCCGGAGCAGCTCCAGCCAGTCACACCCTCTCAAGTTCAGTCTGCAGATTTTGGTTTAATTTCCTGCCTGTGCCCTCTTTCCTAATTCCCTCCTACCTGCTTTTTCCATACCTTCCTCTGTGGGGTTTTTAGATACCATCCAGCCTGTCCCGCATCCCTCCGTCTTCCCCCCTCCTCTTCCTTATCACATTTTCCAAAGCTGTCTTCATATCTGTTTTTCATATAAAGTCTGACTGTGCTTTCCTCTCTCATCCTTCAATCTCCCACTGAGAGTTGAAGAGCCCATCTCTCCCCCCCACCCCCTATTTCTTTCCCTTCCTGGTTCTTTCTGAATAATGGAGAGAAATTGCTCTTGATTTATAATTGGTTCCATTCAGTCTGATGCATGAGCTGCCAAAAGAGTTTGGGGGCCCCTTTTGCCCTCTCAAATCCCCCTCGCTCCCCGCGATACAGGAACACACACAGGGAGGTCGGCTGCAACTCATGCGCAGCTATTAAAGTCTATATTGAATGAATCTTGCGGTGTGCATACGAGGAGTTTCTCTCTCTCCTCTTGCAGGTTGATGTTCAGTGTTGGGCAAACGTCCTGAGGTCTCTTTGTTTTGTGCCTCTGTCGGTGTGTTTACCTGACACTTAAAAAAAAAAGAATAATTGCCTTAATCCGACTATAACTGAGGTGTATTTAAATGCCTTTGTTGTTCATCTCACCTGTAATAGATTGGTTCGAAATGTCGGTCTGGGTATTACGTGACGTACGTAATAGAGCAACCAGAAGGGGAGCCGGCAACGCTCAACGATTCCCACGAGGCCGGTTGGCAGCTGATGTTTGGGTGTGTTCTGGTCCAATTTTCACGGAATATTTAAAGATATTTGATAAGTATTTGTGTGCTTTATTTAAATAATGTGGTCTTTATTCAGCAGCCACAGGACTGCAAAAAGTTAATAATAGGTAAGGTAATAGGTACGTATTAATAGTTAGCCCTGTGTTAGAAAATAATTAAAAATCTAAGTGTAAACATTATGAAGAAAAAAGCCCATAGCAGTATAATTAAGAAACAAACTGTATTTGATTGGCTAATGCCCATCCAGTCCATCTATCTGGCTCAGGCTCATCGCAGGGGCTAAGATGATCCAGTCCTGTTCCCATGGCCCCTGGTGGGCATGCTGGCATCCCACACCAGGCCGAGGAATGTGGCTGCGTGGTTGGGGGGCGTTCTCCAATGGACAGTAATTAGCTCGCTGCGGTTAATTCGCCTTCGTTATCTAAATTATGCAAATGATTTTGGTGCCTAATTGATTAGAACGCCCCCTTTTATACACGGCGAGCCTGTCCAGATCGCGCTCGTTAATCCTTAAAACGTCTGTAGCTCGTTAGTGTCAGATTGAGGGGTGAAGGAAGGCTTAGATGGGCCTATAGCTTGTTAATACTTTGTGAAGCGCGTGCGTGTGTGTGTGTGTGTAAATTCTGAGTCTTGTCTTATTAGGGATGCTTGGATGCCTTTGATGTTTAATCTGTGGCATGAGAACGGGAGATTTGGAGTGCAGGCATTGGACCGACCCCTCTCCACCTGTTGGTGGCAGGTCTCGCTGCCAAGATTAAACCCTAGAAAGTTCCCTCGTTTTCCAGAGACTGATAGTGTCGGATACAATGCTTTGCGTAATTATAACCCCAGTCTAATTGTTCTTTTTTTCCATTATTATTTTAAATTAATAGCAAAACAAAAGGCTGATGTTGATTTGGGTCGGGGGGGTTTGAGCAAAGCTCTTCCAACCAGCACAGACCCAGGCCAAACGCGGAGACCAGTGTGAGGTTAAAAGTACGTTTGCATGCCAAACAGCCATCTCTTGCACACGCTCATTGACATGCCCCAGTCTCTCTGCTCCGACATTTGACATCCCCTCTATTAATTTGAGAAGCTGTTCTGCTTTCTCAGTCAACTGCTCCACCCCAGCCCCCACCCCCCACTGCCACCGCAAACCCCCTTCACCCATCGCACATCAATCCAGGAAGGCATTGAACCCCTCCCACTGCTTTCCTCAACCATCTACACCCTAGCCTTAAACCTCTTCGTCATTGAGCCCCCCTCCCCTCTTTGGTCATTGAGCAGGGCCCATCAGCTCTTCCCCAGACCCTTTAGAGTAGCGTCTCCCTTTTCTCCAGGGGTCCACGGGGTCTTTGTCCGTGCACTGGCTCACTGCTTTACAATGACTCTCCACTCTATTAAGGTGCGTTCTGCCTGTTAGCGTCGCCAGGGGCAACTGGCCTCCCGCATGGCAGCTATGCAGAGTGGCATTGTGGGCTGTGGGCTTGAGCGGGGCAGTTGAACCCCCGGTACTCCTCACACTTGACACCGCATGTGTTTATCTAAAGGGGGGGGCATTGTGGTGTTTGGAGAACCTCGACAGAGGCTGGGGGGGACCGCTGGGTGTAAAAAGACGTAAAACTGGGGGGAGAAGGAAGGGCTAGAGGGGAGTTTGGGAAGGTGATAAATATTCAAGAGCCAGGCTCCTCTGAAGGAGTTACTACCACGCTAGCACTCCAGCACTGCCTCCCCTCCTGTGTGTCCTCTTCATGCCAGAAAGCAGATGGAATGTGAACGCTCAGGGAGGAGGCTCCAGGCTGGTTTTATCCAATTAGCAGGGTTGTCAAAATGAATTTATCCACGGAGGCAGGGGGACAATGGGCCTTGCACTGGCCCGGGAGAACGGGGGCCTCGGTGTCTTTACTTTGCACGCTTTCAATGAACTTCTGTCAAGTGACTCTCCCACAGTGACATATAAGGCACACATACCTACACTCATGATGCATGCCTGCGCCCCACATCGCCATTTGGAGCTCTCCCCCAGTCCATCATATTTACACCAAACATGGTTTCACTCAGCTGCATCCAGAGTTCTCCTGTTTGGGTTAAAGTCAGGCAATGGGTTTTCAAGGACAAGCTGGGCCTTGACCTTTGAAGGCCCAGTCAAGTCACATCACAAGTTATTTCCAGGTCCTTGAATCAGAGGACACTGAATTTTAACCCGCTTGAGATAAAAATGCACTTTGGGTTTATTTCATATGCACTCGTCTAATGATGCTTAAAGGCAAAGCTCCGGCTGTGGGCGAGCTGCAGAGTGATCAGCGTACTTGAGTGGGGTTAAAGTTTAATGGGGAGAAATGAGAGCTTTTCAAGGTTATTCAGTGGTACTAATTAAAATAAGTTAGTACGTGGTAAGTAGGGTATACTGGATGTAGGGTATACTGGTGTTTAAGTTGTGCATTTCAGTTTTTGGAGCGGAAAACCCCAAAGACAGTGATGTGACTAAGTATTGTAGACCATGTAGCGGTCAGGGCATTTCTCTTGATTTACAGATTATAGAAATGCTCACGCCCTTCCTCCTGCGATCCTACCCCTACGCTCCAGCCTGGAGGTTTTGACCAGTGTGGCAGTTTTCCTCGCTGCGCCGTCGCTGATGATTCAAAACAGCGATGCCTCCACAAAGCGCTGAGACAAAGCAGACCCGCACGCACGCACATTCTCTCGGTTCTTGATTTAGGAGCGCTGTCTCACACGTGCGCTCTGGTTTCTGTCAGTCTGGCTGGAGCGTAGGAGGCTCTTCTGCCTGGGTCTGTCTCCGACTTCTCTGGGAAGGATGGATGGAAAGAAACTGGGTAACATCTTCCCAAACACCCCAACGCAGCTGAGTAGCAAAGCAGAAAGTCTTTTTACATGTGGGGGGACGTGCTTCTGAAAGGATTCTAACATCCTGAGAGACCATAATCAATAAGTTAAAAAGGCTGCATTTGCACACCGGCGTGTCCTGCTGTGTTTCCAGTTGGCAGTGCGACTGGTGTGGTTTATGGTCACTGGTTCTCACAGTTGGGACAGGTGCTGAATACAGATGAATGTGTCTTTCATGGGCAGCTGTCCCGGGTTGTGTCCATACAGTGACCGGCCACAGAAGCCACAGGCCTTCAGCTCTGCCCACTCCTTGTTTTGCAGCAGTGCTTTATGTTTGCAGAGCGTGGCCGCTGCTAATGGGCTACTCTGAGCAGACCAGCGAGTAAATGGGTATGTACATATATGTAGAGGAGGTTAACCTCAACGTGTCAGGAGAGTCCATGTTGGAGAATCGGTACGGACACAATTTTTAGATCAGCAATTTTAGCAATGAATCGTTATTCTTCTGGGTTGTGCAAGTAAGACCCCATGTCATGAAAATTAATGATTTAAAATTGTTTATATGCATTCCCAATAAGCAATTAAATTGTGGCCGACTGACATGTGGTCTGGCGTGACGTTTGTTGTAGTTTACGACTGTTTTTCCGTTAGCCTGGTGCTATGTTCATTTTCAATAATTGTGCCAGGCAGGCTTTTAAACTGCTGCCATTAGATGATGAAGGTATACTGTAATAGTTTCCATTCTCTTAGTGTCCTGTGTGTGTGTATGTGTGTGTGTGTGTGTGTGTGGAGTCCCTTTTCTCTGTGCTTCATTAATCTTCCCCTTGCCATAATAAGATCAAGACAACTATGTATGAGAAACTTCTGCGTTTCCATTCTATAACGCAGTGTAGGCCAGTTTGTGCCACCGACGACATGCACGGGGTCACTGGTTTTAAAGGACCACCCTCCTCATCCTGACGGGAAGTTGTTAGTTTAACCTGACAGGAAAGAATTTAGGAAACTTGGCAGCAGGACAAACAAAGGAGAAACTCCCCTCGCTCTACAATAACTGTTAATGGAGTGACCGTTGTCCTTTCCACTTTCCTCCCAGGGCCTTCTGTACCAAAGTATAAAAACCCCTCCTCTCCTCCATTTTAATGCTGTGAAATACACCCCCCCCCTTTCCTGCCTTCCATTAGTCGTTCTTTGTGCTGTTTCATGAATGCAGCCTATGTCCTCCTGACTGCTCCACCTGTATCGGTTACACCTGAGCGGGAGGGTGGAGGGGTTGCGTTACGGCCCACGGAATGAGGGCGCCCTTTGATGGGAGCAGGTTGGATGGGTGCGGGTGGTGTAAAAGGCAGGGCGGGGGTTGGATCAGCAAGAGAGATGGGGGCTGACAGAAAAGAGAGGCTTTATTTGTGTCTGGCGTTTTGGCTGCAGGGTGCTGCGGCGTGCGTGGCTTTGCCTGCGTTGTGTTGGGGGAATGACCGTGTGTTACTGTACATCTGCGTAAACAGTCTATAAGTCCGGTCTGTCTGTCCACAAGACGTGTTTTCAAATTGTATTTTGATGTCTTTTGCCAGTTTTCCTGTCCTGACCTTCCTCTACGTGTGTGTGTTTCAGGGTAGTGTATGGAAAATGCCTGGAAAACACGACTGGACTCCGTGGATGAAAAAGAATAGGGCTCCAGTGTTGTGCACTCTGGCTGCAGTACTACTATGCTGCCTGCAGAGCGGCGCCTCTGCCCCTGGTAAGTTTAAGTTTTTGTTCATTTTGTCATTGACAGACTCTTGTTTATGTTAGATTTTCCATGCATGGTGCAGGATTTGGGAAGCTAAATATTTGGCCCGTGCAGTAGAATACACACTCGAAGTGGAATAAAACATGCATTCCATGTCTAATCAGCTTCTGACTGTTTTCCAGACGAGGTGCCGGTTTTCACTGAGGAGCCTGCGTCAGTGGTGCAGAAGCTGGGAGGTAGCGTGTCTCTGCGCTGTAGTGCCCGGCCCGCCTTGGCCAACATCAGCTGGCGCCTCAACGGCCAGGAATTGTTGGATGGAGATTTTGGAGCCGTGCTGGGGCCTAACAACCTCTACATCCCGTCTTTGTCCACCCTGACTCTGGGCAGGTACCAGTGTGTAGCCAGCACTGGTGTGGGCGCCTTGGCTAGTGTACTGGCTAATGTGACGGCTGCCGGTGAGTATCCACCCACACAGGAAGAGAGAAGCCAAAGATGCCACCATCTTTACTGTTGAATGACCATCCGTACTGCCTCGCATGTCACTGATTAGTAACACTAGCTCCAGATAAACAGGCAACATTTATTCAGTACATCTGCTTTTGTTCGGTTCCATCTAATGGAGCACGTAATGATCTAATGGAGTTAAACTCAGTTAGCCTCACCACTGACATCTTTAGAGCACTACTGATCTCGGTATTTTTGAGATGCATCCTGGGAGTGAGGGGGGGGGGGGGGGTTTAAGATGTGCAACCCGAGACAAAAGAATGGGGGGTGGGGGGGACCTTAGGGCCGCTGGGGCCGGTCAGAGTTGGAATGAAGTGACTAGGACTTGGCATGGGGGCCCCCGCTCCCATCGGCTACATTCCTCTCCACAGGGCCCGACAGCAGGGCTGGCCAGGTATTATGGCCCTGTAATTGCTCAGAAGACTGTGTGTGTGTGTGTGAGAGATATTGGCGTATGCCTCACTGGGACACATCACTGAGTAAAAAAAAGAGCTGTTAAATGTATTGTTTTACACAGTGATTTATGAGGCTGCCATGAGCCGCTGAAGCTGGGGGTATTTTAGGCCAGTCCAGACAGGATCCACACACAAGATGAGACGTGATGTCACATTCTCTGTCTGACTGAAGGCCTCCACGACCTTCCACGCACATTTTTCACTCTTCGCCCTGTCACTTTCGCTCCTTTCATCATCTTTCTTTTCGCTCCTCCCTGCTTGTTGTCCTCTCCGTCTGTGTTTAAAAATGTGTTTTAGCATATGGAAATGCTGTAAAATTCCAGAAGTACATGTAGAGACAGAGTGCTCTCTGCTGCCACCTCCACATTAAGTCTTAGCTAATTTAATAACGGGCTCAGCTTTGCCACCTTGAAGCTGCCTGAGGTTTTTCTCCATGTGCAGCAGGCATTTACCATCAGAGCGTTTTTAGTTGTTAGCACATGTTGCGATCAGGATTGACTGGACCCATATGCTCCAGACACGCCTTCCTGGCATAGGATAAAAGTTTGTCCCTTGAATTCTTCAGAGACACGGCTCTGCACAGTGTGAACGCGCGACACGTTGAACAAACCTGTTTCGGTCCACGCAGGCCTTAGAAAGCTGCGCGTAAAAGTGATAAATGCGCTGTCGTTGAAAATATTTAGCCCTGTCTCCTTTGCCAAGCAGACCTGGTGCTGGAGGTCTGCTTGCTTTTATGAAAAACATCAGGCCTTTACCTGTGCTCACACGCACACGTGCACACCTGAGGGGCGCCTATACGGGGCTTTCCTGTGAAAAATGCGGGATATGGAATCATTGACTGGGGATTTAAAAAAAAAAAAAAAAAAAAAAAAAAAAAATGCAGCGGGAGGAATTTAGTAGAAGCGGTCTGGGGGAGGAAGGTGGGACGGGTAGATATGAAAGTGGGGGTGGTTGTGAAAACAGCACCTGATTGATTTAGCAAATGGAGCGCCACACGGTCTCTCTCTTTCTCACACACACACACACACACACACACACACACACACACTTTAAACCACTTTGCTTGGCATGTCCTGGCTGTGTTTCTCATCTTTCAGAATAAGAGCTTAAACAGTCACAGATCAGTGTGTGCTGAATAAATCAGTGTGTGTGTGTGTGTGTGTGTGTGTGTGTGTGTGTGTGTGTGTGTGTGTGTGTGTGTGTGTGTGTGTGTGTGTGTGTGTGTGTGTGGAACGAGCGCCTTCGCTCAGCGCTTTGAGTAAATCACTGTGATAGATCCGCCCCCCCCTCTCCTGTTTTCAACTAAACTTTGCTCGGTGAATTAGTGCTCGTCAGCTGACTGTATGCACCAGCAGATGCCAGAGACTGACCGGTCCAAGACAAACACACCAGTTATCGCACCCCTGGAGAGACCGAAGCGAGGCTGGTATTGTTTAGAATAAATCAGCAACAGCCAGTAAGCGTTAGGCTGTGTTCCTGTAAAGCCTTTACCTTTCATTTCTGCACTACATATGTCTTGTTTTGGTGTCTCCTGCCTTCAGATGTGTAAAATGGCAGCTTTAAAGTGGGTTTTTTTCCTGTCTTTCTTCTTAAAGGTAAATTTTGCTGCTTCCTGCCAATCCCAAACTTGATATCTCTGTTTGTAACTCTATAGGATGGACACCCCTCACATTCAACCTCTGTGCCCAGGCCACTCAGGCTTGCTGGGTTTAGGAGGTCGGAGGTCACATGAGTGTCTGTGCTGCGCAGACTGCGTGTCTACAGGACACAGTCACTGCACACGGGCCCCCATAATCCCACTCCCTCATTTCCCACAGAATGCCAAACCGGCTCCAGTCTCAGTTTGACAGGATTAATGACGCCCTTTTCGATGTTACAGACACTACTTTTGGGCTTTAGAGATGAAAATGACTTGAAGTGGGTAAAGAAGGAAACATTTCCGGTGTTTTACAGCTTTCTTGACCTGAGGCACATCGTGTTAAGACAAGCAGCAGGGAAACAAATGACCTAAATGGAGGTGGAAGATGTTCTGACTTCAAAGAGACATTAAACACATTGTGGGAATGTTATCGGTTATCGTACAGTGGGCTGAAACAACCAATATGGAAGCTTCAGGAGAGACTGTACACGCCTGCTGCTCTGTGTCATGTACGTACATTTGGATGACACAATGCTAAATAGCTCGAAATCTCTCATTTCTGCCTTCGCAGAGCTGCGGGATTTCGAGCCGGACGACCATCAGGAGATCGAGGTGGACGAGGGCAACACGGCCGTCATCGAGTGCCACCTCCCCGAAAGCCAGCCCAAGGCTGAGGTCCGCTACAGCGTCAAACAGGAGTGGCTGGAAACATCCAAAGGTAGCCATCTTCTCCCTCGCAAAATGTGCCTCTCTGCCTCTGCTTTTCTCTCAAATCCAATGCCATCTTTTTGTAATTTACTGGAATACTAAAATCCGGCTATCTGCCCCTACATAAGGCCAGCGATTAGGGCTTTATCTGAAATGTGGAAACATGGGAAAGCAGTTGTTTATTTTTCAACCTATTTACTTCTAAGTTGCCTGGAAGAGAAGAAAGGCTCCAGTGATTTGTGGCTGGTATGCTGATGATGCCTGGGGGCTGTAGGTACTGATATCTGCAGCTTATCTCTGAGGAAATGAATACCACATTGACAAGCATTCTTAAAGCCCTACTCGGAATGCGGGGCTCCACCTTGTGGCTTCTACAGGCACTTAAACAACCCTCAGCTTTCTTAACAGCGTTAACAATGTGGTTATTTCAACACCAGGTCAGGGTGTTGTAATGCTTGTTTATCTAATTAAATCGCTTTATCCTCGGCTTAGCATGGAAACCCAAAGTTAAACACAAAAGCAGTTGCGGCGATGCAGATTTGTGACATAAACATTGTGCGGATGAATATGTGGTGTACAAAGTCTCTGTTATGCAGATTACACCACAGATTTCTTGTGCAGGACTGAAGAAATGACTCTTTCCTGCAGGCAACTACCTCATCATGCCATCAGGGAACCTGCAGATCGCGAATGCCACCCAGGAGGACGAGGGGCCGTACAAGTGTGCCGCCTACAACCCCGTCACCCAAGAGGTCAAAACATCCATCTCTGCGGACCGCCTGCGCATACGCCGTGAGTAGCTCGGAAGCGCAGACACTAGCACAGACATTATTTACATTTTAAGGTCATAATCAAATGAAACGCGTCATTTTAGTGTCATCTGCTTTGTGAGCGTGCATAAATGTCACGTTTTTACCAGCGTATGTTTAGTCGGAGGTGATGCAGAAATGAAAGCCCTGTGATTGAGGCGCTTTTGGGATCAGCGTGTAATTTTCCGCCAGAGAAAATACACAAGCAGGTCTAAGAATTGCAGCACAACAAGATCGCGTGAACACATCCCGCTGGCAAAGCTTTCACCCGCCGACTGTCCTCGTCTCCCCCCAGGCTCCACCTCCGAGGCCGCACGTATCATTTACCCGCCGGCTTCTCGCTCCATCATGGTGACCAAAGGCCAGCGGCTGGTGCTGGAGTGTGTGGCCAGCGGCATCCCCACCCCTCAGGTCACGTGGGCAAAGGATGGGCAGGACCTGCGCTACTTCAACAACACCCGCTTCCTGCTCAGCAACCTGCTGATCGACGCCGTGGGCGAGGCCGACTCTGGCACCTACGCCTGCCAGGCCGACAACGGCATCCTTTCGTCCACCTCTGCGATGGTGCTTTATAACGTTCAGGTGTCTGGTGAGTAAACGGGAGGTGTGAGGTGAAGGAAAGTGCGTGATTTGTTATAGTAGCTTTTTTGGAAAAACAAATTTGTTACAGTAGCTTTTTTTTGTCTGAGTTGTGGATTTTGATAATTACTCACACTCCTGCTTGGCATGCAGGAGAACTGGCCTTTTTAGGCGTGAAATTGTGTGTGTTAGACGCCTGTAAGCCTGGGCGCTGTTCTGGGAGACGGTATTTATGGAGACAGGCCCCTCTGTTCTGTCAGAGGACTTGATTGAGTATGTCAGAGTTGTGGATGACTGTTTCTACAGTCTGTGGGTGGGTGTGTGTGTGTGGTGGGTGTGTCTCAGCATCTGTCTCAAATTAAAGCCATAGTGTTGCTATAGTTGCAATAAGCTCTCTTTTGTCGACTCACAAGCAGCCAACCATCAACTAGCCATCCGGACAACGCCTGCCTGCATCTTAGCTGGTGGTGATTTCATAGTGTTGGAGCATAAATTCATTAATAATCGAATAATCAAGTAAATTTTATCTTGGACAATTTAAGATGAATTAAAAACGCCAAAAATGGGACCAATCGAGTTCTTGTTTTTATGTTAGCAAAACCTTCAAATTATCACAGTAAATTGATATAAACTTCCAAATCTAGTCTCAACATAGCCCACCTTTGCTGGCAGGCTGTCCTCATGCCTTTGCCCTGTCTCCCGCAGAGCCTCCTCAGGTGACGGTGGAGCTGCAGCAGCAGGAAGTAGTGTACGGCGAAACGGTGCGCTTCGCCTGCCAGGCTCGCGGCAAACCCGCTCCCTCAGTGACGTGGCTACACAACGCCCAGCCCCTGTCCCTGTCGCCTCGCCACCGCCTGACCTCCAGAATGCTCCGCGTCTCCAACGTGGGCCCTCAGGACGAGGGGCTGTACCAGTGCATGGCCGAGAACGGCGTGGGCAGCTCGCAGGCTTCGGCTCGCCTCATCATAGTCTCAGCCGGTAGGGCCGGTAGCTCCACGGGCTGTTTATCGGATTTTAATTTTCCCGTTGGCTTTTTACGTCACAATTCTTGCCTTTATTTTTTAGGAGTTCTTTCACGGGGGAAGCTGCCCTCCATTTTTCTGAGTCCCGACAAGGTGCTGAGGGAGCAGCCTCCTGTGAGGCCCGGAGCCAGCGGCGCCATGCTGCCTCTGGACTGCTCTGAGCTGCCGGGACAGATCCTGCCCGCGGAAGCTCCCATCATCCTCAGCCAGCCACGCACGGGCAAGGCCGATTATTACGAACTGACCTGGAGGCCCCGACACGAGCGCGGCGTTCCTGTGCTGGAGTATATGATTAAATACAGAAAGGTCTGTTCGCTGCAGCTAAACCGCCTGAGAGCACGTTCTGTTCTCTTCCAGTTGAAATCACACACTCAGCGGTCTGTCTCTGTCTCAGGTGGGAGACCCTCTGGCAGAGTGGACCTCCAGCAGTATCTCCGGCTCCCTCCACAAGCTGACTCTGGCCAAACTGCAGCCAGACAGCCTGTATGAGGTGGAGATGGCTGCCAAGAACTGTGCAGGCTTAGGACAGCCTGCAATGATGACCTTCCGAACCGGCAAAGGTACAACAAAGCACCTTTGTGTTATTTCGGGGAAGATGTTGAAAGTGTGGGCACGTTAGCTGAGTCAATTAAGTATTACACCAAAAGAATTGCACCTTGAGTGACTTGTACAGATGTCACCTGTGCCCTAGACTTGGATTAAAATGGTTTAGTGCTGCACTTCAAGTTAAAATCTCATGTTTATCCTCGTTTTTGCAGGTCGCAAAGGAAAAATCGATCCGCCAAAGACCCCTGCTGTTCCTTCGCCAAGCCTCTCTCGTAAGCATCCCTCCAGTCAGGTCCTCAGTGTCAACTTTGCCTTAAGATGAACTAACTGTAATCACTAACAGCTTTTTAACAGTCCTAACCATCTTTTTACTAACCTTTCTCTTTTCTTCCGTCTCTGAAGGATGAGCTCTCTGTAAGTGCTGCATGAGATTTTTTTTTTTTTTTGCTGACAACCCTCGCCGTGCATTTTTTTGTCCGTCCCATTTCACATTGTTCTTCTCCCCCTGCAGCTCCCGAAGCCCCCGACAAGCCCACGGTCTCCGCGGCGACGGAGACATCGGCGTACGTAACCTGGATCCCGCGCGGCAACCGCGGCTTCCCCATCCAGTCGTTTCGGGTGGAGTACAAGAAGGTGAAGAAGGCCGGAGAAGACTGGGTGACGGCAGTGGAGAACATCCCCCCATCGCGCCTCTCTGTGGAGATCACAGGCCTGGAGAAAGGTCGGCCCCTTTAGGGTGATCTTTAAATAGTGTCGGAGTCAGATTCCCACTTTGTGGACGTGGTGGTACCGCGTAATTACGGAGATGATAATTACGCTGCATAATTAGGCTCCCATGGCCTGTAAATGTATCAGCGTAATGGCTGTTGTTGCAGTCACTTCTGTAATTGCTGCCATCAGTCGGGGCCATAACCAAATTGCAATTAACCTTGCTTTTGCTCCAAAAAGGAAAACATATAGTAATGCGAGCGCAAACGTTATTATTAACGCAGCATGGAGCGTCATTCGGAGCAGCTTTTAGCATCAGAGAACCATTACTGACTGTTTTCCTTTATCCTGCAGGTACATCCTACAAGTTTCGCGTGGTGGCGGTGAATGTTATCGGTTCCAGTCCCCCCAGTGCTCCTTCAAAGGCCTACACGGTGGTGGTTGGGAGAACCCCCGAGCGCCCCGTTGACGGCCCGTACATCACCTACAACGAAGCCATTAATGAGACCAGCATCATCCTCAAATGGACGGTAGGTGGCTGGAATAAGCTCCGGTCTCTGCATTTGTTGTCGATGGTGATGTGACCACGTCTTCCACCTTTTCCACAGTACACTCCTGTGAACAACACGCCCATCTATGGGTTCTACATCTACTACCGCCCAACGGACAGCGACAACGACAGTGACTACAAGAAGGATGTGGTGGAGGGCGACAGGTACTGGCATTCCATCACCAACCTCCAGCCAGAGACCGCCTACGACATCAAGATGCAGAGCTTTAACGAGAAGGGCGAGAGCGAGTTCGGCAACGTGGTGATCCTTGAAACTAAAGGTGGGGGTGCCGTGTGGCTCACGCTTATGGTAAGGAAAGGAAAGAATCGGGCACGTTTAATGCATCTTTCCACTGTGTTTCGCCAGCTCGTCCCAATCAGCCCGTTCCGTCAGAGATCCCAGATTACGGTACTGGAACCCCCAAAGACGGTGTGCCTCGGCCCGGCGACCTCCCCTACTTCATAGTTGTTATTGTCCTCGGGACCTTCATCTTCATCATTGTAGCCTTCATCCCCTTCTGTCTTTGGAGGACGTGGGCCAAGCAGAGTGAGTTCCCCTCAGTCGTCCTCAAACCTCCACAAATAACCCCGCATCCAATTCCCTTTGATTTGACCTCTTTCAGAGCAAACATCAGACATGTGTTTTCCCGCCGTGGCCTCCCCCGTGCCATCGTGCCAGTACACCATGGTCCCTCTCCAGGGGCTTGCCCTGGTTGGCCGCTGCCCGCTGGATGGTCGCATGACCGCTCCGCATGGCGTTTACCCCGTTAATGGAGAGTGCGGCATGAATGGCAAACCTCACCATCTGCCAGGACAGCAGCAGGTAAAGAAACAAACTATGAAACTCGCGGTAATCTGCCAGTGTCATGAGAGTCGAAAGCTTAATGTTTGGTTTTTATCCAGCAGGAGGTGGACTGTGATATGGAGTGTGACACGTTGTTACCGCAGACGGTGCCAAATGGACATTTGCTTGTTTGTCATTACCCTACCAGGTGAGTAGAGCTTAGTAGTGAAACAGACAATGGTTTTTAGAATAAAACAGTGAATTTTAACTGAATTTCTACTGCTGAAAAAAAGTGTGTTTTCAGTGTTTCACTCCTCTGTAAACCACAGAAGATGCATTCAGGTTCATTGCTAGAGTAGTTGTGTCTTCTTTAGTTGTTCAGATTATCGTGAGCGGACCTGCTGCCATCCTGATGATTCCACTCATCAGGTCGTCGACCCATCCCGACAGCGGCTGAGTTCACAGGAAGTAGAAAGCGGCGACGCCCTTCATCGAGGAGACAAAGCGGAACCTGACAGCTTTCACAGTCAGTCTGGTTTTGGCTGATATGTCGTCGAAATGTGTGATTAACTGTAAAATCAACCAATTTTGAGTGCACACCAGCTCACGTTTGCTTATTCCACTACTTCTTACAGAGTCTGTGTCCTTTCCTCTTCTCTCTCTGGAAGATGAAGGAGTTTTCACCACGTCATCCTCAACTGCCACAACGCCACAATCCCAAGACACAATTCAGGAAGTGAGCATCCTCCCAAATGAAACGCACTACGTGTTGGAAGAGATGGCCTATGCCACAGATACATAAAATTGCTAAACAGAAAGCTAGAGAAAATATTTATTTTTATATCAAATATTTATGTATTTATGCTTTTGTACATATGATTTTACTGTATATAGGGTTATTTTCATATTGAAAGAGACTTTATTCACACTCTAGCCGCTCTGTTGCCATGCTGTGAGGCTGTTTTTCACGGTGAGGGATTTCAAATTTGTCCACCAGGAGACCTGAGGGATTCCTCTCAGTCAAGCACTTCGTATTTTAGACCCTTTCGTCATTCCTCGTAGATGCTCATCCTCGACCTTTCACCTTACCTGTTTAGCTTCACCTTTAATAGAAACAAAGGGACAGTCCAAAGCAGCCCCGTGCTGTAGTTACAAGCTGCTTTGTCGGCTTTCACCCCTTCTGTCACATTTTCCCACACAGCTGTCATTTTTGTATAGCAGTAACAAGTGTATTATGCATTGCTCATTATTAACACACTATTAACGTGTATGCAACATAAATCATTGTTCTGGTAGTGTACAAGAGATTATATATATTGTATAGTTATTTATTTTTGTCTTTATTTTTTTTAAATCACTGAATGGGAGAGATTCTGGAAAATCTTTAACTCAGTCATGGATAAGCTGAAATTTGTACTGCAACCACTTCTGTGTTTACTTAAATGCTGGTTACCAAAAGGCCGCCAGGAGAGGGCGCTGTGACGCATCAGTATTACTCCTTCCCGGCTCGTCGCTGCATGCTGTTTAAGTATTAGTGTTTGACAGACATGTCTGCAATAGAAATGAAGGACTGAATCTTTACTCCCTTTAAAGTGCGGCTGTTGTGTGGCTGCACATGCTGGAGCACTATTCTCTGTAAATAAAAGCTTACACTTTTTAAGAGTATTGTGTTTGGTGCATCTTTTAACTTGATTTGTGCATGTTTTTATAATGGAAATTTTACTTTGTTTTTTGTAGAAATAATCCTGGCAACGGATACAGGAATCTCCTTATAAACTTTTTATTTACAAATACACAATCTAACAATTTCAGTATGAAGCACTGGTATTTACAAAATAGCTCTTGGGGGAAAAATGATTCTGTACATTACAACCTGATATAAGTTTGCACATTACATTAAGTAACTGCAGGTTTCTCATCGACTCCAGAATGCACTGAATTCAAGTTCTAAACCCAAAGTTGACTTTATGACCAGGGCAGTCAGTCTAACCAACACATCCTCCTATCTCCCTAAAATCAGTCTTTGAAATATAAATAACTGACATCATACGGCTGTGAGACTGAAAATAAACATGTAAAAATCAACACCAGACTTGTATCATTTCAGCCTAGAAAGCATTTATCAGTGTTCCAGAACATACTGTAAACGTTAAAAAGTAATACATCTCTAATTGTGAAAAAAAAAAAAAAAAAAAGGCAGCCTTAGACGGCAGAGCTGCCGTCATGGCCCAGAATGTGGCTAATATTGTGTGCGGGACGATTGGGCTGCTTACCAGAGTCGGCAGCCGAGGTGTTGGAGAGGGACAGCAGGGGCGACATGGGCATGGAGGACCCATCGGTAGGCATGCCTGTGGCAATCTCAGGGAACAGCGAGGTGAGGCTGAAGTTCGATATGTGAGGCGTGATGCCAGATGAGTTAGTAATGGGCATAGGAGGCATGTCTGGTAGTAAGGGGAAGCTAGCCTGGCCAAAACCCACAGGGCGAGGTGGGGAGAGAATAGAACCGAAGCGGTTATTGAGTGGCGGAGCGCTGCCCTTGTCTGCACTTGGGCTGGTAAACATTTGGTTGGGAAAGTACTGGAGGGTGACGTCACTGGGAAGGCTGGGGTGTGCGGCGGGAGAATAGGGAGGGTAAAAAGAAGGCAGAGTGTTCTGGGGCTCTACTGGAAGGAGCGAGGGCGTGCGGGATGCACTGGGCTGGCTGACTGGCGGGATAAAAGTAGAGTTAGCGTTGATGGGAGGCGGGGGATTCATCCCTCCCTCAGGAATGAAGGGGAAACCAAAGTTTTGTGTAAGGTGCTGGTCGGGAACCAGGTTGTTGTCGCTGGGAGCAGGAGCGCTCTCTGGCATAAAGCGGACAATAGTGCTGCGTCGCGCTTCTCCTCTAGACTGCGGTCTGCCCAGCAGGACTCCTCCTGAGGAGGGTAGAGGCAGGTGACCCTCAGGGTCAAAGGAGTTACTGTTTCTCAGATTCCCTGTTCGAGCCCGTTCTCCGGGTCTCAGCTTGGCAGGCTGGTTGTCTCTGCCGATGTTACGTGAGTGCTGACTGACAGCGGTGAGCGCTCTGGAGGGAGCTGGGCGACCCGGTTCAGAGCTACTGTGTGGGGTTGGAGGGTGAGGGAGACCCGTGCGGACGCCGGGGCCTGCGTGCATATTACTGCTGACCTGAGAAATATGGCTCTTGTTGCCCTCTCCCAGCCTCATCACTGGAGCCTTCTGTGTCTGAGGCATGCTCGGGCTGGAGACCTTGGTCTGTATGTCTCCTGATGAGCTTCCTGACACACAGTTGTACTCCATGCTAACTGGTGGACAGCACTGCACACGCTGGTGGTTGTTCTGCTCAGGCAGATGGGGAGAAAGTAAACTTTGCATAAAAGTCTGGTGACAACTGTCCTGCTCTCGGGGCAGTGGTGGTCCAACCTGTACTGCCTGTGAACCAGGATGAGCAGTTCTGTAGCCGCCACGGTGTCTACCATCTGTTGGAGGGCCCACGCCCATTCTGAAGCCTCCCTGCTGCCCACCTTGAGGCCCTCTTTGGGAAGGCGGCACAGTCTTTGGGGCCATGTCGTTCCCACGAGACACCTGGGACTCAAAACCGCTGAGCTGAGCTCCGGCTCCTCCCATAGCCTTGAACGGCGGACACTCGGACACACGCTGGATATCAGCAGACACCGCGTGCTCAGAAGGCAGACGGTTCTGCTGACTGTGGCCAATATTTGTCTTCCCTCGTGACGTGTCCAGGTAGCTGTGAAGATCTGGCTGTTCCTGTGCTGCTCCCCGGCCAGCCTGCAGGTGGAGACCCATGCGCTGTTGCTGCTCGCCACTGGTGGAGCTTTTGCCGATGAGCGCCTCCGCGGAGTAACTGGATACACGGTGTCGCTCCTGACGTGACGGCGCGCAGGCCAGCTCAGACGGCCGTGACACGGGGTTACTGGGAGGCGAGATGAGCTGCTGCTCCAGTGTTCTGGAGCTCATCAATCTCTGCATAACGTTATGGTCCTGATTCGGCTGCAGGAGAGAGAAAATAGAATCACTTCATTTAATAATCCTAACTTCAGTGTCTCTAATCTGTGCTTGTAGCTTGCAAACTATGCATAAACAGCATACGTACCTTCAGGTGTTCCTGCTGTGCCAGGTGTGTGTTGTGGTGGCCCCTGGACCCTGCTGCTTCACAGCTCTTCTCCTGGTGTCTAAAGTGCTGTTGCTGCTGAATCTGCTGCTGCAGATGCTGCTGCTGCTGCTGCTGCTGGTGTCTGGAGTGCGTGCTCTGCTGCTGCAACTGCTGCTGTTGGTGTTGCTGATGCTGTGTTTGCGACTGCTGTTGGTGATGAGACTGTGGGTGCTGCGTCGGCTGCTGATGCGGCTGCTGCTGATGCGGCTGCTGCGATTGCTGCTGCGTGTGCTGTTGATGCTGTCCTTGTTGGTGTGAATGCGGCGGCTGCTGCTGCTGCTGCTGCTGCTGCTGAACTCCAGACTTTTCCATATGATGCTGCTTTTGCTGCAGGCCAGCAGGTGAGCCACTCTGGCTGCCTCTGACAAGGCCGCGTTTCTTCTGCACGTGTTGCTGCTGTTGCTCTTGCTGCTGAAGCGCCCGCTGGTGCAGCGAGTGGCGCTGGACCGGGTCGGGCTGCGTCAAGTGGTGTTGCAAATGATAGAGATGGTGTCTCTGTTGCTCTTGCTGCTGCTGTTTCAAGTATGGGTTTCCTCCCATGTGCTGACCAGGCTGGACGGCATGCTGTGGATGACCCTGGGGCAGATGAAGCACACCTGGCTGGTTTTGTTCGGGCGGTCCTTGAGGAGGACAGTGGGCATCTGTGGATCGAGCTATTGGACTCATAAAAGAGTTCGTGGAGAACAGGGGGGCTGCGCTTTCTGAATTAATCCTTGTCAGCTGCGCGACCATCATCTGGCTATGGTCTGGTACCTTTACATCCACGTGACCAACAGCTGAAGCCGATGAAAGGCAAGGCTTGGGTCGTTTTCCATTATTGAGCATCACCTCATCTTGAGCTTGCCGCTTTGAAATGATCTTAACTTGTCTTTCGCCTACGCCACTTGCCGCCTGGACCCTCATTAAAGCAGTCTTCAAGGGAGTGAACTCGTTGAGCTGCGCTGCTCCTGCACATGGCGAGAGTGTGTTGTTGGAGGATATGTGGGTCCCCACAGGAGAAGGAGCCTGCTGGCCAGGCAGACTGGGAGAGTTAGGGTAGGGCTGCTGCCTAGAGTTGGGCCTGATCAGATTGTTAACACTTAGACTAGTCACAGTGCTGCTTTGGGCTGAGCTCTGAGTCTGGACCTGGGGAAGACCTTGAGACTGGGAGTACAGGATACTTTGTGGGTGCCTGTTTCCCATGGACACAGTAACAGTCCCCTCTCCACCCTGTCCTCTGGCAGATATCTGAACAGCGGGTTTAACCGTTGCTACATCCATTGTTTTAGTCATTTTTGACTGATGTCCAGTTGAGCCCATTTCTTTGCTATTAGGTACTGGTGGAGATTTAGCAGGTTCCCACGTGGCTGCTGTGGTATCTGGTGAAGCGGTGTCTCCTGAGCAGCCAACGCTACGTCTTCCTGGACTGTCGTGTTCAAGCATGGCCAAGGCCAGCATTTCTTCCTGCTCCGTAGTAAATGTAAATGTACCAAAGGAGCTAGAGGAGGTGCTAATACTGTGTCCTTGGGGAAGCATGGAAGCGACTGAGAACCCCCTGCCTCCCCCGGCTCCTGCAGACATAGGAGAATCTGTCTGTCTGCTAGTTGATTGCTCATTCGTTTGATCATTAAGATCGGCATACATTTGTTGGGATAGCACAAAATCCTTTCTAGAGGAAGCATCAGAGGACATTGACATCAAGCCCTCTTTTTCTGACGAGTGTCTCTCCGCCTGTGTCTCTGCGACGCCTCCGATTGTGGATCGGGGTGTTCTGAAATCAGTACGACTGCAGGGGGAGTGGTTTGACATGATTACGTCACTCTCCAGTGTCGGTGCTCTATGTGTAGTTACTCCGTTCTTAAACTCGGAAACTGTTGTCGAAGTTGTGCCCGAGCTTCCAGCTGCAGCCAAAGTGGCTGTTGACGACGAAAGTGACACTGTCGCGAACGCCGCGGACGAAGCTGTGGACTGAGATGAAGGTTTATGGGGCAGAGAAGAGCGGGTAAATTGGCATATTGAATTATGTTGGGAAACCTGATTTGTAGAAACCGCTGCGGTTGTTGTGATGTTGCTGGTGCAAACTGTAGTCTGCGATGCAGAAGAAACAGCAACAGAAAGGGAAGGTGGAAAAGAGTCACTGACCACAGATTTGCTCTGTACTGAATCCTCGCTGGCTGCAGATTTGCTTTGACTTGTGCCGGTTGCCATAGTAGAAGTTGCCTCTTTTCCCTCAGAGACCGACTGGTCTCTGTTGCTGGTTGCTGTTGCAGTGTCAGAATCCACAGTTGTTTTACTTTCAGTAGCCCCAGCTAAACTAACTGGGGGCTTAATCAACGTGTCACTGACAGATGCATCAGCAGTTGTCACAGAGCTCGTGTTAGTAGGACTAACCGTAGCACAAGCCCGCGCTGCTGAGGCAGAGTCTGTGCTTGATGGCTGGGACTGATGAGGCGTAGCTGTCTCACTGGATAAACTATACACGCTCGTTATCCGAATGATTTCTGCGGATGTGACATTTGCTGCTGCTTTACTACAATCTGTAGCTGCGCCTGAAGTCGTGGGAACATCTCTGAGTGAAACAGTGGGGGGCAGTAGAGTCTGAGATGCTGTAACTTGAACTGTCTGGGTTTCCCCTGCAGTCGTCACTGGACTGACTGATACTGTGGTGGCAGGTTGAGACTGACCAAGCTCTTTTTTCTTTCTTAGTTTAGTCCTTTTAGCTGTGGCCTTCTTTGTATTTATCGTTGTACCAGGTCTTCTTCCTGTAGGCTTTGATGCGTTACCCTGCAGCCCTGTCCTGACAGGATTTACACTCGGGACCTGCAGCTGGCGGACTGGCAAAGTGAGTGTGCTTCCTGGGACGGACACAGGAGCGGCCTTCTGCTGGCCTACAGATGATGCAGCAGGTGAAGGCTGATCGTTGTTCTGGTTAGATATAGTAATTGGAAGGCCCTGAGAGATGCTCTGGTTCAGACTGCTGAGGGCTCCTAAACTGTTCAGGGCCACATTTATATTTGGTTCCTCTGTTGTAGTGGGTTGGACCAGTTGAAGCGTGCTCTGGCCACTTTGGGGACTTGATTTTTCAGAGGTCTTCATGGGTTGCAAGGCAAAAACCTGGCCATTCACAGTGATGGTCTGTGGAGTTGGGGGAACTGGTGGAGAGGATGACGTCTGGGCAACTTGAAGGGGACTGTTGACTTGAGGCTGAACAGGGCGCGGGAGAATATGCACCAGCTGCTTTCCGCCAACGCTCTGTACTGGAGTAACAGGCATCGAGCTGGTTGTGGGGATCTGAATGGACATTACAGGCACTGCAGCTGGTACTGCAGCAGGCACTGCTGGCGCTGGCACTATGCCAACTGGAGGATTCTGAGCTGCCGTTGCAGCCTGATTGGGTGTCTGGATAATTACAATATGCTGACAAGGTGCCTGATTGGTCATTTCCTCTCTCACTGCCGGCTGGGGTGGACAGGTATTGGCCTGCTGCAGAATGACCACACTTGGGTTGTTTGTGTTCTGTGAGGCAGTAACGCTTGAAGTCGCGCCTCCAGCTGGGTTGACCTGAAGCACCTGCATGGACTGAAGAAGAGGCAGCACTGTGGCCTGTGGCTGGGGCACAAGTGTTGGAGGAGGATGTGTAACCAGCGAGCCTGTCTGAATCACAGCAGGCTGGGGCTGGGACACCATGGTGGGGTGTGCGACTACAGCTGGCTGGGGTACTATTGAGGCCTGAGGGAGAACGGCGCATTGAGGCTGTGGCGCTAAGAGCGGCTGAGGCTGTTTCTGGATGGACGGCTGTAGCTGGGGTGGTCTCTGAATGTGAGCTGTAATGGGTGCTTGCTGTACGGGCATAGGTGGCTGCATTTGGATCTGGAAAGGCTGAACAGTGCGTTTGTTCCCGATCGGACAAACAGTCACCTGCTGGACTGCCTGTGTGGTGCTGATGACCTCCGGCGTCACTAAGCTCTGGCAAACAGGTTGCACTGTGTTTCCTGCCATCTGCAACGTTGTCCAGGTTGTCTGTGTGCTGCCGGCTGCTCCAGTCCTAAGAAGAGCTTGGCTGCTGGGGACACTAATGCTGTTAACAGTCCTTCCGGTGGTGCCCTGTGTGACCCAAGAGGAAACTTCTGTAGCTCCTTGTCTAGGTGTGGTTATAGCATTGGCAAAGCTTTTATGGCTAGATGAAAACTCTGCACAGCTTTCACTTGTGGGCTGTGACGATGGAGTAGACGCTCTGGCAAGATTTGGTGCTGGATTAGAGCGCTGAGGAGCTTGAAGCATGGCTGAGGTGACGGCAGGGATCTGAAGTGTGATGTAAGACACAGATGGTGGCAAAGAAGACGGTGTACATTGCGTTTCCATCACGCATTGCTCCATCAACGGGACAGATGCTGATTGGGTAGTACTTCCAGAGCCAGGGAGGAGCGTGGGCGTGGATGAAGACGAATCAACTTGCAGAAGAGCTCCATTTGTCCTTAACCTAGCACCAACATCAGAAGGTGACTGCAGGATTAATGATTCGGAAGGCTGTTTTGGTGGGCTAGTGTCTTTCCCTGTCGGACAAATCATATTATTGTTGGAGTAAACAATGATGCCCTTTGGGAGTTGGTGGGTTGGGGTCACTTTTGCCACCTTTGCACAGCGCTGTTTGCCCTTCCAATGAATTGTGGGGTCCTCTAGGAAGTTAATATCATGTGCTTTGAGGAGTTCTATGTAGTGTGCACTCTCTCTCCTCAGTTCCTCCAACTGGCGCCGTAATCGACGTATCTCCTCAACTGCAAAAAGAACACCCACAACTCAATTTGGGGTAATCCAGTATTATGTAAAGTGCAATGCATAGTCACTCTCATAAAAAGAAAAATTTGAAATTATCAAAATAATTATTATTCGGATGCATCTCGGAAAAAAAAACATCCAATATTTTTCCATTTACCTTGGACTTTATCACCCCCCTCGAGAAGCATTGTATCATTTTGCTTCTTCAATTCGGTGATGTAGCGGAAAGCCTGATCCAAGATCATAATCTTGCTCTACAGATGAAGAAATGTAATGTGGCATATAAAAGATAATTAAGGTGCTCTGTTCAAAACATGTTCTCATAATGGAACAGTTATTGCAACCTTGTCTTATACCTGCTTAAGTGCCTGGGAACAGGGCAAAAGATTACCAATGCGGTTAATCCCAGCATTAATCTTCTCTTTTCTGTGTCTCTCAACTGTATGAAATATGTAAAAAGTAAAGTTTTAACATCCAGATGAAGCCACAGCAATAAAAACAAAACAAAAAAACCATTAAACTGTAACTTTAAATGGTCTTAACATATCAATTTACCTGCATTGTGAGATTCTTTGTTTTTCTTTTTCCTGAAGAAAAAAAAAAAAAAATCACATTTTAATTGCATATGAATATCTCAAATATATTCCACGGCAGGTAAATCTTCCAAAACACACAAACACTCTTACTTGGGTTTATGACCAGGTGTCTGAGTTTCAGTCATCTCTGGCATCCTGTATCAACAGTTGCCTGTAAATGGTTCCAATGAACACATCTAACAGCTGGTCCGTGAAACACTTCCGTCACCGTCCTACAAGGACACCGCACAGCAAGATTCGAGACAAATTTTTATTAGGTATGAAGACATTAAACTACAGCACACCAAACATGGAATCACATAATAACAATGCAACCATTAAATAATAATAAGAATAATAATAATGAAATGTATTAACGATGTGACAGTCCTTGAAAATTATAATACAATGAACTAATGCATATTTACTCTTGTTAATAGATGCTAACAAGCTGGTAGATAAGCCTAGCGTTACTGCTAACCTAAACTATCTGCCTAGGACATGTTTTACACCGGCTCGGGAATGTCATAAATAGATCAGATCTCCAGTATGCTGCTTAAACGATGCTCGGTTAATTATTTTCTGTACTTACCAAGCACAAAAAAAAAACAGAAACATTGGTAATTACCTATTCAGCTAGCTTTCTGTTAGCCATCTGGGTAATCTGCTATTCTAGTTTAACGTCACGGGCATAATTAACGAGCAAATGATTGCCAGGTTACCTCCAACCATTTCCGACAAATTTTTGTTCATACTGGTTTAATTCCACTAACCTCTCGTCTTGGCATTGTTGTGACTATCTGTCAATGATAGAACTTTGAGAATGATGCTAACATTTAGCAAGCACAGCATTCAACTCATCTCTCAAAACAATTCGGATAACCTAACGTATTGCAGGGGTGGGAGGGCCTTGACTCACGGCCACCAATCACATTCACGATATTGGCTGCCTTCGGCTAATCCTAAACGACAAGCCTGTATTCAGGGGCGGGCTCTGGCTAAATACAATTAGATAGGCTGTATCTTACTTTTACTCACACTATGCGTATTACAGATTAACATATCTCAAAAATCAACAATGACGCACGATTACTGCAAATAGTAATTCGTTTATTCAGACGTTAAAAAGTCTTACAATATAGAGCTCCAGAAAAGATAAAATTCTTCAAAGAAAGGAAAAAAAAACATGCTTATACTACAGTGGAAAGGACATAACTCTCCTTGCATGCAGAGGGGTCAGAGCTTCTTCGGGGTAAAAACACTGTCCAAGACTTTTTTCCTCAAAATTCTGCAAAGCCTCAAAATGTAATGAAGATGTGTGTAACAACATAAGACTTAGACAGAAAGTTTGAGAAAACCGTTTCTGCAAGGTGGCTACATAATATGCCAAAGGCATCTGAGGTAAGATGCCTCAATCACACCAGTGGATTAGGAATCACATTTCCCCATACACCTTTAATTTTCTACTGAAAATAATGCCCAAATCTTATCTCAAACAGCCATTTGTTGTTACTTGAACATCCTATACAAAATGCTATACAGTGCCTTTGGCAGAGAAACACATTAAATACATTTTCTTTGTTTTTTCCTTAAACCCAGGAGAACCTCTGAACCGTTTGCAATATTCGTGTGAAATCTAACAATCGTTGAAGGGGAATTAAATTAACAGCTGAAAATAACCTTGTTAAGAAACCAACTGCTTCTTCCAATCACCTCCAAACCGTGCAGCCTTCCTTTCATGTGTGGAGGGGGACGCATTGCTGCGTTCTCCCTCTGGACAACATGATCAACTAACCGGTCGGACCCCAGTTTCCAAACATCCCAGGAGGCAAGGGAACAGGATCCACACCGCTCCCTGTAACAATTCAAAACACTACTGTTTGACCAATGGGGACTTACATGTCACTGATGGTCTTTCAAACACTTTTTCAGCTACAAACCAACTGCTGTATGTTCAAAAGTATAGATATGTCTTCATTTGCTTAATAATCACATAAAACAAGCTCAAATTCAAACAGTGATATTCAAACACCGCAACCTCCCCTTTCAAAGTCTACAACTGTATGGTTAATGATAGGAGCACTTTTGGAAACTGAAGATTTTGTTTTGATTTTCTTTTTTTAACCAATCCACTATATGAAGAAGGGGGTAATATAACCATATGCAAAACAATCAAAGGGGACCCTTTTCGCAAAATAAATGCAGCATATTTTTTTGTACTGTAAATTTGCTTTTGTCTTTTAGCGTCCTTTGAACAAAGTGTTTAACGTGTCGACCCTGGGGGCCTTTGTCACAGTTCCGTTTCTGCAGAGGCAGTCACATCTGTGCTCTCCTCGAACGCTATGCTCCTACTCGGCCTTCTGAAGCTCTCCGCTAGGCGGCGCACACGGGCTGCGAAGGCTCTTCTGCAACACGTGGGCGTCTGCTGGCTCTATCCTCTTGTAGTAATTCTTTTTTGTTTCAATGATCTCAAAGCCAAACTTCTGGTAAAAATCGATGGCTGACTCATTGTTGATCTGCACGTGACTGTGGGGAGGCAACGAAGATATGGGTTCAGTAATCAGAATTGCACAGACATAACAATGGAGCTTCTGTTTTGAAGAAAACCATCCATTATTTAGGGCCATACACAGCAAAAAATTTCTACTCATACATCTGCTGTTTGACACTCACAGGTAAATATTGTCAAAAGTGCCGTCCTTCTCGCAAATGTTTAGCACGTGATTCAGCATCTTTGTACCTGTCAAGAAAGAGGATATAAAGTTAGAAAATGTAGAGATCAGATGTGTGATGTTTCACATGGATGAAGAGCTTACCAATTCCGAGCCTACGGTAGGGAGCTAGACAGCCGAGTGTCATGATGTACAGTCTTTTCTGGTTCTGGGAGTGGTCCACTCTGCAGCACACAGCGCCCACTGGAATATCATTGAAGTATGCTACAAAAAAAAAAAAACAAAAAACAAAAACATGTGATGATAGATCACCATTAGACCTCATTCCTTGTCAGAGAGAGTTGTAAATTTTAATATCTCCCCTAAAAATGCATCAGATTAATTCATTCAGAAATTCATTTTTGAAGATCTCTGCAGATCATGCACGAGTGATGTCCCTTACCTAGCTTTGCAAGCTCTCCAACTTCTAATACATCTTTGTAAAACTTGTCGTTGTAGCTGACAGGGAAGATGACCTGATTCAGGCGTTTCAGCTGCTTAATGTTGTGGGGTGTAACATCCCCCAGCTCGATCCGGCTACTGAAACAAGAGCGAAACGGTCAATGACTGACACAACAGATAAAATCTGTGATTAAGTGCCTTTATAATTCAACTTGTGACATTTTAAATAGTTTTAATTGTAATTGTTCAACTTTAAAGTCATTTTCAATATTACAGACAACACAAATTGAGATCATATTGCAATTTGCAGAAAAATACAACATTAATTTCTTATATCGACTCAAGTTACCCCCAGTCCAAAGCTTGGCCATAAATAGACACACAGTGTATATATATATATATATATATATATATATATATATATATATATATATATATATATATATATATATAAACAGCAAACATTCCCGGGGTGATATTGTTTAAACTCGACATTGTTCTGTGGCATAAACAGAACTCTAGCGAGTATGTTTGTGGGATTCTCGGGGTTATTTATAGGAGACTACATCCAAAAATAGGCTGTTGATCACATGTGATTGTTAATCAGAATACAGTGCCAACACAATCCTATAGTTAAAACCTCAACCAGACGCAAAATTAACCAAAAACCATTACAACGTAAACTCATCACCTTTATCTTGTCAACTTACACTGAACAAGTTGTGTCCAACTCATTTGCTGCAAGACCGTAACTGACAGCTGCCCAACAAAATCACTGAGGAAGTAACCAGTAATATCACAAGCGTCCTTTACTGACTTCGCTATCTTTTCATTAAAGCATAAAGACAATATTTTAGACCCATGAGCTGCACATTTAGCTTTAGCTACTACAGTAGGTTTACTGGTTCAGCGTCCCATTAGCAGCAGGCTAACTACAGACAAGCGACTTAAATCAACGGGAACATCTGATTGAGCTGCGAGGATAAATGTCTGGCGAAAATATGTCTGTTTTAGATCTGGATAAAAGTAGCATAACCGAGCTAGCTAGTCTCGCCATCTCCTCCCCGCCTCCCCTGGTAGAAAAAAGGCATGAGAAACTTTACTCGTGCTTAGCTACTTAACCGTGACTCAAAAGCTTACACTCACCCTTTCATTGTAAAGAACTATTATCCGTTATGTTCGATTTGGCTGAACTTTACAGTTGTTTAATGTGAAAATTTTTGAATTTTGACAGAGTTAGGGTCGGGGATGCCTCCCGTTTTACCCTCCACATGTAGCTAGTTGCGGTAGTTGCAACTAGCTTAGCTTCTTCACTCTTTCCACGACTGTGTCGAGCCTGTCAACCCTGACCCCCGCATGCGCACAACTTCGGCGGTGTTTGAGGGATTTACAAACCCTCCGCTTTGTCTTTTAGGATGTCTAAGTAATACGTTCGTATTTAATATCGTGCCGTTGTCAGGGAAAGCCCCCAGAAATTCAGTGATGGGTAGATGAGGCGTCATGACGCGTTTCGACACATTGTCAAACTGTATTGATACTGTTTCGATACAGTGTCGCTGAATACTGACAGCTGCTGGACTTTAAAAATCCCTGCAGTCAATGTCGTTGACAGACTCAACTGACGCTGATTTGATGACCTAGTATATACAATAATATAATTCAGTCATTGTATTATTTCATATCTTCATTAAAATTTTAAATGTCTTTATGTTTAGATACAATCAATAAATAATGTGAACATGTATCATAATTTGAAGATCTAAGTGAACATGTTGTGATGAGGCTTGTGGACTGGGATTTTTTTTATTTTATTTAAAATAAAAAAAACTTATTTAAAACTTAAACTTAAAACTTATTAAAAAATGTTTTGAAATTGAGTCTGTTTCTCGTTTTGGACACAACTTCTCCAGCTGTCGAAAAGGCACAGATGAGGCTGGAGTGCAGAGAAATTGTAAGGAAAGCCGGAAGAGGTTTGGATAGACTGTCTTTTGGTTGTCCCAGTATCTCACAGGATCCTGGAACCTGGCAATAGTGCTTCCTTATAAACAGTTTGGCGCGTCAGCGTCAGTTCGAAACAGTGCCTGTATCGGTCACGTGACTTTCTTAAGCGACACGCGCACAGACACGGGGTTTCGCTCTACGAGCTCGACGCATGCGCCGACGCATCGGTGTTGCCGGACCCATCACTACAGAAATTGTTTAAATGTCAGTTAATTCCATTTTTAATTTGGCGTCTTGATAAAAGAGATTTCATCTATATGTAACGATTTTAACTCAGTGTGAAAAAATGTAAATAAAAGATAAATGTTGTAAGAATAAGTCGAAAAATTGCATGACTAAACATATTCTTTACTATGACCGTATTTCAGATTTTAATTTATGAGAGGTTAGCTAACCATGCCTCCATTTTGGCTCAAGCCTCGCGTGTAAAGATATTCATGTAAGCAATATGCTACACATCACACACTGCATGAAGAACATGCTAGGTGAGGGTAAATTAGTAGTGGCTAAATGAAGTTTAGTAGCACATATTAAATGTAATGTTTATTGTTTTGTGCATATGTTCGGTTTTATATTTTACTCACAGGCTTTTTGCCTGTGACATTGATACTGACGTAAAGTGAGACATCGGCGCGTTCGCCGCTTGAAAATCTTTGCGGCAGTCCCGAGGTGGATCCAAAATGGCGGCAGTTGCAGCGGCCCTGCCAGCAGTAAAAACCGAGAAGCGAGTGAATGAAGTCAGCTGACTGAAGTCTGCTGTCACGCATCGCAGCAACCATCGTTTCTCTCCCGAAGCGAGCCTGTAAACCACCACCTCACAACTAGAAGGTAATTATTACATTTGTTTTTCTACAACCTTGTTACCATTGTAGATTATCACGGTAGGTGATTACAAGACAATAATTTAGCTGTTCCGTTTAGCTGACTAAACGACAGAGGCAGGCCGGGACAGCAGTCTTGCTATCGTTTTCATTAAACCATTTAACCCACTGGGTTTTTACTGGAGATATTAAAGAGGGGAAATACAGCGTTATACTGGACGGGTTTGTGCTGTCAATTGATGTTGGTAGCATTAAGGTATAATTTCACGGGGACGCTGTCAAATGCACCGAGGTCATTCACAGTCTTTCTATATAGACCCGATCATCTTACAGGATTCTCAGGGCATTTTTTTTTATGTATATATATTTCTTGGTTTAGGCCAAAAATATATGTCGCTGTCTGCTTTCTATGTGCAGTTAACATCAGTGTGTGAAGGTGATTATTGTGGTCATATCACCTACATGGAGCATTTCTGAGGCCCCTACAACCGCAGAGGTTTTCCTTTGCTTTGTGCATAAACAAACACAGATCCTGCCTTACTGCTTAAGGGCCCAATACTGAAACACTCTACTGGTGTGTTACTGGTTCCCAAGCCACACTTTTGTCACTTTTTATTTGACATTTGGTGACAGTTGTTTCATGACTGAATTTGCATATTTTCAATTCCCAGGCCTAAATTCTGTCGCAGATAGAAAAAAATCTCCAGTATTACCACACATAGTCAAGATTTTACTGCAGTTCCCAGTTTGAAACCACACTTTATTTTCCACTTCCTTCAAAGGACAAACAGAGGAAGGCCACCAGTCATGTGCCATAATCATATGATCAAATGTCATGTCTCACGTCTTAGTGCTCCTACATGGTCTTGTAATATTTTGATGTGTCATGGAATGCCTTTTCCCCTAAAGTACACATGCACATTTAGGTTTTTAAATGACACTATCATACTCAAGTTGAAAATATAGTGGCAATTTAAATGAATCAACAGCAAATAAAGCTTATCTCATCCATGTGCCCTTTAATCATCAGGTTTGTACTTTGTGTAAAACCTGTATGATAAGACAAAAACGCATAAACAATTCAAGATTGTTGGTTTCAGGTCTTCCCAGGAAGAACAGATGGATGGATTTTCAGGTGTTTTTCGTGTAATACCTGTGCGAACCCATTGGGGGAGCTGTCGTGCTCCCTGACTGACGTGTTAAACAGCCTAGCGTAAACAGAGCGATCTGTGTGTCGGGGGAAGGACAAGATAAGGGCATGTGTGTTGAAACTGAGAAATTGGGCACAATATTTAACCAGCGTGAGCCCCGTGACATGGCATGAACAATGGTAGGAGAGGCACGCTTTTATGTGGGCAGAGCATCTGCAGCCTGTGTAGGGAGGGGGACAGCTTGTGTGGGTGCACGAGTCCCAACTGATGCCAGGAGAATTAGGATAGGATCTGATGTGAAAATGAAGATGGAAGACATTTCCTTTTGACTTATGGATGCCAGAAAATGGAATCATTTATTTAACTCAAAAGGTTAGTTAGTTCGTTATTGAATGTTGCAGAGGACTCGATCGCATCTTTTCTTTAAGCTCTGCATTGTCTCACCTTCTATCTTTGCTGTCCTTCCAGTCTGACTAATAAACCTGTGGAGATGGACATGTCCAAGCTGCCCAAGATCAGGGATGAGGAGCGGGAGAGCCAGTTTGGATACGTCCACGGAGTCTCCGGACCAGGTTCGTTTTCACATCCTCTAAAGATAACACAGACCAAATCAATAACACATGAGCAGAGAAAGGAAATTCAAGACCTGCTCAGCTGTAGCTTTGTGGCTTTCTGGGCTTTAACCGGACTCGGTCTGATGGTTCCACATTTGTTTTCACAGTGGTGACGGCCACGGCCATGGCAGGTGCGGCCATGTACGAGCTGGTCCGCGTTGGCCACAGCGAGCTGGTGGGGGAGATTATTCGGCTGGAGGGGGACATGGCCACCATCCAGGTCTACGAGGAAACGTGTATCCTTTTGACCATGCAGTGACATTAGAAAAAAAGTCCTGCAGTTGCATCTAAACTTGATTTTGCTGAGCTTAAATCCAGCTGGTGTGTCTGTGGGTGATCCTGTGCTGCGGACAGGGAAGCCTCTCTCTGTGGAGCTGGGCCCCGGAATCATGGGCTCCATCTTTGACGGTATCCAGAGACCGCTGAAGGACATCAACGACCTCACCCAAAGCATCTACATCCCCAGAGGCGTGAACATCGGAGCCCTCAACCGTGACCTGAAATGGGAGTTTAATCCCAGCAAGAGCCTGCGGGTATGTAACCTCATAACTTTGGATCGACCTGCTTAAGATGTCGTTGGATTAACCCTCTTAATTCCTGTCCAGGCTGGCAGTCACATCACAGGAGGAGACATCTATGGCATGGTGTACGAAAACTCTCTTATTAAGCACAAGATCATGCTGCCTCCTAAGAACAGAGGCACTGTGACCTACGTGGCTCCGCCCGGACAGTACGACATCAGCGTAAGTCCACCACGCCTCCAGCTGCATGAGGACCCGCCTTGTGTTGATGTGTCTCGTGCGTGTGTCTGTGTCAGGATGTGGTGATGGAGCTGGAGTTCGAGGGAGTGAAGGAGAAGTTCACCATGGTGCAGGTGTGGCCTGTCAGACAAGTGCGACCCGTCACGGAGAAGCTGCCCGCCAATCACCCGCTGCTGACAGGACAGAGGGTGCTGGACGCTCTTTTCCCGTGAGTCACGTGTCTACGAGCGCGCACTGAGATTCCACAGCAGTTTCCTGCACCCCCCCCTCTTCTTTCCCAAGATGCGTGCAGGGAGGAACGACGGCCATCCCCGGCGCCTTCGGCTGCGGAAAGACCGTCATCTCGCAGTCCCTGTCCAAGTACTCCAACAGCGACGTCATCGTCTACGTCGGCTGCGGGGAGCGCGGTAACGAGATGTCGGAAGTGCTACGAGACTTCCCAGAGGTGCGTGGCCGCAAAAAAGCCCATTTAGGTCCTGAATTCTGTTCCGCGTTCTGACAGTGTTGTCTGACTGACAGCTGACCATGGAGGTGGATGGGAAGACTGAGAGCATCATGAAGAGAACTGCACTGGTGGCCAACACCTCCAACATGCCTGTCGCTGCCAGGGAAGCCTCCATCTATACAGGTCATCTGTCAATTCCACACATTTGACTAGTTTTTTACAAGGCAGATAAAATAATTTACTAATTTGACTTTGTTTTTACAGGAATCACATTGTCTGAGTACTTCAGGGACATGGGATACAACGTGAGCATGATGGCTGACTCCACATCCCGTTGGGCCGAGGCTCTCAGGGAGATCTCTGGACGTCTGGCTGAGATGCCCGCTGGTACGTCTGGTGCCTCTTTAACACATCGCACTGACATTTCCCGGTGTCAGTCGCAGGTCTTTGTATCAGCTCTGTCATCTATTTCATAAGAGGAACTAGTTTCCACAAAACTGATGTAAGCTTCTGCTTGCTCAGTATCAAACCGTTACTGATGTATGCATTACAGCAAAATGTGTGGAAGTTACACATTTATTGGTACAACAGAGTGTTTGTCCCGTGTCTGCCCACAGACAGTGGTTATCCAGCCTATCTTGGCGCCCGTCTGGCTTCCTTTTATGAGCGTGCTGGAAGGGTCAAGTGTCTTGGCAACCCTGAGAGAGAGGGCAGCGTCAGCATCGTAGGAGCGTGAGTACAACTTTTGGCCACTAGATGGAGCCATTACCCGATTATCAAAACACCCCAGCTGAAACTGCTTCCCACAGTGTGTCACCTCCTGGTGGAGACTTCTCTGACCCTGTTACATCAGCAACGCTTGGTATTGTACAGGTAAATAGGTTGCCCACATCCATATCAAAACATTCTAATTTAAGAAATTCATTGGTTTGTTTTTTTCTTCTTAAGGTGTTCTGGGGTTTGGATAAGAAGCTGGCGCAGAGGAAGCACTTCCCCTCCGTAAACTGGCTGATCAGTTACAGCAAGTACACACGCGCTCTGGATGAGTATTACGACAAGCACTTTCCCGAGTTTGTGCCCCTGCGCACCAAGGCCAAAGAGATCCTGCAGGAGGAAGAGGACCTGGCAGAGATCGTGCAGCTTGTCGGAAAGGTTAATGGAGCATGACGCTGCCACGCTGATGTAGCTTAAATAAACGGGCTTTCAAGTGATTTACTACTCAGCTCCACTTGTTTATTTTAAATATGTTACGCCACATTTGTCTTTTAACAGGCTTCACTGGCAGAAACTGATAAAATAACTCTGGAGGTGGCCAAACTAATTAAAGACGACTTTCTGCAGCAGAATGGTTACACTCCGTATGACAGGTAGCCTCAAACCCAACACCCCCGTTTCATTTTGTGTCAACCTCAAGAGTATGTAGTAAGCAACGACTTGATTTGCACGCACTGTTGATTCGCACGCCTTTTTCCCCCTTCAGGTTCTGTCCTTTCTACAAGACAGTTGGGATTCTGTCCAACATGATTTCTTTCTATGACATGGCGCGCCACGCGGTGGAGACCACGGCTCATAGCGACAACAAGATCACCTGGGCCATGATCCGGGAGCACATGGGAGAGATCCTCTACAGGATCAGCTCGATGAAATTCAAGGTGCGCGGGTTCAGAATTCAATGTCGCTTGTTCACCACACACGCTTAAGCTCACGTGTTGTCTTTCTGTCGTGGATACAGGACCCCGTGAAGGACGGCGAGGCCAAGATCAAGGCCGACTACGCTCAGCTTCTGGAGGACATGCAGAACGCCTTCCGCACGTTGGAAGAATAAGCTGCTTTTCATCTCCTGACGTTCCACCGTAGAGTCACATTCCACCCTCCTCGTAGTCCCTCAGACCCGCGTGTTCCCCTGTGCTCCTTTTATTTGTGTGTGTGTGTGTTTGACGTGGAGGGAAAAGAGAAAGTTGTACTGTAATCATGGTTATTTGTCGCCAGGTGTCGGCGCACTCTAGATCCTCTGCGCGGTGACTGTGCATGTGTGTGCGAATTTAATGTGACTGGATGGATCTTTTTAGCCCATTTATCGCCCTCTGTGTTTACATGATTTATGTATCCGTGTTCTTCCTCCTGGATGGGGGTGATTCAGTTGTTGTAATTCCTTAAACATCTGTACAGAAGAGTATTGAATATAAAATTAACAAGATCAGCCTATTTATTGACAGCATTTTTTTTTCCCTTTGGAAGTAAACGCCTTGCTGTTCTGTTTGCTTTTTATGGTTGTTCCTTGCTGTGCCGTGTCGTGCAGTTTACCGTGTGAAGGTGCAAGTCGGACACTGGTGCTGTCCAACACTTCCATCATGTTACTCCCAAAGAATTAAAAGGAGGAAAAAAAGAATCACGCTTTGTTTTCTGACGCTGTGAAACACTTGCAGAGCTGGTCTCTCTGCATTTCACTCATATTTAACATTGTGCATTAAAATAGCTGCTGACAGTGGTTAAGCAAGTAAGAAAAAAAAAAAAAAAACAGCATTTCTTGACAATGCAGTTACCAAATTCTGTTGTGGATAAACGAGACGGGCCACTTTAGAAGAAAAGACTTGTTATTAGAGAGCTAATGAGTGTCAACAGAGAGACTACAACTCCCTGTATGCAACCTTCCCCATATGGTTGAGATCCACCTGCAAACAGGACGCACCACCAGAGTTTCCTTTCCCAGCTGCGTCGGACGAGTCTTCCTCCTCAGCTTTCGTTTTTTTTTTTTTTGGTTCGCAGGAAATCGATAAACTGGGTCCACAGCGTGACAGGTAGTTGTCTGGTAACCTCAGATTTTACCTGAGACAATCTGCGTAAATTCCGATTTGACTGAATCGTTTATCACCCTGGTTTGTGATTGACAAGACTGGTGTCGACCAAATCTAGCAGCGCGCACAGATCAATTCGCTCTTCAGCATCCATCTTACTACTTGTGGGTGTATCATAATTTCACTTTATTTCCCTGAGTTTGAATCCCTCCTCCGGATTTACAGCCAGTTCCAGCGATAATGACCTCGCTTGTCGCGGCTGGATGGCCCACTGAGGTTCAAATCTCCTTAAGACCCAGATGACAACACCCACCCCACCCCCACGTCATAGCTAAGAGTAATGATTATCGCAGCAGGGGTCGAGTTTTATGCAGGCTTCCTTCCTATTTCAGCCTGGCAGCAGAGCAGATGTACCAGGGTTCCAACCGTTCTGCACTGGGCAGCGATGGCGTCACAGACGAGTCCGCCTCACTGGCGGACGTCAGGTGGAGCTCTGGAGATGAGGAGGTATTGAAAAATATGTAATATAAACAGCTAGAGAAAATGATCTAATCTATCATCGGAATAATCACAGGTATCTTGATTGATGAAAGGTGCTGTGTACATTTTTTGTTTTATCAGAGCTCAGACAATCAGAGCCAGTGCCTGGCAGCACCCCAGGTGCCTCTTCTCAACTACAAACACAGGCTGGATGAATTTAAGAAGCTGTTCAAAGAGCTGCCAGTGACCGAGCGACTCATTGCAGGTGAGTTAGGTCTCCAACGTCAATGGTTCGGGTATTTTTCTCCATCTGACGATGTCCAAGCTCACCGTAGGCCGTTAAATCCAGTTCTGCCCCCTCACAGACTACCCATGTGCCCTCCAGCGGGACATCCTCCTCCAGGGACGCCTCTACCTTTCAGAGAAGTGGCTCTGTTTCCACAGCCAAGTGTTTCGTGGCACAAAGGTGATGCAAAGGGCGGCGCCATGATTATTTTGCCTTGATGAGTCTGAGCGCGTCTCCTCTGACCTTTCACCTTAGATTACGCTGGCTTTTAAAGACGTCGTCAACATCACCAGAGAGAAAACTGCTTGCTGGATTCCCAATGCCGTGCAGGTCTGCACCGCTGCAGAAAAGGTGAATTACTGGAGCTAGAAGTCAGACTTTTAATTAGTTTGCAGGACAATAAAAACGACTTCTCCTCTTCATCCACAGTTCTTTTTCGCCTCCTTTCCGGCAAGAAAAAAAACCTACCAGCGTGTTTTCCGCATGTGGCAAAACAACCTGTTAGACAAGGTAAGGCCTGGCTTCCCTCTTGCTTTTGTATCCCATGATTCTTTGCTGCCAACCAGCTCTCAACTGAAGCCTCTCTGTGAGTTTACCCCATTTTCCCAGCGCTTATCTGAACAGTTCAGAGTACACGACAGACGGCACCAGTGGTACACTCTTTCCTCTGCGGTTATCACCCTTGTCTTGTTATTGCATAAAGAGTAAAGATTTACTCCGAATGGCACATTTCTGTCCAGTGTGACATATTTTGAGTTGAAAATGGCCACACTGGCATGCATTTTGGACTTGGGCTTTGGCAAAAATAGCGGGATTAGATGTAAGATTTAACTTTCTAATGTTTGTCAATGTTGAAAATTACAAGCCTGATCTGAATAAAACCTGAAAACGTGAGTTGCAATTGTCTTCATAGGTGGCTAACCCTAACCCTACATATAGAAGTTCTGTTCATAGACTTTGTGTTACATAGATAATGTCAGGAGATATATATCCTTTGTTCCTATAAAATATATATACATGACAGTATCACAGAGCGTCTAATCAGGAAGATTGCTGCAAAAAGAGAAATATAATGTTGTTAACACTGGTTGGGAGGAACCATGCTTGTTCCTGTATAGTCTGACACCAACCATCCAGTCTGGCAGCCCTGCTCACGGTGGTCTGCTGGGATCTTCCGCACAAACAGCGTAACATCATCACCTTCCGAAGTTCAACGAACTCCGCAGGTGTGGCTACGGGGGCGAGTGTACGTGCGCGTTGTGCCTGAAAGTGCCCGGACCGCACCGAGTTTCCTTCTGTATGACTGTATATCGCATGCCTTCTGAAGCGGCAATAATACAGGTAGTTCGAGATTTTCAACAAAAGCAAATTACGGGTTACACAGCGGGCGGAGCCTCTCTGCGCCCTTTAACAGGCCACAGCGATCTTACTTCCTGAAAGTCGGTGCGTCGGCGGTGCGTCCAGGTGAGTTGATCCCTCCGCTGCGGAGGAAAGGACGCGTTAAGTAAGTAAGGTTGTGTGGGAAGACGTCTTAAAATGTCTCTCGAAATCGTGTTGGTGCCTTTGAAACAGCTTTAATGTCTCGTCGCAAACAAAATACGCTAAATAATGTGCGCAACAGGCGGCTTATTTGTATTCCCGTTTCATATTAAAAACAGGTTGTCATGTTTTCTTTTGTATTTTTTCCCCCCAAGTAGATGTGCTCACTTTAATTATTTTAGGAACATTAATCTTAGCTGTCAGAAAACATGTCACAAATACCTTAGTTGTCTAGAGAACAAGATTGTTTTTTAATTACATTTTAACCTCTGGAAATCAGCCTGTCCACTCTTTCTGTGTTAATGTTCTAAATACTAACTTGGTTTATTGTTGTTGTTATTCCTTTCAGCGTCTGACCTGTCTGGAATTCTGGCATATGATTAAACAGCACTATGGACAAGAACTGGGACTGACCCATGAAGAGATGGAGAGCTTACAGATACAAACAGAATCAAGCATGCAGACCAGGTGGCCCTCCACCCAACACACACACTGCTGACTAGATGTCAGTGCTAAATTGACATGGCCTGTGCTGTAATCTGATGGTACCTGTTGGTGTTTCAGCCTGACCATGAGGACCGGCGGCAATGAGGGCCATAGGAGGCTGGAGCGTCCGTCCTATCTCCGCCTCCCAAGGTCAGAGCACGGGCCTTTGGACTCCTCGACGCCTCAAAGGGAAGATCTGTCTTCCCCTCTGGGCTCACATAACTCTACCGACATGGTATTAAAGGGGAATGTTTAATTGCACTGCTCTCTGCATGTTTGGACCATTTATACCAATTATTTTTATTTAATTTGGTATCCACTGCAGCAGAATGACTACCACAATACCTTCGCCCAGGCCTCGCCGGACCGCCTCGGCTTAGACCGGCCTTCAAAGCACTCCTCCCTTTCTGTTGACCTCAACCCCAAGGAGAACAGCGTGACAGAGGAGAGTGGTTCAGAGAGCATCGAAGATGGTAAGAAAACTCAGACTTTGGGATATTGCCAAACTCGCACTTTATACATATAGATGTTTGAATCATTTTCTGGGTTTTTTTTTTTAGTGGACGAGGGAGTGGGCTTGTCTGACGTGCAGGGTCGGCTTTATCTAAACAAGGTATTTCACGTCAGTGCTAACAAGATGTTTGAGCTGCTCTTCAGTGACTCGAGCTTCATGCGCAGGTTCATGGACATCAGGAAAATCATTAGTAAGTGTTATCAATCAGGTCTACATTATTATTTAAATCTAGCGTAGTCATTGTTAG
This sequence comes from Pao palembangensis, assembly GCA_015343265.1. Classification (NCBI taxonomy): domain Eukaryota; kingdom Metazoa; phylum Chordata; class Actinopteri; order Tetraodontiformes; family Tetraodontidae; genus Pao; species Pao palembangensis. Next base: position 15,544,710 of record CM027086.1, read on the forward strand.
CAATATGGAGATCTGTCCTTTGCTGTTATTAGATATCAACTCTACGGCCTGGCAGAAGGACGCTTCAGGAAACTCAAAGAGGAGTCTGAACTACACTGTAACCATTAACAACCCTCTGATTGGCAAATTCTCTGCTGCCACAGAGAACCAGGTGTGTTTGCATGCGTGAGTGATGCACGGGCTTGTGAATGGATCCATTGTGACTCCTCTTAATTGCACTCCATCTCAGACGCTGTACAAAGAATCCAGAGATGGTCATTACTACCACGTGGACACGGAGGTGTTCACTCACGACGTTCCTTACCATGACTACTTCTACGTCCTCAACCGGTACTACATCATACGCAGCTCCAAGCAGAAGTGTCGACTCAGGTGAGCCGCTGCCGCTCCGACCCGGCCTCTTCGTTTCACGCAGCACCTTCTTTAATGCCGACTGTGCCTCCAGGGTCTACACCAATGTGAAATACACGAAGCAGCCATGGGGTCTGGTCAAGTCTTTCATCACTAAAAACTCCTGGAGCAGCATTGAGGATTATTTTAGACAAATGGGTATGTAAAAAACAAAACAAAAAAAAACATGCTGGAAACAAAGAAGACTGTCTTTTCTCCTGCTTGGTGGATTATTTTTATCCTACATCTGATATCCAACACACTACAGGCTGTGACAAGAAGAACCACATCTGCACTGGGTGTTAGTAGCCATTTTCATTACTCAGCCCACATGAGCGGATTTGATAGGCAAATTTAAAATTCATCAACTTGCACAGTAACATTTTTTTTAAATTACTACCCTCCTGTCGGGGTGACTTGTGTTTGATGCTCTGATGTCTTTGTTTTGGTACAGAAGCAGAACTGCTGGAGGAGGAAGCGGAGCTAAACCAAGGAGGCGGAGACCCTGGGAAGAGCGGGCTGCGGAGGAGGCGGCGGACGTACAGCCGGACTCTGCCCGAACACCTAAAGTCTGCCAAACAGCATGGACAAGAGGCCAACCAGCAGAGAGCAGGCAACACTGGTACAGGATATTAGACACTGTAACTGTTTTACAGTTCAGTCATCTACAGTTTTATATTTCCAATCAATTCATACTAACGTCATAATCTGTCCATAAATCGGTATTGTAATTCCATAGCGGACTTTTGTTCATTGACATGTCTCTGTGTTAGGAATGGTAGGAATAAAAAGTCTGCACAGATGGAACACCACCACCTTAGTGGCCTTGATGAGTTTGATGTAAGAAAACATCCTGTGTGCAACGCTTGTGTTTAGATCCATTGAGTGGAAATGTATGAATATCCTCTCTCATTCAGCTTGCTGATCCTGACCGTGATGAACGTGGGTCTCTTTTTCAAACTGTGGGCCATGGAGGACATCGCCCAGCGCATGTATATAAACTCAAAGCATCGGCTCAGGGAGAGGGCTGAGGCCAGGTCTGACAATCGTCTTTTTAACCATAACTGCTAAAAACGTTTGCTCTGTTACTGCCTGCTGAGGATGGATGTGATGTCATGATCAGCCAGAACAGGAGAAGACTTGTGTGGGTGGATGGAGAAGGGGGAAGGGTCCCCCAGAGACCTCCTGTTCTGCTGCATGTTCAAATCCAGTCTCACATGCAATCCCAACCTTTTGTCCAGAAACTACAAACTCTGTTTGTGACACTTAGCATTAATTAGCTCTGTGTCTTGTTTAGCAGCATGACTCCTGAATACAGTGCCAGACATGCTTCAGGCTACACCACCGGAGAGGAAACGCAGCTGCTCAGAACTGTACTGCAGGACTCCATTAACCTTTTAGAGCAGGTAGGATGCATGAGCTATATGGATGACAGTAGAAATGTGTGTGAAGTGGAAAAATGAGTTTGAGGGTGATTTCCATTTTGCGTCGCCATAAGTCCACGCTCGCACCCTAAAAGCTGGTGTCGCGGGTGCTGACTCGGTTTTCTTCCATCCCCGCAGCTCCGCAGATCTCTGCTGTTGCTGCAGCAGAACTTTGCTATAGCCAATCGCACAGCGGCGCGACAGTGACCCTTGGCGCTGCGGAGGAAACCATCTCCACAATATTCGGTATCCAGTGGCGTTGCCATGTCGATTTGCCATGTCGTCACTTGAGGTTTCACGTCCCAGTGCCGGTGATGTGGGAATAAATGTCTCCGTGGTGCAACTGTGAGCTCCTTTAGCTGCCTTGTTTGGACTTTTCTCAAATTGTGCCAGTGGGTTTTTTATCAGCTTTCCTATATTTCCATAAAAAATATCCTGCCACAGTACATTTTTATTCCATCAAAATGAATCAATATTTATATAGCTCTTTTCTCTATTTATGTGTTTACTCAGATAATTTTTGCACAAGTGCATAGAATAGGTAGCCTTTGTTTCTCATCTCATTACATTAATAGAATCAGGTTAAAGTTTATATTCTCCATTTTGTAATTCATTCTTTGATGTGCAAAATAGTAGCAGTTAAACTGCAAATATGAAGATATTCCTTTTACAATGCTGTGTATGAGCCAAATTACTCTTTCAGACCTCATGATTAACAAACCTGCATACAGTAGGTTATCTTTTAGCTCTGTCCTGGATGCTCTGTAAATTAAACTGCTAAATGCGTCCATGATTTATCACCCTCACGCGTGTAGCCACTGTTATGTACTCTTGTTCTATTCCTGAAGTATACCAAATGCTTGTGTACGTTTAGTTCCACATGAAGTTAATCGTGGCCTGACCAAGAACTATGGCTGTCTTGGTTCTGGGTACACAGTCTGTTTATTCTGCGATATTTTCCACTCCGCCCCTTTATTTTTTGATTTACACAGTTTCTATTAATTGTCGGTAACACAAAACTACAACTGGTTAGCGCCTTACTTGATGTTTACAGTGTTGCCAGTTTTTTTCTTTTTTTTTCTGGTCTATGGTCAGCTGCCAGCACAATCTTCATTAAAATCTTTTGCTGTTGCATGTATGGTTTTTTTTAAATGTATATAAAACGTTTTAGACATAACATGTCCCAATTTTTAAAACACACTTGTCTGTAACATTGCACATCTAAATTTAATTGATTTTACGGGTGCAGCATGATTTTGTTTAATCGGTTTTTATTTGTATGTTTACCTTAGTCTTATCTTTCAAAGCTGGATAAATACAAACTTAAACACAACTTAGTTCTGGCTTTGTGTGCACATTATTTACTTTGCCGAGTGAAGAGAATCTTAAATAGCCGGGGCGGGGAGGACGCAGCCGGCACCTCTTTGACGTCAACACGGTTCTGTGAGCTCAGTTTTATGCGGAGAGCCACTCGCGTCCCCTTCCCGACAAAGCTGCAAAATCGGCAACATGATGGACCTGGATGTTCAAACTCTTGACAGCTGTAATCCCAGAAACCGTTCAGTATCTTAGCAACACCGGATACTGCAGCTCTTTCCGGAGAACGACTTCCGCATACGAGCGCGAGACTCGCGTTTCCGTCCATATTTACTGGAGAGCATCGGCATGTAAGGACAAAAGCAGCCAGGTACGGGGAACGACTTTGTCGTTTTCTTTGTCGCTAGATACAGGTTTTGATGCAGTTATTTATTCAGTCGTATATAAGTGAATATTACACACGACAATGCTCTGGCTGTCAGAAGAACCACCGGGAAACTCTTCTATGTGTGCTAGACTTTAGTTGCTGTTTCAAGTGGATATTTTTACTGTATTTTCTGTATTATTAAACAGATATCTAAAACTAATATTGAAATATTATTTGTTTATCGTGCCAATAAGTGCTAAGTATCCCTCGTATTAAAGTTTTTAAAGACGTTTTAAACACAATCTTTGTATGACCTGTCCTGACTCGGGTGTCCTCTTCACTCGTCATTAGTGATCAGTATTGACAACAAACTCATTCTTTGTCTGATGCTAATCAGTAGTCGTTCATTCCCATCTGAGCTGAATAAAGCATCAGTAGTTTTCCTAGCTGTTATAAGTGCTGCCACTGCATCACGTCTGCCCACATCCAGCTCTGTGAGCTTAAACTAGCTGAGAAGCAGCGTTTGCGCTGCACCATTCAGTGGCTGTAATTAAAAGATGACAGATGCTCGACAGATGTAAGGGCGAAGTAAGTCGGTTCAGATGAGTGGGGTCAGCTCTGCTGTGTTATATGCTGACAATTGGTTTGGAATCACCCCAACGTCTAAAATGCTCCCAAAAAAAAACTGGTAAGCAGTGATATTCCAATCGTAATTTTATCCAGTAGGCTGTCTGGGCTGTCCGTCATGAAGAAGCAAGCCACCAAGGTGCAGCGGAAACAGGAGGAGATGTTGTGCTGCTGCGAGTATGTGAACAGGCACGGGGAACGCAGCCATGTAGCAGCCTGCTGCTGTGACTGCGAAGACCTGGATGATGCCTGTGAAAGGTGAGAGACGGCAATCCACAAACATTTGTATAACAACAAAAGAATGGAAAAAGTCATTATAGATCAGTATATCCAGAGTCCTAATCCTAACCTGCTGTTTATTATTTGAAATCGTGACTGATGCTTTCATTATGTAAAAAATATTCCCCTTTCTAAAATCTGTGCTAGGTTTGTGAAGAGGGAACCTCAGAGAGCTGAGTCTTTATCGAAGGTGGCTGAAGTCATTAAAGACCGGGTTCGTGTGCCTTGGCTGTGGGGCGGAGCACAGAAAGTGGACCTGTCCATCATCCCTCCTCTTATTCTTCTTCCTGCTCTGCTACACCTCGCTGCCCTCCACTTCCTGCTCGGCCTGGTGGTCCTGACAGCTCTGCCCGGCCTAGTCCTGTGGTATTATTATTTTACCCACTACAAGAAAGGACGGACTCTCTTCTTCCTCAGCCTTGCCCTCTTCTCCTTGGGATACATGTACTACTTATTCATAACAGAGGTGCTTCCTGGCGGAAATCTCAGCCTGGTCCAGGTGTCCATGGTAACTGTAGGGGTCATATTCACCCTCGTAGCACTAGTTCACACTAAGCAGGAACCTGGTGTTGTGCTGCTAAGCCAGAAGCCTGTACACTGCGCGGTGAGGTGTGACAGCTCTCTGGCTGACAGAGACACAGGCAGCGATGGGGCCAGGCAGGATGCAACAATGGCTACATCCAGTCGAACAGGGACTTCGGAGCAGGCGGGTGTGGAGCCAGAGGAAAGTGGCAGAAGGAACTGGTGCACGGCCTGCAGGGTGGTGCGGCCACCGAGGGCGGGCCATTGTCGGATCTGTGGCGTCTGCGTGCTGCGTCTCGACCACCACTGTGTTTGGTGGGTCCCGTCAAAATGCCTTTCACTCAACCACTGCTCCTTCCTCTTTTTGTCACATTTCAAATATTTTGTCGTTTTTAATTTGTTTACTTTTCACATCACTAAACCTAAAAAAAAAAATCATTTTAGTTTGCGAATCAATGTCCTTCAGTAATTGTCTTTCTTTTTATGATGTAAGTGTATCTTTGTTGACGTCCTCACATACTTTACCTTCATTTGCTCCAATATGTGGTCTTGCATGAGTGTAGTGTAGTAATCCAGTGGTCTCGGTACCATGTTTTGTCTACCTGTGTGTGTTTGTGCATTCGTCTGTCACCCTCCATCGGTGCCACGGCAGGATAAACAGCTGCGTGGGGCAGGCTAACCACCGTAGCTTCCTCCTAACACTCATCCTCTTCCTACTGACGTCCCTGTATGGAATCAGCCTGGTACTAGAGAGTGTGTGCCCTAAACAACATCTCTTTCTCGCTCTGCTCTACTGCCCAGGGGTCTACAACCAATACAGGTAGAGAAAAGAATATTTTGCATTGGCATGCCTGTCACGTGCTTTGTTTCATTGTTTCGTCTTGTGTTTGTGTTACAGCACTGCACTTTGCTTCACGTGCGCGTGGTACAGCAGTATCGTGACCGGTGGGCTCCTACATCTGCTGGTGGTACAGGTGATCAACATCAGTCATAATGTGACTGAACGGGAGGCACGTTTGGCCCTGAGAGAGAAAACTGCTCGCAGCACCTACTGGGGACTCGTTGTAGACACTGGGGTCTACTCTCGGGGTTTCCGTGGCAACTGGACAGAATTCCTGACCATGGCAGACAAATGGAATGCGCCGTCTGTGATTCCAACAGACCTGGTTTAGAGGGCTGTTTGCACAAAGTGGTCCAAGGATTTAATCGCTTGTACCTGCTGTTCTAACAAAGCCCATTGGGTGGCAGTATGGATCCATTCAACATGAGTCTGCTGTCAGATTTTACAGTTCTGTGCTGGTATTAGTGGCCATGTCCAGCTCTTGAGTTGTCTTATTCATAAATGCACTAGTAATAGCTTTAAATGATCTATTTTCATATTATCAACACTGACATATCTGATACTATGCAGTAATAATCTTTCATTCATGCCTTATTCCATGTTTTAGAACCACTCACCCAAAACCACATTTTTTTTTAGTGTCTTGTCTTTTACGTGAATATTGTCCTTGCGTGTTTTCTACATTCTAGTGCCTTGTGTTTATATGGTCTATAAGTCCAGCACAGACAAATCACTGAATATCATCTCAAGGATGGTCCCTGCACACTGCATTATTGCACACAATCAGTTGTGACATGTCTGGATATTCATGCAGCTGAATCACACCATCCATCAGAGTCAGGGTAGGTTTGAAGTTGCATACTGGGTAGAATGTATAAGTAGTTCGTACGCAGTGGAAAAAAATAAATGCACAGCTTATAGATGTCTGTTTTCTACTCTTGCCACTTTTATTAGTGAACAGAGAGATTTCAATTCAGCCAGAAATCTTATTTCTCTGGTTGGTTGTTTGCACGAAATGCTTATTTATTCAAATTAAATGAGTTCAGGAACTACAGTAAGTCTGTATTGTTTCATCAAAACGTGTCTCACTGGTCTCATTATTACATATGTATCAGAAAGTTTCAGCCAACTGCAGCTGAAAATCGGGGAGAACATCAACCACTTTCCATGCCAGCCTCTCCCTCCGCCCCTCCTTTACTCTCTCCTCACGCTGAAGATGTGGAAGCTGTCCCCAGGCCAGGAAACATCGCTGTAGAATCCGTCTAAACGCCGGCAGATGGAGGGCCAGACGGAAAAGAGCAAGTGATCAGTAAGAAACTGCATTACAGACCACTGTAGGCTGTTCATACTTAATGAGTTTTCACAAGATGTTAGTGGGGGCCTGCAGACCATGGCAGCTGGGATGCCAGTGGGAATTCAGCTGTGACAAGGGCAGTGACATCAAAATGTTGCTTAAAATATTAATTGATATGACTACTGTTCCCATAATCTTCTGCTGCGCAAGTATGCTAGTCAGCGACACAACAGTGATGCATGTAGCAAAACTCATTAGCAAAACTCCATGAATTAGCTTATGAGAGGATTATTGTGGAAACTGTCTTGAATTATCTGTAAGCCACAGTGTGCCAAGCTTCAGACATTATGCTATAGCAACTAGTTTTTCTCTCATTTCAAATATTTTGTCATCTTTAATTTGTTCACATTTCAGATCACTAAACCTAAAAAAAAAAAAATTCATTTTAGTTTGCAAATCAATGTCCTTCAGTAATTATTTTTCTTTTTATGATGTAAGTGTATCTTTGTTGACATCCTCACATACTTTACCTTCATTTGCTCCAATATGTGGTCTAATTAAGCCTTTAAGTAATTAAAAGCTTTATTTATTGGTTAGATTTGTAGATTGAAAATGTACTTTGGCCCCCTGATAGTTGGTTATGTTAATGAGGTGACATATGGGAAAGTCATGGGTAACCTGACCTGTTATGGTGCTCCTGAGCCAGCTCCTGGTGGTCCCATTCCAGCAGCCTCTGCTGGGTCACATGGTCACACAGTGCAAACAGGAACCTCCTCAGAGTGTGAGTGCGATACAGATGCGTGGCTTGCTCCTCCTTCATCATCCTCCAGACCTTAATCTGGGAGAGACAGCACTCAAATCAGATAACACATAAAGATATAAAATAAATATAATGGCTTAAGTAAACGAGGATGATGATGACGAAGGTGGAGCTGGAGATCAGGAAAAGGTGATGCTCAACGTCACTGGCGGTGGATACTACCGCTGTCTGATTAAGTGTGTGCGATTGTGCGTTTGTGAATACACACTCTTTTCCAGGAGGTTAAGCTCCTCCGAAGCAAGAAGTGCTGGTACAGTTGGTCTGCTGAAGCTTGCTTATCAGACTGGGATGCTTTTACTGACTGGTGCCAGCCGAGAGCACACTGTTGCAGGAGGGAACGATTGTAGTGACTCTGGGCCAGCTGGCAAGGAAAAACACATAATACAATAAATGCATTGAAACACGCTTGCATGTGCTAGATTGAAACAATGGCACAGTGTGAAATGATGAAGAACACATCTTAGGCTAAATCACATTCAGTCCGTATTTTGTTTTGCTGAATAAGGTTTGTTGTGTTTAGGCTGTTTCGTGTCTGTCCAAAGCGCGATACTGTAACAGAGGTGCAGCGGCACAGTTATTATCGGCTTTTGCCGGGATATTTTAGAGAGTGGATAAACAGTTGCTTATTCTTAGTTTTTCTTTCCCACCTATTGCTTGAAGGATTACATTTTGCAGCTGCTTGATGACAGTCCATACCTCACAATTAGCATCTCCTTAAAGATCAGGTTGGATCAGGTTGCCCATGGATGCAGTGTGTTTTTTTTATATAATGAGCTAAGAGTTGCACTTTTAAAAACAATGAGAACAATAGCAACTCACAGAAATAAATAAATGGGACTGTGACCAGGGAAAATGATCCAAGCACATATCGCTATTATTAGCTATCATTTCCCTCTGAAGTGACTAGATCCAGGGGGAAGAATATGGAAACAGTTCATGGTCTACGAGCTAGTAATGGATTTTTATGTACCGTGTACATAACAGGATTATGAGACTGAAACATGTTGCCTTCAATGCCCGACAAAAGATGCAGGACCTGCACCGTCAGATTAAAGTAATTCCATATCCATCTAGGACTTAGTGTGCAGCAGGACCTGGATTATCCCTTAAAACAAAATTCCTCCTCTCATCACAATTTGGTGTGTAGTAGGAGGTGTCAGGTGTGCTAATGGAAAGGCTAAAGTGCTGCCTTGGTTGCAGTGAAAGCACGACATGTTGTGTTATTAAAGTGTTGAGCTGAAGAACTTGACTGGAAACACGTCGCTTGTGCCTAGAGCTAAACTGGAAAAGAAAGGAGGTTTGCCTTCATCTTGGATTTGCTGAGGTCAATCAAGCGTTTCCATGGCAGCAATCCTCTCCGCGAGAGCAAGTTTTTACTGTAATGTTGTCTGGCTAGCTTCTGGAGCTCCTGTTGCCTTTTCATCTCCCTCTGTTTTTCCTCTTCCCTCTACGCGCACACACACACACACACACACATATACATTAATATTCAGTAACATGTCATTGGGTTAAAGTATAGCCATTAAAAGCTAAAACAATTGGTACTTGTTTTTCACGCCTTTTCTCCTCTTTCCTTCTCTGTGCTGCTTGTCGTTTCTCCTCCTCCCTCTCCCACTGCATCTGCTCCTCAGCAGCTTTCGTCGCAGCCTGACAAGTTTGATTGTTCCACATAATTACAATGCCAGTTACCTCACAAAATGCTTTGGGGGTCTAAAACTCATCAGTGTAGCACCAGCTTCTCCTCTGCTTTCCTCCTCTTGAGTTCTTCAATTTCCTTCCTCCGCTCGGCTCGATGGCGCGCTCGGGCCTCCATGGCTTCACAGAGTGAGAGAGAGAGTGTGGTGAAAGCTCTTTTGTGGTAGAAACAAACGTGCGGGTTATGTGTCCTGCAGTAACACTTCCCAGCAACACATGGTTAATGTGTGCCTGCAAAAATAGGCTGTCCTCTGCTGAGGCGTGCGCTGAACTTGCAGACTCACCCGTGATGACTGGATGCGAGCGGGTCTGTTGTGATTGCCTTTGAGGTGTACAAACATCGCCTGGTCCTGCAGGGAACGTCTGTGTCCTGCATCAGCGGCAGAACCACGGAGAGAAAAGGAAAGGTCAGTGGCAGATAGAAACTCTGCCCAAGGATGCATTCATTTGAAGAGCACATTTCATGAGAAATTTCTGAGCTTTATTGGATTTTTTTTTTTTTTTTTTTTTTTTTTTTTTATCTGCACCCTGGATATTTAAAACATAGAGCTTTAACATTTTCTCCTGAGAACAGTTCCTACTATTTTAAAAACAGAACAAATGTGTCATTTCTTTCCAAATTTATTTCAACCTGGGGCATTCTTTGACATTCTGGAACCCTATGAAGACCTATAAACACCTCCCTCTGGTCTAGATTGTTTTTGCACTGACAGTAATTTTTCTCTTCCAGCTCCAAGCCCGTCATCCTCTGTCCCTCCCTCATTCTGCTATTTGCTCCCGCTGCTTTTTAAAATCTTGGTTTTGTGTGTGTGTGTGTGTGTGTGTGTGTGTGTGTGTGTGTGTGTGTGCGCGCGCGCTTACTTTTGCTGCTGGACGGTGTGTCTGCTCTCTAACCTGGCACACTGCCAGCCTGCCCTTTTGGAGCTGCCGGGGCCCTCGACTCTATGCCGCGCCTCTTGGAGCTCAGCTGCGGTTGGAGCTACGTGATGACGGGTGACGTGCCACGGCTGTGATGGATAGACCAGGTTCCCCACGGGGGTCCTTCTCTGAAGGTCTGCAGAGGCAGCGGGGGCAAAAGTGTCTGACCTGTGGTGATTTTTCTATGGGTAGAGAAATAGATATGACATTACCACATATGAATAAAATGAAACCGGGCCTTAGGTCTAGGCTTAGGCTGCAGGGAGAACGTGGTGTTTTTAGGATGGAGTTCCATGACCGGGCTGCAGGAAACCCGATATGAACACAAAAGGAGCCTGCAGGCTTCCCACTGACTTTTCCAACACTAACTCCTACAGATAACTTCCATCTACTTCTGTTTCCTCTCTCCCTCAAGGGCTTTTCAGTTATTTCCTCTGCATATTTTCCATCCATCATTCATGTTTTCCTCCTACCTAGATGTCAGCTTTAACTTTTTTTGTTTTTTTCCCACCTGCTTGGCATTCTGACAGGGCTTGAATGTGCAGAAAATCATTTTATTCAGCGTAACCCCAAATGTACATCTTCCAAAAGAAAGGAGGCTGTTTTTACTTGTTCTTTCTTATTGCTACTAAAAAAACATTGTACACTTGTTGTCACTCAAGTATACAGTAATTCAAGGATAAACTGAGTGAAATTTTTAATTGCCATCAGTGGTTCCTGTATTACTTTCAAGGACCAATTTCTATTTTTTTTTTCCATTTGCGTGGGCTTCCACGCGCTATGTGGACATGAGAGTTACTGAGAGTAAATCTCACCTTGTCTCTGCTCTCCTGGTGGTTAGCTGCCTCGATTGGAGCCTTGGCCGCCTTTAAATTTGGGGTGTCACTGGCTTCGGGTTTGGAGGTTGACACAGTGTTGATAAAAGCAGCCATCTTGTTCTGTGTCTCCTGTCGCTGAGCCAGAATCGCTCCTTGTTCCCTTTGCATGCGATGCAACAGGTGCCACCCAGATAAACACCTCTGCAGCATCCGCCTTCGGTTGTTCTCCATGGCTATTTGGCATTTCCTGGAGAAAACAACAAAAGGATTTGGTCATTTACTGAAGAATAACAGAGTGTTTATTAGAAATCTGAGTCTGGCTGGAAGAAAAATCATCCTGGAAAAAAGCTGGGTCACAGGAGATGGAAGAATGAATGCTCCTTCTTGAAAGAAAGTTTTCTTGACAGAAAATGGGCACAACATTGAAGCAAGAAAAAGGATTCAAGTCATTTTGGTAATCTCCAAGAGCCATCCTAAACTTTCAGGAAGGAGTAAGTTCACAAGTTGGTGCTTTAAAAAGTTTCACTAAATCGTTTAATCCACGCTGAATACCAATCTGAAAAGCAGAACTGTTACAACCCTGCTACAGATCAGCTGGGATGAATGGTCATGAACCACTGAATTCATCTCTTTTGGCTTCCTGCCTGTTTTCATCGCGCAGCTCCTGCTCCGCTCTCCCGACCTCTCGATGCTTCTGTTCGGCCCACACCACTGCCCGCCAAGCACGCCACACTCTCAGCTTCATCTTCCAGTGGTAGAGGGTCAATGTCTTTTCCATAAGCAGCCGTCGGTCCAGCACCGTTGAGTGCCATATAGAGAAGTGCTTCTGTAAACACTAACATACATGCAAATGTAAACCTTCAGATAGGTGGGTTTGATGCACCAGCCCACACACAAAGTGGAGCTACCAACCTTGAGATTCTGCATGTGAATCATGGCATGTATGTTTTCTTCTCTATATAGGCTCTCTGTAGCTTGTTGCTGCCCTTTGAGTGAAAGTAAAGGACCTAATTGAGGGCCTCTGCCAACTTTTGCTGCAACTTTTTCCGTTTCTCTGTGGAACGAACACAGATGGCGTTCTATCAGAGTAACAAGCAGCGAGTACTTGCAGTCTTAGCTAGTAAGTGCAAAAGAGAAACTCTTCAATCTATCAGTGCAAACACCTTCAAGCCAACACCTTGAAATCACATGGTATTCAAGGGCCACTTCACCACTAGATACCTCTGTCGACCTGGTTGCTCTCGGTGTCTCCTCTCTTGCATCTGACGTCGTAGTCTTGCCATCGCAGTCTGCAACAAGTGCTCCTGCCTCTGCACCTCCTTTATCTCCTTCATTTCCTCCCCCATCTTTGCCTCTCGCCTGGCATCCTGACGAGCCTCCATCTCACTCTGTTTCTTTAGCCTCTCAACCTCCCGCTGAGTCCTATTTTGCCGCACCTTCAGAGGCGGTTGGTAGCAGTTAATGCAAAGGGAGTGCTACTTGACAATTTCACATCTCTTAATGAAATTGGAGAATCTCACTTCAGCGTTTTACCTGCAGGTGTCGTGCATCCATGGTGATAACAGGGTCTATAAGCTTCTTCCTCCTTTGTCCTTCGTCCAGCACCAGTTCCTCCATCATCGCACTGTCCAGCAGGTCACACTTCCTGAGTTTTTTTAGGACTGCTTTGACAGCTCTGCTCTCTTTCTCCTCAGACAGACACCTGTACAGATCTGGCATTAAAAGACAATTATTTGACATTATTTATTGTGGTTCCACCACACTAACAATGATTATTCTTGTGTTACCATCAAAATTGCTGTAGCTCTTGGCAGCAGGGTGAGATTTATTCAAAGCAGCATTGCTTTTCCTCTCAAATGAGGACGTCAGGTCATCATCGTCCTCCAGGTGCAATTTACTGCTCATGAATTTGCTGAGAAAAGCTTGAGCTAAAAGAGGCGACCACAGCAGTATTGATTTACAGATGGCTGTTGCACATACTCAACTCTGCAATTAAATGGGTAACAGCTATTCCTTTTACTGATTTACCTTCTCTATAAGAGTCATCGTGGTCTCCTAAATGGTCAGGGGTCTGTAATAATACAGATAGGATGTTAGTTTCAAGAGGTTTCTTATGGGAGATTTGAGGTACAGCAATTTGTGAGGCAATCTCCACTTTCATACACCAGGACAGCTAACAAAGATGCAGCGTTTTCGTATCAGCTAAACTGCTTCAGGCTGCTTTGCTTTTTTTTTTTTTGTTTGTTTTTTTTAAACTGAAAACACAAGGTATATCGTAGTAGTTTGTATTAAATCTGACGACACAAATGCATGCTGGGTCAAAATTATAATATATTACACACAGATGTTCTTTTCGCCTTCTTCCATTGATCAATATCAACATTCTGCACATAAAAATGTTCCTGACAGGAAAAACCATTTCAAGTCTTTGCTGGAAATATTTGCATGAGAAGCAAGCTGAAACATGGAAGTGCTGCTGTCACTGTGCACTTAAGCCTGTATTTTAAAAAAAAAAAATCGTCTAAGCTCACAGACACCTTGAGCTACTGTTGCATTGTGCAAATTGAGGACTAAACCTGCATCTTACAGTATGACTGAAGATTATTTCATGGGAAATCTTGGCCTAGACATAAATATGCAGATTGCTGAAAAAGTAATTTTACAAGTGTCAAAAATAGCAGTTCTGCAGCAGCAGCAACAATTCATTTATTTTATACCAGACTGTGAGAGTCAGAGAAAAAGGCCATCTGGATTTGACCATACAAGCCAACACCTTCATGCTATAATACTGTGCTGTTTCATTCAGAAATCCTGTATTTTTCTTTTTTAAAAATATTTTTTTACAGTTGTGTTTTAACTAAAGGAAATAATAACATCAGATTAAAGAGGCCTGACTCCCTAAGAGCACATATGTTAGAAAAAAAAATCAATATTTTGATGAATGATTTTGGCCTGGTGTTGCCAGTCACACAGTTTTTCAAGCACCAGGTTACAGAGCTCCAGAAGTGCTGCTGGGCATCCATCCCCTCACTGATATGTGGTGTGTGGGTGCACCAATCATGGAAGTAGCTACAGTCTGCTCGATTATTGAAGGGGAAGAAGAATATGATGAGCTGAACTAAATAATCCAAGGCCCAGAACTTAACAAAAAGTTAAATGTAATCAGGGAAGCATCACACTCTCGACTCAGTAATGTTAAAAGAAGTTGACATTTCCAAAGCAGGCCTAAAAAAAAAAACATACCTTTTTTCCTCCAGGTGCTTTATTCTCGCCGAGTCCATCCCACTTAAATAAATGACTGTAGTCGTGAAATGCCATTTTCATTATTATATATTTACTTTTGATACTATGACTGAATCACAAGCATTAAAATTCATCTTCAGCACTTCAATATATCGGTAAATCAACTAGAAAAACACGCAGAGAGCGCAGATCTCCGCCGAGCAGGTCACATATTGTCGCTATTTCGACCTGCAGATAGGGGGAACGACCTACTTGGCCTTAATCTTTGGTAGATCAAGAGTCAAATTCACCTCAGATCCTTTGATCATCATATTTGCTGTTTGATCGTATTTATGCGCAACCATTGAAATACTTGGATTCCGATGGTAATCCGATGTGGAACATCACAAAAATATAATCATCTGTTATGTCTACGGTTATCACAATTTCCTAAAAATTGCATTAAAATCCGTTCATAAAGATATTTTGCTAACAATCAGATAAACGCCGGCGATTGTCGGAGGTACTAAAGTATTACAAAGTCACCGAAGAGTCCTCTCTACCGCACCAAGACGACTTCATTCAACGTTCAAGTAATGATGGCATATTGTTCTGGGTAATGTAGTTAATCAAGCATGTTTTATCTTCATTTTAACTCCTCAACGACTTCTGTGGACAACATTTCCCACTAGGCTATGTGTGTATTTTGGGCGTCCTTTCGGAAACCATAGGAACACATGATCGTTGGCCCAGGAGATATCGAACGCAGTTCATTTTTTAAATAAACCTTTGGTCTAAAAGTAATTCTTGTGAAATCCTTTGAAATCTTATATATCGAATTAAACCTTTGTATAAAGTACAGCATAACAAAAACAACCGCTATTTATTTTAGTCCTTTAAACGTCACTCTCGTCTTTCTGTTGGCGCCGGTGATGACGACTTATTCATGAGACCTGTAGTCGCTGTCAGGCTGAAAAATTCAGGTAGGAAAATTAAGCATCCTTTAAAGAAATTAACATACATGATCTAAGAAGGTGAAGCGTCAATGCTACATCTATCATTTAAAACATTTAATCCTCTTAAATAGCTTTTTAAAGTAACGTTTAATTGATTGCTCTCGTTTCACGTGCTCTTCTGCTAACATTAGCTGCATGTTTGCACTATGAAACATCAATTGTTTTAGAACACACCCGTCGTATGGCTGGCAGCAAGATGAAGCTGGAGCTGTCTCGTGTGGTTCAGGGAGGAGGTCGGTTAGGTGTCCTGAAGGGGGTCGGCAGAACGGGACAACACTCTCTGGACGTCCCGGGGTGTTTGTTGTACACACACTTTGGCACAGTTCCACACCTCACCCAGGACACGCTCCACACCATGAACAACCTCCCCTCTGTTACTCAGGTTACGCTGGCTAATATGTAAGATAAACCAATCTCAAATATACACACTCACACACCTTCCTGCATTTACAGCTCATTACATCTCTATTTTCCTAAAGGGCAGAGCACCAGGAAGTGTTGGAGGAGTTTAAGAATGGATTCAGGAGGTTTTCAGGTGAATATACTCCTAACTTGATCTTAAGTGAAATTCAGATTTTATATATCAGTATTGTGGCTTCATGGTTGTACTTTAAAAGAAAAGGGGTGGGGGGGAGATTTTTATGTTTAAAGTTCCATTTGGAAAACAGGCCTTGACTTAATTATTCCAGTGACTCAGCGAGTCTGTCATTGACTTTAAATCAACCACATATTACACTGCTGGAAAGCTTTTGCATATGACTTTTAAGCAGCAGGAAGTCAGAGATAAAGAACTACAGACTGATGTAAATGTCATGAAAAATGTACAAATTAATAACGGACAACTAACATACTTTATAAAAAATAATTACCAGTGGCTGAATTAAAAAGATTGATTTGGCCCTGGATAAAACTGCTGTTGTCAATAATGCATATAAAAGTATTCAGGTCTGCTGTACTGTGGGAGCTGCAGTACAAAACTTTAAGCATCTGGTTGTTAACTTTGAAATGGCGTTGTTAACGCCATTTTCTTGGCGGCTTTTAATAGCTTAATCCAGTTGAATTTGCCAGTAAAACATGCAATAATTTCATGCACCAGGTCTTCATGATACAGTGCTGTACTGCTCCCTTCACGATCCAGCGACCCCCTGCCCAGCAGGTCATACCACCAACAAGGTGAGTTTCTGCTTATACTGATAAATCCACCGTTATGGTGGCGGTGTTTTTATAAGTTAATTATTACTCATTATAGCAGAGTAGGAGTTGCTAGGTAACTAGCAGAGACCTTCATTCAGTGCTCTTGGTTTAAAATCCCAGTTTTTCTTTTTCCCCAGTACTGCAACTCCTACTTTTAGCTAACTGACAAACATACCCCGGCTAAAGACCTCTGAGGTTTAAAGACCTTGTATGGAACTTTTTAAGTGCTATCTTGGCCTCCAAGTTCCCCAGATCTCAGTCCAGAAGATCATCTGTGGGATGTGGGGCAAACAAATCTATCCATGGAGGCCCCACTTTTTAAATTATAGGATGTCCTGCTCAAACTTTAGTGTCAAATACCGCAGCACACCTTCATGGGTCTAGTAGGTTGGGGCCAGTTTGGAAGCAAAAGAGGGAACAACTTATCGGTGTCCAGTCTAGCACTTACTTTCCTAAAAATTGTTGTCTTCATGATGCTTTTCCTGGGTTGTCATCAGACTGTGTCGGTGTGGGGCAGTGGTGGACGCATAGAGCTGACGGCAGCAAAGTTCATGGCTCTCCAGAAAACCATTCAGCCAGACTGGTATCAGAGCATGGCGGACGGAGAGACGTGGCTGAACAACACGTCTCACAAAAGGGTTCGAAAATCAGTGGACCGAACGCTGGCCCATTTGGATGAATGTCTGCTAGTGCACAAAAATTCACAGGTACACACACACACAATGGAGCACACAGCTGGTATGTTTCATATGTGAATTAGTCATGCAGAGCACAGGCAGACATGTCTGCTGTACAGCCTTAGAGTTGGAAGCGGCGAGATTCAGATGACTAAACAATCATTAGGTTGTTGGTCATGGTGAGCATTGAGCATGACTAATGACAGCTTATTTTTATAAAAGCAGCGTTACACCACTTTGTTTAACATAAAGACAAATGATGATGATCAACGAAAACCCAGTCATGGTTCAGAAGATATACAGCTTTTTCTGATAATACGTTTACTTTAGCAGCAGTGATGTGTGCAAGATTATTCCACCTCCTAAACCTCGATTCTGAATGGAGATTTGCTCTGAGTCCTTTCATACTCAACATTGATAAATTAAGTTATGTGCGCTCATCTTTAATACCTTTGTTTCTTCCCAGGAGTTTGAGGGAGCGGAGATCTTTGGGGTGGTTGAGGGAGGAGACATTCTGGAAGAGAGGGTTCGCTCAGCAAGGGAGACGGCCAAGAGGCCCGTGGGAGGATTCTGCTTGGATGGCTTCCAGACGGGCTCCATGGACCAGGCCCTGAGGACCCAGCTCATTAACGCGGTGACCGAGGAGCTGCCCGAAGACAAACCCAGGTCAGCAGTGTCAAAGCAGTCTTTAACGGTACAATACTGGAGAATGGCGGTACCGCTGTGTCCGCCGTTGTTTAGGAAGTGCAAATGGAATTTGGATTTCCAAACATTTTAGACAGTGTACAAAATCAATTACTCCAATGTACAATCAAAAACATGGACCAGCAGCACACAATTAATGTGTAATCACATAAAATAAAAGATTTAGGTTGTTTTACACGTGCCACACTCTTGGAACCTCTGCTCAAGAGCGGATGTTTTTAACATCTGGGGTCAGGTATTCATGAAATATACACTTGTATATAAATGAATGAAGTCCATCTTCATTTCTTTAATTATTCTATGCTAAATACTTCATCCTATCTATGTAATAGAGAATCTATCCTCTGGAAAATCTCTGGTTCTGTCCTATGTGGGCGTTGCTTCCCTGGGGTTGCAGGAAGAACTCTGGCGGCGCTTCCAATTTTGAGTGCCGGGACCATCTGTATCCGTGCAACGCCGAACTTTGCCAAGTTTATTTGTGAACAGGCTTATCTCTGATTCCGCGGGGGAACCGTCCCCAGTGGCGCTTAGGTCACACGTTTTTGGTGTGCTGGTTGCTGCTGGGAAGTGCAGCAGAGTCATTTTCAAATTGTAAATTGGATTCGACCTCGATGCCTGCAGGCAGCGATGCAGCGGCAGCCTCTCAGCTGAGAGCCCAGGAAGGGCCAAAGCACAAACACACAAATAGCTTCTGTCACTGAAAAAGTTAACGTATTGGATGGAAATTGCATTAATACTTGTGATTTATTGACAATGAAATCCAAATGTTGTTGTTTGTGACTCAGGTTGCTCCAGGGCGTAGGACAGCCGGATGAGGTGCTGGCGTGTGTGGCGGCCGGTGTGGACCTTTTCGAGGCGTTCTTCCCCTTCCAGGTGACGGAGCGCGGCTGCGCCCTCTGCTTCAGCTTCGACATCTCCCCGGACCCAGAGCGCGCAGGTAGTGCGCCCAGTGCAGGTGTGGTGATCGGCTGTGCTGCAAACTCAATGTTCTAAAACTTTAACCTTGTGTGGAGGGAATCGAGCCTCTTTTAACCTTTTTAATCTTTAGAGAAGCTTATTGACCTTTCCCAGCACTAATGCTATTCATTGTGTTTCATTTATCGACTGAATAACTCTTTGGATGACGAATGCATCGTTTCATACTTTCGGAGTTTTCCTCTTATGATCATACTCATATTTTTATAAAAGGGGACAAGTTAAGTCAAGGTGAGTCAACCTTGCCCAAAGCTACGAAATCATTTTTTTAAGCACAAGCGTGGTGAAGAGAATTGAGCTCCCTCCTGACCCGTCGGGATGACAGCGCTTCTTTTATCGAAGAGCGACGTTGTTCCACGCCTATGGCGCTTTGGCACGTCAGACCGCTCTTCAGAACTTTGAATCGTGAGCGTGTGGCACTCTAATTGCGTTGGGAATGACTTTAATGTGGCGCGTCTGCATGGTATTTCTGTGATATTCTGTTCTGCATATCTGCATTTTCAAATTCCCACCAATTTGAACCGCATCAAACTACTGGTCTCCTCTGCTGGGGTTTTGCTGGTCTTGCTTCACATTTCCGAACAAGGCGCCCGTCACGGTCGCTGGTTTTTCAGCTGCTTCAACATTTAATCCATATTTATAACTTTGGGGATAATATGCAGAAATACTGATGCACTTAAAATCAACAAAATGTTACGCCGTCTGTTTAGGTATCCAGCGTCGCAGGAACCGGTCACAGCACGATGATATGTCACTTCAGCTGTTCTGCTGCCACTTCGCGTTGCCCAAAAAACCTAATGATAATATCCAATTATATGGTTCTGTGCTGCTAAGCCTTTGTTGTCTCACTTAGGTAGCTCATTTCCTTTGAAACCAGTGAGCAACATTAAGCCTGACTGCTCTTTGAACTAGTTCAGGGTAAGTTGCATGACGTTGCTAGTGAGCATTTTATAGCCCTAGGTCAGTTCAACTAATTGGGTGGAAAGAAATTCAGTGGTGGTAGTGAAATCAATGGCGGTAGCGGTTCGTTTAAGGCAACAGCTGCTGTTGCTGCGTAAATAGCACTAACTTGGCCCAGTGGCGGCCGGCGCTTCAAAAGTTGGGTCAGACTTGTACGACGGAGTGAAGTTGGGAGTCTGGCATCGTTTAGCGCCAGACAGCACTAATCGATTCTGCACAAGCACTCTAAGTGTGTTCAGCACAAGGGAAATGTTTTGAGTTCCCCTTTCAGCCAATTATAAGGCCCCATGGGGGGGCAGTTAAGGCCGTTCCCAGCACAGCAGACCCTAACACTGATTCACCCTCCATCCTTCTCACCTTCTTGAAGTTTGCAGCTCGCCTCCAACTTTCTTTTTCATCATTCTTTCTTTCTGTTCCTCTACTTCTGGAGTTTAGTTTCTGACTAACAGCACCAGTAACAATAACCGCACTTATGCAGGCTTTAAAACTTTGGGGATAATGTTGAAAGAGCCATGGCCTCACTTTTGCCTGATAGCATCACTAATCAATAATCAGCACTGTCCAAGGTAATGGAAGCAACACTCTTGTTCCGATGTTCGTTATCAAAGTACTAATTATTTGCTGGGAGGTGGAGCTATGTGATCAGGTTGTTCCCCATATGATTGCTCAGTCCATCACGTTTCAGTCATCCTGCATGTACAGTATCGAATAACTAATTAAAGCTAAACTTGTCAGTGTGAGATCCAAAATGGCAGAAATCACATTAGGATAGAATATTAACTTACATTTTTTAAAGTTAATGACTTAATGTTAACAATGTCACCAGCAGCTAGCAGTTAGTATAGCAACGTATAATGCTGCCTCCATCAGGACAAACGGTTGTATTATTATGCAAGTTAAGCAATATTCTATTTTTTGCCATTTATTGTCTACAGACTTTTATATATTTAGCAATAAACCATCCTAATAGGACAGAACTAAAGCAGTTTGTAGCCGCCTTTATTAATAACTTCTTTGCTTGTAGGTACTGCTGTTTGTCTTTGTAAGCAGAAATTCCTTTGTTGTAGTTCTCCATTCTTTAGATACTATTAGCCTTGGTTAGGCTTAATATTTATCTTTTACTCTCACGCTTATCCCGCTCGCCTTAAGCCACATTCTCCTTGTTAGCTGCTTCCTTTATGGCCTTTGCTTCACCTGTTTCAGTTTCAAATATTTTCTCTTATTTGCATTTTTACTGTCATGTGAAATGCCACCTAGCTCCTCTGCTCCTTCCATCCAGTCTTTTTTATGGTTCTGCAGGAGGAGTTGTCAGAATGTAGGAAATAATTGTTACAGGGATGGAGAGAATGTAGGACACTGTTTCTGCCTTTGGGCTGACGGTGCCACGGTTATCTATACAGGGACTTGTCCTCTGCTTAATTAAATAAAACTTTGCTGTGAATATGCACTGGTTTCACTGACATGCTTATCTATATTGGTAGTGCTAGAACTGGACAAGGAGAGCGAAGCACCAGGGGAAATGCAACAAAAAGGAGTCATTATAGTGGACAGTCAAACACAAATGTCACCCTTTGAGATGAATCTCAAAGATAAGAGGTAACAGCTTGGTGAAATCTCAGGCTTTTACAAGCAGCACTTGATTTACATTAAAGGGGCTTAATTTGAATTTTTCACCAGGTACCAGGATGACTTCGGACCCTTGGTGGATGGGTGTGGTTGCTACTGCTGTAGGAACCACAAGAGGGCGTACCTGCACCACTTGCTCGTAACCAATGAGCTGCTGGCTGGAGTCCTGCTCATGATCCACAACACTTCCCACTATCAGGGCTTCTTCAGTGCCCTCAGAGAAGCTCTGGCCACTGATAAACTCGACCTTCTCAAGAGACGGGTACTTAGCAAAGGCGACAGTCCGGAAGGAAAAAACAAATGAGCACGATAAGTCAAAGAGGAGAGGGGGTATGATATTGCTTTTTTTTTCTGTGAGAGATCATCGGTTTAGAGTGACTGTGCTGCAGTCAAATCGTTTCACTGCGCTGCAAAAGTTCACAAACGTTCCTATTAGCCTTGGTTAAGCTTAATAACCGAACACTCGGAGGAGGATAACTGCAATAGGGCAGATAAGGACACCAGATTGTCTTCCCCTCTGAGGTTGCAGCCTGGACAATCGCTCATGCACTGGTATTGATCAGAGGTGAAAACAAGGAGATGTTTGATTGTCGTAGCTGGAAAGCGGAGGGACGGGTCAGGAGAAATCTGCATAAAGAAAGAAATGTGTGGATGGACACTGGTTGACTGTGGACTGCCTGCCTACTGGTGTAGATCACTAATATTCTCTGGACTCGCTGAACGGAGCAGATGCTGTACCTTTAAAAAGATTTGTATGTAATACGATTTCCATCATTTGTCGCTTAATGCTTTTCCAGCGTTTGTCTCACGATGTGTCGTCTCATGAATATTTTTAATGTCTCACCTGGATAATTCAATAAAAGCGGCCCCTCACACGTGTAGGCCGATGAGATTGCGTCTGCATTAAACAAGCCACTCTCCGGGAAAACGGACGTGGTGGTCAATGTCACTCTGAGGCTGGTTTTGGAGGTTAAGCTTGAGCTGACAGCTCCACCATCCCTGCTGCTGCCTGATGTATGAAGATCAGATAAAGAAAAGGGTGGCTACTGCCTCCCATGCAGGCTTGTTTTTTTTTTTTTTTTTTTTTAAGGTGATAAGATATAATTGTATGTCAGGATGAGCAGATGTCTGTGGGGGCACATGGGACATGCCCTGAGAGGGGCAAATGTGATGTTTTATAGGACAGTAGTGGGAATTTCTCCCTTACTTGGGGGTTACCATAATCACATTGAGCTTTAGGGAGAAGTAGGTTGGCGGATGTGCTGTCATCAATAGGTGGGAGACGGGCTGGGGGAGATGGAAGTCTATTCATGTGTCGTGTGCTGTGTAAGTGTGACTTGCTTTCCCCACATCTGCCGCTAATGAATGAATCTGCTCCTAATAAGTTTAGACTGCAAGCCACTTAGTTATTTTGACATTTTTATCAATCTTTTGACCTTCCGCTGTTAGATAAAGCGGAGCGTAAGTGAACACACTGAAAATGAGATAGTGCTTAGTGAAATGAGGTCCCTAAAAATAAACACAGGCAGGAACGGGATTATATGGACACAGAGCCAAATAAATGAGGTAAAAACTAGATGGGACTTAAGTGTAGGTTGTCATTTATGCTAGAAGGAGGGCTGAAGTTGAGATGTTAAATTAGCATTTAGCAGCTGAAATATTGAACATTATCTGCATCATCATTCATTTATGCCTTGCACCTATCAAGACTTGAACACTAGCATCTATGCTAAGGCCTAGAACAGCGCATTTCTTAATAATGCACGAGATGTGTATGTTTCTGCACTCTCCTTGCAGCCACACAGCAAGATTAAGTCCAATATACAGTTGTTTTTGTTCCAGGTTTGATTTACATCTACTATTAAAGCATCTAAATATTCATAAATATCCACTGGCTAATTGCTGTGCTGATCGGCGCTGAGTCGGGGAAATGTTTAACACTTTAACACCTATTAATTTGGGTTGCAGTTATTATCTCGCACTTGCATTCCAGTTAACATTTTATGCAGCAGCTGAGCTGTAGTGCTTGTCTTTAGGACTCAGTGATTGTCTGTTTCTGGGCTAACATCTCTGCATGAGGCTGCAGCTATGCCCTTTCTCTGTGTGCCTCTTCATCTGCCGACTGTTATTGAGCGCAATTTCCATGCAGAAGAGCCCTGAATGGCACAGTCAGCAGGGGGGCCTCATAACTCATTTCAACCAATTATACAGATGGGGATTGCTATTCAGACCCGATCACTACAAGTTCCTCTGCTCTCTCCTTGGGACGGTTCACAGGCTGAGCCTCGCCTGGCATTTGTCTCACCCTTCAGAGGGCAGCCAGACTTTTCATCTGTTGTCTTAGCAGCGCTGCGTGAAAAAGAACAAGCTTTCCCGAAAACAGCACGGCGACTCGTGACGGCAGCAGAGCGAATCAGGTGTTGCCGTGGCGGGAATGAAGGCCATGTCGCCAGAGCAGAACAGGCAGGATGGACTGGTGTGCTGAGTTTGCCAGTAGTCCCCACACACCCCTGCCCCTTCAAGAGGCAAGTGTCCATGAGGCAGTGGAAGCTTAGCTCGTTGATTTGACAAGGTGTTGCAGTGGCTGCGGCCACAAATCGATTGTTTACCAGACATAGCCTGTAGGCCGCATCACCTCGGGATGATTCCGTTTGCATTTATTAAAACTGTTTGAAATGCAATGAAGCAGACGCTGCAATTGCTGCAAAAGCAACAAGAAGCACAAACGATTACAGAGGAGCGCAGAAAAGTGAGCACCTGGGTTTCCACAGCGACCAGAATATCTTTTCCGGATGCTGGGGAAGATGAATAGAAGGAGGAAAAAAGGGATTGATGGTGGAAAAGAGGGATGCGAAACAACTGATCAGGTTCGAATTGTAGCACAACTAGTGGAAAAATTCAAATAAACAGTTGAAATTGAAAAAATATATGAGAACTGGCTAAAAGGCAAAAACAAAGCCACTACAAATAGATGTGTTAGGACAGACAGCTGTAACAGGTGGTATTATGGTAAGAAGATCACGCTGAAGGGGGAAAAAAGGGTCTTTTTTTTATAGTTTTTTGACAACTCTTTCAATCTGAGACTCTTCTGGGATTTCCTCCTCTTGGAACAGTGGGAGGCTTCAGCGTGACTATAAATGACTACAAATAGAATGAATGACTGCAAAGAGACAAATAGGAGCCACAGAAAGACTCAAACTGCCATAAGGAGATGGAGTGGCTGACTACAAACAGGGACAAACATGCAAATATGACAAAAATGCAAACAGAAAACGCCCAATGTTGCCATGGGCTTCCCACTTTTTTTTTTTTTTTAATCAAAAAACAGGACATTGCGCACCTGATGCCATAGCGCCTGACCCTTTTCTGTGTTCCCATGGTAACTCTTGACCACCAGGAAGGTGCAGGCACAATTCTCGCTACTTGACAGTCCAGCGATGACGAGCACGAGGCTTATTACCTCCCCGATGCATTTGGCACGGCTTATATAAATGATCAGCTGACACAGTTCTGAACCAGCAGGGATCTGCGCCCTCTGTAGGTCTCTGAGTAAATATTTTATCAGGGCTGCGTCTGCCTGAGCATCGCGCCGTGTAGGTGAAAGTGCTTCACTGAAATATAGAGAGGCCATAACAGATTAACCCCCGTCCTGGTTGTCTGGTGAATTTAATGGGATGTGGTATTAAATCAGGACTAGAGGATTAATCCTCTGCTGGTGAATGTGTCTAGAATACGGCCATTTTTAAAGGAACTATTCACAGTTGCTCTAATAATTAAATATGATATCAATACATTTAGCCCTGTCTTTAAAAGGATTTCATTTCTTCGTTTAGATATAAATGTTATGATCCCCCAACACATGCTCCAGAGGGACACCATTTTAGCCGCCCGTTCAGCCCCTGCTCACGATAACTTTGCATTGAAATGATTGATAAGTGCAGCATCGATGCGTGACAGGAGCCGAGTCTACGTCCCGTCAGCGCTGTGCCGCGTACTCCTTTTATTCCCAGCCTCATTAAGAAGCGTTCTTCAGGACCACGTTCCTACATCCGTAAGGCTGCTGCTGACAGATGTTGATGTGTGTAGAGGGAAGGGAAAGCCAAAAAGCTGCCAGTTTTGCCTTGATCGCATTTTCCTAAAAGTGCGGAGTCAAAAAAAGAGCAGATCTCAGCGAGACAACTGTAAATATGGGCAATATTTCCCAGACGTTTATTCTTGTCATAGCAATCTTAGTGTGACTAGAAGGTAACATTTGTCATTCGTGGCACCGTGAAGTGATCCGTCCTTCACAAACGTGGTTCCTGAGTCGGTATGTTCTGACACATCTGTAACTTTTTGTTTAAAACAATTAATATAACTTTATTATTATTATTATAGTCTCTCATAACTATTATGCCCCTAAGGTCACTAGAAGTTTACCAAAAGGTCAGCAGCGTTGACTTCAGTAGGGCAGCAGGCGGATGAAAAGGTCACATAGGACTTGACCTTTTCTGATGAGCACTGTCGGTTATTTTGCTAAACTCGGGGACCAACGCCTCTTTCGGTGTAATTCGATCTCTGAACGGATGAATCCGTGTATCATTCGTATAAAGCCGGATTCAAAGCATAAATGAAAGCAGCTAAAACGTAAGAATTCTGTGTCGGAGCTTTTATGACTCAACTGAAATGATTTCCTCTGCCTGAGGTTTTTTTTACGGCCAAGGTTTCTCTGAGAATCTCGTCAGCGCGGTAACAAACGACGGCTGGTGCCTGCGTGCTGCACTTGCTTCAGGGAGGTTTTTATGAGCTAGCTTTCCCTGAGTATTTAATCATCCGCCTACCCCTGCTGTTTATTTGCTTGTTTGAAAGAGTGTTAAAACACATCATAAAGAGGTTTAATGACTGCACAAGTAATGAATAGCTTTTCCTAAATACGGTATATTGTGAAATTATGAGTGTTTTACTGCTGTATTAGAGCTATACAGTATTTACTATGATCCAAAAGGGACGGGGGTGGCTCCAGACGGAGGTTTCAAATTTAACATTTTATGACATTTGACACGCAAACGCTTATGGCAGAATCGTTTTACATTTGTTATAATATTTAGTGGCCTGTTGTATCTGGCACCTGGGAGAGGCGAGGCTGTCTTGTTTGTTCAAGATTTGGGAAAACATAAACAGCATTTTTCTCAAAAATAAACTGGTCTGTCACCTGGTGCCTGACGTAAGCTGACTCCCAGGACCCGCTGGGCTCCTCACACCCCTAAGTACGCTGTCAGTTTGATTTTTTTTTTTGGCACATGTTCTTAAAATGTGGACTAATGGGAAGCTGGGTAAAGGAAACTGAGGACTGCAACATATGGCAGACTTTTAAGGCCACTGATTACAGGTTCCATACTTACATATGTGTGAATCACAGGCATCCAAGGCCACAGAGATACCTACGAGTTTAAATAACCATCAGCCTAACTGGTTGTTTTCACCTGTTCCAGTTTTTTATTTATTTATTTATTTTTTAAGCATTGCTCAACAGCGGCTGGAGGATAACCGTAAATGAACAGTGACGCCATCGCCAATCAGAGGGAAATCTATGGAATTTGATTGTAATGGCTGCTCAGTGGATGTTGTTAGTCAGGGAAGGGGCTCAACATTCCGAGTTGATGAAATAATGACGTTCTATTGGGGGTTTTGTTGTTCCTCGCCGCGATGAAGCCTCCACTAAACAAACTGTGTGATAGCTTATTTCATGTCTTTTTAACTGGGCAAACTTTGATTGCTTTTTGTATTTGCGATAAAAACTGTGAAATATTCTGAGCAGTGGGTATGATTTGAATGACGAGACTGTGGGAATGATGCACCGTTGGCAGCTGCCCTGTGGGGACCAGGAGACCTGTATAGAAAGGGAATTTTCAAGGAGAGGCAAAGACAGTGGAGAAAAATCTAAGCTCTTTATGCGCCGAGACATCTGGATTTAAAGGGAACATCAAAAGCGAATTTGCTCGTCACACTTTGAGTCACGTCACATGTCTGAGCCTCGTTGGGAGGAGAAGTGCAGCAGCCTCAGAAAACCCCAGAGTGCTTTTCATTCTGTAGGATTTTGTTTGTAAAGAATGAAACAAACAGAGGGATCCATGCTCTCCCTCAAAGAAAACTTTAGCTTATGAATATGCAAATGTGCAATGGCTTCGGGCTCTTTGCTCCACCCACCACCACAGCACGCGGCGTGCTCAGTATCTGGTAGTTCAAGTCATGTTCTGTCAAATATTTAATGCCTGCATGTCACAAACCATAATCATATAGATCACGAGCGATTTCAGCCTCTCTCACACCGTGTGAACATTAATATTCTGCTTAATTATGCACATTTGTATCTTCATTTCATTTTTGGGGTCAGTGGAGCAGCATGTTCTATTTTTCACCGGTCAATAGGTTTCAGTATGGTAAACCTTGACCTGGACTGATTTTCTGTGGTGGTATGTATGATGATAACTGTGTTGGCTGCATAAGTAGCATGACTATGACAACAGAAAACAGTTTATCCAACATATGAAGTCCACTACAATGAAAACAACGTAATTAGCATCCGAAAAAGAATGACGATGACGCCCTAAAAGTGAGGCCAGAGCACCAATACTGCCCTCTAGTGGAAATATAGCTTGATTCAGTTATTTTAAGCCATTAAATGAGTGAAATATTGTGGTAGTCAGAAGATTACATTTATCCTAACCGGACCAAGCGAGGTCTCTGCTAATGCTAAGTTAGCAGACTGCCAGAGTGATACAAAAAGAGAAGGGAGAGGAGGATGGTGTAATCAGATTTAATATTCTGCCATGTGCATTGTTCCCACAGGCAGCTCAAACAGTCGCAGCTTTTCTGAGATGGTTAAAAACAGAATATCTTTTATATGAATCATAATTCCAATGAGACGGTAAAGGCTGTAATGTTGACAACATCAATGGCGCCGCAGTAACTTCCTCTAGAGTTTGCCTAATAGAATGAATCTGGAGTCACGCTTATAGTCGGCGCCTGAGGACACGCATCAAACCTCGCAATTTTCCTCACTAGAAAATGTAGTCTAATTTTGCATTTCCTTGAATATGAAAGGCAGCCTGCAGCACTAAAACATCAATCCGTCATGTTAATTGCAAAAGATTAACCACTTGATACCAGCTTCCTGCAAAAAAAACCAAAAAAAGTTTATGGCCGTGACTGGCTGACGCTGCATTTTGATCTCACAAGTCTGGCTGATAAAGTGCACCGGGAGCTGAAAAAGCCATCTAGTGGTGACCAGGACATAAATATTCATCCTCAAACTACTTCTTACCGTGGAGGGAAATAGCAGTGTGATGCTTTGATCTGCCACTGTAAACTATGCATGGACAGTCAGCTTTGAAGGCAATTTCCTCCAGTCTTGATGAAACCCAGAAACATATGTGCTGTCTCTCAACTTCAGCCTTCCAATTCTCTCTTCTCAACAGCGTGTGTGTGTGTGTGTGTGTGTGTTTCTGTGACTGACACAGCCTAAATGCGCCCTGTTGTGTACAAATTCAGCGTTGTTGATTGCGAGTGTTGACAGTGTCGTGTCTCCGCGGTTGTCCATCACGAGTCTCGCACGATAGCTATGCAACCCATCTGGGGGAGTAAAAGGGGGAAACTGTCCAATGGTCCATTCCCGAGGACAGATAAGAATATAGAAATCTTAAATTGCATCTGATTTTCAAGTACATCCCTTTCAAATACAGCAACCAGTGTCGCTTAAAATGCATAAGGTGGGGTTATGGTATGCCCCATCCAATCATCAGCATTCGACTTGTTTCATTAGACAGGCGCTGACTGTGATAGAATGTGATTTGCTGTATTCATGCAGGCCTGCAGAGGCCCTGCTTGATCTGTGTTTATTTGATGCGGCACTTTCGAAGCTGCTTTGCTGGAGAATGTTTAAAATAATTAGGTAGCAATAACGTGACTGGAGAAATGCAGGAAAAATCTATCAGAAGTGGTTATGGTAACAGCTGAAAGCGCAGGGAGCTGTAACCGGGCCAGAATGCTATTATCAAACCTGCCGGTCCCTAAAGCCACACGCCTTTAGGATCCTTAGCTGTCGGAATGTCTTATGTCTGCTCCTCGCAAGTGCTCGAGGGAGCCTGAATTTGCATTTTCTATCCAGAGGAGTCACCGCGTCGCTACATTTTTACAATCAAAGTCGCCGGATAAAAGATCCTGAGAGGATGACACAATCCTAATAAAAGACAAATGAATCGCTGAAGGTGTGATAGTCGGGTGCAGTATGGACGATTCTGCATGCGTGGTTGACTGTTTTCATTCTGAATGAATTTATCACATTATTACATTATTTGTTTCTTGATTTGAATCTTTCTGGATAATTGCTTTAACAGTTATTAGAATAAAAGGTGAAGTTATTTATTAGTTTTTGTGGGAAAATCCAGTTTAAAGGTCGACGCTAACAAATGCCTTTCAGAAAAAAAGAATGAGATTAATAGTAAAAGTAATAATAGGAAAAGCACAAATTACCCCTTATTATTGCCACTTTTTTTTTATCAGTGAGTGACAATAACTGTTGCCATAGCAACACAGCACTTGGCAACCAGGAGACTGATTCAAAGTAAGCCAGTGTGACAGTTACTCATCAGTTATTTTTATCACCCGTCTGGAAGTCTGAAACTTGTGGCGGGTCACCGCTGATGGTGTGCCAGCTCAGTGGGATGATTCGGGCTATTTCCGGAGACTTCGTTGTGTCTGTAACCACGTGCGCGTGCTCTCTGTGACTTTGCATGGATGTTTTTTTGCATGCTTCGCCGATGCCCAGGCCAGCTGCGTCTGGTTTATTGTTTGTGCAGACGAGGAGGCCAGCCGCACAGTCAGCCCGAAGGGCCAAAACAACGGCCTGCAACTGGAGAAAGGCCAGAATGTGTCGGTCTGCATGACTATTTATCTTAATTTCTATACGGTTAGGTGCAGTTTTAGTCCAATTTGCATTGTAAGCTTTGGTTTGTTCTTTGTGAATTGAGCGTATTGCTGCTCTTCGGAAGCAGACGGCGGCTGCTGCTTGGAGGAATCCTCCTTTCCATCAGAGCAGGTACTCATTAAGACCCCGTGGAAGCACTGACTGGCCTGATTTAGCTGACAGAAGAACAGCAAAGTGAAAGAGGGGAGCCAAGGAGAACAGTGCTCGAGGGAAACGGTGTAAAGACGAACATTAATAGATACATGAAAACACATGAAATGAGATTTGGTTGTGCAGTAGGAAAACAATTTGGTTTCTCTGACTGAGGGAGATTGATGGCCTTTAGTGAGCGATTGAGATTGCTGTTGCACTTCTAAGATGGCTCCCTGCGTAATTGCACGAGTGCAGGGGCTTGTTTCTCTCAAACCGAATAAAGCTCCATGTGTTTGTGCTCATCGATTAAACACCGGTCCCCGGGGTCTTTCAATCTGCAGATTTAATTAACAAGTTTCACAAGACTAACAGGCGGCGGGGACCTGCAGCTGGGAGAGCGACAGTGGTGAGGAATGGAGGAATATGAAAGACAGCAGCGCAAGAGACAAATAAGGCAATCGGTTCGGTGAGCCAAAAGGGCCTTTGGGGATAAAAATGAGTTTTTTACACTTTGGTTGCATATACCAGTTCTTTTTGCAGAATTTCTTTTTGGGGGTGATAACACAAAACACCATTGATCAAAGTTAACGAAGGGATGGTTGTTTTGGGAATAGATTTAAATGAGCGTTGCCTCATGAAGGATAAAGCGTCTGTCCAAGGGCAAAGCGTGCAGCATGTAGTAACTGATCACACAATGTACAGTAAATCTGCAGAGGCTGTTGGAAGTCTGTTGGAATGCAACAGAAGCGTTCTCCTCTAATGATGCATTCTTTCTCGCTGCACACGCAGCAGTGGAAATATCAGCAGGAATACTTGATTAATCGTTTTTGGTGGGGGAACATGTTGCCGCTACTTTAATTCTAAATCTGTTCTGGATACAATAGTATCTAATCTGACCTCCCGACCTTTGGCGCCCCTGCTAATCTGGAGGAATTGGGTGAAAAGGCAGTGCTAGCTATATGTGTGTGCATAAAAACG
This sequence comes from Pao palembangensis, assembly GCA_015343265.1. Taxonomy (NCBI): domain Eukaryota; kingdom Metazoa; phylum Chordata; class Actinopteri; order Tetraodontiformes; family Tetraodontidae; genus Pao; species Pao palembangensis. Next base: position 15,576,472 of record CM027086.1, read on the forward strand.
AGAATGTGATCAGAGCAGTAGCTGTATGAGCGATGCTAAACAAGATCAGATATCACACACTCTCATTTAAGGGCACTTTAGAGTCTTCGAACGATGAGTATCTGAGACCTGGTTGAACCCGGATGCTTTTAATCTTCCACTGCAGTTGTTTAATTGATTTAAATGCTGTGTGTTTATAGTGCCCTTGGTCACCAGTTTCTACTTTATTGTGCAGCAGATGAATTAAAATTCACATCAATACTGCCTCTACTAAATTTTATAGCTTTTATTGAAAAAACTGTAGATGGATTCTGCCAGTGCTAGTCAATTTGATTATATTGCCCCTAGTGGTAACAATGTGTTATTTCACTCCACAATACCTTGAACTATGTACGCTGCACCAGCAAAGTTTCAAAGATCTGAGTAATAATAGCAGACTCTCCAGGAAAGAGAGTAATGTCATCTACATTACCAATGGAGACGTTTTTTAGGGGACCTGGTGACCTTTAGATGTCTAGCTTTTTAAAATACCAGACCAGGCTTCAGCAGATCCGCATCTATTTGCAACAAACCTTGGGCCACAGCAAAACAAGCGCCGCATGGGGACTTTCAACACCAACTTTGATCCAACTGAAGGATTTCTTAAGTTTTTCATCAGCGTGGCGTGATGATCAGAACAATTCCTCACCGCCATCCCTTCCTCTTGTAACGCTTTCTCTGAACTGTTGAATCACTTCAAGGTCATGGCGATCCTGCCGCTGGTTAGGGAGGAGAAATTAAATGTGATGAAAGCGGGTAACCAGTGCGCTCCATCTATGATTAATGGGCATCTCAGTTGTTTTTGATTCTTCAAAAAGAGTAACCCCTCCCGCCCCCCCAAGAGTTCTCGCAACCCTTCAAACGGTGCCTCCTCATTGACGTCACATCGGGGCATCGCTCCTGCTGTGAGCAGCTGCTTTCCGGATCTCTTTAAGACAGCTTGTGCTTTCTTACAAGCTGTGAAATTGTGAAATCAGTTGTGGAAATGTCACAGATTATATTATGGATAGCATAAGGACCCAGAATTCCTCACATGAATCGGTGAATGGAACTTGAAAGGACGACGAGGTGATTTTCAGACTAATGCAGGCAGTTCTTAGACCATGGATGGAAATACACAAAGAGAAATGTATTCTTAGCTGTCCTGCCTGTTTTTATGACTAATGTGTTCCAGGGCAACCTGAGCTACCTCCAGTTCTTCAAAAGTTTCATTTTTGAATGGTTATTAACCTTCTAGGGCCTATTCATTCCTCCACGTTCGCTCTTCTGCTGGCCAGAGAAATTTTCCTTTTAAGGTCACAGCGGACTCGGATGCAAATTCTGCCGTCCAGTCAGCAAAATCAAGGACACTCCTGCTCCGATAGTTCACCGACTAGTGACCGAAAGCATTATTCACAATGTTACAGGAATGTTGGCATAAAAGCTTTGTCCAGTCTGGAGATTCTATGGTTGTTTCCGGCTGGAACAGCCTCCAGCACGGCTACGGTCTCACCGTTCTTGGAAAACCTTTCATTTCTACACCTTGTTTGCTCTGGCTTCTCATCTCATTACTTCCTCTCTGAGTGAGCCTCGACCGTGGAGCTTTGCAATACGCTGGCAGATGAATTCAATAATTATAATATTCGTCTCCTCATTCTAAGGAGCATATTCTTTCCTGCACTCCATTTTGTCACTTTGTGCTCACTGATCCGTTCTTCATTAATATGTTGAACGTCTGCATTTTTGATGGAAATAGTCTTAGGAAGGCTATATTTCTTCCCCTTCTCCTTTTGCTATATAGCAGCTTATAGGCATGAGCCAAACAAAGCACTGATTGCTCCCCTCCTTTGGTCCCCTACATCTAGCAGATACACCGGTGAATCACACATGTAACTTCAGAGCTGAGTCTCTTCTTCTTCTTCTCCTTCTCCTTTGGGCTTTTCCCTTCAGGAGTTGCCCCAGCGAATCAGTTGCCTCCATCTAACCCTGTCTTCTGCGTCCTCTCACACAAACTACCTTCGTGTCCTCTTTCACTACATCCATAGACCTCCTCTTTGGTCTTCCTCTAGGCCTCCTGCCTGGCAGTTCAAAACTCAGCTTAGGGTCAACAGTCCAGAGCAATGGCGAGTGCAGAAAGGAGGTGAAGAAGCATGTGCAGGCAGGCTAGAACGGGTGGAGAAAAGTGTCAGGTAAAGTCAGGAAAGGTGTACAAAACTGTGGTGAGACCAGCGATGTTGTTTGGTCTAGAGACAGCGCCACTGAGGAAGACCGGAGGCAGAGCTGGAGGTAGCAGAGATGAAGATGCTGAGGTTCTCTTTGGGAGTGACCAGGATGGACAGGATCAGGAATGAGGACATCAGAGGGACGGCACATGTTAGAGGTTTTGGAGATAAAGTCAGAGAGGCCAGACTGAGATGGTTCGGACATTTCCAGAGGAGAGATAGTGAATATATTGGTTTCCACTTGGGTCCCTTTCATTCACACACATGTACTCTGTCTTGCTGCGGCTGACCTTCATTCCTCTCCTTTCCAGGGCAAATCTCCACCCCTCCAGCTTCTCCTCCACCTGTTCCCTGCTCTCACTACATATCACAATGTCATCTGCAAACATCATGGTCCATGGAGATTCCTGTCTAACCTCGTCTGTCAGCCTGTCCATCACCATAGCGAACAAGAAGGGGCTCAGAGCTGATCCCTGATGCACTCCCACCTCCACTCAGAACTCCTCTGTTACACCTACAGCACACCTCACCACTGTCTTAGAGTCCTCGTACATGTCCTGCACCGCTCTAACAATCTTCTCTGCCACTCAGACTCCCTCATACAACACCACAGTTCCTCTCTGGGCACCCTGTCATCAGCTTTCTCCAGATCTACAAAGACACAAAGCAGCTCCCTCTGACCTTCCCTAGCTGAGTATTAGCACAGAAATGGGGTGGAAAAACAAGAAGAATTGGAGGTTTTTGTGTGGAACCAGCACAATGTGACTCCTACATGTGGCGGCTCTGGAGTCGTGTGCACGAGGCACGAGGATGCAGAGCTGGCGGGGTCATGATTACATGAACGATCTCCAAACAGGTGTGTGTGGGGGGGGTTGTGTTTAATAAGAAAAGCACGAGAGTTAAACAGAGACTTGCATGGCTGGCCGAAGCTCTTTGAAAAACACGGAAAACGAGGGATCTCACGTTAAATGATGAGCAGATGCTTAAAATGCACAGCAATCATCATGTCTAAGTGTTTCATTGGACTTCATAATTGCAGCTCTGATACTAACTGTTCTCGTACAGTTAGTATCAGCCTATAGGATCTTTAATATGCGATCCTTCACAGGAGATTGCACCCTGGCATCCCTGCTTCTAACCAAATGCAGATTTTCCCTGCAGTGGGTCGAGCCCGCTGCCATGGTACGGAGGTCTGGCTGTAATTGCTCGACGGACTGATGGAATAAGGCAGTAATGGTCTTTGAGGGTCCAGAGTGAGAAGGTGTGACTGTCCATAGAATGAATTACTTATGCATGCCAAATCCAGCCACATTATACAACGTGTGCCTTAAACAGCACAGCTTATCTGCAAGTGCAGTTTGGAGGATATAGCACATTGTGCAGTTTTTTTCATTATTACTGTCCGTGCAAATTAATCGTTGCCTGTTTAAATGCCCATGTTTTCATCAGCTGTAACCCGTTCGGTTATCTCCCCGCGTGCGTTCCTGGGATGAATCCTAATTGGTGTGGGTGTGATGTCACTTCTATCTTTTCCTCCCGCTTCAGCTCATTAACTCCAAAGGCAGCTTCTTGGTGGAGACCTGGCTTAGAAATGTTAATCACACAACTGCATTGTGATGGTAATTCTCGGGAGCACAGCAGTTGCCCTTTAATCGCTTCCACAGGAGAGACTCTAGTTAAACATCCATATGAAGTACACCCAGGGAGTATGCCGACTACTCTGTAAACCAGCGCAGCTGACTCTTGGGCGTTGATTGTGAAGTGTGAGTGCTTGAGGTTCGGCAGGTTCTCACCTGATGAAGCAACAATGCAAATTAATTGTCGGCGTGCTATGGGTGGAAATGAGTGGCATTACTTATCAAAAAGAACACTTCAAATTCAGCAAAAGCTCTTCAAAATACATTCCCATCAGGAATCATCTGAAACTAATTGTATCTAATCATGGTAAGCAGGCTAAAATCTGCAGCTGTTAGTCATGAAAAACATGGACGCTCTTCTCCCGGGGCCCCCATTCTTCTTCTTGTCCGCATGTTATCACAAGACTGAGATAAGTACGCAAGAGAGCTGTCGCAGGGCTGGATAAGTCTTTGCCTTTTCAGGGCTTGTTTACTAAAGAGAGCGCGAGTCACCCGGTGCAGGAGCTTATCGCAATTTGCCTCTCGAGATTGGCCAGACTGTTGGTGGAGGTAAACAAAGAAAGTCTGGTCACGGTGTGTTTTTTAATGCACAGAACTGCAGGTGAACCGTAGAATCAACGCGGAATAACCCCGAAACAGAAGTCTGTAGATGTATAAAACAGTGAAGTCAGTTTCACTGTGCCTTTACTTCACTTAACTTTAGAGTACTTTTATGTTTACCTGTTGTTTCATACACTGACGTTTTCTTGTGAATGAACTTAATGTGAGGTGTTTATTCTTCCTACTGTGGTGCGATGGCTAACCGCCTGTACAGTAACTGTGCAAACATACTGGCCCTCCCTTAACATGTGGAGCATCATGCATTAAACCTGAAAAAGAGCGTTAAGTGACAGAGGAGAGGCGTTTTCGTGCTTCTTTGACACTCTTGTGGGAGGAAAAGCAGGGAGGAAAGTCTGGCGCGGGGAGCGAGAGACAACTGAATGTTAATTCATGTAGCCGCCTCTGTAATCAACACCTTCATCCATCATTTTTAACCATTCCGGCTGCTCATCACATCGCTTTGTCTTTGGGAGACACCTCAGTCGAGTGTGTTTTTGTCCCACATGCTTCCACAACTTCACACCAGACCAGCCACCTCGTGAGTATGCGTCGTTTTTTTTTTTTTTCCTCATTGAAGACCTGTTGATGACAGGGACATCACATCCCTGCAGTGCCCTCTCTGCCTCTCATTCGTGCCTGGGTTCATTCATTTTTAACCTGTCGGTCTTGGTTTGATTAAACGCGTTCCATCATGATGTCCACAGGCCAGAAAAGCCTGAAAAGCACCTGTTCCTCAGAATGCATGCTATGCAGGAAGTGCTTTGATCCCCAGAGCTTGGGTACGTATCAGCCCAGCTGCGCTTTGTATGCGCGGACCTGCCTGCGCTGCTCTTAGTGGTCCTACATATAAAGAGCAGTGGGACCAACTGGAGGGTTGAATTGTTCCGCTACGATTCGGATGCGTACCTGTGCACAGAGGTTATATTTTCACACTATTTTCCCCCTCGAATCCGCAGGATCAAAAGGCAGCAAAGGTCACATGCTTTTGTTCTTCGGTTGCCTGTCAATCACGGCGTTACAGCCTTATCACTTGTTCCTGCTCCGTCCCGACTGTACGGTGAAACTGCGCGGATCCCGCTGCAGCGACTCCAAGATAAAGCCTTCTCTTCATTTGCATTTTTACTTTCCTTCTCCCCAGAAAAAGAAAATGTATCAACTGTTTTACCTCCATTTCATCACATTGTTCTGAACTTTGATGAGATATTTCTCATCTTCCCGCTACGTTTCCTCAATCCTCTCCAGGTGCTTGTGCGTCACCTTCAGGTTCAAATGTCACATTAGCACACAAGATGAATTTCGGTGTAAAAAAAAGCTGGTAGCCATGAAATTGGGTGAGCACATATGTTGCTGGCGGCAACCAACTCTTGTTTTTAATGACCCGGCGACCTTTCCTCCAGCAGCATTTAGACGTAGACGTGATTCTTTTTTGGAGCTTCGCTTCGTTAAACACACGCAGCGGTGTCAGTGTGCAGCGCGCCCTCTGGGTGGGTCTGAAACAGCCCCAGGTCTTTATACAGTTCATTTAGGGTGAGATTCGAAAATAATTATTGTCTCTGAAAAGGCCGGACACAATCTCGAGGCATATGTGCGGTCTGAAATGCACTTCTACAGTAATTATATGAATTCATATTTAGATTGAATTAACGAACAGTAAGCATCCACATCTGGTCCCTGTGGAGCTTTCACCTGGGTTTGTTTACGTCTTAATTAGGCTGCTGTAATATACGTTCACCCGGCTTGTGCGTCATATTGATTTCAGCCCCGAAAAGGCTCGCAGAGAAAGGAAATATGAATTCATTTCACGGGTTATTGATGTTTGCTTTATGGTGATCATGATCTTTAGGTTCATTTCACATCGCAGCGGAAACCCATAAACTGGCGCACACGCGCACGTGGTGTGTCATTAGAAGCCTCAGAGGAGACAAAAGTCTGCTGAGAGCATCAGGGGAGCAGGTGTCATGGCAGAAAAGAGGAGCGCTCAGAATGGGGAAGAAAGACCACCGCTTCCTCCTCATCTGCAGCGATCCTGAATCCATCCCAGAGTTTTACCTCCGGTATCACCTTTCATCGGTTCTGCTTTGATCCTTCAGGTTCCCATCATCCCTCATGTTGTATGTTGTCTCTCCAGCGTCCCTAAGAACGGCTCCTCACGGAGCGACGCCGTTTGTTGAGTTGCCAACAAGGCGTCGGCAGCGTCAGGAATACACACTCGCATTCGTGAAGGATGGGGTCTAGATGGGGAGAGAAGACTGCAAGGGAAACATTGCATCTTTTCTGTTTACTACTTACTGCAGCAAACACTCTGCCTTTGACAGGACCGCCTGACGCGTGGTTTTACAACCCTGCTGTACTGGTTAAGCTTGCGGAAGGCGGACCTCCAGCAGGCAGGTCTGAGGCGTGCCAATCCCCTTAAAAACACTCACACCACCAACACCAAATTGCTGCCTTCTTTTTAGCAAAGCCTAAAGAATTCATGTTGTGCACAATATTTTCACATCAATAAATATGATGGGATGATGTGAGCCTTGGCAGGGACCGCTTCGATCCCTCCAGGGCCATTCAATTAGACGCCCTTGAAATTTGATTTGTGCATGCACCGGCGGGTAACCGATGGTGATGATGAAGGCAGGGTGAGAGTCAGGGAAGTGAGGAGCATCAGTTACTCCACGCAGGGTGATTTTTTGGCAGGCACTGGGATAAATTGGCCCATGGCGTACGATCAATTTAAAGGCCTCAAAGCAACTACGAGAAGCTTTCATCTTCTGTCAGATACGGTGGCCCATCTGGACAAAATTGGTAGAATTTGCTATAATGAGGACTGTATTTCCCACGAGCCGCTGCTTGATCTTAGCCGTGAGGTAGTTTTCAGCCGCCTCTTTGAGGCAGCTGTTTGCAGGAGGCACCGTGATGAGCTGTCCAAGTAAGAATAATAATCAATTTATATACCTCAGTCATGGGCTAAGTTTTTTTTTAAAATAGATTCCTACCATTTAGCAGCATCCCAACATCCTTTTTAAACAAATGCTTTAAATGTAATATTACAACTAGATACTCCAGAAGTGCGATCATGATTAGTTTATTAAGGTGCATGAAAACAAACCCATATAACATCACATTTTACTCCATTCTTTAAGTTTCAAGTGACATTATTAACCAATATCAAGGTTACAAGAAGTACACTTAAAATGACAGACGCTATCCAAGCGAAGGTGTTTTATTTTTTAAGTTTGGCAGCACGTCACCAGGGGGCGACAGCTGTGGCAATCCCCCAGTCATTAGCTATTTATAGTCAGCCGATTCAGCTAAATTAGCTCTGTTGGTTAGCTCTGTTATGAACACCGATGTCAGTTATTGTTTATAAAAAGTTGTATTACTCATAAAAAAAAAACGTATTACATATTACAGGAAGATAAATAGTGTGCTTTTCTACCCTGGAATTTGCTCCGTCTCATGATTTTTTTTTAACCTCAGATAATGCAATTCCCTTTTTTGCTCTTATTTTCTTTGTTCCTTTAGTAATCCTGGCCCAATGTCAGCCATAACCACAATCTCTTTAAAAAAAAAATGCATCGAGTTATTGCGTGAAAGCAGCGTGAAACCTTATAAACATGAAGTCTTCTGGTCAGCGTGTCAGAAATGGAATCAACTCTTTTCAGAGGGAGTCAGACCAGAAACGGTCATTTAGAATAACCATCAGCGATGTTTTGTCTGGTTATGTAGGTCATTGCGATTCAGGTGAAAGGCTTCTTGTAGCTGCTTTAATGGGCCATCTCGGCTTCCGAGAACTTTTCTTCTTATGCTGAATGGACTGGAGAGCTGTGCCGATGAGCAGTACATCTACCGTACAAGACATGTCCACAAAAACGTCCACCATCTTGTGCTATCAGTAAGACCATATGTTTGTGTCAGGAATTTCAGGAATAATTCTGTTCAGAATACAACCCCCGCTGAGAAGTGCAAGTGTGGGTGTGTTTGAAGCGTTTGAAGTAAATTCCTCTATTGTCGGGGTTTTTTCCCTCTCAATTTGTGCTGCTGCTGTAAAATTGCCAAATAGTCATCTCCCTTGACCTTGATCAGCACCCGTGCCATTGAAGACCCACACGGTGCAAAAGTGAGCTCGTGGGATGCCCACGCGCTCAGCAGCTGAGGATCTTGATGAAGGCCCTCCTGAACTCGATGTTGAAGGTGGTGTAGATAACAGGGTTGAGGGCGCTGTTGACATAGCCCAGCCACGTGAAAGCACTGTAAAGCCCAGCAGGGACGTAGCATGTCCTGCAGTGGGTGTTCAGTATATGAATCACAAAGAAAGGCAGCCAGCAGATGAGGAAGACTCCTGGGGAGGCCGGAGCAAAGACAGGGTTGGGGAAAGGAGGAAAAAGATTAGGAAAGCGCTGGCAAAGTAAGATGAAAAACATTCATGGTTAATGGACCACTAACAGCATGAATGCATTCAATTATCGGTGCCTGCAGCCTACCATTTACACACAAGTAAAGCAAGTAATAACCATGCATTATAAATAAAAAATACGTTTATTTAAATGCATTTGAATCAAAATGCTGCAGTGAAGATGAAGAGATGAGTTATGAATCATTTGTCAAAGACGGCACAAAATGTCCTGATGTCCTGTGCAAAAATAGTGTGATACATTATCATTATCGTTAAAGTAAAAAGACATAAGGACACATAGTTCTGTTGCTTTTCTGTCCCTCTTTATTGTAAATGTGTGCAGGCTCTTGCTGGGACATGTCTCCACAAATGTAGCCTAACACAGTCCTCAAAAAAATGATCAGTGACATTTTTAGAAAAGCCGTTATCGCTCCCATGACAAGCTTCATTAGATATATTTTTAAAAAAAAACTAAAATAGAGCAGATCTAGACTCCATTATGTTGCTCTCTTTTTTAAGGTTGGGCACCTCCTTCCACGTCTAGAAGCCAGGCGGGTCCCGTTACAGTTGAAAAGCTGTGATTTCAGGAGCTATAATTGGGGTCACAACTTTAGTGCAAAGCCGCGGTCGTCTGGCTGAAAGGAAGGGGAGGGAAGTGGGCGAGACGGATCGCGTCAGCTCTCGCTGACACCGCTAATGCAGTCGGACACCACTCATTACGGTTTTGCCATTGAGATCTACGCTGTGCAGGGGCCAAGTCGAGCAGCCTTGCTTGCAACCTGGCCGTTAATTGGAGCATGTTGGGGGCTGGCGGGGCCGAGGCAGCCAAGTTTTTCTGAGATTTCACTCATTCATAGTAATGAGGTTCTCGTCTTATAAAAGTTCCTCACTTACCCAGAACAATAGCCAGCATCTGAGTTGCCTTCTTCTCCCGTGCGTGCATGCTCCTGAAGCGCGTGTTGAGGGCGTGGGGATGGTACGCCGGGCGCAGCGACGTGTGCGTCCGCCCGTTGGACAGCTCCTTCACCTCGCAGCTCATCCTGACGGGGCGCTGCTCGCGGTTGCTCTCCTCCCCCATCTCCTCCTCCTCCCCCCCCTCGTCACGCTCCTGCTCCAGGTCCAGCTCGGTGCGGCCGCAGGAGGCGTGGCTGATGCTGCAGCAGTTCTGCGTGTCCACCGGGGGCAGTACGGAGTTTTCCACGGGCCCTGTCTTCGGGCGTTTGCGCCACAGGCATCCTGACAGCAGGCTGGGCTTGGAGGGACCTGACAGCTCTACGCTCTGCTGTCGGGGACCAATTACACATCATTATCACAAACAAAAAGAAGTAAAAACATCATAAAACCATCTTTTTAAAATTTTAATTATTTTAATTTAATTTTTTAATTTTGAATTAATTAAAAATGAATTGGCTTTCTGGACTCCATATTGGACCTGTGCTTCTTAATTCTGTTTGCTTATCTATTGCTTTGTAGAGTTGCATTGTATTTTTCAGCGTATTCTCATCCAATGTGTGAATGTTGACAGTTTAATGCTCTGCCTTGAAAGATAACCCTCATATTTCCACCTCCAGCTTGTGCTAAAATTGCGTCTAATGGCCAGTAGATATCAAAAAGCTTTTCAAGACAGATGGGGGGAAAAATAAGTACAAAAGCAAAAGTGAGTCTCAGTGTGAGGATGATAAATGCACACTGAATAGCAGTGTGAGTATCTTGTGTCTTGTCTGTAATTGCAGCCTGTTTGTTGAAGTTCTGGTACGCGAAAAACAGCAGATTCAACAAACCAGCAATTCGGAACTCCAGCATGAGCTGTTTTCTCAGCGTGCTCAGTTTTTCTTACTCACAGACTCATTGCTTTGTGTTTTCCTTGGGGAAAAATGACCTGGGAAGAGTCTGCAGGTGATGCAGAAGCACAGAGTAGAGGCAGAGAGAATCTAAACAGCGAGAGGGATGCTTGGGTTAAACCTCAACCAACACCTACCACTTTAATCCTGATAGGTGACAGGTCCTGCTCTGCTTTGGGAGTCTCCTGTAGACAGGTCTCCTAGGAAACCAGACAACAGTTGAGAAACAGCAACATTCCCGACAAAAATCCAAGTCGTTTTTTTTTTTTTTTTTTTTTTTTTGCATCCTCGTGAAAACTCAGCTGTGTCTTCAGGTTTTAGCAGCTGTTCCGTGACAAAGTGGCCCCACTCGGACGTGCTGTTGAAACAGGACTGTGAATCATGTGGGTGTTGAAGTGGAACAAGCCCAATATAAGCAGCACGCAGGGGGAAACTCCTGCCTATATCAACACTCATCATCTCACCGTCTGTTCATTTACGTTTCTAAAATAGCCTGGGTGCAGATGCAGAGATGACCTGGTGTCTCCTTGCCTGCGGCTAAAAGCTAAATTCATCTTTCCTGAGATGGATTTAAATGGGGCTGATATCAGAGTGATGGATGCAGCAGAAGAAGAGGCAGCCGGTCAGGAAACCAAATTTGGTTTTGCGCCGTAAAGGCAGGAATGGAGACAAAAAGACATGTTGTTTTTTTTCATTCTTTCATTCGTTTTTCCTTTCATTCATCATTTTCCACACACACCTTCCTATCGATTCCCCTATATGAGGAAAATGGCGAGGACGGCCTTAATGGCTGTTTGTAATAATCTAATTTGCAAGTTGTTATGAGGGAGGTGACAACAAGCCGGGATGGAAAATTGGAAGAATACAAAGAATCAGCTTATTAGGAGCTAAAAATAAACACGGGAACGGCCCTGAGCGTGACCACCACCGGCGTGTGGGTGTTCACTCGCGGTTCCACAGTGGCGGATAAACGGCTTTGACTCTCTCCATCACACTAACTGTCATCTTGAAGAGGCCTCATAGCTTCCTGGATTGTAGCTACTCGACTGTGAGTTTGTGGGCGATGGGGCGATAAATGGCTGCGCCGCGTGGACGCGGTGAGTGTGCAGCTGGAGATGGACACGTGGTTTCTTGGAGAGGCAGGAGCCTGGTCGGATGACCCGGGGAAGATAGGGCGGTGATTTATAGCAGCATGTAGTGGAGAGAGGGGAAGAATGAGGACTGTGTAATGAATCCAAGTGAGATCTGTGTTGTCTTCATCAGGAAGTGGAAAGATTGATGACTTCTTCAAGTTTAGATACAGCGGTTTACTTTTTTGTGATGGTAGCTGTCGACGATAGTGCTACGGTTGAACGTAGAAAAGCTTTTCTACTGAACCTGGGAGTTAGATCTGTGTTTATTGGACAATTAAATAATAATCTCTCACCGCCGATGGTAGAGCTGAGCCCGGCTGCACTTTTCCGCTGGCCTGGCCAAATGCGATCCTCTTCCGCCTCATCCTGAGGAAGATGTAGATGCGAATGTAGACCAGCAGGGTGATGATGAACGGCAGGTAGAAGGACACCACCGAGGAGTAGATGACAAAGTCGGGGTTGGAGATGGAGCACACCGTGGGGTCATCTGATTCAATCAGAAAGCACGGTTGCATCTTAAACGCGGGAAGCCAAACAGGAGGACGGCTGAGATCGTTTACAGCTGACCTGTGACCTTGGAACGTGCTATTCATGTCAACAACCGCCGTGATGATTTATATTCTGTACACACGGAGAGGCAGGGTGCTCTCTGGGAGCGCTCAACGCCAGACGTTGTGACAATAATAGCACCAGAAACTTGCGAGATCACTTGACATGATAATAATAGAGCGCGGGACAATTATCCAATCAAATTTCCAGAGTTTTGCCTATGCCAAGATAGGTTAGAGTGCTGCAAGTTTGAATTAAAAGGCCGTATCTACAGTACTGCATGTTAGTGGCATGAACAGACCAATGCGGTCTGCCTCACCCGGAGTCGTGATTGATTTGCTTCCACACTCTAGACTCGAGCACTCCAGCTTCAGGGTTCACACTGTTTGCCGTTTTCTTCCGTCACTTACAGAATCTTTGCCTCGTCAGTGCTTTCAGTCCATTTCCTTGTCCCACCTTCCCACCCACAGAACAGCAGGATTCTTTCAATCACGGGCCATTGTCACTTACTGGGGCCTGCGTCTCGGCGAGGGGTGTGACATTGTGTCCGGGTGACGCTCCGCATTGTGCCAGGGTAGCTGTGCATCTCTGACGTTGGCAATAGAATTAATGATAACAGCCGACGATCAAGACCCATCTGTTCTTTTAAAGGTGGCTATTTTATCTTCCGGCCGCATGCAGAAGCTGCATTTTTTTCAGGGTTTTTCTCTCCTAATTACATTTAAAATTGTGTCATATTGCACCTAAAACAGTTAATTTGCTGATTCTGTTATTAACCTATATAGATTGGCTGGGGCAGAAGGCAGCGGGCGGAATGCTGCAGGACTTTCTCTGACCCGCTAAACTGATGAATCCCCGAACTCGACTCCCGCAGTAAAATTGATTTCATGTCCCTGTGCTGATGCCCAAGCAGCTGAGAAAGCTTTTTAATGCTAAATTTCACAGTGCGCTGTTGCGCTGTTCGTTCTACGCCATCAGATCTCATCAGCCTGACCTGTGGTGTTGAAACCGAACAGCAGCGGGCAGGAAACGGTGAAGGCCAGGACCCAGACGACGGCAATCATCATAAAAACTCTCTTCCTGGAGCGATGGGTGGTGTTGTACAAGACAGGCATCACCACGGCCGTGTACCTGCAGAGAGAGTCCAAGTTACCGTGTGCAGCAAAAGTGCTGATGCAGTACAGTAAAGAAAGATAATTAAGGAAAAAGCCTCTGAAATAAAAAAAAAATGCACTGCAAAAAGAATGTGCATCGTTTAAAAGACCAACAAGGGAGCAGAAAACCAGGAATTTCTATTTAGAAACAATTTGGGTATTCAGCAGTAAGGCTAGTGGAGCTTTGATATAATAGTTAACCAGCCCACTGCGGAACATGCCAGGAATCCATAATGAGCCCCAGAAAACTGGGTTCAGCGCTGGCTCAGGAGAAGTGGCAATTATACCGGACCCCGACCCAAAATGGATGTGATGTTATGCTGTTTAGAGCCAGCTAACTGCCATGATTGTTTATCCTCATCAGACTAATTATGCCGGTTCCTCTGAGGGCAAAATGTGGAGGCGAAAACCCGGCGCGCAGGCGTTCGCGGAAAATATCCCCTGGTCTTCGCCTCGCAGCTGTCTGCTTAAATAAAAGCCCCACCACAAAAATTGAATCAAAGGTGCATCATTTATTGATCAAACACAACTTTGAGATGCGCTCTTTGTGGAGGCTGCGAACAAGTCCCCCACGGCTCGTCTTTCACCTTCAATTGCGGAGCAGACTTTTCCAGCAGTGATTGCTTTGAATTTATAGAGAAACAAGCGTCAGACAGGCAACGCGGAGGAGCATCAGGCATCCAGAATGCCCCCTTGATTCTCTTTCAGCAGAGTAGCTGTTCATTTGCCTGACAATCAATCAGGTTGAACTGGAAGCATCCAAGCAACACCCCTTCTGTAGCAAATTGCCTCTTCCAGCACAATAACAAACATGCTAGCAGGCTTTCAGTCAGCAGCAATGTGATGTAAGAATAAATAAATAAAGATGCACGGCCATAGGGGGAAATTAGGAGTCTGTATAGGATGTTCCAGGAAGGTCCCTGTCCTGCTTTCATATCTGCAGCATTGCGTATTTATGAAAACTAACTTTCTTGGCTTTAGCGTTAATTTAACGCCCGACAGGTGCACAGCATAATGCAATCACAGACCCGATGGCAGATACGTTCTCCTCAAAGTTATATTGATGTCTTTGCCATAAAGATGACATCATGCATTATGAGTTCTGTTGCCATTTGCCGTTGCTCGGAAACCATGTACAGTTAATAGAAACACAATAGCCTTTCTGATTGCATTACATACAGTATGTCATATATATCCAAACAAATTGATCGGTATTAATCTGTCCTGCAGCTTTTAATGATGAGAACAAACATCCAAGAAATTTGTCACTTTAACAGTTGAGCTGGAAATTGCAAGTGTCAGGCTAGCACGCCTGCCTGGGTGCTAGCACATTGAATAAATGGAGGGGTTAGCTAGTATGCTAATTTGTCAAATCAGTTTGCTGCCTCACTGATGGCAGCTTTGCAAATTTATCTAGCTTAAATAAATAATAAACATTGCTTTGTTCTGCAACCTATACTGAAATACTTATACATTTCTGTCAATTATTTTACAGGAACATACCAAACACAGAGGGATAATATGCGACCTACGTGGCCCCTCATAGCAGCTGCTGCAATCCAGCTTTGTAAACACTGATGAAAACTCCCAGACACATACATCCCCATCACACTTTTACTCCAATATGGTGGACGTCTTGATTCCTGTCAGCTGTAAGTTGAAAGACTCCAGAGATGCATTATTAATATTAATTGTGACACAACAAGAGAACTAAACAAATAAATAATGTAAACAGGAGATCTGCATCTTTGGTAAAGTTTCAAATAATGTTGGTATGGTTCTTCCTGCGTTAACACAGGAAACAAAAACATTCTAATTTTTTTCTGGTTTTTCTGTTTCTGTTTGTTTAAGGGCAAACAAAGCAGGAAGTGAAAAATAAACACTGACATTATTATTAGAGATGACACTGCTGTTGTCATGGTAACCTCAGGTGAACACACACCCACCTGTCGATGCTGATAGCACACAGGTTGAGGATGCTGGCGGTGCACATCATCACATCCAGAGTGACGAAGATGTTACAGTAGAGCCGGCTGAAGAGCCAGGCGCCGCCGACCACCTGCGCAGGACAGACAGCCGCGTTAGCCATGCATGCATCGCCTGCAACTGTCAGTTAAAACCTCCCCTTTAAATCTCATTTAACTTATTTGTATATTTATGTACCCCAAAAAAATAGCATCATGTCAATAAAAGTTCACTGTGACTCTTTTTGCTAAATATAAATGAATAATAAACTCATTAGAAAGATTAATTAGCAGAAAGCTATGCAGAGCCTGCCTGTGAGCTGTTGATAGTTTTTCTATAAATTACAATATAATGAATATGTTAATTATTAACTGAGGGAGCCAAAATAACAAATTTGGCCCAAATAAGTTTATGTAAGCATAAAGTCCATTTCCTGTCAGTTATATTCAAACGGATTTTAACATCAACTCTAAACTCAGTCATGATTAACCCAACCCTGAAACACACACACACACACACACAGACACGCTTTGGCTGGGTAATGTCTGGTAATAGCTGTTTGACAGAGATGAATGGGACTCAGCCGCCGTCACTCGTACTTTGGAACACGTGCACCATCTACATTTCCGTCCCTGCTGCGAGGGAAAAGGCAGACATGAAACATTCATCCCCAATCTAAGTCAGGATTCGGCATCAGGCTTTGCTCCTCCTCACGAAAGAGCTCTTCACACACAGGGAACAGCACTGTGTTGTGTTAATGATGGCTACTCTGGTTTAATTCCTGTGGCGTTTGCGGAAGTTTACCCAATTCCAGAGGCCTTTGGTTTAAATCCTGACCCAATTTCTATCCGAGAACAAGCTCTTTAAAGGAGTGACAGCCGTGCAGTCATCGTGGTTATCCTTGCAGTAACACACACAAACACACATCCTTAACCCAAGGTCCCCTTAAACTCATGACTGGAAGTGCAGGTGGGTGGTGGGCGGAGCTGTAAATAACCTTTTAGCACTGTGGACAGAATTGCGAACTGCTCCCCAAACAGCAGAGCGAAACCATGACCAAGACGTGTAGCAGCAGCAGCAACCCCGGACAGGTGAGAGAGCAGAGGAAGAAGACTTGGAGGGAGGTAAAGTCCTCAGTTCTGGATTTCAGGTGCGTTGATCCTTGTTTTTGTTTTTGTGCTGCTTGTTTTGACTGGATTGTGGATCCCTCGCAGTGCTAACGGAGTGGCACCTCCAGATCGAGCAGGGCTGCTCCTGGACGTCCTCTGGGGTCGAGCGGTGAGAGGGGACCAGCAGCCTGTCCGGCTGAACCACGGATACCTTGCAGTGCTAACAAAGTGGTTCATGCTAAGCAGAGGGTAAGTATGCGACCCCCCCACCCCCGTGTCCCGACTCTAGGGCAGCACTATGGGAGTGGTGGTTCAGGGCATCAGAACCTCAAACGTAGCCCAGTCTTCTATGGGGATTAGCCTCACACAAACATCAGCCCATACTGCACGACAATCCCACTGGCTTAAATTTCAATTGGACGTCCTTCAAATTGTCACTCCCCCCCCCCCCCACCCTTACTTTTGCCTAAACATGCAAAAAAATATTTTAAACTAGCTGGATTCTGTCTGCCAGCACAGAAGAAAAGTCAAGGATTTATTTGTTCACATGGACTGAAAAGACGACCAGGGGGAAATGAAAGTGGAAAGGCGTCTTTGAATCCCTACTCATGTTTGGGCTCCATCCTCTGGAGACGTGGAGCTCCCCTCCAGGACCGCGGCGCCTTATCCTGGATTCCTACACGAGGTGTAAACCAACAACCCTCTGATGGCAACCAGCTAAACCGCTCGGAAGCAGGTCTCGGCTTTTAAAGTCTTCCCCCAGGAGAGTGAATTAATACAGCCTGATCCTACTTCTGCACCCCCCGAGACGGATGAATGCTGCATTTTGCTTCCCGCCGTGTCGTGTCGACTCGTCCATTACGGAATCTGAAACGGAGAAGGGCAGCGTGCTTTCAATAAGCGTGATTGCTTGATTGGAAGTAAATGAGATAAGTGATTCCCACTGGGTTCTGTGGTTATCTTCGTTTACAGTTGACGGAGACGCAGCCCGCCCGGAACTATCTGCTGCCGAGCAAAATCCGGGTCCAAAGATTCCCAGAGCGGTCCGGCCAAGATAAGGAAGTGGAAAGAATCCGGAGATCAACAACAAACAAACGCTTTCTCCGAAGCGATCTGCTAAACACGAGGAAACGAAAGCAACAATTAAGTCGCTTCCATCAGAAAAACCTCCGACAAATGTCATTTATTAGCGCTTTGAAGCTCAGCCAGGCGCCCAAAGCTGATGAAGTTAAATTTTGTTAATATTCAATATGTTCTTCGGCAATTACGTAGAAGAGGAGCGCCACATAGCCACCTTCATCATCATTAGCGTCTCCTTAATACCCGCACCAGTGACAAGACATAATAAGTCCCAAATGACGCCAGTCCTTCTTTTCTCTGGCGAAAAAGCTCCTCTTTTGCTCTCCTGCCGTTGTTGGTGTTTAGCAGAATATAAGCGGGTCTTTAGGGTGACGGATGTGACGCAGAACTTCATCAATCCGCTGGAGGATTTTCGGCCTGTTGCTGTTTGACTGTAATTCAAATACCTTTTCAAGTTTGATTAGATGCACAGGGACAAACAAATGTCTTGGGTATCTAAGTGCAGTGGCCACAGACGGAACGTTAATAATCCACATCTCTAGCTGGCTCAAAAGATGACCATTAACCCATAATTCATTTCAGTCTTCCATGTGATGAATATTAAAAAAATCCACATTCAAATGAGCTTCAAAGGTCACTGCTGCCACAGGAAAGGCCCGTCTGACCTCCTGACCCCCTCACCTCCAGATACACGGCCCACGGCATGACCAGAGAGGCCACCAGCAGGTCGGCCACCGCCAGGCTGACCACCAGGTAATTGGTGGTGGTCTGGAGGGAGCGCTCCCTCAGCACGGCCAGGCACACCAGCACGTTCCCGAACACGATGGCCAGGATGAGGAGCGAGTACAGCATGGCGTAGTAGTTGCGCTCGTCCTGGCCGGGCGCCTCCGCGCTGCCGTTCCTCTCGCCCCAGCCGAGGCCGTCCGAGTCGTTCCACGGCTGCTCTGCGCTGCTCAGCATCTCCATGGAGGCGCCCCAGGCACATGGGAGGTGGGCTGTTTGGCAGACCTACAGAAAGAGAAGCAATTCCGGCGTTAATGCAGCCGTGACTTCCTCAATCCCCCTCGTGACACGTTTGATTAGTCTCATTATCAGCCTAATAAACCCTGCAGAGATTCACGCTCGTGGTTCTGGTTTAATGCATTTCCGATTGTTCCCATCCACCTTTCGCGTGTTTCACCAAACAGCGTAAACAGACAGTGGATGTCAGGTGTCCCAACTTGAATTAGCGGCTAGCACCGTGCCCGCGCGTGTGAGTGGGGTGAGTTCACCTGGGAGGAGTCATCATTCACTGCTGCCACCCTGAGGGGTGTGTGTGGCTCTGGTCCCGGGCTTGTCTTACTTGAACTCCCTCATCCTTCGTCTCATTTATTCCCAATCTTCTCCGTCTGGCCCGAGCCCAAACAGCAGCGGAGCGCCGACACGCACAGTGATTCCTTGTTAATAAACCCCAATAAATCACATCCAGGTCACGCTTTTCCTTAGTTTGTCCTGACAGATTCGGGGGAACACAGCAGCGAAAAGTGACCGTTTTTAGATCTGCCACAAACCCAACAGGCTTGGAAAGATTTCGTATCATACACACATGAGAAACTGAAGGAGTGATGGAAAAAAGAGGCAGCCAGCATCACCTTGAGGTCTCCTCGACTGAGCCAGATTATTGTAAAAAAAAAAAAAAAAAGAGGTTTGATAGGTCACGACAGGATTTACTTTAAATGAAAATGTAAAATGATGAAATTACTGTAATATTTGTTTGACTGGGTGATGTGGGGGGACTTTATCAGTGTTAAAGTGCAGAAGGCTGACTGATACGTGGGCACAGTAGAGACACGCACGCACAGGTTTTATTGCAGGAGTCTATAATAGTGAATTAATTTCTAATGCATATTAATTGACAGCGACTTTTACACACACACACACACACACACACACTATATTCTGTACATACATAAGTGCGAACCAGTCTTGATTTCAGCGACTCGGACCTTAATTTTAAAATCAATTAAAGCGCGTCATGGTGCATCTTATCGGCTTTAACAATCCCGTTTCCAGAAATATTCGGGTCAAATGCAGTCCACTCGGTGACACGGAAAATAATGAACAGAAACAAGACATTTCCCCCCCCCCCAGACCGTCACGATATGTGCGCACAGAGAATTAAACAGTTTGGCAAAGAGAAGATGTGGAAAACAATTAAAAACGGGAGTTTGGGGGCGCGCCGGTGCCCCCACTCCATCATCCCAACAGAGAAGCATACCTGTTACGACTTCCCGGTGGAGAATTCATTAGATGCCATTGATGGGGGGTTAAAAAAGGGAAAGATCCCTGCAGAGTATAAAGTTATCCAGTCATCAGTGTCCGGCACCGTGCAGGAGGTGCGCTCGCTTCCATGGCGCACGGGCGAATGTGGACGGGAGAAGCTCTCCTGCCACCCCCACCTTCTCCAAAGCTCCGTGGCTCTGTGGGCGCAGGTGACACGCGTTGATGAGGCTTTACTTGCGCCTGCGTCTACTCCTTTTGCGCGTCCATGGGCAGATGATAAAACTCTCGGGAGAAATCCTTCTCAATGCTGAACTGATCAAACAGGCTCCTGCGTTGGTGCCACATTCCACAGCGTTGGTGCCACATTCCACAGCGTGACCCCCCGCACCTGTCTGGGTCCTCCATGCTGGAAAGCACGTTGGCGTAAAAATAGCCTGTCTTGTGCGCGCAAATTGGGTCAGACCGTGCATGGGAAAATGTACAGAGAGACCCTCTGAAGCTCAGCACTGCTGCTCATCCTCCTTTTACTGATCGAAAACACAACCAAAGCCAAACAACAGTGCGAAATCCGCACATTTAAAATTCCATAAACTTTTTTTATGCAACGGTTACCCCATATTCGCTGCATGCTGATTAGTCTCTCCTTAGCATTTTAAAATTATGGGCAAATTCCACACAAAGGGCTGAATATTAAACAAATGAGATTAATGCAAAGCAAGGGGAGCGTGAAAGTGAATAACTTAAAAACTGAGAGAGACGGGGCATGTTGCTCAGCTTTTTTCATGTTTCTCCCTATTTACTATTTAACAATCTCGCATCTCTGCTCAGACAGGCCGCAGCTGACACTTTTGCTCCGGTGCTAAATCTTCACCGCCGACCTGAAGTCTCTTTGCATTAATCTAATGTAAAGCGTCCGAGCGTCCTTGTATATTTATTGAAAATTTGACCCATTCTTATTTTTCATCTCAGCCTGCTGGTAAATAACCCCAGAGTGCAAAGCCGAAGAGAATCTTAATAACTATCAGCACAGGTCTATTTAAATTTTGATTAAAAGGGGGGATGTGATGTGTCATCTACAGTCAGATAACTCCTGGTTTGTTTGTTTTTTAACTTTACGGCGCACAATAGTTTGTTCACTAATGCAAAATATGCCCCATAAATTCCTCTCACGTTTATTGATTTATGCACACTGCAACATTTAGGAAGCCAGTCTCTGGATGACTGGCAGTTACTAGAAGTGTAATTTATTTCTGCAATCACCTTCTGCGCAGACTTTATGATTAATGAGCCGCATGTGCGAAAAATGTATTTATTCCTGAAAACAGAGACTGGAAATAGAATATTCCACTCATGCTCCCACTGGTGATGGTTTGCAAATAGCCCAGGGATGGATGCGGGGGATTTGCGTTTGTTTAAGTGAGCGATGCATGGAACTTGCTCTGAGAGGGATGTTGGCAGATGCTGAGTAGATCTATACCTGCCTGGAAGGATACCGGTGTGAAGGTCAGGCCAGAGAGGGCATTGCTGTGATAAAGTCTAGTCCAAGAGAAGTTGTGGGAAAAAAGAATGATGATAATCTTTTTTTTTTTTGACTTTACTGCCATCTTTTGGCAAGCGGAGCAAACTGCAACGAACTGCAGTTTTATGGTTTCTCAAGAGGTTTGACCTTCGATAGGAGAAAATCCTCACTGTTTTATCATCAAGAAACAGCTGGTTGTGTGCAGGAATATAGAAGGAAATTAATTAAGGTTGAAGTTTAACCTCATGAAAGGTACATCTCTTAAAGCCCTGACATCATAGAGTCCCGTCGTGCGGCTGGGCGATCCATAAATACTTCTGAAAATCGGTCAAACCTGATCGGCACCAGGTTGGACTCTTTGTTAACTGAACTTCGACAATAGAAAAAAAATGTTTTGGCAGATGGACTGAAACAAGGGAGGCCAGTGCAGATATTCAGGCAAAATGTGATGAGGTGAGCTGATGTCATACCATTTTATTTAACTCTTTACATATGTGGAATCAGTGCTTTGGTATAAATTGACATCTTTCATTATATACACAGTTAAGATCTCATATAGAGCAAACCATTGATAAGAAGCTGGAAGTGTTCAAAGCAATTCAGTACCGGAGCCAACTTGTGTCTGGATTCAGCTACATCGTGAAGGTTATTAACAGTGATGTCATTGAGCTGGATATTAAAAATACTGTGGAAACAACATGACAAATATTTACGTATGTGCCATTGTGACTCTTTCTTGCAGATTTATGTGGGACAGACTTCTGTGATGATTTATGAACAGCCGCCCTGTGAGGGGGGACAGGTCAGTCTGACTGGGGTACAGCAGAAAGGAGTTGACGACCTGATCATGCCTTTTTAGGTTAGACGCACGCCTGCTCGCGGTAGCATAATGCTGAAAATGTAATTGATTATTCTTTGAAAAGCAAATTGCTAAATGCAGAAATTGCATTTATATAATCATACTTTATTTCACCTTTGTATTCATCAGTTTAACAATCACGTCCTCTGACTAATGGCATATGCCAGAAACTATCATGTAACTTGGCAAGTGATCAGCAATGATCAATAAAGAATGTCGGTGTCACTAAAACACGGCAAAGTCATGATCGTTTTCAGAACCATTCATTTTCATGGATCACTTTCCTTCTTTCTCTGCCCATTCACTGTAGCCTCCTTTATAATGTCTGGCCCTGGGGGAAAACAAATACAAATTAGTGCGTTTATTCTGTCACCAGAGACACAGAGTTAGAGTCAGCCAATATGAGCTAGATAACAATTAAAGGCCACAAAGTCCAAAGAAATTTGGATCTTTCCATTCAGAAGCTGATTAATTGGACTGAAAGCCAAATTATTACAGAAACAGGCTCAGTTACCTGTGAAAACCCAGCTGATAGGCCGCAGAAAGAGCCTTGAAACTCCTGTTGCCGCTCCTGCAGTAAAACACAATGTTGTGGTCATCTTTTGCAGGAGCCCTCACGTTGTACAGCTGCTGAAACTGGTCTGGGGGCAGCCTCAAAGACTCGTCCACCACGGCCACTGGAATTCCCCAACACAAAGAAAAATGAGAGAAATTTGCCAAAAAATGCTAAATGCAGTTTTGCAGCTTGGATAAAACTTACGTGGCATGTTGACAGCATCTGGAATACGTCCCTCCTGGTATTCGTGTGGCTCCCGGACGTCGAAGAGCTGGACGTCACGCTTGGACAGCATGGTCTTCAGCTGAGGGTAGGTCACCACCGATGCTGAAGGTGAACGCAAAAAATATGATCGTATATTTCTCCAAATATGCCCCATTTTTAAAACCCAACATGTCACACTGTATTTATTTAACCTGCCAGGATTTCGCTTCTCAACTCCTGCTGTGAAGACAAACAAGAGGTTCCCATTTTTAAAAAATACTACCGTCCATTTAAAACAAAAGAACCAGTCAAATTTTCTGCTCTAGACAACCACATGATAAACACTGGCTTTGCATTAGAATTGTTCATAAAGTTAAATACATCAACCATATTTAACTTATAAAAAATAAATAAATGTAACAGCATTGTTACTTTATGATCGTTTTGAACATTTGATTTTTTTTTATAAGCAAATGACATTATCTGTACATCCAAGACAGTGAAGTTTGTGGTAAAACCGATAAGCAAAATAGCTAATAGCTCACTAAATTCCAATATACCAATTTGTTTACATTAAGGACACGTTGGTTCTCAGTCTTAAAATATATTAATCCGTGTAAAAAGAAAGTTTCTTAATATTTTACATTTAATGTTTCCTGTTTCAGGACAAATCTTTATTAAGTGTGAAATGTCACCACTACTGATTTACCTTCCCTTTTCGTCAGATTTGAAAAGCGTTTACCAGAAAGACAGACTAGATTATCATTAAATCATTAGCTAACATTTGTTGAGAAAATAATCTTTAATCTAAAAATATTTTAAGGATTTCCGGCATTAGCATACGTGAACTTTGGACTTCACTTGTACATTTACATTTATCATAATTATTTTACCCTCGCTGGAGTCTTCTCCACATTTCGGGCCTGAGGTTGTAAAAGCCCTTAAAGTTGTAACCAGGGTCGGGTAAGATTTACAGCTTGCTTCCGCAACAGTCTGACACAAACTTCGCGACAAGATAAAGGACAACATGATGACGGCCCCTACCATGATACTAAAGCAAAAAGAAGATGAAGACTGCGCATGCGCCTTTCAACCAGCGCCTCCGACTACTTCTCTGGGTTTGTCAGTCTAGCAATGTAGTAGCGCCCTTATGAGGACGGATTTGGTACTACACACTAAAAATACACTACATTAATAATTCAACTTGTCTAATATTTTGGTTGACCAGTTTAATTTTTCATGATTAAATGTAACACCATTCCTCATTTACGTGCAGTGGTTTCTGGTAGTTTTTCCAACAGAGTAATGTTCTACAAGTCTTCTAACGGATTAATAGGCAACAAGGAAAGCGGCAACAGCCAAATACCTCCAACAAGTAAGACAAGTCCTTCGAAGCCAGCTCAATGGCAAGAACAAGTCCCGGGCAATAAACAGCTACGCCCTGCCAGTGATCAGATACCCTGCAGTAATAATAAAGGCCAAAGGAAGCGATACAGCCACTATCCAGGACGAAACAGCCAAGCTCCATGAGTACATCAAGGACAAGGCCCCAACGGATGACGTGCTCAGTGAATGTCTCAGACAATGGCAAGATCAGGAGGTGCTGAAGGAGGGACCAGCATGGGAGGTCAAGCCCCTACATGGGATGTACCACGGGAACATAGCTGAAGTGGCTGATCTCAAGAAGTCCTACCGATGGCCAGAGAGGGCTGACCTACAGGACAGCACAGAGGCACTCATCCTGGCTGCACAGGAGCAAGCCCTGAGCACCAGAGCAATAGAGGCCCAGATATACAACACCAGACAAGACCCAAGGTGTAGGCTGTGCAAAGAGGCACCTGAGACAATCCAACACATAACTTCAGGGTGTAAGATGCTGGCAGGGAAAGCATACATGAAACGCCATAACCAAGTGGCTGGCATAGTCTACAGAAACATCTGTACGGAGTATGGGCTGGAAACCCCAAGGTCAAAATGGGAAACACCTCCAAAGGTGGTGGAGAATGACCAAGCGAAGATCCTGTAGGACTTCCAGATCCAGACAGACAGGATGGTGATGGCGAACCAACCAGATATCGTGGTGGTTGATAAAGGGCAGAGGAGAGCTATTGTGGTGGATGTGGCAATACCAAGGGACAGCAACATCAGGCGGAAGGAACATGAGAAACTTGAGAAATACCAAGGGCTCACAGAGGAGCTGGAGAAGGCTTGGAAGGTGAAGGTGACAGTAGTGCCCGTGGTGATCGGAGCACTCGGTGCAGTGACCCCCAAACTGGAGGAGTGGCTACAGCAGATCCCTGGAACAACGTCAGACATCTCAGTCCAGAAAAGCACAGTACTAGGAACAGCAAAGATACTGTGCAGGACCCTCAAGCTCCCAGGCCTCTGGTAGAGGACCCGAGCTTAGAATAGAGGAGGAACCACCCGCAGGGGGTGAGAAGGGAATTCTTTTTTTTTATATATACAGTACATATGAAGAGATTTATACAGATGTGTTTACTCTATGTCATTTATTTCGGTATATATATTTTCTTTTCAAAAGTAAAGCGGTTTAACTTTAAGTGTAGTTTTTTTTTATATTCTTTCCAAAGTTTTGTACACACTTTATTTCTTCTTATTTTGTTCTTCTCATTTTCTGCTCTGTATGCTGCTACTGGGATACTGAAATTCCCCCATTGCAGGATAATAAAGATCTATTCTATTCTATTCTAATAAAAAATACTGTAACTAAAACGCCTGTGACTCAGTTTGATCCTCATGATTTCCACTCAGAGGTCACGTGCTCCAAACCCAGCCCACTACATATGTTAAATTTGGTTGCGATGACCATAGACTATTGAAGAATTCTGACTATTGAGAAGTTGCTGACAGTTTGATGTTTTTGTATGCATGTACCTCTAATGTTTACAGATGCTCTAATAAAACAGTTTTCTAAAAGATTGAATTGGACTTATTCTTTATATGCATTGTGTAATTTGGTGCTATTTGATGTGTCAAATTATGAATCTCATCACATTTATGGTTCACCTACATTGCTGTGGGTGTTGATACACTTGCTTCATTTGACAACCTCCAAATTATCCCATTACTCTTGAAATCATGTGACATTCTGTTAATATATAAACTCAACTATATATTTGAGAAGTGAACATGTATAAACATCCATCAATCCATCCATTTTCTGTACCTGCTTTATCCACGCTTTGGGTTGCAGAGGTCTGCTGGAGCCTATCCCAACTGTCAAGGGGCGAGAGATTAAGTATATCATTTTCAGAAAGTATATAAATGCAGTTTAGGACCTTTACATACACATGTTAGACTCAGGTATGACAGGTCTGATACTGATAATCCCCACCGTTGTTTTTAAGGCTGAATGTGCTGCATATTTGTGGACTTTTTAACTTGATCCTGCAGTGTGTTCCTTTGAAGACACACCCTGACTGAAAAATACTGCTGCTTCTTCTCATTGACAAAAAAGCACCATACTGTTCAAAGTATAATAAAAAGTTTTTATTAAGGCAGACTCTTAATTTGAAGAAAACAAATCATACACAAATCTGTGAACTGTGATAATCTGGGTTTAAATCTGCGCACTTGAAAATTCAAAAGTACCTGTACCACCAATTATTTCACAAAATTTTAGGTTGTGGTTGTGTGCCAGCAGACTGATGATGTGTGGAATCTACAAGTCAGTCACATTCCTGCTTGCCTAATCAAATTCCTCTTTTTAATCATGTGTCTCATGCTTGCATGTGGTATACGGTGCACACTGGAAGGTTTATGTTGCACCCTATGCAAAAGTACATGTTTTGGTTTCATCGAACTGTTCACGTTAGTCAACACAGGTTCAGTTGTCACTCTCATCATTAAATTGGTGCAAGGGTCAAAAGCTTGTCAAAAGGTCCCCCTTTTGTGGTCCTCTCCCACATTGTTAGGAAAGAGGGGGAGTGTCTCGATGTCGCGCAGATTACAGATGAAAGGAGGGTGCGGCTGGTCAGGAATGTGGCGCAGGCGAGGTGTTGAGGAGGGAAAAACACCGGAGGCAAAACCGACAGCCGTGACAGTTTCACATACCGTTTGGTTTGACAACATTTCTAATGTGCACACCCATTTCCATGGAACGGGGATTTTTTTTTTTGTTTTTGCTGGGTAGCAAAAGCAAGTATAGTTTCAATCATTTCCTGATACATTACATCTATCGCAGGTAGATGTGGGAGGAGATGATTATATTCACATCCGCGTTCATGAGAAACTCCCTTGCTATGGAGGAGACATTGAGGTCAATGGTGTACAGGAATCCCACTGATCCTGTTGAGTATTTCTAATGATCAAGACTCAGCAGCGGCATCTAAAAGCCAAACTTTCACACATTGAGAAGTTGCTGTTTTGACCAGTTTCACTTTTCATGATTAAATTTAACACCATTCCTCATTTACGTGCAATGGTTTGTGGTAGTTTTTTCCAACACAGTAATGTTCTACAAGTCTTCTAAAGTATTTTTTATATATATATAAAAAGATAGTTATGCAAGTGTGTTTACGCTTTGTGTTGCATACACACATCTATATAATTTGTTTCGGTATACTGTATATATTTTGTTCTCAAAAGTAAAGCGGTTTAACTTTAAGGACTGTTTGTTTTTAGGAAAAAAAGGAATAACACGCCTATGACTCAGTTTGATCCCGTGATTGCCACTCAGAGGTCACGTGCTCCAAGCCCAGCCCATTAACGTGCTTACTCCGCTTCTGTCTGCCGTACACTAATTTGGAAATGTATTAAAACTTTTTTTGATGGTTTAACTAGCTCACTTAAAAATCTACGTATCTTAAATTTGGTTGAGATGACCATAGTAGCCCAAATATCTTAATTAATTTAGCGCGTAAGTGAAATAAACCCCCTTTGTGATGGTGGTACCTTCCAAAAGAGGACGTCACGTGACTCCCAGAAAACGTTTATAGTTTTCGAACGCCCGTCGCGTATCACAGCGGTGGGGTCATTTTCGGTCGTTTTAATAATCTGAAGAGTTCCCGACGCTGCGCAAATGGCACATGTGATGGTTGGAGGATGTTCTGGGGTTCATCCCGCTGATGCAAATATTCAAAAGATATGCGATACCGTGAGTGCAAAACGTTAACGTTTGAGTTTTCTTTGCCCTCTCTCAGAGCTCACACATAAACAGGAACTCTTGCATGGTTCAGAATGTTGTTTTACTTTTGTCTAAATGTCAGGTGAAGGCCACCGTCGAGACAAAAACGGGGAAAAAGTACGATACTTTCATAGCGAAGACCTTCACGTCGCAGGTTGTTGCCGGCAGTAACTACTTTATTAAGGTAAATGTTTTCGTTGCTTTTGTGGTTTCATGTCAGGGTTTGTAGCAAGGATCGTGCGACACAACGGATGAATGAAAGCACGTTTAATGTCCTTAAACAGGCAGGTACAGTGGCAAACCGGCCGCCCTGACAGTTTCACATACCGTTCGGTTTGACAGTATTTTTAATGTGCACACCCTTTCTCCCGTTTCCATGCAACGGGGATTTTTTTTTTTCTGGGAAGCAAAAGCAAGTATAGTTTTTAATTATTTCCCAATATATTACACCTCTTGCAGGTCCAAGTGGGAGTAGATGATTATATTCACATCCGTGTTCATGAGAAACTCCCTTGCTATGGAGGAAACATTGAGGTCCATGGTGTACAGGAATCCAAGAAACACACTGATCCTGTTGAGTATTTCTAATGATCAAGACCCAGCAGCAGCATCCAAAAGGCAAACTTTCACACACTGAGAAGTTGCTGACAGTTTGATGTTTGTATGCATGTACGTCTGTTTACAGATGCTCTAATAAAACTGTTTTCTAAAAGATTGAATTACTTTCTTTATATGCATTGTGTAATTTGGTGCTATTTGATGTGTCAAATTATGAATCTCATCACATTTATGGTTCACCTACATTGCTGTGGGTGTTGATACACTTGCTTCATTTGACAACCCCCAAATTATCCCATTACTCTTGAAATCGTGACATTCTGTTAATATATAAACTCGACTATATATCTGAGAAGTGAACATGTATAAATACCTTTTTAATATTTTGTTGACAAATGAGGTATATAATTTTCAGAAAGTATATAAGTGCAGTTTAGGACCTACATGTTAGACTCAGGTATGACAGGTCTGATACTGATAATCCCCACTGTTGTTTTTAAGGCTGAATGCGCTGCATATTTGTGGACTTTTTAATGTGATCCTGCAGCGCATTCCTTTGAAGACACACCCTGACTGAAAAATACTGCTGCTTGTCATCAGCAAAAAAGTACCATACTGTTTCAATACTATATTGTTAGGAAAGAGAACAGGTGAAGTGTCTCAATGTTACTGCAAAACTTTGTGATTGGACATTTAGAGGGAATTAAGTTGACCTTAAATATATAAGTACTATGTCTGAAAAATGACATCAAATGAAAATTTGTGCTTGTCCTTTCTGAAGAGTTAGGTGGGACACATATCTTTTCTTCATGCAACATTTCTCTAAATGATGTTTTGTTGGCAAAGGGTGGCTCAAAGTGAGTAATGTACAGATGATAGGATTGTGCTGTTTTAGTGTGGGCATATCTAAATACCCACTCCTGTTTCCAGGAGGAGTTTCCATTTAGTTACCTATTGCAATCAGAGCTGGAGGAGGAACAAACCACGGATTAAGTTTAATGAGTTGTTGCTCTCTCTAGTGTTAGAAAAACAAACAGCACATTAGCTTTACCAATTTTGACAGAATATGGCTACAAAAAGGATGAAATATTTCCTTTTGCATTTACCATGTTTTATAAACTATAATGTTAATTTTACAACAGAAAATTGTCATTTGCTGATGTATTACCACATAACATGAATACAAATAAGCATTTTATAGGTTATAAACCAAATTACTTGACAAATCCACAGGATATAGAAGTCAGATATTTCACTTTAACCTGCCCTTAATGAGCAAATTAAAACCTCTAACTGACTGCAGGGTGATCCATCCATCCATTTGAATGGCAACACTTGAATTTATTGCATGTAGAAAACAGTCTGTAGAAAGACACAATGAATGTTTGTTTCTTCAAAATATTTCATTGCCTTTTTAAAAATTCTTTGTACAATTTGTCTCACTACAGAAGCACACTGGTAACGGTTTCACAACTGAGACGATGCACTACAAGAATCACGAGGGAATATACGCGCTTCATCCCAGAGGTCTCAGTGATCTGGATGAGTGATCAGGCCACAGTCACGACTCAGAACCAGCTCACAGTTGTAACGGCAATGAAACCTCATTTTACTTTGGGAGGCGTGTAGTGGATTCTGCATCTTTCGGTGAAAAGCTGGGAGAGAAAAGCAGACACAAATTGCACATCAGGTTGGCTGGCTGGCTGATTATTTGAAATTAGATAAGGAGTATTTTACTGATAATAGTGAACAGACCTTCAGACTTCTGTCATTGACAACTTCTTCAACGTTCAGCTCTGATTGCATAAGTTTTAACTGGGGACAGGAAGAAAAAGAGGTTACTTTTCACATTTACAGAGTGTAATGGAAACTTTTATAACAACATTTTCAATTAAATTAAACTACAAAAACATTTATAAACCAGTCTCAGTTCACCTTAATTGTTTGAGATGTTGCTGCACTATTATATTGGAAAAAAAATACATCTGGCGCTGTGAAGAAGAAGAAGAAGAAGGATCTAAGTTAGAAACTTACTTTGGTCTGCTCCTTCCTCAGCTGTTTGATGAGTGCCAGGTTTTCACTGTCTTTTGCTCTCTCTTCACGCAAGCGCCCGAGCACCTCTGAAGTCTGGGCTATACAGGACTTGATAGCTTTATCTCTGCTCTGATGGGCTTCCATTAACTGTCAAAGGTGAGAAGTTATCATCACTAGGGCCAAACTGCAAAAGCCAGGACCTGGTACCAAACACAGACATATTATTAATGTTGTGGCTGTTACACTCACAGATTCATAGAGTTGCTTGCAGGTTTTTGTTGCATCAACTTTGCCAGAGAAAGAGACTGTGGGCACAGTGGTATTCAGGGCATGGACTATGCGGTCATCTATAGTGCGCATCACCTTCAACATCTCCTGAGAAAAACAGGGACAAAAGCAGATAAACAATAATTCATGCTGAATAAAACCTTCACAGTTGTTCCAAAACATATTTATGGTTATTTGATGTAAACATGTCTCTAAGTATGGGTCACAGCTATCTGAGCTGCACATATCAGCTCAGACAACAATATTGTCTTGTTGTAACAGACTAGTTAGAATATATGAATTACCTAACCATCAAAACACATTTGATATTTTTAATCTCTCTTTACTCAAAATGATTTCCATTTTTTATTCACTGATAATGCAAAACAAGACTAAAAAGCAAATGCAATGACAAAGTTCTCACAAAAAATCCTTAAGCCATATATATAAATTGTCAACAATGTTTATCTGACGGCTTATGGTAGTCATTAGGAATTTTCAAACAGTGCTGCCCCTTTCTTTGGTTTGCTCGTCCCGTGAGGGTCCTTGAACCGAATGTGATCACTTACAACAGGGTCATTCATTCACTCGTTTAGACATAATTTAAATATCACAGCATCGCATCTGAACCTGGGATAAGTTGCGAATTATTAGCCTGCCATTCTACACCCGGCCAACAATTATCAATTGAATCCACTGAATTAAAAAATTACCTGGAACATAGCAAAGTCCTCACAGTTTAACGTTCCACCGGGCGCCGCCATAGTGGGCTGCTGGGTCCTTCCACACGAAACGGAAATGGAAGTGCCGGTGTGAAATGTATTCTCTGTGTATATTTTTCTGTACGCATTTTCCACATTAATTACATTTTCAGTACGTTGTCTCTAGAAAAGTCAGTTACTACACATAAATTGACGTAGCACTGATCAAAAGAAAAATAAAAGTTTACATAACGTTAAGCCTTTTGTGGCGTCAAATGCACTTCTCGATTTACTGACCTAATTTATACACATTTTGCCTGCCCAAAGAGCAGGTAGTCACCATGTCGACGCACCAAAAGCGGAATTAATTTATACTAGAACGGTATAAATTAATATAATATCTGTTGAATTAGTTTTCTAATCAGGCGTACGGCACTTCATGCACGGGGTCTTCTTTAGCGCTTCTCATAAACGCAGTTTACTGACTTTGACTGAGAACGTGAAGATTAGTTCCTCCGTTGATGTGATAACAGATAATAGATTTGACCAAGAAGGATGAATTTCATCAGATCGATTTCCATCGGTAGAGTTTTAGGTTGGTTTGTAAATGTATTTTTCTCAGAATCGTTTTGTACCATTACCCTTGTTACGTATTACTTGACATCATTTATCATGATTTTTCATTAACTTTAGCTACAGGCTACAGAATATGTATTGTAATTATTTCCAGTACGCGTTATCTTAGCTAAGTAACTGAAAAAATAAGTAGTTCAAATAAGTAGACATCTTTACTGTACAGTACGTTAGTTCCTGTATTAGGAAACTTGACATGTCAAGTTATCAAAGTTTCCGATTAGTTTCGTTAAGTCCTGTCGGGGATTTAAAAAGAATCATTGCTTTTCTTTATTGTTTTGGGACGATATACGGAGTCTGATCTGAGTCCTGAATTAATCGACCATATATTATGTAGTGTGTTTTCGACAACAGGAGCATACTAAGTTAATATTGTCTAAATAAATACATGTTTTTGCTTAGATTAAATTCATTACTAATGATGTTGTTTCTGTCCTGACAGGGCAGAAGCACAGAGAACTGTCCAAAACATGGACTTACAGAAGGATGTGCAATAAACCACAGGATCCTAAAGTAGAGGCTCCTCCGTCTACAGTACCAGCACACCGTAGGTTGAGTTTTTATCTTTTTAAATCAATTAATTTTCCTTTTTATGCATGTTTTATAAACTGCTCAAAAAAAATAAAGGGAACACTAAAATAACACCTCCTAGATCTGAATGAATGAAATATTCTTATTAAATACTTTGTTCTTTACATAGTTGAATGTGCTGACAGCATGAGAAATTGATTGTCAATCAGTGTTGCTTAAGACGTTGCTTAAGTGGACAGTTTGATTTTACAGAAGTGTGATTGACTTGGAGATACATTGTGTTGTTTAAGTGTTCCCTTTATTTTTTTGGGCAGTATATTTAGCTTTGTTCATTTGTATGTGTTCTTGTTGTACAGTACCCCGTGCAGGTTTTAAAGTCCCAGGCTACAGACCCTCAGAGATGGACAGAAAGATTTTGTTATGGTCTGGACGATATAAGACAGCAGACCAGATACCGGAGTTTGTGTCGTAAGTAGCCTCATCCTGCTTATACCAGAACTTCCAGCTCACCCATCTCTGATTGGCTCTTTGCATTATTTAGTTAAGATACATCAGAGGAACAGATCTAAAAGATCTAAGGAACAGTGATGCTGCTGCAGGAAGCAATCATTCAGACTAGAAGTCTGTTTACGGTCAGAGATCATACGTGATCTGTTGCTGGGAGAAAAGACCTGATGGTCACGCAGACATGCTGCAGAACACCCACCAAACCAAAGCTCAGTATGAGATGATCACACTGTAATTGCTGTTGACTTTAGGGACCATGTGAAGTGTGTAGATCAAGGATATGCAGGGACACACAAAAAACTAACCTTGTTAAAGTTGGTAACATGTGACTCGTTTTCTGCAGGTTTGAGATGATCGATGCTGCTAGAAACAGAGTCAGAGTGAAAGCCTGCTATGTGATGATGGCTGTCACAATAGGCGCCTGCGTGGTGATGATAATTATGGGTAAACGGGTGAGTGACAATGGATGACCTCATTTTATTTGAGTACTTTGTCCTCCGCTCTGTTTTTATCACGAGGAAATAGTTTACAGTGCTGAGAAAGTTCTTTTTGTTCAGATCTAATTCATAATTTGTTTGTTTATGACAGGCTGTAGGCAGGAACGAGTCTCTGACAGGTCAGAACATGGAGAAGAAAGCAAAATGGAAGGAGGAATACCAGAGAGAGCAGAAAGCAGCTATGTCTGAGAAGGCTCAGTGATGAATCGTCAGTACTGAAACCTCAACTTTTTCCCCCTCAAATAAATGAGTCAACAGTGCCTCCTTTGCTCCCTACATCCTGTGACCAAATATGACAGAGCAGGACATTATGAACGTTATACAATAACATATTACATCTCAGTGACTGTTGATGCTCTAACCTGGTACTATACTCAGTAAAATGAAGCCTGAGTATGTTTCTTAATACAAAAAGTTGCATTCTTACAGAGAAGTGTCATTTCTGCAATTGTATGGCCGTAATTGCAGTTAAATTTCTACATCATGCACATGATTTGTTGTGTTATGTAACTGATTCACTGACACTTTGCTTCATGAAACAACTTTTATGCAAATGGAATAATGGAAGAGCTGCACAAACTCAGGACATTGAACAGTAATTAACATGTAGCACTGGTCGTCTCTTGCAGAGCGTGACAAAATTAAGCAATGAAAAGAGAACTTTTGATAACCAGAATATAAATTCAAATCTGCATTTTTGTTGAAATATATCAGAGGGATTTCCACGCAAATATTATGGCACCATCAGCAACGTGGCAGACGCTCAGCCTAACTCAAAAACACAAAGAAAGAAAATAATCATACCCTTGGC
Source organism: Pao palembangensis (assembly GCA_015343265.1). Lineage (NCBI taxonomy): Eukaryota > Metazoa > Chordata > Actinopteri > Tetraodontiformes > Tetraodontidae > Pao > Pao palembangensis. The sequence goes on from CM027086.1 coordinate 15,611,231, forward strand.
TGATGTGTGCCTGTAGGTACAGATCAGGTAAAGGTACACCCACATGTAAACGTACTACCTTAAGAAAGTAATATTTTAGCATGTGGGCAGCCAATTTTCCAAAAACTGCTAATTTGTCACCAAGTTCTTTGAGGAGGCAGCATGATCGACTGATTGTTATTAGTGTGCTAAAAGATTCAGTTCACAAACTGCTCGAATCCCTTTGTGCGAAGGGTAAACAATGCAGAACATTGTAATCCTTATCATACCAGGAGGGGACCAAGGTTCAGACAATCATTTTACTCCTTGCTACCTGAGGAGGGCAGAGCTGTATCGCCTAATTAAATAATTAATGTAAAAATTATGGTATAGTCTCAAAGAGCAGACCTCTGTTCTGAACTAAAGTGCTGCAAATGAAATGAAATAATAAAATTCCCATTTGTCTGCTGCTAGACAAATTCCAGAGTCAAACAGTCTTGTTTTGTGTTGTCAGAGTCTGTCCAATGGTCTCAGTGCGAGGGAAGACTCCAATTCCCATGACTCAATGGCATTACACTAGAGGCAACAGGCAGTCTGAACTCTTCCAAGGTGGAGCTTGTGCAGGTGGGAAATTCCATACTTTTGATGACATGACACAGGAGGGAACCTAAGCAGCCTGGTTCATCACCGACAAGCCCCTTCCCTCAGCAATACAGTCAAGTTCCTCATTTGTCCATCTGTGGTCATGTATCCATTAGCTGGAAAAGGGAGGTATGGAAATCATCCTCCAGATTTCTACCAAGAGCCTTTTGTGCAGGTTGGTTTAGTCCTTGTTTTGGGAATGGCCATACAAACCCACAGTGGGAATTTCAGTTAGAGGCCACAATCAAACGTGGTCGTCTCTTAGTCAGTCCAGTGTTTAGGTTTGATCATTCTTTTGTGTGTTTTGGGGAAGGGGGGGGATAAGGGGTACATACTCATGTCCGTGGTTGTCTTGCAAGTCTTCAACACTTTAACTGAACAAGCTATGCAGTCCTAGGAATGCCTGCTATTCCTACAAGAACACGGATGAGCTGCTAATTTGGGAATGAGCTGAAAAAGGGATTCCAAACAGTAATTAAAGGTCGTGACACAAGAATAATCTGCCACGGGAGATGCTGGGGCCCCAGAAAAAAACAGATGGGATCCAGACACAAGACAGAATCAAAGAAACCTTCACGAACTGGCTGATAAGACTGCAGAACTTGACCCATGTTGGACACGTGCTCCTGTGTTGTGAAATCTTCCATAATCATATGATTACGTTGATCTCTCTGATGATGACCAGGTTAAAGAAGGTAGCCGAGGGTTGTCGGAACCCTTAATCATGGCAGTGGGCAGTGGGCAGAATGGCATAAATGAGCAGGGGTGAGAATGAAGGTTGAGCACAGGAGGCATTATAGCTGGAAGCCTTCCATCGGAGCCTCGCACTGCTGGAAGAGGAACTGCTGCTGCTGCAGATCGACGGCGGGGGCCAGAGAGGGGTCCTCATCTTCACTGTTGAAATAACGCTCAATAAGATCAAAGGCTTTCTGGTAGATTTCCGGGTTTTCATGGCCCTGCAGAAACTCCAGCTTGTCCAACCCTAACAGAGAAATGAAGTCCATGTATGATTATCTGACTCAGGAGGATTAGGGCAGAATTTCTCATTAGGGATGTGTCCCCTCACCATAGGCTTCTTCGATGAGTGCACAGTAAGGGTTAATGCCTGCTCCCCTCTTGGCCTCCAGTTCTCCCAGTCGCAGGATATTTTCCAGGCCATTGAGGGCCACCTGAACTATTTTGGAGTCCATGAGTGTGAGAAGGTCACACAGAGGTTTTATACAACCAAGCTCCACGAGGTGCCTGGAAGGGAATGGAGCAGACAAAAAAAATATTTACCTGCCACTGGTTTACATACATGTTACTTATCATCCTATTCAGACACTTTTTGTTTTTTGAGGATCTCACCTAATCTGTTCTGCAGAACCCCCTGAGGTGGCATTGGTGATGGCCCAGGCTGCTTCCTTCCTTGTGCGAAACTCCGCAACTTGTAGGATTGTGATGAGAGGTTGCAGGAGATCTGCATCGATTACCATCTAAAAACAAAGAAAAGTTAAATTATTATTGTACATGTGATCATATCACATCTCAATTTAATTAAAAAATGTTTTCTGACTTGTCACAAATGAGGACTTGGCTACATTTTTGTAAAGAAACCAACAGCAAAGACAGATAAACGCACCTGTATCTGTGCTCGATTTCCTGCAGTGATGTTGGAGATTGTCCAGCAGGCTTCCTTCTTGATAGACTCCTTGGGGCTACTAAGGAGCTGAAGTAGGGACTGCAGCGCTGAACAGTTTAAAATTACCTAGACAACCACGCACACACATAATTGTTTTAGTATTAGATCTCTGTCTGCGGAAGTAGGTGTGCACAGGTACAAGCAGCCATTACCTGTGTCTGTAGATCATCTCCAGTGACAATATTCCCAACTGCCCGAAGAGCAGGAGATACCACCTTATAATCAGAGTGCCTGGAACAAAACAATTTTACATTTCAAACAGCCATAATAATATTTACCATCTAATTTTATGATGGTTTAAATTGGGATTTTGTAAATACTAAAACTGACTGACTGAGATTAAACCAATATACTGACTTTCAGTACCAGCTGTGGTATGACAACACAGCTGGTATGAGAACGCTAGATGCACCATAAATGTGTCTGCACATTATGACCTTTACAAAAGTTGTACAAAAGCCAGGGGTGTTATGAATAATGTGATATAATGGTGTAACAAAGTGCCGATGGACTATGATTGGACACATCTGACATAATAACGGCAATAAAGAGCACTTATCAAAAGGTCAGTGCAATATAATCTAGCACAGTGCTAGTTTTTTTTTTTTTTTTTATATATATTATTGTGGTAAACTTTGAAACGGTACCAAGACAGTACCTCACAAAGCTTGTGAGTAAATAAGATGAAATGTAATAAAAAAAGGTTCATTCAGAGAGTGCATAGACAAATAAGAGACATTGTAATCATGATTTCATTGTAATCATGAAAACACAGTTTGATTCTTACATCAGCAACTCCACCAGCCTGCGACAGACTCCAGAGTCAATGACAGCCTGGATTTTGTCGTTCGGACCGTCTGATAGGTACGATAACGCCCAGCACGCATCGGCCAGAATGTCTGTGTCATTGACAAACAGCAGCCAAGACAGCACGCTGAGACAAGGGGATACCTGCGGAGGGGAGAACGGTGTGAGACACGGAAGAAGGAAACCCTTAAGCATTAACTGGGATGACCTTGAAGACAGATTGGAAGCCGAATGTAAAATATTGTGTGTTTAACTACTGTAAAATATGCCAGTGTAAAAGTGCTATATCTATCTTGGCAAATAACCTTTGTGAAATCTGGAGGTGGATTCTTTCCTCTGCACAGGTTTGATAGCGCCCACACTGCATTTCTCATCATTGTTAGACGATTCTGTTTGGCCAACAGCCTGCAAAAGAAGTTCCAAAGCTATGTTTCACCGAACATAAAGGATCAAATCTTTCAATTTCCTTAGGAAACTACATACTGCACCAAGGAAGGAAGTATGTTGCAGTCTATGACAAAGTCTCTGCATTCTGTGCTATCTCCTGCAATGTTTCCCAAAGCCCACACTGCCTGAGGGATCAAAGTCAAATAAAGAAATTTAAAAAGAAGAATATTTCGCAAGTTCATAAATGCAACTGAGGTGGGTGATTAATTAAAGAATTAACTGAACAATAAAGCCTCTCTACCTGTTCCTGTACGTCTTCAAAATCTGAGCTCAGCATCTCAATGAAAATGGGTACAGCCCCAGCCTGGATCACCACCCGGGTCTGATGGGATGTACCTGATGCAATGTTAGTTAATACCCACGCAGCTTCGAACTGAAAGACAAAACCTCCACTGTATTAGACATTACTGATAGTAACTAAGAAAATAATGCACTTACAAAATTAAAAGTAACATTTGAGTCACATTAATCCTCAGATTAGTCAAATCTTAGATAGCTGCAGTTACAAAGACACAAATGATAAACACATACCTGCAAAGTGCAGTTTTCTTTCCTCTTTAAGAACTCAACAAAGCGGTCCACCACTCCAGCAGTAGCAATGACCTCATCAATGGGTGGATTGGGTTCTGCGAAAGGCACGGAGAATGTAAATGTATGACAGGTTTTCTTGCATCTGGATCCTCTGAATTATACAGAAGACCAAATATTTGTATAAATGTGCAAACCAGTACATTCATTTTAAATTCAAACCCAACTTTGAGGGAGGCGAATGAGCAAAAGCTAGAGTTTAAACAAGATGCAATCTGCCATCGTTATGATAGTTAACATACCCTTAGATAGCAGTTTTCTAAAACGCTGAGTTCCTATTAGCTGCTGCTCTGGAGAACTGGAGAAGATCATTTGAGTCATATCTTCTGTGATCACGTTACCCTTTACAAGAACGATATGGATATTAGTCAGAAACAAATAAATGTCATGTGATTTTGGCTGTTAAAGAAAATTGAGATAAATGTTCCTTTATTATATTATAACAACTCCTTTAGTGATTCTTTCTCCTCTTACCATGAGTGGGTCCATGTTGTTTGCCTGTGATTCCAGGTAGCCACTGTCAGCCATCCCATCATCCTCTGGGATGCTATCATCTTCCACAGTTGCAACATTCCTCCTCTTGAAAAGCTGCAAGATGTTAAAGCAGGAATGAGCAATACATTTATGGTAAATATGTGTTTAAATGTGTTGAAAAACAATTCATTACAAATGCAGCCCTAAAGCTCACAGTTAACTCACGTCTACCATACTTCTTGTAAACTATTCTTACCTGTTCATCCTTTTTCTGTTTGCGAAGCTGTAACCCTTCCTCTTCCCTTCTCCTTCTCATTTCTTCTGTGTTTAGAGACTTATTCTTGTAGCTCTTGAGCCTTGCATTGTCCTTTGCCTGACTCATTGTGTAGTCTGTGTAAAAGCATACGTTGAGATACAGACTTATTATTGCAATCTTCCTTCAAACTGGCATCGTTGTTCTCACCTCTGTTGCTTGTACAATCAGCTAATATTTTCAGCAATGATATTTTTTTTCCAGAGATGCAGTTGAGAAAGATCAGACATCAATCCCTGATTTCTAAAACTGTCAAATGTAAACACCAACTAGATAATCGACAACTGCTTTAATTGTACGAAAGTTAAATTACATGTTATATTAGCAGCACAATTTAAAACAGGACTATTCTTCTCAATAATTAGTTCAAGAAACGGGGGCATATAAGGATAACAGCTAACTGGTTAGCTCCCTGTCTTAGTACTACCTACGTAATTAACTAAATTAGTTAAAAACCGAAAACCGTGGGATGAATATCGTAAAATACTGCCCTTTGTCTATTAAAAACAACAAACTAGAAAACAATAATAGAATAACGCAAATCATGTTTAAAAAGCTAAATTAAACCTTAGTATGAAAGCTAAGCTAACATGCTAGTAGTCGTTACACTATAATGCTGGAGAAGGCTAATGGTGGCGGAGGTTGGTCGAATTAGCCTGGTAACGGTAGCCCTGAATTTTAACCCTAAAGACAGCTCAATCGTTAAGAAATACAGCTGAAATTAGAAAATACACAAATTTGTGATTATATAGATCGAAATTATTATGACTCGGAGATAAATGTGATTCATATGGACTGACCTGTAAAATGGGGGTCTTAATCTCTTTGCTAGGCCACTGCTTCTACAGCCGTCGCCGGTAGACTACTGCGCATGCGCGGTGTTAGGACGCCTCCTTCGGGACAAAACTTCCGCTGCAGTTTTGACAGTTTTGACAGTTTTTTTTTTTTTTTTTTTTAATCAAGATAACACGTACCATACTTAAAAAAGAAAAAAAAAGGATGGAAAGTTTTTTGAATTAGCAGGTGTCGGATGGGAACAGACGCTCCAGCGCTGATCATCAGGCAGACTCTTCTGGGCAGACAGACGCCAAGGAATCCATGACGCTCTCTCGCTCTCTCCGTCTGTGTGTGTGTGTGTGTGTGTGTGTGTGTGTGTGTGTGTGTGTGTGTGTGTGTGTTTTGGGGAGGGACAGGTAGGTTCCTCAAAATTTTGCACAGGTGCTCTGAACAGGTGCATTATCTATCTATCTATCTATCTATCTATCTATCTATCTATCTATCTATCTATCTATCTATCTGTGCATGCTACAGTAATTTGGTTCCTGTGCAAAGTGACAGACAGCACGTTTATTTTTGGCCCTTTAAACAATGACACAAACTTAAAAGGCTTCTAACAAAACGCTCCAAAATGCTCAAAAGCTTTCTTCTGTCCTCCGAAACACCTGGCCCTAACTCCAGTCATCGCGACGCGAACACACTTGAAAGAGATTATTACCTATAAAGGCGCCAGACACGCACCCCCAAGCTGCCCAAATTGTCACTCCAAACGTAACAAAAATGCAACGCCAGGTCGAGGTTCAGAGCTTCGACGTGTGGCATGACTACATGAATCTGGGCGCTCTGCTGAAGAGGCTGTGTGACAGGCAGCCGGAGGAGGGTGGAGTCATCAGGAAAAGCGCATCAGCGGCGGCATCAGCAGAGGACACCGCGATGGGTCCACCCAGCCACAGTCAGATCTGTCGAGGTGAGGTGCACATAAACTCCCCGGACACATCATCGGCCAGCAGCCTGTCGGACGCCAGCAGCAGTGGGACCTCCCCTGATGCTGCCTTTTGCCGCTTCTGCAAGCAGAACGGGGAGTCTCCGCGGGTTTACCGGTCACACACGCTGAAATCGGCCAACGGGAGTGTTGTCTGCCCGATCCTCTGGAACTACACCTGCCCCATCTGTGGAGCCACCGGAGACTATGCGCACACACGCCGGTACTGTCCGGTGGTACGGCGCCAAAACACGCGCAATCTTGCGCTTTCTAAGTTCTGGTAGACCAACAGCTAAAAGATGGTAAAAGATGTTAGATTCTCAAAGGACTTCTCGTCTTCGCCGTTCTAACACAGATGTTTTCATGGGCATGTGCGTGTTTACAGACTGTTATGGGTTCCTAAAGTCTGTACGTTTTCAAAGTCTGGCATTGTTTGTGCGTTAAAATGTAGTACTATTGTTCCATAATAATAATAGTAGTAGTATTAATAATAACGACATTATTATTATTATTATTATTATTATTATTATTATTATTATTATTATTATTATTAATAATAATAATAATAATAATAATAATAATAATAATCATGTTTTATCAAACTTTTGAAAAACGTTCAAAAAGAGATATTTTGGAGAATGTCAAATGTGAAGACTTGGAAAAACATTGAACCCTCTAAAATAAGAATTTGTACATCTGTAAATTACTTTTACAAGATAAAAATAAAGAAGAGTGAAATAAAAAAAACTTTGTTGTTGCTGTTTTTGATTTCTTCTTCTTCTTCTTTTTTTTTTGGAATTATCACAGTTTCCATTTTCGCTGCTCCAATTATGACTGTTCCGTTGTTGTGCCGTGTTACGCACCCCATATGACAAATGGCCAGAAGGTGGAAGTATTGTAATGTTCTGAGTAATTTTTAAATTGAATTCTAATTAATTATTAGTGCCATTTATTTTAAACTCATCCTGTAACTGTATTCCAAAGGAGACGTTTATCACAAACGTGATAACTACTCGTGTAACCTGGAGAATTCATATTGCTTTTTCGATTAGATTATTCTTAACTTAAAATTCAAACGTGTTCTTCAAAAAAGTTCATATATTGTGACTGAGTGATAACAACTCGGGCATTAATCCCTTTTTTTTTTTTTAATCCAATATTTACATTATGGAACTCAGTTAAGAAACGAAAAAAGGGACCAGCTCATTTGAAATTACATTTGAATGACTTTTTTTTTTCTTTTTCATAAGTCATTGAGTCACCGGCCTCAGTTTAAGTTCAAAGGGGACAATGAGGGACTCATAAAACTTTGACCACGTTTTCTACGTACACGTGCTGAGGGGCCATAAATGCCTCAGTTAAACTAGGAGAGCTGAAATAAAAGACCCTTCTTGGTTGTTCATACCAGGAATCAGGGAAGTGTGCACACAAAAATGATGAGCCAAAAGCAAATTTCTGTTTATATTAGTGCCTTCCGTTCAAAACTACTGTGTAAAATAACGTTACTCTTCTATATGTTGCGTTTTAGTTTCTCTCAGTTGATTTTAGGCATCCACAATGGCAAAACACAGAATGAGCCTTTTGCTTGCTTTAGTGATGGCAGTGATTTTCTTCATCATTGCCATGGTGTCCAGCGCTCTGGCAGCACCAGGGAAGCGTAGGTTTCACTTCCACGGATGCTGTGTCTCTGTGTTTCACGCCTGGACAATAATGTGCCACGCAGATCCGTTTCTGGAGCCCACCTTTCAGGCAACGTTTCAGAGCCCTCGGGATGGACCTTCATTATATGGACCATCATTTACATCTTTCTGGCCTTAGTGTGTGTCTGCGCTCTGTCTGGCTTCTTTAGGAAGTGCGTAACCATTTTTGATGATCACACTATGTCGTATTTGTGTTAGATTGCAGCAGACATTCACACCTGAAGCTTTTATTTCCGTAGGAATGCTTATGGTTACGTCTACTGCAGCTCAGCCCATTTACCACATGGGTTCTTTGCGGCCTGGTGCTTGAATTAAGTCTGAATGTTGGATGGTTGTTCCTGTAGGACAGAAGGTGCGCTCCACAGAGACTATTTTCAGCACGTTGCTACAGGAAACTTTGCCAAATGTCCCATAATAATTGTGTTGATTCTCCAGGTTGATGGCTGGTGCTCTGGTCTTCCTCATTGTAGTTGCTTTGACCAACTACGTGATGATATTCTACTCCTGCCACAGCCTCCACGTTTACGGAGCGTGGCTCAGCAAATACCACAAAGTCGACCTATGGCTCCACAGCGTGCTGGTCAGAGAGGACATTTCCGTTTATATTTGTGACTTTCTGTCCCAGATGCAGTGCGATGACGGTGTCTGCGTCTGTTTTCCACAGGTTCAGAACGGCTTTGCCATATACGCAACCTGGACAACGGTTGCCTCTCTGGTTAATTTGAGCATCGTGTCTGTCAAAGACCCAAAAATGTTCCCGGAAGACGCGGTCCCTCTTTCTTTCTCTCTTCTGACCATGGTTTTGCTTGTTTGGTACATGTTTGGATTTCAAACATGTTTCCTGCAGGTTCCTCTTGGAAAATTCTGCCCAGGACAAACACCTGAGGCACGTCCTCTCCATTTACCCTGTTGTCATCTGGGCCCTGACGGGGGTGTTCACCAAGAACTACAACACCACAAAGCCCAGCCGCAATAACATCTTCAACGGTGAGAACCACGTGCAAATCACGACCGATCTCCATGACAGCGCCTCTGCTCATGCACTTTAAAAGTGTCCCCACCAATGAACCGACACTTTTCTCCCCACTCCAGTTGCTCTGTGGGTGTCAGTTGCACCTTGCTGGCCCTGGGGATAATTTTGGTCATCTGGAGGAACATCAGGACACCACTGCTGGAAGACATCAGCCCCAGAGGTAATGTCTCCAATGGAGATCGCTGAGAGACAGAAAAAGATGGATGGATTTTTTTGTAATGGAAAGATTTGTTTTCTACAGCAGTGAAGACTTTTTACCACTTATGTCGGGCTGAACACACTCCCCGCCGTAAAATTGTTCCTAGTGTTCTTCCAAACGAGTATGCTTATGTGAACGGCAATCAAATATGTATTATTTGTGTTTGCTGGGAATCTCAAGAAGAAATGGAACCAAAAAACTAAAAATATGGTGGTTTGAAATTTTCTTTAAAGATGAATGATGATTTTCAATAAAACCTATAGTCTGATATGTTTTTATCTTTTATCGATTTATTTATTTATTTATCTGATAAAGGACCAATAAATTAGTCAGGGGTGACACAGGGTCTCTGAAGCTCGCAGGGGTAACATGACAGGGTGATGACAGGGTTACAGGTCACGTGACCTCACCACTCATCACTCTCTGCACCTGGTCCAGCTGGATCTGCTCCGTTCCTCCTCCACTTTATCTCAGCGCTGAAGATGGTCTGGTGGTTAAACTCACCGGCTCCCATTGTGGAGACTCGGGTTCAAGACTCAGCTCGGACGGAGCTGCAGGTATGTGTCACTCAGCCGGTTTCTGTGTGTGTGTCTGTCCAACAAAAGCAAAAACCTAAAACAACAAACCAAACAACAAAACCTAAAGCAAACAAACAACAAAACCAAAAATCAAACCAAACTTGCGTTGCGTTGCGTCGCGAAATTTGCCGTCAATTTGAGAAGAGGACCTGGGACGAATTTCATTTTTTTTTTTTTTTTGACTTTTGTGGTAACTGCTGACAAGGTTCATTTTTATTTGGGCAGTTTTGTGCACATGCGTTAAAAGTTGTTGATCAAAAGTTAATACTGAAAATATGTGAAAATATGTTTTTTATCCAAAAGGGGGCGCTGCAAAAACGATTTGGTAAAGAAACAAGACGGTTTTAGAATAAAGTTGGATTTTTTTTCAACCAAACAAAAAAGTGTGAAAGGTTGATGTTGTAATCCAGAGTTAAATTACACTACTATTCATATATTGAATATTGACTATTTCTGTAATTAATATTTTATTTTTTCGCAAAAATAAAAACCAAAGCAACAGAAACCTTGTTGAGGTTCACCTGTTGTAATAAACAATTTAACCTATAGAGGGCGCAAAGGTAGAGTGACCTTCTTGAACTCAATCGTCGAAGTAGAATGTTTACGTGGACATTTTGATTTCGCAGTAATTCTTTCAGGTAGTGGATGTGCTAAATTGAAGGCTTTTTCGCGGCTTACATACCTAACATTGGGTATTTACATATAAATAATAACAAAAGTAAGCGAATTATTAAATGTTAATTTATTTTTTCGAAATACCGACTGGTGTCTATAAAGCGACAGTAGTGATGCCTAACAGACAAACTCTAGAGCAGAAATCCCTTACGTTTCTTGGCGCGGTAGTTTACATTTCGTCGGTAGCGCCGTTGTTTTGCTAATGCTAACGCCTGTTAGCTAAAATGGAATATAATCGTCTCACTCGATTTATTATGGTTTTTTAGTTAGTCCAGAATTTATAACTACGGATTGAATTCTAACCAAGCATTTTTTTCTGTGAATTCAATTATTTTTCAAAAGTTTTTTGTTGTTTTGTTTTCTAAATCAACGATAGTACGCCACAGCTATTAGTTAGATTCTCCGTAAAATACAGTGGTTTAATTCACTTAGGGACATATAATACTTTCAGTAGTTTAAAAGACAATGTATTCTACTTTGGTAAGTTAATTTTTGCTTCTCCCTTTTTTGTTGTTATGGTCTATGTGTGAGGTTTTTAGTTGACACTTCCTTTGTTTTGAATGTCCTATGAGGAAGTCCCTCATAGAAGATAATTGTAGTTTCCTTAAACAACTGCTTATATAAATGTAGACAGTAATGTTTTTAGGTAGATACATCACAAACTAAATGTATATGGCTTTTTTTGTTTTAGAGACGACCCAAGAGGAAGTTATGCTACGTTACGAGCAAGAAATGGTACGTTCTTCACACCCTTTACAAGTTTAAAAACCTGAAATCTGCAAACACTGCAGTTGTCTCTAATAATGATCCAAACTTTTATGCCTAAATATTCTATTGTGTAAAACACAACCTTCCTGTTGTTCCATCCCTCTACCTCTTTATCACAAAGCACCGTCTGTGTTTTGTTTTTTTTTCCCCCAGTCCACCTAAGGAATGGGCTGGTGAAATGTCACTAGCAGATATTGATAACATGTTTGATGACTTGGGTAAGTTGAGTTAATGATTCTTATCATTTTTACATATATCTGTTTTTTTTTCCACATGTGGCTTACATTAATTCCTTTTTCAGAAACATCTTCACACAATGAAGATGATGATAACTTCGCTAATGAGCCAAATGGGAGTAAAGAAATAACTTCTCCATTCATAGAGCAACAAGAAGTCCAAACCAAAGAACTTCCAAGACACAGAGTGGTAAAATACACACAGACACTGCAATGACTTGTACTGGTTGTGCAGTATAATAAAAAACACATTGTCACTGTCACATTTGTTATATGTATAAAGAATGCTGTCAGGTTTTTGTACATTTTTGTGCACAGTTCTTCCTATGTTTTTTTTTTATTTTTAAGATTATATTTCTTGTAATTCTTCAGAATCCTGAAAAAGATTTTTCACCTGGATTGAGGCCACTCAGTCCAGAACTAGGTAAGAGACAGAAAAACTGCAAAATGAAATTTAAATACTTTAGTTCTAGCTCATGGCCTTTTTTATCGTTGTTTAGAAACAGGTTTTGTTATATAACTGAGCTGCTTTATATCTCACAGGGTTGGACTGTCTATTTAAAGCTCATGGACCAGTGAAAACATCCAGCCCTATTAAAAATGTTGGTGACTGCATAGAAGAAATCTATGAGCTTAGAAAAGAAGGAGCTGTGTCACCCATTTTATTTCTCTGTGAAGATAATGAGACAGAAGAGGCAAATATGGACAATAGGTATGTCAAAAAAAAAATCAGTAAATATTAATTCATTTTGTAAATAGTATTTTTTATAATTGTTGTTGAGGGTTTTTTGTGTGATTCATTCTTTCCTCTAGATGTAATGAATCAGATTTAGAGTCTCCAACAGAGAGTGGTTTTAGAGAAATCCAAGATATCTTATGACAAGGCTCAGAAATCAAGCTAAGATCCTTTTATTCTCAATGCACTGATAAATATAAATGGTAGTCCTGCGCATTTGATCAGTGCAGTTGCAAAGAAGGCTCAGTCTAGGAAACTAACACAGGATAGGATGTGATTTGGCAGTTAATAAGTTAGTTATTAAGATGCAGCAACAGTCAGATATAGTGACGCATTCATGCAGCAGTAGAAAGTGTGTGTTTTCCCATTGTTTCCCTCAAGGCAAAAGAGTCCAGGCTCACCTGCGACAACAGTGAGACGAAAACCTGAAGACAAAACACCTGTGAAAAAGTCCGCAAGTGCTCATGGGCAGCCACTCGTGGAGGCATCCAGCCGTACGAGGACAGACATGACAACTTTTCTACAGAAGCTGAGAAAGGCTGCACAGCCCAAACCTTCACGGTGGGTTAAGATCACCAGGGCAGCAATATTTTGTTACTGTGATGTGTTGCTGGTCATTCAGATTGTAAAATAGATGTCACAGTTCTGGTCTTCTGCATCATAATAGATAATTCTGTTAAACTGGAACCTGTTGCAAATATATGTGGATGTTTTTACTGCCATCTAGTGGTGTCAGTGGAGATATACCCCTTCAATAGCTAAGAGACATTAAAATACCCAAAAAATTATTTGGGTTGAGTAAGTTAATTGTATAACAATAGCCATGATGACTTTAATATAATAAATATTGTTTGTTTATTGTTTTAGCTCCAGGAAGTCTTTGACACCAGTTAAAGTAACCAGTCCAACTGTGTCAGATGATGATTTCCTGATTCTGGAGGATGATGAACCCGTATGGATTTCCATCCCAAATAAAGCTGCTACCAGTAAAAAATGCAGCAGAACATCCAGCAGAGACAAAGACAGTTCAGCAGATAAAGGAGCAAAGGGCAGCTTACCGGGGACTGGTCTGAAACAGCCACCAACCGACCAGGCACCTGACAACCCTGAGCCCCAAACTGTCAGCCAGAAGGGGAAGAAAAAAGGAAGTAACAAAATGAAAGGCAACGAGGAGAACGAGGCCACTGTGCATGGAAATAAGGTAGATGAAATGCTCAGTCCTGAGGATTATTCTTCAAGTGATGTAAAGGAACCACCAAAACCCAGCCAAAGGAAATGGCCCAGGGAGGTCCCATCTGAAGACAGCGACGAAGCAGCAGAGCATCCTCCGACCACAGGCAGAAGAGCCAGTGGGGGGAAGAGGGCTTCCTCTTCCCCCACTGTGAAAAAGGAAAGTAGGCATAAGAATTCCAAGAATATGAAAACTCTGAAAGATGATTGTGATGTCAAGATGCAGAAATCCTCAAAAGTGACCCGAAAACTTAGACAGGACACGGTCCAGGATGATGCTACGATGGTACAAGTGCGTGTTGGACATGCAGATGGTGAAGGTATGCTTTTCAACACTTTTTACTTGTTCAGAGTTAATTATTAAAGTATATGCATCTGTTAAATCTGAAGAATTAAATAAAGTAAGGCGTTTCAGTGTTTGGTCTTGACTTACCTGCATCTTCCAGATCCTCATAATGCTGCTATCACAGTTCAGAAGTGGCAGAAGCTTCTTATATGTTCATTTTAATACTGTTATTATTGTTCTTATTTGTCATTTTTCACCCACAGACAAGAGAATCTCCAATTTGGAAGCGCAGATTGAAGAAAACGGTAAAGAAGGCAAACTACCTGCTGTGTCAGAGGTGAGTTCTCCTGGAGACAGCCCGATTATTAGAAAAAGAAAACGGAGGCAGCCGGGAGAGTGGTGGATAGCCAGCTCTCAGAGACCAGAGGGGACAGATGTCACAGACAGCCCTCCGACACCAAAGAAGTCAACGCAGAACAAGAAAGAACCCAAAACGGCGCTAATTTCATCGGTGAATGCCAAGAAGGATGGAGCTGCAAGGAGAAGAAATCAGAAGCAGCCTGCTCTATCTTCTGTTCAAAAAACAAAAAGGCAGACATTAAAAAAGGGAAATAAAGAAAAGAGAGACAAGCAGAATGACAATTTGAACTTGAAAGGTTTCACTCCAGGCAGAAGGAAATTGTTTGACGAGGTCGAGGCAGAGCAGCTTGAACAGCAGGTAGTCATGGCCCAGGACCGACATCCTCTTCACTCCAGCCCTTTGTTTCTTCCAGAGAGAGATCACGGCCTAAACTCAGGTAAGGAAGCACTAATCACAATAGCTGAAATCAAATCATAATGTTTAAGTTAATAATAAAAGCAAATATCCAGGTTATAAAGAATTGAGGTCGATTTAAGCTGTTTTTTCTTTTACAAGTGTTTTGCCAGCATGTCTGTAATGTAAAATGATGTCATGTTTTACAGGCATTCAGGTATTTCAGAAACTATACCAACATGGTACCAGCAAAAAAAAGTCCAGCAGACCAACAGCAGCCACTCTAAAAAAGTCTGAGGAGCAGCCTGGACCAGAGGAACCAGAGAAACGAAGGAGGCGACCTCCTGGTAAATGGTGGAGGGCTCAGGGATCATTTGATGATGCGGACAGTGACTCCCTGCAGCCTCAGTGGCTCAACGTTAAACGCAGTGT
This sequence comes from Pao palembangensis, assembly GCA_015343265.1. NCBI lineage: Eukaryota > Metazoa > Chordata > Actinopteri > Tetraodontiformes > Tetraodontidae > Pao > Pao palembangensis. The sequence goes on from CM027086.1 coordinate 15,626,527, forward strand.
GGATAGAAAGAAGCAGCCTAAACAGATCAAGTCTCCTGGGCTGAAGACCCCCAAAAGCGGCAACGTGTCAATCTCACCAATACCACCAGAGGGGGCTCTAACACCTCTTCTGATGGCAAAACCATCGTCGGCTCCAAAGACTGTTAAACGCTCTCTGGCAACGTTTAAAGACATTTTTACTTCAGCCACAGAGACCCCAGCTGCCAGAGGATGCAGAAAGACAGTTGTAAATAATAAAAATATGGTCACATCAAGCCCTGCGTTTGAAATCACAGTTCCAGAGTGTGCAGCAGGAGGAGAGGATCTAATGGTTGCTGGTGACTCCAAATCCCCCAACAATAAGAAGCCTCCTGAGAACAGCAAGAATCAGTCAGATAACATGTGAGAAAAGGCAAAAATTTTATTCTTTTTTCCCTTTAATTTTACATTAATATTTGTCTTTTGCAGGGCGGAATCCTTGCGAAGTGGACCATCCTCCATGATTGAGCGGCAGCAGTATAATGAAATTAGTATGTTTTTTTTTATATATATATTTTCAGCCAACAATGTTGCCTCCTTCATTGTATCGCTTTTGAAAAACAGTAAAATTCTTGACCTTTTTTGCTGTAGATTTGCCCTCAAGCAGACCTGAGGCTGTTCTGTCTGCATCTGATCTCGGTGCTCCTCCTCTCATACCCATGGTCTTGCAGCGACAGGATAAGGCCAACCTGACACGGTATTTTAAGAGTCTCTGGTCTGTGGCTGCTGAAGGTAAGAATCATTCATTCTGTTCTATTTCTTAATATATCTGAAGTGATGGACGGGTGTAGAAAAAGACTTTGATCTCTTTCTCAAAAATCTGTGCGGGGGTTTCAGGTTATTGTAATTGTTTGGTTCAAACTGTGACACATTTGATTCCAGAAGGAGCTGAAATCACTCCAGATGATTTCAGCTGGTACTTCTACAAAGGCAAAGCCATCGGCATCCAGGAGGACCTGGTCTGCAGCTCCATCTGTAGTGGAAAGCTCTTGCTGGGGTCCTTCATGAAGAAACCTCTGTGGGTCGATCACAGCGCCAAAACAGTCAGTGCACGAGTCAGTCGATGAACCATCTCGCCTCTCCTGTGTTGTAAGAGCTGTGTTCCCTCCTCAAAGGTTTTTAACTTATTCACAAGCTGTGTTAAAGTGTCCATCAACGGCCGCGAGTCCCGCGTTGCTCCTTCACAGACGTTCATGGTGCAAAGTGGTGAGAACACCATCAGTTAGGGTAGAATTGAAGCCATTTGTGCCTCCTCATTGCTAATGTCACTCATCTGGTCACGCAGGAGAAGCTTACAGCATCCAGAACATCACTGTGCAGCCTGCAGTTCTGCACTTTACCAGGATATCTTCTGAAAGTTTGGACTGAAGGTGGACCTCAGGAGAGACCAAAAATGATCCTTGTTTTTTTATTTAATCGGACAGTGTGTCTATTGAAAGAGGGAGTGTAAATAGAAAAGTGAATGGTATGTTAATAGCTATAGAAAGTTCACTGTTTTCTGGCAGCAAGCTGCAGGTCTGCAACCTTCTGCCATATGACTTGTAAATGAAATGTTCCTGTTTGTACAGCAGTAGTTTAACATTTGTTTAAAATGATCTCTTTTTAGTGTGCAACAAAATTGTAAATCTTCAAAGCTGTCTGTTAATTCAAACTTCTGCCCTTAGGCGTTAGTTTGAGCAGTTGGCTTTGACTTTTTTGTTTTTATACATTGAAGATGTGACTCTGAATAGAAATGTAGCAAATAATCCTTTCTTGCTAATAAAAACATCCTAAGAAAAACAAGGTGGATCATATTTTGTATTTTTATCCAAGTATTTGAAACTTCCTGGCGGACGTATTTACTCTGACCGTTGCTCCGGAACGTGGCGATGGAAATTCGGAAGCGTCACCGGCAGAGCCCTCATTATCTTTTACTGTCACGTTTCTAACTGATAACCATCATGGTGTTTATTTTCCACAGGAAACCAGTCATCAAAAAGCAATGTGACAAGCACATCAAAGCCTGATGCACAGATTAAAGCTACAGGGCTGCCAGAATATGACGTTTGAAAAAGAAATAGTTGTGAAAAAGAAGTTTAAACTGCCGGTTTGTGTGTGTGTGTGTGTTTTTGTTAATATGAACCCTTGACCTCACAAATGGCACTTATGAATAAGCCGCCGCTATCGGTTTCAGCCCCACACAACGACTGATTCCTACTGACTGTTCTGTCATCAAACATTTACCGACTGAATGTCTAATTCATGAGAACCATCACTCACTACCAGGACAGTTCAGGATACGCCAGTGTGTTTTTGAGCAACTGTGTCATTCCTAAAAAGGCAGCATCCGTTTTATCCAGAGCCGAGCTTCAACAGGTCGTCCAGTTGATGATTTATCGCTTTTTAACGCTTTTTTTTTTCTTAAATTACAAACAAACAGTGGTTTAAAGGTCAGAGAACATCCTGACAGATGAAGTGATGTGTGTGCGGAGGAGCAGGACAAGCTGGTGCCAGCAGTGATGCAGTTTTCTTGTTCTCACTGCTTTTAGCCTCTGTTTTATCCCAATATGTCTAATGCATGAAGCATTTAATACATCGTTTTTGCAGCACATTGACGAATTTGGGAACAAAAAAAAAAGAATCATATCCCGTTATGCAAGCATTGATGTGCATTTTTACCTCAGTTTTGGACACCTGTGCTGACCTTTGACACGCTTTGGTAGGTAGAATGGGCGGGTTGCCGTCGGTGACAGTGGCTGCATTCCAAATCATTGTACTTTTCTCTTGGGTCTGCAGCGGCTGTAGTCAGTACGGGCTGTATACACAGCTGCGGCTTGTCTCTCCATCATATCGTTCCTCAAACTCCTGGCTCACTGATCCGGTGCGGCGCCTGCTGCGGTGCGTATTTTAGGAAAAAGGTGCAGATAAATGTTTTGTTTTAATGTTAAAATACGGATGCAGCTCTGTGATGCATGGGGATAATGAGATCGGGCCTCCGTCGTCTGCTGTGAGGTTTTCTTGGAAGGCAGCTGATTAATGCATCACCGGGACTCTTCTCCCTGCAGCCTCACTCTGCTCTGCCTTAATGCAACTGATTTAAATGGATCGGACCAGCGAGGAGGTCCTTCGCCATTACAAATACCGGTTCTTGTTATTGTGCAGTACAGGGAACACTGGTTTGGCTCCAGTCTCCATTTCAACGAAAGGCTTTATATAATTTCAGAGTTGAGTTAGTTTGAAGAGCCTGGGCACAAACAGGGGAGCTTCTTACACGGTCTGAGGGTCTAAGTGGCTAAATATTTGCCTTTGCTATGAATTCTTTTGTCCTCACAGCTTCTCTCTGATTAGACTCACTTCTTGGAACAGACTCGGAGCATTGACTACAACTTCCTACTTTTGTTTGATTTGGCTCGGTGTGGTTGTTTAGGCCACAAAAAAGCCTGATAAACACATAACTCTCGTGCCTCCTCCATGAATCGTCCTCAGACGACCTTGGAATGTTTCTTTTATGGATTTTAGTAAAACAGGAAATGATTTTTCAACATTTCTTCCCATCACAAAGCTGATGGAAGGTGAAAATAACCCTTTAATGTCGTATTTGTGCAGGGGGGTGGGGAGCTACAGGCTGGACCTTCCTCCCCTCTTTCTCTCGGTATTGTAGTTCCACTTCCTGGTTACACCCCAGAGACGTGTCAGGCAGACTCAACAATGCCTCGACTCCGTCTCAGAACAACGCTCGGACACTTTAGATGATCAATTACATGCTGTTGCACGAGGGTTCATTCTTCAGCTGGCCGTCATTTTGACAATGAATGACACCCATAATTGTGTGCACAATAGCAGCCTTCATAGGAAGAAAGAATGAATCCCATATATTATATTTACAGGCTGTGATAATGGAGATGATTATGACCTGAACTATGGGTTTGTGTTGGAAAATCGAAACAGTTTCGGCTATTGGTTTCATCTATTGTGTTGCAAAATGAATCCCAGGGTATCCATCCATCCATCCATCCATCCATCCATCCATCCATCCAACCGTCAGCGAAACAAAGCGGCACCACTGCCACCTGGATCTACTCAGAACACCTAAGATACGATTTAAATTCTCCAGGTTTCTAGGGCCAGCAGCCGAACACGTCGGTATTTGACGACCATAGAATGAAACGTAGTCACAAACTGCTCGTGGATTCTCTGATCCTCTGGCTTTGAATGACAAAAGCCCAGCGAGTCCATTCATGGATGGATTTCTGTTATTATTGTAGAATAGAAAAGATTTGTCAGAGGTCAAGATCAGAGTCTGAGCCTTTGAATACAAAATTCCAATTGTCTTCACCAAATTCATTTCATCCCTCAAATCTGTTGACATGATAGTTTGGTTAAGATTCGGAAATCAACCCAGTCCAAGCCAACAAACCCAGTATAAATTAGCTGCAGTGCTAATCTGGCCAAAACATGGCAACACACTTGAATATGTGTATTATCTGAATCACCTCTGTCACTTTTATCACTGAAGAATTTTGGACTTTAACATTTCGGGACATTTCTTTGAAATTCCTCATTTGTTTCTCATTTTTTTGCAGACTTTGAGAATCTTCCATGTCAACAAAGTGCAGCGAGACAAAGATCCAAAACCTGTAAAAGCTTCCAGCGATTTTGATGAAAACTAGAACGAGCACCAGACACACATCTGACCGTTTCTGCGGGTTTATTTTGGGCAGAAATCAAAGCTGAGCAGCTGGTGCCTCCCCCGAGGAGGGTTGTCATGTCCGGAGGCTCGTCCCGACTCTGGTGGCTCTCTGCTCTCATGAAACCACCAATTAGCGCCAGAGCTCTTTGGATCTTCCCTGGTTCACCTTGCGAAAGTGACATTTGGAAGCAGATATAACGGGCCGGAGCAGCAGCCAGCAAGCCTCTGAAACCCATCTGATGGAGTAAATCCAGCTAAAGATGATGCTGACTTCCAGCCTGCAGAAAGCCCCCGGTTAACAAGCTTTGGCTAAACTGCCAATACGGTGACAAGGACGCTGAGATGAATCGCCTGTTTAAAAGAGGAATTCACCCACACTGTTCTCCACCGTCACACACAATCAGCCGCTTTGATTTAGCGCTGCAATTTAGGCAATTTACTTTGACGACCTCCGCCGAGGGATGCTGCCATTGAAAGAGCGTGTTTTCCTTCCTGAACGCACCTTTGCCCCTTGACGCTTTTGTACCTGCCGATCATTTCCGCGCATTTTGAGCGTTTGTGAACTTTTGAGGTCACAAGGTCGACACAACCCATGATTTGGGTCCGTGTCTTCTGCGTGTTTGTGGATCACGAGTGTCATTGAAATTCTAGTTTTCTGCAACGTGGATGAACCGTCATCCAGACCTATGAAATGGCGGCTCTCGGGGGTGAGTCGAGGGGCCGTGGAACACGACCATGTCTCTTAGCGTGGACGGGAGGTTGCTGCGGGGAAAAGGAGCATGAAGAATCTTGACACTTGAGTCGATTATGGCTCCAATCAGGCCTGGAACAGCTGGAGTTGCCCATCAGGAACCAGATAAGTGCTTAAATCAGAGGCGGAGACAAACCAGAGTGCTTAGACGGACACTCAAACACATCGAATGGTAAAAGGTTGCGGCATTACTGTCCACATCTAAAGGTGAAATACTTGATTTCTAACTGTTACAAATTACAGATGTCTTTATGGTGTGTAGGCGAGGTTATGTAGTATAGGTGTGGTTTATCTGTGAACAGAAATCAGGACAATAAAGACCTTTATAAAAGCTGCTGAAGAGAGACAGATAGATTTTAACTTCCTCTATTCAGGAGGAAGCAAATGGAAAAATAGTCAAGTGGATTAACAATGCGCAGACTGTACAATTGTTCTTCCAGCGTTTGCGATGACGACAGTTTCTTTAGAAAATGTGTCCTTAATGGGATCCGTCACCTCACCTTGGGCTTTTATTTTGGTGAAGTATTATTAAAGATGCTCTTTGTAAGAACGATAAAGAAGCGGGCCAAAAAATAAAAAATAATAAAAAGAAAAAGCTGGAATAATAATTTGAGAAAAACTTTAGTGTTTGCTGGGAGGTGGTTTTTATGCATCCATCTAGAGAGAGCTACCACGTCATCCATCTTTTCTGGAAGAAAAACACTGAACCGTTCTTCCCTCGAACCCTTTCATACCTTCAATCTGCCGATGGTAGGGGGGCCACTGGGACTTGTTCTAATGTTTGTCTGGGGGCCAAGAAAGATGTTAACATATTTATACAGGCTGCAGTATTCACATTCTGTATATGTGGAACAGCAACAGTGTTCTATATCACACAGAACATGTCTGTCTAAAGCAGAATCATACGTGACTTTATCATCAGCAAGACACCAAAGACGCAGCTTTGGGATGTGACAGACTGGGAGCAGAGACTGCAGGGATTCAAACCAGTGCCCTCTGTAGCACCGGATTAACCGCTCCACCACCTGAGCCACATGCTAATGGTGGCGGTGTCAAGATTCTCTCGTCATACACGTGAATTATTGGGTGTGCTGAGCAGCAGAAGCTGATCGGACACGATCCTGCAGACGTTTGGCGAGCGGAGCTACTTAACAGTGACTCTTTATTTTGCTCTGTGTGCATCCTCATAAGTAAGCGATGTTGCTGCATTGACCCAGACCTGTCAACTTTCAGTCCAAGCCCGTCATCAGAAAACAAATTTAAAGAGGCCAGCGTGTGTCAAGTCCTGCGTTCACACGGAGAACAGGTGTATGGTTCATGGAAGACCAAAAAAATAAAACAACCTGTGGGCAGACGTCTCATCACTCCGAAGGGAAGGTCTCAGCTCACCAGCACTGACTCGGAGCGTCGACTTCTCCAGTCAGCTTCTGTTTTAACTTTTGTTTTTGCTGATCAGGACTTGCAGCTTCAGAAAACCTCAAATTCAAAAAGTCAGAAAATTAGAAAATTGCTTGAAATCAATAAAAAAAAAATCATAATCAACAAAATTACAACAAAAACTGCTTGAGATATCTCACTTTGCATTTAATGAGTCTATAAAATGTATCGGTTTCACCTTTTATGTTGGATTGCCTGAATAAAACAACTTTTACACAATATTCTAATTTTCCGAGTAGTACTGTATATATATATACAGATGTATGTATATAAGAAGAACCATGTGGCAAAGTTACGCTGTAAATTCCAAATTGCTGTCCTATTAGATCATTATTAATGTCCTATGACGTCACAACAGACAGGATTTATAAGGGAAAAATTGTTTAGCACTGTAGTTTACCATTTTACGTACAGTTTGACATGTTAAACACTACCAAAAGTGACTCCACAACAGATACAGTAGAGGGAGGGAGTGGTGGTCTTTATGGCGTCACTTCTGTCCTCGAGTCCTTCAACTACGTTTGACAACAACAATTTTAAATCCCAGAAAACCATCAAGAAATAATGATCCCATCAGGGCCAAAGGTGAGGCGTGGCTGTGAAACTGCTTTCTCGTCGCTCCCACTCTGCGGCCGTCCTTCACACAGAAACACATCTCTTCTGCGCGTCTTTCCGTTTTGCATCGCACCTCGGCGAGTTTCTGTTTTCATCGCCATGCGCCTGCGCGTCGCCACGGTTTCATAAAATCGTGCAGAATGATAGTTGAAAAGAGCCATGTTTGACCTTGAGGAGATGGTGCGTCTGAGTCATCCTGCAGCCTCTGCTGACTGGGTTTGTGTTCCCTCAATAATCGCTCAAACCTGACCCTTCGTTGGAATTTCCTATTAGTGGATGTTTTGTCTGATGTCATTTAAGAGCAAATATGGATCGTGCTGTATAGTGTGTGTGTGAATGAGTGCTGCCTGGCAACAGTGAGCTTCATTCATGGCTGCAGCCGCTGGATCTGGCTGACCTCAGAACTCTTTGCTTCATCTTTTTTCCAGCTATCTAATATCAGATCTGCTGAAGTGGTTAACATTCGGACAGGCTGTTCGTGACCTCAGGGTTATCCTAAGTTGCTATTAAATGACTTTTTTAAGACCATATTTAACCTCTCAATGTTAGAGACATAGATGTAAATATTTTCAACTTCCGGTCACTGGAAACACACTGGATGTGTGAATTTCGTTTGGCGGCTCAGAAACGTCTGCCAAGGATGTCCACAAAGGATGAAAAAAATGATCTTACCCTTGTAACGGCGCCGTTCGGTAAAAATGATTTAAATCTGCATAAATACGAGCTCATCTCAAACAGCGCCGTTTTATCCTGACAGCGGAAGCTTTTATACCTCCTCTAACTGTGTCAGCTCAGAGGCTGCGTAGCGGTTAGCTCTCCATGCTGAAAGCATCTCTGATTCCTTTTTGTCACCTGATGTGCTGGGTGTCGCAGCTTCAGGTGGCCCTTCGGCGCCTCGTCCTTGCACTTGCCCGACATCTCCAATCAAACCGTCTCCCATCCAGTCATCAAGCTTCCTCCCTCATCATTGGTTGAAATGGTGGGACCTCTTCTCCGCATCTTCTGAGGACCACGTGAAGAGCTCGTACTGCGTAACCTCATGATCAGAGCCCCAGCATGCAGCACTCATTCAGAAGCCTCCCACAGGACAACAGAGTGAAGTCTGTCAACAGATACATGTGATGCCCCAAACCTCTGATCAATCAGCAGCTCCAGGGCCGATTTATGCATGCTTTATTAGCACATTCTCATGTCCTTTGCCTTCGACAAGGCCAGTGTAAAAATGCAATAATTGCTCTGTTGATTAGGAGTGTGGCGTTTATTAAAGTATTCCTTTTCGTGTCGGTGCCCCAGGCACGGCATCTGAGCACCAAATCGGATAGGAAAAAAGGTCACTAGGAACCAATAAATGACCCAGCAATAGATAATTACAGTTGCACAATCTGTCACCAAACGTGGGAAAAGCATCAAGCCTGATGGCGGGATTACACTGAACGCCAATCAATCAATCAATCAATCAATCAATCAATCAATCAATCAATCAATCAATCAATCAATCAATCAATCAATCTGTCTCCTCCAGCACCAGTTTTCATTCTCCTCTTTTGTTTCCCTTCCAACAATGGAGTGTTTGCTTTTCAGAAGCAAGATTGGCTTACGTTGCCAAAAAAGACACAGGTGTGGACGTCCGCTTTTCAGTGTCTTGCTGCATTCACTGAGGGTGGCTCAGTTGGCAGACGCTCTGCCCACGCTAGCTGACAAAGGAGCTCAAGCTTTCATTGCATTAATGCCGTTACCTTCGACCTTGGTTTTTTTTGTTGTTTTGGAGGCAGAGTATGGAGGTGGAGATGGAGGTGTTCGCTATTGTAATGAAGAGCCTTTGGGAAACCATTATGAAGGTATTATAATGGAATTGTAATGATGACATGCAATTATGGTGAATTATTTTTGAAACAATGCCAAGAATTTACGAGGTCGATCCTCAGGAACCAGCCCTCTAGTGGAAATTCAATTTTGCGTTGCCATTTATGGGCCTGGTTTGGTTGATGGAAAGAGACAATTAAATGTTGACAGAACATTAGCTGCTATCTAAATTAGATTATCCAGCACAATGTTTGTCGATGGTGTCAAATTCGGGATTCAGGGCACGAGACTGAACTTTTTAGCAGTTTCACTTTAACTTTCCTGCAGAAATGATGCCTTTTCTGAACTCTGACAGCCCTCTGTGTTTACTGAGAGGTTAAAAAAAAGACAAGTGTAGTTTGTGATCGTGACTGTTAGGGTTCTGCATTTTTTGGGTTTCTGGTGTTTGCGTTGTGTTCTTGTTTTGTCCACTAGGGAGCCCGGGTCTTTGCTGGTGACGGGGCGCACCTGTGGCTCTTCGGCAATCGGAGGCGAATACGAGGCAGCTGCACCCGAGCACCAGCGTTGGATCGTTGTCTCGCCTGCAGAGTGGTATCAGACTATCTGAGACTGAGGATTTACTGTGTTTTATAGATTATTACTCAGAGTTTTTCCCTGTTCCACGTTCCCTGAGAAGTCGTCTAGTCTGGTCTTTGGACACCCAGCAGAGGAGCGTCCCTGTGAAGAGGTTGATTTGAGTTTTTTATGAGTGTTTTTCCTCCATCTGGAGCGCCTTCCGTTCTCTCCTGTGTCACGCCCAATAAAAAGGGATTTTTGTTCTTTGAGAGCCTGCCTCGTACCTGCCATTTGGGTCCTCAAAACAACGTCACTTAACAACCGACCTTCTGCTGGAGCCCCGTCAACATCGGCCCTGGATATGTAAAGGAAAATATGGAGAGAAGACTGTGGAGCAAAATGAAATAAGCAGCTATAAAGGTGTTTACCTCTGCAAATATATATAATATAAATGAACAATACTCGGCTAAGAGCTGCATGACAGAGACCATGTCTGCACCAGTCTGGAAGTTGGACAAATAATAAGCCCACAAACGACTTCAGGTCCTGCTCAGCCGGGCTGTAACGGTTGTAGAGGTGGGAGCCGCTCTGACGGAGATCGTCCAGAAAAGCATGCAGATGTTGCTGCTGGACATCTTTAAATACAACTCCCAACACTGTCATCTGCAGAAGTTCTCAGATGACAGTGCCATTGTTGGATGTGTATCGGGGCGAGATGAGCAGGAGTACAGGGGGGTCATCTCTGACTTTGTGAGCTGGTGCGAGAACAACCACCTGATCCTAAACACTGGCAAAACAAAGGAGCTAGTTCTGGACTTCAGGAAGTCACCTTCACCACACACACCGGTGAACATTCAGGGTTCAGACATTGAGATTGTGGACTCATTCAAATACCTGGGTGTTCACATAAACAATAAACTGGACTGGTCTGACAACACAGACGCTCTGTATACGAAGGGCCAGAGCCGACTTCACCTGTTGAGGAGACTGAGGTCCTTTGGTGTGTGCAAACAACTACTAAGGACTTTCTATGACACTGTGGTGGCCTCAGTAGTCCTTTATAGAGTTGTGTGCTGGGCGGGGGGCAGTACAGGCAGAGATAGGAAGAGACTAAACAAACTGGTTAGAAAAGCTGGCTCTGTCCTGGGCTGCACCCTGGAGTCCATCGAGGAGGTGGCGGACAGAAGGATGTTGTCCAAACTAACATTCATTATGGAGAACCCCCACCACCCCCTGCACCACATGGTAGAGGCCCTGTCCAGCTCCTTCAGCACCAGACTGTTACACCCCCAGTGCAGGAAGGAGCGCTACCGTAGGTCATTTCTCCCCACAGCCATCAGACTGTACAACACAACACTATAGTGACACGTATTTATGTACCCACACAGGGCTGTCTTTGTTCACTTGTTGTTGTTGTTCACTACTCACTGGTATTCACTGGTCTTGTATATAATTGTTGTGCAATTTTATTTTACTTGTGCAATATTTTCTTACATTAATATTAATATATATTTTTCTTATTCAACTTGTTTTCTTACTTTCATACTGCTGTTCTGTTTCTGTTTCTGTTTCTGTCGTACCCCCTTTGCTGCTGTAGACAAAAGAATTTCCCCACTGTGGGATGAATAAAGTCTATCTTATCTTATCTTATCTTATCTTATCTTATCTTATCTTATCTTATCTGGAAAACACCCACAGCTGTGGTATTTCCCTCTGCGCTGCTGGTTACGCAGGTGAACTTCTAGAGATGAGTCTGAATTAGACCCGTTATTCAGCCTTTCAGAGAAAAGGTGGAATGATGCCACGAATCAACCTTTTAAAAATGTAAAAACATCTGAGCATTAAAAAAAAAATAAGACATGAGTCAATACGTTAATAGTAATCTTACAGTCAGCTTGTGAGCAATCTGGAATCATTATTTAGCTCCAGGTGTGGTTCCCTGATTGTTCTCCTCCTCATTCCCCTCATTGGCCTCACCTGTTCCCACTCATCCCCTTCCTCTCCCGGGTACTTAAACCCGCCTCTCCTTCCTTCTGGCAGCTCGTCTTTGCAGAAGGGGTCGAGCTTGTCCCTTGTGTATCTTTGGAGCTCTTTTCAGGTTGGACTTTGACCTGTTATCTGCTTCCTGACTTTGCTGATTGGGGACTGATCTCTGGAAACGTGCTGCTCAAACAACTGATTTTTCTGCTTTAAACTCTCATTAGTCCCTGTTGGAGTCCACTGATTTAGGACACTGCGTGGATGCTAGCTTTAAAAAAGAAGAGTGGCTGAAAACTCGTCACTATTATGCAAAATCCATCCAATCAGAATTATTAGCTTGTTCAGCCTTATTCACAATTTAACACATTTTAGCTGATGCGGATCTCATAATACTTGATATCATCAATAATTCATTACAAAATGTCTCTACCTCCTCTGTTTCTTTATTTTTTGCTTAACAGTGGCAGCAGAGTGGGTGTTTGTGGCAGACTGGATGTTTAATGTTTGGAGCCATGGATGATCGAACCCACCCAGGGTCAGAAAGGCCATTTTCTTTCCAGTATTGACCCAGTAGTTCACACGCTTTTATTCAAGTCAGCTAAATTTACTTTCAGACAGGAGCACGGTGGAGGAGACTGGGCTCACTAATTATGATGAAAGTAAAGTTTCCGTCCTTTTTCCCCACAAATGGAACTTTAATTAGAAGTTGCGCAAACTGTTTATCTCTGCGCGTCTTGATTGCCTTTATTATACATCAATCAACGCCATGCTGCGGAAAGGTGGCTTTTCTGACGCGGATTCATTAACATTTCGGTTTGAAGAACACTTGGCCGGAAGCCTGGATATTGGCAAGTAGATTAAGACGTGATGCTCGTCCTCGGAGCGGCGTCCGCGTCGTGACGCGCCAGTTAACGCAGCGCCCCGCGGGACACGTGGTGTGTGCTTATGAATGAGCGACGTGGGTGGTGGGGAGGGCACAGTCGGATTGACGCGGCGCTTTAACGGGAGGAGCGCAAAGACGAGGAGCGCAGTCCGAGCGCAGCGTCTGCTCCAAAGCCAGCGAGGAGTTCCACTCCAAAACCAGCCCGACAGAATGGATGTATCCCCGCTGCGCTCTCTGCTGCTGCTGCTGCTCAGCGGGGGTTTGCCCAAAGTAAGTCATCTTTACATGTTTGCCCAATAGCGAAAAGGTTCTGGGTTCGATTCCGGGCTGAGTGTTCCAACAAACATGCAAAGATCGGAGGTTCTTCCCGGGTGTGCGTGTGTGTCCTGTGACCTCTCCAGGGTGTGATCCTGCCTTTCACCTGTTAAATGCTGGGAATACGGTGTGCAGCTGATTTGGCTTGTGGTTGTAAAAGTTTGTCGGGTCTTTGATCTATAATCTTAAACCAAATGTTGAATTTGCTCCTGTTTCTGTTGCCTCAAATCTTCTCAGATGCTATTTCTGTTTTCATTCATTCAGCCCTGTCTTCTATTCAGCACATTTAATGCAGAGCTTGAGTTTGTCTCAATGTTTTCTCTTTTAACAGACATGAATGCTGGTAGAGGTACTGGTAGAGCGGTTGTAATGATTAAAAAATATGTCAGAAAAGTGACGTCCAAACATGTATTTTGGATTTCAGCTCAGTGCGGCTCTCTAACATCTGCCAGGGAGTCTTTTCTCCTGTCAGGTGAGGCTGATGATGAGCTCTCCCACCTGTGGGATCTCTCGAATATCAGGTGTTAGAGATCCACAAGACGCATCACTTGTTGACATATTTCAGCGGCTCTTTCAGGCACCAGGAGCCGCTGGCCGCCACAGCTCCCAGCACGCTGTATTTATGTCTCTGAAGCCGCCTGGCAGCTGCTTTACAATAACATACCCTGAATCATCTGTCCAAGGGGAGGAAGTGTGAGCACCTGTGTGGGATAAATGGGTGGAAAGGAAGCGCTCACTCGGCGTCAGATATCGCCGTTTTTTTGGTCAACAAATTGCAGAGAAGAAAACACTAACGGAACTAATTATCTCTTCTCTGCACATTAAATATGGAGCACAAGAGGCTTGAGATACTGGACCCAGAGGGGCTACAAAGTTCAAAGTGGCTCTTGCGTCTAGCTCACTTGTTTGTTTAACCTCCAGCTCAGAGGCTGGACTTAAACAGATTTTCTTGTGCAACTATCGCATACATCTGCATCCTTGCCGTGCAGTTTAATTTTTAGTTATCGTGGAGGAGTCGCCTGCATCAAAGGCAGCAGCGTCTTATTATGCTGTAAACTGACATAAAAGATGGATGGAAAATGTTTAGTATTCCGACTGGATCGCTGGAGTCGGCTGTAAGAATGCACTAGCTCTGCAAACTGATGTATTTTTATAAAAGCATCTTTTTTTTGTTTTTTTACAGTAGGAGCCAAGTTTGTCTTCTGCTCTATAAACACCAGCCTTCTCAGAGATGACTGTATACGCACTTCCACGCTGCAGAATGTCCCTATTTTATTAAAACTTGCCTATGCTGTATTGTATATTATGTTTGTGTTTCTATAATTCTATCATTGCATTTGTTTCTCTCTCTCCATCTTTTATTCTCTCTGTCCTGTCTCCCTCTTCTCCTCTTACCCAGCTGACTTTCAGCAGGATGGTTCCTCCTAAGCCAAGTTCTGCTCAAGGTTTCTTCCTGTTAAAAAGGTGTTTTTCCTTGCCGCTGCTTACCTGGGGGTTCAGCCTCTGGGTGTCTGCCTCTGTAAAGCACCTAGAGACAATTTTATTGTAAAAGGTGCTACATAAATGAAATTGAATTGTCAGTAATTCCCTGGGTGACCCAAGACCTTCAGACCTGTTGCTACGGAAGATAACTGAATGGATGAATGTTGATTGGATGCAACCGTAGCAATAATCTGCCAGTTGCTCAGTGCCAGCTCAGAAACGAGCTGTCTTGATTCGTGGCCATGCTGGCAGGCTCATCCTAATTAATGTTTGGATCCGGTCTTATATGAGGAGCAATTAAGATAAGCCTCATTCCTGAGGCGTCGCTCCGGCAGCTCGCGCCAACCTTAAATGCGACTCGGGAACGAGACTTGCCAATCAGCTAATGGACAGGCCCTGGGACAGCTTTCCTGTCTGACTCTGATATATCTGGAAGGCACAAACCGCAAAAACTCTTTCAAAAGCCTCTGTCGGACTTTGCTGAGGGAACTTTACTGTTTAAATCCCGTCTGGTGGACGTAGTTTATGGGTTCGGATGTGAGCAGTCGCGCTGTAACAGCAACGCTCTCCAGCGAAGTGTGAAGTAAACATTTGACTCTTCCTATTTGTCCTCATGCTTTTCTTTCATTTCATTTTCTGGCTACCCTCACTCTTTAGTCTCATCTGATCCTTATTGAATAAGAGCAGACCGAAGGAAAACAACGGCCCCGGCCTTTTAGCGATGGCCTGGCAGCAGGTCGGGGGCCGTGCGCTAACGGACGCTGGCAGCTTTTTTTGCTCAGGGAGACGCTCTGCGCTCGTCTGTGTCTCTACAGGCTTCACCCTGGTCCATCCATCCTCTGGATAGCGTAGGAATGACGTTTTAATTCTTTGCCCACAGCATCAAATTCCAAAGCTCTGCAGAGCGTTGATCTAAAATTAATTCTAATGATGACGGCGTTGTTTGGGTCTCTTCAGAAGTTCTGTAAACTTTGCCTTCGTTGCTCTCGCTGTCCGCCTGTCGCACTGGACATGGAAGTCATCTGTGCCATGAAGAGAGCTTGATCCAAGCATCCTGGAGAAGCTTGAGCACAGATCCCCTCTAGCCTCACCCCCAGGAACTTTGTTCCTTCTTTTTCAGTGTTGATGCAGTATTAATGGTTAACATTGGGTGACTACTGAATTCCACACAGAGCAGCATCTAAATAAGACGGAATGAAAGTGAACGGCCATGCTGCTCGGGGTTTCTTTTGTTAAAATAGGTTTTGGACTAAATATATTAGACGAAGTACTGAAAATTAGGTTCATCTTACAGGTTAGATGCTATTAGTCATTTTAGATGTCATATTTTGAGTTTGTTGAGATGAGAGAGCATCACCTTCTGCTCAGACAACCTCTCTTAAGTGCTCTTTTGGCACTTGACTTATTGCGGATCAGGCCAGCCCGAGTGTTTGGCCTTCATCTTACTTGCATCTAGGACCGCGTGGCTGCAATATCCCAGAGTGTGCTGGTTGCACTGGCCCTAATCCGCTGTTCAGGGGTAATAACCCCTGAGAGCAAAGCTCTGCAAGTGTCGCGACCTCATCCTCGGAGGGGGGAGCGGGGCATCGGCAGTAAATAACGCAGAGTTAATATTGGCACAGCATGGGCCGAAGCCGTCATTTTTTTGTGTACCTTGAGAGAAATTCTGTCCCAGATTTAATGTTGCCTCTCCAACCTTGGGAGTGATCAATTAAAGATTTAAGGCTCCCTCCCAGGCGTGTTTTAGGAGCATTTAAGACACAGTTTAGTTCCTCAACTACCTAAAGATATGCTTTTATAGGATAAATATTAAAAAAGAGGGGTTTTTTAAACTGCATTGGTTGGTGAACATACAGTAACTTCTGTAAAGTTCTATACATGATTCAGTGATCGAAGATTTGAAAACAGATCTGCGGGCTTTAGATGGTTAGATAAGCAGTCTGCAAGCGTAAAGCAGTGGAGTGGGCGAGCTGCATTCAAGGAGTCCGTGTTCAAGAAATGACAAACAGCTTTATTGCACCCGTTGAGAGGCAGCAGACTCCTGCAGCACACTTAGATTTACACTGGAAAAGCTCACACACCACGCAAATTGTGTTTGTGTCCCTGTGGAGGTCTTTATTTCACACATCAATCTCAGACTTTATCGTTTTCATACGTGGGCGTGTTGCACACGCCAGGGCTGCAGAGATGCTCCTCTGGAAGGCGCTGGAGACGACGGTTCATGAGATCTGCGAGCTGTGCAATTTAAAAAGACCTTATTGTGTTTGGCTGCTCCGCCCAGGCTGCCCTTTACTGTAGTGGGTCTCCAGTAACGGAGCGCAGCGAGCTCCAATCCTGGAGTTCAGATCTCGTCACGATCTTTCTCCACTGACCTTCTCGAGCTTTGCGCTCTTCATCTTATGTATTTTCAATAACCCACTAGTTCCCTGGCAGTGGCTGTCAGCTTGCATTTTTCAGCCCTAGTCCACACAGACACACAATCCTAATAGATTACTCAGTGGCCTTTTACCTCCACTTCATAATCCATTTGCATGACAAGTTTAGCCGGATGAGGGAGGTCTGTTCGGAACCGTCCTGCTGGTCTTTCCATTCAGGCTGAAAGGCCACGGTTGTGGAAGGAAGCTTGGACGGTATCCACCGTCCTTAACCTCACTGAACGAGCCTCTCATTTGAGTCTTTAGTGCTTTAAAGGCTCCTTCTGTCCTCTTTTGCAGGTCTTATCAGTGCAGATGTGCGACGTGGTGCACGAGATCGAGCTGGAGAGAGAGCGCTGCGAGAACAGCGTTGGGAACGTCACTGCGGGTGAGTCTTGCATTTCCTGTCTGACTGTTTGTGGGTGAGAAGGAGGCTGTTCAGAGCAGATGTACGGTAGCGCTGCTTGGGGTGAACTTCAGGCTAGCGTGTCTCCAGAGATGCAAAGAAAAAAAACCTCATCTTCTGATGACTGGAATTCACCTCCCAGGTTAGAGGAGAGAGACGATATTAAATTAAAACCGGCAAGAATGTAGGAACAGCTGACCGAAGCTATCTTGAATAGATGTCTGATGATTCATTTCTTTTATTTCAACCAGACTCGGACATTTTAGTCTACAGAACATCATTCCAGACAATAATCTAAGAATATGCATTTTTCCTGAATAACAATATCAAGCCAAAACTGAATAAATGACTTAATATGCTAATATAGCCGGACATCATCATCTCAGGTTTTAATAGGTCTCCTTTCCTGGCATGTATTAGTCTGCACCAATTTATTATGTTATGATCATGTATTTGGGTCCATCATCCATCCATCCATCCATCCTAGATGAGTGTTGCTTGTACATCCAGATACCAGCGGCTAACGTATGCTTAATGGGGCCGCATTTCCGAAATGTCACTCTCTAATGAACATCATCACATCGTCGCCATCAGCGTCACAGGCTGCCATGGCGTCGCTCAGCCCTCCGGGGGAGGCCTGTTAAACACGGCGCGCTGCACTGCGGGTTTGACGGCGCTGCGCCTGCTTGGAGGTCAACAGCTAATACGCAGTGCTTTGGTGTAAACATAGAAATTGCATGGAAGTGACCCCACAGTCGTACCTGGAACAGCCAGCGCAGCTAGAGAGACCGTCCAGCGCCATTAATCCAACGGCGACTCCTGCAGGTTTTTTTGTTAAGCATAAATTAGGCTGTTTTTGTGTATATATTATGTGCACTTTGACCCCTGCTCTGATAAACCCCTGTGAGTAGTGTAATAAAGGCCTTTCAGCCCAAAAACCTCACACCTGATTGTCAACATAGGTCGTACATGCGTTCTACTTTGCTGTTTTCCTCCAGTCCACATCCACACACATGCCGTCTGCTTTATCTCTGTTTAATGAAGCAAAAATGTCATGACATACTGCTTCTACTTCATTATACATGAGCTGCCCGCCCGCTAGGCTCCTTATCGCCTCACCGAGGCTCATTTCTCAAGCCGGCATAAATCTGCATGTCCTCTGAG
The DNA here is from genome assembly GCA_015343265.1 of Pao palembangensis. Lineage (NCBI taxonomy): Eukaryota > Metazoa > Chordata > Actinopteri > Tetraodontiformes > Tetraodontidae > Pao > Pao palembangensis. The sequence continues at coordinate 15,645,019 of CM027086.1, forward strand.
GGTTGTGTGTATTTTGGAGCGCGCTGCTTTGATATTACAATACATTTATTTTGCACACGCTGCTAAAATAAATCAGAATCAGAAAGGGTTTTTTTTTTTGCCATTGTCAGTGAACAGAGTTTACAGACTAGGAACTTCAGCGTAAGGCGCAACATAAAACACGGAAAAGAATCTAAAATATAGTCTCTTAAATAAATCTGTTACGGAACGTGCGTGGTGAGGACCCAAATGCAGACATGACGCCAGTTCAACAACCAAAAACAACCCTTTATTGGGTGTACGCCAGGGAAACAAGCTGCTCCTTCACAAAAGGACACGGAGAACGAAAGAAAAACCAAACCTTTTGCAGGCACACTCTATGCTACACACACAGTGTCAGTCCCAAACAATGTCAATGATCCCGCAACGGGACCAGCTGGCAGTCTCGCCTTTATCTGACGAGGTGATCTGCCACAGGTGCGCGGTCCCCGCTCGATCCTGGGGACCCGCGCCCTCTGTAGGGGAAAGCAGGGCACTTCGGGTGATGTCCCAGAGGGTCGGCAAGCCGGACCCTGACAGTGCCCCCCCCTCAATGGGCGCCTCCTGGCGCCCTACCTGGTCCCTTAGGACCACCCCTTGTCCATCATCCAGGGTGGGAGGAGGGGTGTCGGAGGGAGGGACTGGGTCAGGCCTACGGACCTGCGGAACCCCTTTTACCGGCGGCTGGGATGCCAGCGGCTGAGGCGTGGCCGGCAGGGTCCGCGGCCCTGAAAAAGGAGGAGCAGCCGGCGAAGACGTCGGCCCTGGAGACGCTGCCGGCGAAGACGTCGTCGGCCCTGGAGACGCTGCCGGCGAAGACGTCGTCGGCCCTGGAGACGCTGCCGACGGAGCTGCTGCCGCTCTGGAAACTGGAGGCGGCGGCGAGGGTGGTCAAGTGTTCATAAGTCCAACGGCAGATGGAAAGAAGCTGTTCTTATGGCGTGAGGTTCTGGTCCGAATGGGGAGCGGCTCAAAGAGTCTGTGACCAGGGTGAGAAGGGTCAGCTGCTATCCGACTTGCTCGTCCCTGAGTCCTGGAGACGTACAGGTCCTGGAGAGATGGGATCACCTTCTCGGCAGAGCGCACAATGCGCTGTAGTCTCTGTCTGACCCTGGCCGTGGCCCCGGAGTCCCACACGGTGATGGAGGAGGTGAGGATGGACTTGATGGCCGTGTAGAACTGCATGAACTTCAGCTGCCGCAGGAAGTACATCCTCTGCTGGGCCTTCTTGATCAGGGAGCTGATGGTCGGCCCCCACTTGAGCTCCTGTGTGATGGTGGTGCCAAGGAAGCGGACAGAGTCCACGGTGGAGATGGATGTGTCTGTCAGGGCGAGGGGGGCAGGGGGGCTGTGTCTTTCCTGGAGTCCACAATCATCTCCACTGTCTTCTGAGCGTTGAGCACCAGGTTGCTGATCAGATGTTAAAGAAGACAAAGCTTCTGGTGACTGAGCGGAGAGCTCGCATCTGAAAGCAGAGAGCTGGCTTTCAGATGCATTCAGGTGTGACTAATAATGCAGAAATAAAGTGGTATTAAGTGGTATTGGCACATAGAGGAAGTTTCTAGGCTGCATACTTTAGCCTCTAAAATGTAGTTTAGCATGTCCTCTCAGCTTTTGAGCTCTGCTGAATCTCTTTTCATCTGTTTTTAGGTGTTTTCAGCTCGGGGAGATGAAAGAAAGGAAATTAAAACCAGACGTCTCGAGATCGTGCCAAAAAACAGGAACTTCTTCAAAATTACACCAAAAAAAAAAAACAAAAGGAGTCAATTGGGGAAACGTTGACAGGTTACACAGCACTCGAGTTATTTACTCTCAAACGGTGGAGGCTGCAAAGACCCGTGTCAGGAAGGGATGGACAAATGAAAGCAGCTGATCATAGATGTGATTGATCCCAGCGGCACCTGTGTGTGTGTGTGTGTGTGTGTGTGTGTGTGTGTGTGTGTGTGTGTGTGTGTGTGTGTGAGAGATATGAGATATGAGATATGCCAGGCTAACGTGGGTGCCTCCTCCCGGTAGGTTGCCACGGCATGTGGGACATCATCGCCTGTTGGCCGTCGGCCGGCGTTGGGGAGGTGGTCACCATCACCTGCCCCGTTTACTTCAGCTACTTCAGCGACCAGCACAAAGGTAAACACGTCATCTTTCAGCCCAGATCAGGATAGAATTTCTCTACTTTATCCAGCTTAATGAGCGGAATCCATCACCTCACAGCAAGAAGGTTCTTGTTGAAATGTGCATGTGGAGGTTGCACTTCACATTTTCATGTAGAAGTTAGGCAATATCAGAGGTTGTCTAGATACAGACAAAGCTCTTGAACCCCCCCACCGCAGCTTTGACTCTGTGAACTCCGCAGATACTTCAAACTAATCCAGGTTACCATAAACAAGCGCCGCGGTGCTTACACAAGGCCCGGCTTAAAGCGCGCACACAATTCAGACTCAGATTACAGCAGGGGTCTGAGAAAACATAGTGGACTCCAGCTCATCTTTTAACCTTTACTTTGGATCGAGCCCAGATGGAGAAAAGGAAAATATAAATATTACCAAAATGAGATAAGAAAGATAAACTTCTCCCAAATTTAGTCGGCGTTCTTGACTGGCTGCTGCTCCCTGAAGTCTGCGCTTTTCTGTTCCTCCCAACACGGTTGGCACAGAAGCCACAGATTTTTACAGACTTTTTTTTCTGTTGTTGTTGACTCGAACTCTCTGTGTTCCTTCTGCTTTCTTTAAAAAAGCTTTCATCCACCGATGTTTCCGCTTACTTCGGCTCCCGCAGCTCTCTGACCCATGAAATGCAGAAAAAAAAAAAACTCAAAACATGACAGTTTCCAAATTATTGCCTTTAAATCTGCACCAGCAGATTTTTGCACACTGCGATGTTGCTGGTGCATTTCTGTTTTGTTTGCCTTTGGGAATCGATTTACAATCCTGAAAATGGAAGAAAATGTTTGGAATCCCACAGTAGCTGCATACCAGGTGATTTCAGAGACCTTTATCCCAAATATGTCCTTCAGCTGGTCTCAGTGTTCTGTGGATGCATTCTAGCTTTATTTCCATGGACTCAGATCATCGCTGAGTATTTTTTTAAATTGTATCTGTATTTGAAGTCAGAACATACTGACCTACTCTTTTTACAAAGCAGTTTTGATTTAATGGTGCTCTCTAATAAATCCACAGCTGGTTGCACATCAGCGTGAGCAGACCTGAAAGCTTGCCATCCCCCCCAGTGAGTCATTTGGAGTTCTCTGCTGATGGATATCCATTTCCTCTTTTCAACACCTCTGGGCTGTTTTGGGCTGTTTCCTACCTGCTCCTCCTGTGCCTCTGTGTCGATGACCCAGCGAGTCGATGCTCATTACTGCCGCCTGCCCGAGCGGCTCTGTTGATGTATTTACAGCTGGAGGAGAAAGAGGGGGAGTAACTTCTGGAGAAGTAAATGGATCTGCGTTATCTGATTCATCACGGACTACATGACGTCAAATCCTTGTCTTTGGCGTGTGTTTCCGCTGAGGTTTACAGTATAGTGTGGCCAACCTGAGCTAAGCTAAGCTAACAGCTGTACTGCACACTGGGTTAACACGACTGATATAAATGTGACAGAACGACACCTGCGTGCCTTTTTGCAATAAATGGCTTTTGGAAAAGCCATTTATGCACGCTAAGTTGTCACTTCCCATCATCGTCGAAGCACCGCCTTGCACAAACATGCATTAGCACCTCTGAGAAGCAGAGGCTGTTCACGGACGGACACACTTCAGGCCGACGGCGGCGTGAAAGTGTAAAGGTGAAAAAGAGGACTGAAATATCCGGTCAGGTTTTTATGGGTGCACGTTGAAGGCCACACGTTTGAGTTTTTGTGTTAAAAGTTCATTTTTGGGCACATTAGAAATATATATTTCCTAGTGTAATATGGCCATCATGTGCAATTTCAAATTTCTTAAAAGCTTTTCTTGTAATTGAATCAGAATAATTAACATCCATCTTTGCTTTTAAATGCAGGAAGGAATTAAGGCTGCGACACCATGTCTGAAAATGCAGTTTATCTGTTATAGGAAGAACGTAACTTTGTGTCATTGCATTAAAAGGTGCAGCAAAGCAGGAGAAACGGGGGAAGAGCCTCGGTCCTCTGCCAGCTGCTATTATGGAGGAATGATTTACCGTGGAAGTGACCTGGATTTCTCTGAACGGGACACTGAGTCATAAATGACCTGAAATGAGGAGAGAAACATCGCTGGGTGACCATGACACCCTGATGATCCGTTTTCTCTGCTTGGCGTCTCGAAGACGCCGCTCCGATTTCTCCTGTCAGAGGCAAGACGATGTAATGAAAGCATCATCGTTGCATGAAAAAGCAGTTCCCCTGCACAGGCATGAAGAGCTCAGGCTTGCAGTGGCAGCAGATCTGAGGAACTATAAACACATCTGTGCCGCCTAGCTTGTGATGTTCTAGAACCAGTGTCTGTTAGAGCCATCCAGCAGCGCTCACGGTGGCCGATGGTGACGCGCTTGTTCCACAGAAAGAGAACCCATGAAACAAGAGGGGCTAATTAGGCCAAGCCCTTTGTTTTATTCTTGCCTGGACGTCTCATTTCTGATTCGAACTGGAACCCATTAGCGTCCGATCTGGCAGAACAATGGCAATGAATGCTCAGGCACTTTTTGGAGTTAAAAATCATTCCCGCCTTTCTCCACAAGCAGATCTGTGATCAGTCGATGCCCTCGGGCCCAGCCAAGGCTGCTCTGCTTTCACCACCTTTTCTCTCCTTCCCTTCGCTTCTCCTTGTTTGTGCACTCTGCGCGATGCAGAAACCAACCTTTGGCAACGACCAGATGTGCAACATCCGGAATGCAAATAGGCACTCCGACCTGATGTTGCAGCTTTCCGCAGCTCTCGTCCTTTTTAAGCTTAAATCCATTTTATGACCCTGATAAAGGGCGCCAGCGCACGTGCGGTTGCGGATCTTTCAAAGCGCGTCGGGTTCACAGAGGCACGGATTCGGGGGAGAGAATATGAAAAGAAGACGGGAGGAAATGAATTTCTGCAGCCTGGCGTGGACCTGAACGTCATCTTCTGCGGCCATACGGGACAAGCTTTTGTTGGAAAAGCAGGCAGGCGTTCTAACCTCTGCTTCCGCCCTCCAGGTAACCTCTCCAAGACGTGCACAGCGGACGGCTGGACCGAGATGCATCCGCTGGACATCGCCGTGAACTGTGGGTACAATCTCAACGGCACCAGCGACGATGTGAGTAGACTCCACATCATAAAGGGCAGCGGAACAGCCGCCTAATGGTCCAGTTGTGTTGGAAGTCAATAACACAGTGCGAAAACCATCAAGGGCTGCCAGGCAGGAACAATTTAATTAAAACATCGCTTTTTTCCCCCTGCTGGTAGATGTTGTCAGGAAAAAACATTGATTTTGTTTCACAGCCTCACGCTGCTAGACTCTATATACTGTAATTGTTTTGTCATTTCAGCCTTTTGTCATCTTTGTTCTGACATCTGTAAGTGATTGTATGCAACCGGAGCAGAATCTGCAGGATCACAACCTGAGCTGTTCTTTTTTTCTTAAAGTTGGATTAGGCGGGTGTCAGGGTACGTGGCAAGGACCCAAACGCAGCACAATCGATCCGAGTGAAAACTCTTTATTGAGCTTGCAGGCAGGAAAAGGCAAACTCGTTGCCCGAGGCGGAGGCAGGTCGGCTTAATTGGGGAATCAGCAAGGCGGAAAAAGTCCAGACGGGCAGAGTCGGCAGCGGGAAGACAGTCCAAAGGCTCAGAGTCAGGGGCAGAAAGCGCGCAGATTATCCGGGAAAGCAGGCAGAGAGCGTAGATCAGGGACAGGCTGGGTCGAATCCGGGTAAGCAGGCAGGGAATAAGCTCTGGAATGTCTCATGTCGTAGAGGACAGCCTGGCACTGAGCCTGTCCCAGACCGGGGCTTATATAGCGGTGCAGAGTAGTTGGTGTAGCGCCGGTTTGAAAGAAGCGGGAAAACACTGGAGGCAAGCCGGCGCGGTTCGGATTGGCTGATGCTGGAGGCGTGACTGATCCGGGGGGGGCGTGTCACCGGTGAAGCGGTGCAGAGGGGGGAGATGGCAGTGGCAGACCGGCGGGTGTGACAGGCGGGGCTAGCAAAGATGTCTAGGAACTCTTCAGGCTTATTTAACTCTAAATTTCTTAGCTCACTGCATCTTTACTGTCCCTTAGAGGAAGCAGCCACACTGAAAATAATCCCCCAAAAAACAGAGAAACAACTAATTGATTCTAACTGATTCCATCATTTCGATTTTTTCCATCATTTCGATTTTTGGCGATATTATACAAAACAAGGGTCCGGCTCAGTGAGCGTTCTGCCCCAAGCGTCATGACTTATTGAGAGGAGCAGGCTCTCCATTGAGGGTGAAGAAGAGTTTCCAGTCGGATGTGGACAGAGCTAATCACGTCTGCGTCAGCAGAGGTGAAGAGCGGGGCAGAGAACGCGCTGGAACAGGGTGGTAAAAGCTTTCTGGGTGGCTGCTCGGCTCGCTTTGTGTGCTTCCTCATAAGTCTGAGCAGAACAAGCTGGCAGAAATGTCCTAAAAAGAATCCACAGCCTCGGGAGGCAGAGATCTTACACTCATTTATATCAACGCTAAATAGAAAGGGCAGCGGGGGCAGCGTTGTGATACTCGGGCCTTCAAAAACTAGTAGAATATATTAGCAGATGATGTCAGGGATCTTAGAAATACTAGCTTCAGGGGGACTGAACTAAAAGCAAAGATCGCTGCTGTTAATGCTAAAAAAGCTATGTTTTAGGGGAGATGTTCAAGGCTGCGCTATCCTTCCTGTCTTTGTCAGAGTGTTCCTCCTGTCTGTCAGGGCTTTCGCCTGTTTCCAGCCTCTGTGCTGTTCTCAGTTTTCCCTCTGTTTCTGCTGTCTGGGATTATTATCTTTCCTAGGAATGAATTCCACTCAGCCAGTCTGGCTCTAGACCAAACCTTGTCTCAAGTGTCCTCCTTGTCCATCCTTGATTAAAACTTACCACTGAGTTAAGCATGAATAACATTTAGGATTAGGCGGCTGCGTAGCTGCTTGGTAAAGTCTTAATCTACTCAGGTAACAGAGCTAGATTAGGAACTGAGTGGTCAAACTGCACATGTGTACATTAGCATGTGATCGTGCCTTTGTTGTTTCATCAGGGCAAATTTCTTTGGCAAGTGAAGATCGGCTACACCGTTGGCTACAGCGTCTCCCTCGTGTCTCTGATCACGGCTATCGTGATCCTCTGCATCTTCAGGTAGGCAGACTCACGCACACACTGCACTAGGGAAGGCTTCAACCATCTCCAGACTCAGTCCTGGAGAAAACCAACAGGCAGATGTAGGTTTCCGGTGATTTACGATAAAACCCCGATAGATAGGATTCTTCACTGCACTTGTGTGGCCTGTTCAAGGATTAAAGAATAAGGAAATGAGAGAGTCGGAGCTGTAGGACCCCCGCCAAGCCCATCAAAAGGAGTAATTTTCCGATTTGACATTGACATTTTTCCCACTGCTGCGAGACTGACAGCGTGACAGCGTGTCGATGACTCTGTCTGAGCTGGGATTAGAGGGACAGTTTCTCAGTCAGGCCACTGGAAGTCCAAAGGAACACCTTCCACGCTCCCGGTTCGAGAGAAGCTTTTCATATGCTCCCTCAGAGACCTGCAGCGCCGCTATGGACGCGTCCACCTGAGGGACGACAGCAGATCAGCGGGAGGCTGACGGGGTTGCAGTCAGGGGTCTTAATGAGGCCTGACAGGAAGTGGAGAGTCGCACCTGTTTCCGAGACAAAACCCACACAGCCTCGGGTTTATTAAAGCTGTCTTCCTTTCTTCTTTACTCTTCTTTGTCTCGCTGTAAACAGGTCAGAATGAGTCAAGAAGACTAATTTAGTCTTCTTGACTCTACGTTTGGAATCTGTGTGGATTACAGATTAATTCTGGACCAAATGAGTTCATTTAGTATCGTGAGGCACCTTAATCCAGTTTTGCGTCACCGTTTTTAGTCAAATTGATTTCTCAAACAAGGACTTGAATTTAAACATTAAATTTGGATTCTGGCACTTACTAATTACTTCACCGGCAGAAACGCAACTCAGACTGTTAAATGACTAGTTTTACTCATACTGATCGTTGCATATTGACTTTGACTGCTCACGAGGACACCATAGGTGTCAGATGGAGGAAGCCATCTCTTTGTAAATGGAAATAATGGCTATTGGTTGACACCGGAGCCCTGCAGCGCAGCATTTCCCCCTGCTTTGCCCTTTATTCTACATCTTTTCCAACTAAATTCCAGAGTGCCTTTGATTTATGGCTGCATCTGTTGAACATAGCTGTTAAATCTGACAGGCTGGAGTCGATAATCTGCAAGGTTAGTATCGTCACGGCCTCTGCATCCTAACTGGTGTGATTGTTTCTCTGGTGCCGCATCTCAGGAAGCTCCACTGCACGAGGAACTATATCCACATGCATCTCTTTGTGTCATTCATCTTGAAGGCCATCGCCGTGTTCGTCAAAGACGTCGTCCTCTACGAGGTCGGGGAGGTGGATGACTGCTCGTCAGGCACTGTGAGTTCATTAAACGCGACATGCCTGTTTCACTTTGGGTGTTTTCAGATTGATGAGCCGAGGATCGACGTGCCACTTGCAGGGAGCCGTAAATCTCTGTTTACCAGGGCTGCGGAGAAGTGAGGCAGAGCTAACTATCCTTAGAGAAATATGTAAATGATGTAGCACAGCGATTAGCACTGCCACCCACAATAATAACGTATGAAGTCATGCTCGGTTACGGAGACAATCCCGCTGTTGTCATGTCAATCGAGGTTAATAGTACAAATCAAATGGTGGTTTAATTGGAGCTTTTGTTGAAGAGAAAAATCACTTGATATAGCGCCATCTGCAGTCTGAGACATCACATAAGTGTCTAGTGTGTGATTTTTGAGTAAATTTCACCACCTAAAAGATGTAAATAACAAAATTAAGGGGAGCTGCAATAATAATCTGTTTCTGATTTAAATTCCCTCTAATTTACGGTAAACTTGCATCATCATCGCTGAAACCGCTGGAAGTAGTCCGCCCTTACGCACTAGCTGTGCTTGAGGCGTGCCACAGTGTCTAGATGTTTTCCACTCGGCTCTTGAGAGCGCCCTCTCTGCTCCGCATACCATTGAGCCGTGGATGGCCCGTCAGGCCTGCGATTGCGAGGTTTACGCTACGTGACGCGGCCGCGCGCTCAGGGCAGCCTCCCGGTGCATTAATCAGCAGGCTCAATGGCCGCGCCACTGGAACTCCAGTGTTGACAGAAGCCAGCTGCTGGAAAAATGCATCATGGAGGCATCTCTGCAGTGGCGCTCCTCGTGACCTCTGCCCTCGCTTCCTATTGGCTCAGATAATGTTGCTCTGTGTGTGTCTTAAATTCATGATTCGCTCTCTCGAGAGCTGCCACCAAGTTAGAGAAAAGACAGAGAATAAAAGAGTGTCTTATGGACCTATTGTTATATCCTCCTGCTTCGGAGGCATAAATGTTGATTTTTAAATGCAAATCGTGTTTGCTGTTAGTAATTGGCACATCTCACTGCCTGAAACTGTCTGATTTTATGCCACATTTGGAGCTAATTTGGGCTTTTTCAAGTGTCCACGCAGCCTCGTGCAATCATAATCCATCAAAGCACTGAGCTGCACCATTAGTTTTAGAGAAGTGGCAGAACTTTGGACTGTGACGTGTCAAATAGGACCCGGTACGAAGCCGCGGCCGAGTCTCCGCCAGCTTTAATGGGCTGTTTGAAATCTTACCCACACGTACAAGAAGTGGATCCCAGAAAGCAAAGACTGTTAATGTTAGCTACGCTCATGTTTGACATCCACTCCTTCAGCCCTCATGGATGATTGATAGCGTTGGCGTGTCTGTACAGCTTTGGAGCCCACCAATTAAAATAATCACATGACACTGTCATTCATTCATCAGGACTTCCTGTTTCAGGGAAAAAAACACCTCTCAGCTCTGTTGTCTCTGCCTCCCGTTGGTACCGTGCTCCCACATTTTTGGCTCGTTGATACATCTCGATTGTGCATATCACTGACGCGGTCCCCCGCCTCTAGCTCAGACGTGCGCTGATGGAGCGAAATGGCGTTTTTCTCTGAAACGGGGCTGATCTTTGAAAGTGTTCGGTTGCTGTGCGAAGAGCTGCAGCCTGAATGAATGCTCCACACGTGCTTGCAGACCTGTGCCATTTTGTCGTCTGCTGACGCGGGTTCCTCTCTTGTCGGCTGCTCCGTATCACCTTTAATGCACTTTGCTTGGACAGAACTGCCTCTGACGCTGCCTCAGAATCGGGGATGTAGACGAAAAATACCTGACAGGGAGTCAGAAAGTCTGCAGTGGGTTTCTGTTTTCTGAAGGAGAACACTTATCAAAGACTCAATAAACTGTATTTGTTCTTCAGTTCAAGTTGTGTTTTATGCAGGACGTTTAGGAACTCAAATCTCCAGATGCAGAAACAGTTTCCCCCCAAACCCATAAACCCAAACATGCACTGAGACCCTGTATCAATTTCATGCATCTTTTCTTTCCTGCAGTATCTATTCATCATCACACCGAAGTAAAGTTTTATAAACGCTTTGAAAGCCAGTAAATGAATTCTTCTGTTCAGTTCCTCCACTGTAGGGAAGCACTGGCGCTGTAGCGCTGTTATGTTATTTCTCTAATTAGTTTATAACAGAGATGAATGTTTTTCGTGCTCTGTAATTACAGATTGGCTGCAAAGTGGTGATTGTGTTCTTCCAGTATTGTATCATGGCCAGTTTCTTCTGGCTCCTGGTGGAAGGTCTTTATCTTCACGCCCTCTTGGCCGTCTCTTTCTTCTCTGAGAGGAAGTACTTCTGGGCATACATCCTCATCGGCTGGGGTGAGAATGTCTTCCTTTCGCGCCGTTCCCGCTTCCAGCAGATGCTGTGCAGTCGTGTGGAATGGAAACGCTGCGTGGTTGTAACATTTGTTTTTTCTTTCTATTTTGACGTCCCCAGGCGGTCCCACTGTTTTCATCACAGCTTGGAGCGTCGCTAAAGCCTACTACTACGACATGGGGTAGGAAAAGAACCGCACCACTGCTGGATCAGAGAAGATGTCTAAATCTTAGGAATTGGGCTCATTTAAATTTTATTTCTTTCACTTCCAGGTGCTGGGACATAATCGAGAGCACCGATATGTCCTGGTGGATCATTAAAACTCCCATTTTGGCATCAATCCTGGTGAGCATAAAAACCTCTCCAGCTCCATTACATCGTTTACCTGTCAGTCATCTCATTTCATCACCGTTTCCATGCTAAACACAACCGGAGCTCCTACAGAAATACGGTTTATAAGACAAATACTGGTATTTTGATTTAAAAAAACAAAATCAGCGAATCTTTATTCTGTGATAAATAATCATTAATCATGTCAAAATAATGACTAAAGCTGGAACAAGCTGATAATGTCAGGAAAATACGAGAAAATCTTTTGTAAACAGGAGACTGTGCAAAGGAGCTGAGCCCAGGCCGGCCTCCCCCCGTCAGCACTGATTCCTGCTGATGTCCCGCAGTGTCGACACAGCAGGTTTTGTTGTGCTCTTCCACGTCGGGATCAGCGGTCGGGCCGACAGCTCTGCGTCTCATCAGCAGAGCGGTGCTGTTGAATGCATAGTGACGCATTCGCACTAATCGGCACAACTGCAGTGATTTTCAGTAAAAAAAATTCAAACCGACATAATGTCCCCATTTCTCCGCAGGTCAACTTTATTCTGTTCATCTGCATCATAAGAATACTCCGTCAGAAGATCAACTGCCCGGATATCGGAAGAAACGAGTCCAACCAGTACTCGTGAGTTTCATTTCTGCAAATTTGGATTTCTGTCTGTAAGAAGGCTGGAAACAAATCTGTCAGTCGGCGAAGCGTACAATTATCTCAGATAAACGAGGCAAGAGGAAACTAAGATAAATGGTTTTTCCTGTGGGTTTGACCAGAACTCAAAGTTTTTTGGGATTTTTTCCTTAAATGCAGCAATAATGGGAAAATTGTATCCAGAGCATCTGTCTTGACCCTACAGCAGCTTTAAACAAAGATTTATACTGGTTTGACTGGGAAAGACATTTGTTTTTGATTTGCTGTTTCAGGAGACTTGCGAAGTCGACCCTGCTCCTCATACCTCTGTTTGGGATCAATTTCATCGTGTTTGCCTTCATCCCGGAGCAAGTGAAGACCGAACTGCGGCTGGTTTTCGATCTCATTCTGGGATCTTTCCAGGTATGACATCAGCCTTTTTGGGTTGATTGTGGAGCAGATCACACAAAGGAGAAGCTCGATGGTGTATGAACGTGGAGTTTTTAAATCATTACTTTGCCTTTGTAGAGTTTGCACATTAAGACAAAGTGAAGCTGTTTTCCCAGAATCTGGGAGACTTTCACGATGGCTAAGGTGAGCTGCGTTCAAGCTCCAAAGCAACCATTTGGCATCCTGTCAGGGCTGACCTGCAAGTGTGTTCTATTGGAGGAGTGTGTGGCAGCTCTCCAGGCACCGCTCAGGCTGATTCAGTGGCGCGTCACCGCTTTTATATCCTCAAATTCATCTTGTAATGTGGAACGATGGAAGCAAACTTTCTTTTAGCAAATCCCTCCCTTTTCTCCCTTCAGTCTTGTCATCCTTGTTATTGAACGTGTCCTTATGGACATACTTTGCTTGTCTAACTAAAAATTCCGTGTTTTTCCCCCCTCCCCCCCGCAGGGCTTTGTGGTTGCGGTGCTCTACTGTTTCCTGAATGGAGAGGTAGGTGGCCTAGCAGGCAGCACCCACACATTCAGCAGTCTGTGCTCCGCCTGCATGATTTAAAAGCATAACCCTTTTTGGTGCGAAGCTATTCTGCAGCATCTTTAGAGGTTCTCAGCAGGTGCTTTAGATATGTTCCCAATGCTGGAATGACAGCGACGGGCTGGCTGGCGAGGCACGCTGCTACTCCACCTGAATTTTAATGTGGTTTTCAGCTGTTTTGGACAATTATTTTTTTTTTTTGGTGGTTTCATCCATTAAACATCACATTGTTTTAAGTAATTCTTAAGTTCAGCTGCTTCTGTTCTTGCTGAAAGGGTTTTGTGTTGAGATGAATCTTTTGCAGGTCCAAGGGGAGATCAAGAGGAAGTGGCGGAGGTGGCACCTGCAGAGGTACATGAGCTCCGACACCAAATATCAGCACCCGTCGATCGGCAGTAGCAACAACTTCAGCACCCAGATCACCATGCTGACACGGTGCAGCCCCAAAACGCACCGGGGTTCCTCCTCCTGCCACGATGACCTGTCCAGCATATGAGTCTGACGGGCAGCGGCCACGAGTGTGAAACTTTGACGTGCAGAACATCAGAAGAATGAAAACAGAGGAGAAAAATAAGAAAACAAAAAATAACCCACACTCCGTTCATCCACATAAGCACTATTGGAGGATGACATGATCACAGCTTTTACTGTCCACGCAGGGTGTCGCACCCCTGAAGAACCATTATTCTTTCATGATTCAGCGCACGTGTACAGGTGGCTCGCTGCACCATTACTGCCGATGCGGTCGATGCTTATCATGTTGCGTTGACGTCAGGCGACGTGCGGTGTCACGTGTTAATGGGGTTAGGTGAGCCGTCCAAATGTGAAAATGCGCCATCGGACCCGCAAAGTGGTGCAATTACACCCTGATTACAAACCACTCAGTGGATTTTCTGTGGCTCCAAACAAGCGAGGCGGCCAATTAAAGAAGTGTGGAATCCATTATTTTCTGTCACAGGTGATGCACGTATGCTGTGAGGAAGAGGCGACAGAACACATTTAAAGATTACAAAAGCGTTTTTGAGGTAATGCCTAAAAGAGAGCACGCCATGTCCTTTTCTGCACTATCACTGCCATGAGCGACTGGGTTGAAAGTATTTGCTCCTTTTTTCCCTTTTTTTTTCAAGTAAGGTCCTGGTTTAAATGCGCCTAAGTGACCCCTCACATCAAATGTTCACCACAGCCGTGTAAGTACACAGTGCAGACAAAATAATTGGTGTTGATTGTCGTGCCATGGAGACCAAACCACAGCTGTAAGATTGGTAATATATCAGTGAAATTGTTCACTTTAGTGGAACGGGTGGAATTTGAAGCCCTGCCAGAGCGTAAACTTCCACTGAAGCTTGCTTGTGTGGCGGCGTGTGATTCATTTGTTATAATAACAGCTAAAAAAAAAAGGCACTAGATTGTGAAAGAGTCCTCATGTCTTTAGTGTCCCTCGTTGCTTGCATGTGAACAGAGAACATCCAGAACATCTAGATCCCTGAGAAGCTACATTCACTAGAGAAAATAGACCCTTAAAATGAGTCAATTTTAGGGACCCCTATGTGGCTGCACATGTAATCTCTTTGTCCATTTTCTGTTGCTGCTGAGGTGTGAGGGCATGAAGGCCTTGTGTGAGCTTACACAAATGCCTACACACATGTAAAATTCAATGTATGTGATTAGTCTGCCATATTCTCAACCAGGCGGTAATTCCAGTTGGGTTTTGATCACTTGACGGTGTGGTAATAGGTGAACATGAAGATGGACATTAAAGGCTGTCCTGCTTCATGCACCTCCACCATGTTGCTGTGACATATAATGTTTAAAACAGGCCTGACATTTTCTTTTCCCCCAGAATGACACACCTGGAACTTTTATGTGAATCACTGTCCCATTGAAAAGTGTGCGTGTTTGGTTTTTTAAAATGTATTTATTAATTGTTTTGTTAAGGAACCACCTTTCCAAATGCATTCAGACACATGGCTAAAGGTCATTCTGTAGTTACCAGTATGTGATCCATAAAATTCAGTATATTACCTTTATTTTCAAACTGGATATTGTGAGTTTATTTAAGATTATTCAGTGTTACTGTGATATGTGTGTGTACACTGGTGAAATGTACAAAAGAGTCTTAAGCTACAAATATACGGCAAGTACTGTATTTATGGGCTTTGTGTACACAGGCAACTAGAAAAAAAATGTTTTTTGTATATCAGTATTATTAATGTTGTACAATGTATACAAAACATGAGGACATTAACTTATAGGAATGTGATTTTCTGCTTCATTGTGGATGAATTAAATTATTGTGCACTATTCATGGAGGCTTCAGCAAATCAATCTGAAATAGGAAATGTCTAAGTTGGATTCAGCTCATTAATACATAGATTTGCAAGATCTCGCAATTACTTTTTGCAAGATCTCGCAGAAGTGTGTCCTCCCTCCCCCCACCAACACACATCAATTTTTTTTCCCCAATGTCCCTTCGGGGGTTCCGTAGTATAAGGATGAACTGCCTCTTGTTGGTGAGAGAAAATATTACAGCCGCATGTGGCTTCAATATTTCTTTTAGTTTCCCCACAAAATGGAAATAATGTGTAAATCAAGATTGGGCAAGTGTAAAGACTGTGGAAAGGAACATGTTTAAATATTTTCCCATCATGCGATTATGATGATATTGCTTATTTATATTGCATTAGCTCATACATAAACTGTTCTTGGAGCATCTCAGGCTTAAAGGAAGCTTCAGACTGGAGACGAGAGAAGATGGAAGAAGTTATTTTCAGATCCGGCTGAAAGTTCGAGACAGGTGTTTTGCCTTTAAGCGTCCTTCATTATTCACGATTCCAGTGAAATATTAATGCGACAAATAAAGCAAACCTTCGGAAAGGCAAGCGCCGCTCTGATTGCGGGCCTGAGAAGCCGAGAGCTGATTTAAGGAGAAGGCATCTGCCAAAGCTGCTCTGATCTGATGTAAGGTCAGCCGTCACGCTTGATGAACATTCGAGGTCGGTCCACTGGATTTGCTCATCAATGCTGGCAGGAACTTTTCTTTTCTCACACAAAATCAATACCGCCATACCCCAGCGAAGAACGATGAAACGGAAATAAAAGATTTTACTTTTGCTATATTAGACTTTAGCATGTCGGGAGACAGAAAGGTACATTTGTACCTGACCATTAATGCGGCAAAGGTTATCAGCGGCCAAAGGATAATCACAATCATTTATGACAACACATATAAAGCTGCACATATGTAGATGAGTTGATGTAATATGCCACTTTACAGGCCATCTGTTGATGTGTAAATAAATCCCTGGCTGTTGTGTCTGAGTCCAGTTTAATCCCCCGAAGGCATAAAGTCAGGTTTAATATCCGCCAGTGCTTAGCAGGGAGACGGGGGATTGGCCGCACCCTCTAAGGCGCAACACGAGCTATAAAAGTCTGATAGGATGAGGAGCCAAGATGGTAAAAGTTGCTGAGGGTTCATGTGGTTTTTGAGGGAGGTTTCAGAGATCCAGGCTCTTGGAGTCACACCCTTTCCTGATTTTATGGCCTGTTCCAACTCCCCCTCATCCCCAGATCCTCAGTAAATCTGACTCATGACTAATGAACAGCACCGGTTATTACAAAACCATTCTTTGAACACGCGCACTTACATTTGAGCCCGCACAGCCACCCATCAGTGCAACACCCACCGTAAGAAATGGTTCGAGGCTGGTCTCTTTGATCTCTTTGTGAAACATGCTTGGGAAGCCATTCCACACGTTTGGACAATGGCAGGATGCCTGATGTCACTTTTGACGTGAACGTAATTTGGGCTAATTTGATTCTTAGAGCATTCGGAGAATGCTGCTGTGAAGTGCTTGTATTGTTTTGGCTGGTGGGTTGGGAGAGCTCTGGGATGGGAGGCAGCGGTGGTGCTGAATGGGCTGTCGAGGGCTGTGAAATTTGTGGCTCCTCTTGTTTTGAGATATATGTCCCCTCTGCTTCCTCATGTTGCTATTGAATTCAACTGAACTGAGGGCCGACGCTCTTTTCCACATTTTCCAGAATATTGAGGCTTCCACGGGCAGAGGTCGTCACAGTGTCACCCGCTGTTGCAGATACTTGGACCAAAGGCAGATCCCTAAGATCTAGGGTTCGGGTTCTGCCTCAGCAGAAACTTTTGTCCACAGATCAGTATCATCTGTTTGACTCACATGCCCAGCTGGAAAGTAATTTTGAGTTTATTACGCCGTTTCCTCTGAAGGATAATGTAAACCCATGCTGAGGGCTCGTAAATTCAAACTAGGTCTTAATCAGAGCCAGCACAGTCACCCCTGTTTGATGTAGATTCTTTCTGAGGACTTCAGCCATCTGAGTCTTCCCAAATGGTTTAAACTTTAAACCCACTTACATCCTCTCGTATGACCTTAAAGTGTCCCAGCTGCTGCTCTGCTCCAGCTCTCACCCTCCCCGGTCTGTCACACCTGTCCTGCGCTCCTGATCAGCCACACCTGCACAGCATTTCTGATCAGCCTCACCGGCTGCTCGCCTGCAATCAGTGCAGCTATATAAGCTGCAGACTCTTAGAGACTCTGTCAGATCGTTGCGCATATACCTGTGTTTCAGATACGGAGGGTCCCTGTGTTTGGCCCTGCTCTCGCGTGTATCCTGTAGACCTGTCTGCCTTCTGTACGAGATTGCCCGAACCTCTGTCTGCCTGTGTGGAATTAAAAGACGGAGTTAATTCCATCATCGTGTCACTCTTGGGTCCTCACCACGAACCGTGACATTAAAGACTCAAGTCTTAAGCATGAGTCACACAGCAGCACCACTGTCAGCACCTGAGTCACCCAGAAAATGTGGACCCTGCTGAAGACTCGTTAACCTGGGATTTCCCCTCACCTCTTTCAAAGGTATATATATAACAATTTGGTATGTTGTCTTCAGAACCAGTTAAATCATGGTCCATTTCACACCCCTGACATCAATACCTTCATATTACTCCCACACATTTGGAGCCCGTCTCTGGTTTGAGCAGGTGGACGTGTTCATATGGCAACCACTTGCATGGATGTGCATTTTAATTAATGTACACAATCATTAGCACATATAAATAGAAAGGTGGAAAAAAAAAAAAAAAAGCTCATTAGGCAGATGAAGATTAACTGATTAACATAGATGAATATAAAACAGCCAGATCTGTGTGTGTGTGCGCGTGCGTAGAATGATCATGTTGTATGTGTACTGCAATCAGCCACTAGGGGTCACCAGAGACAGAATCTGTGTGTCTGTGCTCAGATGATTTTGTTTCAACTGTCTGAGAGACCCAGTAAGATCATTTTTCTGCTTTGGCATATTTGTTTCTGAAGCAGAAGTCCTATCTCAAAAGTTATTAAAATCCCCATATCCGTGATATTTGCACCGCAGCCCCCAAGGCCCTGGTAAAATATCAATAAATGATTAGGTCTAATATGATAGAAAACACTAACTAGGAAACACAGAGACCATGAGGCAGAGGAATAAATACATGTGTAAGCATCAGAGTGACTTACCTTGAGGTTCGAGGTAATTAGACACTTAGTTGAAGAGTTCTACACAGGGTTTCCAGTCCCCCAATTAAAATGCCTGGAAACAGCTTTAACCTTTACAGGCTGACGTGCCTGGTACGCTGCCTTCCCTTTCTCAGAGGTGTGTTGGTTTGAATTCCCACTCCAAGCAGCCCATCTTAGAAACTATGAAATTCTTTTTTGGACCATTAATCTGCTGATTACACTCATCTGCTGCATTTTTATACAGAAAACTCAACTATTTTGTCTGTGTGCACCAGGGGCCTGGAAACAGGCGACACTAGCACCCTCAATCACTTTTTCAGTTTCCACTGAATAACACACTTCCCAACACAAACACATGCACAAATGTTTTGCTTTCTCCTATAAAACAGACTCTCTCTCACATGTCTGTGGTTTTGGGAGACTCACCAAATTTGTTAATCTAATTCAGGAGGACATGTGCCTGTCGGACAACAAATAACACCAAGAGAAACGCAGTCCTGTGTGTAACGACTGTAATATTCGTTTGGAACCAGTGTTTTACCTTTATCATTTGAATTAAACAAGCTGCAAACATTGTGTTGTTTAAACCATTTACTTTCAGCTCCAAAAAGCTAATTAAATACGCCGTTAAGCCCATTTGTTCCCCATGGGTTCCTGCCACTTAGGAGAGTCTAATTCCTGCCAGAAGAGGAGTTTAGACATATTTTAGTCACTCTGAAGCCACTTTAAGTTTTAATTTTGTTTCTAGTTTGCGGCCCCAAATTCCCTCTTTTATATTGCTGAAAAGTACATTCTGCTGTTGTTGGGCTAATTTGGCAAATACATGAACATCAGCAAGCTAATAAGTGTCAGCAGAGGTCCTGGAGGGATTTTCAGGCCTTTGGCAGGAATAAAATGCCAGGTTAATTGGTGCTGGTGATGCTAACAGCGCTTTAGGTTAAACATCATTAAAGAAAAGCCAATAATGTATATTTCAGTGTCTCTGCTGGTGTGAAGAGAGTTAATTGCAGATTACATGGTTTTGCTCTGTGCTACAGTGCTTGAAGTCTAAAGTAGGACTGGAATGTTGTTCCACCCGCTAAACGACAACAAATATCATAAAACATTGTGCCAATTTAAAAAGCTCAAGTCAGTTTTGTTTTGCTGAACTTGAGCTACAGACCCCAAACAGGGCCAGGCATTTAAAAGGAGTGAAAGGGAGAAATGAAATCTGTTGGAATCATCAGTTGTGTCACGGCTGCAGCTGCATGTTGATTCTCCGAGCACTATTCTGTTGACTTTGAAACTTGAAATAACCTTGTGTTAGATGTGAAAATATGTTATTAAAATGAAGAATTTTTAAACAGCTATTTGTAAAAAAAAAAAAAAAAAAAAAATTGACAAAAATTAAAACGATTGTAGTTGTTAGCGAGCACCCCCTGGCGCATATTTACTGAATTACATTATATACATATATAACTGTAAATTTCCTAAAATTTTAATTCGGTTCTTAATAAAAACTGCGCACACGTGGAAGGAATTACACCATTTATTAATGAAATTTCAGTTTGTCATATAAAGCAGGAAGAATAAAACCCTGTGATCACAGCGCACTTATCACAAATGTTACATTTTATCCTCTTATTAGAAACAGGCTGCATTCACAAAACCCCCCTATGAATTAAGCTTATGTCAATCTAATGATAGAAAGTGGTCAATTTTGCCATTTCTATGGACATTATTGTCACAAATCTGAGCAACACCTCCGTTCAGTGTTTAGATAATTGAACACAAAAAGAAAGGAAAGGGGGATGGGATGCTGCAGTTTTCAGTTGTGCACTTTAAAATTAACATGGATCCTTCACGTTCATTTCAAGTTACAAAATACCAGTTATTTGGTTCTTCTTTAAAGAAAGTGGTTTTATCATTAATGCCATCAACAACTCAGTAACATTCTCCAAGAGTCATCAACATTTGCACTGACTATTTTCTGCAATTTCCTTGGTACAATCAAATATACATACTGATCACAGAAAAACTGACTTATGCATTAAAAAAAACCCTGTGTTTTCGTATTAAAGTCAATCATTTCAAGCAAAGATGGGTGACTGTAGTGACAGTGTATATTAATAACATCCCCTTGCATTAAAAGACAACAGTGCAGCACTTTCCAAAAAAAAATGTTTAAGAATCTGATCTAAAAGAGTATTCATTTAGCAGCACTATGGGCATCAAATATTGAAACAATTACTAGAGTTCTATAAATCTACAGACAGTGTAATAAAGCCCCCAAAACATCCTTTTAGCTAAACCAGATATGCAAATACTTTATCCTATTAGTGCAGAAAAATTTATAGTCAACAGTCTGTCGACAAAGATCAACATGGCAAAATCCAACAAATACAATCTGTTTTCTTTGTTGCTAAAAAGTTTAAGTGACTAGATTCTCCTTTGAGACACTTGAAGTTACGTGGACAGAGTCACTGAAGAACTGACACGACTAGAAGAGAACCTGCTGGTGCGTTTGTAAATTCAAACAAACAGAACAGAAAAAGATCTCTGTTCTCTCTGCAGGTAACCAGTCCTCCACTGCTCACACCCCGCAGTCGCTGCTTCTGTCCTGAAGTTTCCTGGTGAGGGTGAGGAAGGTGGAGAGGGAGGCGACTGAAATGTGAAACATCAGCTGCCACAGGTTCCTCAGGCCAAACAGGTGGAGGTTGCAGAGGAGGACAGCCGTCCACAGGGAGAAGGCTTTGTGTTTCTTCAGAGCTGAGTGGAACAGGTACAGGTGACACTGTGGATACGAGCGAGAGCGTGAGATGAGTTCCACCTGGCTGGGTTTCAGTTTGCCGCGTGTGATAAGGGCGGTGACTTCTTTTACCTGACAGGCGCAGCAGACAAATGCCACAAAAAACCCCATGACATTCCATATACCTTCATAATCATCCTGTGAATGAAGAAAAGTACCACGTTTACTTAAATTACAGCTGATTCTCAGGTTCCATAAAACATCTGATGTTTCAACAATGACACAGAGACCTGTGGAACCTTTGAACGTATAATTTACATCTGTGACAGTCTCACAGTTGCACTTACTTGGAAAGTGTATTCTATCAGGTGAACGCCACGGATTAAATTCAAGGATGCACACATGATGTTCAGGACCAGTGAGAGGATGCCTGGAGCCGTCACTGGTTCAAGTCTTACATTCTGAACTGTTTTGGGAAGAGAAAGGAAATTACACAGAGACAACATAAACTTAGGTGTATCGAAGGTGTTAAAGACATGACATTACCAGATCCAGAACTCTGGTCCCCGTGACCATTCTCAATGCCATTGGCAAGCTCAACTTCATCCAGATGGATCAGTTGTGGTGGATGGATCATCAGCTCATTCTGGACTTCAATCAATGTCACCTCCAGGGCAGGACCACCGCTCTTGTTGTACTGCTGCTTCAGCTTTTGAATGGTCCCATCTGTGGATTGATCGCAAGATCATAAAGTAAAAATCTGTATAATGTGTCTTTAAAGCTAAAACAAAAAAACTAATTATGTATACTGTAGAAATAAAGCAAAAGCAAAAAATCTTGAATATATCTCTTCGTGCTTACCAAATTCCAAAAATAGATATGGCCTGTCTGCCAAGGCAATGGCAGCGTTGTTGAAGCAGGCTGTGAACTCCCAGCGGAGATCTTCTAAGAAGCAGAAGGCTTTAGCAACGGGGAGGTTGCAGTGGCACACGGTCATGTAGGACACACCCTCTGAAGAGATGAAGCTGAACAGGTGAGAGGAGAAAAGCTGTTGACTAAACAAAGTCCTATGCAGTATGATATAGATGCCTGCCAAATAATCAAATGGAGAATATTCTTCTTTACAGGCACAGAAAAGGCCAGAGAGAGCCTGATTTCAGAAGATCTTACTATATGTTAAGCTGCTGGCCCTTAAACGTCCCCCTGTCTGGGAAACGGGCCAGCGTCTTGCTGATGGTCCTGAGCTGATGTTTCCGTTCCTGCAGCTCTTTACTGTGTTCAAAGTCTGTGGAGGCTGACAGGGGGAGTCCATCCCTGACCCGAACCACAAAGGCGAACAGGATCAAAGACATGATCCGCTGAGGCCAGCAGAAAAAGAGCAAACGGAAAGATCAGTAGATAAGTCACTTTCTCTAGCAATAAAATCCTATATTTTCCCTATAAAAACAAAATAAGAAAATTCAAATGTAAACATTGAAATAAAGATTGCACTATTCCTTAAACATATGGAATATTAAAATATTAATATTGCACAAATACCTGATGTTAATTATCAAATTTCACTCTACAATGAGTTTCACGGTGAATGGCTACATTAAGATCGATACTGCTGCGTTTTCTTGTTAAACATGTTAATTCTAACAGGAGTAATACTACATAATTCTATGATAGAGAATAACAACTGCATATTTAACACTTAATGGGAAAATACCCCCTTTTCTGCATTATTTCCCACTCGTAAAACAATTATTATATCCATCTAGTAACATTTAAGATTCCTACTTACCTCATTATAATAGTTTTCATGCTGCACCTCGCTGTAAAGCTAATGTAGGTTAGCTGAATGCATGATTATTAAAAAAAAAAAAAAAAACACACAGTAGGTACAAGGCCTGCTAATCGAATTCGCGTTAAGACTGTGTAAATATATAATATGTGAACACGCAAAACTGAATCGAAATAAATGAGTAGTTTAAGGGCGATATTAACAACGAGCTAACTTGCTCTGATCTTCCTGTGTACAACAAAACCACAACAAATCCTCTACGGAAACTCCAAAGGATCAAAAAGGGGAGACGCGAGGACCCGGACTACGGTGATCCAGTTTCTTGGTAAAGGAAGTTAGCGCACAAGGCTAATTAACGGCATTCAGCGACTGGTGACTACCCTGAGGTCAGTTTGTTCATTGTATTTATACATTTTTAATCAAATTTTAATCGCTAATGAATGCGTGATTTATGTTTTTGTGCTAATCAACACGTATCCGGCCGCTAATCCTTCTCATAGCCCAACCATTTTGTCAACGCGAATAACTGCGCTTTTTGTGAGTAGTAGTGGAGTAGCACCGCAAAATTAACTATAGCAATGCTTTGAATGTTTGTGTTTCTCAAGTCGTACAAAAGTCACAAATCAAATTTTGATGTCCAAACATAAGCGCACTTGTTAGCATTGCTAGCTCACTGGTGTCTACTTGTTTGCTCTAAAGCGTGGCTTGCACTTTTGTCTTTCTTATTAGTTACTTTTTTATTTATGTTCAGTGTGTGGGGATTATCTTATACACGAAGTAAATTAAGTAGGCAAACGGTGATAATGTTGTCCGAGACTTCATCGTAAAGTCGTCTTGTGCCATAGCAATTAGCGTCACATCTCTTATCTTGGTGTTCCCTTCAAATACCGTAGATTTTTTTCGGAACATTGTTTTTGAAAATAGATGAGCTGATCAAATACATGTTTCTATAAAAAGAGAGACTCAAATGACCGTTGAGTAGATTGTTCACCTTTGTTTTATAACGCAAACTTCTATTAAATCTTCATTTACCTGCTGTGTTTATATATTCCTTACATTAATAGATCAAATAGAAGTGTCCATACTAAAAACTGCCCTCGTTCTCGTTATACATGCAAGTCATGCGTAATATGTTTTAGTCAATGCAGGATGAACTGAGGAGTCATCTAGGGGGGTGGTGGTCAAGTGGATAAAGAGGCGAGCCCCATAACCTGGAGGCGTCTAAAAGACACTGGTTCCAGACCAGATGTGAAGGTTGCATGGGAGATAAGAGGAAGAAACCTCGACCGAAATTGTGACCACCACTTTGGGCCCTTGAGCAAGGCCCTTAACCCCGTAGTTGTTGGTTGTGGCTGCCCACTGCTAGTGTGTCTGTGTGTGTGTGTTGTACATGCATGTAATGGGAAAAATGCAGAGGCTTAATTTCCACTTGTGTGGATTATTAAAGTGTGATTATTATCTGTACAGGATTTCTTAATATTCAGTCGCACATCAAAATTGAGTTATTACACTTTTGTTTTGCATGCATTGTTACTGTCTTAAATTGGAGACAATCCCTCATCATTTAAGTTTTATTGCATGTGGAGTGTGATATTGATGTTTCAGTGAGTAGAGGAAACACGTGAACATGTGTGAAAGCTGCCCTGACCTCTGCCTGTATTTGCATATCCAGTGCATTTCCCCTGGGCCCCTCTGTGGCACTCGCCCTCCCTCAGAACATTTTCTCTCCACCCCTTTTAGCTTCTATCCTCACTCACTGTATTCTGGTGTCTCTGCACTGCTGTGGCACCAAATTAGGTGCTTCCTGCTTCTTTAAAGAAGAGGATCCTGCTTTATTGGCATTTTTGTAAGGCTTTGTTTTATATTTTAGATCACTCACAGTTTGGTCACGATGGGGGTGAAAGACCGTCCTCAGTGCTACTTTGATGTGGAGCTCAACCGGGAGCCAGGTAAGAGTCATCAACATCAACAAGAATCACCTACATTGCCAAATTTTAAAGGTTTTTGTGTCACAGCAAATTACATTTTAGTAAAAGATTATTCATTCAAATATTTCTGTCTTTTGTGTTTGTAGTTGGAAGGATAGTCTTTCAACTCTTTTCAGATATTTGTCCCAAGACATGTAAAAACTTTCTCTCTTTGTGCACTGGTGAGTTCTGTTTTTGCTTTTACATTTTAAAATGTGTGCAAATAAAGTGTCAACTGTTGAACACATGACGGGGAACTGGTGTGTTTGCATTGAAGCCTAGTTTTAAAACAAGCACATTGTTTTTATGGATTTAATTCTCAGTTATCTGTTGTTAGAATGAAGCACTTATGCTCAATGGCCCATTTTGGTGATATATTGAGGAAAGCGAAAATGTCTGTCATCCTTGATTTTTTTCATCGTACCGTCTGCAACACCGTGTATCATCGTAATCACGGTCCGTCTACAGATGGCTGTAAATCTGTAAACAGATTGCAGATCAATCCTCCCTCTCATTTTTCACCCCACCCTGGCTTGGCAGGAACACGGTGCTGAGACAGGCAGCGATGAGAGATGGCTGCTCAGCTCTATTCTGTAAATACATACACAGTCATATGCAGCGATCTGGCGGCAGCTTTCTCACACACTGCTGTAGGAGGGGATTGGCTGACGCTATTCAGACCCAAACCTTTGGGAATAAAGATTAGCAACCTAAGATGCTCACTTCTACAGACATGCCTTTGTCTGCAAAAATGTCAGACAGTGTCACCATACATCAAGTAAAATACCAAAGAACAAGTCTTGCTATTCTCAGCCTACCTTTTCATCATTCCTCTGAGGATAAATCACCAAAATCTTGGCTAACTTGTATTAAATTGCAGGTGAAAGGGGAAGTGGTAAGATCACAGGGAAAAAGCTGTGCTACAAAGGCTCCACATTTCACAGAGTAGTAAAGAACTTTATGATCCAAGGAGGAGACTTCACTGAAGGTACTAATGATCTCACTGGATTACCTACCCTTATCAAACTGTTCTTAAAAAAACAAACCCAAATCTCTGAGCAGAGCACTCTTTTCTTTGATTTTGGGTTAACTGTTTGTCTCTGAATCCCTGCAGGAAACGGACGAGGGGGAGAGTCTATATATGGTGGCTACTTTGAAGGTAATAGAAATTTTTCTAATTAACATTTATAAATCTGATTTACTTACAGGTTTCTGATTTAACTATGTATGCATGAGAAAAAGTAAAGTTGCATGTGAATTATTTTTGTTGATTTTTTTTTTTTTGTATTTTGTCCACTATATATGCCTCTGCTGACCTTAACCTTTGAATCATATAGTGTTACTATAAATAGTAACAGTAGTAGGCTTTATCAAATCAGCATGGAGAGTAGGCATTCTCTTTATTCAAAGCTACAATCTTCCTGCCTAAAATTTTCAACATATTCTTTTATTTATAGAGTGGTCTATTGCAAAATGAGAAGGTAAGAGATGTACACAGTTCAGTAACACAATGTCAACATTGTTCCCACTATCCTCCTCTCTTAAACCAGTGCAAATCTTTGCATTGGTGCAGGTTAAAGCACATTTGATTTTCTTTTCAGCTTTCCTGCCAGACTGGCTGCTCAGGTTACTTTAATGTCACACGTGGTATTTATAGACGTGTGGCTGCCGTCACTTATAGTTAAACAAAGCTGACAGGATCCTCAGGTTCTCGTGTGCAACTGTGGAATCAAAAACATTTGAAATGTTTTTCATTGATGAAAATATTCATATATGAGTAAATATAAGCATTTTCAAATAAATTAAATGGTGTTTTTCAGTCGTCTTTCTTTTGTTTTCTCACATCCAACTTTACATTTTGAGTATTAGAATGCACCATTGAAGGCAGCCTCGATATGTCGAAGGTTGAGACAATAGCAAAGTGTAACCATTTTAACTTTAAGGGATGGTTGAAGAGGCAATGATTAAGTGGAAGCAAACACTTTCTCCCCTTTGTCCTGTTCCTCCCTGAATATTTCTCTGGATGTTTGTGGGAATAAACGCTGAGATGTCCACCCCTCTATTTCTGCTCCTCACAGATGAGAACTTCGTTCTCAAACACGACAGAGCCTTCCTCTTGTCCATGGCCAACCGTGGGAAGGACACCAACGGCTCACAGTTTTTCATGTGAGCAACAATAAATCATATCAATTATAAATACTACACTGTTTAACTGGGAGGATAACTAAGTAGATGTTTTTTTAAGGTGTTATTTGCCTTCTGTCCCTCTCTAATTTCAAACTACACCTGATTTTAATTAGAATTTGAAGTCTAACTCCCATCAATTAGTGCAGAGAAAACATGGATTGATTCTTTTTTAAAGTACAAATGTGTTACATTTTTTTTCTCTTGCCATTTTTGTGTAAAATTTACAGAAACTCTAGCATCCTGCTCTTCCAAGGTAATGTGTCTCCAAGGCTGTGTTTCTCTCTATTCTCCTGACTTTATTACTCATTTGTTATTTACAAGAAATTTCCAGATGTTTTGAATGTGTAAATATTACATTCATATTTGGCCTTGCAGATTTATTTATCATGCAGGCTTGTTGTCATTATAAATTATAAATGTCCTGCATTAATAAGGACAGCTAAAGGTGGGATGTGTCTCCAGACTTTTGGCTCCACCCACACCCACAGGTTGAGGGGTTTCATTGCCTGTATGTGGGTGTTATTCAATTCAAACTCCAGCATCATTAATCAGTCATTTTTTTTAAATTATGAGATGTTTCCCGATGGTACAGTAACACCCACATTGTGATGAGGTTGCCTCTTATTTTAATTCATCTCCCTTCTTCTCCTCTTTTTCTCATGACTCCCCCACTCCCATTGACTGACCTTCATTGGCATCTTTGCAACAGTACAACAAAGATGGCCCCACATCTCGACGGGTAAAATCAAATTTCTTCTAAACTTATTTTCTAACGTGTGTCACATTTCTTAATTTCACGGTGTCGGCATTAAAAATTTCAATAAATTGTTTTTATTAATTCAAAATGCCTGACTGCATAAATTATGCAAATATTGGTCTTTCATGCAAAGTCTGACTTGTTCACAGATCACAGTTGCGAAACTAGTTGTAGCTATACATGTTATGACATCACATATTCTCTACCTGTAGCTACAGCAGTTATAACAGTAACAGAGTCATTGAAAAATATTATAATCTTACCTGAAATTATTCAGGGGCATAGAATTATTTGGATTTTAGTGTGTCTAGCTTCTGAATGATACATGGGGATGCATTTCCTTTGTCCAAAAAAGTTCCATCCACATAAAACAACTCGGAAGCTTATCGAGAAAAACCTGTTTTTCAGAGTTCACGTTGTCTTTGGTCTCGTCATCTCCGGGTTTGAGGTGGTGAAGAAGATCGAGGGACTGAAGACTGACTCAGCTAGCAGACCCTATGCTGATGTCAGAGTGGTGGACTGTGGACAACTTATCACCAAATCTGCTAACGATGGTTCGTTCAGAGCTTGATTATCTTTATCATTTAGTCGTCCTAATCGTTTGTTTGGGGCTTATTTTGTGGCCTTTGTTCAGAAAGGTGGCATTTCTTTTTTTTTTTTATTAAAAAAAAAATATATTTCTTATTTATTTCAGTACTCCGAGGCAAGAGAAAACGAACCTCCCGTTCTGCTCACTCGTCCCTCAGTTCCCACGAGTCATCTTGGTTCTCTTCGGCAGAAGGTGGAAGTGAATCAGAGGAAAAGCACAAACATCGCAAACACAGGAAACAAAAGGACAAACGGTCCAAAAAGAAAAGAAGGGAGTCAAAGAAGGAGAATGTACTGCCCCCCACACAGAGGTTTGTTTAATATGTATTCAAAAGCACACGTTTTTAATACAGTTACAGAAAAACAAACGGGTTTTTCTGCATAGCAAATCACTCTTTTGTTTGTCCCAGAAGCTCTCAAAGTCCTGAGAAAAGTGAGGTCCTGGAGGGAGAGAAGGAGCAGAGCGGAAAAAGAGAAAAGCCCGTGGTCCGGCCAGAGGAGATTCCACCTGTGCCCGAGAATCGCTTCCTTCTGCGACGGGACGTACCATCCCAAGAAGACAAAACAGAGACGTCAGTGACAAGTCGCATTGAAATCACATTTTACCTTGTAGGATGAATCATAGATTGATTTGAATTCTAATGTTTTCAGAGTTGAGAATCAAGAAGCTTTTCTTTCTGCTGACCAAAAACCAGCAGTCTCCAAGTCTGGAAGGAAGATTCGAGGCAGAGGAACGATGGTATTTTCAAATCAATTCCTGTGTTATCAGTGTCTACATTTTTCTGTTTATGTACTAACTATTCTTGTAATATATTAATTTTCCTCATACCCTTTGATTAATTTCATTGTTCAGTATGGGCTTTGATTCTTTTTTTCTTTGTGGGGATGCTAGTTCGGCAATAAAGATAATGAATATATATAAATTAGGGCTTTGTGGGATGTGGGATAATTAATTCATTATTTATTCTTTAAAAGCAGGAAATGTCTGCACCACCCATTTTTAAGTTTTAGTCAGATGCGTTTGTGCTAAATGTGTTTTTTGATTAATCCACATCTACCCTCTGAGTTATCGCTTGAGATTAGTAATATAAATATGATTTCATATAAACTGACCAGAGGTGTTAAGTTTAAATGAGATATGATAGATCATTCAAGAAAAGCATTGCTGTGAAGCGTCAACATAATTTAATTTGTCTTGCAGCGCTATCACACCCCCACCCGGTCGAAGTCACGCTCGGCCTCGGTGGAAGAGCGTGGTGACAGTGAAACACCACCACACTGGAAAGAAGAGATGAAAAAAACTAAAGTCTATCAACCACCAAGCCTGGAGAGATGGAGCAGAGGGGACAGGTGTTTTTTTCTTTATCATTTACTAAGAATGTCATGTTTGAGTTGGTCATTTTTGCTTCACACATCTTTCGACTTAACAGATTGGATGAACACTCTTCAAGCAGATGGGATGACAGAAGTGACTCTGCGTGGTCCCGCTCCCCAGAACACTCATCAGACCGCAGCTCAAAGAGGTCCAGCCTGCGGCGACAGCAGAAGAAGAGGAAAGCCAAACACAAGAAGAAGGCCAAAAAACGTAAACGCAGCAAGAAGAAGCGTTCCAAGATCAAAGCTCGTAGTGATTACAGATCAGTGGGAGAAAGGTCTTTGTCTTCAGAGAGAAAGTCCAGAGGATCCCGTTCTTCATCCTGTTGCTCCTCAAATCGGTATGCGTCATCAGTCAGGAGGAGGCGCCATTCTTCTGTGTCTTTCAGAGACTCCCGGTCCTATTCCAGATCATACACATCCAGTCATTCCAGATCTAGAGGGAGGACAAGGTCGTATTCACGATCCAGAAGCCGTTCCAGGTCTCCAAGTCATTCTTTGTCCCGATCCAAATCTCAGTCCTACTCTTGCACACGGTCCCGATCAAGATCAAGATCTAGGTACAGATCAAGGTCTTCATCTAGGAGGAGGAGGAGGAGTTTTTCCAGGTCCCCAAGAAAGAAGAAATCTAGCAAATCTTCATCTCACAATATTGTCCATGGGCCCGATAAACCTCCAGACAACACAGGGACTTCTTTCCTGAGACTCCCTGCCGCCCCTCCTCCTCCTGAGAGTGTCCCTGTGATCCCACTGAGTGACAGCCCTCCACCCTCACGTTGGAAGCCTGGACAAAAACCCTGGAAACCCTCCTACATCCACATTCAAGAAATCAAAGCTAAAGTAGCAACTAACATTTCCTTCTCTGGGCCAACAGCGGATGGCGTCACAGACAAATCTCAAACTGAAATAGACAGAGCGGCCAAGAAATCAAGATGCTCAACCAGCCGGTCCTCCAGAGGTAGGTCCTACAGTCACTCATACAGCCGTTCAAGGAGCAGAAGTTACAGTAGGTCCAGGTCACATAATCGATATCATAGCAGGTCGTCATCCTGCAGCCAGTCAGACTCTGAAACCTCTCATAGGAAACAGAGCTACAAGACGGGCTCAGTAAATAAGAACTGGAAGGAATATCACCACTCTCTGGAGAAAACCAAATATTTAGATAAGTATAGTTCATGTACTGGCAGCCAAGATGCTCCATCTGGATCAGAGAAGAGGAGTCCCGATACCAACGTCCCAAAGAGAACGAGGTCTTCAGGGGAGAGCTGTAAAAACACCTCTGACTGGGACAGTGACAGCGATAAGGTGAGCCAAAGCAACAGTATAACCAAGGTAAAAAAGGAGAACCACGCCCTTCAGTCTGGTGAAGGTGTCGAGAAGAAGGTGTCGGCACTCCCCGGATGGAATTCAGGAAGTGATGAAAATATAAACGCATCCCGGGCTTTGGTCATATCTGAGAAAGAGGAAGGGGAGGCCAGTTCTGATTCAGATTACGGGATTTACAGGGAGACGTCCGAGGCTGTGGACACGCTGGAGAAGAAGATAGCAGCCGTCATTTCCAGCCAGTCAGACCAAAGTCCCAGGAAGAGCCCAGAAGCCGAGAAGCACAAGAGCAAGAAGAAGGCAAAACGTAAACACAAACGCAAAAGAAGTGAAAACAAAAGCGGTTCACACCATGGAAAAGAGAAGGGGAAGAGATCAAAAAGAAAGCACCAGAAGCTCAAAGAGACGTTCCACTGGCAGCCGCCATTGGAGTTTGGAGAGGAGGAGGAAGAAGATGAATCCAAACGAGAGAGGCATAGTCCGACTAAAGCTGTCAAGGAAAAGCCTGCTGTGGCTGGTTCGAAAGCAAAAGACCCGCATTTAACTTCTTCAAACAAGAATAACCCCGACAATCATGGGCATCAGAGAACAAAGCACACCGAACCTCACGTCCAGTCATCAAGCAGGAATGCTAATATAGCCAGTGGAAAAGAGCAGGACTCTTTAGATGATATGGACATTTGTACTCCCGAACATGTTTCAGAGATTGTGGCACCTTCGGTTTTTCAGGACTCGTATAACGAGACCACAGAATCGACCCTGAATTCTACCTCAAAACCTTCTGACTCGCCAAGCAAAGAGCAATCATCTTTCAGCCCCACAGCCGCCACTAGTGGACTGGCTGAGGGTGCAACTGCTGTCCAACCCGCTGGTGCTGTATTACATTTCAAATGGAAACCTCTGAAAGGAATGTCAGCAGTTCAGAATGTAAACGTGTCGTCTGCGGCTTTAAATAACTCCCAAGTTCAAGAGAGCCAGAGCTTGAGCACCCAGGGAGTGCGGATGGAGATTAAAAGCAAAAGCCGGATTCGTCCAGGATCTCTATTTGACGAGGTCCGAAAGACGGCGCGTCTCAACCAGCGGCCCAGGAACCAGGAGAGCTCCAGCGAGGAAAGATCCCCCTCAGTGGGGAAAGCAAAGACGGCGTCTTGTCCACGTTCGCCGAAGAAGTCCAGGTCCGTCTCCAGGAAGTCTCCTTCTGTTTCCAGTCAGCGGTCCAGCTCCAGAGGCTGGTCCCACTCGTACAGCAGGTCCAGGAGCAGATCCCGCAGCTCCAGCTACTCGTCCAGGTAGGGTGAGAGAAAAACGTGGTGTTTTTAAAGGCACGAGCACCACCAGTAAATATTTAACGCTTTTCAGGAGCCATAGCAGGAGTCGAAGGAGGCGCGGCAGAGGACGGACACATTCCCGGAGCAGCACCTATGGGAGTTATAGAAGCCACAGGTAGAGCTAAATAAAAAAGACAGAAGACATTATTTCTTATCTAATCTCGTCCTCTCTCTCCTCTCATCAGTCGGACATACAGCAGAAGCCATTCCAGAAGCCGCTCGTATGACCGCCACGGGAGATCCAGGTCTGCAACCACCACTTACATTAAAAGCTCTATTTTCCTAATTTCATCACAGCTGAGTTAGGGATCAGGTGTGTCTTCTGTGTTAACTGGGAGTTTAGGGATGTCACAAGTGTGTCAGTTTTCATTAGCTGTGTTCCTGCCTCACCACCGCTCAGTGGAACATCACCAACTAAATAATAAAATGCAATCCATGCCCGTCTGTTAATGCAGGTCGGATTCCTATGACAGCTACTCCAGCCGGAGCCGCAGCGTGAGCCGGAGACGAGGCCGGCGCCACAGCGACAGCTACAGGAGCTTGGACCGCCGGTCCCGGTAAGAAGCCACGCCCCCTGACAGCCATCAGCGTGGCGGCAGGCCTCTCCTCATTCCTTCCTCAGCATTCGATGATTGTGTCTCCTGCAGATCGTACTCCAGCCGCAGCTCCTCCAGACGCAGAAGCAGCAGTCGCTACAGTTGAGTGTTCAAATCCGCTGAAAGGGAACAACTACATCTGACACACGACTTTGCCCGTTAAAGTTTACTACTTTCTGTTATTTGTGGCGTCAGCTGTGGAGGACCTAAAAGTTAACAAACAAGGTAAAAAAATGGCGATCCAATGATGTTTAGGGACTGCCACATTTGAGAACAGTTAACTGGCAACCTCAAGACAGAAAATTTATACTGTATATATTTCATAGATTTCTAGTTCTGTGTATTCTTTTTCTATGGCAGTTTTATCACACTGAAATGTACAGGTCTACATGTCTAATTTCAGTTCTTATTTGTGAAGATTTGATGGATTATTTTGAGAAAACGGTAAATATTTCTTGACATTGTCTTGGTTCCTTTTCCTGTATTGACATCATCAATCTAAAAACTGTATCCAGTCAAGCATTTCTTTATTTTACTCAGTTAAATGTTAATACTAAATACCTCTATTATATTTCCTGTGTCTTGTTTTTTAATCAATATTTTATCTGTTCACAAGTCATTGTGCGTTTGTCCTGTGTCTCTATGGCGCCCCCTCTAGTCCGGAAAATATAAGTATCAACCACCACTGCTTAAAAATGAGAGATGACAGATTTTATTTCAAGCTGAATATTATTTCTTGATGGGCATATTTAGCTTTTTGGCTCCACGTTTGTTTTGAATCCACTGTTAGAGAAAGAAACTCATCAACGGTCCATCAGTGAAACTTTCAGGTTCATCTGCTAGTATTGATATGTTCGTCATGTCTTTTTGGGTAAGTGGGTGTTCAGAGGTGCATCCAAACAAGACCATGAAATTTTGCCAGAACTGGGATTAATGTGAAGGCTCCCAGAGGATAGATCTTCAAGCTGGTAATGACTCACATTTCAGCTTAAGTCTCTTTCATTTCTCCTCATGGAAACATGATATGAAATATATTTTAGTACTAAAAATAAAGAGCATTCATAATTAAAAACCTCTGCGCTGCTGGAGGTTTGTGTCAGTCAAATGGGTTTTGACCCAGTGGAGCGGCCTCTGAAGCACTGCCTCCATGCTGACAGTGTGACGCCTGCAGTCCCTGACATGAAGTGATGAATGGGATGAGCTGCAGGCTGTGATCAATTTTCCCCACCTTGTTATGAGCGTATCGACTTGTGCTCCATGCAGTCGGTGGCTCCGAGGTCCAGACCAGACCCTCAGGAGCAAGCGCAAAAAACAATCGCACAAATGTTGAAAATGTTTTTAAGCCAGAAAACAAAGGATATGAGGGAATCCAGCTGCTGCTGTGCCATTTTAAAATCAATTTAAATCACACTGTCATTTTGCTGACAGCTGCCATCAGTTCTGAGCTGTACGATCACTTTAATAACTTTATTTATGAAGCACCTTTAAATGCACTGACAGCATGAAAATGACCTTTTGTAACCATTTGTGTCTCTGTTTCGTGTTTAGCAGAAATAAACAATGCCACGGATGAGGATGCCCTGTTCCTGAAACCCGACAGTGATAGTTTCAAGGTCAAACACGCACGAAAACTGATGTTGATGATGATGAAGGTAGGGAGAAAGGAAAGCTCTCCATACAAGTTGGAAGATGAAATTCTTTAGGCAAAGTATGGCATCTAAAATGAACATATATATCTCTTTGAAAGTGTTGTTATTGTAGTTGTTAGTGGCAGTGATATTAAACATATATATATATATATATATATATATATATATATATATATACACACTGTTATCTGAATTCGGGTTCTTAAATAATTTAAAAATAACAAACACAAATGACTATTTTATAATAATTTGGTTAATTGTTGCAGTTATTGAGTCGATGACATTTGTGTGGATCAATGACATCACCTGTTCGGCCCGTCCCGATCGAATCTGTCTGCACGTGCACGCTATTGTGCAAATAAAGTTACGATGCCCTCTGTAACGTGTAAAATGACTAAAATGCCCCAAACAGCCCCCCTCCTCCTTCCCGTGTGACGTCACCCGGTTGCAGGAGTGTACAGCGCGCAATCACGAAGCGCACTGGGGGTTTGCGCCATAAAACTGCGCCTCCTTCCCAGTCCAAATGTTGCGCCAAGTCCAGTGGGAAGAAATGCGCGTCGGCTCGGAACTCCGCGTTAGAAAAAAAAAAAAAAAAGAAAAAGTACCGTGTCCCTTTAAAAACGTCTGACAAAAAAGCCCATATGATCCCCGAGCTCCAATCACCAATTCCTTCTCCAAAAGCAGCCTCTGCATTTTTGTCTGTCTGAATGCTACGGCAGCACGGGGGGAGAGAAAAGATTGAGGATAAGGCAGAAACTGGAGAAATGTGACAATTCAGCGGCGATTTTCATGGCGAGGAGCAAACTGGTGCGGAAGGAGTTATTCTGGGACTCCTCAGAGCCTCACGACGCTGGATCAAAATGGTAGGCTACGGGGAAACGACGCGATTTTTTGTTTATTTTTTGTGTGTCCCTGTTTGATCTCTTGCAAATTTGAGCCACTTAGCAGGCCGATCAAACTTAACCGCACTTGCGCTTCGTTCCGCGCACTCCCCGCCGCTTGTCATCACGCGTGTTTTGTGCGCCCATTATCCTCCGTGGTGAAGTTTGCAACTTGCTGTCATTGCACAAGTTGGACGCCGAAGCCGCCGAGGGGTCGCGGCGGATACAATAGCTGCGGCGATGCAGAGGAGGAGTTAAATTCTCTCAGATGTTGCGCTGGAGGCTCAGGTCGCGCCTGGCGCAAATGTCGACAGGATGAGAGGAACTACACAGCCTCCGCGCCCTCAGAGAGCAGGACAAGTTTGTCTGTGACATTCATGCTCGCATCACATTCACGTCAGCACGGAGGGATCGATGTCACCAAGAATCCGCGATGTGTACATTTTTCCCCCCCAGTAAATCCGGAGGGTTCTGCAGGGACAGGCTAATAGAGTTGTGGGAAAAGAGAGCGACAGGCGGCTCTGTCTCTGGGGTCATTTTGGGATGCCTCATTAGGAAAGCATGTGGCGCTCGATGCAGCGGTGAAGTAATCCCAGCGCGTTCACATCTGGAGGCTTGGGTTAATATCTGGGTCAGGTCAGCGGGGTCAGGTCTGGTGCTCGCTGGGTGGCTTCTGGTGGGAGAAGAGAGGGAGAGACATGTTTTCGGGACTGCTGTTCGTCTTTTTTATGACCTGACTGTTTATTTTTATGCAGGAGGGTGTTTTGAGATACTTTTTTTTTTCTTCTTTGCAGTTGTCATAAACATGTCCTGGGTAATTCCTGCTACGTTTTTTTTTATGAAAATAAGATCAGATTAGTTCCTGTCAGGTTTTTTCCTCCCTTCCCTCGATAGCCTCACCTAAAACCGCGGCTTCAGACCTACTGTGCATGGAATCCACACAGTCAGGGGCCTCGGAGAAGCAAAATGACCACAAAGTGGTGCGGGGAAAAAAAACAAAGCCGCTCCGGAGAGTCACAAAAGATTGTAAAACAGAGGAAAAACAAGCAGCTACGAGAGAGGCGAGTAAGGAGTACAAAGCTGCCGAATTTGTATTTACATTTCGGGCTAAAACAACATAAGGCAACAAAAAACTACAATGATAAAATTCTAGAAAGAACCAAAACAGTGCACGTCCTCCGTGGCTGCTTCTGTACCCTCCCAGGTGCTTTTACGTAACCTTTCCGGGACATTCCCGCTCCTTCCTGGCTGCGGGGCGTCGCTGTCTCTGGGTGCTGAGTGTGGAAACTGTACTCAGTCCCTGTGATGAGTGGAGCCCTTCCCGAGGCCTAGAAACAAACCCCAGCAGATGTTTTTCTGCTCTCCATGGAGACGCAGACCTTACTGTAGGTGTTGCTAATTTATGATTCTGAGCTTAACAACTGTGGACGAGTCTTGTGAAAACAAGTCGTCCTTTTCCCCCGTTAACCTTAAATCGTCAGACAGAGGTGTTGGATTGCATTTAGGTTAAAAAGCTTAAAGCAGACAATTGTTTCTCATGAAATTGTGTTTTAAAGTTTTTAGTTTTAAAGCACATCCGTTATTAAATGAAAAGTATCTCCTTTTTATTTTCTGTGCTACTTGAGAGTTGGCATCTTTTGCACTGTGGTGTGGCCAAATACTGTGGCTCTTTGAACTGTGTAGTAGTTCCTTGCAACAGGTCATATAAATTGTATATAAAGACGTGAGCCATAGTAGCCTAGTGGTGGTAGGCTGCAGTGTCGGAACAGACCCAACCTCCCTGTACCTGGTTGCGCGTTAAAAGACGGCGGTGAGAGTTAAGTCCTCATGAAGTTGTGGTGCTTGGCTGGCAGCACTTTGCAGCTTTGTTGATCTTGGTTTAGCTTAAAAGTGGATCTCCTGCCTTTGCAGGCTCTAGAGTTACCTGTCAACTCTCACAAAGACCCGGGCTGACCAAGTGCACCCGTCTTTGTTCCAGGCTCCTTGAAGCTTTTCTCCTCTTTCCCCCCTAAATGTCAGGCTCACGTCTTCAAACTGGCCTCCACTGTGCCCGCCGGTTGTTCATTGATTGCTAGTGGCCATTCAAAGCTGACACTACTCTTCTCCTGCCCTTTTTTTCCCTCTTCGTCCTCTCTGACCTTCTCATCAAACATATCATCCGCCCACCCACCCACCCACACACCCACACACACACACACACACACACACACAGACACAGAGATCCCTCTGATATGGGTCTTTTAAGTGTCTTTTGTTGGCCTCTTCTCTCGGCGTGTCATGGGATAATTAAGATATCACGGTTTTCATCCCATTTTACAGCCCCCGGGTGTATCCACACCTGCTTCTGCTCCTCACTGGAAGAATTTGTCTTTCTAACTTGCATCTTTCACTCTTGCGGCTTGGCTCAGATGTATTCGCTCCTCTGACTTGTTGCTGTTTGCACTCGACTGACAGAAATATGTCCACCCGGCTCGCGTTATCCGCGCCGCAGGTATTTGGCGTCTGCGAGTTCATGCGCAGCAGGCAGGTGTGCGTTCGGCCCAGCAGAGCGTCGGTGTAGTCGTTCGTGTGAGGAGATGCCAGCATCTCCCTCGGCCAGGCGCCCTGACTCAGCACTTCCCCACCGAGCCCACCGGCCCAGACGCACGCTTCCTGGCAGGGCTTCAGCGCGGACGCTCCAACCCTCCTCCGATCCAGCGTCGCTTGCCGTCTTCTTTTAACATTTATTGGGTGGTACACACACACACAGACACACACAGCCTGGCTTCACACTGATTTAACCCTCTGATAGAGGGAGCCCACGCTCCTCACGTTGTCAGTAAGACGCCGCTCATGCTCTTCGCCTCCGTGTTTTTGTTTGCGCGTCACCGTTTACGCCTGGTTACGCTTGTTTGCCAGCTTGTCACCTGTTGTTGCATTAACATATAGATGGAAATATATCTACATAGAAGAGATTAAAGCTGCTGCTGCTGGCAGGATGGATCTGGGGGACGTCCAAATTGCTAGATTGGGACAGGAGAGAAGGCCTTTGTGGAGGCGGAGGTTTGATGTCTGGGATTAGACGAAGCTTTATTGTCATTCAGTTAAACCGTGATACAGTATGTCTGCATGAACCACTTGCTAATGGTCAAATCTGCACGATATCACCAACCACTAAAGAAAGAATGATCGGTTTCAGAAGTTTGACGTCTACGTTCACCGAAAGCAGCGGATTTAGCCGCGTCACAACGTTGCTAATTTACAGGATTTAGCGGATCTAGCCGTGCACGTCCGTGCCAGTATTGACATGAGCGCGCATGTGGCCGTGCCGTGTGTGACCTCGGCAACGATCCCGACGCGCCTCCATCAGCTGGTTCCATCGATTTTTGATGGCCTTGTCCTTTTTTTTTAATCACGGCGCTGTAGTTCTCTCAGCTGGGCCTTTAAAAAGCCTCGACTAGTCACTTGTTCTACAATCAATCAGGCTCGGTCGTCCGATCCTTGATAACGGATCATTCGAGTCGGAGCTCGTATAAATCCCATCGTACATGGTTTTTGGCGTGCTCCGGTGCTGTCGCCGCGCGTTCTGTTTACCTTCTGTGAAGTGACAGGGGCGAAGGATGCGCGATTGGGATGCAGGCATGCACATGTGGGCGCTGCAGACGGGGATGTGCACCTACTGTATGTGCTTCCTTTACCTCAAGGTCAGCAGCCGGTGCTGATTGGATTTAGAGGAGAGGAGAGGAGAGGAGAGGAGAGGGTTCATGCTGCCGCAGACGGCGGGACAATCTTCCAGCAGACACATGGGTGGATTAAAAGAAACAGGGGCCCATGGGCACGGATAAGCAGACCCCCTCCCCATCCCTCCGTGCAGGACAGATGAAAGACACTCAAGGCCACTGTCTCCAGGCTCCGCATGTACCTCTGGGGCAGGTGAAGACCTGCACAGAACCTACATTAGATCCTAGCGGACTGATTTCTGTCCTGCTCTGCGTCCATGTTGTCACCGTGAGGATTAGGCCACGCCTCTCACCTGCAGAATCTCCAGCTCGGCTCCTCTCAGACTTGACCCTGTCTGCCTCAGCGGCAGGCGGGGAGGGTCTGGTGAGCACGCAGAGGACACAGAGGCACTCATTACCCTGATGACTTTTTAATAGCCGTCTGATTGGACTCTGTCTGAAATGACACGTCCTTGTCCCTTTTTGTTCGGGCGGCGGCTTACGCCCGACCCGGTCCATTTCTCACTTTCAGCGAGGCCGAGCCCGCCGCTGTGACTGGTCGATGTTGCGGAGAGTGTGTGCCGTGCTTTGCTGTCATCAGTACTGATGATGACACAGGGATCTGTGTGTGTGTGTGTGTGTGTGTGTGTGTGTGTGTGTTGGGGCGAGGGGGAGCGTTTGGACACTGTTCTCCCACCATCTCGGTGCCAGTGACTGAGATGAGGCCTGACACGGTGCCTGCTCTCCTTCCTCTGGGTGCCAGTCATGTCAGGCCTCGTACTGGGCCCCTCAGCGGGAGGCCTGGCTGTGAGGAGGGCTGCTGAGTGTGCTCTTTGCTGGAGGTTGTAGAACTGGGTGGAGGTGGCAGGGACTTCGAACCGCCCACCCCCACCGTCCTACAGGGTGATGCCAGGGCAGCCGGAGATGGCTGTCTGGTGGTGTGATCCGCTTGCGTTCCCGACCGTCACAGACGAGAGAGCTGACTTCAGCACGCATACGGACAGTTTGACATTTGTTGGACGAGTATCTTGATGCTTTAATCAAATTGGGAACTGGATTTAGTTGTGAGAACACAGTCAGAACTCCACTATAAAGCAGAAGTAGCTTCCAGTAATCTATTAATTAGAACTATTCTCTTTATTCATAGCTTTTGTGTACGGATGTTATCTTTGTAATAAGTCAAACTTTGTGGAGAGTAATCCTTTGGCCCGATTGGTATTTTAAGCTGAATGCTAACGAGATCAGATTAGTTTGAAATGAGACAGAAATGTGATGAAAGAAGAGTTCATTGCCTGGGCAGAAAAGCTTTTACCCCCGCGGGGGATTTCCCCCGGCGGCTCTCTCCTGCCTGAATGCCGAGCTTCTATCGACGTGTCCGTGACCGGGCTGCGCTGTGACATTGGCCTCTGCCGACGGTTCAGCCCGTTCACAGGCAGCCAGGCGTGGCTCTCTGCTCGCTATTCAGCGGTCACGCGTAAACTGGAGCCTATCTCAGGATTCTCCGATCAATCTGACGCGCCTGTTTCTGCTGCAGCCCGTTTGTAATGGTGTCTCTTCACACTTAATTCCAAGCTGAAATCCCATTTTAATATCGTTGTGCGCTCCAGGCTTTAGGTTTACCTTGAGCCTCAGAAGGGCTTCCAGATGATCCCAGTTAGCGCCTTTCATTTCTATCGCTGCCGCTCAGCTTCATTACAGCGAACTGCCTGTTAAATGTCAGCTTGTGGGAGGTCGTCTCACATCCTGCGACTGTAGGTGAGCTGACAGAAGCACGGACGCTCAGAAGGACTAGATCGAGGATGCGTAGTGGGAAAGGTCAGCACATTGATGAAGAGGTTTTCGCTTCAGCAGCGTGACTCAGGCTTTTGCTCCAGTGCAAGTTTGACCAGTTTAACCCAGTTTGTCAGTAACTGGTAATGGGATGGCTCCTCAGCCGTTCCATTTAGCAGACAAGGAGGGAGAGATGTACAGAACTCAGATTGCAGCCTGTTGAAACGACACTCCACATTTAGTGAGCCAGTAATCTCCCCTCCCGCCTGCTGTGCTGCGTGTTTGTCGCAGGTATGAATAATGTATTGAGAAGCATCTGACTGCGAGGCTGGTTAAAGGTGGCGTTCCTTCTAATGACGGCAAACAAGCGCTCGGTCTGACATTTACTAAGAAAGGAGGGAGGCGAAGCACAAGGAGATGGATGAAGACAGAGGGGTTAATGTGTCCCATCCAGGGTGCTGATTGTTTGGGAAATGTACTGTGATTTAACTGTGGTGAATATAGAATAATAGCTAAATCTAACAATAAATTACCCTAAAGTATTGTAGCTATTCTATTTATGAGTCTTTAGTATTGCTCACATTTTGGCTACTTTATTAACACACAAACTCAGTTTTAAACAGTTTTTGTTAGTTTAACTGGTTTTTGAAAATTTTCCTGAGGTATGCAATTATTTTAAGGACATTTCTTAAAAGGATCCTGGTTTATTGTTTTAAATGATATCAATTTATTTTTTTTTTTTTTTAATTTGTTGAATACACTGGATAGGCAACCTGGGGCATAGCCGAGTGCAGAAGTGCCGCCTGTTTTTTTCCCCACAATTGTCATTGACACACAGTAGAATTTAATCTTTGATGTGTCCTATTTGAATTTCAGAAGTATTTGATTGCTATCGTCAAAGTTCTAGTGTGCAACTTGATCTGATTAGGGCTGCAGCAGCTTGCCCTTGGGTGATGTCTGTAGCCTTGCATGCTGAGAGAAAACTCTGGAGTTCAAAGTTCTGGAGTCCAACTCAGCAACCTCAAACTACAAATAAGTCTATCTGCTTCCTAATTCAGATGAGAGAGATTTGCAAGGTTAGACCTAGATGCAGATCTGTTTACCACCTATAACAATGTATTTGGGAAAGTGTTTTAGTCCTGATAGTCCATCATTCTTTAAAAAAGGGGCATTAAAGCAGCTCCAAAGCTGCATCATGTCCAAGCAGCAAACCACCACGAGCCTTTGGTCCATACATGTGGCGTTCTACCTCCGGGAGACACCCACAATGATGAATCCCCCTAATTGTTCGGAGGGTTATTTAGTATTTATTCAGCCTGGTTTCCCTAATTATTTCTCCCAACATGTTTTGTCTTGTGCATAATTCTCAATCCTCAGGGACAGTGTAGCGCGCGGGTGTGCTGAGAGAGCCGGCTAATGGGGGGAGATGGCCTTGAATACCAATGCTCCCACCACTCCCCTCGTCTGTGTGTGTGTCTCTTTCCCGTGCGTGGCTGCACGTCACATACGCATGTCTGAGTGGCGGTGGGCGGGCGTGCACGCGGGGGCGTGCATTAGGCCGCTCTGTCCTCGCTCACGTCGCGCCTGGATCGAAACCCTGCCCTTCCTGTGCTAAAATAAACCCACCTTGGGAAGTTGAGGACCTTGCACAGAGCCTCGAGTGTTTCACCTTTTTGATTTTTTTTTTCCTCTGACTTGTTCTGAGTCTGTGATTCTGTATCATGTAATATACATGATACAGGGGAAAAAAAAAATCAGCTATTGATTTATTCATTCTCACTGAGACTGAAAACCAACACAAATCAAAACGAGTGAACCTCTGGAGCTAAATTTAAAGATGAAACTGATTTATGTGGGGAAAATTCCTTCATAAAAGGGCGATTCAAACGTGCCAACGGCGCATAGCATGGCAAGGTCCCTCTCTGGATCCTGTTATATATGTCCCTCAGGGCTGAGGTGTGTTTCCTGGTGGTCCTGCATGAACCTTTTAATGGACTAACTGATTGTCTACAGGAACGATGTCATGTGACACTAGGGTGATGGTCCAGTCCGCAGGCACCTGCTTGTGCAGTTGTTGTCTTGTCTTGTCCGGCTTGACCTTCTCTCTGCATCTGTGCCTCCAGCTCATAGTGGAGAAGACCACAGACTTCCCCACTGCTGAGTTCTCTCTGGTGGAGGATGTGGCTCTGCACTTCACCTGTTTGATGGACAGGCTGAACGAGCAGCGCCTCTTCCAGCCTGACCTGTGCGACGTCGACATCGTTCTGGTGCGCCAGCACAGCACCTTCCCCGCGCACAAGGGGGTGCTGGCGGCCTACAGCCCCTTCTTCCACTCGCTCTTCGCCCAGAGCAAGCAGCTTCGGCGGGTGGACCTTTCGCTGGACGCTCTGACATCGCAGGGCCTGCAGCAGATCCTTAACTTCATCTACACCTCCAAGCTGCTGGTGAGCAGCCGCACCGTCCGTGATGTGCTGAATGCTGCCACCCTCCTCCAGATGAGCGACATTGCGGCTTCCTGTCGAGATCTTATCAGCAACCACTCGCTGAGGACCTCCGCGGAAGGCATGGCCAGCGGCGGTGACCCGGCCGCCGTGAAGGTGTCGCCCAGCCGACTGTACCCCGAGATCAAGCAGGAGGCGGAGCTGGGGAGGGGGTACAGGAGGGAGGGCAGCAGCCCCTTTTCTGTTCGGGTCGAGGACACAGGAAAGACGGCGTCCCAGCAGAAGCAGTATT
Source organism: Pao palembangensis (assembly GCA_015343265.1). Classification (NCBI taxonomy): domain Eukaryota; kingdom Metazoa; phylum Chordata; class Actinopteri; order Tetraodontiformes; family Tetraodontidae; genus Pao; species Pao palembangensis. The sequence continues at coordinate 15,688,788 of CM027086.1, forward strand.
ACCAAAAGGAGGAGGGGCCGACAGGCGGCGCTAGCTCGGGCGTGGCGCCTTCGTGCAAAGTGGAGAGCAACGGGGAAGAATCAAAGGCGGTCGACAGTCACGTCTCCTTCAACCGAGACCAGATCATAGTTGAAGTCAACCTCAACAACCAGACCCTTAATGTGTCAAAGGGGTCAGAGAGCAAATCCGTCGCCGAGACGACGACCATCTTTGGCCGCCGCCATGATAAGGAGAGCATCTCGGAGGACAACGAGGAGAACGAGGCAGAGAACGTCGACACAGTTGGAGACGAGGATGACCTGATCCTCAGAAGCGGGGACATGCTGGGGCAGAGCAGCGAGGAGGACGACGACGACGACGAGGAAGACGAGGAGGAGGAGGAGAACACCTTAAACATTCCACGTTTGGAGCAGCCAGTGGCGATCGAGAGACCCCGCAGGGGAAGCAGGGCCTTCGCCATGGCGGGCACCGCCGTCTCCTTGCGACAGACGCTGGTGGAGGCCACGCTGGCCAACCAGCGGCAGGGGGGGAAGAGGGCGCCGGAGGTGGAGGGTCTGGGTCAGAAAGTCAGGCTGGAGGAGAAACAGCATTTCCCGTGTAAGAAATGCCCGCGCGTCTTCAACAACCGCTGGTACCTGGAGAAACACATGAATGTCACCCACAACCGCATGCAGAGCTGCAGCAACTGCGGCAAGCGCTTCCTGCTGGAGAGCGAGCTGCTGCTACACCAGCAGACGGACTGCGAGAAGAGCATCCAGGTACAGAGTTTTTAACGGAACGCTTTTGTCCGTACATACCCTGATCAGCTGACAGCTTCTTTTTTTCTCCTATTTCATCCAAGTGTGTCACATGTGGCAAGGCCTTCAAAAAGCTGTGGTCGTTACACGAGCACAACAAGATCGTCCACGGCTACGCGGAGAAGAAGTTCTCCTGCGAGATCTGCGAGAAGAAATTTTACACCATGGCCCACGTGAGGAAGCACATGGTTGGTGAGTGACGGAGAGCCCGGGGGCTTCCTTTTACACCCCCCGCCGATTGTTGGGCAGAGCTGTTGTTTTGGGCGTCGTTTTCCTCTCCCACGTTTTGTGAGTTATGCATCTTATTTCTCAGTCAGGCGGCGAAATAAGATTCATTATTTCTGCAGTCGTGTGTCTCCGATTTCTTATTAGCGAAAACAGCTAAATTAGCAATAAGAAGATACTTAGCATCCAGGGGTGCTACTTTCTAACACTTCAGCGCTCTCTGACAGGACTGCAGGGGTGATGATGGTGATGCTGGCAGTGATGGTTCATTTTTTCCAACCATCACTGTGTCCTGCTCTGTGTGTCCAGCCCATACGAAGGACATGCCGTTCACCTGCGAGACGTGTGGGAAGTCATTCAAACGCAGCATGTCCCTGAAGGTTCACTCCCTGCAGCACTCGGGAGAGAAGCCCTTCAAGTGCGAGGTGTGAGCACGCTTTTGGGCTCTGTTTGAATCTCTTTAATCACCGCCCATTATGTGGTGATTGAAGTGTTTGTCGTTTCAGAACTGCAGCGAGCGTTTCCAGTACAAATATCAGCTGCGCTCCCACATGAGTATCCACATTGGACACAAACAGTTCATGTGTCAGTGGTGCGGGAAGGACTTCAACATGAAGCAGTACTTCGACGAACACATGAAGACGCACACTGGTGAGACTTTAAATTCATTTTTGCTCTTTATTTCATCCAGAAACCACCTCAAGAGTGTGATATGGGATGTTTTTCGCCCCCGTTTGCTGCAGGAGAGAAGCCGTACATCTGTGAGATCTGCGGGAAGAGCTTCACCAGCCGGCCCAACATGAAGCGCCACCGCCGCACCCACACTGGCGAGAAGCCCTACCCCTGTGAGGTGTGCGGCCAGAGGTTTCGCTTCTCCAACATGCTCAAAGCCCACAGGGAAAAATGCTTCCGCATCAGCAACCCCGCCGGCCTCGACCCGCCCCTGATCTCGCCCGCCGTGGACTCGGGCAGTCAGGTGCAGCTGGCGATGCTTCCTATCACGTCTGCCTCCGCGCCCACCGCTGCCTCTAACCCACACCCCATCCGTGGAAGCCATCTATCTCTCCCCCTACTGCACTCCACAGCAGGGGTGCCTCCCACTCCTCATTTACCCCCACCGCCTCCTTTGTTCTGCCCCGGTAGGATAAACTCCAACAACTAACACACTTTAGTAGCATCAGAAGTCTTTTGTTTTTTTCAGCAAACTCCTGCAAGAGGAGTCCAAAAAAATGACTGAAATCTAGATGGAGGTCTTTAAAAACACACACCCATGATAAAAAAATATTTTATACTCTTTTAAATACAGTCAGCAACCAATGCTTCCACCATACTCATTCCTCTCCAGAGCCTTGCACAACGCCTCGACTGTAGCGCTATGTATAAAATCTCCGGAAACTTCACACACGAGAGCTACGCAGTTTTCTTTTTCTGCCTGTTCTCTGTCGAGATGTAGCAGGTGGTTCTGGTCCAACCCAGCAATAACCAAATGCCCATTTGTTTTTGATCATATGTGTGTATATGGCCAATAACCAAATCCTGCCAGCTTAACTGCTATAGATAGAAAATGTTACAGCATTTATAATCAATCCTGCACCTTACATTTAACTCTAGTGATATTTAATGCGGACTGTCTTCTTTTTAATAATTGTGGTAATGTGAATCTCGTGGCAGGTTAGGTCTATTTGTCGGAAAGTAAGCGAAGTTGTTTGGACAGTTAGCTGTACACTGTGTAGCGTTTGTGAGGCGGGGGATGGGGATCGGAAAATGTCGCATTAAGCTAATCAATGAGTGAGCTTCCTTCAGCCAGAAGAGGAGTAAACTGCTGACTTTTGCTTATATTAAGCAAGCGCGCTCCTCTCCTGAACATTCGGCTTCGACACAATATCGCACTTTCCTGCGAATCGTGTTTGAGGCCTGGGGCACGCGCGTCCACACTTTTGCATTTTTGTTTCAAAACGCTGCGTTTACCTTTGTCGTCCATGCAACTCCAACCTTTTCAGCAGATTGCAACCGATGTAGCAGAGCTGGTTTTAGTCATGAAAATAATAATATGGATGAGGTTAATTTTTGATTTAAAACTGAAAATGCACCAGTGTGGCTGCAAACCTGCAGTGTATTTACATTTTTTAAAGTTAATGTTAAAACCATTTCCCAGTTAAACCTAAAATAAGTGTAGGTAGCTGCTTTTGTAACTCATTAGGTGTGCACTTTTTATGATATAATGTTAGCATTATATTAAAATGCTTAAATTTCTAAAGAGCACCGGCGGCGATTACTATTGGCACAATAGAGCGCAGCATTAAAAGGGCTTCCAGTAATTGCTGTGATCTGTAGACACTATGTAAAGTTAGACACAGGCAGTAGCCAGTGTAAGTCTACAAAAAAGTAGCGCTACGTGCAATTACGTCACATGACAACGATATAAAGATAAATTTGAAGATGCGGATTTTTCACGTTTTTAGAAAGGAATATTTTGGCATTATTGAAGGTTTTATGGATTTTGTCTCCTTAATTGCGCTGCTTCAAGTAGGCTAAGCTAACTCAATAGCTGGCAGTTGCTGCTTCATATTGACAACGCACAGTGTCAGGAATGGACTTTCAAAACGTCGAAAATATTCCTTTCTGTCATTTCAGTCAGATAATCCAAAATGATCCTCTGTGCACTATTGATGCACTTCTGCTCACTTTATCTATAGATAGTCTAAACGTGTAGCATTAACCTGTAAATACTGTCGTCTCTTCTCTACCCTGTGATTCATTCCTTATGTTTACATTTAGAGTCATTTGAATGTCGCCCCCTGTGTGTCTTTGCGGTACTAAAATAAGCTTTTTGTAAGTGTATTAAGCTGCGTGTCGTTTTATTTTTAAAGACATTTTTAAGCACCTTAGACCAATTTGCCACGATCAGATTAGGGCCATTAGGTGTTGGTTGATGATACTTTACCATGTGTCTGACCCTTCTTTTATGCATTCATTTGCTGCTTCTGTACAGGGCCTCACCTGAGACGACCCTCCTAAAGTAAAGTCTCCGTTTCCTATGTTCTGGCTATGGGGGATGGAGTTTGACCCATTGGACGGTTGACTCTTTTAGACCAGATCGGAAAGACTCCCTTAAAATGTGCATTTTAAGTGCATAAAAGTAATTTCCCTTGTTTTGAGAATTACTAAGAGGTGATGCTGGCGTAGAGTGGTTAGCCTTATTCTGCGAAGGGATTCGAATGTCGTTGATGTGTGTGTTGGCTTTAGCGAATGGTAAAGGAGGAGAAACAGCAGTTCATGCTACTGATTTATGCACTTTGAATGTGACTAACTTTAACGGGGATAGTGTGCAGTACTGTAGGTAGTATAAAAAGTACGTGAAAATGTATAATTTAAAGATTTTATGTTTCAAAGTGCCATGTGTGCTCACAGATGCTAAACAAGACATATGATAATATGACTTTATTATTATATGATAAACATTTTTGGGGAAAAAGGAATATATAAGTTGCCAAATTGAAAAAAAAAAAAGATTTCACTGTTAAACACTTTATTCTGTAGTTTGGCTGTCAGGTTTTTAAAGACTTTTATTTTGGTGGTAATCAGAAGGAAACATGATTATAGCATATAATTAATCTACACACTTCCTGTTTGAGTAGCAGTAACTGACGGTGTGCAGGTCACATGTGCCGAAGGCCAAACATATGAAACTATAGGTTGATTTAGTTTATTTTGTTACACTTCAAGCTATGCTGATGATACAGATGAATTTGTTATAACTGATAAAGCAGCACTTTTATTGCTGTTTTTTGGCTTGGATTATTGAATAACCTTTAGTCTTCCCTAAATATCAGAATCAGAGGTTGTCTTTCCAAGTTTACTTTTATCTAATGTACTATTGGGAAGTAAAGTGACAGTAAATCTATTTTGTTTTCTTAGTAGTGCTGTCTTTTATAGTAATTAGCCAAATTTTTCTTTACTAAGGCTAGCAGCCAAAAGCTTGCACTAGATTAGATAAAAGCGGACCTGACCTTGTCCTTAAAAGAGGATTTTTTCCTGATTAAATGGGTGCCTCGATACTACGCTGATTGTGTAACACGCGTAACACAGTCATCTGTACAATTTGACTTCCAAGTTGTGTCTCCTCTCGGTTCTGGTTTAGCTGCCAGAGTCTCTCCATGCGTGGCTTTTGGCTTCACAAGAAAGGTTCGAGACCTTGATCCGCGCTAGTGGTGAGAAAGCACTGTGACTAGGTTTCAAGAAACGAGTCACTTTTTCAGGAAGAAAAGGCTTTTCGAAGAATGAAAGAGGTGGGTTGTTTTAAGTTTTTTTTTATCTGCACATTTGGAGTCCAAAGAAACTTGCAAGAAAATTCTACATATAATAAAGCGAGAGATGCCACAGTTAGCTAATAAATTTTAACCCAAGTAAAGGAGCTATCAAATCAACATTAATTAGTTATAAAATTCTATGTGTGTGGACTATTACCTAGCAAAAATAAATCTAGTTTGCATGTAAAAATTTCCAAAATGTTCCAAGAAATTACCTTAAAGGTGACTTTTTGGGCTATATGTGATAACAGTAGGCACTAACACCATAGTTGGTTCGGATGTATTACCCACGTACCCGCTACATTCTCCTGATTTTCTTACTCTGCAGTTGTGTTCAGAATAATCATATATGTACCATCGTTTGCTGATTCTCTATTTTATGATGTAAACACTGTCTTAGTCAACTCTGGTGTACCATGTGTAGGCAGTAGTCTTCAAATTCAGCTATATGAAGTAAAAAAACATAGGAGGACATTAGTGTCTAGAGGTGCTACAACATTAGAACGTATTTTCTGTCTTTTCTTGTATTATTAACCCGTGTTTACTGTCTGTAGCACAGCAGAAATCATTTCAGTATTAAACAGTATAGATACATTATTGCAAAAAAAGAGTCGTGTGGTGTGTTTTTGTTGAGAAAGACGCGCGTCAACACGTGATTATTAGTCTTTTTAATGTCAAAAGCAGTGAATAATGGCGTCAACAGGTTACAGGCGGATTCAACTCCCTCTGCTCAGTGTTAAACCAGGGTTAGCAGCATAATTAAAGCCAACTGAACGTATAAAATGACAGAAACGCCAAAGATAGAATGCTGTTAACAGAGAGAAGAAGGGCTGCAGGGGTTTCACATCTTCGTGAGTCGCAGGGTGTTGAGGCGGACACCCAGAACGGTGGCCCCCGAAGCATACTGGATTTCTCTGAGGATCCCAGTCCATTTCTTCTGTGTCTCATCATACCTGAAAGAGCAAAGATCAATAAAGGTACAGAGTGACTTGTTTTAAAAAAAACTAGCAGCTTTAAAAGCTCATGTAGACTGATGTATGTTTTAGTTTTGTCCCACCTCCAGATGTCGTTCATTTCTTTGGGAACTATCTCGTCGCTGTCTTCCAGAGGCATCATGGCGAAACCTCCTGTGGCGTACAGAGAGTCAGCCAACGAGACCAGGTTTACAGAGCTACGCTCCTGGGGAAACGCGGAGGACTCCGACCACCTGAGGAGGAAAAACGCCATTTAGTCAGGTGTAATGGACACTGTCGGGCAAAACAAAATTGTTTTTTTTTCCCATAGTTGCATCTGTTTCAGGTTTAATGCTGCAGAAGTGCTGGATTGTAGCTGTTGGGTATCTAAAAAATGGGTTCGGGATAAGAGTAGTTGTCCCTTTTTGGCACCTATTTAGGCTTAGTTTGAGCTGCTCAAGGCTCTCACTTGTTGGTTTTGACGTCATAGACCTCCACAGAGTCTGTCAGCCCCGTGTCCGTCACTCCCGCCGCTACGTAGATTTTATCCTTGTGAACGGTGGCTCCAAACAGAGAGCGCGCGGTCTTCATGGGTGCGAGCTCCTTCCATTCAAAGCGCTTGGCGTCGTACGCGCACACTGTCTTCAGGCAGCTCCTTGAAATGAAAGAGAATTGAAACTAAGAACAAGTGACACATACTTTCAAACAGGCTGAACACTCACTTGTTGTCTCCTTTCCCTCCTATGACGTAAATGACATCGTTGTGGGATACAGTTGAATGTCCGTAAACAGGATAGGGAGCTGGATCTGATTCACCCCATTTAAAAGATCTGTTTAAAAAAGCGAAGGAATGTGTGGATTAATTAGACGTGTCCTCTGATCCACGTGAGCTCTTGGACTCACTGTCTGCCGTAGACCAGGACAGAGTCCAGCGTCTGCTCCTGCTCTTTCAGCTCCCTCCCACCCACGACGAAGATGGAATTCGCGGCCTCGGCGAGCCCGAACAAGAAGCGGGGAGACGGGACGGGAGGCATCGCCAGCCAGTCAGCAGTGACGGGGTCGTACTGCGGCGAAGAGAGACCGACATCGATGTAAACATCTGCAGAGTATCGTAAAAAGTCTCTTTGGGAGCCTTCCCTACCTGTAGGAAATAGGAGCACAGCGGATCTTCTTTGTTCTGCTCGTCGAAGAACAGTCCCCCAGCCACAAAGATCTGGTTCTCCCTGGTGACCAGGCTGACATGATTCTTGGGAATCTGTGTGGAGAGCGACGCTAGGAAGCAGTCGTTCCCCGCAGGGTCGTAGGCCACGGCGCCCGTGTCGTTCACCATCAGAATCAAGTCTCTGACGAACATCCCGAATCGCAGGTTGTCATTCAGGATCCCTGGGAGAAGGCCTTCTTCTTCGTCTCTGTCTCCGTCCTTCTCTGCTCCACCTTCCTCCTTGCTTTTGCCTTTTTTGACGTCCGGCAGTTTGCCGGCGTGAGCGTCTCTGACTAGCTGAAGTTTGTCCTGCAGCTCAGGGTTTGAAGCGATAAGCTCGTTCTTCTCCACCGCCTCCTTCAGGTAATCTTCGGTCACCAGACGCAGGCGGATGCAATCTAGCAGGCCCGGCAGCTCCTTCTCCCTCTTCTCCGTGTCCCGGGACACCCAGCTCATCAAGGCTTCAAAAACAGTCTCCTCTGTCTCCACACTCAGGTTGTCACTGGATAAAATGGCCGCCAGCTCACTGGGAAGCAGTTGGAAGAAGTCCTCGTCTCTCGAGATGAGCTGGAAGCGCTCGCAGGCGTAGTTCCGAGCAGAGACGGCCAACCGGGGACAGTCCAGCATCAGGCCAAGTCTGAAGATGGCCAGGCAGTTGCTGAGGCTCAGCCGCTTTTGCAGGAAGGACACACACACGGTAAAAATCGAAGGGATCTGGTACATGTTGGCGACCGCGAAGATGTCCTGGACGTTGTGCTCCGTCACGTTGATTTTAGACGTGTAAAGGTACTTGAGAATGAGTCCCATGACCCCTGGTTCCACGTCCTCCAGAACAATCTCTTTCTTTTTGCTCTCGTCCAGGTCCGACAGGAAGATGGCGCGGAAGTAGGAGCTGCAGGCGCACAGGACCAGCCGGTGGCAGGGGAACTCCTTGTCCTTGATCTTCAGCACGCAGTCCACCAGCTTGTCATTTTCCAGCAGGTCGTACAGGCCATCCTGGAGCAGCGTCTGCTGGTACATCCTGGGTTCGTCCGTCGGGTTGATCGGCAGAGCCATCGTTCCTGGCGGGGAGAGAGTTTACAAAGCCTTTCAGGGGCTTTGAGTCAAGCAAAACTGGATCTGTAGTGAAACTGCCCTTGTTTCTCGTCCAGAAGGAAGATTCAGAAGCACAGTCAGTCAGCTGCTGGCCCTCACCAGCTGAGCGGCAGCGTAGCCCACCTCCTCAGCTGTCCTGAGCCCTCAACTCCACTCCAACTGGCAGGCTATTTATAGCACCATCGCGCGGTGTGGAGCTGAGGGGCTTCATTCTGGAATGAAATGCAATATCATTCAACTCTGAGCCAATGCTGTCCACAGGAACACCCACCCACTGTCAGACAGCTGACTTAATGCTTCATGGTCTCACCCGAGTCCAGGCCTAGAATAGTTATGGAAGGCGCCCCCAGGTGGAGAATGGCGGTAATGCCATTTTTAAGAACTATCGCTCAAGTTTAAATTTTTTTTTTTATGTATTCAAGGACTCATGAAAGATGGATTAGATTTTTAATCAGAATAATAGAGTCCTGGTCAAATCCTTGCACCATTTGTCATGTGCTTCTACAACAGCATCATAGTACGGCTTTGAATTTTATGGCTAATCATCCTTGCACAGTCATACTCTTTTTATATCTCATCATACGCTGATGATGCGTCAGTTGTACATGACAGATGTTTGAAGAATCTCCAACACTGAGGCACCAAAATAAAATTATGCTGCTAATCTCTGATGTACCAACACAACACCTCACAATTGTGACAGGAACATATGGAGGCCGTAGGTCTAAATTCAATACTATATTATACTATACTATATATAAAACAACACTCTTTTTACAGAAATAATTCTCAGATTTATTTATATATGAGAATTATTTAGAGCTTTTTAGCTTTTTCCATTGTTGCAGATTAGAGAAGAAGATTATAGACTATGGAAAACACTTTATGATAACGAACAGATTTATTTGTTGGCTCTTGACTGGGACCCAGCAGTCTCCCATTAATCCTCAACAGCTCCAGCAGAGAGTACGCATTTTATTTTATAAATATTGATTTATTTTTAAAATCAATACAAGATTTTGAAAAAAGCATTTTTGTCACTCCCACATGTTGCAATAGCCTATTTCTACTGTAATTACACTGTTTTTTAAATTAATGTCTCTCACCTAGTCAAATATTTACCTTTACTCAGCATTTGTTTGTGTCAGCAATATAAAATCTAGACTTTCCCATCTCTTCTTCACAACATATGTAATCTACTCTGCTTTTTCTTTGCTGGGATCTGCAACTGGTGGAGGAACAGTGGCCAGTGCTTCAGCTGAAGCAGGAGTAGAAGGAGGAGGAGGTGGTGGAGGAGGAGGAGGAGGATGGGGGTCTGGATCATCGATGAGAGCCTGCCTCCTCTCTGTCTCCTTAATCACCTGGATCAGGCAGTAGGTCACAAACATGGCGATGATGGTGGTTATGGGGAAACCTGGGAAGGTGAGAAAAATTAACCTGTTTAAAAAATGACTTGGAGGAAAGAATTAACATTATTCTGACAACAGTTACCTTTCAGAAACAGACGTTTGGCAACTAACTTGGCAAAGTCCAAGCTGTTCAAGAACAGGATGTTATAGAAAACGATGCTCCAGAAGTTGAAAACATTGAAGATGGCTCTGATCCGGCGGGATGTTGCCTCTGACATTGTGGTCTGATAAAAAAAAAAAAAGCAACTCATGAACTTTCCATGTTTATGCATCCCACAGGCAACCTTGAGAAACAAACCTCTAAAGAGGCAAAGGGCTCCATGGAGAAGAACTTTGCTGTCCACAACTCAAAGTTGAGGCCAAAACAGTTAAAGAAAGCCCAGATCAGCACCGCCGGGCTGGGTCCCAGCCAAATGATGGTGACCCCATACGTGCACAGTGTTGCTACCAGCTCCTCCAGCACATTGTTGTGTTTTCCCCCAAGGTAATTATAGACATACCTGTAACAACACAATGGTTGGGACCTCTGATGTACTGATATTCAGATTTAAATTCATATTAGCTCGACTCACTTGCACAGCCACTCATTGATCCCTCTGTCAAAATGGCTGCAAAAGAGGGGGAATAAGGGATTTACGTGCTTGTAAACTGAGTGTGAACAGCCAAACTTGAGCTAGAACTCGTCTCACGTTTCAGCAAAGACATAAAGCACAGTGATGCATTTGGGTGGCTTTGGGGGGTCCAAATGATCCAGTCTGGATACTGTGTTGATCACTCCGAACATGACGGCCGCCTTTACCCAGTCGTACACGAGGTTAAAGTAAGCTAGTCCCACTGGAAGCAACAAATAAGTCACTTCAGTTTATTCTGAAAGAAATAAAAATCTATGAAACATTCAGAAGCATCAGGGTGGTGACACAGACCTAAAGCCCAGTCCGATGTGTGCCTCAGCAGCTTCATGTCGTTGGGGATGGTGACAATGTACATGAAATGGAAGAGGACGTCCACCATGATGACGACTCCCAGGTGAACAGCGCCCTGCACGCTGATGTTCCACATCTCTCGTTCTTTCCTGGTCATGTCTGATCTGTTCACCTGCAGAGAGCAGCACACACACCAAAAGCAGTGTCATTCAAAAACTGCAGATTTTAGAATAAATCACACAGTACTTTATCTGTCCCTACTTTAATGGGTCTCCTGCCACGGGTATTATTATATTGCTATGTTTCTAGTGTATAGACAAATTTGTGTATGAATTTAATAATGGTGTTTTTTATTTGCAGATATGTCGACAAGTTCAGGACTGAAAATACTTGTAGATACAGTTGTGGAAAAAATCAATCTGATTGCCGAGCAGGGCCGGATTAACAGGGGTTTAAGGCCGGGTCATTGAGCTCTGAGGGGCATGTTGATTGGATATTGTTTTTTTTTTTTTGTTTTGTTTTGTTTTGTTTTTTCCTTAATTTATTTTTTTACGGTTATTTTTTTCCCCAGGCGGTCCTTTGCGTGTCCGGAGATTTTCCAATAAAAATTAAACGTATTTTAACCAATTAAGATTTACGCTGGCTGGTGATGATGACGTCGCCCGCTCCTCGTGCTCCGTTTACAACCGTCATTAACGGAAGTTAACGCACCTTAAAAAACAACAAGACCCTTCCCTCAGCCGCCTTGTCACAGACAAATGACAGTCAGAACAGGTAAGCGGAAAAAAGAAAAGGAGGCTTGAGCTTCCATGCTAATGAAAATACCCAAATTGACGGTGTATTTCTCAAAAACTTGCGATGCCGCGGCAGGAAAGCACAGATACCTGCCGGATGAGCTCGGTAAATATGGTTCAATTACAAGAAAAACTGTGTAGACCAGAGAGTGATATAGTAATAAAAACACAAAATAAAACACACTAAAGCTGTTAAGTCATTTCTGCTGTGTGACGCTTCAGTTGTAAGACAGTTCTGTTTTTTTGTTTTCTGATAGTGTTCTTTTGATTTATGATGTAAACTTGTCAATAAAATTTAACTTACTTGAATGTAAAACTTATCAAAGGTCATGATGGGCCCGAAATAAAAGAACGGGAGATAGAAGTTGTACTTGAGCAGTTCCAGGATGTTGTAATTCCCATCTTTCCGCTCGCAGTTTTCAAGAGCAAAGCTCATGCACCGCATTATAGTGAACCCGCAACCTCCATAGAAGAGAATGTGCCTCAGCTCAAAGTCCCCCTTCACGAAATCAATCTGCGCCAGCAGAAACAGAAGAGACGGAATGAAAGATATTTGTTTTGTCCTATTAAAATAATAATAATAATCACAATTTCCATAATACAGCGTTACCTGCCAGGACACAAAGGGCTCGCATTTGAATGTGGCGAGGGTGCAGAGGCCTGTGACGAAGCAAAGCCAGCGAATTTTCACCAGGGAGATGCTGTAGAGGAGGATGCAGTGAGACAGGATGAGGGTGACGTAGGTCCAGCCCATACTGGTCCACACAGCCAGGAGCCCGTACACCAGGTACACCAAAGACCTGTACTGTGGGAGAAACAGGAGGCATTAACATGTCTCACTGGAGAGCATATTTAATATGATTTACACAATATTTATTTATGTATTTTCTTGTAATTCTATTGTTACCATAAGAGACATAAGTGACTAAAGACTGTTTTTGAGGCTGAAACAAAGGCTGCATTTATGGTAAACTCACTCCTGTACTGCCAGGGCTTGCTAGGAAGTTAGTAATGTGCCAATCACAGTGCACTTCTGTGCCATAACCATAAAAAGCATATTTTGTATAATCATACAGTTCTCTGCATGTCTTAGTGAAACGCTGCAGTACTGACCCCTAGTGTTTAGGAGGCCGTGGGGGGATAATGACAGTTGAACTTGTCAAACCAACTGATACGGGATCTGAAGTTTGACAAGTTTCAACAAGTGATGCATCATCCAAGCCAAATATCTCCCCAAAGTAGGCCTTTTAGTTCATCTACGAGCATCGTCCCTCTGAGGGGCCTTTCTGTCTCCCACCTGACCCCCATTCATCATCCGCGGCTCAGCTAATATATATTATGATATAAAAAGCCATTGGTCTGGTAAAAATACATTGTGACAAAGAGCATCTTAAATGTCACCGAGCCTTTGTAACGTCAACCTTTCCGCCTCAGCCTGCCGTGTTTCTCTCAGATCATTACTCCCCCCTTCGTGCCACTGGTCAGCAGAATCACCTGTGGAGCGAGCATGGAGCAGATCTTGGCGAACAGCACATGACCGGATAAAGCAAATAGGATGTGCGCTTTGAAGGTGGAGAACCACATCATCCACTCCAAATCAGCCGTGTCCTGTGCATTAATGTGAACATATGAGAGTTAGGAACATTTTTGGCTCTTTTGATAAGCCGTAAAGTGTGTCCTCACCATTTTCCTGCCAAAGTAGTACCATCCCGGCTTCACGCTGGTTTTAAAAGTTTTTCTGTTCACATTGGCTGAAAGGAAAGTCAGATTAATGAAGCAGAAAATATCACAACTGGAACTTTATGGCTCCTGTGTTTTCCTTTTTTTCCAACTCTTCAAGTGAACCATTTTATTTTGCTCTTGTGCTCCCTGGTGTTTGCGCTGACATCTGATCTCCTGCCTGACCTGAATAGCTGCAGCACTTCACCCTCACAATGTGATGCACCAATACTGCGCATTGTCGACAGTGCAAGGACATTTTCCATTTGTCATTGCTCTAAATAATGGAATAGGGCCAATTTCTTTAAAATATAATCCTTTAAGAATTAAAATTGTTCGTCTTTTTGCGTTTGCATGTTGGAAAATCCTCAAGTCTGCACTATAAATGTAAGAAAGTATTGTCTTTATTTGTACATATTATACTTACAACTGGACACTTCAAAGATCCAGCTGGCAGCCCAGATCATGGCCAGACCCAGCACCGTGCTGTAGAAGTACAGCTCATATTTGGGGAGGGCAGCTTTAATCCCCATGGTAACACTGACACACACACAAAATAGTTCACATTTTACAAACTTGCTAAAATCATTCCTAGGTTTTCACCCACTCATCCCGTCTGACTCTCCAAGCCCCTGGGTCACACCAGAACACGTGGGCGGGTTAATGTGGGTTCTTCAGCAGGCAGCTGTTGATGCTATAAAAGCAAGTGCAACAATGCATCTTACTGTCTGCAGGAAAAACACGCACCCCGACTAAAAATAGACACCTCAACCTGTCAATCGCCCTCAATAGAGGTCACGTGTAAATTGAGGAACTTGCTGACAGTACTACAAGTTGCAGTACTGTCAGCAAACTGTAAGAAACTACTTCCTGTGAACCTGTGGTTTAGCATGTGCTGTACATTGAGAACTTTATGCAATGATTATTGAGGTCTTAATAAAATGCAAAGAAATTACGTCACAATGCCAAAAACTAAATAAATGCATTCTATAAAGGAAAATAGTTGAATAAATTCAGAATAACTAGGAGAGACTTATTTTGTAGAATAAAAACAGCTTTAAATGATGAGTGATATTTAACGCTGTAAAAAACAGCACCTCTGGGAACTCGTTTTAAAAGTTACAATTTGGAAGAGAAATTTGCTTTAGATCTTAACACCCCAAAGTCACCCGGACACAAACGTGTTTTTTTTGTTTGTTTGTTTGTTTGTTTGTTATGGGTTTTGCGAACTGTTTTTACAGTAAATAGATGTAAAAGTCCTGCATTTAAACACTGGAAAGAATAGAATTAAATGTTTGAAGTGCTTTTTTTGCTCCTTTTTTAAACATTATTTCTGATGCATTTATCAACATTTTAAACAAGCTAATTATCATGCATAATTAAATCAGACGGTTAGTGTAATCAGTGTCTTTGCTTTTATTTAATTAGTTTTATTCTTACAGAGTTTGGATGGTCTAAGATAAGAGCTTGATCTAATTTAAGACTTTTTACAGCTTTGTATGTTAAACCCTTAGTAAAGTTGAGATCAAATATATTTGCGAAAATACTCCTGAATAAAGCCCTCCTGCTGGATCCTGTTTGTATATTTCAACTACAATGCTAATCACTATCAATTGGAGTGCAAATAGTCAAACTGCTACAGATCAGATGTAAAGAACTGATATTTATAATCTTATATTTAAAAAATATTTTCTCTCAAAATAGGGTCTTTCAGGCTGCCTTTCAGGTGTAGTAAAACTTGTTCCTGTTGTTTCTTCTTTCTACGATAATGCATAAATGTCACACACTGGTTCGTCCTCCAGCAGCACCTGTTGTGATACTGACCTTGAACGTAGCGGTTGTTGCAGGCCCAAAGAAAGCTGCCACAAACACAAGCCAATATGTACAAAATGCTCAAAAAAAGGAGGGAAGTAGCGGATATTGGAGTGTCAAAATAAAATAATAAAAAATCATTAAAAAGTGTAAACTTTTACATCTACTTGCATCTGCAGAGTGCAGGGTGGGCTGTGGGTCCCTCTGACTCCCAGAGAGGGGAGCTGCCGCCTGTTAAAGGTTTACATGATGTATTTATACTTTGACTACTGACACAGTGGGGGCGGAACATTAAAGCAAACGTGCTGCTTTAATGTTACATACCAGCAAACCAACATTAGTGTATTGCCTGATTTTACTGTGACGTTTTATTTTTTTGTACAGTGACAAAAGTGGCAGAAGGGCACCTTTTAAATAAAACCTATTACTGAAGGTGGAGAATCTATCACATTTATAAATTAGACAAAAACTGTAGGGAAAACATACATTTACATGTGTTTAATGTGCACATTTTTGCATTTACATTAAAAGCAAGTTGTTTTTTTTTATCCTGTATGCGCGCTATGTTGCCATGGCAACCTCTCCACCCGATGGGCCGCAGACCGAAAACTCACTGAATACCTGACAATTCTAAATATTTTGACGTTTCCGTATTTCTGTCATCCTCCAGGGGGCGCCAGCGCTGCTGCTTCTCGTGTCTCCTCTGCTGACCGGTTCAGTTGATTTGACCGTCAGCCTCACTGAACGCATTGGGAAAAGAAGTACATTTCTGTGGCGTGCAACTATTTATGAACCTACCTGGGACTTATTATATCCAGTAAGTAGAAACACAGCATTTTCTCAACTATAAAATTATTAAAATATTCAACTTCATATCCAGTTAATATATTACTGTATAAAATGGTCTGTCAGGCAATCTGGAATATTAAATGTTTTATTTCATCCCTTTGCTTATATGTTTGATGAGATTAATCTCAATAGTTTGACACCTGCACAAAAATCAGTTTGATTTATTTTTACACATCGATCTTTGAAAACCTGGTTACCAAATAATATTTAGGCTGGGTTCCATTTTCAAGAAATAAGGATGCTTAGTGGCAGATTTTCCCATTAAAGGAAGAATCATTTGTTAACATGCACTGAGGTGCATATTATTCTTTTTTTTTTTTTTTTAAACTGATTCTCGTTATGGCAATCACCTAGAAAGCATCGGAGCTGTAAAGTGCTGGTTGTTTCATTTAACTTAACCTAATCAGCCTGGAAGCTGGAATGATGGGAGCATTCTCACACTGGTGCCAACAGGTTTAATTTTGTCCCTTTTTCAAACATCTGGACATGGTGAAAATGTTCACGGATGAGAAACCTCCCATGGAAAAGTCTGGAGCGTGCGTCCGCCGCCTGTTTGATATGATGAACACACGACTCATAGGTACGGCTGTGTGCACCAGTATGGCTCATCAGAATACTGGTGCAACATTCCTAGTGATGCATGTGCAACAAGGAAGCATTTTCCAGGAGTGAAGGCAGGTGACCCTGCCTTACTCTTCTGCTGTATCCTTCTTGCCGGTCTCCTGTCCTTCAAAGATGGGGTATCTGCTCTCCACTACGGCCCAGCTCAGTGTACCGTTGGCCAAATCCCGAATGAGCCCAGGCAGCTCGCTGACCTGAGGTTAAAAAAACAGTGTTTAACTGCTACCTTCTAAGTGAGGACGAATAGAAAGGAATCATCGTCCGTACCTCCGCCCTGATCTGCCTCATCGAGTCGCGGTCCCTCAGAGTGGCCGTATGAGGCGTCTTGTTCACCGTGTCAAAGTCAATGGTGATGCCAAACGCCACCCCGATCTCATCCGTCCTGGCGTAGCGCCTGCCGATGGACCCGGAGGAGTCGTCCACTTTGTGCGAGACGCCGTTTCTGGTCAGTTCCTCGGCTGAACAGGGAGAATATAGAAGGATTAGGCTTTTATGAAATCGCAGTTTGTGTCATGCGTGTTGCTGCGGGCGCTCACACAGCTCCCGGACGAAGGGCACAAATTCCTGGTTCTGGCTCAGTGGCAGGACGGAGCACTTGTATGGGGCTACGGTTGCTGGGAAGCTGAAGAACTGCAGGAGGGATGAAACAGCCACTTTAAAGACCTCACAAACAGGATATCACAGGATTCTGCTTTGACAGATTTTACGGACCGTTCTTTGCTCGTCGCCTTCTCTGATGTGGAATGTGTGCTCAAAGATGGTGTACATGATCCTGCCGATGCCGAAGGAAGGCTCAATGACGTTGGGAATAACCTCCTCCACTGTGGGTGACAAGTAGAGGAAAAAAAACCTGAGCTACATCACTTCCCATGTCCATCCCGAGGTGTTCTCTCTGGAGTGAAACTCACCGTGCAGAGTCTTCTGGAATCGCTTCACGCATACCATGTCCTTTGTGAGCTTGAAGGTCTTGCCATCTGTCTCAATGGTGAACTCTCTAAAATAAAGAAACCCCGGTCAGTTATGTTAAAAATGACAGTATTATCAGTCCCCTTTATGAAAGGGGGCAGCGCTCACCCGGTCTCATTCAGCAGCTTCTCTTGATCTGTAATGTAACATTCGTCACACATGGACAGAAAATCCATGGCTATCTTTGCATCCTTCTTGTAGGCCTTCCCAATGGCTCCTTTGTTGGGCTCGAACTGGACAACATTAATAACTTTGTGCAGGGGAATTAAGGAAAAGCCCAGCGCGTAATGTCAATGTTGTCAATGTTCATTAGCTGGGAAAACCACACAATTAAAGGATATAGGTTCTTTAAGTGGCTTTTCAGCGACCAGAGGCACCTTTGTAACTCGAGCGTGACATGCCAGGTCGTAGCAGGAGCGGTCAGCACACCCCACGATCTCGATCCAGCCCTGCGCATGCGAGGAGTTTACCATCAGATGGATGAGGACACAGGGAACAACAAGTCTTGAGCTGGTTGCTTACATATGAGGTTTTGGTTTCAGCATCCCAGCAGTCACATGCGTAGTGAGCCATCTCGTTGTCCATGTGCTGTCGGAAACGCAGCTTGTCTTTGGCGACGCCGACTTTGATAAGGTAGAGGTAGATCCTCCCAATGAAGTACCCAAGGACGGAGTTGTTGATCACTCCCTGAATGAGACCAAATTCAAGCATTAGCTTCAAAGAGGAAGCTACCAGCAGTCACTGAAGAAATCCACACCTGCTCCACAGCATCGCCCAGCTTCATGATCTCTGCAGACTGACCACTGGTCTGCGCTTTGGAGGAGTACAACAGAATCTCCAGGTCAGCTACATTTGCAAATTTGTGATGGACCTTCTCGTTGGGATCTACAAAGTGCTCAATTTCTGCCATGGTGAACTCCCTGCACAGACGTGAGGAGAAATCCGATCAGTAAGGACTTAAAACGCAGTAACAGGCAGCATAACCGACTGCTACCTGACACGGATGAGTCCAGAGCGAGGAGAGATCTCGTTCCTGAAGGAGTTTCCTATCTGAGCAGCGGCAAAGGGCAGCTTTCCCTGGTTAAACTCTAACAGACGCTTGAAGTTGAGGAAGATTCCCTGAGCTGTTTCAGGCCTCAGATAGCTGCAGATTAGATGAAGACGATTAACTCAATGCTGCAAAAAAAAAAGGACAACAAATAGGTAGAACTTTGTTTTTTCATCATACCCTGGCATATTCCCACCCGGCCCGATGGACGTCTGAAACATCAGATTGAAGGAGATGGGTGGAGTGAGGTCGTTTCCTGTGGTCGGAGATTTGACGTTGTATTTCACAAAGAGGTCAGACAGTTCCTGCTGGGTGTAGTTGTCCATCTGAAATTCGTAAAAAAGGATATTTAAGAATTTCAACTATCAGATTCTTTTCTTCAGCTACAATTACTAAATAAAAAGATAAGGTACTGCGCACTACTCGAGTTGATTTAGTAAGATTGTTAAATTAAAGCAGCATTTTTGGTTTGATTTTCCTCCGTCGCTAACCTGCGTGATGACTTCCTCCATCTCAGCCTTCTTCTCTGCTGTGCATTTCTTATCGGACATCAGTTTCTGCAGATGAGCTGCAAGAAATAGGAGCATGTTTAATGTCTCCACTCGGAATGGAAAAATCTACCCAAATATTTCAACTCGTATTGGGATGACACAGCAGAACAAGCCAGTTCTCTAAATACATTCATGCAAATGAAGTCCTCACCTTTGAGGAGGTGGTCGGCCCTGAAACATTCGCCATTTTTCACGTCTTTCACCATATAATCAGCAAATTTGTCCACATGTCCTGATGTCCTGTGGAAAATGTTTGGGGAAAAAAATGAGCACCTACTGCTTCCAGATCGGGTCAGCCATGTTTTATTTTGAATCCTGTACATGTATCTGCGACCGGGCTATGGAAGGCTGCTATGGTGGCAGCTTCCATGCATAATATCACAGAATGAATGTGCGCCTGTTGACAAAACCCCACAGATCAGCACCTAGGAGTAAGCTGACTCTAGGAACCACGAGGCGCTCTTTTCTAACATTACATACAACTACAACCTCATTAATGAACACTGTGAGGGCCAGGGACTGTGCACTCACTTGAGGACAGGCTCAGGTGTCAGCATTGTGCAGTCAATCTCCAGGATCTGCTCCTCCTGGATGAAGTGCTGCCTCCAAACCTGCAGGATGTTGTTCTTCAGGGCACAGCCCATGGGGCCAAAGTCATACAGACCACTGACACCTGTACAACATTATGTATCAGTAAGAAGACACTTAAAGAGTTACACATTTGCAAAAACCTTGAAATCAAGCAGTACCTCCATAGATAGCAAAAGCCTGGTCATAAAAGAACCGCCTCTTCAGAGTATCCTCCATTTTGGTTCTGTCAACAATGTCATCTTTGGGTTGTAATGCCAGCTCCTGCAATCATCAACAGATGACATTTACAACCACAGGGGTTCCAAAATTTGAGGAGATGGTTCTGCAAGGGCCACAAAGTTTAGTTGCAAGCAACCAAAGTCTGGTTCAAAGCTCTGCAGAGTAAAGTAGACCTTTGCTCTAGAAATAATAAATGATTCATCTGCACCATTGTATGAACATTATGCACCTACCTTTGCCTCCAAAGCCTTCTTTCTTGCTTTCAGTTCAGCCACAGCTTTCGTTATGTCCACATCAGGAACTCCATCCTGTTTCATCTGGCGCACCAGGTCCCCCTGCATAAACAAAGAGCTTAAGAGTGGTGCGTGGAAGATGTTTTAATAAAGCTGTTTCTAGTTATATCTCCCTTGTCTTTTAGTAGTATCGTTAGCATCCTTTCGTAACCCCACCCTGCTCCAAAACTCTGCAGTAGCACCCTGAAACGTGGCAATGGGTTAGCATTAGCAGCTAGTTAGCAAGCTATGTCTTTCCTGACTGACACTTCGAAAGAACAGCCGGTCAGATGAACCGGGCTGCCGGGCGACCTTGAATTTGCACTACAACCGAGTCTAGGAACAATATAAATACATCCAACTACAAAAATCAGCACACAATTATAGCGACAGTAAATGTAACCTGTTCTTTGACAGCAAGCCTCAAAGGGGCGAGAATTTCCTCAACGCTGCCTTCCATAACTTGTCCTTTCGCCAGCTGCAGCCACAGGCTAGTCTTCCTCTTCTTACACAAGCAGACCGATGTTGAAAACGGCCTGTTTAAGGGCGGGTAGCGGAGCGACTGCCGAACGGACCGGACCGTGGATACTGCACAGATGGAGGAAATCTCAGTGGAGGTCCGCAGCAGTGCTGATGTTGCGCTACGAAGCATGGACTGCTGAAATGCGAGAGGCGAATGATGAAATCGCTGAAATTAAGTGAATGCTGCTTCCGCTCTTGAGAAGCACTTTCGTTTCAACCCGGCGTGGCATTTAACGTGTTGGCAGATTCGTTACAGAAAAAAAGCATTATGCCTTAATCAAAAACGAGAATATTTGCGTTTTATTTATTATTTTTAATTTTTCATGATTATTTTAATTATACGCTTATAAGTGATTAATTGATCTATCTCTCACTGCTCATTCCAGACATTTTTATTTACAGCCGTGAAAATATAATTTTGTTTTTAACATTTCACCAATTCAAAAGCGACTTGTTTTTACCAAATTTATTCATAGCAATTTTAAGGTACAGGTCGCCAAAGTGAGAGAAAGTCGCTTTAAAAAAACTGTTCCGCATTTCAAATTATATCCACAAGGTGGCAGCACATACAAAAATGCCATACACGCAGAAAACAATCAAGTTGGAACTTCTTGTTTTCGTGACAAATTTGTTCTTATTGTTCTTACAATTTTAAATACACTCCTACAGATTCTTTCAAAGTTGTTTCAAATGTAAGATACCCCAGTGTTAAACTGTCTTCTATTCTCTTTAAAGGACGTGTCCACACATGGTGTGAGGACATGTTGCTCAACATCTTGTCCACTGAATAGGGCCACATTCAGACAGAGAGGACAATGCGATTCTTAAAATCACCACAGCCACATGTGCGAAAATATCACAGGAGCTCGCAAGCTGACATCACAGTAGATCTTTTTGAAGTTGGCCCAAAAGAAAGATCACACATATTTTTATTATTCATTAACAGAAATATCTTGTTTAGGGGCTGAGCCTTTCACTTCTGTGACTGAGACCAGGAACATGTGAAGTCAGGATGGCAGTGAGGACTTCCATTAAAGATGTGAGTACTTTTTTACTGCTGGCAAATATTTGTGTTCTGTGAGTTTTCAAAGCAGTTCAGTAAACAGATCGACATTCATGACAGTTACGACATTTTTCTTAGTCATTTTTATGTCTCATTTGAGAGATTTTTTTTTTCCAATTCTAAAAACATCTAGACGAATTCTGCAATCACACAATGAAGGTGGCAAAAGGTGAGACTTCTTCACAGACCTGGTCCGAGGCCTAAATGGCAGAGATGGAGGTCTCCGACTCTAAACTGAGGCCATGATGAAGGGAGTTAATCTCCTTCCTCTGGGCTGGGCTGAGCTGTTATAGCACATTGCATCCGAGAGCCACTGAAAATTCACACTGTGTTCTGCTCCTATGAGAGCACGTGCACAACAAGTGGCTTAAATGAAATCCCACCTTCGGTGGTCTTTCGGGTACACCCAGTTAGGGAAGAGACCCTGTGGAGCCTCAGAACCTGCTGGAGGGATTATGCTCTATATCCCATCTGGCCTGTCTCCTTAGAGGCTAAACACTCCATCACGTTTATTAGTTATCAGCTGCAACATTTTTGTACCATCGCAGCTCAACTCGCATTTATTCTCAGTGATTTTTACACATTTCAAAGACAGAAATGGTGAAAATGTGACAAAAACAAAAATAATGACCTGCTCCATGTGAGAGTGGGGGGAACAAGCAAGTCCTGGTGTTAAAGAGCCCATTTTCTGGGAGTTACCCATCTTAACTGTGTCAGGCCAGGCTGTTTTGCAGGCTCAAATTTTCAAGTGACAGCACAATTGTGACACACAGATAGTAACGTGAGCCCTGCAGTGAAGTGCTGAGAAGTGATTGCGATTGTACAAAGTGCCTCCGGGACTTGTGCTGTGGTGTCACTTGAGCACATACATGATTGGGAGCATCCGTGGTACGGGCCCTCATTAATTATGAGTCAACAACCTCCACCTAACGCTGTTTCTGTGTCTCCTGTCCATATGCAATCACGCACTCGTCTCTCGGGTGGGTTCATTTGGGTCTGGCTCCGTTTAAGTGACAGCAGAGGTGAAGAGGGACAAACACTCAGCCACGCCGACTCTGGCATCGGCCCAGAAAACCACTTTATCTCCCTTGTTGTTATTCCACAGTCCGCCGAGGCTGAAACAGCATGAATAATGCTTGTTTCTGTGCGTTTGGAGGGTCTGCAGCCCGAGTGGATGTCAGCCCAAGAGACGGGGAAACAGCTACAATAGCTCCAAATGGAAACTTGCTTTAGTGGGCCTGCGGTGAAGGTCGAGTTAGTTATCATGCAGAGCACCTCTCAGTCCGCAGAAAGCAGCAAAGATTGTGTAAGTTCTCTGTTAAGTCAGGGGAAAGTGACCTTGATGATGCCGTCATTGTATAATCAGGGTGGTTCCAGCCCAGCATTGGAGTACTTATCTTTTTAGAACCATCAGACATTTATTTCATAACTATTGCTTTGAAATAAGTTGGTGGAATTAAAGGATTTTACTTGGCCGCAGAACTCCTCTAAGCCAACCCAGTCCTACCAGAGCCACAGTCCAACAGGTTTTCCATCCTACCAGGCAGACAATAGGTTTCACCTGGAACCCGTTGCCTTGATGGCAGCAGTTGTCTACCTGGTGGTTCAAGGTGAGAGCTGTGGTCTACCCGGTAGGATGGAAAACCTGCTGGATTGTGGCTCTGGCAGGATTGACTGGAAATTTGTTTTTAATTTTTTTATTAGATTATTAAATCTTCAGCCAGATGTTGGCAACATAGTCCCAAGAGAATAATACTCACCAGTGATTACATTAGACCAATTATTTGACTATAAATCATTGGCAAATTATTTTTTAATCTGATGTGGGTCACTATGGAGTTTCAAAGGTACATTTAATACCAAACCAGATTATTTAATTTATTTTATGATTTTTACACATCTTAAATCATGCATCTGCCTCAAATATGACCTTAAACTGGAGAATACTGTAGAAAATGCATTACAGGAGAGAAATTAATTCCTTATGGCGGGTGGGGTTGATGGACTTTTGACCCCGGAGTTATATAAAATCGTGTGGTTGCTAGTTAACCTCCTCACCAGGCGCATAAGAGATGAATTTCAGACTCAGAGGTGGGCTGACTGATCGAGTCGATGTATTGCTGTTGTTGTAGCTGAGCTGTGCGCGGCCCCTGCGGGAGCAGGACGGTCGCCATCTCTGGATAAACAGCGCCACTGATACTGTAGTGTGCGGAGCACAGCCGGAGCGCGCAGCGGCGGCAGCAGCAGCAGGCTGGGTGATATGCTGCCTGCTACAACCACAGCCGACACGCACGACCCAGAACGGGACCGACGTTTTGTTTGTCTTCTGGACTGTCACCGCCGCGGATGTTGGATCGCCGCTTCGGCCGCTGACATTTCCCCCTTTTTTGCGTTTGTGAGCTCCGGGGAAATGGAACTGCACGCTCTGAATAAAACGGGATTTTAATGCTGCGGCGCACAGCAGACGACTGGAGCTCCAGAGACTGTAGTAGTAACATTTTTGTAATGTTTACCCAGGACTAAAAAGAAACGGTGTAGCCGTAGGTGTACAACATCTCGTTTCCATGGACAACACGTCCATAATAACACAGGTTGCAAATCCGAAAGAGGAGGAGAGCATTTCTTCAAGTCCAGATAAAGGTAAGACACATTAGATTGTGCGTCCCTTCCTTTTCCTCTCCTTGAAATATATTGTAGTACAGTATTTTATTACGCTGCTGGTTTGCCAGCGCGCACCGTCGACAGGTTACAGCGTTGGGCAATAGCAAGACGGAAACCTCCATTGTTTAGCAGGAGCAGAAAAACAGAAAACCCACAGCCACTAGAAACCTGTAAACTTGTTTGATATCTCGTGAAAATGCATCCCTTTTCTGTTTAACGCGCCCCGTTTTCATTTTTACGCACAAAAATTATATTTATTTCATCCTGGCTGAAGTGAGGTACGTTTACTACAGGGGGCGGGTACTGTAATCCTTCCCCCTTGTACTGGAGAAAACCTTGCATGCATCCCTGGCAGTGTGAGTGGCCTGATGTAGACTAGTAGCAGTGGTCATGCCACTGGAACCTAAAGGAATCACCACTTTTAACACTGATGTTGGAGGTCCCTTTATTAGTGCCATATAGGGTCACTGTCATAAAAAGTGCACGTGTTTGTGACATATACTTGTAAAGTTGTAAACATGTTCCATATCAGCGTGGTTTGGTCAGAAATGGCCACTAGCAGCTGTGCAGGACAGCTGTGCTGTATTACCGTTCAGGCAGCAGCAACATCCCTCTCTTGTTTTGCGCCACAGCTCATGTGATGGCGATGATGACATCGGTGGTAAATCCCCCACACCCGCAGCCAGTTTTATTAAGTTTTCCGCGTGGGGTTTCCACCGGTGTGCTCTGGCTACAGTGGCACACACAAACACACACGCACACACTGCGAGATCAGGTCACGGAGGGCGGCAGCGTGCATGGGGGATTGCAGCTCAGCCCTGGCATTCTTCTCAACACCCACCCACCCACTGACACGCCTCCTGCTGAGCTCTATAGGCGCCCGGAGGCTTGAGGAACCATAACTTCCTCTCTTCTGGTCAGGGGAAAGGGCAACTTCCTGCTCAGAGCTCTAGCGTTTCTCAATCTCTTGCTTTGTTATTTAGCAAAAAGATACATAAAGTTATGGTTTTCTCTATTCTCTCTTTGCAGCTGCATTAACTAATTAAAACCGCTGCTCACAAGTAACAACATCAAAAAACAAAAAAGATTTTCGAGTACTTGATCAGGATTCTGCAGGATCCCGCCGGTCTCGGACAGTAAATCCCCGATGACACAGGGATTCTCACAATTAATCCTCTGGGATAAAATCCAGGGTCACTGACCAGAGAGGGCACAACACACACACACACACACACACACACACACACACACACACACACACACACACACACACTCTCTGAATATTTCAGAGCACGGCCAGGCTATTTTCAGAACCCTATCAGTTTCATTCCAGAGTCATAGATTCTCATTAGAGCCACATTTGGCTCAGGTGGAGGGCTGATCTTGGGTTTGGTTTAATGAGGTGAAGGTCGGGGTCATTCAGGCAGACCTGTGTATGGGTCTGAAGTCAACTGCGACCCCCATCTGGAGGTTGTTCTGTAATAAGGAGCCTTAAATAGACACAATAGGCAGCCCACACGTGTTATCATGTTGCACTTTTCCTCTGCTCGTTCAGAAAAGAAATAGGACAGAGAGAAAGAGAACAATTCCTTCTCTCCGAGCCCAAATGAGGCTTTTCATTTGGCAGCCGCTTGCTTGTCAGGATCTGATGCAATGCGATGTAACGAGCAGAGCAGCGATGTGGGGATTCACAGGCCAGCCGGCCTCCATCGCACTGAGGCTCTGCTTCAAGAACTTCACAGTCTGGCAGGTATCGATGGACAAGCCGTTTACCTTAATCAGATTAGGTTAAATCCGAGTTTAGCGCGTCAATGCAGCGGCGTGAATCTTTTATCGTTCATTTACTTGAAGCTTAGCCTGAAATTAATCTAGATTTCAGCTCTAGCTAATTTAGACTTGTATTTTGGAGAAATGGATCATTTCCCTCTCATAATTTTGACTTTTTTGTCCTTTCAAACTCTTAAGCATTTTCTTGAGGCTTTAACCCAGTTGTGTTTTTACAACTTTGGCCGGAAGGAACATAATTTCTTTAAAAAAGAAAGCACCACGGCTGTAATTGCACGTGTATTTGGGGAAAAGCCTGTGATTTCATGCACACTTGGCGTTTGAGGTTATTCCTGGAGCACGGCGCTGTACATTTATGATGTGCGGACCACACCTGCAGGGGTGAGGGCAGGT
The DNA here is from genome assembly GCA_015343265.1 of Pao palembangensis. Lineage (NCBI taxonomy): Eukaryota > Metazoa > Chordata > Actinopteri > Tetraodontiformes > Tetraodontidae > Pao > Pao palembangensis. The sequence goes on from CM027086.1 coordinate 15,715,567, forward strand.
ACTGTAAAGTTTTGGCTGGATTGGAACCCCCCCCACACAGGCTGCCACGCGGGAGGCCGCGGTGTGTTGTCGGACTGGTCTCCAGGTCCTTAAGAGGCTGTTCCAGCCGAGGTTGCTCAGAGAAGCCGATTATCTGCACCCCCGGTTGCCCAACAATAAAACCCATCTTCATTATAGCCCCATACCATACTGGGCTGGCTGGGAAGAAACGCGTGTGTTTCTTCCCTGTAATCCCCTCGACTGATAAGCTTGTTAAGCGTATGTGCGGGATTGTGCTCAGTATGTGGGTGAACATGCCTGAAGAGGAAGCCGTGGGACGGAATTCTATATTTATTCACTTAATAAAAGGGCTTACATCCTTTTCCAGCCACAAGCTGCAGAAAGTGTCCTGCAGTTTCCTTCTGTTGTTCTGACTTTGGCATGAAATACCAGGAACCAGAAAATGGCTCCATGAGAGACTAGCTGGTGTTTTAATCTCTCATTATTTCATGTTTACATCTGTCTCCTGGATCCGATGTCTCTTTTTAACCATGGTCCTCCACAGATAAACACGACCGCGTTTGTGTTTGACATACGTGTGGTTAGACAAAAAGGAATAAAGAGAAGAAGAACAAAAGAAACAACCACTTCTTCAACATTTATTGTAGGTTTTAGACCAAAGTTTACAGTTCCTGGTGTCTGAACAATGCTGCAGCCGCATAAGTCATTTTGTTATCATTTTAACGCGGTTAAGGTCAAAAGTTGACCCCTGAGGACAGAATTCGGGTCCTGGTTTGTGCTTCTATAGGAGTTATATCCTCTGATCTAGAATATTTAGGTCAGAGTCTCACACCACGAATGTTGGCAATATTCTCCTTAATTAGAAGCCCGCGTGTGGATTGAAAGGCGCAGTGCAGAAGATGAAATCGCGCTGAGGCCACGAGGGAAAACGACGACGCTTCTTTCCGCTCCCACACTGCTGGCTGACAGTCTTAAGCTGGGAATAATACATTTCTCATCGCTCCTCTTCTGATGTCTTCGTGAGGACTCGCGCTCTGAAATGCTGGAATAATTGTCCGGCTGTCTCAGGATTTGTTACTGTCAAGATTCAGCAGCAGGTTTAACTAAAAAAAATCAATCTTTTAATGAAGAATTTAGAGATTTAGCTGTGATGAAAGTTTGCTAATATTTCTGAAGTCACGCATAATCAGGATACTCATCATCTCTTTTGACAACAGCTTCCTGTTTCATTTCCTGTTCATATCTAGTTGACAAAGGCTCGTGCACTTTTGTTGCTTATTAAAGCAAGGGTTTATTTACTAAATGTGCTGTAAACGTGTGTTTCTTCTCCAACGCGTGAGGAAAAAAATAATTCTGCTGTCACTCGAGTATTTACCAGGATGTACTTATGCAGGAGTGTGTGTTAGGAGGAAATAGCAGGTAGCTGTCTGCACGTTCTGCTCTCTTCTGTCTGGCATTCATCACCAGTAATTGGCCATCTAAAACAAAGATCATGTTTTGGCCGTAATGATTTTCTGTCACCTGTCTTGGATAATGCCGCCGCCACTTTATGAGTTATTGGACAGAAGATCACAAAAGGTTCATGCATTTTTAAACCGACTGGCGAAGAATAAATAAATAGATGCGTTCAAGGCTATAAAAGAGGCACTCTGGCTCTCTGAAGGTAAAGGCGATGGGTGTTTAACGGTAAGACCCCCTGGGGGGGCTGTAAGTAGGACATACAGAATGTGGAAATGTAGCACCTCTGAGCTACTTGTTTGCTTCCTTTCGGTTCAGGGTGAATCGAATTCCCCGAAACAACAAACGCAACCTTTACCAACAGCAACCATCCACTGAAAGTACTGATGATGTCATCGTGGTTGAAGCTGTAGAAGAAGTCTGAAGGCGCTTTTGATGGTGGATTCATTTTTTTAGTGTTCCCCATTTTTAAGTACGATCAATAAACCATACAACATCTCGCTGCCTGCCGGATTTTGATCAATGTTAAAGCATTTCTGAGGTCACATCAGCCTTTAATTGCGTCTAGCATTCAATCTTAATTTTATGTAACAGACTGGCGCGTAGGATTTACCATCAGTCTCACATTGTGCTGAACAATCACTGATGAGAATATAGAAAGATAAAAATAATAAACCGCAGCTCCAAACGGCGTGGGCTGCAGCTGGTTGCATAACTCCGTCAGATCTTGCTCATTATTTCTCCCCGGAGCTCTCAGTGGGTTTATTCCCCCCGCTTGTCATCTCCTTGTCGTGAAGTGACGGTAGCACTCACTCCCCGGGGGCCCATGGGTGGGGTGGGGGGGCCCATACGGCTGAGGCAAGAAACCGGGCCAGACCCGCCCACACCTCTGTGTCAGGGTTTACAGCGACACCGAAGAGAGCTAATGCCTTGCACAACATGAGGGCCAAGTGAGTTGTTTATTTTCATAATCTCATCAAACCGTGTCTCGGCTTGTTCAGCTGAGCGGATGTCATACTTCATAAGGTCAAGTATGTGGACATGTTTGTGTACATACAAATGCTGCTGGACAAGTTGTTGGTTTTGATTAATGCAGACTAAAACGATGGCAGAATGGTGAGAGCTAAATGCTAACATGCTGAGATCCTCAGTAATTGCGTTCTGGTACGTAAAAATGCTTTCACGCTGTGTTTTCATTGCAACACAGCTGTAGGGAGTAGCTACCCCGGGAGTTTGTCTGTTTACCCTTTTCTCCACAGCGCAGCTTTATTGGGTGTGTTTGCGCGGCCGCTACAAGCTGTGAACTCGTGAGCCTTCTGACAGCAACAATTCATCTGCAAAATCCTTGTGCAGCATAGCTACCTGTTGAATGCATAGGGAGCACATCCTGCCTGGTCTACAGAAGAGAAAAGTTCCCCTGTCCTGAAGCAGGAGCCAAATTAAGACTTCCTATCCAAAACTCTTCCAATAACGATAGTATGTTGCAAACAGTGATGGGAATATCAGCGCAGCTATTTATGTTACATTGCTGGTTTTAAGCATAATTGTTCAGTTTATCTTCAGTGGAACGGGAATGATGCAGGATCAGAGATAAGGGAGAGCTTAGTCTGGGCCTAATCCACCTTCTTCCATCAGTTTTCACTGAGCTACACTATGCAGTCAGCACCCAGCTGAAAAAAAATAAATAAATAACACAGATTATCAAAAGTGAGTCTGGCCTGTCTGAATACAGTGTGTGTGTGTGTGTGTGTGTGTGTGTGTGAGAGTGTGTTCCTGCAGGAATTCTTTCCTTACTGTTATTCTGCTGACATGCTGGAGTTCTCTCTTTGTTACAGGCAAGAAACGCTTCATATTCTGCTGCTCCGTCTCCCTCTGATTGTTACTAGATCTCGGACTCAGAGCTACAGCACAATACCTGTCAGCCTGTGTGCACATACGCTCCTTTTTGTTATTAACTCATATAATTATTTTAGACAGTCGGCAACACTTTAAATGCAAACACCCAGACAGAAAAGAAGTCTGAATGAAGGGAGGTAACATATCTGTGGGATCTGCAGGCTGTCTCGGGCCATGGCAGGATTTTAGTCGCCCGAGTGTTGTTGTTGTCCGTGTTTTTACTCTCGTGTTTTCTTTATTTCCTGAAGGAATAGAAACTTACACTCCGCTTGTGTTTTATTTTAGTCGTGCCATTTAAAATGCTTTTTTTTTCCATCTTAATTATTTAAACCTGCTCCTTTACATGGCACATTCTCACATTTACCTGCGTGCTCCTCCCCAGGTGATCTGCATTTACCTGCATGGCTGGGCAACTACCTCATTATCCCTCCAGGATCGCCAAATCCATTTTATTATCATATAAAATGTTGTTTGTTACACTGTTGAGTTCTACTAGCAATGTTATTTTTTGGAGGATGTTTTCATATGCCGTTATGAAAAACACAACATCCGATTTGAGGAAATCCCAAATTTATCTTCCATCATCTATCTTGTCCTGACACTGCGACCAAAGTTAACCTCTAGTCGTATGTTAAAGTGTCCACATTGTGCTTTGACCTTTTGTGACCTTCTAAATGAAAGGACCCCCCCCCCCCCAAAAAAAAAAAAGCAGATCATATCACCTCTCCTGGCTTGGCGCTATTCCAACCTCAGGCTCACAGGGTGATTATCTCTTCCTGTCAGGAATGCAGAGAATTTCCTGCATTCTCTCTCTCTTCCGGCCTTGCGAGCGAGCAAACGTGACAGGGAGCCTGTTTGACTACAGTGCAGCTGATAGCTCACGCTGTATTGACACATGCCTGGTATCAGGGTATCAGGAGGTTTGCTGACTGAGTGCATCCAGCGGCTGAGTAAGGTGCACCTGCAGCTCCACGGCCTTCGACCGGAGCAGAGGCGCCACTCGTGACGTGAGAAGCACTGTCTCGCTCTGAGCTGGCCGACTGCAGCCGTATTCCAGAGCAAGGATGTGGTCAAAAGAGCGCGCCGTGTGCTTCAGCAGCCCGTTGATGGCGGCACACGTGGCTCCGGGCTAAAACATGTGCACATAGGTTGCATATGCGCGTCTGTGCAGTTGCTCCGGCAGCAGTCAACTCTCAGCTATGTTGTTTGCGTCAAAGGGAGAAAGGAAAGCTCTGTTTGTGTAGGGAGGTGGTGCAGGAGGGGGTGGAGTAAGAATCAGACCCAAGTATAGGCTGTCTGGCCACAGTAACTCTCCCCACCCATTCTTCCCCCTTCCAACTCCCTCTCCTCTCCCTCTTTAGCACTCCCACCTGTTTTTTTTCTTTCTTCCTATTTTTTTTTTCTTTTTTTTTTTTTTTTAGGATAATGCAACAGGGCGGGAAATTGTAGGCAGTCTCAAAATGGAGGGTTGCAAAATTGCCAAGAAGGATGAATGTGCTTGGGGCCAACTTCAGGGAGAGTGGAGGAGGACTTTGAGGTTCCGCGTGACAGCTCAGCTCAGCTCAGCTCAGCTGGCCCAGGTTTTCATTTGAGTGCAGTTTATATTGTGCAAAATGCTAATTTTTAACAATTTTTAAAAGCATTTTCTGCCAATCTGTAGTTGTGTTTATCGTTGCGACGAGGCACCTTTAAACTTTCTGCATCTTGAATAAGACTTTCTCGTCTCCAGACAGACAGAAATCTATATTTTCTCCAGACTTGTGTCAGTTTTTTTGTATACCAGCGTCGGGCCTGTGTGGGCAGAACATCTGTCAGTCTCCACAGTCTGCTCAGATTCTATCGCCGTGTCTGTTTTGCATCCTTCTCCGTATCTTCCTTTGCACTCCAAAGAAAGAGGGAACAAAGGAGACAAACTGCCCGCAGCCTGTCAGATCCAGTCGGAGCACTGGTTCCCGGCGCTGATTTGAAGCTCCTCGGAACGGGCTGCCTGTGTCACATGGCTTCACGAACATGTTTAGAAGCAGGAACAGTATGTGATGGACGCTCCGAGACATGAAAACCATGATCCTCAAAGTCAAACCCGTGAGCACATCAAAGTCCTGGACAGAGTCAGGATTTATGTGCCATGAAAATGAGCTATAAAGCAATTAAACTGGCAGAGTTGTGACATCAGGGACACCTCCGGATAATTGCACTGTCAGATTTTAGCCTAGTCTTGCCTGTGCCGGCCAAATGTTCTATTTTCGTCCGCTCATCCTTGACGACAGAAAACATAAAAATCGTAATCTGCAGGAGAGCAATTATAAAGGCTTTCAACAGGACACAACCAGGAGCAAACGTCACCTCAACATTTGGAAACACAGTTTCAAATGCAGCTATATAATTATTTCATCAATTTTTCTTCCACTTTCTGTTCTCCATCTACCTTCCTCTCATCTTCTTTCTCAATGTTAATTAACTGGACTGCTTTCCCAGAAGGCACTCTGCTCTATTTTAGTTCCTGTGGTCTGTATTGCATGAACTGATGCCTCACTACGCTGTCCAATATACTGTACATCTGAGCGCGTTTTTTTTTTTTTAGACCAACAGCTGTGACAAAGTCAGCAGTTATGCTTGCTAAATACAAAAAAAAAAAAAAAAAAAAACGGGTCAGACTTTTCTTTACTGTTACTAGGAAAACCTCTTCCTGTTCCTGGCAACTTGGGACGTTAGAGACAACAAATTAAGACCTAATTTCCTCCAAAAGTGGCGTTTGAAAGGGCTTGAACTTGTAATGGTGAATTTGTGTTCTAGGTATGTTCCTCCAGGCTGACCTCGCTTCCATTTTGATCTTTTGCAGTCTCCCAGTCTAACAGCAGCCTAAAGAAGCACCGGAGCCGGAGCATTTTCAGCCCCTTCTTCTGTTGCTTCCGAAACTACAATGACTACCGCGTGGAGCCACCGTCCCCCAACAACAAGGCGCTATCTCTGCCACCCCCACCGCAGGAGAACGGCAGTCCTCCGAAGGTAAAGCCCGATTTTCCCTCTCACATGCAGGCCGTGTTCCTCACATTTTGCTTTTTCTATTCAGAAAAACAGCTGTTTTGTCATAAATATCACAGTGAAATTTATAGTCTGAAGAGATTTGTCGGGGAGTAACAGTTTGTTTTTGCTGCAGAGAGCTTGTTAAAGGTTTGCCTTCTCCTGCAGGCAGCTGAGGCCGAGGCCTCACCGAGTTCCCTCCGCAAATTTTTCCAGCTGCCTCAAACCCGTTGAACTCGGAGGTTGTTTACCATCCGCTGCTCGAAAAACATGGGCTCGCTTCCCATCTCGCATTCTTCGATATTGGCCTACGCACACAGCCGCACGCACTAAACAACACACACAAAGCGCAGAGCACATTGACGGGCTCAACACACATGCACACACATATCCCCGTGTTTCTGTTTTTGTGGGGACCTACCCTAAACCTAACTATCCCAACTAAATCCTTAACCCAAGCCCTAACCCAATCCTAACCTTGAAACAACGTGTTAACCCTCAGACAGTCCTTTGGTAGCAGAATTAATAGTTTGGTACTCTACAAATACAAGGACACACACACACACACACACACACACAGCGTCTGGCACGGGCTTGCATAAGCTTGCACAACTCTTACCATAAACCCATTGCAACACATGTATACACACACACACACACACACTGCAGCTTCTCTAATACCCATAAAGTGGGCCTTGTGTGTGTCCGCTGTGATGGATTGCCTTGCGCCCGCACCTCCCGCTCGCCTCACACACACCGACCAGCGAACGTTCTGGCGGTGGGGGTTTAGGGCTAACGCTAACTGCCCCTCCCAACTCCTCCAAAAATACAGTCTTCCGCTGCCAAAGCAGGTACGCGAGAGCTATAAATGGAACAAAATAATATCAGATTTCCAGCCCTGTTTACGCTCAGCAGTGGAGCGCGCACGCGTGAGTGATATGAGGTAGATTGTTGACTCAAGTGCAGTTTTCAGGTACCTGAACTTCAGTGTGGAGGCACACAATGCCTTTTTAAATAAATGTAACTGCTGTGCTGGTCAATTCCTGCTTTCCAGATGTATTATCGACAATTATGAACAGCAAAGTAAACAAGTAAGATTTCCTGTTTTTGGAATTTAGTTGTAATTGAAGTCTAAAGCTAATTTTTCTTTTTTTTTTTTTCAGAAAAGTTAGATTGATTATTAATTATGTTTGCACTGCATATTTATTGACATTTATTGTTTTTCATTGGAGAAAACATCACCATTCTCCATCTCTTTTGCCAGGACAGGTTTATTGTGCTAATTTTTCTGTGCGTTTCCAAACACTGGCAGACTAATATAGAGTGAACCCCCCCCGCCCCAAATGTGGCCATATAAAGCCCCGTTGTGGCGCCGAATCACACTCGGGATTTCAGCCCAGCTGTATTTGCTCCGATAGCGGCTCTGTTTGCTCTGCAGCCAGTTGGTTTTCAGTTCTGTGCTCTTCTTTCCTCCCCTGTGGTGATCACTGAGTTGCTACTGTTTATTCCCTTCGCTGTTTTCTGTAACTGCCTCCTTGTCTTTCTCTCTCTCCATCTTTCTGTCGCTCTGTCTCCAGTGTGACCAGGTCCAGGTCCTCCCCATCACCAGTGTATGTATTATCATCTCTCATTTTTCCTCATCCCATCTTGCTAGCCTCCACCCTCTTCGCTCATCGTTCAGCTGTATGTGCGCGCTGACACAGAGGCGAAATGAGACTTCTTTTCACTGGCCCGTGACACCTCCTCCGCTCCATTTATTTTACTTTGATTCATTCAGGTCATCTGTTTTGCCATTTCTTGTTAAAGAATGTGTATGAAAAATAAAGTGTATGAACCTTACAGGACATTTAGATTAACAAATGAGCGACAACCTCATAAGGTTCTGGATTAAATTAGGCGCTTGTATTGAGATGGATCACATGTTCAGACGCTGTGTGGTTAATGGAATTAGCCCCGCAGAGCTGGGATTGGGTTCAGTGATCTATCCTCGTTGGTGCGGATGCCGCGATTCATTTGTCTGCTTCTGAGTCCGTGTGGTCCTGTGGTTGACTCTAATTTAGCATCTTCACACACATGCACACACACACACAGCATCCCACAACTCAGCCACATTTTTTTTTTTTAGAGTCCCTAAACTGCCTCCTCTGACCTGACGTCTGGCTGTTATGATCCCGAAAACTAAAAACCAACAGCTCTTTTGATTGAAACTGTTGTTAGATCTGTCACGAGTCATTAAACTGATTATCAGCTCTCTGTAGTTCTCAGCGAGCTTGTTTGTAGAACGCCCCCTGGTTGTGTTGTCCACTACTGTTTGCTTTAAATGTCACAGCTGTTCATTCTTCCTTTATTTGCTCCATCCCACCTGTGTTGACGGTGTCATTGGGTGACCTCGGCGAATACCTGGGACACATCAGTCAAAGATAAGACAGATAAGACTCGATAAACTCCGCGAGCCCGATCAAAACGCACGACAAAACACCGATAGAGGCAGGCACACTGAACAGGACCAGCTCTGTGTGTGAGATTGACAGGCATTGTCCTTGCTGGTCACCTCTACCACGTGTGTGTGTGTGTGTGTGTGTGTGTGTGTGTGTGTGTGTGTGTGTGTGTGTGAGCATGGCCACCTATGGCCACACCATCTGCCCGTCTGTTTCCCGTTTTTCTCCCCTGACCCTGAACAGGAGGTGATGCAAAAATTCTCTACCCGAGGTTGGAAGTGAATTATTAGTGGTTTGCTAAAATAGTTGTGTAATTTGCTGCCGAAGCATCATCCCGCTGCGTCTGTCTGCTCCGACTGACTCATCATCAGGCCTTCAGTGTGTGTTTTGGGAAAAATATTGAACTTTGGCGCTAAAGAGCGTATTTTGGTCTCTGCAGCCACCAGCCAAGTTCCTGCTGCCGGAGGTCAACATCGCAGACTACGGCAAGAGCTGCGTGGTGATCGACCTGGACGAAACCCTAGTGCACAGCTCCTTCAAGGTAATGCTGCAAACGTGCATGGGGGTGTGTTATTGATGTGGTGTTTTGTATGAAAACACTTAGCATGAGAAGCCGTTGAGCTGTTTCAGAGGGATGTGTGTCCCTGAAGGTGACACCAGTTATAGCAAAAAAAAAGACTTTTCCCCATTCTGGTTAAAAGCTGATTAATGGGAACATTTAAATACTATGAGAATCATGTTCTCTGACTTTTCTTTAATGATACAGAATATAATAGATAATTTGTCCCCATCTAGAACCTTTAAAGAGGAACCAACCTTATCCAGAACCCTCACTGGCGTTTCTGACCAGAACCTTTTGAATTTCACATGGTTTCTACCGACAGTTTTCCTCTGGGAATCAGTGTTTTACTTCTTTGATGTAAAACCCACAGAAGGAACTTCTTTTTATAGAATCCTTTTGTTTTTCAAAGTGAATTCCCACCGACTGGTCAAATACCCAGTGGAACACTGGTCCAGACACTAGACTACTTTCCTGTTCTGGGAGATTCCGAAAGTAGCACATGCATGAGTCCTATTTACAACCTTTCAGGTTCAGGGTCCTTTTGCTGACACACCTGGTGGACCCACTGACCCATTTCAGCTGATTTAAAGGCATCTGCATGCGCGTTATCTCTGGAAACCTAAACTTGTACCACAAAACCTCAGGAAGCCTTCCTAGAAAACATTTTGAAGACACCTGGAATTAATCTGTTTTGGTTTGACAAAGGGAGCCCCACCCACAGCGGTCCCATAGCAGCAGTACAGCAGGGCCACACACACACACACACACACACACACACACACACATACAGGCTCACCCACATACTTGGGTGTGTCCAGTGGAGTTTCAACATCAACTTTTTGATTTTTTTTTCACTTTTCCCACTGCTGCCATCAAAATTCACGTACTCCGGAGGTCAGTGTGCGCAGATGGAAGCGGGTGATTCAATATAGGAGTGAGACGCAGAGGAAAACCAACGCACTGCAGGAGTCCCGTCATGGTTTTAGTTTGAGGTGAACAAGGATGTAGATTCGCATCAAAACGTCCAAGTTATCGCTTGAGATTTAGCTACAGAAATGCAAGCGGGGACATTTCACATGGTGCACAGATGGGGGGGCGTTGCATAACATATCACATCACATACTGTATCCTGCAAGTTACGGATGAAAAGATAATTCCTCCCCCTCCTCCAGGATTAGATTCGACGCGTGGTGCTTATGTAAAACTGGCCGAGAGGATTTATAATATGTATGATAATTTTAAAAATGGTAATAGTCAGGAATTGGATTACAAACTGCTTCTCAGGAAAATAATTTGAGAAGCAGTTGAGACAGTTGGCCACCATAGCCATTTGTTAGCAGCGCTAATATAAACCATGAAAACTGATCTCATGCAATAACCTCCAGAGCGTAAGTGGGATCAGGTACGGACGAGGTCGGCCTCGCCACGCGCCGCAAATTAATAGGGCCGCATCTTCCCTGGGAAATTGAAAAGTGCTGATTTATGGGCTTCGTGGAATCGGGAATACTCCGTGGAAGTGGCTGCGTAAGCACTCTGCTGTTTAAAGCATCTGAATCTTTGAATTTTGTTGAACTACTTGTAGACATAAGAGGAGAAACCAGGAATGCTGCTGCTGTTCAGCAAATATCAGGGTCTTTGCTGCTTTAAAGGTCATAGTTGAGGAAACAAAGCATCAAAAACGAAGCAGCTAATTTAGTCGGTACCTGGCAACTGTAACTGCTTCATAAATTCCGCCTTCAAAACCAGCCTTGATCCAGGAAACATCACTCTCCCTGCCTCCGTTTCCGCTCAAACACACACACATTTCCCGCCACAGATCCCAGCACATCCTGGGATCCCTCTCCATTCTTCAGACGATGGAGGGATTGAGGAGAGGAGCAGCAAACCGGAGAGGGCCTATTGTTCCTCCGTCGTGTAATGGTGGGATTACACAGGATCTTACAGGTGACGAGCGCCAGGTCCAGGCGCTGGGTTGGGCATTCCTGCAGCAAACGCTCCCTCTGTTGGAAGCTGTTGAGCTGTGCTTGTTTCAGAATAGAAAAGTCCAATTTTAGTGGCAGAATGATTTGATAGAAGCAATCTAAATAAATTAGATCATAAGATTTATAAAGATCAGTATTTAATTAAATCTAGTGTTTTTTTTCTCGTTTCAACAGTGTCGGAAAACCTGCAAAATAAATTTATGTCCAATCAATAACATCCCTGTTATAGGAATCAACTTTGGAATTTGCAGTTTTTATCACATTTACAAAGATAATACTTGACAAAAAATATAAATTTGGCGCAGCAGCGTTGCTAACATGGGGGGACCCAATCTGGATGTTTATAGAACTTATAACCAGATCGCACCTTTAAGATCTGTTTCTTCTCACCTCGATTCTCCGGTTAGATTTATAATGTTTTGATGTAATGAGATTTTCCAAACACATTTTAACAATTCTTGACTGAATGTTGGGTTTAATTTTTTTTTCTAAAGTCTATGCTTCAGCACTTTGTAAAATGGTGAAAGTCAAGCTCAGAATACTTCGGAGGGCTCAGAGAAACAGCTCTCTGCATTGGCATCATCTCTTTCTCTTTTTGAAAAGACGGCGCAGATCCTCCCCCTGATCCTTTCATCTTTCCACTGCTTCCTCCTCCTCCATCTCTTCCTGTCGCTCTTCTTGTTCTTGAGGATGAAACAGCTGATTACTGAGAAGGCGGCGGTGTTTCTCTCCTCTGTGCTCCTGCAGCTTCTGGAGTTTTCTGCTTCATTAAAAAAATAATGAATCAAAAAAGCACATATGGTTACCGACGTCTGAGTAAAGTTTTTAATTCCCAATCGTTCCTTTCAGCCTATCAGTAATGCGGACTTTATTGTCCCCGTGGAGATTGACGGGACCGTTCATCAGGTACGGAAAATATTACCTCCTTTTCTAAATCTAGCACTTTCTGTTTTTTTTATATAGTGTTTTCTTATCGATAAACTGTATTAAAGAAGTGTTCTCCTGTTGGAAGCAGAAGTAGCCGTAACCGGGTTCAAGTAATCCAGGATAGGCTCTGTATCTCTCTCGGCCTATGCTTGATTACTTGCACTTGGAAACGGCGATGTAACCACGGCGACCTGCAGAAGACGGAGGAAATACGTGATCGAGAATCAAAAAGTTACATATGTTTCCTCTGTTAGCACCTTACAGCAAGAATCATTCTGCTATGAGAAAAACATAATATAAAAATAGCGAGTGAGTGAAAGAAGTAGAGATTAAATCTGATATTTTGAAAGCTATTTTAAATAAATATTGCCGTATTTTAAACAAAACACTATTCCAGGTGTACGTGCTCAAGAGGCCCCACGTGGACGAGTTCCTACAGAAGATGGGGGAGCTCTTCGAGTGTGTGCTCTTCACAGCTAGCTTAGCCAAGGTCGGCCTCGTGCGTCCTGACTCAGTAACGTAGCATCATTGCTCGCCGTTAACCCAATATCCCGTGTCCTCTCAGTATGCCGATCCCGTGGCAGACCTGCTGGACCAGTGGGGGGTGTTCCGCACCCGGCTCTTCAGGGAATCCTGCGTTTTCCACCGAGGAAACTACGTCAAAGACCTCAGCCGACTGGGCCGGGAGCTTGGTAGAGTCATCATCGTCGACAACTCGCCTGCCTCTTACATCTTCCACCCTGAGAACGCAGTAAGTCGGCAAACCTGCAGTAAAGTCTGCAGAGATGTCATAATGATCATTGTCATCACAGCCCACCTGCAGAAAATACATCCCTGCATCTGTAATGCTTTCTTAAGTTCTATTATTAATACTATATCTTCTAACGAGTACCTGAAGCACTCGGTTCTCACTCTTACGGTAGTTCCCATGGTGAGATTTTATAAAGCTAGCCTGAGTAAAATGGCTCTGTTCATTTCTTTGATGCACCCTCCTCATTATTTATTTACACCATCCTCCTCACCTATAATGAAAGACTTTGGCGTGCACCGCTGGCTCTCTTTTGATCACACGCTTCGCACCACTCCTGTTCCTGCAGGTCCCGGTGCAGTCCTGGTTCGACGACATGACGGACACAGAGCTGCTGGATCTGATCCCCCTGCTGGAGGGCCTCAGCAAGGAGGAGGATGTTTACAGTCAGCTGCAGAGTCTGAGGAACAGGTAGCAGATCCGGCTTGCTCAGGCTCCGCCTCTCGGTCCTGCCGCCCCGCTACCGTCCTCCAGCCAGCCTTTGTGTCCAAACCAAGGACCCAGACGCCTTTAGGCAACACATGTCGAGATGTGGAGACAATAAACTGTATGTTTTAGCATCTCAGCACTCTCTTTGTACAGGACTCCTAAAGATGAATATTACTGTATGTACATATTATATGTTTCTAAGAGCAAGACCGACAAAGTAATTTTTCTATCAGAGACAGAAGGTTTTACTATTCTATCAAGTAATATTTTAGTTACCAAAAATAATCAAATAGATGGACTGAAGAGATTTTACTTGTTTGGCTTTTCCTGAGTAAAGGTTGACCTTTTTTATGTTTTAAGCTGTGCTATGCAGACTGATGTTTTTTGTCCGATCTTTTTTCGTTCACACGACTGTGATCTGTTTGCTCTTACAGAATGAAGTGCCTTCATTGCTGTGCTCAATTTGTGGTGTGGGCTTGCAGGAGAGGTGCACAATTATTGATGCTGCGTACTTACTCAGATCTCCCAGAGGCGCATGAAGGCGTATCCATTGGAAATGAGGCTGTTAGCCGTCACTCAAAAACACGTCTCCATCCAGCCTGACCTGTGAGGTTCTTTGCTGTTAAGTTTAGCAGCACAGAACAGTTGAATTTGTGGCCATTCTCACTCCCAGCTATTCAAATAATGAATCTTGGGCATTGCTAAGAGGTCAGGCAGTGACATTAGAGGTAGCCCTGCAGCATACATTTTCATAATTCTTTAACTTTGGCTTACATTTAGCCTTTATCACTTCATTAAAAGTGACCTAGTACATTACAAATGAAGACTGCATGGAATTTTGATGGTTGATGAGCTAGCATACCTTAGTGATGTGCAGGAACGGTTGTGCAGGACCGTGACGCTTTAGGGGTACCTGACCTATTAGCTTGATCGTTTGCGTAGTTGGAAGTGAGAATTTTGAGATTATGTGATTTGTGGCTGAATTACTGTAAATTGATCATCTTTAATGGCAATGGAACTTGTTTTTATTCACCCCACAAAATATCAAGCCCTCACTATCCACCGGTAAATGTTAAACTTTTGGAGAAAATAATGACATTTAGCTTAGATGATTTAGAAAAGTTCTATTTATTGGGGGAATCATGGCTTGTGAGGACTGCTGTTGAAATCGTACTGTACAACGTTATTAAAGTTGCAAGTTTGCACACTGTCAGTTTTGCAGCACGGCGTCATGACTTATACTGCTGCTATAAAATGTATTAACGTGGATTTTGATAATGCATAGGGCGAAGGTCTGTCTGTCTTTTATTACAGTAAATCACAATGATTTATTCTATAGAAAGGAGATTCTAACCAGGTGTCGGAACACAATCCTGCCTTCTAAGGTGCGCAGGTTCCTGCAGGCGCAACGATAACGTGGATATAAACTAGTTAATGAGCAACAAAGAAGTTTTATGCGCGTTTTAAGCTTCCGCTTGTGCTGCTGCTTTAACTGCAGACCAGGATTAGCCATTGCAGAGCTTATTTTGCAAACCTGAAGATTTTTTTTTCCCCCTTCTGAAATGTATGGAGTGCATGTCTCCTTCACTTAAATGATCAATTTTTCCCCAGTGGACTCCAGGATTGACTTTAAAGACGACGACCTTTGGTCAAAGGTAAGAAGAACGTAAGAAGCGTCATCGGGAAGTTAGGGGGTTGAGAAGAAAAGAGGGTGAGTTATGCAATAAACTCCTTTTATTCCTGAGTTTCTGAGGCAAAGACAACGGCCATAATCAATGTCTCCCCAAGCTGAGAACATCAGCAGGGAGCCTTATCCATGATTTATAGCAAAAAACTTTCCCACACTTTGGAAATGTTTGGAAATTAAAGAGAATTTCATGTTAGTGGGGATGTAATAGAGGACTAAATATTGATTACATGCTCATCCATGGCTGTAATGACACGAATGCTGCTCTGACTGAAGAGTGTTTTTAAATGTGTGAATACAGCCTGCAACACTTCATCGCATTGTCAACACAAATTGCTGACGCCGTCTCTGCTGGGAGATCAGAGAACTTCTGATGCCTTTCCAGCAAGACTCAGAGCTGAGTGCCCCCCCCAGCAGCCCCACCACCAGCCCGTTGCAGGCGCAACAGCTGTGAGATGTACGCAGGGTGTTGGGGGCGGCTGTAATATCCGCTAACCTGTTTAAAGCAGGATAACAAGCTGGAGTGAGCTTTAAACATCCAAAATATTCCAATATGAGCAGAGATAACCACATAAGAAATCATAAGTGAAAAGCTGTCAGAATAATGCTGCTTAGATTAATACGTTATGGCTATAAATCACCCATCCATCCCTGAGCAGTTGGGAGAGCTAGTTTTCTTTCATTTATATAGTTTCCTTGCAAGAAAATTGCAATAATCAACAAGAAACCTTTCATCTAATTTTTTGGCAAATCAAGTGTAGATGTTTTCCACTGAGCTTGGGTCTAAGAAGAAGATCTTCTCATCATTGTTGGCTTTCGGGGGTTAAATTATCTTTACATGCCTCAAAAACCTCAGCATCAACACTTACAAAACTGTAATAAGACACCAATGTCTGCACTGTAAACATGAAGACAGGAAATTGCAGGTGTGTAACGATCAGGGCGTGGAAACAAATAGAGCCAGCCTTCCCTGGAGAGCGCACACACTCCGGCTTGCACACAGGAAGCAGAGCCAGTGATTTCTGATTGCGTCGAGGCATCATCTCTCTAATCTGCTTCTGCAATTTTTCAGGAGAGGCCTTCACTTCCCCGGACTCCAGCCACGGTAAGATCTGCTCCTCAGGCTTTTAATTTGAAGGTTTCATCCAGGTCAGTGTCATGTTTAGTGGGAGAAACCCCGTTAGGGATGTGAACAAAGCTGGCTGTGGGTGCTGAGTCCAAGCACAGTTCTGGTTTACTGGGGTGGAACCTGCCTTTCCTGCACATTACAGCGGACATCAATTTGTGCTTCTCCGGAATTGTTTGCTGACGGTTTTCATTTATTCTGAGCAGAAGTGGAAGGGATCCGAGTCTGATCCACAGTGGAGACTAGTGGATGTCTGACTTCTGCCGTCCGACACTCACACACTGAAATCTGACTTTTAAAGGCAGCAAATACATAATGTGTGTTGCTGAAATCACTCAGCATAACTGTTGCAGACTTATCACTAAAGATCAAACTTCATGCCCATCTTATTATCATACAGCCTTGATAAAATCAATAAAAACAAAAAAAATGATCTCTGTACCCATACATTGATCCCTCCCTCTGGACCCGATCTTAACCTTTGACCCGAGGCAGCGATTGGACTCTGAGCCATGACTGGATCATTTCTCTGAAGATTCTCCTCATCTCAGGCTCCCACTGCCACGCTAGCATCACATTAGCATCTGTGCTCACGTCTTCCGCGGTGCAACATCCCACTTGCCCTCTTGAACCTTGCGTCGTCGTCAGGGAGATCTCTGACGTTGCAGCTTGGTGATCAGAGGTTAAGTGACAATGCTGAGCCGGCGTGACACTTGGCAAAGAGGAGTCTGACACCTTTACCTGTCAGAAACCTTAAAAAAATGAGCTTTGCGTTTTGTGCAAGGATAATGAAAATGTTTGGAAAGAAAGAGTCCCTTTTCTGTGGATGTGTTTTTGCAAAAGGTGCAGTCAATCGTAGACGCACTAAATTAGAAGTACAAACTCATGACAGATTTGATTTTTCACGCAGACTTTGCATAAAGTTGCAAGGAATCTGCATCAATTGTTTTTACTTCATTACGCCATCAGTTTTTTGGTAATATATGTTTCAATATTTGATACTATTTATAACACTACTAAGCTACGTTCAGAGGAACACAGCTTCAAACCTGTCAGTACCAGATGTATTCATGATAACGGAGGTAATCATTTGGTTATGGTTTAAATCAGAGTTCTGCTTAAATGCTTTCAGTCAATCACAGTGGCCCATTAAAAACTGCATTTGTGTTTTTACTTCAGCACGATGATGAGTGACGACAGAGTCGACGCGTTTAAAAGTGTCAGCAGAAAGCTGGGCCTGCAGATCTGGACCATCAGCGTAAGTCTGGTCTCAGACAGCCTGATGTCATACAGACTTTATTCCTGCACCATCTCATTTATTGGGGTTTATTTTTGCAGAAAATGAAGTTGGTGCCTGTGTCGGCTCGGAGCTTTGGCAACTTTTTTGAAGGCGACTGTTACGTCGTCCTGAACGTGAGATGAATCCTCTCTGAGCGTTAAAACAGACGTGCAGGGTGCAGCTACCCACCCACACACATACACTCACACACACACGCACACACATACGTGTCCTGTTCTTCCTTAGATAAGCCAAAACAAGGGCTGGGGCCAGACAGCTGACATTCACTACTGGATCGGGAAGGCCTCCACGGTGGACGAGCAAGGCAGCGCCGCCATTTACGTCGCCCAGCTGGACGAACACCTGGGAGGGGGTCCGGTCCAGCACAGGGAGGTTCAGGGTAACGAGTCGGCGCTGTTCAGGAGCTACTTCAAAAAGGGTCTCGTGTGAGTGAAAAGAAAGGGGCCCGGGCTCACACACACGCACAGCACACACATGCATACACCCACATGCATAAACACACACACACACACACACACACACACACACACACACACACACGCCCACACACTGCAATCTTCCAGAGTCACGGCTTACAGCTCTAATCCCTCAGCCTGAATTCATTATGACACAAATTACACTTGTTTTGTTGAGGCTTAGCTCAGAAAACCTTGTTTTCTGTTTCCTTTTTCACTCAGTTAAACAACGACAGATATTTTGGTTGCATGTTTGCTTGTTTTTTTTTTTCTCATTATTCCAGCACAAAACAAACTCGGCCGCTCTTGCGCTCGGCATGTCCTTTATTGCACTTGAACTTTGCTATTTGATCTCATCCACCAGATACAAGAAGGGCGGGGTGGCCTCGGGGTTTCACCACGTCGACACCAACGCCTACGACGTCCTGCGCCTGCTGCATGTCAAAGGGAGGAAAAACGTCACAGCCACCGAGGTACCATGGTGGTTCCCACTGGGATCAGCTGTCAAAATGATGTCATCTGTCAAAATAAAACCACTTTGCATTGTGGGATATTTGCCTGCATTGATAACAATGTTATTTTAATGCGTGGTGGCGATTTAGGTTTTGGAATAAAGGCTGACTGTGTGGTAACTCGTGCAGGTGGAGGTGTCGTGGAACAGTTTTAACAATGGAGACATATTCCTGCTGGATCTTGGGAAGGCTATCGTGCAGTGGAACGGCCCGCAAAGCAACAGGAGAGAGAAACTCAAGGTAGGCTTCATCGTCAAAACCCAGCAGGGATGTACATGAGAAGCGCACACCCGCGTTGAAGTGGCGTGATGTTCTTTTACAAGTTTGGGTGCAAATATGGCTCATTTTCAGGTCGCGTTGCGTTTAAAAGGGACTTGTTGCCAAGCTGGATTCAAGTGACCCTTGTACTTGAGTCATGCAGAAAAAACTAAACATGGGAGGTTTTATAGACAGGGCGTCGTAAAATGGAAAAAGAAAGACAGCACACATTCAGTTAAGATAATATACTTGATTTGAAATGTATTAACACTGTTACCATATTTCTCATTTTTATATTGCAAGAACTACAAGCACAAAAACGTCCTGTCTGCTCTTCCCTGTTTTCCAGGCCGTCTTGTTGGCCCAGGACATCCGGGACCGTGAGAGAGGAGGACGGGCTCAAATCGGGGTGGTGGAGGGAGGAGACGAGCAGAGCTCGCCGGAGCTGATGCAGGTCATGACGGCGGTGCTGGGCCAGAGGAGCGGGCTGCTGAAGCCCGCCACTTCTGACGACAAAGACGAGCTGGTGCAGAACAGCAGCATCAGGCTGTACCAGTAAGAGCTTTGATCTGCTCTGCGACGTGGGGCGATAGTTTGTTTTTTTTAGTGAAATTGTGCATTTTTCCCTCCCCAGCGTGTTTGAAAACAACGGGAATCTGGTGGTTCGAGAAGTGGCTACGCAGCCTCTGACCCAGGACCTGCTGCTCTCCTCTGTAAAGCATTTAAAACTGCACATATGTTTAGGGAGTGCGTCCTTTTCTCTAATCAGTCTTTAATCGTCAGGACTGTTATATTTTGGACCACAAAGGCTCCAGTATAATGGTGTGGAAGGGAAAAAAAGCCTCTAAGACGGAGCGACAGGAAGCTTTCAACAGGGCTCTGGTGGGTCACTGACATCGCTCTATAAAATCTGTATCTTGTATAACACATTCTTGCTCTCCTTGTCCCTCTCAGGGCTTTATCAAAGCCAAGAAGTATCCACCCAGCACCAGGGTGGAGGTGATGTACGAGGGAGGCGAGTCGGCAATGTTCAAACAGCTGTTCCAGCGCTGGAGGGACAGAGGTCAAACTCAGGGTGTTGGCTCCACCTCCAGTGTAGGGAAGACGGGTAACAATCCGCAAACTTTGGATAGACAACACCGCTTTTGGAGCTTTTCAAACATACCAAACAACAAAATAGCTGTATTTAGATGTGTTTTTGTTTTCTTAATGCGTTTTTGTTTGCTACTTTCCTCTGCAGCCACACTCTTAGTTCTTTTTCTTCTTAGTTCTTAGCAGTTTTTCTAACGTCGTACACGTGTTTCTTTCAGGAAAAGTCAATCAGGCGAAGATCAGTTCCATGCAGCTCCAGGCGCAGCCCGAACTGGCAGCGCAGCACCGCATGGTGGACGATGCTTCCGGCGATGTGAAGGTGAGAGTGACCTATACACCCCCCCCACCAAAAAAAACAAACAAAAACCACCCACACAAAGAGGAAACAGCTGACTGCGTGAGCCTGTTGTCGTCTGTAGGTGTGGCGGATCGAGAACCTGGAGCTGGCCGACGTGAAAGCGAACATGTACGGGCAGTTTTACGGAGGAGACTGCTACCTGGTGCTGTACACGTACCTGAAAGCCGGTCAGCAGCATTACATTCTGTACATGTGGGAGGTCAGTGATGGTCAGAGTAATGATTACAAAAATAAATAATCAGCCGCTGTTTAACTTGCCTGCCGGAATGATCGTGCAGGGCCGACATGCCAGCAAAGGTGAGATCGAAGAGTGCGCCAAGCAGGCGGACAAAATTGATAACAAATACGAAGGAGCCCCGTTGCAGGTCAGGGTGGTCATGGGAAAGGAGCCCCGCCACTTCCTGGCTATGTTTAAAGGGAAATTCATCATTTATGAGGTGCGATATCTTACCGGGAAGATTTCAGATGAAATCAAGTTTATAAAGAATTTTAAAACATTCACCTGTTTGCGTGTGTGTTTCCAGGGCGGCACGAGCCGACCTGGCGTGGCCAACCCTGAACAGGACGCCAGACTTTTCCAGGTGAGAGGGACCAACGAGATGAACACCAAGGCCACTGAAGTGCTCGCCAGGGCCTCGTCGCTCAACAGCAACGATGTTTTCCTGCTGAAGACCCTCCGTGTTTGCTACCTGTGGTATGGAAAGGTGCGATCTCACCGAGGACGCGATGAAAGAAAATATATAAACGGAGCTTTCTGGAAGTAGAAATGTCTTAGCATTTGCTGATTTCTTTTTTTTGTTTGTTTGTTTTCCAGGGCTGCAGCGGGGATGAGAGAGTGATGGGGAGAGCGGTGTCTGATTTGCTGACAAGGGGGGACAAGCAGGTGGTGATGGAGGGCCAGGAGCCAGCGGAGTTCTGGGTAGCTCTCGGAGGAAAGGCTCCCTACAGCAATGACAGGTGACCCACCATATTGTTATTTACTGAAATAAACCGATCCCAAACCACAATCTGTGCAACATAAAGCACGTGCCAGGAATCAGATGCCTTCATGGATCTTGTCACCTTGTTTCAGATACCAGAGGGAGGAGCCGTTTCACGTTCCCCGCCTCTTTGAATGCTCCAATCAGAGCGGTCAGTTCAGGATAACCGAGGTGTACGACTTTGCCCAGAGCGACCTGGACGAGGAGGACGTGATGCTGCTGGACACATGGGAGGAGGTCAGAGGTCACACAAAAGATTTCAAGCTTCTACATTAACTTTGGAGGAAGCAGGAGGATTTGTTTTTAAAAGAATATTCTGATTTTTTTTTTTTTTTTTTTACGTTTTCTCACACACTTCAGATTTTCTTGTGGGTCGGAAACTTTGCCAACAAGACGGAGACCAAGCAAGCTCGGCTCCATGCCCAAGAATATCTGAGGATGCACCCGGCAGGCCGCGACCAGGACACGCCCGTCATCTTTGTGAAGCAGGGCCACGAACCGCCCACCTTCACCGGCTGGTTCAGTGCCTGGGATCCTCACAAGTGGAGCGTGCGTCTTTGATCACTCTGACTGCTGTCCACACACCAATGAGCACCAGAAGTGATCGTAGAAGCAGAGATGTCAGATGATTATTTGACTAATCTTATCAAAGTGAATCATTTAGTGTGAACAGGGTCACATGAAGACACATTTTTGCCTTGTTAGTAGATAAAAATGTCTCTGCGTTCTCCTGATTTGGAATCATTTGGTCTTCTCAACAGGGAGGCAACTCCTATGAGCAGATGATAAAAGGCCTGAGTGATGCAGCGTCTGTCTCCCAGATCACTCTTGTAAGCGCTAATCACTAAGTCACTAATGTGGTAATAACACAGATGGAATCTGAACTCATGACTCTAACAAGTACTAATGCGTAAACACCCATGACTAAAACGCTTTCTTCCAAACCTCAACTAAATATCTGCTAAACTGTCTTCAGGATCTGAGCAACGCCAGCTTCAATAAGATGGGTGACAGTGGTGCTCCAGGCTCTCCCAGTGTTTCCACACCATTCTACAGAGTCCATGGAAGCAATCTGTCTCCCAAACCCACCAGTCCCACCAGTCCATCTTCCCTGAGACCCCAGTTTACCATACCATTAAACCAGACCGATGGCCCCATGTACCTCCCTGCTGATGGCCCCAGAATGTATCTCGAACCATACCTCCTCGTGAACAAGCCGTCCGACGAGCTGCCCCCGGGCGTGGACCCCTGTCAGAGAGAGGTGGGTGCAAAACCTACGAGGTCATTACATCAGTTTACTGGGGGAATATTTCTTCATTTAGAAAAATAACAAAGACAACTGGCAAACAGACTAAAGTGAAGAGGAAATAAAATAATGGCAGCGTGACAGAAAATAACTACAGGCATGGACAGAAACCAGGAACCTGTGCTGCCAGTATTTGTATTGTTTCTCTCTTAAGCGTTAATGACGCTGCGATGTTGTGTTGTGTAATAGCGGCTACTATCCTCTAGGTGAGAGTCTAAGCCTGCCCCCTGTCTTTCTGCTCGCAGGACTATCTGACTGATCGGGACTTCGAGAGGCTCCTCGGAATGAGCCGCTCAGAGTTCCAGCAGCTGCCAAAGTGGAGGCAGAATGACGTAAAGAAGAAAGCAGGACTTTTCTGAGGACACACAGGCAGGAACACCGTCAAACCCGTGCTGAATGTATGTGCCATTACACAAAAAAAAAAACAAACAGAAAAAAAACTGCTGTTTGTTTTTTCAGCCATCAATAAAAATGATTTAACATGTTGACTTTTCACACCAATGAGGGATTAACTTCTACTTTAACTGATTTGTGATCATCGTGCTTTGTATTTATCTCAAACGATTTTCAGATTGTCTCATCATGAATAAACTCCGAGCTGCAAACAAGAAACTGTTGGATTTATTGATTGTACAAATGCAGAAAAGGGACAAAAGAAGGAAAAACAGAGGATGAGACCAGTGATGTTAAAAATAAAGCATTTAAAATATCAGGATGTGTCTGAGAGAAAGTGCATTAATGTTGTGTTTAAAGAAGATTTATATAGAATACCGTCTCTAAATCTGTTAAAAAATATATATATATAAAACACATATTTTTGTTAGTAAAGACAGTTTTGTTATTCTATGAACATTCAAGGTTCACTTATTTTACATCCAGCTTGTTTTCCACGTTCATTCATCCATTTACTGTTGGTATTATGGCTATTTCCATGACACGCCCACATTTTTTCAGTATCATTTCCATTCATCTTAACAGTAGCGCCATGCTAAAATTAAACCGTGTCAGGAAAGTAAGTCTGCTGCTGACAGGAGACTTTCCAAACGCCAGTTTACTTCACATCGAGTAGCATGAGGTTCAAAAAGAGTCCAGCCGAGCTGATGACGTCCCCTCTCTTGGTGAGAAGCGGAACATGACGATATCCTGGAAAAACACGCGCGCGCACACACAGGAAGTCAGTTAAACGAATATGAAACATGAACAAAGCAGTGTTTACAAAGCTGTCAGCCATTTTGAACTGCTAAGAGCCACAGGGTCCGTTTAAGTGTCCCTGATGCTCTTTCCATGAGGATATGATAAATATTAGATCTGAGAGCCAACCTGTAGCACATATGTGTAAAGAAGTTGTTTTTTTACCGTTCTGTATGCTGGTCAGCGGTAGGCAGTACTGCCCTATGAAATCGTTCGGGGATGCTGCGTCATAGTCTTCCACCAGAAATCGCACCATCACCAGCTCCGGCACATGGATGTCAAACTGGAATTTCTGGTTCCACATGGGGTTGAATCCTGCGGGCACAGATCATCACTGACTACTAAAAAGTCACCAGTGTAACAGGTTTTATGGGTCTGTGTGTTCTGTCACCATTGTTTGTAATGTAATGCGTCTCCTTGCTGGCGTTGTCCGCCGGGACGCCGCAGAGCTCCACTCGAACCAGGGGGTCCACAATGGATTTCTGTTTGTCCTTGTTGAGTTTAGGCAACTGCTGAGCTGAGATCACCTGTTGCGTTGAGACACGTGTGTCAAATGAGACGGGTGTGGGTGCTCTCACTGGCTAAGTGCACAGCTAATCAGCAGAAGAAGGACAAGGTGCTGTGCAGAAAACACCAAAAGGTCGCGTTTGATTAATCTCACCATGACGTGAAAAGTCTTCCTCTGGAGCCAGGGCCCCTGGGTCAGCTTGTTGGGATCGAACTGAGAGGACGGGTTTCTCATAAATTCTGGTTTGAGGATGTAGCCGCAAAAACCGTTTGGCAGAAATCGGCCCTGGTTGACTTGCATTTCTTTGGAGGGAGTCTGAAAGTTCAGCGCCACTAGGAGGG
Organism: Pao palembangensis; assembly: GCA_015343265.1. Classification (NCBI taxonomy): domain Eukaryota; kingdom Metazoa; phylum Chordata; class Actinopteri; order Tetraodontiformes; family Tetraodontidae; genus Pao; species Pao palembangensis. The sequence continues at coordinate 15,740,202 of CM027086.1, forward strand.
AAACGAGAGAGTTAGCGAGAGTGAGTCTCACGTTTGAGACTTCACGGATTTCTGCGTGTGCGGTACCGATCTGGCATCCCGAGTTCCACATGGGGACTGGGTTGTAGTTGGAGGAGTCAGTTCTGGAGCCCGCTGGGTAGATCCGGCTGAGTTTGTCCATATTGTGGTGGATGAATGCAGTAGCTGCGAGCAAGCGTTAAAAACTGCCATTTAAATCAAATCTTCTGGGTGTGATTTAACACAGCGCAGGGGCTACTGAGACACATCCTGTATGCAGGGGACGCGATGCGCTTCCCACCTGACGTGTCAGCCAGACTGAAGGCTTTACTCTCCTTGAAGGAAGACATCTCGTAAAAGGCCTGACTCTCTCTGGCGTGCTCGAAGCTGCTGAAGTGGACGCTCTTGCAGTAGATGACGATGTCTGACAGCTCTTTGGCAAGTTTGATTTTGGATTTCTAAGAGGAGCAAAAAAAAAAAAACCGCTGATGTTGCAGGAAGCTTTGCCTTAACCAGCTCCACCTGGCTCACCTTGGATTTGCCTTTGTGACTGGTCTCTTTGCAGTCCGCCGCCTCGTCCTCCTCGGACACGGTGCAGTCCTCTATGGCGATGTTGTTGAACGCGTCCTCCAGTTTGTTCAGTCGCTTCCCCTTGATGAGGATCCTGCCCTTCAACTCCTAAAAGGACAACCACAAATATGTATTTTTAACCTTTGTTTTGCAATTACTAAAGACAGAATGCAGCAATGAAAACCCTAATATTAAGAAGAGGAATTATTTAACTGTAAAGTGTGTTTCTCTGTCGGCCACTCCCTTTCAACAGCCAAGGGCAGAAAGGAAAACATTGCATAATGCACGGCTTTAACTGCATCTGAGGCTGACAATGCCTCAGGCGCTCATAGCAGGGGTGTGACACACACACATCGCTGTTCTAAAAGAGCACGTTTAGCTCGTCTGGCAGGAATATACTGCAGAAGTGAGAACAGCAGCGGGGTGAAACACGGGCTTGGAAGCAACCATTAAAAGGATGCGCTGAGCCTCATTTTCCAGACAAGTTCAACAGTCAGTTAACATGACAACCGGAGCGGCTCATGCACCTCCGGTGAGGGGAAAGTGGTCGGCAAGCTGTTTCCCAGAGGCTTTGTGAGCAAAGCACCACCCAGGATGGAGATCAAGTGGTGGGCCATGAGTTTCTGTTGATCCACCGAGCAATGGGTCTCCAAGGACAAGATGACCGGATACGGTGAGGTCTAGGAGAGCAGACGTGCATGAATGAGGACTTAAAACAGCCACAGAATACAGTGATGAGAGAAGACAAGTTATCTCACTTTGAAGGCGTAGTCTTTGATGGCTTTGATGACGTCTCGGAAGAGCACTTTGGACGTGATTGTGTGGCCGTGGTAGATAATAGGCTCGCCGTTGGGCCCATCCCAGCAGTCCAGTTCCACACAGCGGCAGCTCTTCATCAGCGCTCTGCAAGGTGAGAACTTGAACTGAAGCTAAAAGAAATATGAGCCAGTCGACCCCTCCGAACAGACACATTTTGCCCTGTCTAAAATTTGTTTCGCTGTTGTTTCATCCGTTCCTGTTCACACCAGTTCACACCTGACTACAGAAGAGTCTGGAGTCCAGACCCAGAGAGAAGGTGGGGATAAGAACAGTTACTTTATGTAGGCCTCTGTGCTGCTGGGGCCTTTGAGCTGGTCCTCCATCAGGTACGTGTTGTGCGAGGAGGAGATGAAGTAATGGTTGAGGGGCTGACACATGTCCTGGTACATATCTTTATGAGCTGGGTTGAAGATGCAGCCCTCTTCCTGGTGCAGGTACATCAGGAAGCCATCTTTGGTCATGTGCTTATTCTGCTTTGCTGGAGGAAGAAGCAGCAGAAATATGAACGTAAGGGCCAGATAAACCTAGCGGAAGTTCTCGTACTGAAGTGAAGCTTACCTGTTTGGTCCACTTCATATTTTTCAATCAGCCTGTCAGCATCCTGCAAGGTCACCTCCTCTCTCTGTTCGTATAGCAGGAAGTTCAGCAGGTCTGTGGAGCTCATCTGGCCCGCTGGTCCAGAGTACTTGGCGTAGATCACGTTGATCTCCTCCCGTTGCGTGAGCAGGTCATAGAACTGTTTGATTTCGGAGCCTTCCAAAGTTCCTGAGTTGGACGTGTCACATTTCTACGACAGAATGGATAGAATCAAAGAATTGTTGTAGGAAAACGCACTTCAGACACAAACACATGTCCTTGGTGTTCACCTTGAAAATTTCCTCCGCGTAGACGTCGTTCACCTCCACGTTGATGTCCCGCAGGAAGTGCTTCAGCTCCTTCAGGGTCATCTTGTTGTCTTCGTTTTTGTCCGCTTTCCTCATGCAGTTGATGATCCAGCTGACAGTCACATGTAAGACTTTTCTTTACACGCACAGTTTTCTCAAAAGAAAAAACTGTAGCAGGTTTTGACAAGGATACTGCTCGCTCTTCTGCACGTAACTGAGGTTGCGCATGTTGTTGATGATTTTCTCTATGCCGCTGACCCACTTGCGGGCCACTTCGCCGTCGGCGGCCATCAGGTCCAGGTTCTTGCGGTCCTTGAAGATGATGGAGAAGCACTGGTCTTCCTCAGCAGGAAGCGTGTGTTTATTGAGCCCCTCAGATTGGCGACCGAGACGAAGGGAGTCGATCTCATCAATGGAGACTGGAGCGGTTCCAAACCAAAATTCAATTTAATTCAGATTCAGCTGTTTCACAGGAAATTCAATCAGTGAATAGTGGGGGAAAGTCCCTGTTCTTTTTCCTTTTATAAATAATTTTTTTTTTTTTTTCTGCAGACAAATTATATTTCAATTAGATCTGTTGTTGTGGAGCCTCCTTTCACTGTCTGCCCTTTAAAGAGAAACATGAGAATATTTGGGAAACTCTGTGTTTGGCCTGTAATAGATGCCGCTTATCTACAGGAAGGCTTTTGTCCCTGCACGCTCATGTTTCTATCCAGAAACCACAGATAAAAACTTTCCACCATACTCAGCATTCCTAGTAAACCTTCCCTTTAACGGTTATTGTGGTGAACAATTCAATGTTAATGGATCCATTTGAGTCCTTTTCCTTTGTCTCATCTGGCAGCAGGAAACACGCAAATGGAATCATTTCTCAGTTAAATACCTCTTCTAAATGATTAAATAAGTATCTCATGGCTAGTAATTAACTCAAAATCATATTTCCCAAAAACGGGTTTAATGTCATCTGCTCAGTTGTGCTGCTGCTGACTCATGGTCTCAGACATGTGCCATGTGCCTGCTAAACCAAGCACATTATGCAAAGATTTGATTAACTGCACTTAACGCAACCTGTTCCGCTTGTTGTCCACACACACACACGCTGCACACACACAGAAAGTCTCCACACACACGTGCCGTGTTTGCAGAGCTGTGCTCTCGAGCAGCTTAATGTACAGAAGAGCCCATGCACGGCCATGCATGACGTAATCCCGCTGAATGGCAACAACCGCCCTCCTAACAAAACAGCAGAGAGCACAGGCTCAGCCAACAGGCCGCGGCGTAGATGCGTGCAATCACAGCGGTTCCACCCTTTAAGAGAATCAGCCATTGTTCCTTTGACGGAGTCTATCAGCTGAATTTAAAGGTCAGCCTGCTTGCAGGGGGAATAAAAAGTGGGGGCGGCATGTAGGAAACACACCCAAGCCTGGGTGCGTACACAAGCAACTGCGTGAAGGTCAGAATAACTCGGTTTCGATTGGCAGAAGAGGGCGGCTTGTTTAACCTACACACATACTCTTTTCACTGACATAAGGAGTCTTTTCAGACAAGCTCTTCATCCACATCGTGCAGCATTCTTTAAATGCCTTACATGTGAAATGTTGCACAGTGAAATTTTTGTGACGGCCCATGCAGAGTACAGCTGTTTGTAAGCAGCGAAGAGGGCGTTTCCCCATGTTTGGGGGCATATTGTCCATTACATATTAGTGTATATTATATAGTGTTATGCATTATAAACATAGCAGTTAGCATTTCATTCCATACCTAACAGAAGCTCTCTGTGGCTAAAGTGCTGTTTACTTGCAACAGGGGCGGGGGGTTGTTGTTGGGTGCGCTGGGCTTCGTGGACAGAATCAGTGAGAAGTGTCCAGCTGTAGACCCGCAGACACTCTCCAAGCGAGTGAGCAAACGAGGGAGGCTCGGTAACATTTTTTGCTGTTTTTCTGGTAAACAAGGAAATTCCTCTGGATGCAAAATCCCATCTCTGAGAAAACTGAGCCCTTCACGCGGCCATTTTGCCCGGTATCGTGACTGTGTGTGTCCTGTCTGCATCAGGTTCTGTTTGTCAATGTTTATTCAAGCTGCTGGTCAGAGGTTATCAGGCCCAGTGGCAGCAGCCACAGCCGGGGGGGTGGGTGGGGGGAGCGTTTATATACATTCACACCCTCAGCTACTGAACCTGAAATCAGAGGAATCTAATCTCTCATGTACAGACACGACCAAACACGGGATTCACATGTGCATTTTCCATTTGGTTAGTGTCTTTTCAGCGGTTCTCATTTCACTATCATGTATTGTTGATCTCTGCAGAAATTTGAAGGGTGTGTTTGTGTCCCCTGAGATAAAAAAGGGAAATAACAAGTATCGCCAGACCAACAAAGAAGGAGTGTCAATGTTAATAGAAAAGCCGCCATGTTCTGGCCACACTCACATGTTTGGTTGTGCCTTAATTTTTTGTGCGACTCGTGCCATATTGTTTTGCAGTCTTCCTGCAGTTTGAAGAAACGCATCTTCTTCCAGGTGCTTGAGCGAACCTTGACCAGCTCTCCGCCCCGCAGCAGGAACTGAACGTCCGGGTCACCCTCCAAACCTGCAGGATAGTGAAGGCGGAGAGGTCATACACACACACACACACACACACACGCAAAATCTGCACAAACCTGATGGGCTAAAAATCAAAATCACAGCAGTGGGCTGCTGTAAAAAACAAACAAACAAAAAAAAAGGTTAAGTAAACACACTTTCTGACTGGTGTTAGCACAATAAAGTGCTTCACGCAACATTTCAGTGGAACAGCTGTAATCAGTCACTTGAAGACAGGATGATAATGTATTCATGCTGACACAGTAAGGCTAAAAGGTCAACAAAGGGGTGGAAAAACTATTTTTCAATGTTATTTACTTTCCAACTGTTGAGTCACAGTTGGGATTGCTGCACACAAACCTAGACAGGCGGATCTAGAATTATTGTGATGACGAAGACCCCCTTTTCTATGTACAAACTCTTCTTACCAGCAGGGGGTGCTTCAGCGCACAGAAAGAAGGACCGGAATCCATGAAGACAAACACTCGATACACGCACCTCAGAATATGTACACAGCAAGTGATCACAATATTTTTAATTTTCCTGCATCTGGGCGCATGTTTGTCCACTTACGGTCTGGTCAACTGTGTAATCAAGTGATTATTATAACGCGTCTTGCGTATCCGCTTGGTGGGTTGAACCACAATATCCCTTCATGGTCATTTTTTATTTATATATATATATATTTCAATTTATTTCATTCACACGACACGCAAAAGGTTTGGGGTCTCATGGCCTTTGTGGAGAATGAGTAGAGAACATAATCCGCAACATAATCCAAAACAATTCCTGTGAACTGTGATTCATGCAGGGTTGTAAACTGAACTCGTTCCTCCTTTCCCTGCGTGTTTTTCTACGCAGAAAACCATCTTGACTGAGGCAAGTATGAACAAGAAAGCAGCGAGAGCAACTTTAAAGGCTGGGGGTGTTTCCCTTCATTCTGCTTAAGAAATCTTGACTCCGCAATGCGATTGTGTTTTTCAGATTGTCTTTAAAAAAATCCTGTCACAAGGCGAGTCCCTCCTGTCCTGATTTCCTCAGGGTGTGGACATCAGAAATCACGGCGTCAAAAGAATCAGAGCCAGACGCGTCGCCTTCCTTTTTCAGTTCCGATTTACTAAAAACAGAACGAGACGTGTCAGTTTGAAACCTGTAAGTTCCCATGAAGAATCCCTAGCTCCTGGCGAGGAGGGACCCCTTAGGTTTCCTTAAACACAACTTTCTTCCTCCCACAGACGCGATTTTTACGCACAGACGCGCGTCGCTTTGATAGCGGAATCCGTACTGCCAGACGCGTAAACTCACTGAGGGGGGGTGGGGGGAGTCTTACCTAGGCGTTTGCCGTTCTCCTGCGCAACTTTTTTCACGTGTTCCTGGAATGCGCGCTCCTCTTCCTCAGACCTTTTCGGACGTTTCGGACGTAAACACGACATCGCCTCATACGTATTTCTTTAGCGGATCCAGCGGTTTAGAGTAAGAAAGCAAATATGCAATGGTCGTTTCACCTGGCCTGTGTGCGGTGAGAGGCAGATACAGAGCAGATCCCCCCCCCCCGCACGCAACCTCATGGGGCGGGTCTAAACTCATCTATTGCTCTGATGTGTTCGGATGGGACCGTCTGTGTGCAATAATAGTAAGTATAATAGTATAATAAAACTGCTTTATAAAAGAATCTCTACTATCTATTTAAAAAATCAACTTAAAAAAAAATTAGCGTTTCACATCAACTCACCTTGCACGACTGCAGTTTTCTCCATCCCGGATTCCCTCCACCAAAGTTTCACTAGGTCAGGATAAAGTCCTCTCTCTATTTCGGGGACTGGCACCACCATAAAGCACCTTCAGAGGAGATAGAAAGCGCAATCTCCTCTTGGTAAACCTGCTTCCGATGTCAGCCAAGCGAGTTTTTATGTGCTGTCCACACCCACTGCCACACCGGTCTGACAAGTGCGGCTCTGTTCTTATGCCATGCTGATTGTCAGTGGGGGTTGACAATGTGGAGTGCAAAGAAACACTTTCCATCCAAATCGTGATAAGATGGTGCTGTCTTGTCCCTGTGATGAGCCGTGGGTGGGCTACATCTGCAGCTGTAGGGATGTTTGTGGCACTTTGGCCAGTGTGATTTAATTTACTTATAGGGTTTCGCCCATCTTGACTCTAGCAAAATGCCATTTTGACTGGGTGTAACCCGAGCGTGTGGAGTGATCACCTGATCCATAAGGCCCGCTGCCAACGGCGATACTCATCAGTCGTAGGAAGAAATGTCACCAGAGGACTCGGCCTAGCGTCGAAATATGTCCTGTAACAACATGACCTTGCACATCTATTGAGAGAATGAAAACACTGGTGGATAGTTATGGGGGGGAGGGGGGGTGGTGTGTTTGTCAAACATGACAGGAAACGTTAGTGGGAGTGAATTTGGTGCTTGTCAGCCAAGAAAACAGCATGTGACTTCTGTACGTTTCAGCAACAGCGGTTTCAGGCCCACAGGAATCAAAGAAAAAGGCCTCAGACTCCTCTAAAGATCAAAGGATAAAAAAAGCTTTAACTTTAACATCTTTCAATGACCAAAGGTCAAAGGAGCACCAGTTTTAATTCAAAGCAGCAAACTCTATTACCACTGTTTAACGTCATTTTACAGCTGCCCTGTATACTACTAGTATATCGGTTCACCGCAACCACATTAGCAACTATGGAAAGAAATGCAAAATACAACAAGGTCAGATATTTATACTGAATTTAATAAACTCTCTTGTAAATTGGAGCAGGAAAAAAATAGTGACAAGTGTTTAACTCATCTTTCCTTCACTTTTTCACCAGTGCTTCACAGTTTTCGAGCAGTATCAGAAGTCACGGATGCAGTTTGTGCAAGCGGTCGCAACTCTCGCATCAAGCCCGCAAAACATAGAAACCCTGCAAAGTGCAGGTAAGACAACACATTCTGAAATCCACGCCAACTGCTGCTCCTCGATTTAACCATCTTTGCCTTTTTTTTTTGCAGGTGTGGTTTCCTTGCTGCGACCGCTGATGCTCGACGTGGTGCCCAGCATCCAGCAGACAGCTGCTCTGGCTCTGGGCCGCCTGGCCGAGCACAGCCAAGAGCTGGCTGAGGCTGTGGTGAAAGAGGACATCCTGCCTGTACTCATTCGCTCTCCGGTAGAGCAGAATGTGAGTAGGTTAAGAGCTTACAAAAAATACTTTCTTTAAATTATGGAGGGGAGACATTACGGGTTTAACACCGAATATTCTGTTATTTTACAGGATTACAAAACTGCTCTCTGACTCAGCCTCTGTCTTCATTTGTGCAGATAGTTGATAATTGTGTGTGTGTGTGTGTGTGTGTGTGTGTGTTTGCGTGCATTTGCAGAGGTTCTACAAAAAGACAGCTGCGTTCTTAATGCGTGCGGTGGCCAAACACTCCCCCGAGCTGTCTGAGGCTGTGGTGTCTTGTGGGGGGGTCAGCACCCTGGTGCTCTGCCTGGAGGAGCTTGACCCTGGGGTGAAGGAAGCCGCCACCTGGGCGCTGAGCTGCATTGCACGGCACAGCGAACGTAAGGGCACTCACAGGTGGACTTGTCGCTCTCCTTCGTCTGTCAGAGATGCGTTTTCCCACTTGTCTGTCCCCACGCAGCGCTGTCTCAGGCGGTGGTGGACGCTGGGGCCGTCCCTCTGCTGTTGCTGTGCCTCAGGGAGCCCGAGATGTCCCTCAAACGCATCGCGGCCGCCACGCTCAGCGACATCTGCAAACACACGCCAGAGATGGCCCAGGCTGTGGTGGACAACTGCGGCATCACTCATCTGTCCCAGCTGATCCTCAACAAAGACACCAAACTCAAAGTCAGTTTAATGTCCTGTTAGTCAAGATTTCTCAACAAACATATATTATATAAAAGCCCTTTGGGACACACAAAGGAAATATTAAACATAACATGTTTAATAATCTTATGGAGATGATTTCAGCATTTAAACGTGTGACATGAAAGGAAAACTCAACAAGCTGCCATTTTGCTTCCGTAAATAAACATTATAACCAGGTGCTTTTAAATCTCCATCCAGAGACACGTGTTCTCAGCTCTCAGTCAGATCAGCAAACACTCCATCGACCTGGCTGAGATGGTCGTCGTGGCTGAGGTGTTTCCTGCGGCGCTGGCGTGTCTCCGAGATCCTGACGAACACGTGAGGAAGAACGTCGCCACCCTGATGAGAGAGGTGGTGAAACATTCGATAGAGGTACCCCCACCACCCCCCCACACACACACACAAGCACACACACACACACACACAGGCGCAAATGCTAATAGACGAACATAAAGCGTGTGTGCGTGTGTGTCCCAGCTTTCCCAGGTGATTGTGAACTGTGGTGGCCTGGCAGCAGTGATTGACAGTCTGGGCAACTGTCGTGGAAACGAGCGGCTGCCTGGGATCATGATGCTGGGCTATGTGGCATCTCACAGTGAGAACCTGGCCATGGCAGTCATTCTGTCCAAGGTGTGTGTGTGTGTGTGTGTGTGTGTGTGTGTGTGTGTTTCCTGTGAGTAGGTCTGTTTAAGTTGCTGTGCTGTTCTCATCTGATGTGAGTCCTCCACTCCTGCAGGGGGTGCCCACGCTGGCCCTGTGTCTGTCTGAGGAGACAGAAGATCACATCAGGGGAGCCGCCGCCTGGTCTCTAGGACTGATCGGCTGTCACACCTCGGAGCACGCCAAAACAGTGGCTTTGAGCAACGTTCTGCCCAAACTGTTGGAATTTTACATGGACGCCCGCAGTACTGAGGATCTAAAGGAAAAAGTAAGAGCAGCAGCAGCTGTGCAGGATTACAGACTTTCTAGGGAAGGATTAGTCAGCTGCTTTTCTGCACTAGATATATTAACATCCATCTGTGATGGATATCAATGGGTCATTCATTATTTATTATTTTTCTTTAATTCCCAGAGTAAAAGAGCTCTAAAGAACATTGTGCAGTATTGCACCCACCTGACAGCCCTGGAGCCCCTCCTCTACATTGCTCCAAACAACATCCTCAAGCATGTGCTCTGCCAGTACAGCAAAGTGAGTTTAATTCAGATTTATTCCTGCACTGGTGATTTCCACATCTAAGATGCTGTGTCTGTATTTCCTTCCTCCCCACCGTTCGGAGGTGCTGCCCTATGACAGCAAAGCTCGCCGGGTGTTCGTCACCAACGGGGGCCTGAAGAGAGTGCAGGAGATCAAAGCTGATCCTGGGTCAGCTTTGCAGGAGTACATAAGCAGTATCAACAGCTGTTTCTCTGAAGACATTGTCAGGTGGGAAATGAGCAGAAGACACACATTCACACACCTCAACAACTAGAAATTAAGTAGTTTTAATGGGATACGCCAAATTTAAATGTGTGTCTGTGTGTGTTTCAGGTACTACACTCCAGACTATGTTAGTGTTTTGCTGGACCAGATGGAGGACCTCAGTCTGGTCTGACTCCCAACAAAGGAAATGTTTTTTATTTTATTTGGATTTAAGACATGAGGATTTGAACGTTACATTATATGTAACGTTCATACTTGGGATTTTTCATGTACATTAAAATCGAAACTCTTACCTGTGTGCAGATTAGGACTCAAAAAGGTTCTTGAATTCAGGACTCAACAAGGTTCTTTAAATTCAGGACTCAAGGTTTTTTACATCCGACAGTTTTTCTGCTATATTTGCTGTCATAATTGATGTCAGATTTTATCTTTATTAAAAATGTGTATATTAACTTTTTACATTGCTGTCAAGTTTTTGTGCATTAGAATTTTAGTATTTCTAAAGCAGTTTAATAAACATGTTTGGATAGAGATTGTTGAAAAGCTGAATGGTAATGACGTTTCAGTTTACAGGCTGTCGTTTGAGATAAAAAAGTGTGATTCATTTGTGCAGGTGTATACGATCTTTGTCGGCAGCTTCCTGTCTGTCGCCAAGGCGACGCCACACAACTTCACCTAGAGCTGGGCTTCAGAGTCCGAATCACTTGGATAGATTGTAAATCCATTCCGTTTTGTTCCGAGAGGGGTCTGGCTGCAGACCTCTCGCCTCAGGTGGCTTACGGTGCTGTCTCCTCTCAGGTAGCCTCATAACAAGCCCGGAAAAGGTAAACTTTGCGCGTCTCCTAAAGGAATCCGACATTTTCGCCTTTTGCCAACAACCGTGTCGCAATTTTGTTCCTATTTAGCCACCGTGTCGGATTACCTGCCGCTTTGACAGTAAGTAATACTGACAATTTACAGAACGATGTAAAACAAAACCGATGTTTTTATATTTTCTTAGTTATGTTAGTCGTAAACATAATTTAGTATAATATTGAATTCACAGGTAGGTTGGTGCCTTTCGAGAAAATGAATACAGTTGAACTAGTCCTCCTCGCATGCTGACAGTTATATTTAAACTTAGCTGAAGGTCTGATTGGCTTCTATTCTTCAAAAAGTCTTCAGGTGTAAAGTATATCAGATTGAGGTGAAATAATTTAATGCAATACATAAAATAATGCATCTAACTTTAAATGTAACAGATGAGATGTCAGGGCTCTGAAAAACGTAGACTTTCCTCTTCAGAAGAGCTTCAGGTTACAGATCAGATCTTCATGCTCTAAGAAGCTTTGACATTTTGTTTCATTGATCAAAGCTTTGATCCTTTGATTTAGTGAGCCTTCATTCACGTCATATTACCATCTATCACTGGTATGAATTCACTTCAAACACATTCAGCTATGAAAACAACAGAATATGAGGTAAGATATTAACAAAAACCTCAGCATGAAATGCAAGGCCCACACCACAAGTTACTCAAACATGGTATTTCCTACTGTGTGTAGTAGGATGTTTAAATGTAAAAGTAACACCTAATAAGCATATTGAATAGTTATGTACTAATTGAGCTGTTTTCATATAGGGCACCATGCTGGACCCAGAGATGAGAAACATGCCATATGCTGATCCTCCTATGGACACCCCCAGACCCTCATCAGAGAATACATTGGTAAAAATATTCAGCTATTTTAACACACAGGTTTCTAATTTTCAGCCTTCGATCTAGAAATTAAAACAAATGCAATGAAGACTATTAAGCAATGAGCTGTATGTGTTCCATAAAAGCATACGCAAATAAATGAAAATATATTGTATCTCCAGAAATACACAAGAATGGACTTTTTTTTCCCACAAAAAATAAAGCGGTTGAAAGATTTGAATCCAAATCTAAGAATCACACACCACAGCCAGTGTTAATTTGTCAGACATTAATTTGTCGTCTGTACCACAAAGCAAAATGACTTATTAGCTTTACTCTTCATTAGGGAATTTCTCATGTCCTTACAAGCATTTTCAAAGATCTTTACGCAAAAGACATCCTGAGGGGCACCTCGTCCAACCGCATCAAGACAGAGAGCGGAGGGAGCAGCTACCACAACAGATACGTGGAAGAGCTGCAGCAGGTAATCTGATGAAACTGCCAGCATGACTGACTGTCCTGGGCCTCATGCACAAGACAAGTGATTGTTATTTTATGGTTTCATCACTCAGATCCGCTCTGATTACAATAAGAGTATCAAAGAAGCAGACATGCTGGAAAACCACATAATTCAGGCCAAAATACGAGCTGAAGCTGCAGAAAAAGAAGCCTATGAAAGGATTAAAGAGAATATGGGAAATGCTAGTGATGACCAGGGCCAGTTTGCATTCTTAGTGAAATCAGCCTTTTCGTGGTGTGTGGACAGTAGTCTTCTCAAAGAGCATAACCTGATTTCTCCAGCCGACTACCTTCCCCTAGAGACACCACACGTGGAGCCACGAGCAGCAGGTACGTTGTTGATGCTCTGGGGCAGCGGCGAGTTATAAGTCCACAGTTCAACACTAAAATTCTTATTTCTTTCAGTGAAACGGGATCCTGCCGGACACACCAGCTCTTACAGGATGCGTTTGCCCCAGGATGATGGTTATAAGCAAATTCCAGGTCTGGTGTCAGATTTTAGCCTGACCCTCGAATCCAGCTCAGATGCCGAAAAGAGGAAGAAAACACCTAAGAAGGTGATGAGTCAGAGGCCCAAAACCGATGATTATAGATTTAATAAACCAATATTCGGATTAATCAAACCACATGGTATTCAGCAGATACAAAAAATGAAAATGAGCATAAAAAGTCCTTAAATTTACTGTGACATCGATTATTCAGCTCAAACAGACCAAACCCAGACCAGCGTTGAAGGATGAGCAGAGCACACAGGATCGGATGGAGGATCAAGAAAAGCTCCAGATGCTGAAAGATCGACAGAGCTTCCTACGGAACCCTCGTTTTCTTCCTCTAAATACACAGCAGGGGGCCACATCCCTCATCCAGCCCAGAAACAAAGCTGAAGCTGCCCATACAGTAAACGAGACAAGTGAAAGGTACTCGGAATCCCGTCTGTGTTCCCGACTCTTCAGTTGTTGTCGGAATGCTGCAATTTATGAAGGTCTGTGTTCCATCCCTGCCAAAGCTCCTCTGCCGCTCCTGCTCCAGTCTTTCTAGCAGAGCCTACCGCGGTGGTTTTTACCCACTACGCTGTAGGGCAAGTCTATGAGGTAGGATGTAGTTTCTTCCATGAGGTCCAATCATTCACGAGAACCTCTAAAAACATCTTCTGTTCAATATAAGGCAACACTGGAGCTGAAAAATGTGACCTCTGTAAGCCAGCATGTCCGAGTCATCCCTCCATCCACATCTTTTTTCTCAATCGGCCTTGGTACGTTCTCCCCGTGTTCTTCCGCAACCCTGTGCTATCGCATCAAGTCCGAGTATCTTGACATGTTTCCTCAGGGAGGTTCCCCGGTGACGGCGGCATGGTCGCACCAGGCATGAGTTGTAAATACACCATACGTTTTGCTCCCGACTCTCTGGGCGATTACGAGGACTTGGTCACAGTGGAGATGCCGATGGAAAATCTGCTGCTGGTGCCGATCATGGCCAAAAGACCCCCCCCGGTTCTCACATGTGAGTCTATAACTCTTATATTTCCTCAGCTACATTTAGAACCTCAACCGGTGTTCTTATTTGGTGTCTACTGGATGCAACACAAACTACTGCTCTTACATATCCAAAGTTAGATCTCTGTGTGCAACTGGACTGTAGGTTTTCCTTGAAGACGTTTCGCCTCCTCTCCAGAAGGCTTCTTCAGTTCTAAACTTGCTGGGGGCAGAGCTTGAAAATATAGCTCTTGTGGACCATTGGCATGTTAATGATCCGAGTGGTCACCTGAGCATGCCAAGAGCTATATTTTCAAGCTCTGCCCCCAGCAAGTTTAGAACAGAAGAAGCCTTCTGGAGAGGAGGCGAAACGTCTTCAAGGAAAACCTACAGTCCAGTTGCACACAGAGATCTAACTTTGGATATGACCTGAATGAATGAGAATCTACAGCTCTTACAGCTGACACTCATCAATTTGTTGCCAGTCATTGTTAACCTGATATATCTGAATTATTCCGCAGTACCAAAAATTCTAGACTGCGGTTATTGTCTGATTGGAGGAGTGAAATTTGTGGAGTTCCAGTGCAAAAACGTTGGTGTCAGCGCTGGAAAGTTCTGCATCATCCCCAAGAACCAGTGGCCAGTCTCAAACCTGAGGGTAATAAAATACATTTTCAACAAAAACAACAGTATAAATGTGGCCATAACGTTGTTGACAGGTCCACTGTGTCTGTCTTTACTCAGACTGTGGCGAGAACTCATTACTCCGAGCAGGCGCCCTTCGCTGTGGGCCCGTCGCTTTTTCACCTGCAGTCAGGCGAAAGCGTTGTGATCGAGGTAAGCGTGTAGTCAGTGTAAATCAGTGTTTCCCAAACTTTTTCACACTGAGGACCACTGAACCCATAAATAAACACTCACGGACCACCCAACTCTAAATAGCCCCCAAAACAATATGCTAAGTAACGATCGGGTGCTGGTAGGACACATGCATCAGGAAATATACGGTAATGTGAATTCTATAAATCTTGGGAGTTCAAGAAACACTGATTTTACACTGAATTTTAAATATTGAAATTTAAAATTTTAAAATCTGATTTGTTACGTGTCACTTCGCAGACCACTAGGGGTCGCCCGCGGACACACTGATGTAAATGTAAAAAAAGAGTGCAAAGAGTTTGTGACGACTACATTTTAAGGTTTATTCCAATGCCAATTCAGAGCTTGGTAAATTTTACAGGTGGTTTTCTTCCCCACTGCTGCTGAGAGAAGCTCTCAAGATTTCACCGTCGTGTGCGACAACTGCCAGGTGAAAGAAATCACGGTGGAAGGTGACTGAAAGACTTCCTTAGAAATGAATCTGCAGAAAGAATTAATGGTTGTTTGGCCAATCTAATCTGTGTGTGTGTGTGTTTCCCCAGGTGAGGGACAGCTCATTGCAGTTGAATTAGTGCCTGCTTCTGAGAAAATGGAGCTTCCCATGTTAGAAGAGGCACGAGATGTGACTGCTGAGCACCTCGTCTGTTTCAGCCCGTGCAACCCTCACTCAGTTCTACAGGAAAAAGTCATCGTTAGAAACAACAGGTACGCCCTGAACACTTTATGGGTGTCATTTATTTTTTGGAGGAAACGACGTTTTGTCTTGAGATTGTGATGAAAATATAGTTTGATTCTTGCACCAAACCTGCTTTGAACTACAGCACAGCTACGCAGCACCATTCCTGTAAATATACGGTTCTTTCTCTCTCCGCAGTCACGTGGAGCTGCCTTTCCACTGGCGGATCATGAAGCCCAGCCTGCGCCTTCTGCTTCCAGGGGAAACCCCAGAACCAGAACCGTCCCAGAACCAGTTTCACCTGGCCACAGATGATGCTTTCCAAGTCAGGCCCCCTGCAGGTGTTCTGGCTCCCTGTCAGGATGAAGAGTTTCTGCTCACGTTCTGTCCCAAAGAGGTGACATCCAGAGGAGACGTGACATTTTATCTGTTTTAAAACAAGTATTTGGTTTCTTATTTAACCTCTTGTGTGAAGATAAGGGATCACCACAGCGTCTGCCACTTAGTCGTGAACGATGTCCCACAACCGCCGCCACAGCCTCCTGACCACAGGTAAAGCTTCTCTTTCTTCTCATGTGTAATTATAAAACTTTTACTGTAAATTTTAGTGTGCAGAATAGTTAAAGTCACACACGAAGGTCGCCAGCACAATCCCTTTAACAGACTGTGTATCTGTGCAGTTCCAGCTCCCTTCAACCCTTGCAGGCTGGTGGCAAGGTGACCGATGTTGTTGCCCTGGGGATAGAGGTTAAAGGGTCAACAGAGCCATACCAGGTCCTCCTGGAGCCCTGCGCCATCGTTATCACTGGGGAGATTTTCATTTCCACAGCGACCCACAGAAGATTCCTGGTTAATTTATAAATTTTCATTTTTAATTGATTGTATGCTGTAGTAGTTGCAGTTAAAACAAATTATTTCTCTCTGTGTTGTGCCAGATGTGGAACCACAGCAGGACACGCATCTCTTTCCAGTGGGAGAGAACATGCAGCAGCAGCCACATAATAGAAATAGAGCCCCCTACTGGAATAATTGGTGTGTTACACAGATGAAGGCGCAGACGAATCAGCTTTTATCTAGATCAACTTTACTGACAGTCTTTAACAGGGTTGGTTCATTTGTTCGTCCTTCACAGAGGAGAATGAATGTTTTGAGTTTGATCTGATTGTGACTGGACTAAAACCAGCGAGGGTGGAAACCAGCGCGGTCTGTCACGTAATGCACCATCCTACACCTGTCAGCTTGGCTGTAATGGTCACAATTAAGGTAGGAAAACTCACTAAAGCTTAAAATCGACATGAAATGCTTGACTGAATCCACATGGACTGATGACATGGCGTGTTTTGGATAGGGTCCCACAGTGACCCCCAGTGTGCCCAGTATTGACTTTGGGTTCATGGAACTCGGCGGCCGAGCACAGACCTCTCTGTCCCTCACCAACATTACACCTCTTACAGCCAAGTGGGCACTAAAAGGGCCAAAGAACCATAAGGATTTACAGGTAATGAACTTCCATAGCATGATGCCCCTCCGACTAACCTTGTGGTGCCGATGGATGGTGTTTGTGGACGCGTATGGACCCATACTGATGATGTCAGATGAGCCTGTGTGTAGTTGAAAGAAGTGACCCAGGATGTAGCTCTGCTTCTCAAGCAGGGTGAACACTTTTACATTCTGTCTGTCTGTTCTTCAGATCTTAGTCGAGCCGTGCAGGGGCATGCTGCCACCCTTGGCTTCTCACTGTGTAAATGTGGTGTTTTCGCCACGTTTCTGTCAGAAGTATGACACAGAGCTGCAGTTCGCAGTCGTGGATGGATCAGAGTTGTAAGAAAGAAAAAAAAGGTATTTTTTCCCCCCCATGATGGTTCTCTAAGACTAATGTCGCCTGTGTGTTTGTTGCAGTTTTTTGTCGGTACGAGCTGTGGTGCAGTCTCCGCTGGTGTGTCTGCTCAACCACGAGCTGCTCCTCTCAGAGCTCTACCTTGGAGTTCCCAGCAGGGCGACAGTCACACTCTTCAACAAGACACATCTGCCTTCGCAGTTCAGCTGGAGGGTGCGCTGTTACCTACATTTTCTTTGACTTTATTTACATTTTAAGAGTTGTAAGAAGTAAACTGTTTTTTTTTTTTAAATCAGAGCCAGCTGCAGGGAAAACATGCTGAACTGTGCACGGCAACCTTTGACCCCTCCTCTGGTACTCTGGGACCTGGCTGCAGGAGGGACATCACAGTTAACTTCATTTCTCACACAGATGTAAGTGATGTAAAATGAAAAGTGATGCGTTTATGGTGCCACAACCATATGAGATTTTTGTCTTTAATTTTGAACTGCGTCTTTTTCCAGTTGGAGCTGCCAGAAGTGACGGCACTCTGTGTGGTCCAGGGGATGAAATCTCCACTTGTTCTTCACTTAGTGGCTCCCAAACCAAAGAAACTGAGCGTTGCCTACTCGCTGCCCAGTATCAGGTGATGATCTCATTGTTTGTGTCCCAATAAACTCTATAACTAAAGGATTACTGATATTTTACACTAACATGGCATTTGCCCTTTGGTTTTAAGCGCTGCTCCTGAGGATGAAAGCCTCCAGGCAGTGTCACTGGACTTTGGAGACAATGTAAAGTTGACAAATGCCGTTACAAAACAGTTTTTGATAACCAATCTGACTGCCATCCCTGCCCCATTCACCATAGAGGCAGAGTATTTCTCCTGCAGCACCTCGAAATCAAAAGAGCAGCTCGGGAAAAGGTACGAGAGCCTCATTAGCAGCCTGTAATAATGGACAACACAGGGACTTTTTTTGTAACGAAGACTGCATTTTAAATTGTAGATATTTCCAGACGCCACTGGGCTCGGTCCAAGCTAAGAAAATAGAGGAAAGAGCACACACTGGTTGGTGGCCATGCTGTTGTAAATGGAGTACTTGGGGAAGAATGCTGACCTGCTTCTCTGTGTCCTGACAGAGTTTGTGAGTAACCTGCTGGCTAACGGGAAAGGTGCGGCTTTCTTTGTGTCGCCACACACCGGCGTGCTGGGACCTTTTGAGACTAAACCCGTGGACGTCACCGCCTACACCGACATGTGGGGGGAATACAGAGATTTCCTCATATGCAAAGTACGCTGCGGCTAATTGGATCAACAGATTTTTTATTTTTTTTTTTAATGCCACAGACTGATGATGTCGCCCTGTAGGTGGGAGAACTCCAGGACACGCTCATCCCCGTGCAGGTGACGGTTAAAGGTTGCCCCATCTACTTCCAGATGACAGGACCGCGCCGCGATGACCAGAACCACGGCCCAATCATCCGGTGAGTCAAACCGGATTTAATTTACAAACATTTTACAAAATTTACAAACATTTAAATCTACAGACTATCTTATCCAATATTTGATTGGCAGCAGTTAATGGGTTATGTCTAAGGTCTCATGTCAGCATTCTTTACACACACAACCTGTAGCACAAAAAAAGCACATTTAATTGGAAAAAAAAGTTATTGTTTTCTTACATTTACTTATAAATAAAGTCCATCCACCGTTCCTTCTGGACAAAAGCATCGCTAACCGTTGGTAGAATTTGTAATTGTCTTCTTTTAGTTTTAAACGTTTTTAGATATGTAATCCTCCATTTCGAATGTAAGGCCAGGCAAATGGAAAAAAATCACTTCTTGCCTTCTGTCTTTTGCATCATTAGGTTTGGCACGCACGTATGCGGAGGCGACACAGTGTCACGCCCTCTTCACATCAACAATCCCACCATGTTTGGTAAATACAGTCTAATCAATATTGGCTGCATGCATGCAGATAGATGCGCCACAGGACAGTTTAGCATCTCTTTATTGTTGACAATAATCTCAGTTTGTTTTCCGCCTGCTGTCAGATATCCGTGTGGAGTGGGAAACATACAACGTAGACCTAAACGACCGTCCGCAGGTAGAGGAATCGGTGAGGCACGGAGACGCCCCCTCACCTGAACATGCTGGCGGCAGCGAGGCTGTGAGCATTTCTGATGACAACATCCAAGAAGCCCCAGAAAGAGACGACAGCCCACACTCGGAAGGAACAGACGCCTCCACTCGAAACGTGGCTGTAATTATGGACAAAACCCTGGAAGCATGTTAGCATGTTGAATCTAGCAGTTTCTTATTGCTATGACACCAACACACTTTTAGGGTGAAGAAGGAGGTGAAAAAAAGGAGAGTTTTACCGCTGGTCCACAAAGACATGAGACCCCCTCCCAGCAAAGCATGAATGTTAGTGCTGCTGGCAACGCAAAAACATCAACTGTAGCTCAGTTTCTTATTACTGTTTGAGTTTATTATGCATACAACGCTAATAATACAACGCTTAAACATGGTGGATTTTAGGATGGGGAAGGCAAAGAGAATGCATCCCCTGCAGAGGAAAAGCTCTCTCCTCTCCAGGCCAGGCCCGTGGGACCCATGTCGGATTATCCGTACTGCATCACACCTCAACAAACAGTACGTTGTGGCAGATTTTAGCTGCGTGCATCACGTTTACTATTCTCCAGTCTGTTTACTCAGCTTGCTGTTGTGTCATTCAAAGGTGATTCCAGCCAGAGGCAGCACCACCGTCCACGCGTCCTTCACGCCTTTGACACCGTCTGAGTCAGAGCGCGAGACTCGCTGTGTGGGCCTGGCGCTGGGATTCATGGGTCTCGACAGTGAGGTGACGCACTCCGTAACTGTTAAAGTCGCTCACGTTTGCCCTTAAACGCTTTAATATCTGCTGTGATCACAGCAGGCAGTCTGTGTCCCGGGAAAGGTCGTACGAGCTCAGGGTGTGGACGTGGAGCCTGTCAGGGTGGATCTGCTGGCAGTCGTCAAACCACCAGTGTGAGCAGAGTTTTGGATTATAACCTGTTTTCCTTCAAATAAATGACAATAAGTACACGGTGTTGCAGTTATCAACACCGTGAAATCTCAAAGAATGAATATTTATATCCTTGCTGCCCGTTTTCTCTTTTCTGCCCAGGTTGTCGGTGCTGATGGAGGATGATGAGGAGGTGCTGGAGTTCCGTGCCTCGGCCGGTGATTTACTGAGGGGTAGCTCCGAGAGGGAGGTCGGTATCAGATACTGTAACACCAAATACAGCGTTCCTATTGTCCCACATCCTCCCTCAATGTTCTCTGTAGATGCAGTTGCGCGACTTTGACGTCAAACAAACGCTTCAGCTGACAAACAACATTGGAACGACGTTACACTTCCGGCTCGGAACCCTGCCTCCATTTTCGGTGCTCAAGCATCGGCATCCAGTTCAGACCAGCAACTCCAGCAACCCTTCCACTGGTGATGAGCCGTATCTGGCGCTTCAGCCAAAACACAACATGCAGGTGAGATGTATAAATGAGCTTTTATCTCAAAGGTGAGAGACAGTGGTGGGTGTCTGTTGTCAAAGTTGATGCTGTTTGCTGTGACTAACAGGTGAAGGTGGTTTTCCACTGCTCTCCATCCCTCCTGGACCATGCAAACCAGGCAGGGGAAGACCTCCCTGCGGAGGTGTCCTTGATCCAGCTTCAAAATGGGCAGAAGAAGCTGACGTTTCAACAGAACCTCCTGATTCGCTACAGCAACAACAGCCAGCAGGTCAGAAAGTAGATCAGCGGTGAGAAAAAAGAGCCTGATTTCATTGTGTTCCTGTGCAGTCTGTGCCTCTCTGCGCCCACCTGGTCCTCCCTATGATGAGCCTGTCTACCGACAGCATCAGCTTCGGGCCCTGCTGCGTGGGGCAGACGCTGACTCGTGGAGTCAGACTCCGCAGCCACGGAGGGCCCACGTCCTGGAAATCAACCATAGGTTAGCTAGAGTGATACAGTTGCGCTCATAAGTTTACATACCCTGGCAGAATTTATGATTTCTTGGCCACTGTTCAGAGAATATGAATGATAACACAAAAACTCTTCTTTCACTCATGGTTAGTGCTTGGGTGAAGCCATTTATTATCAAACAACTGTGTTTACTCTTTTTAAATCATAATGACAACAGAAACTAAACAAATGACCCTGATCAAAAGTTGACATACCCTTGAGACTTGAGGCCTGATAACATGCACACAAGTGGACACAAATGGGTTTGAATGGCTACTAAAGGTCACCATCCACACCTGTGATCTGGCTGCTTGTAATCGGTGTGTGTGTAAAGGTTCAGTGAGTTTCTGGGCTCCTGACAGACCCTTGCACACACATCTCTGGATTCTGAGTTATGGGGAAAACAAAAGAATTGTCAAAAGATCTATGGGAAAAGGTACTTGAACTGTAAAAAACAGGAAAGGGATGTAAGTAGATATCCAAGGACCTGAGAATGCCAATCAGCAGTGCTCAAACACTAATTAAGAAGTGGAAAATGAGAGATTCTGTTGAAACCAAACCACGATCAGGTCGACCAACAAACATTTCTGCCACAACGGCCAGGAAAATTGTTCGAGATGCAAAGAAAAACCCACAGATGATGACTTCAGCTGAAATACAGGACTCTCTGAAAAAAAGTGGTGTTGATGTTTCAAGATGCACAATGAGGCACTTATTGCGGGCTACATGGTCGAGTCACCAGAAGAAAGCCATTACTATGCCAGCACCACAAAACATCACACTTACAATATGCCAAACAGCACAGAGACAAGCCTCAAAACTTCTGGAACAAAATCATTTGGAGTGATGAGACCAAAATTGAACTTTTTGGCCACAACCATAAACCTTACATCTGGAGAGGACTCAACAAGGCCTATGATGAAAGGTACACCATTCCCTCTGTGAAACATGGAGGTGGATCGCTGATGTTTTGGGGATGTGTGAGCTACACAGGCACGGGAAATTTTGATGGTAAGATGAATGCAGCATGTTATCGAAAGTACTAGAGGAAAATTTGCACTCATCAGCCCGGAAGCTGCGCAGGGGACGTACTTGGATATTCCAACATGATAATGATCCACAACAAAAAGCCAAGTCGACGTGTCATTGGCTACAGCACAATAAAGTGAAGGTCCTGGAGTGGCCGTCTCAGTCTCCTGAGCCACTCAAGCATGCAGTTCATACAAGACAGCCCAAGAATTTACAGGAACCGGAGGCCTTCTGCCAAGAAGAATGGGCAGCTTTACCATCAGAGAAAATAAAGAGCCTCATCCACAACTACCACAAAAGACTCCAGGCTGTCATTGATGTTGAAGGGGGCAATACACGGTATTAAAAACTGGGGAATGTCAACTTTTGATCAGAGTCATTTGTGTAGTTTCTGTTGTCATTATGATTTAAAAAGAGTAAACACAGTTGTTTGATAATAAATGGCTTCACCCAAGCACTAACCATGAGTGAAAGAAGAGTTTTTGTGTTATCATTCATATTCTCTGAACAATGGCCAAGAAATCATAAATTCTGCCAGGGTATGTAAACTTATGAGGACAACTGTATAGATACACACATCAGCCCTAATTCAGATATCTGTTTAACCTAAATAATTAGCCTATTATACTAATTTTTGTGGGGGTTTTTGTAATTGTGTGCAGAATCAGATGACTCTGATGTGTTCAGAGTGGCACCAGGCTTTGGGTTTCTTGGATCCAAGGAGGCCAGTACCATCCAGATCAGCTTCACTCCAAGGTAACGACCCAAGGCTTGCCTCTGTCAATGTAAATGAGTAAATGTTGAGTTTCATATTTGGAGTTTCTGGTTTGTATTGCAGTGGGGAGAGAGAGTTCAGGGCTGCTTTGGAAATCCTGTCTGCTCTGGTCAAGACCACCTTCACGCTGCAGCTTCAGGGGACAGGATCCTTCAATGAAGTTCACAAGAAAGACAGCCTAACGTGAGGGTCATGCAGTCACCCCCTGCTGTTCCTCCTCTTTTTAATAGATAAACCTATTTTGGGAGTTTTTCTGCTCATAAGAATGTAAATAAATACAAGAAATTCCAGTGGGATCTGAGGGTCTTGGACCCTCCATTCTGTGTGTGGGCAGTCAGAAACGTGCAATTTTACTGTAAGCAGTGCGTGTTTGTGTGCCTTTACCACATGCAAAAGTAAAAAGATCGTTCAATGTCAGCAACATTGTAAAAATGTTCACAAGTTATACATGAATGAATAAAAGTATAAAAGACACAAATACACACACACACACACACACACACAGGAGAGGAACTGTGACTAAATTTGGAAATTATGGAATGTATTTTTCATGTTCTTCAAACTTCTGAGGGATAAACATCTAATTAAGTTTGACATCAAAGTCAGAATGCTGGCTTAAGAAAATTAGATATTAAAATAGATCACAGTATTTTAAAATACTGCCTTACTCACGCAGACATGAGCAGACTTACTCATGCAGGCTGTTGTTCAACAGCTGCCTGTGGTGCTCAACAAATGTCTATGAGTCTGTTGCAAACCCGCAGAGAGATGCAAATATCCAATTGGTATTCACTGCACTCACACAGTCATAAGCAGAGCAAAGGGATGTCTGATCACAGCCAAGCAACAGCTGAGTGGAACTAACCTAAAGAGAGTGATGCTGCAGCCAAGAGGGACAAAAAGCATCAGCGCTTAGAAGGAGACAGGCATTAGAATAATTCTGCTTGACTAGCCTGTAAAGTATAGGTTCAGATCTTGCGGTCTTAAGTCGGGAGACTGCGGCAGCAAAGCATTGGCTCATGCTGGGTCACGGTGGTTCTGAGAATCCCTGATTTAGTTGCAGTCAAGCAATTTATCAGGGTCACAAGATTTTGGCTGTTAATAAAGGTTGAGCTGCCTCTAAAGGAATCTCAAGACGGCATTATTGCATTTTCCTGCAGGAGGTTACCATCACAAAGAAAGATTTTTACAGAAAGGGTCTGCCCAGGAGTTTTCTTTTAGTGTGAAGTATAAGTTTATAAGTACAAACTTATACTTTTAATATAACGCAGCTTTTCTTCTGTTTTTCATAATGTTTTGTTTCCCATTTTTTTTTTAAATTACTGGGTGCAGCTGTGGCACCTACATCAGACGCCCACCGGAGGGCGACACAATCGCTGTTTTGATGCCGCTGCCCTGGTAACGCGGCAGCGCGAGCGTCACCACTTCCTGGAGATCACGTTGTCGCTGACGTCAGAGGCGCAGCTCCGGGAACGACTCGGCCCGTCGCTTGTAGTGTACGTGTAGACAAGCAGGCAGGCAGACAGGCTGGCTGTAAAAACTTTCCCCCAGAAACAGCCGCAAGTCCTGCGTCGCAACCTCTGTAAACACGGCTCTGGAATATGCATCTGGGAGAAAAGAAAACCTTTCTGCTCTAACTCGGCTTGTATTTGTAGACGCGGAGTTCGGTTTCCGGATACCAGATCGCTGTTCTTAGAATAAATTGCTCTGCATTGGTCAGGGTTCTTTTTTCTTCTGTCGTCTTTCCTTTAGTTCATCTGTCTGACCTCTGAAGTCGTTTATTATTCTTGACTGAACATGGAGTTATACAGATAACAAGGTAAGATTTCAATCTGGATATTTTCTGATTTGCGTTCCAGAGACTGGTTTAAACTGTTATTTCCTGTTTATTTCAGATGAAATTCCAAAACACTGGCATAGACCCGCAGCTATTATTATCTTAATATATCTTTTAAATAGCAGCTCTAATCAAACAGGCATGTAACTTAATCCAGCATAAATAATTTGAAATTCCACCTTCATTTATCTGCAGGCCTAAATTGGTTGTGGATTGTGTGTGTGTTTGTGTTTTTTTTCTAAGAACGTTGCAGTTTGTCATTCAAGCAAAAATTACCTTGCAGAAATGTTTGTTTTGCATGTCTGGTGGTGGGATTTCTGGAAAGTCATCACCATTCTGTCCTTGTGGACGTAGTCTGCGTCCCTCTTTTGTCCTCTGGGTTTGGCTTAATCTGGGGTTTTCCTTGAAATGGGGGGATCTTCAGTTCCCCAGCCGTCCACATGTTGCCCCATTTCCTGTTTCCTGTCCAGTATTTTTGAGTCCTTGGTGAGCCTGTGTGGTGCGTTAAAAGTCGGGAGGATGCTGGAGCTTTGCCCAGAACTCTCTCTGTGTTCCAGCAACAGCCGACTCACTGAATCAATCTGCCAAATTGGATTTTAATGAGGCCACTGTGTTCATCAAACCGAATCCATATAAACTGTGCTCACAGGAGGCTGCGCGGCAAACTGACGGATGAGTTTATCAGCATATTGGCATGCCCTAGGGGCTCCAAAATAGCCTTAAAGTGAGAGTCAAACTGTCAAGTTGAAGCCGCCCACAGATATGGCTGCTGCGCCTCAAGCAAAACAGTCTATTTGGGTGATAACAGGACTTGATCCCACAGTCGGGCTGCTGGAGGAGGAGCTTTGGTAATTGTTTTGGGAATATCGAAGAAACAAGTCTGAAACAAGGGCTTAATGCAAGGTTGGTTTGATCTGTAGTTTGGTTTGGATTGTGTGAGAAAATTATGGCCATCCAATAACTCTCCTTAACATCTTCCTGTGGGCTCCGAGGAGGTCAGCCCGCACTCCTTTCTGCAAGTCATCAGCTGGACGTCTTAATAAGGGTGACAGCTGTGCCTCCTTGAAAGAAAGAATAGTCATTCTTTCATACTTCCTCCAACGTCTCCCTGTTTATCAGACGTCAGCGGTCCCAGGGTCACAGGTCAACGTGACTTATAGAATCACCCACGGTCTGTTTTTGATGTTGCCTAGTTACGACGGTCAACAGCCCAGGTCCGTGAAGTGTGAGAAGATGTCCTATACACTTTATTGGATGGCACAGACTTAATGACTTGTCAGATCGTGAACTGAGCTAAAATACTTAGCTTTTGTCCCTTTAAGTCCCTGTATACACTCTCAGAGGTTTCTTCTTGACTTTTTCTTCTCTTTTTAGGTTCAGTTGTGCACAGTGTGGTTGCTGTACTGTCGGGAAGAATGAGTCAGGTTTCGCATCTTGTTATATCCTACTTGGACTTCACTTAGCAGGATTATCGGATCGTATTCAGTTCAGTTAAAAACAAAAAACAAGCCGTATCGTTGCAACATAGGCCATGTTTGGTGTGCCAACCATCTATCCAATCGCAGCAGGCCTGGAGATATAAGCAGAGTAGGTTATGGGAAGGCTCCGGGTCGTTGCAAAGAAAGGAGAAGCAGGCAGAAAAGTGACCGTCTCAGCGCTGAGCACTCACCTCAATCTGGCCTTTGTGCAGCGATGGGATACAAGAATGCAGCGAATCCTTCTCACACCCTGCCAGGAGGAACCTGGAGCACGAGAGGTGAAGGGTAGTCTAGTCTGGCACACGCCAGCGAGGGATATGCACTGTCCCGGCCATACATCCAAGGTCAAAACAAAAAGCTGTCTGACTGCGTACTGAACTCTGTCTGGGTCACTTGTCTTTGTCTGGGAGCACAGTCAGGTCCGCCCCCACGCCTCCCCAGAAAGCGAGAGGAAGTGGTCCTGATTCAGCTTTGTCTGCACAGCGCGTCTGACAGTGAGGACAATACGTTCAGCGGCAGCAGAGTGCACGAGGACAGCTGAATGGACAACAACGCGCTCAGGCTGGGCTCGGACGATAATGCCGAACAGGCTTGTTTGGAATGGCAGTCTGATGCTTGCTGATATGAGCATATGCATAAAAAAAAGAAAAAAAAAGCAAGACCTGGTTTGCATTCGTTAGCTGGATTTTTAAAATTAAACCATGAAATTCCCCTAAGGTGTTGTCCCTGTCACCTTCACTAAGACTTTAAGCATCATATCCATGAATCTGAGACTTTCTGCATGGATAAAGATGTAGAAACGGTTTTACTTTAAAGGTGGCGCACTTCCTGGAGGAGAAGCGTGTGACCCCGGTGATCCAGTGAGTGGATTTACTGTGGATGGCAGGAGGAATCACTCTTTTATTTGGCTATTTTTAGCCCCGGTTGCACAGTTGACGATCATGGTGGACAGATCTACTTATCTTTGAGCTAAGAGAGCCGTCACTTTCACCGGGAAAGATCCTCTCGTTGGAATACGAGGAGCAGACTCGGCTCCCCGGCTCAGTCGGACGCCGACTGATGTCACCTTGGAAGAGCAATTGTAATCCATCGTGAAGTAATTGCGGCCGTGAGAGGTGAACATAAACTCCCCCTCTCACGGGACGCCTTCAAGAGATACAAATTTGCAAATAATGGCATCGAGTCAGGAGTCAAATTCCTTTATTTTAAATAAATCAGATTTAGTGGCAGAATAAAGGAAGCCCCCTCTTGTGTTGTGGAAAGGAATTGTTCAACCCTGAAAATCTTGGAGCTATTCTCAGCAATAACTTGTGATCCGAGGCGAGACGAGCCAAGGTTATGATAAACGAGCGGCGAGGCTCGTCACGTCCTCCCGCACGCCTATGAAAGACCCAGAAACCCGCCGTAGAAAGCCCCTTTGGCTCGGCTCAGCGTGCGGGAGGTTTGCACTGTATTCTCCTACTTCCCAGAATTGGAGCCTGAACAATACGCCTGACTCATTTGGCCGCAGCTCGGCTTTGGCAGACGTGCAGGACACCCCCGCTGGTGACCTTTTCTACCGAGAAAGTTGCGGTAATATCCGTGGTGCGACGACCACAACTCAGACAGGTTACCGGGCCGACACGGCTGTCTTGTGGCAACGCATCCACGTCATGCAAAGTGTCGGTGATTATTTTAGTTTTGGCCTCAGTGTGAAACATACTGTGTTGCCATGCCAACGACATTCATTGCTAAGGACTACCAACTGTGCATTGGCCTGATTATGTTCTAAATGCGATGACCCCTGTCCTATTCAAATTTAGCATGAAAATAATGAGGCAAATATGACCACTTGAGGGAGTGTGTTTCTCTCAAATTAGCCTAAAAACAAAGCTAACTCGGTGGTGTTTTGTAACTTACTCCCACCTGGTGCAGTCTCTGACAGATATTGTGCATATAATCTGAATCTGCCGTACTCGGGAAAGACGACCGCTGAGTCCAGTGGATGTGTCGCAACGATTCGATGGTTGACGTACGAAATGGAGCTCTCCCCGGGACCTCAGCAGACTGATGTCAGCCATTAGCTCACTCCTGCTGCTTCGGACGGCAGGCAGCTGGAGACGAGGCCTCCCCTCTGTCCCCGTTGTAGCGATGGGGGAGTTTCCCCTCGGAGACTCGTGGCCAGATTCGCATTGTTTGCTCGGTTGCGAAATGATGTAAGAGGGCTGAAAGAGGCTGGAGTGTAATGGCGGCATACGTGCTCGTCTGTATAGGCCGGCCGTAGCTTCCTTTCAGCCAGTCCAAAGAAAATAAGACTGCAGTGTGACGCTCCAGACAGTTCCTATCAACCCACGCCTGAAACTCCATCTTCCGTTGTCCTCATTTTAATTGGTTCCTCTGTTGATTTAGCTAAATCCTCTCTGGCACAGAAGAGAGGCCAAACTCTGGCTCCAGCGCTGATCGAGAGTCAAACCGTCAGCCTTCAAAACCCGTCTGGATCCGGGCGGCCCTGCTTTAGTCCCGTGATCAGCGAAGGGACAGACTTCTCTGCAGATGAAGCGCGGCGGCCGAGCGACCAGACGAGGGTGACACGAGCGATGGGAGATTAGCATTTGATCTTCAGCGGGCGAAGCTGTCGCAGTCGCCCGGCCGCCAAGAAGCGCGTGTGGAACTGGGCCGGTGATCTGTGGGCACCAGCAGCCCGGCGTCCTGCCGAGCAGAGAGGCGAAACAGATGGGCCATCTGGTGACTCACTGGCACCAGACAGGGGTTGTTCTGTTCCCGCGTGTGCGCGAGTGTGTGTTCGGAGCACCCACAGGCCTGGCCATGCGCCGTTCGGAGACCACCTGTCTTCAGCGCTTTCATGTTCCGTCAGCAGCACCATACTTGCCCTGCATGACGCAGAGGGATTCTGCATATTATGTTCTGTCATTCTTCTTCTTTTTTTTTTTTTTTTTACATCAGCTGCACAAAAAAAAAAAAATCCGACCACGTTAGTTGGGCAGTTCTCTCGAGCGCTGCATTTCAGAGCCCCTCCAGGTCATTAAAATCTACTTCCATGCATGAAATTTGCAGCAGTCAATCAGAGTTTTAATTATTTTAAAGAAACCCTACGAGTGCAGGAATTACTTATTCTGCTTGCACAATAGCTGCACTCTTACTACTTGTTCGCTTCAGAAAGCATCTTATGGACTGATTGGCTAATAAATAGCTCACAAGGAATCCAGGTTATTGCAGAAATGTTCCAAACATGTCCTGAGGCCATAAATTTCTGCAAGGTTATCGAGTAAAATTGAGATAAGGTGAGTTGGGTCCTTTGGAAAACGAGCTAGCCATCGTCACTGCAGGTTTAGCATGTCTGACGAGAGAGTGCTTCTTGGCTTGTTTACGACAGACGCAGAGCAAATCAAACATCAGAGTTATAACATTTGGTGTCGGTGCGGTTGGTGGCATGGCAACGCTACAAAGCGTCTTTTTTAACTGGAGAACATTTTGTCCGAAACCTTTTGGTCCAAAAGGAGGCGTTTGCTTACTGTAGGTCTCTATTTAGCTCTCATATGTGTAGATTTCTCTGTTCTCGGGGTCATTTGAAACACTTTTTGCAGATGTGTTTTTGAACCATTTGGACCAATGAGAGCCCCGTTCTCTTGTTCAGATTGTTCTGGCCGCCTGCAACTCTGCCCCTTTATTGCTTTTATGCAAAGTTTTCTGACGGACACGGCGAGAAAGTTTTAATATCCTTGCGAGACAGGCTGCAGCGTTTGGGACAGTGCGGCTCAGTCCTCTGAAGCACAATGACACACGCGGCTTGGACGGTTGGAGATAGCAAGAAAAAAAAGCCACTTTGAGCAAAAGAGGACTTGCCATTAATCTCTCTAGTGGCGATTCTTTCTCTCTAAAAAAAAGAGTTTGGGAAACTGCTGCAAAGCGACTAAAAAGAGGGATGTATGATCTAGCATCATTTAGTTGGTCTAGTTTGCATTTGTTTAATCTACATGCTAAGCTCATTATTTTAAAAATACACCATTATAAAAGAAGGACTAACTCATTGTCTCCTCCAATGAAATAAGCTTTCCTACCAGTTGCAATTTTTCTTTGCCCTGTTGAGAATTTTTACTGCTTTGCTAATGCTAACTTTTGCCAGCTGTGTTGAAGCTGTGCAAAATGCAGATTAGCTGTTGGCTAGCGCCACCGATGCATCTTTTTCTCCGGTACACTTAGACAGCACCTCATTATGGGATGTGACAACCATGAGCGTTTCTGCTGTGCACTCGGCAGCTTAGCGCTGGGATGTCTCTTTGAAGTTCCACGGTCTCCGGGTTAAACACCCACACTTGCTTCGCTGCAGCTTCACGGGATCTCCAGGGCAGCGGGCTCCTCTTTCATCAAACACTGAGGGATCCGTGCACCGATGCAAAACAGGAACCGAGGGAATTTTGACGGCCAGAGTTAGCGGTTCCGTGTGCTTTTCTGTTTTCTAAAGAGGACACGTCACTCTTGTGTTAACCTCCTGGTTAAATAAAGATTAAAAAAACAACACTGATATTCAAATCAAACAATGCCTTGAAAATACCACCTGTGTCCTGTTTGGCCGGTGCTTTTGTGCAAACACAGAAACGCAGCGCAGGTTGGCTAACACTGGGGTCTCTTCTCACTCGCTGGCATGGTTTTCTGACTACCTCGCGGATAGGGTACAATGTGTAAAGTCAGAGCATCTCCTTTCGTAGTTCCTTTGAGTTACAAAGGGTGTCCCCCAGGGCTCCATCCTAGGCCCTACATTATTTTCTATTTATATAAATGATATTGTCTGCTTTGCTGGAACTCATCAATTCATCTTTATGCAGACGATACAGTTCTTTACACAGTTGGTCTCTCCCCCGATGCAGTACAAGCATCACATCAGCATAGCTTTCATAGGGTCCAACAGGCTTTCTCTTCTTTAATCCTCCTACTAAACACTACTAAGACTGAGGTCATTAGTAGGGAGGGTTTGATACCCCTTCCACCACTTTCACTGCCTCTGCAAAGTTAACTCTTGTTCAAATGACCATCCTCCCCATGTTAGATTAGGGTTATGTGACAGTGACGTTGTTTACAGATCAGCTTGCAAGGGCTTGCTACAGAAACTAGTGTTCTTTATCACGCTGCTATCCGGTTTGTTACAAATGCACCGTTCAAAACACATCACTTACTCCTTCGGTTTGCTATAAATGCACTGTTCAAAACATCACTCACTCCTCTGTAAACTGGCCATCCCTACATACCCTAAAGCTGGAAAACTTCATTCCCAAGTCAATTTTCAAAAACTCGATTTTGGACATTCTTACTGAAACATGCAACTGTTTTTGACCTAGTAATATTTTTTTTCTAAAACACTGTCTGTTGGCTATTTTCTGCTTGCTTATTGTATGTTTCTTGTTCCTGCTGCTATTGTTATTGCTCTGCCAGTCTGTCTTACTATTTGTTGTTTGTATATTTGTTGTTACATGTTGTATTATTTGTTTATCTTCTTTATGTTATTTATATATGTATTTTTTGCTGATGTTGCATTGTCCGTCCTGTTGCATGTGTGCACTATTTTGTTTTGCTGTACTGCGTGATGCTGCTCTCTGTTAGCCACTTGCCCGTGGTTGTGCTTTATGCTATGTGTTTTTCCTGTAATGCACATTGTTTGTTTGCTGTTTCTTTTATCTTTTGATTCCCCTCTAGTCCCTGTCCCCTTTTCATCAAGAGGCTTATGCCTTTTGCCAGGCCGCCATTGTAAATAAGAATTTGTTCTTAATGACTTGCCTGGTTAAATAAAGGTAAAATAAAAAAAATACATATTTTGCTGTTGGGGCAGTTGGAAAGTGACAGAGTTCTTGGCTTCTGAAATCTCTTGTTTGTGTTTTTCTCCTCAGGATGAAATCCTTGCCGGCAGAAAGGAGTTGAGCTCTGCGCTCGAGTTCACCAGGGCAACTTCCTGATGATGACAGTAAACATGGGTGAGCACCGCGCGGCACAAACATGTATACAATCCTCACGCCTGCACGGTTAAGGGGGGAACAAAACGTGTGCACCACTCACACATCCTCTGGCAGGAACAGTGTGGAGGAAAATAACATGAACGAGTGTGAAAAAGAAAAACGTGTGGAGGTTGTTAAGCAGCTCCAGATGGCATGTTATACACACTTGTCGTTAATGCGTTCCTATGCTTGTTTTTTCTTTACCTTGTGTAATGGCCAATTCTTGATTTTTGCACGTGATTTAGGAGTCTCCTGTGTGCACACTTCCCCGTGTAAAAAACATCCATATGCTTATTTATAGTCCCAGCTGTCGAGTCTGTAAATTCACATATGGACTCATACATCTTTGCAAAAGCAGTCAAACACACCTGCACATGTCCTCCAGGTTTTTGCATGTGCACAGGACCTTTTGACTTGGAGGAGTTCTCGTCTTGACCTGTCGTTAGCGGCTCACATGCTGCTTGCATATATATATATATATATGCTTATGGACTATAGCTTACGTCCATTGTGTACGTTCAAGCTCCTTAATTTTCTCTAACTGGCTGCAATTAAAAGATTTTTTTTTCCTTCCCTGCAGATGACGGTCTCCAGAATGGGCCGGGACTGCACAGGAACTCACAAGGTAAACAATGCACATTATAGAAAATAATCTGACCTCTGAGAAACCTTCTCTGCTGCTAGCGTTGCTTAGCACGGCAACGTCATAAAACTGACTGAACAACACAAATAGCTTTAAATGTTATTAAAATGTTAATGCAATGACAGGATAATGTTCGGGTAAAGAGTGAACAATCCTTGCACAAGAAAGAAAGAAAACTAGAAAAAAACAGAAGACCTCGCTTACTTGCATGAGCATGTTTTTTTTAAGTTATGCTAAGCTAATTACCTCTTGAACTGAAAAACTTACCTGGAGATATTAACCAAAATAATTCTGTTATAGTGTGAATATTTAATAGAGCTCCTAAAACACACTATTATAGTGTTCTTTACATTTCCTTTACGTAATTGGAAACCATTTACTGGTAGCAGCTGCCAAATGTGGAATGCCTCGCTCCCATCAACGAAAAAGAATTCTGCATTGATCCGCTGCACAAACAGTAATTGTACAACAGTTACCCACAATTCTGTGTTACAGGCATTCTTCTCAGTGAAAATTAAACTGGGGGCGTTTACACCCATTAGGCGCTAAATTAGCCGTATTAGAGTTGCGGCAAACAGCGAGGTGTGTGCGGTGTGTGTGGTGTGTGCGTTGCTTATTATAGCTTGTGCGTCAGAGCTGCTGTGGAGTGAGAGAGCGAGGACACATTTGGCTCCAGTTGCTAATTCTGCCGGATGCCTTTGGCATGATGTGTCTCTCAGCACCAGGAAATCCCCTCAATATCTTCATTCAGACAGCCTGCACACACACACGCACATGTACACGCACATCCACTCAGAGATGCTGATTTACAGGCCCTTTACACACACTCAGTCAGTTTGCAAGCGGGAGGACTGACCTCTAAAAGTCAGGCTTTTTTGAATCCACATGAACTCCAAACCTCTTTGGCTGCTTCAGCTCTGGGAAACTCAAAACTTTCCGCTCCAGCGAAGCTACAGCACAGTAACTGTTTTCATAAATCTACCCGAAACCGACCAGACTGGAATTCCAACTTTAACTTCTGCCACTTTCACAGTTCTCAGCTTTAGCCCGAGGTGTGGAGGGGGGGGGGCACAGGAGGGAACATGCACGACGATGACGCAATTCCCAGCAATCAGCCTGCGTTGCGTAATGTTGCTCGCTCTGCTGGAATTCCCCCTTTTCTTCTGGCCAGTCACAGTTTTCCCAAGACAGCCTAGGCTGCAGGTACTCAAACCTGCCCTGCATGTGATCGCTAACCGCCCACCCCCCGCGGCCCTGAGAGCCGGCTGCATTCCATCGTGGTGGCGGTTAGCTTTGGCTGGACCCGGCCTGGCAGCGCCTGCGGACCAGCCCTCAGTGATGTAATCGTTTCTAATCAGCCAATTAGAGGCGGATCTGGACACTACCACGCAATTCTCACAGTCTGACCGGCCCCTTTTCGCTGCTCCTCTTTTCTGCCACAACTCACCACACACACACCAACACACGTGCGCATGTAGGCCTCCGCTGTTTGTTTTGTTTCCTTGACAGCCAGTGCAGCCTCCCTCGTCATCACCGGGGAAAACAGGCCATTTGCTTGCGTGATGATGTCTGGTTGTGTTTGGTCGTTTGGGCCGCTGGTTTGATATAACTCACTCAGACCCGCAGCCCCGTCTCCTCCTGTCAGATCAGCACGAATGTGCGCTGCGTTGGGCCTAAATGATCCCAGATACATGCATGTAAATGGATGTTTCAGTCCATCAGTGTGTGCAGATGTTCAGCACACTTCCACGACGTTGGAAAGAGAGCACGTGTCTCTGAACTGACATCGGGTTAATTACAATTATAAAACAGCTACGGTGACACGTCCAGGTGACACAGCTGGAAGCCTCAATAACTTCAGCGCTTTCAGGCTGATCCAACCTGTCCAGGCGCTCCGCGGTTCCCAGCCCGGACTTCGACCTCGATGTCAGTATATCACCATCCAGGTGTGTCATGTTTTAGCTCCAAGCTGTAAAACAGTCCACATTTTATTGGCAGCACTTGTTATCAGTTTGGCACCAGCTGACTTGCTTGGTCTGCGACTTTATAAGCACACGCAAAAAAAAAAAAAAATAAATAAATAAATAATGTCCTGTTAGATCTCATGTCGCCAGCTTGGGACAGAAATCCTGCATGGACAGTGACTCAGCTGCTTCCTGCCAGGCCGTGAGTCACCCGCCGCTCCCCAATCCTTTTTCGGTCAGCAGGTAGCGCCAAGAACCTCGGGGAGGTTTCGCCTGTGGCGGTATGCGGCTCGTCCGCACACCTGTGGCATGACTTCGCTGCTGTGCGGCTTGTTCCACCCCGCTGTTGGTGAAAGGAGGCTCACGTGTGCTGGGTTAGCAGTGAACACGCGTGCTACTCACCGTGTTCATCATAGAACTGGGTCAGTCAGAGGTGAAGGAGCCCGCCGGGGTTGTCCTTCGGGAGAGCAGCAGGAAACTGATGGATTGAAATCAAGATTGTGAAACTTTTGAAGTAAGAGCCAATGATCTAAGGAGCGATAAATTCAGTGCTGGATACGCAACGTTAAGTGCACTTTTTAGAAGTTGCAGTGTGGTAGCTTAATGGGAAAATGGAACATTTGTATGGACAGATGTCCTGCAACATCGGAAATACAGTTGTTGCTTTAGCGGAGTTGGTGCTTTAGCGGAAGAAACAAACAAAACAATGCAGTCCTCATGATAATAAATGAGACCGATTAATGCAAAATTCTACAGAAAGCCGAAGTAGATCTCTAAATCTACCTATTACTACATTTTCGCTGTATTATACCAGCTAAACCAGCTAGTCGCACAGTCAGAACACAGTCATATGTCATGCTAGCTGTCCTGGTAACACCTCTACTGTGTAAACACACACACGGACAGGCAGAAACACAGATGTGCACACAGACATTACAATGGTCCCTTGTGTTGTGAAGAATGAAGCCCAACCTGCAGGTGCTGTTTCTTAATCTGAGATCCAAGCAGGAGCCAAGATCAGCGACCTTTTCTTTATGATCTAATTACAACCCTCAGGTAATCGCTTCTCTTAGAATCTCCTGATATGATTATCTGTGACTCTCTCATCCGCTTGACTGCCCTTTTGCTGCGCGTTGGCGCAAGACGTCACTGTGTTTATGCTTTTTTTACTGGTAACAGTTGTAACAACTGTCGTCAGAAAGTTGAAGTGGGAGAAGACATCCTGTTGTCTTTTACTGCCTGATAAAGGCTGGAAGTGAGACTAATTTCCCTAACTTTCTGTTTAGATGACGAAGAAGCTCTTAATTCCATAATGAAGGACCTGGCAGCTCTGGGTCGCTGCTACAACCAGAACATCAGCCACATCAGTCACAAGCCCAAGAGCAGAACTCTCCTCTTCAAACAGGTACCCCTGCTAGTCAGTACCCTGTCCGAAATCAATGGCGCTGACTGAAACACTGAAAGTCTTAAAGCACTTGATATATATATTCAGAGATAAAAATTGAAAAGCAAAAGTCCAATTTGGATTATCATCAAGAGAGGAAGTTATGACTTTGGCTGTTGAATTTTATTGAATAAATCACATCTTCATGTTGTGAGAGCTTTGGTTAGTTTATACAGTTTGATTAAACCTGGAAACTTTTATCACCAGATAAGTTACAAAAATGTAACATTTTGGCAGGCTTATTTGTCGTCTTCATGTCGTAAGCACTCTGAAAATTTCCCCAGAACTGAATTTGTCAGTCATCTCTAATGTCATTTCCTCCTGCGTTTTTTATTTTCTTTTTTCTTTCTTCTTCTCTCGCCCACGGCGGACTGATAATTTGCTGTCCTCCTCGCGGCGCAGATGTTTATGATGGCATGTAAATAAACGGCAAAGAGCCGCGAACATTTCCGCTCCGATGCTCGCGGGCCGGTGTAGAGGGTGGGTGGGGGGTTCAATCCCCGCTTCCTCGGCCAGCCGCTGATGTGATGTCAGTAGTTTATCACAGTGACTTCATGCAGACTTTCAGGCTCCTCCACATTCCGCTTTTATGCTCAGCTCATGCTTTGTCGTTAGTGAAGGGATCAAAAACCTTCTCCTTGTGCTCCTTTAGTGCAGCAACACTTTAATTAAATGCTTCCTGACAAGATCATTTCATGTAAAGGTGATCATTTATTCATCAAACCCTACAAAACCTCTAACCTTTTTCACTTTCCATAACTCCCCTCTGTTGTCATTTTTTCCCCTCTCAACAGGATTTAAGAGTCAAGCTGGAGCATGAGAGAGAGAAACGGTACGTCGGATCCCTGCATGTTTTTCTTTTCTTTTTTTCCCCTCCACTCGTCTGCCTGAACCTCGGCTCTTCTCAGATCCTTTTTGTTATGTTTCGCCTTGCCCAGGATTCTGTGTCCGACGGAAATCACAGTTACACGCCAGTACATCCAGTCATGTCCGAAATGAGCACTTCTTCATGTATTTTTGTCCTCCACGAGAGACACTTTGCGTCAAGGTGCCCAACACATTGTTGACAACACCGGAGCCCTTCGCTCGGCGAGGCGTCTCCCGCCCCACGCTAAATCTGCCATTACTGCAGTTAGAGGAAAGAATCATCAATGCATGAACTGGTACATGTATGAAGGTGGAACGGTGGTTTTGTTTTTTGTTTTTTGGACAGTCCTGTCCAGAATCCTTTGGAAAAATTGCTGTGATTCTGCAGAGCAGCCAGACCGATGGCGAGTGATTTTGATTAGAGAGCTGCAGGCTCCCGGGAGTGCAAAACAGCAGAGAAATGCGGCGCTCTTCAGCAGAATAAGGTCTCGCGTCGGGCCTCTCTCGCCGTTTCACAGCCCTAATTGGCAGTTGCTGTGGAAGAGAGGAGTTTTTGGTGCCGTTTCGCTGCATTTCACCACCCTGTGTTCCTCAGTCTCTTTCTCCCGCTGCACTGATCGCTCTGGCTCCAGCAGGCGCACACATGCATCATTTCCACTCCTTTTCATGCTTTTTTTCCCCCTTGTTTTCCATGTTTTGCTTGTCTCTGCTTGCACTTTGTCTCAGAGTCTGCTTTGGAAGGCAGTAGGATATCCTGAGTTTGTTACCTCGAGGGGGAGAAATAATAATAATAAGACTGCATTGTAGCATTAGCATGGCTAATGCATTCATTTAATCAAAATCTGTTCTATTCACCATTTGTATGCTAAAGCTTGCTTGTTTTGATTTATCTCTCATAGCCTTGAATCCTTTTTTCAGCAGCTGTGTTCTCTCAGCACACAATTTTCTGCTTCTCAGGAATATGTCATCCGTCATCACCCGTCTCCCACCAGCATGAGGTTTTTTACTTTAAGGAGCCAAAAACATCTTATTACATCAGAATTTAAAGGCAATATCCAACTAGTGTTCATCGAGGGACAGAAACAACTCCGGGTGGGCAATTATGCTACAAAACAGGCAACTCTGTGTTTGCAAATTGGCCCTTTCAACTTAAAATGTTAATTACATTTGGTTTAATTAGATGGAAGATCAGAAAACCCAAACATCATTGATGCAATTTTAGCCCGTTTTGTATTTTCTGAGCAACGTCCATCGCACTCGGTCCCTGGGTCAGGACAACCTCGGCGTCTCCCGACAAATCTAGTTGGACAGTGTCTCTTTTCATTGGCAAGCGCTGACGGTTTGGGGGCAGGAAATGGGAGCCGCGTCTCTCTCTTCCTCCTGGCTCTGCCTCGGGGTCTCCCGGCAGAGAGCGAAGGAACGCAGCCAGACAATTTTATTTTTCTTTCTTTCTGCGTCCACGAGAGAGAAGGGAAAGAGCGTGCCGGGATGTGTGAAAGCATTCCTTTCCTCCTGCAGCCCTGCGTATCCAGGAAGGAAAGGCATATCTTTCGGAGCAGCGTCCTCATACCCCGCATCCCCCCGCGTCCCCCCCATCCCCCTTTTTATCGGACACATCATCGGCAAGTGTAAACAGAGGTTGAGAGTGTTTAACTGTGCTGCTGCCGCCTCTGATCTGCAGGCCTCTCTATTCCCAGAGTCCTCTGCTCAAATCAGGGAAGCAGTGAGCAGTCATCAAGATAGGCAGCGCTTTAGCCTCTGATGAGGAATGAAAACAAGCCGTTTTATCAGGACACTATAAAGAGATAGTGGGCTGGGGGGTAGAAGATGTGTATTTTCCCTCTTCTTTAATTCTATCTGGCCACCCCTTCCCAGAGTCCGTAAATACCTCCCCAGGCCGGTGTCTTTCACGCTGCCACTCTTAAAAAGAGGAGGGGAAAGACACACATCCTGCTGCTTTTGCTGCGCTCCAAAATGTTTTTTTTTTTTTTTCTACCCCTTTTTCCTCTCAGGAAGTTTCCCATCTGCCTTTATGCTGGCTTAGCGTGGAGGCCCGGTGGTGTTGAAACAGCGGCCGATTGGGAAGCGCACTCATGCATGTCGGGTCCCTGCGATCACGCACGCATACACGGCTAACGCTGGGTCAGACGGATCAAGTGCGCAGCAGAAACGCTAGAAAACATTCTTTCACATACTTGAATTGACTTTCTTGACGAGAGCTGTGCATCACGGCTTCACAGCGATAACAGTCACGTCTGGAAACTTTCGACATTTCACCTTAATGTCAGCGTTGCGAGAAGGATGACATGAAAACTAATCACAGATTATCAATCATTGATAAGTAAAAAAAAACGGGAAGTTAAAGAAATGTACTGTAATGCATCCGTATTCACAAAAATTGCTGTATTCCGTAATAAAACTTCACTTTTCTACAGATCTGTAATAATATTTCCCAGTCCTACGAGTATATGAGAAAGGAGCTGCTGTTTTGGGTCTGAACATGTGAAGCTAGTAAAAACACCCGTTTCTGTTTCTGACCTCTCATCCCGCCGTCTTTCTTTGCTTCCTAGAATCATCCCGTTCCAGAGGCCGCTGAAGATCAAGGAGCTGCTGCAGAAGGTGACGGAGGCCTTTGGACAACAGATGGACATGTATTTCATGGAAAAGGAGGTACAAACGCGAAAATGGGATGCCGTCAGTGACGCCACTTAGA
The DNA here is from genome assembly GCA_015343265.1 of Pao palembangensis. Classification (NCBI taxonomy): domain Eukaryota; kingdom Metazoa; phylum Chordata; class Actinopteri; order Tetraodontiformes; family Tetraodontidae; genus Pao; species Pao palembangensis. The sequence goes on from CM027086.1 coordinate 15,780,103, forward strand.
AAGCAACGAAGCAGCTTTCAGTGTCACAGCGATATTGTGGGACATGGTCACAAGTTGCGCGTTTTCTTGTCCATTCAGCTGTTGCTGCCCCTGAAGACTCAGGAGGACCTGGATCAAGCCGTCACGACGTTGGGCAGCAGCTCCGGGGTCAATGGGCTGCTCAGGATATTGCTCAAGACCCCCAAAAACAACCCTGTGAGTGCTGAAGATATGAAACTCATCCACTGAGCGACTTTAAGTCACACATCCTTCTCTACATTTTAAAACACGCTGCATAATTTAGCAGCGCAGCGTGGCCGAGGTGGTGATGATTACTGTGTGGACGGTAACCATAACAACTGTTCTGGGGAACAGCTGCTGGCAGTTAGAAGGAATTTAAGTTAACAAAGTATTGTCTTTGTGGAGCTGCTTGACCTTTTGTAGAGGTCAAAAGCTAAGCGCTCCTGTTAGCAGAGCAGCTTCCTTGTGGATGTGATGATGTCACACCTGTCTCACTCCAGAGGGCGCTCTCTTTCTGCACCTCTAAAAAGCATCTTTTTCTATCCAAAGTACCTACAGGTGAACAGCAGAGACAAACAGAGCGAGATGAGGTCATCGCGGTCACTGGGAGACCTGAAGGGCTCCCTGCTCAAGGGCTCGGAGAGGGTGCGCAAACACTCGACAGGTGAGCTGGTCAAATCATCAGATTTTGGAACTTGCAACTTTGTCTCTCAGGAATCCTCATGGAGTAGGCAGCTAATACTGCCAACGCCGCGTTTTTCCTGGTCTTCCTGTTAAGTGCGGCTTTTAAAGCCCATTTTCAAGAAATGCGCCGAGGAATGCTAACGGCCACATGAAGGACGTGCTTTGTAGGAGGAGAACAAAGCTAATTACTGGTGAACGTGACAGTCTGAGCCTCTAAAGAGGTGTCATGTCATAGCAAGGACAACTTTCTGCTCTCCTATTAATCATCTAATTGAATCATTGCCATAATTGGATAGGGTGTCGCTCAGATTCATAAAAGTGTAGCCTGACACGCTCTGGCCATGTAGGCAGGTTAATGTATGTTTGGTCAGGCACGGAGCTTAGCCAACGCTCTAGCTTTGCAGTTTTCCATCTTTGCATCTTCTCAGTCTTAAGCTGTAGCATCGAAGGATATTTTTGTAAGACAGACAACCTTTTCATGTCACACTCTAAATATCACCAGCCACGCTACTTCTGTCTCGAGCCCTCTGGCTGTTTTGGGTTGAAGGGCGTAGGGATTTACTAACCGCTGAGCTCTCCCTTGCCTGAATCTTTTCACTTCCCTCTGTATCAGGACAGTCTCGAAAGGCTCGGGGCCGCAGTATGTGTGTATATATATATATATATATATATATATATATATCTCAATAAAAACAACAAACCCCTCCGGCATGTTTCAGGAAGGCCCAGCAGACGTTTACATTTCTTGCGGCGCAGCTGCAAAAGCATGTCGCGACGCTGTCAGCACCGGCCTTTTTCACGCAGGTCCGACAGCTTCAGACCTGTCACCATCTGCACTCGTATAGATGGTATGGAATTACCTGCTCTCTCGAGAGATCCCAGAGCAGCCGAGGGGGCGAGGAATGAAGGAAGTGGTGGCAGATGAGAGGTGACAGGAGAGGCTTCGCTGTGGACGGCTGAGCGAAGACGTGAGGTCAGCCAGCCAGCTAACTCGACAACAGATCACAGCGGGGAGAGAGGACGGGATGGAAAATCTGAACTGTGAAGCAAAGGGAGGGCAGCTTTCTGTGCTTCTCTACATTTTGGCCACCTTTTCCCCTCTGTTTTCCCATCAGCCAACGACAGTCTTCCACACTCGCAGCAACTCATTTGTCAGAGTAATTGAGGTTAGCGTCGGGACATCTTTCAGTGGGTCCTGCTCACCTCATAGCCACTGAGCATTTCTACCATCCCTGACGTGTTTGCGTCCGTCTGCTTTTCTCCCAGGTTCCCTGCACACGGGTCGCACGTCGCCGCCCCCTGGCAGCGTCCCCGAGGAGCAGCAGCAGATCGCTCGCCAGGGCTCCTACACCAGCATTCACAGCGAGGGGGAGTTTATCCCCGAAACCCTCGACCAGAATGTGAGCACACATCTGAAAAGGGCAACAAAAAAAAAAAAAAACGTTATTACTGTAGCCCAAAATGTACTTTAGCATTTTATATTCTGTAATTTGGCTTTAAAAATCAACAAACTCACAAACTGCGCAGTTTTTTTGTCCATTGTGTTTGAGAATGCTTCTGTTTATTCTAGTTCTGCCTTCTAGGAAGAAAGACAAGCTCTTGCCAATCACTGCGCACTGTGTCACCCTGAATTTGTGTCCTCATCTCCCTCAGATGCTGGATCCCTTCGGGAGTGCGGACAACTCACTGTCGAGCAGCTGTCAGTCAATAGAGCAAGCACTGGACAGGTAGGCTGACCTGCTGAGGTGCCCGTGGCAACCCTCGCCTGCATGTATTTATATTCCTGATGGTGCCAGAAGACACATTTTTGCATTTTTGCAACGCTCAGTTGAATCAGATCCTGTATGTTGCAACATGCACACGCCCCCACGCACAGAATGACCAGCAGAGGCTGCCGGTAAAGTATGCAATCAGCCCGTGTGGAAAAAAACATAGGCAGAGTGTTGTACTGCTGTTGCCATGGTGACAAAACTCTTATCTTGACGCCTGGATTCCTCCGTTATCATGAGGGAGAAACACACGGAGGCAGAAGTGTTCAGGGCGAGAGCAGGCTCGGCGAAAGAAAAAACAGACAGAAGGTGAAAGGTGGCAAAAGTGAGAGTTAATAGAGAAAAGAAATCAAAGAAAGCCAAGAGGTGCAGCTGCGTGCAAAATGAGCAAGTGCGGCGCGCGAGTGAGTCTAGAACGGAAACAGCTCTACCTGCACGAGGCTTATCTGGACTCCAGGCTGCAGAACAATGGCAGGAAACGAGTGCATGGAACTTTTCCCTTCCAGCGGGCATGCGTGCCCTTATCCAGGATCTCGTGGCCTCGCGCCGCCCTGCGGTCAGCAGAGACGTCACTGCTAGCTTTCTGCGAGTGGCCTCTGGCAGACCAGGGAGGGCGGCCAGGCGACACATCAACGATAATTAATGATTCAACCTTAAATATGAAGACTTCAACAGTCAGTTGAACTCTTCAGTTGAGGTTTTAAACGTACTGAGTGAAGTATTGAACCACCTTTGTTCATGTTTGTTTGTCGTTTCAGTCCTCCTTTCTCACAGAACAACCGTGACAATAATTACCTGAACCTCAACTATGAATACAAAGGTAAGCTGGATGACAGCTTCTGAAAAAAGACTCGTATATTTCTGACAAATGTTCATTCATCTGTAAAATCTTAAAACAGGAAGAATAGCAGCTTATTTCAGGAACTTACACAATTTCATTCCTGATTAGCTTAAAAAGTTGATTGTTCAGGAAGGAGAGCCTTGTATGATGTGATGCTTTGTCATAGATCATAACTAAAAATAAGGAAAAGATTATATTAAAGATTTGCGTGTTATTGTCTGAGGCGACGCCTCCATAGCTGCTCTATTTATAGTCAACAGTCTGTGTTTCGTGGTGTGTAAAGCAAACATCAAAATGCACTAGAATGCTTTTTTTTGTTTCAGATGTGATCTATATAAAATGATGTGGTGGATGTAGAACCAGCAATAAACCGCCAGTTCTTCAGGGTGCGAAGTCAGTTTGGTGTGACGACAGGATTAACATTTGCTCCGGCGTAGGATTGTGTCGTCTGTCCTCATCTGGTGCCCTCAGCCCCCCTTCCCCCTCCCCTAGCTCCAGTCCCCTGGCTCCCGGTCTGCACCCTCTTCTCTCAGAATGCAGATCAAGTGGCGCAGGATAACAGATAACAGCGAAAACACAGCAGATCTTCCAATCTGTTCCACTCTTTGCTTCTTGAACGGCCCCTGCACTTAAAATTTCAAACAAGGGGAGTGCACACACAAAGTGGCGGTGGGGGAGGCTTGATTTTTCTGCAGTGCTCAGGCACGCACAGATGCACGTGCCTGCACACAAGCATCAGCCCGCACACTCCTCCTCCCAGATCTGGAGCTTGTCCTATCCTGGTGAGGGCTTTCAGTATTTGTTTACTATCCCTGTGAGTAGGTTTTTCCTCTCCATTCCACACTGCCAAACAGAAAAGAAAAAAAAAAAAACAACTCCCCCCGTCTCCATGGGATACGGCCACAAAAACAGCGCGAGTGGAGGCTATCATCTGACAGAGCAGCTGCTTTCAATTGCTAGTGCTCTGCCGCGCTCCGTTCAGCGTGTGTGAGAAAGAGTCAGCACTTGCTTGCGTCAGCAGCGCTCCCCACCTGCCTTCACTTACCGCTCCGCCGGGCTCAGCACCAAGGCTAAGCTAGCACCCTTGAGCTGCAGAGAGGCACCGCAGCAGCTGTTCAGCTCGTGAAAAATCGTTCTTGCATCCGGCAGGGCTTTGACTCGGCAGAGACGAGCCCAATCGGTGCAGCGTCCCGTCAGATGTGACGAGCTGGAATGTGAAACTCGGTCTTTGTGTTGTCGAGCAGCTCCGAGCAATTAACTCTGCATTAGTGAACTTGTGAACGTGACCATAGACGAGACTTCAGCCAGTCGTTGAAGCTTCAGTGATTCCCTAACTGAGAACTCTGCCTCCTCAGGGCGCCATGGAAAAGGGGGGACGTTCCCTCGTCAGTTCCAGTTGCCCAATAGAAGCAAGGATTATGGAGACCGTAAGAAATCTTTTTTCTTCTAAAGCAATAACTGTTATTACTGCACAGATTAAACAGATTTGTAACCATGTGGACTTGACAACTTATGCAGACATTTTCCAGTTCCTTCTCTGCACACTTCTACCACAATTCCAGATAAAGTATTTTTTAAACACTGTTTATTGGTTCTTGCATTTCTTTTTTTCGCTCCCTGAGTAGCGCTTTGGTACATAAACTACCGGCTTGCTGTTCCAGGCAGCTGCTAGTAATTGCTTACTCAGAGGCTAACCTTGGCTAGCAGTGATTTACGGTTCCCTGTGGTGAACCTGAACTTGTATAAAAACATAGCACCCAGCTTCCTGTCTGAGGGGAAGTGGGACGGAGCAGCAAAAGGTGCTCTGCTCTGGCCGAGGTCAGGCCTTGGCGTGGAACTTGTGGTTCTTGCAGCGGATTTAAAATAATAATAAAAAAAATATATATATACACTGCGTGGCGGCTTATGAAAATGACTGTCCCCTTTTTTTCTAATAAAATCATATTTTCAGGTCGTAGGACACTTCCGCGCAGCTTCATGCCGCAGGAGAACCTGTTCCAGCTGGTTCCTTCCAGTCGCACGCGCAGCTATAATGGCGACAGCACGCTGCAGTACGGCGACCTGCGCTCCATGGGCCGCACTGCGGACAAGAGCTGCCAGCGTGGATCAGCAAAGTGTAAGTGAAACTGCTTTAACTGTTGCATTAGACTAGATCTCACTTCTGTGAGCTCCCAGCTCATGCAGACATAAGGAGAAACAACAAGAATGAAGACTAAGGCGAAGTTTCAGAGCCCCGTCGTCGTAATTTCACTCCTAAATGTTCAGGTTGTTGAGCAGGTTTCAGTTCCTTGTGTACCAAATGACAGCAGCGATTTGGACTCAAGATACTGATCAGATCACTTTAGCTGTAATTTATCAGAGATCAGAGGCTTTGTAAAAGTACTGCCTTAAAGAAATAAGAAGCAAATCACTAATAAAGGAAGAAAGTAAAAAAAGGTGGAAACGCAAAGTTGGCGTAGATGATGCAGAGTGAAGCGTGATGCCTACGCTCATGAAAAGTGTCGCATCAGCACTTTTGATGAAGTTCATCGACACTCCCGCCTCTGGTTTATCGGAACAGGGAGTCGAGCCAATGTGTGTTTGACGCTCCAGCCGGCAGAATTCCCCCTCTCATCATCCACGTCAGAGAAACCCTTGTTATGACAAAAACTCAGCTCAGCAGTCTGTGGTCGGCGCGTCGGCCTCACCCACACGTCTAAGAGGGGCTCGTTAATACAAACCAACGTCTCCAAGTCTGAAGATGGGATCTGTTAGCGTGCCATCATTGATATCAGCCACCCCCCCCTTCCTCCCCCACCTCATCAGAAAGGGTCTGGGAGTTATTTAACAAGTCTGTGGTACGACTAGCGCGTTGCGTTTGGCTCAGATCGTAATGCAGCGGCAGATTTCTCTGCCTTCGGGGAGATTTGGAACAGATTTAATTACCGGCGGGTTTTCACTGAATGCTGTTGTTTCTGCAGCTCCCAGGGCGCCAGTCAACTGGCGACAAGGAAAGCTCCTAGGCCGAGGGGCGTTCGGGGAGGTGTATCTGTGTTATGACGCCGATACAGGCAGGGAGCTGGCCGCCAAGCAGGTGCCTTTTGATCCGGGCTGTCAGGAAACCAGCAAGGTGAGAGAAAAAAGACGTGACTGAGACTTTTCAGGAAGAAAAAGCACCAAACATCGTCTGTATGGTGTCGGAGGTTAAAGGTGCTAAATATTAGCTTTTTTATTTGTTCGCAGGAGGTGAACGCGCTGGAGTGTGAGATCCAGCTGCTGAAGAACCTGCGCCACGAGCGCATCGTGCAGTACTATGGTTGCCTTCGGGACCACGAACAGAAGAAACTCACCATTTTTGTCGAGTTTATGCCCGGGGTAGGTATTCTGCAGGGCTTTCTGTTCGAATGCAGGGAAACTTTATTGGTCACATGTGGCACAACAGCACATAGAGTTGCAGCAGAGGCAGGTAGCCCATGTTTCAGCATCAAATCAAAGAGTCACAGGCCACATCTGCTGAAAGCCAGTTTTCAGATGTCACCAGCTGTCTAATTCGTGTTCAGTGCTTGTTTGAACAGTTTATGGGATTATTTTCTCACTCTACGTGCGACTTAATGAGCTGCTGTCGCCTGTAGACTCTCGTCCCCGTGGCTGTTTAGAGTTTCCTTTTTTCCCCCGCTAAGTAGAGCTCAGCGTCTGAGTCACTCATTGTCTGGAGCTTGGAAAGGTTGCCGTTTCTCCAGGGTTTACTGACAAGAAAGGACGTGGCAGTGCCGAGTTTGTGGTGTGTCACTTCTCGGGTTCTGCTGCACCTCTCTGCCAGTGTTGAAGTGTGTTGTTAAGGGCTAAAAGTTTGGATTGGATTGTATCTTTCTATGCAAATTATTACAAACTGCAGGTGTAAATATAAGATTATCCTTTAAAAAGTCACATTAACTCTCTTTGTACGTAAATGTTCCAGGGTTCCGTAAAGGACCAGCTGAAAGCCTATGGAGCCCTCACAGAGAAGGTGACTAGGAGATACACACGGCAGATCCTCCAAGGAGTCTCCTACCTGCACAGCAACATGATTGTACACCGAGACATCAAAGGTAACGGAGAAAAGGTCAGGACTGGGATTTATTGGATTTGTAACTGTGGAGTTACACAAGAGAAAAGGACTGACGGTGTGTAAACAACAATCTTTAGGATCTGGACTGCGCTGATTATATAACTTTAAATATTCATTATCTATAGGAGTTTGGAAAATACAGACATGCGGGACTCCCATTTGGGATAAATAAGGCTTCATACTGGTGAAATTGCCTGAGCTAAAAATGGTCACTGCCGGATGGGAAAGCTTTAGCTCGCAGCCTGCAGCTTTGGGAATCACAGCTTGGTGAAGCAGCAAGCCAAGAGAAAAGGGAAACATACCGTCTGGAGGGGGAAAAAAAGATAGTAGGTCTCACAGGACGGTATACGTGGGTGGGATTTTCCACCTAGAAATGCTCCTCGTGTCTAATTTACAGTTTGTGTGTGTGTGTGAGTGTGTGTGTGGTCATCCCGCCACACAAGAGCTCTGCTGTCTGCAGTTAAATGAGCTGAGTGCTTATACAGCTTTTGGAGTAGATAGTGAGATTTTAACGCATGAGCACAACAGATTTATTGGAAAATTTCACGACAAATGTATAAGAGACGGGAGCCGTTTAAAGGTCAGTGTCAACCTATTTTCTGTGGGCCTGCTCGTCTGTCAGTGGGTGTGGAGCCTGAGCGGTGTACATTAGTCACTGATCAAGCAAAAGAGTGCTCAGAGGAAATGGAAAAGACACAGCCACAAGTTGGAAAATTGCTAAAATAGGTGCAGAGGCGCGGCTGTCAGGGTTTGATCTCTGTGCATCAGAGTTAAAAATACATAAAATCAAATATTTGTAGCCTCTGTGGACGTTCCTCAGGAGGCTCCTGAGCAAACCTGAAGTTTCTGTTGTTCCACTAGGTGCTAACATCCTGAGAGACTCATCGGGGAACGTGAAGCTGGGGGACTTTGGAGCCAGCAAACGTATCCAGACCATCTACATGTCGGGTACAGGAATCAAGTCTGTCACTGGCACCCCCTACTGGATGAGCCCAGAAGTGATCAACGGGGAGGGCTACGGCCGCAAAGCTGACGTCTGGTGAGAATAAGGGACACGGACGATATAAAACACTGACTCTTGCAGATGTTTGTTAAATCAACCTCTACGGAAAATACTTTTACCATCCATGGGACTATATCATGACTCCTAACACTATAGAAACCTGTTTATTTTCACTATATACCTGAATAGAAATACTATCAACAAACTATACTATCATACATACGCAATCCAAAATAATACTAGTGCCCTAAATAATACATTTTAGTTTTGTAGGCTTATATATTTGTAGTTTTCTGGCTCAATTCATGAAATGGCTATAATAAAACACTGTAACAACCCACTTCAATGCGTATGAAGTAATATCTGTAATTAAATTATGATTCTGACAATGACCTCTGCTGGATTGTTTCTCCTCAGGAGTGTTGCCTGTACCGTTGTGGAAATGCTGACCCAGAAGCCTCCGTGGGCTGAATACGAGGCCATGGCAGCCATTTTCAAAATCGCCACCCAGCCTACGAAGCCCATGCTTCCCGAGGGTGTGACCGACGCCTGCAGGGACTTCCTGCGGCAGGTGTTTGTGCAGGAGAAGCGGCGTCCCACTGCAGATGTTTTACTCAGCCACCCCTTCGTCCAGGGCAGTTTCTGAAGCCCGACCCCCCTCCCCAGGGCCTTCCCTCCACTCCAGTCCGGCCAGTCTCTGGGCCTCCCCCCCCCCCCCTCCCCCCCGGACTGTCCTCCAAGGCTTCAGCTTCACTTCAGCCTCCTGCCGCGTCACCTATCACCAATGTTTGCCTTTGTCGGGACTATCCACCAACTAGCTTAACCCAGATTTCGTTTCACAGGAGACATGCCAGAGGAAGCACTTTGAGGTCTCACAAAAGCTCCAAATGTCCTCAAACAAGTGCAGGAAGAGTGACATCAGAACAGTGTCTTGATTGGTCAAATGTGGCATCTGACCAATCGAGCTGACAGCCTGCCTGGGGAAACGTGACAGTGCTGCAGGTCCCTCAGGCTGCAAGTTCGCTGTAAAGGGAACTTAAGATGGTAAAATATTTTTATATGAGACATTAACATATAGAAACTTAACAAGTTTTCTACTGTCAGCTTAAAAATGTACATGTATTTTTGTTAACGCCTTACAATAACAGTTTGTAAGTCAGAGTGTCTTTGAAAAAAAAAATCAGACTTGCTGCATTACATTACTTTCAGCACTCACAAGCCCATTTATGAATGATTGTCAGCATTGCACTTTTGATATCATGCATCGAACATGCGGGATAATCAACTGAGGAGATATTTTTGTATTCAAAGTTTTTTTTTGTGATTTCCTGAAGACAGTATTGTAGCTTGTTTCTCATAATGAAAAATGAACCAAAATTTTGCATTCGTGTGCAATGTCTGAAAAGCAATATTGATACTACCGTTGCAGTCTGTGACATCCGTTCCAGCTTCCCGTGCCGCGAGACTCCAGTCCTAGGAAATAAAGCGGCCAAAGAGATAGAAACTTGCAAGAAGAGTAACGTTAATGTGCAGTATTAGTCACCTCGGAGCCCTGAAGCCTTTTCTAAGTTATGGCAGCTTTGTGCACAGTTGACTGCGCAGACCAAATCAGATGCATTGGCATCACATTGTGTTAATCTGTGCATATTGTGTAATTAGATTGGAGTATCATCTGCAGTTTTGATGTATGAATCTAGTTCTCCCTTTAATTTGATCCCATGAACACATAATGCCATGGTAGACGAACGACAGTTTGGAAAAGAAGTAGTTCTTTACTCCGTGAGTCAGTGTAGATCGATGGCTGTTTAAGCGCTAGCTGTGGTAAAACAGCCCTGGTCAAATCTTGATGATCAAATCTTTTTTTTGACACTTGTCAGTGCCTTATCTGAACCTGGTTGTAAACACAGTGGAAGGCTTCTGTGAGCAGTTGTTTGATAGAGAGCGCACTAAGGATTTTCTGTCCTTATATGGAGGAAAAATACTGTAAATACATATTGTTCTGCACTTTTGTATGGAATTTTCTCTACATTATATACAAATCTATTTGATGAAACTGCTACGTTATACAGTAGATCGTACTGTGATTTGACAGGAGTGTTGAAGACGGTCTCTGATTGCTTGAAAAGGCTCGGAGGCTTTCGACAGACAGCTTGTTTTGTCTAAATGACAAAGCCTTGATACATGAAGTGAATCAAGTCATTGATCTTTTGTACATTTAACTTAATAAATCTAAAGACTATTTCCTGTGGGGCTATGATTTTATACAATTTAAGTCATATTATTTAATTACATAAGTCATCCATACATTAGTTAGATTATTCACACACCAATGCACCGTTTTCATAACTTCAAGGTACCAACTAGCATTAGCTTCAGGCAGCTGTTGAACAACATTCTTACAAAATCTGAGCTTTTGTAACATCATGGAAACGTGAGCAGCGTTAGCAGCTCACACTCTCGGCTGCCCGGCTGAAGAACACTCGGCGTATCTGAATCTGGTACTTTTGTGGCTGATTATTATTAATAATAATAAAAACATGTCTGGTCCTCGTACAGTCATATGTTTACTCAGGAACGACTTGCGGCTTTTCGATAATGAGGTAAGCGAATGAATTTGATACGAATCCGTGTATTTATAACACGAGCACAATCTCTGCGCAGCTACTAAATTCACAAACAGCTGTAAGTCTATTAATTGCTATGCGCATACAATGTTACCCTTGCTGTAATATGTCTAATAGGATACAAAGTTTAGCACATTTTGTATTAGCATCAAGCGTTTTTTGTTTCGCTAAAAGATTGTGAGTACTTCCGGGTTTGAAAATCCCTCGAAAACAAACTAAAATTAGAGTACACTATAGAAGCTTGATCCATAAATGCTTTCTATTATCTTTCTCTGTTATATGTTTTTGTAGTTTGCGAATTACTTTCAAGGTTTACTTTAAACTTGTCATTTGTTCATAAAGGTATAAGGCTGACCTCCGGGTGTCCTTTCAAAATAAAAAGACGGTAATTTAAAACGGTCTTTAAAAGCATTCAACAGTGCTTAATTCCCGAGACTAAAATAAGTGGTTATGTTTTTAATTCTATTGTTCTAATATTGAAAGACTTTAGTTCTAAAATCTGCATTAATAATCGTACTAGCACTGCTGTGCAGCTCATAGTAAGTATTTAATGATTCTGTCTAATTGTTTTCTAATTCTGGAATTTTTTATCATGCATTTCTTGGATTTGTATATAATTTGTTAATGATGCCTAATATTAGGTGGACTATAGATGACCATTTAATCTGTCAAATCTTAGATTAACAATATTGAAATGTAAATAGTCTTCTGAATGTAATTTCTCTCTTAATTTGAAGCCAATAACACATCATACTGCCAAAGTGTTTGTGTGTTTATTTAAAAAAAACAAAACACACAGAAAGCAATTTCCAAAAAAAGATACCTTTATACTTGCAGCTTTTCTACTGGGCTCAAAGAAATGCGGAACACATCATTCCACTGTACTGCTTTGACCCACGACACTATACAGGAACATACCGTTACAATCTGCCAAAGACGGGGCCTTTCCGCCTGCGCTTCTTGCTGGAAAGTATTAGGGACCTCAGAAACACATTGCTCAACAAGGGCAGGTGGGTCCACCGATTTCCTCATTTTCTGTCTCTTTCATAAATGTGCTGATTTTCCCAAATGTGCAAGACGAAGCTGAGAGTGCAGATCTCTCAGCTTTTTAGGACTGAACCAATTCAGATGTAACAGGATCAGGATACACCTGAGCCTATAGGCGGTTCTATTTACATAACTTAAAGTGCTGCACATAGAGTTCTGGTGATTTCCTCCACCATTAGTCCTCTACCCAGGATGCAGATTTCCTGGCATAGTGTGACTTTTGCCCATGTGTCTGTTTTTTCACCTGTGTGACAGTAACCTCATAGTGAGGCGGGGTAGGCCGGAGGAGGTCGTGGCCAGCCTCATCAAGCAGCTGGGCTCTGTCAGCACTGTGGTGTTCCACGAAGAGGTAGATAAAGGACTTTTTTCTGTTTAACTTCGGAATAAGTGTCACGTCACATTGTGTGCTGATTGTGACTTTTATCTCTTGGCTTTGTGTTTCCAGGTAACTTCCGAAGAACTGAATGTGGAGAAAAAAGTGAAAGATGTCTGTGCACAGTTGAAGGTCAAAGTTCACACCTGCTGGGGGTCCACACTGTACCACAGAGATGATCTTCCATTTCATCACATATCTAGGTTAGAAAGGATGTCTGGGAAGAAAAGTGTTTTTTTTCTAACTGGCAGATTAAACACTTGGAATTACTTATGGTGTTGTCAGGCTGCCTGATGTGTACACCCAGTTCAGGAAGTCAGTGGAGTCCCAGTGCAGGGTAAGACCCGTGTTTCCTTCACCTGAGCGTCTGAAGCCTCTTCCTCAGGGATTGGAGGAAGGAGCTATTCCTACAGCAGAGGACCTGGAACAGAAAGGTAAATAACCTGTTCCAGGTTCGTTCATTTTTGTGTCTTTGTGATCCGTGAAATCTGCAGATATGGTACAGACCGACTGCCTGTAAATTGTATTTATGATCTTATTCAATTGACTTTGTTTTAATAAAATCCTAATGCTGCTGGAAGCAGAAACCCATATTTTGCCATGATACTTCTGTTGAGTAATTCAAAAATTCTGCTGCTTTTAAAAATCAATAAGGCAAAGTGCTGAACACAGACTTCCTCATTAAGTGCAAGCAGGAGAACAGATTCAATATCCATGCATGCAGTTAAGCCTTGATGCTCATATATGTCTTTAATACCCACCAGAGAGTGTTAAACAGACCTTTAACAAATGGAAAATACCTCCCCCTTCCACCTTATTCAGCTAAAAAGCTGTCTAGGTATCAACTTAATAAAATCTCTAATATTAAAGCATAAAACGGCATGTTTGTTTATTATCTAATGACAGATGGGCTTATTATTTGTTCCTCCAGAGCCTGTGGCTGATCCTCGCTCAGCTTTCCCCTGCAGTGGAGGTGAAAGTCACGCTCTGGCCAGACTCAAACACTACTTCTGGGACACAGTGAGCACATGTTTCTTCGCACATACTGTATATGGAGATGGATCATAGAAAATGTGTTGTGTTAGATAAATGTTTATTCTCTGTTACTCAGGACGCAGTCGCAACTTACAAAGAGACACGTAATGGCTTGATCGGGGTAGATTATTCGACTAAATTTTCACCCTGGTGAGTGATTCTGCCTTTCAGTGAACAGGGTTTAATCTTCAATATAAGTAGATTTTATAGAGACATCTCTGACGGTATAATTCTGCAGGTTGGCACTGGGTTGCATTTCACCAAGGTATATTTATCATCAGAACAAGCAATATGAGAGCGAGCGAACAGCCAATGAGAGCACATATTGGTGAGTCTGGGATCAGAAAGGTTGACCTTCATGGTCCTGTTATCCTGTTGGTTCACTCCAGTCTGTCTGATTTTGTCAATAATCAGGGTCATTTTTGAACTGTTGTGGAGGGATTACTTCAAGTTTGTGGCCGTCAAGTATGGAAACAAGCTCTTTCAAATCAAAGGTAAAATCTCTACCTCATTTTTGAGACAGTGGAAATTAGTGTAAATCTAAAAGGTCTATGTTTCAGGTCTTCAGGACAAGTCTGTCTCCTGGACAACGGACATGAGGCTTTTTGACGCATGGAAAGGTTAGCCATTTTCTCCCATCTCTCCTCTTTATTTGTGAAATAATGTACATTTAAGGGGAAAGGGCATCTACCTTTTACATTTCACTTTAGTCATTTAGAAGATGCTTTTGTTCAAAGAGACACAGTGAGAGACACAATCAAGCCACTGTCGAAGAAATCACCGAGTCCAGGTTTGAGGTTTGCTGTGGTGGTGTGAGTTTAATTTTAAAGTATGCCAGCACACTGGTGAACTGACAGACACAGAGCTGGTCTGGGACGTTCCTAATATACAAAGGCAGCTAACAGGAAAAACATTCTCATATACAGAGACATTTCAAATACAAGACAGTATTTTTTTTTTCTTCCTCACCACCATGCAAATTAGGCCTTTCCAAATAAAATATTACCTTACAGTCCTGAACTACCCAGTACAAGTGCAACTACCAATGAGGAATATGGAGAGGAAGTGAAGAGGGATATAAACAGGAGTGGAGGAGAGAGAAGGTCAGAAGAGATAGGAGGAGAAAGAGAAGTGCTGTTAGGAGAGTAAGTGCTCTCAGAAGAGCTGTGGCTTCAAGAGCTTTTTGAAGGAAGAGCAGGATTGCCCCCATTAGAAGGGCATTTAGAGTTTATAAAGTATTACCTGAAAATATGTTGTCTTGATTTTTCAGAGGGAAAAACAGGAGTACCCTTTGTTGACGCTAACATGAGAGAGTTGGCGATGACTGGCTTCATGTCCAACAGGGGGCGACAAAATGTTGCAAGCTTTCTCACAAAAGATTTGGGTCTGGATTGGAGGATGGGAGCTGAGTGGTTTGAATACCTTCTTGTAAGGGGTTTATCAATTTTAAATGATGATAGTTTTAAAGATTTAGGAGTTTTAATGTTATTCATCATTTTTCTTACATCCATCCATGTTTTATTATTGAAACTTTTTCCCTTGAAGGTGGATCATGATGTCTGCAGTAACTACGGCAACTGGCTGTACAGCGCAGGTATAGGAAATGATCCCAGAGAGAACAGGAAGTTCAACATGATCAAGCAAGGCCTTGATTACGACAATAATGTAAGTCTTTGATGGTCATGATGATGTCATTGCAAGCAGAAATATCAAGAATATGTGTCTACCCCAGGGCGACTATGTACGGTTGTGGGTTCCTGAGCTACAGAGGATCACAGGAGCTGATGTACACACACCCTGGACTCTCAGTTCTGCTGCACTTTCACATGCTCATGTGTCCCTTGGTGAGACCTACCCCACCCCCATCATTGTAGCACCTGAATGGAGCAGACACTTTAACAAGAAACCGGTGGGTGCTTAAGAAAAGAGAAGTGGATAGTGTGACTGCGTGCAACCACAGTTTGGTTGTATTTTTAACTCATGTGACTGTTAGGGATGAGATTTTCATATCAACAATCTGATGTTAGAAAATACTACCATATTTTTCTTTGTTTTAGAGTGGCGCAGGGCCCTCACCGCGAGGAAGGAAAGGTCCATCTCACACTCCCAAACAGCATCGAGACAGAGGGATAGAATTCTATTTCTCTCGAAGCAAAAACCTTTGATTTGCTTCCAGCGCCACACACGGAAGCAAACGTGTAAAACCTGTGTTGCACATTCACCAAAGGAAGTTCATTTGAGGAAATGTTCACAGTAATGTGAACAGTTGTCTGCTGTGTGTTTTTAACCTTAATGCAGTCTGTGTTCCTGTCATCTGCATCTTCTAGTTGTTTATCTGGGTTTTTGATACCTTTTTGGATATTTGGATGCATTTAAAATAGCGACAAACCAAACCTATACAATATATAGTACATGTACTGAGTTAATTAATATTAATTGCTAAATAAAGAAAGCATGTATTAAGTGAACAGTCTGTCAACATTTATGTTGAAATATATCACCAAATTGTGTGTACACTGTGATAGACCTGCGGCTCTGCGGTAATCGTTGCTGCTTAACAGAAGTGTTTTTAATGTATCTAAATGTAAATATAACTCGCGATGAAGTCAATTAAACAGCAGTTGACATATTTTGGCGCTGGCGTAATATCCAGTTAAAGCTTTAGGGTCATTATTAGCGAACGAAACAGTTTTGAAATCACCGATGAAGAAATCAAGCCTCCACCACCGCGTGACGCAGCCTTTGTTCTGAGACGTCACTTCCGTTTTTGTCTTGTCACGTAAAGTTTCTCTTAAACCTCAACATTGACAATCTGTGTGATGTTTCTTTTAAACTAAAGTTAACATCTAAAGGGAGAACAGTCACAAACAACATGGCGTGCTATGATTCAAAGGCGGACCTGTCTAGGGTCCCTCTCGTCGCTCTAAACATGACTTTCAGGAAAAAGTTGGGACTTTATCTCAACCCCAGAAACGCCGTGGCGTCGGACTGGATGGCTCTGGCCGAGGCCATGGGCTTCACTTACCTGGAGATAAAGAACTACGAGACGTCGGTGAACCCCACGGTGAAGGTGCTGGAAGACTGGCAAGCCCGCAGCACGGACTCCACGGTTGGGAAGCTGCTGTCCATTCTGTCGGAGATGGAGAGGAACGATGTCCTGGAGGATCTTCAGCCCATTATAGGTAAGAATCACTTAACAGTTATATTGAGTTTTGATGAAAAGATAGTTAAGTGTAGTATGAGGTCTGTATTGATATATAGGGAGGTATTTTTTTTTTAATAAGACGTGTATATCCAGGTATAAAGCTACAAGCATTATCCATCTTGAGACCTAATTACCATCTAATGTGTTATTTCCTGAATCTGAAAAATATCAAATATTTTCTTAGGCCAATTTCAGCCTTACAGTCTACTAGACCACATATCTGTGGGATCAGTCATTATTTTGTTCCGCCCAAAGAACTAATATTTACTACCACAGTAGTGTTGCACGGCCTGGATTAAATGTCTTGATGTTATTGCAATTTTTCAAGCATTCCAATGGTCTGCGGCATCACCAGTCAAGAAACTGTGACATACAAGTCATGGTGAACAATCTTGCTTCAATCTTTGCACGCTTTCTGTTAACTGACATGCTTATGGTTTGGTTGTACTCCAGATGAGGATGTCAGGAAGTATCGTGAAAGAGTGCAGAAGGATCCTGAGCACCCTGTTCAGGTCGATGAGGTTGACAGCTGTTATCCTCGCACTTTGGAGAGGGTTGGTCTCACCCTGGACGACGATCCCGAAGGTCAGCATTTGTATAATCATTAAATGTTTTCCTCTTTAAAGTAGCTGTAGGTTTATTTGGCAGCAATAGTTCAACTGTCACTCTTATCATTATACCAAATGATTGACATATAAAATATGTAAGCCATTGTATAAAGTAGCAGTGTTTGATCCATGCCTTTAGCAACGTTAGAGTCTAAAGATAGGGTCACCAATTTAAGATTTGCAAAACCCTCGCACAGGAAATCCTCTGGCTTTTCTAATCAAACAAGTCATCTGAAGCACGAACCCCATGTTTGCACCAACGCGCTGTTCTGCTTCCTGTAGCACTCTGTGGTTACTGTTTTCATGTTCCATTCCATTCCTCTCATCTCATTTCTCTGTTATGTTGATTTTTGCTCACCTTATTTCATCATCTTAGGCACCCCTGAGCTGTTCGATGCGTTCATCTGCTACTGCGAGAGTGACTTTGAGTTCGTTCACGAGATGATCCGAGAGCTGGAACAGACGGAGTTCAAACTGAAACTCTGTGTATTTGACAGAAATGTCCTCCCAGGCTCCTGTGTGTGGACCGTCACAAGTGAACTCATAGAGAAAAGGTGCGATGCACGCTAGTCGTGTCAAGATCTGCTCATTTACACTTTACCTAGAAAAGACAACAGTGAAATCAAACCTTAGCAGTGTTATACAGAAAGGCACTCAGGCACATGGTTGTGTTTCAAATGAGTCTCAGTTCCCTGTCTTAGGATCTCTGATTTCCCAATCTTTCTTTTTTCAACCTTTCCCTGCAGGTGCAAAAGAATGGTGGTGGTGATATCTGACGAGTACCTCGACAGTGAAGCTTGTGACTTTCAGACCAAGTTTGCTCTCAGCCTATCTCCAGGTAAGTGATACTTTTATTTGTTCTTATGTCACAGCATCCGTGAATAAAACAGTCAAACTTCTTTTGCTGCTGTTGCAGGAGCCCGAAACAAGCGGCTCATTCCAGTGAAGTACAAGTCGATGACGAAGCCATTCCCCAGCATTCTACGCTTCCTCACCTTGTGTGACTACACTCGACCCTGCACACAAGCTTGGTTCTGGAAAAGGCTGGCCACAGCTCTCTCACTGCCATAATTACAGAGCAGCATTTTATCATATTTGAAGGTATAATAAGTCTGAAGAAAGGAATAATATTGGAAAATAGCCCCAAATTTCAGCTCGGATTTTTGTCTCACACATTGTAATATGAACATACTGAATGTTTGTCGCAATGCTGCTGTTTCCACGCAAGACCACATTATTAACAAATACCAACAAAGTTCTCACTCCACAAAAGGGTTAGATTATTAATAACAGTGTCGTTTTATGAAATATGGTGTATTCTTTCAATTTCTGTCTGCCAAATAATGTACAGCTTGATCTGTAAAACTTCTTTTTTGTACAGCAGCCTCCCCCCCTTTTTTAAATCTGTTTCCCGATTGTACTGAAGCTTAAGAACCATTTAGATTTTATTTAAACTTACAGTCAAGTTCTGGTTTTGCAGACTGCTGATGCCTGCATTTCTCTCTCACTTTCCCTATTGCAGTATTTTTGATGTTTTTCCTTTATATAATTGCTTTTACACTAATTTTACACATAAATATTGTTTTACCAAACAATGAATAGATGTTCTTTACATGACTTTGTTAATATATAATTTGTTTTGTATAGATATTAACTTTTCAGAGTTGTCAGGAAAGCGCAGAATATTCTGTGTTCTTACCAACAGGTGTCGCCATTGCTTTATGAGGTTGTTCGGTTCAGTCCATTGCGGTCACCAAAGCATCCAATTATAGAGCAGCGTATACTGCTTTGTCCAATCAAGGATCAGATGCTAAAATTGCAACACGCCCCTTTCCATTTAGTGTTTTGAATACTTAATTTACCCCCGTGTTTTGTCTTTGAGGTAATACTTTACAGCCTTTTTTCAATCCGGACATGTAACTCATCCAGTTTTTGTCTGAATTAATCGAATAGAAAATATTTATGACCCGTAATAATAATAATAATAATACTAAAAAAAACACTTTATTTGCTGGTTGAAAAAAGTGAATGCCTATTAGACATACGGAGGAACCACAATTCCCTCTTCTGTCATTATAAGTGTGGCGGAAACGGAAGCACTGATTCATATTTTTGCTGGTTTCTCTAATATTCCTACACAGTTTCATTGTTTTTCGTGCAAGTGAACTCTGAGAAATAATAATGCGTAAAAAGACTTAACATATATTGTTGCATTTATAGTGCAATTCATGGTTATAATAGTCTGGTCTCTTTTATTGATACAGCAAGCTCAACTTAAATATCCGCCAACCAGTGCGCACTGAAGTCATATTACGATTTCGGGGCGAATGCGGTCTCACGACCCACACCCAATATGTCCGCCGGGAAGGTCCACATTTGTTCAGTAGGAATGCGGTAGGCGGGGCTGCTAGGCTAGTGTCAAACTTTGGGAATGACAGGAGTGCTGGAGGATTCGCAAAGAAGGGGAAGTGTCGCCCTTGTTAGTCCTGTTTGGATTACTTTAACTTCTTTTTACGCACATTTTCTGGATTCAGCGCCTTTCTACAGATAAGGCCTCAGCAGACTCATCAGTCATGTCGGAGGACCAGAGCTCCCAACCTTGGTCCATCAACAAGGATGATTACGAGCTACACGAGGTGATTGGTAAGTGATTTTTAGCTCGTTAGCTTAATGAATGTAACCCGGTAGTCTAACAGTGTCTGCTTACGGAAATGGACTATTCCGACAAAATATCAGTAAATTGTCGGCCAACGGTCCTTTTAGTTAGGTTAAGTTTATTACATTTTCAACTGGGTAATCTTAAATCGGGCGGTGTTGTGATTTGGAGCCTGGAATATTACTAACCTGAACGGTTACCCCGTCCGCCGGGGCTACGCCGTATTGTTAAACGAGCAAACGCCGATGTATGAACGTTTCTGCTCATTCAGACTCTGACTATAGCTGGGAAATCGCATAATTCATTCATCAGCCACGTATTTCTTCTTGCAGCCAGAATATGTAGAAATATGAAATGCTTATATCTGATCACTTCCATTGTATTTATAAAATTATGACAGTTTTAGGTGTAGCGTTACGAATTAATTGTTGGCACTTTAGTCTTTGTATAAAGGTTTTAAACAGACAAAATCAACATATTAAAGTGTCCATTAAAGAATGACACTTTTTATTTATTCTTTTTAATACAACGATTGATTTAACTTTCATTCAATTACACATGATATTAAAGTGTTGCACTCCCCCCCGCCCCATTTTTCTACACAATTTCCAACAAATTTCAGGATTATTCTGAATATTTCTACCTGGATGAGGAGCTTGTTTTCGGCCATTTCTCTGCTTGAACTGATCCAATTATGGGTGAGCTCTTAGGGCAGAATTAATAAGCATGATTGAGCATTGAACCACCACTTCCTGGGCAACTTCATTCTACTAAATTAGACATAAATAGTCTCTGTTGAACTATGCAAAGTATTTTCCCCAGAATTCAGCATATCTGTTCATGCATTTAAATACAGAGGACCTTTGGCTGAGTTATCTGTGGTTTAGAATATGAAGGAGTGTTTTAACGAATAAGCAAGGTATTGGCCTTCAAGATGACTTGGTTTCTGCTTCTGATTTACTTTACCTCCTTGGTGTGTGCTTCCTCTACTGGGAATCTATGTGTTTATAGAGGGTGCAAGCTGCAGAGCCTAAATTGACTATTTGTGTATTTGTATAAGACCTCGATGCAATTTAAAGCCATTTCTATCCCCAGTTTCTTGGAAGATTTCATCAGGGATACCCCGCAAAAACAAAAAAACAAAACGTGCCTTACAATTTTGCATCCACACAGATAAAGCCCCCTGTTATGTAGAAGTTCTGTGGCATTGACACAAATTGCCAGCACTGGCTAATTTAAGTTTGGGTCGCTTGCTTGGTGTCAGG
Source organism: Pao palembangensis (assembly GCA_015343265.1). Classification (NCBI taxonomy): domain Eukaryota; kingdom Metazoa; phylum Chordata; class Actinopteri; order Tetraodontiformes; family Tetraodontidae; genus Pao; species Pao palembangensis. The sequence continues at coordinate 15,801,300 of CM027086.1, forward strand.
CCAAAGGTGCTATAATGATCTGCTTAGCTTTAAATGAATAGTGCAGTCGCTAAACTTGCTTTGCCTCATTTTATTAAATGCCTGGAAGCTGAATACATGTGTTCTTGTAACAGAGTGAACCAGAGCAGAAACCTCAGTGTGAGGCAGTGTTTCCAGGACCCTGGCAAACACAAATTGAGCAAGAAATCTCCGCCAGTTTGGCGTCCATCTCTGCACTGCGACTTGCCAGAAGTTTGTCCTCTCAAGCTCTTTTTTTGATGACTGTGTGACCAGTAGACTTGCTAATCCTTTTGTTTAGTGACTTTTGAATTTTCTGTGAGAGGCTGTTGTGGAAAAACTGGGTTGTGGATGTTCCTCTGGTACAGAACTTTGATCACATTTTACATTTTTTTGAAAATTGCCAAACATAATATTTCCAAGCTCTTCATGTGGGTCCTTGTGGCTAATTCTCCAAAGTTGCACAGTAATTCAGTAATTCAGAGCAGCTTTAGGGCCATTTAGTAAACACAGATGTTGTATAGAGGTCTATAAATCATTATAAACTCTTGTTTAGTGATTGCTGCAGCCTGTGAATTGCTTTGTGCATTCTCCCCACCATCGCATGCATTAAGACTGACGTCCTTGCTTTGAGGCAATGGCAATTAACTTTAAGTGTTGTGTTATTGAATGCCTCTTTTTCCTCACACTTTCTTTATTTTGATCCAATACTTGCATTAGTTTGCATACACACCTTTCTGGTTCAGACTAAAAAATGAAAAACTCTGGAAAGCATATAACTTGAACGTTGACAGTTCACTCTGCTGATTCATGGAAGGACTTTCGGTCAAGCTCGTCCTTTCTCTTCCTTTTGATTAATAAATTGAATGGTAGCCAGATATGCAGAAACCTTTGATTAAAAAAGACAAACTAGACTGTTAAGGGCAGAAAAGAGAAACGGCCTCTGCTATTAAGACAAAAAAAAAAAAAAAGCCAAACAAATCACATAAGTGACTATTGCTATTGTCCCGGGCTTCTGTAATTTATCACCTTGTTTATGAAGCTTCAGCAAAATGCAAAAAATAAGAGCAGTGCAATCACTCCATTCACAAATGTCAACTCCCTGGAAGTAAACAGACCAGCCTCGGAGTTATGTAGACTTCAGTGAACCACTTCAACTTCGTTTAACAGAAAACAAATGTCTATTTTTGTGTATCCCATTCACATATAGTCCGTTACTAGTCACATATAGTCTAATTACTATGTAATTATGAAGTCGCTGTTTTGTAGAAACATGCTTACAGAAAACACAGGTTACTTTTTCAAAGATCACAATTGTTTTGTCAACAGCAACGGCAATGATTTAGTTTAGAAGTTATTATGAAAAAAAACACATTTTCAAAAAGTAAGCAATACAATAAAATACATAAAACATAAGCTGTGTGAAGAAATTATGAAATCAACCATAGTTCCAGCTTATTTCATAAATTTGGATGTTCTAAAGCTCTCTGAAAGCTTTGTGAGGTGTTGATAAATGATAGAAACAGCAGGAAAATGACTCCAGACGGCTGTTAGGTCAGTCTCGGAGGCCTCTTGACCTCGCTTGCTGCAAACCGCCCACCACCACCATTTTTTTTTCATCCTTTCCACACACAGATGAGCACACACATGCTCTCCAGCTTGACCAGCCACCCCTGACGACTGGCTGTTTGTTTGCACCGAGGAATTTACACTCCACTGCGTACGGGGCAACTGGTCTCCCCATGGTCCAGTCCCCATCGCTGGCCCGCCTCCAGGGGGTTATTCAGCATTGTCGATGATTGTAGGAAGGGACTAAGAGGGTGTATTTAAAGACATATTTCAGCATGGCTGCTGGATCGCTGGGTGAGATCTGTGAACAGGTTTTATCACAGGTTTGTAATAAATAGGTGACACTAAAGCCGCAGAAAGCATTTTTGTATAGTCTCACCATTCTGGTTCAAGTGAAGGTTCCTGCCTGTTAGTCATAGGAAGTTACAGTCTCACTGAATTATCAGAAAATGTTATCCCACTTATTGAGGATATATGTGTAGGTAAAATTCTATTCAGAAACATAATGACATGGGCAGGGACTGTTTTACATTTAATTAAAACCTGGAACTGTTACCCCTTCTACGTAAATACTCTGCTTCCTTCCTCCCTCATTCGGCTTTATGAAAACTTTAAACAATGAAGACTTTGTTAATATTTGGGCAAAGCTAGGAGGAGGGATGTTGGTGGGGGGGGGACAAGCTTACTGAAGGGCTGACCTCACTTTCATTTAGCAGAAGAGAATGTGCTCCTGGCTCTACTCGGTGTCAGAGAGAACTTCGTGGAAACGAAGAGCTTTAAAGGGACAGTTGGGTGGCCCCACACGGTGCAGCCTCTGCCAGGGGGGATTAACTAGACTTCTTTAAAATCGTAATAACAATTCAGGTCTCGTTGTGGTGGAATAGTGTAGCGTGATCATCAGTGTGACATTTGTGGCCATGGTTATGGGATTCAGGTGCTGCAGAAAGAAAATAAGTCACCAGGCTGTGAATAATCGATCTTCCTGGTTTGATTACCTTCAGTCCCGTCTGTTAACAGTACTGATGACTGCGCTCGACTTTGACCAGCCTTTATTATCCACTGTAATATCACCGTTTGGTGCTGTAATAAACAATGAACAAACCTTGAAACGCTGTCAGTAATGAACAATCCAGACTAAACTTTGGTCCTGTCGGGCATTAACCTGATTCTGCATCTTTCAGAATAAGACTTGCCTTATCTGGCAGGATTTGGAAAAGCTGATTCAAAACTGATGGGCAGACAGCTAAGCTGTACCCAAAGAGAAATCCCAGTCACAGGAGAACTGTATTTAACTGAATTAACTTACTTTGATTAAACTTTGGTGGCATTCAGGCCAGGGTGGTGATGTAATGTTTCCTTTGGCTTCTTTTTCAGGGAGCGGGGCAACGGCTGTGGTTCAGGCCGCCTATTGTATACCCCGCAAAGAGAAGGTGGCCATTAAACGCATCAATCTAGAGAAATGCCAGACGAGTATGGATGAACTTCTGGTAAGTTTCACGTTATTCTGACAAAGATGTTTGCAGACCATCATGTACACTCTACATTTGGATGAATGGTGCTCTAATTGGCTGATAAACACTCATCAGAAGAGCAGGTTTTCTGCTTTTCCAAGTACAGGGTGGCATTTCTTGCTAGATACACACATCACAAATGCACACACCTGTTAACTTGAGCACAAAGTGACACTGAAGCATGCTGCAATTCTTAGAATGCTTTTTGAAAAGAGGGGGGCGTGGTCAGCGAGGAAGGTATAAAGGTGGATCTACAGGTTTGCTTCTCTAAACTATGATGCAGGGTTGTGGATCAGATGTACTTCACATAATTGGATTATTTTTAAAAAATCAGTTAATGATATAAATTCCCTTGATGTACTACTGATGTTCTCTGCTAAGAAGTAAATAGGAAAAACGTCTGAGTAATTCAGTATGTTCGATCAGTAGGATCTAGTGCTCGCTACATGCTGCGGTCTGCACACGTGGCCACAATTAGCTATCCTTTCCATTACCCGTTCTTTCTCTGAGCTTTTGCCTCCAACAATCTCTCACTTCAAACACTGTTCTGTTTGTTCTCCGAAGGCTGCCTTACTACCAGGAAACTACAATAAAATCCCATCGTATGACCTCTTTCCGACAGCTGATTGACAGATCTTTCCAACCTTCTTCTTTTCTTTCATTTATCAAATATGGTAGGTAATCACTGTAAGCTCACGTGCGTGCTTGGATGAACATAGCTAGCATTTCCTGGCTGGTTTGTCACCGCTTGCTGGCAAAACTAGAACCACCAGCAACCTCCCCACCCCCCAATTCCTGGAGGATGAATCAGGGGAATGCTGCTCCAGGATCCTGCAAGCAGACGGTCGCATGGAATACGGCGAGGTCGGATTTCCTAAGAACCCCCTTCACACACAAACACACGCACACGGGCGTAGAAACCTCACCGGGTACCGTTTAAGTCTACAGGAAGCATTAAATGAATCCCAGGTTGATCATCCGAGGCAGAAGCTTTACCACTGGAGAATGTTTTGTGCCTTTGCTTTCATTTCTATTATTTCAGGTCATGGAAAAATGCCAGTCTGACCTTTTCTCTCTCTGCTGTGAAACGGTGTAGTTATTCCTGGCACGTTGATTGACAGGTGCTGTTGAGGGTGTGTGTTTACATTTTGTGTGGCACAGTTCAACTATTCTGTTCATAGTTACAAGAGCAATTTCTCACCCAGCGTTCTGTGAGCTAATAGCTGATATCCATTCAGTCCTGATCATTATGTTATTGCTGCAAAAAGATGATAATATTGGATTGAAATCTTTATTTCTTAAACAGGACGATGAAATGAGGGAAGATGGGTGTGTGTCAGGATCAGATTTCAGTGTGTCACCTCGTCAGTCTGTATCTCTGATCATGAAGGGTGTGTATTAGGCTCCGAGGAACTGACGGTGACGTAATATTGCTTCTATAGTGGCCTCTCTGTTCGTCTGCCATCACTGCAAATCTGTGGCACCAGTTGGTTACCAAGCACTGCGTTTAGATCGTGACAATGGCCTATTCATTTTTATGCATCCTATTTTAAACTGAAATCTGGAATAGAAAAGGAAACCCAAGAGCGATTTGTGATTTCTGTGTGTGTGTGAGTGGACTTGTTCTATTTCTTGCACCATCTACATATAATTTTAAAACCACACGTACTTAGAATTGCGTTCTACAGTGCGTCAGTGTAAAAATAAATTATTTTATTACGCATAGTATCTTTTATATAGTAATCTCGACCAGTGGGAATGGAAATGAGCCTGCTTTTGCAGATTTTCCACGGACTGATGTGCAGTCAAAGGTCACTGATTCTGTAAACAGATGAGATTTTAATTAGGAAGCATGAGATACAGTTTTGTCAGAGATCATCAAGGCATTTCTGAGGATTAAATGAAAACCTATGTGTATCATAATTTTGGTCTTAGTGTTTGCATAGCTAACAAGCTAATGTAGCATTAGGTCACAAATGTTAAATTCCTTATATGTTTAGGAATTGTGTGTTAACAATTAAATGAATCAAAAGGGAAATAAGGCATAGCGGAGTCCTGTGCTGAACTGACCCACACAAAAGCCTTACTGGTTCTCACACTGGTGAATGGAAAATATGGGAATCCAACAGCCAGAGCATGATATCCTCTCGTCATCCCGTTGTTTTTCTTTTCTGGGGTTACCCCAGCCTTGAGAGCTGTGATGACCCCTCTCTTCCATTGTGCTGGGAACATGGAAGGGAGGAAGGAAGTGGTTTACTGGTACCAGTTAACAGCCAATTGGTCATTCTAATGTTGTTTTCTCCGATTGTAGCATCAACACACAGAATAATGGTGAGGATGACCCACAAAGTTGTTGTCTGGAAATTATTAGACAGCATTATAGTGAACATGTCTTCAGATTAGGTGTATTAGAGTGGAGGAGTGAGGTCACCAAGAGCAAGGCAAAAACGCGTGATCAAATTGTTCTGAAAGAGCTGCATGTACCTGCCCGTTGCACTTCAACGACTATGCTTCAGACAGTCTGTACTCACCCTTATTATGAGTCGGCTCCTGTTCAGAACTCTTATTGAGCACTCTTCACCATGATGTCACTGGCGTTCCTCTCTGAAGCAATCAAAGGCCTCGGGCCCAGTATTGATAACTCAGCACCGCTGCTAAATTGCATTGCGTAAGCAATTATCTTGATGAAGAATCCGGCACTGATTGCTTTTGTTATCGTCTTTACCAAAGCTACCTTCTAATGGAAAAAGTATCACAGGTAATACTTTGGATGACGTGTTGCTGTGGAAGAAAATGCAGAGGTCTTTTTAATGCAGGGTTGAGTATTTTTTTTTTTATGTGCAGACATGAAGCTGCGGTACCGTATCAAAAGTCCACTGGATTTTCATAAGATCCTGGTTAAACCCCAGAATGGATTCAGGACTGGTGTTGAAGTGCTGCAATGTGGGAAAAATGATGGATGGGGCCCAGCACCAGCATTACCTCAGCACTCTTGCTTGTCAAATATACACAGAAAGCTTAAGAGGCTCCTTGTTTCTCTCAAGTACCGACGCCATTAAGTTTTTAAGTGTCGCACTAAATCTCAAGAATAGCTGCAGCATCAAACGCTAAAAGTATCTTCAGTTTAATTCCTCCCTGGTGGAGTGAATGAGCATAATTAGCCACCAGGTCCTGCCTCTTTTGCATATAAAGATGCAGTGTAGTTTGTGCCCATATGTCACTCGTCTGACTTGAATCTCGTATCGTTTCCCTTGAACAGAAAGAGATCCAGGCCATGAGCCAGTGCCACCACCCCAATATTGTGACCTACTACACTTCATTTGTGGTCAAGGATGAGCTGTGGCTGGTCATGAAGCTGCTCAGCGGCGGTAAGTATCTCTTCAAGTCCCCTTTCTATCATTTCCCACTATATTATGACACTGCCCTCAACTCTCTGTCATAGTGGACTTATTGGGTTATTATTTTAAATGCTCAACAAGTAGAGTAGATTTAAGTTGGTTTCTAGGGATACCAGATTTTTTACATGCCCCGTCAAGATAATAAAGGCACCAGCAGGAATAGTTGCGGTATTTACCGCCTGTAATGTTAACTGATTGTAGGGAATGTGACAGCGCTGATCCTCATTGTGTCCGTGTGTGCGCTGCAGCTCTATCCGGGCTTTAGCTCAGTACAGTGTTGGAGCTAATGACAGGGCAGTGGTAATAACAGCCCACAGGCACCCACGTGGCAGCACTGCAATTAACTAGCGAGAGGAGTGTTAACAGGGGGCCACCACGGAGAGAAAAGACATCGCGTCTGTTTCTGGGTGTTTGGTGCCGTCATTATTTTCACCAGTCGGGCTAATCTGTTGCGTTTAATTTGGCATTTGAATCAATCAGTGGGACGTAAGTTTAAAAGGTTTCCGGATAAAAGTCAAGAACATGAAGGCAGCAGTGGATGGAAAGTGTGGTGCTCTCTTGTTTGCAGAGGCTAAAATTACAGTCAGTTGTAAGCTCCCTCAAGTCCTGCTTTAAATTTCACTTGATTTATTACACAAAAGCAGCCATGACAATACATCCACATACTGGTTTACATTGGTTTATCCTTCATTCCACTCTGGTCCCTCTAAGTACACAGCAGGAGCTGTAGCAGTACTGCGGAACACCTCCATCCCTCAGCTACAGTTGCATTTGCAGCCACTTTGCAGAAGTCTTTGAGCCGGCGGTGCCCAGAGTCACAGTTCACACCAATCAACGCTTCAGCGGACAGCCAGCAGACACCGCCCACTGTACGACAGCCCAGCTCCTTCCCTCATTGTAGTTAAACAAAAGGTCCTGGATGTTGAGCTTTATTGCTTGGAGTAATTAGATAATAGCAGTCGTGACATCTGCCGCGGAGACGGGCCTCCAAATGAGGTCAGGTTTATCGAGCATTCCTCGGTTCAGAGGAAATCTGTCTTCCTTCTGTCAAAAGACCATTAATGGCGCCACAGGCGATCTAATCAAGTCCTGCTTCGCTTTGTGAAGTGTTTATTATGAAGCATCAGGGTGGATTTCATGATGTTTTTTTTCCTAATAGAAGATAACACATCTGTCAAATAATATTTTACTACCAATGAATGCAGTGTTGAAAATCTGTGTTTTTTTTGCCACTTGGATGATGTTCAGGCTGACAAAGGTTCACTAGCTTGTCATAAAGTTTAGGGTGCTTAAAGGTTTGACTTTAATTCATTTAAATATACAATTAAATTAGACGTTTGGATGAGATGGCTTGCATCAGATAATGTTTTGTTGTTGATTCCTGAATGCTGTTTCAACATCAGAGGATCATGACTTGCGATGCCTTTAATCCGTGCACACACTAATAGGAAAAGATGCACAAATGCTGCCCAGCGCTAATTAGCTTAGCACAAATATGTGGAGTGACTGGGTAATATTAGGCTGCCTCCTTTGAAAATGATCAGATAAACAACTTCAACAGCTCTAAATGTTCTAGTCTGCATATGTATCAGGTTAATGTGATTTTTAGAATGAGATTACTGTTATTGTGGTATTTTAAAAATCAAACATACCAGAATTTGCAGGCCGCAGCATTGAGATTTCCACTCACACCTGTAGCTTGAAGTAAAAACTAGCGTTCAGAGTGGAATTCCTCTGACGGCTGCTTCCTGTGTTGGCGCATTAAAAGACTGCAGAGGACAGGTTTAACACCACCGATCTCATTATTGTCTGTCATTTCTTACATCTGGTTCCAGTTATTCCACCTTTGCCTTGTCCGCCTCGGTGCCCTGGCCTCTCTGTGACCTCCCTCCCCTCACTGCTCGGCCTTTCCCACTGGACTGGAGCACATTAGGCCCCAGCTCCTTCCCTCCCTGTCGCTTCACCCTCTCACACTAATCTCAGAGCTCCATCCATAAGCACACTGCTAAAGTGGTGTTGCACAGTGAAGTAGGGAACTACTCCCTGAGGAAATATTGAAATTTTTATTTATGTCCAAGTTTTGTAATGCTCTACAGGGTGCTGTGTTGAGAAGGCTTAATTACAGTGCTGGATTTCCTCTTAGAACTTTGGCAGGCACCACCCAGTCTCTATCATGTATTTCTTTATTTGCTTATCTTTCATACATTGTCAGAATATTGATACCATAAGCTGCAGTTACAAATAAAGCTGAACTGACCTGAACTGCAGTTAAAGATGGATATGAGGATATAGCAACTTGATTACCCTCTGGTGGTGGGCTGCAGTTAAGCAATAAGACCCTGCTCCCCTCATTATAATAATAATAATGAAATGTTAGTATTTTCTTAAATATATTTTTATTAGGTAATCAGTTCACTTTTTCCAGTTAACAATTAACAAACGTTAATGACCTGTGCATTAGCTAACAGAGCATGTCATGTTATCACATCTGTAAGCGAATAAGGACTTCACCTTCCTTCGTTTGCACTCCCATCCTTGTTTTTTCCCATCACCTCGTGTTAATTCCGCTTCTCCTGACACAGCTTGGCTGAAGACATGAGGCAGCAGTGTGGAACATGCAGAAGGGGAATTTTCTGATGCTTTTATTCTTTCAGGCATCGCTTTTGTTTTCTGCACCCAGATTTCTTCGGTCATATCTGGTCTCAAGTGGCCTATTGGTTCCACTGGCGCTTGACAGAGTGCAGAGAGATCCTGAAGTGATGCAGCAAATAAATAACTTGGCACCGTAGGGCCGCTACGGTTATATTTAGTCCTGGTGTCGTCCATCGCGATTCAGGATTTGAACGGGACCAGCAGCAGGACGGGTTGCGTGTTTTATAGATCACTCTTTTTGTATAACTGTGCAAATTATACATGTATAAACATGCAAATTCTCCTGCCACAGATTTTATTTTGCCACAAGCTAAAATCAGCTGCAAGCACTTTTCTGAGTAATGTTGCAAATCACATTCTGCGAATTAGAGAGAGGTATGAAATTCAGTGCTATTGGGTCGAATCCCAGGGCTGCTTCAGTTGGAATATTTACGAGTGTGATTGAAGGTTGTGACCTCTGACAAGAATCCTTTCAGCCAAAAAAAAAAAAAGTTGATCAAATATGAAGTCAAGTGTCCCAGATGTCCCCAAATAAGATAATTAATTCAGTTAATTCAAGAGGGTTCTGAGCAGACATACGGGCTGACATAATTCACAGTAATGCCTCTCAGTTTGTTTTATCACGGCCAAATAAAAAGGTCGCCGTGATGTTTAGGGTTAAAAGAGTTTCTGTCGACTCAGTCGAATTTTTCGTTTACTGGAAAAGGTTTTCTGTGTATCCATAATCTCATTGCTCTAAACAATATAAGTTTAAACACAAATTATTTTGGTTGAACAGCTGCCAGTCTCCAGGAAATGTGTGTTTTGAGGAATCCGTTTGTTTATATCAGGCTTAAAAAAAATTTAGATAGAAGCTAACCCAGACCGACGTTAATATTGTTGCAGGGATGGATTTATCAGTTAGGAGCAGAAATAATAGCAGCTGTGACTGTTTCTGGATAGTTTTCATTTGTCTGTGACATTAATGTTGACAAGCAGAGATGCAGTTTTCCAGCAAAGCAGGACGATGGGCATTATTTCTTATAAATAAATGGTAATTTCTTGTCGTTACTATCCAGGCTCCGTGCTGGACGTGATCAAACACATCATCTCCCGAGGGGAACACAAGTCTGGCGTTCTGGACGAGGCCACCATAGCTACTGTGTTGAAGGACGTGCTTGAAGGCCTGGAGTACCTCCACAAGAACGGACAGATCCACAGGTAACAGCTCATCTGTTCTAAAATTTAAAAGAAAAATACAAAAACATATTTCTATATTTTTGTACGGGTCCCTCCTGACGCGGCTGAGGAGGCAAATTAATTCATATTTTTAGTGCACAACTAAATCCAAAGTTCACTGCACATAAGTGGCGGGTCGTCTTCATCGTGTTAGACAGCTGACTTTTCACTTCCTAAAGGTCAGGGGTGTCATTTAGCGTCTGCATAGAGATGAGACAGTACGGCCCGAATGCGTTTTTCAGCGATGCCCCTGAGAGCAGTGATGTCCTGGTTCAGTTTTGAAGCCAGTGTTTTTGTAAATGGCTTTAACAGTGTTGAAATATGGTAGGAAGTGTGACTCTGAAAGTATTTCTGAGCCATTTTAGAGGATCCTGACACCAGAAAGTATCACGCACACAAAAACCTCTAAAAACCTCTGACCACCAAACGATGGTCCTCTTTAACGCTGCTGTGTTTACCAAGATTATCGTGCCAGTGGAAGCAACGCCTCAGCTCATATGATCTCCTGTCACCTGATCCCAGTTAGAGGCAGATGTAAACAAACTGGAACACAGCGTTATGCAATAATCTGCCGCAGCGAGGGGCAAAATAAAAATTCTAAGCGTTTAATGGAGCATTTTAGTTCAGGTTTTTGCCAACAGCAGTTAGCTCACTCTAAACTGAGCTAACTACAGTATCTGCACAAATGTTACCAATGTGAGCAGTTTAGATATTTTTACACATCTGAAAACCTCTCACATTAGCAGATTATCTGGGAAAGCATCAGTACCGCCCACGGTGGAGCTTTCTGATCATCAGGGGAGTGAATCCCAGGGTGTAACTGGCCCAAAACAGCTGAGTCAGGCTTCCTTCGTGTTGGAGACATTACAATCAACCCAGTCAGCATGCTTGTTTTACAAGCCATTGCACAAGTTTCCTTATATTTTTAACATTTTTCAGAATATTTCTTCTTCCACCAACACCCAGGAAATGCTGCAGTGCTTACGTTTTTTATTTCTTTCCTCTGACATGGTTAGGTGTGCAGCAGCTTAGTGTCAGTTCATCTCTCTGGCATCATATATCCAGTCTGCTCTGAGATGTTAATCGTTATGATGAAATTCATTTTCAGGCCAGAGCGACTCAGATTTTTTCCTGAGGTAAAAGTGTGCAAGTTCCTTCCTGTTGTAAGCTGAATCATATGAGCCCGGGCCTCAGGGCACAGGGTGACGGAGAGAGTCAGCGGTGAGGATTGACGAGCAGCCAGTCTCACATGATCGGCTCGCTCCATCGTGGGATTGCAGAAAAGCAATTAGAGCCTCCCGACTCAGGTTGGAGTCCCAAGCAGACATTTATCAGGAGACGGCGAACTTTTCCAACTTGGCATTCACACCACTTGTACTCAAAGTAGCTTCATAAGATCATGTGTTAAAAAGCTCAGTCTGCAGGGTCATTAAAGACACCTCACCCCAGAGAGTACACGGCCACAGTCCTTCAAGCCTGAGGTTCCCTGATCAGCAGGAAATTACTGTGGTTACGTTGCCTGTCTTTAAAATTGATTTGGGAAACCAGAGTAGAATGAATGCAGTTTGGAGGAAACCTTAGGAGAAGTGAGGTAGAAGAGAAGGCATTCTCGTGGTCAAAGAAAAAAAGGCCGCGGGAGGATCAGAGGTGTTTCGCAAACTCTGTTTCACTGCCGTATTAGGGTTACTGTGACCCTGGCACCAGGATGGGGTGTCACAGGAGCGCACTCAGAGTAGCTGCAAAAAGGAATAAGTTCCAGATGAGGAGGATAAATCTTTTTGATGGTTTAAAACGGAGCCTGTTCCCACCTGACCGCTGCCCTGCTATCATTTCAGCGAGTCGCCACCGGCGCTTCCTTTCATCACTTTCATTGGCTTTAATCTGCTTCGATGCAGAAAACTAATAAGTTGGTCACTGTTGCAGAAACAGCTGGACGAGCAGCAGCCGAGCAGCAGTTTCAGTTGCGGCTCCTGCTGCTTGGCTGCTGCTCGGCTGCTTCTCCCTGCATTACGGCGCCTCTTTGAACTTGCATGGTGCATTGTGTCACCACCTCCTCCCTCTCCCCTTCCTCTCCTGTGAATGTTAATGACTGTCTGCACTCTGCAGCCTCTTTTTTTTTTTTTTTTTCTCCTCTGAGCTTTAAAAACTGCTGCAGTGAATCACAGCCTCACTGTCTTTTGAATGAACACAGGAAAGGCCAGAGTGTGATGGTGGTGAATGGGACGTCTTTGAACAGAGATGTGTGAAGAACCCATCTCTGAAATATTTTAGCTATGTGTGGTACTATTATGACCGAGTAGTCGCTTCAGCATACTCGTTTGCAGGCATTCTCTGAAAACAGAAAGGAATTATTTTTTCATTTGTCCAGTATGGGCTAGTACGTCATTTTAAAATTGATCGTCTTTACTTAGAGGATGATTGCTTACAGACTCGGATACTTCCAGCTGGTCTTCTGGAGGGTGACGCCGCAGCGACGTTGCCGTCCATAAAAAGCAACATCTTGCGTTACGACGCATAAATCAGCAGTGCTGTAATAGTAGTGCAGGAACACAAGGTGGAGGCTGAGGGTGGTCCTGATTAAGTGGCCCTCTCATGTCTAAAAATCTAGATGATATCATCAGGCTGAGCAGTTGTAAATCCCTGCGTTCATATACATTTGTGTGCAGGGCAGCAGGAACTCTGCGTTCATCCTCCAGCACATCGCTTCCCTTAAACTCTCTCAAACTGTGTCCTCTGCCTGCCTCATACTCATCCATCCTGTTTAGCATCTTTATGGGTCCACACATTATCTGTATCTGCAGTTACTATGTCCTGTTGGAGAAATCGCCATCTCCACTTTCTGCAAGTGGTTCCAATATGTCACACACATGCGGCATTCCTCCGTCTATGGCTCACTTGCTGCCACTCCCTGCCCTGTCACTGCCAGATCTGTTATCTGCGAGGTATTTTAGTGGTGTACTCTTGACAAAAGAGGCTGCCCCACTCCAGTTTTCACCAGTATTTTAAGCAAACATCTGAACTGTGACATGTAAACTCCAGAATCCCTTTGGCACCCTTGCGAAGCTAAGAGGCTTTTTTCAGATTAATCTGAAGATTTCATCTCAAGTTTGTCTGTTTTTACTTTTTTTTTTTTTTTTTTTTTTTTTTTTGCTTCCTTCGCTTGTGACAGAAATGTCTGAAATTGTCTGTCTGGAAAAATAAATCAAATTTCTATTTCTATTTCTGTGAATGATGAGGGAAGGAACGCCAACTCCACCTCTGTTATTTTATTGGCTGCATAATGGAGGGCTTGGATTTGTAAAATAGTTAGAGGAACCCTTCCAAATAATGTTGTTTTTATGTTTATGTTTTTCTCTGTAATATGAAATATTTTTTCAAGTCAGGCTTAATTTTCTCATTAATATTTTGTAATTTATAAATGACCAGTCTGTTTCATTACCTTTATGCTGTTACTAATTTTTTTGCTGCAGTGACTAAACATCTTTTTCATTTTCCTACCGTAATTTTCCAACCGTTTTACACTAGCGCCTCCATCTGGTTTCATCGTGAACTACAATGCATTTGGGAGTATATTATCTTTTTATGTTCCCGTCAGTATAGTTCCCGTCAAACATTTGCGTCAGACTAATTAGTAAAGCTGTAAAGCAGCGTTTTATATGCTGCCATTACTGTCAACATTCTGAAAAACTAACCCTGATTTAAAACTTTAGAGATGAAAACATTTCTTAATCCATCATTTTCCCTCTTGACTGGACAGACACAGTTGACTTTCAGTCTGTGCCCCCCTTGCTTTGTATATCCTTACCATTTTCCCGACCCTTAGTCTGTTGCTATAGCAACTCTGTCCGGCCAGCGAGCTGGTCGTATTGAGTGTGTGTGCAGATCTGTGAAATTTTATGAGCGTACACAAATGCAGATGGGCTGTCAGACAGATGTCCCAGCTGAATCATCTTATCGCCACCAGGGGAAGCTGAACAGGGAGGAACAAATTAACCACAGACTGCGTGTGTGCGTCTGTGTGTGTGTGCGTCTGTGTGTGTGTGCGTCTGTGTGTGTGTGTGTGCTGTCAATGAAATCATTACTACAAAGTCCTAGAATGGTAGAAGGAAGAAATGCTTTGGTTTACCAGCATGTGTCACACAACCTACTACCTTTCGGGTTCACTTGATTAGGTGTTTGAACTTTTCGCATAGCTTGAGAGGTGAATTTGACCTATTCTTGTGTCTTTTGCAGGGATCTGAAGGCTGGAAATATTCTGCTTGGAGATGATGGCTCAGTGCAGATTGCAGGTATTGGACCTCTGTCATTCTCTTCATTTCTCCAATTTGGATGTGAAGACGAGGCTTTCCTGCTTGGATAAAATCAAATTGAACTGACATTGTCGACAACAATTATTATTTTAGGCCACGGACACAGCAAGCTAAGCTTTTTCTTCTCCTTTCACTTGTCAGATTTTGGCGTCAGTGCCTTTCTAGCCACAGGTGGCGACATGACTCGGAATAAAGTGCGTAAAACATTCGTGGGAACGCCGTGCTGGATGGCCCCAGAGGTCATGGAGCAGGTTTGTTCACACACAGCAAGAAAGTGATGGTTCAGTGCTCAGTGCATAGCAGGAACCGTAAGAACCATCTTTACCATCTGGGACCAGTGAAATGTGATTGTGCCTGTACAGGTGAGGGGTTATGACTTCAAGGTTGATATTTGGAGTTTTGGGATCACGGCCATCGAGCTCGCCACGGGGGCTGCACCTTATCACAAATACCCACCCATGAAGGTGAGGGAAGTGGAAGTTGCCGGCCGGAGATGCACTATAAATGTGAAGTCCGTTGCTCTGAACACAGTCGATCTCTTTTCTGTGTTGTGTCTGCAGGTCTTGATGCTGACGCTGCAGAATGACCCCCCGGTGTTGGAGACCGGGATCGCAGACAAGGAGATGGTGAAGAAATACGGCAAATCCTTCAGGAAGATGATCGCCCTGTGTCTACAGAAGGACCCAGAGAAGAGGTGCCTGTTCTGTTTCTGTGTGTTTTGCTGTGCTGTATTTACATTTCTATCTCAGAAGTTTCTGAAAGCTGAAAATGCTTATTTTTGTCCTTGTTCTTTTTTCTAGGCCAACATCTTCAGAGTTGTTGAAGCATAAGTTCTTCCAGAAAGCAAAGGTGGGTGCGTGACCTCCCTCAGGGCCTGAGTGAATCAGGTTTCCCACGAATCACTGTCCTGCTAAAGCAATTAAATGACATCTATTTTTATATATATGCATGTGAACAAAATATTTTTTCTCATTCTCTTTTTATAGTGTTTGGAAGCAATGATTTAATTATGGTAGGAAATGCAAGCTAATGAGTCAAACTATAAAAATAATCCAATAAAGCTTCTACCCATGCTATTGCTTTCATTGTTCACGGAGCAGAGCTGTTTCTGACAAAGGCAGGGATAACATTCTATGCCCAGCTCTGGCAACTGGAACAACAAACCTGCTGGTTCAGCAGGACACGCTGCCTGAATCCAACCTGGACATGACCTCCAACAGCCACGAAGTGCTGCAGTCCTCAGTGTGAACACCAGAGGGCAGCCTCTGGTTCTAAATGCTGAGCCTCTTTTTTCTCTTTAATGGCAGACTCATGAATATTTACTTGAGAAGTTACTTCACAGAGCACCCACAATAACGGAGAGGTCCAAAAGGGTAAGACAACACTGATTCAAATCCACTTCCAAGCTTTAGAATGAGCTAATCCCATTTTAAATAAATAATATTTGCCATGTCTGGGATGAATAGAAGTACTTCTATTTTAATCTGTCAATTTTCTCGTCTCCAGGTACGTCGAGTACCAGGGTCCAGCGGCCGGCTGCATAAAACAGAGGATGGTGAGTGGGAATGGAGTGACGATGAGCTGGATGAAGAAAGTGAGGAGGGTAAAGCTGCTGTCGCTGCTTTGAGGGTGAGATGAAGATGCTTTTCCCCTCCCTGCTGACATTATAGTCCACGCCTGGTCTTTTAACGGCTGTACGATGCCCAAAATGTCATTCTCATGTCTGCATGTTTGTCCACTGTCTCTGCACTGAGTCTCTTCCATGTTTATGTTCTGTCTGATGGCCAAGGAGCAGCAGGTGAAGCCTGTTAGTGCCACCAGGCGACAAGTGCGCTTCTCCTACCCACTCGAGCTGCCTGCGTCCAGGGTTGTTCACTTGTACCCACAATACAGATGGTGTTCCCCTAACACGGAAGGGCTCTCTACATTAGGGAAGGGTGGGCTCGATTAAGACTATAAGGGGGAGAAATTCACTTAAATTAAAGTCACTTCATGTTAGGATTGTTAGGAACAAGGACATTTAGAGGTTTATCCGTCAGTAGTGATCAAAGAAGCTCATGCAGTTATTTTCTCCAGAGAAAACACCACAGCCCAGGATAATACCACCCACACCATGTTGGGGTTAATTACTCTAAAGCCCTTTTTTTACATATGCTCTGTAGAGACTCTCCAGAGAATCAGATCAGGATTTCCTCCTGCGTGCAGCAGACAGGACCTCAGATCTTAGCAATAGTCGGCATCGTTACGCAGATCTGAACTGATGATGTGGGAGTTCCCTTTCCTGGAAGCCATCTGTATTTCCATTTCTCTTATACATTTTTTTTTTTTTTTTTACATTTAATATATTTGTATTTATATCGAAACTGATCAAGTCGCATTTAATCACCACACATCAAATGACTCATCAGCTCGGTAAATGATGTGCATACTGCGAACTAATCACACATGGGATCTGCTGCTTTGACGCTGCTGTACTGGACACGTGCTGACAAACTGAGCTCTTCAATCCTAATTCCTCTACTCAGAAGGTGTTTAGCATTTTTAGGCAGCAGGACCTGGTTGAATATCTGTAATAGCCACAAATTGAATCGGTCAATAATTCATGTCAGTTTGTCTGCATGTGTAAGCAGACTGTGGGATTTTTATCACATGAGGATATTTTGAAATTTGCTTTTCTTGTGTGAGTTCATGGATTTTAACTAATATTAACAGATTTTTGGGTTTGTGCTGCTTTTCTAATCACATTTTAACACTTTTTACAACCTAGTTTCCTGGTGTCTGGAGTTGTTCTAATCTTTAAATCATTGATTATTTATTGAAATTATGGATTTATAAGATGTTAGCCTTTATAGTGCTCATCATTTTATCAGAAATCAGGTGGGACCTGTTTTTTTGTCACAGAAACATCCTTCTCATGTACTCATAACACTTACCCATGCCTCCCCCAGGTGTAATATTAGCTGTGTACCTGCATTTGTAGCCTTTATTTAATCCGTTTACTGCTCCTGCTTTCCTGTGTCTTCCTTTCTCCCCCTGAGCTGTTTTCGCTTTGCTCAGACCATCTTGCTGATGATCTGACTCTGACCTGTTGTCTGTTTGCTAACAGTCTCCAAGGGTGAAGGAGGCGTCACAGAATTCAGAGGTGAGGTTTTCTGACCTTTATGCAGTAGTTTTTACGGTGTCCTGGTGACGTTCACAAGCAGAATTTGTCGAAATGATGATGTTGTGCAGGTTTTCCAGACTCCGGACCTCCTCGGCGCTCAGCTCCAGCCGGTGGCTGCACGACAGCCAGAGATACCTCAGGCTGCTCTCCAGGCTCCGCTGCAGCCCACGCCAGCCAACACACAAGCCCCTCCACAGGCTGCATCTCCCACATCGGTCCGCCAGCTCCATCCTTCAGATCTCCATTTCCTTTAGAGATCATTTTTTAAATTTAAACCCCTTTCATCTGTGTGACAGCAGGTGGCGCCAGGAGACTCCAAGGCCCCCATTAGTTTGGTTTTGAGGTTAAGGTGCGTTTACCCGGTAAAAGCTGCAAACCAGCAGGTGATGTTTGAAGTTTTACTGAAACAGTCTGACGCTTCCTCATTTGGTCTTTTTTTTTTTATTATGTTTATAGAAATTCAAAGAAAGAACTTAACGACATTCGCTTTGAATTTATGCCAAGAAGAGGTAAGTTTAAAGGAGCTGCTTTGGTCAGCGGTTAGAAGGTTAGAATGGTAACAGTCCTTCGTCTTTGACTGGCAGACACAGCAGAGGGTGTGTCCCAGGAGCTGGTGTCTGCAGGCCTGGTGGACGGGAGGGATCTAGTAATAGGTAGGTCCTTTTAGAAATCACAAGTGACGCTTGTTATCTTAGTTTGGGTTGTTGTTTTACCCTTTTTTTTTTAACTTCTTTCAGTTGCTGCAAATTTGCGGAAAATAGTTGATGAGCCTCAAACCAATAAAAACGTCACTTTTAAACTGGTGAGTGTTTCAGAATCTTGGTCGACAGTACAGGGGCATCATGTAATTAAAGAACAGAATATATTTTTTAAAAAAGCAATGTTTGGAGACTGTTAGATTCATTTCCGTCTTTAAAATGCTGTTAGAAGTATTACAAATGTCAGTGTTTAAGCCTTGAAAATCCAATCCTCTCCAAGAGCAGCATTATGAAAATCCGACAGGATGAGCTAAATTATTGCTTATTTAGATTTACGCTTCTCGCTTCTCTATCATCTTCACAGGCTTCTGGAATGGAGGGGTCAGAAATACCAGATGATGTCAAACTGATGGGTTTTGCTCAGCTCAGCATTAGTTAAACTCTTCTACCTGGGACCATGACTTGCCTAAAAATGTGAAAATTAAAAAAAAATAAATTGTTCAGTGCATTGTTTTTTTAATTCTATGGCTGTAAAGAAACCACTACTGCCAAAGACAACAGTACGTGTCACCCGTAGGTCCACACAGATACTCACCTGCAGTGGCTGAAGTATCAACTAAGAATCACTCTGACGTTTACAGTGATCAGGTAGAAGTCTGTAAGTACGTAAACCCGTTTCCATTCGCTCTTTCTTCTCCCTCTCGCTAATATGTGACGCATTTGCACAATACCTAATGCGACTCCCAGAATCCCAGAGCGTAACAATGCCTTATAGTCATCGGAACTACTGAATGCACGTTTTTTTGGTGGAGTCTTCCGTTACCACGTGGAGTATTTCGGGCTCTGAAATGTAAAAATTGTGGTTTCGGTTGCTGAGTCGAACTTTTTACATGGATCATCAGAGACGCTGAGTACAAACTTGTCTAGAATCAAAGATTTTAGTCATTTTTCCCATCTGTGCTGAACTTTTTATCATTATTTCTGCATTTTACTGTGAAGAAATGCCTGAAAGAGATCAAATTTAAGTTCTCATCTCAATACTGTGACTCTGAAACAACTTTTTTCCTAGATTTAGTTTTTTTTTTTTATGCTCATTGGAAGATGTGTGTCGGCTCTGTGGCCTTATGAAAGACGTACAAAGATGTAGCTCAGCTGTTTTTTTTTTGTTTTTTTTTTATTATAATCTTGAAGGAAATTTGGTTTACTTCTTCTTCTTAGTTTAGCTTCTTTTAGTGGCATTTCTTCAAAGGCGGTAACATCAGAAATTTTAGAAACCGACATGGATACACTTGTTATGGTTTGGTTTTGACCTTTCGTGACCCTAATTGGCTCTCTTTATATCAGGGGTGTGACAGAATTGGCTGCATTCCCCCTTAAAAATGTCTGTTAGGACTGAAATGAAATTAAAAGCTTTTCAGCAGCTGAAACCACGCGTGTCTGTTTAGTTTGAAAGGACTTGGCGCATTTTGTTATGGATGAGACAGTACTTGATTTAAACTAGGCTGTAAATAATGGCATTTGGGTTGTTTTTTTATACCTGAGGTTTCACTTTCTGCCTTTTTTTCTGCGTGAAGGAAGAATCCTCTCATTTCTGCTGAGCTGTATGTTATGCATCAAGCTCATTTACCCACTTTCCCCCCTTTTATTTGGAACACTTGACCAGCGAGGGCCTGATTTTTTTTTTTTTTTGTTTGTTTTTTGCCTGTCTGGCCAACTCAAATGTCAAGCAGATCTGAAGCCCGTCAAACACTCACGATGGATTATTATTATTATTTTTTAAACACTGAAGATGTTTACATCCCGCAGTTTTGAAAAGACTTGATTGCCGACCTTTGGAGCGATCAGAAGTGTGTGGGATTTGGAGTAGAAGCATCTGTTTTCAGGTGTGGATGTCCTTCGGTTGTTTTATGATGACTGTGCATCAGTTAGTGGCACCAGTGATGCTGACGGCTTCGTGCAGCAAATCAGTGTGTGTAAATCAGAAATGCCAGCAAGGTTTTACCGTTTAGACCGGTGTTAAAGATCCTAATCATCCAGATGCCATATTTAATAAAACTGAACTTTGTTGCTTGCCTATAAAATATTGACAAAATCTTTGTATTTTGACTTTAAAAATGTAAAAATTTTATGCTAGCCTTACATTTAAAAAAAAAATGACCAAGTGTAATTTTCTTTGTTGATTTTCAGTGTCTTTAAATTGTGGTCCTTGTTACATGTGAAGAAACGTAAAATAAAGCTGTACGGGAGTGTGGACCCTGTGTTTTCCTCAAAGAGGTGCAACAGATTCTCGTGTGTGTGTGTGTGTGTGTGTGCTGTATGTATGTTATACAGATGAAACGTGTCTTTAAAAGTTGCATTGATTGAAACAGCATTTATCTTCAATGTGAGACATTTATGTGTTTATAGGAAATAACACATTTCCAGCAGGGACTACTTTAGCTATTTAAAGGTCCAATGTGGATCGGGCGACATCTAGTGGTGAGTAAGAATATTCAATTAAATAGCTGTTATTAATCAAACTCCTTTTTGTTATGGGTGAAGGCTTTTGCTGACTGTCCAGGAACAAAAAAGGTTTTTGGTAACCGAGCAGGAGTATCCATCAGAGAACCAGTGGGGAACAGCGTGTACGAGTGGAGCTCATGCACGTTGCATTCCTGAAGGAATCCTTGTTTTGCAACCATCTCGTGTTTTGGCTCAAAAGTTATTTTCCTTATCTAAGATTCTTTGTGCAGCTCTTGAACCCTGGAAAACTTTGCTGTCAACTACTATTAACTTTCTTTGAACATGTTGATAAGATGGGGTTAAAAAAAAAAAAACATACCCGTAAAGCAACGTTTTTTGAAAGGTTAATAGACATTTTGCATAAAAACCAGTCATTTTTCATATATGACTGGATCATCTGTTAAAGCTCCTCAAGCATTTGTTTCTTTGTCTGCTGCAGTTTGATCAGCCAAAATACTTCCATCATCCCATCCAGTTGATGTGTTAGAAGAAGGAAAAATGGACAACAGAAGGATTGCAGAGAGTTTGACAAGAGCTGAATTGCAGCACCTCCACAAGTGCAGCTGTTGTGGGGTGTTGCTGGTATGCAGTGTCTGTCAGAAGTGATCTAGGGAGGGAACAGTGGTGAACCAGTGGCAGGTTCAGGCAAGTTCACTAAAGCATGTGAGCGGAGTGAAGACGGTGGCCTGTGGGTGCGGCCTGCCTGAGGAAAGAGACAGCAGGATGCACCATGGGAAGAAGGCAAAGAGGAGACGGTGTGATGCCTTGAGCAGTATTCCCAAGGGGAAGCTTGGGTCCTGCCATCGAACCTTTGCTGCACAGCCAGGTCTGACCCCTGCTGGAGGCCCCACTTTTGACCTCAGAGTACTGTGAACATCTTGGTGCCAGATAGCAGGTGTGCATAAAAGGAGCTCAGGCTACCAAAAAAACGATATAACTCTCACTGGACAGCATCCAGAACTGTCTCACTGGAAGATTTACTGGGCCGCAAAAGCTAAAGGAAGTTTTCATCCTGCTTCAGATGAGCTCAGCTCAGTTTGGCTGCTGCAAGCAGAGGAACTGCATATTTGTTCTAGGAACACTCAATATTTGCAGGGAACTGACCTGAGTTCCTACATCAGATGCAGATGTTTGTTAGAGGATTTGGCTTCCTACCCAGTCGCGCTTCAGGCTGTCATTTTCATCATTTTAGGTTTTATAGGTTTAGGGCTACACAGTATTTGCTGTGGCTCATAAATTTAAACACGCTTATATAACTATATAACTTACTTTAAAGTAGTTTATACTTATATAAACTAAATTATTTTTAAATTATGTACCCTGTTTTATTATAGATGGATTCTTCCATGTTTGTGTTGGAGGTAGACGTCACAATGTTTGGACTTCACCCACAGAGATCCTGACTTCACAAAACTGAAGCTATGGCAGCAGCCATAAAAAGTTCTGTTCAAATATTAACCCGCTGAATAAACTGTGGCTGCGACGCTGTCTCTGTCCCAGGCCACAGCGTCAGAACCACCATGAGCAACTTTGGACAGATCCTGAAGGAGATCGGGGAGTTCAGCTTATTCCAGAAACGGTTAGTGGCCATTCTGTGCATCCCCAGCATTTTCGTAGCTTTTGATGTCATCGGTCAGGTGTTCATCGGCCTGAGCTTCCCGCATCACTGCAACACCGACTGGATCCTGGAGCGTGCACCCAACCTGACGCAGGAGAGGCAGAAAAATCTCACCCTGCCCGTCAACGAGGGTGGACAGATAGAAAGCTGCAGGATGTTCACGCCTGTGGATTGGGATCTGGAAACCATCGAAGATTATGGGATTAACAGCACAACAACATGCACGAATGGAACTGACTTTGAGGCTCCAAGCGGTGCTTCCAGCATTGTGACAGAAGTAAGGACTGCTGCTCAGTAATTAGTTGGATTCAACTTGTTTACTCCTCTGGTGGCGTCCAGTCTTACCAAAATGTACACTCTACCCTAAGGAGGTTTGTGAAAGGATGCCACCCAAGGTTCTTCTGTGCTGTGTTGATGTTCTCCGTCTCCCTCTCATCAGTTCAACCTGGTATGTGGCAGCAGCAGTTTGATCGAAGCATCACAGTCGGTCTACATGGCCGGACTCCTGGTCGGAGCTCTGCTGATGGGACCAATGGCTGACAGGTACCCTTTCACCCTTGAAGGGACTTAATGTACATTGTAATGTTTTGTTTTTGAGATTTTCCTTACAGCAGAACAAGTAAAGATAGATACAGATATAAGGCAAGAGGCAGGCTACACCCTGGACAAGTCGCCAGCTCAGCTGTTCAGACCCGAGGTCGGTTTAGAGTTGCCAATTCACCTGTCCCCAAATATGTGTCTGTGGATTGTGGGAGGAAGCCAGAGAACCCGCGCACACACGGGGGGAACATACAAGCTCTCCACAGAAAAGACCGTGGCCGCCAGGGTTCCCCACCCTGGAACCTTTTTGCTGTGAGCCCCAAAATAAAAAGGATATAGCCTAAAATTATAGATGTCATAATGAATTTTCTATGAGTTTTAGACCGTTCTGTCATTCTGCTCTCAGAAACAGAAGCAACTTTTCGGCCAGCCGTTGTAGTTGTATCGGAGGGGTAAGGCCGGGCTGCTGACACTAACTTGTATGTACGTGGGTTTAAATGGCTACTGGAAACAGCCCCTTCACTGGCTTTTGATTGGAGATTGGTTTTGTTGCCTCGGTGGTTTTATTGTTTGTTACTTTAGCGTGTTATTTTATTTTTTGTTCAGCAATGACATGAGATAAGTAGAACTGTGCAGCCTTGGTCATGCGGGAGGGACTGAAGAAGATCGAGCTACTTCAGAGCCAACTCACCTGTCTGCAGCACTCAGTCGCTGCTCCAGGATGATGGCTTCACCAACATTCTCCTCCGTGTGCTGTTTTGGCCGGATCGAGTGCCAGTAAATGTGCCTGCAGAGAGGCCCAGAGCCGGAATTGCAGCTGACTGAAGAAGATATATTTTTGATTGAATGCTGTCTCATGCACCGGCTCTCTGTAGGTTTGGTCGACGCTTCGTGATCCTGCTCTCAATCTTTGTGTTGCTGGTGTTCAGCGTGGGAAACGCTTTCTCGCCCAACATATACGTCTACATGGTTCTCAAGTTCTCAAGTGGCATCTCCATATCAGGCATCATTGCAAATGCATTTGTCATCGGTATGTATGTGTGTGTGTGTGTGTGTGTGTATCTGTATGTGTGTTTAAAGCTGCCTGCATTGATTCATTCCTGACTGACCAAGTGGGGAAAAAACGACACCTTTTCCTGAAAAATGTGACATTAACAACTATTTTAATGACCGAAACAGTATATTTATTTATCTTGGCTGTACTTTGTAGCTAAAAAAGCAGCTTTAGATCATCATGTTGCAGAGATGAATCCATGATGATGTTATGTTTGAAGGTGGAGAGTGGAGCGATTCCTCCAAGTTTGCTTTGTGCACCATTCTCTGCCACTCAACCTTCCCTCTTGGACTCATGATCTTGTCTGGTGTTGCCTATTTGATCCCCAACTGGAGGATCCTGCAGCTGGTGCTCTTCAGCCCTCTTCTCCTGGTCCTTGGAATCTTTTATTGGTAATTCATTTCAGAGTTGATATTCCAGGTGTAGTAAAACACCTAAAGAAATAACTGATCTTGGTTCTATGTGTTTATTAGGATTCTTCCAGAGTCAGCTCGTTGGCTTTTGACCCAGGGCAAGAAGAAGACGGCCATTCAAGAAATCCTGAGGGCAGCCAAGGTGAACAGAAGGACCATCTCACAAGAACTGCTAGAGAAGGTAAACGGCATCAAAACCACTTTGTCTATCAAAGGAAAACCTTTGAATTAAAGACAGAAATAAATAAAACTTTTATCTTTTAGCTGGAGGCTGAGAGTGAAACCAAAAAAAGAAACATGCTGGACATCTTCAGGACGCGGTCCCTGAGAAACCGTACCTTCATAATGAGCTTTGCCTGGTGGGTAGACATCTGCATCAAAATCCTCAGTGATCTCTCAGTGAAGACACCTCTTCTGCTCTGCCGACAGGTTTGGAACAAGTCTGGTGTATTATGGGCTGAGTCTGAACGTGGGCAACTTCGGCTTGGACATCTACCTGACGCAGTTAATCTTCGGCGCGGTGGAAATTCCCGCTCGTCTCGGTTCTTTGCCACTTCTCCAGTATTTGGGCAGAAAAAAAGGCCAAGCAGGGGTCCTGTTTTTTGGGGGCTGTGCTTGTCTGGCTATACTCGCGATTCCAAAAGGTATTTGCTCATGAACGATTTGGAACCTGTATTTAATCTTCAGGTCCTTTCTGATAGTCCCGAGCACAAGGAAATATTATGGTATTATTTACATGAAATATCTTATCCTGACACATTTTCCACAGAAATGTTTACTTTTTTGTCCATCAGACCTTCCTGTGGTGGTAACAGTCATAGCTGTACTGGGGAAATTTGCAGCCACCTCAAGTTTCTCCTCCGTCTATGTTTATACTGCAGAATTGTACCCCACCACTGTGAGGTAAGCTACGTAATAAGTAATACTGTAATCTAAGAATTCTGCTAAGTACACCGTTTGTTCTGCTAGGCAAAATGGCGTAGGCCTCAACTCCATGTGTGCCCGTGTGGCCGGCATCCTCGCTCCCCTGGTGAGACTCCTACAGGTCTACCACTACACCATCCCCATGCTGATTTATGGAATCATTCCTGTTGGTGCTGGAGTTCTTTGCCTGTTCCTCCCCGAAACCCTAAATGTTGAACTTCAGGACCACGTGGAGCTCAAGTGAGTTGATGAAGCACTTTCTTCTTATAGTTCAATAGCACATACATACATACATGTTCCTATTATCTTGAATTCCAGAGAATCCGATACAGCGAATTCTGAAGTATATTCCACGGAATCCAAAAAAGGAAATGGTGAAGAATATGGGTCCATCAGTGCTTCAGGAAAGAGTACTAAACTTTAATTTCCTGCTGCTATTTTCACATGGGTTTGTAATGAATAGTTGGAATCAAGTCTGGGCAGAATTTTTGTATTATCACCATTATTTCTATACTGGGACCTTTTTCCCTGATGTTAACTTTGTTATGAATAACCAGCACGTTTGATATTTATTTAATTATTTGAAATCATCTTCATCATCATTCTTCCACAAAAAACCCAACAAAACATCAAACACGACCTAATTTAAAGACATGTTCACATTTTCGTCCACCAAAACACAGGCTGAGATGCCTGTCCTAGTACCTCTACCTGTTTCAAGTGCATAAAAATACTGTTATTACACATTATAAAAAACAGGTAATTTGTGAAACTGTAGTAAATTGAATGTCAATAATTCAGATCACTTCCTACTAAACCTGATGCTCTAAGGATTATTTTTCTCAGCTTCGTCCCTGCAGCTCTGTCACACTTGAGAGTGTTGCTGTTATTACCGGTTGACCTTTCTTTAACTCGCACTGTCCTGAGTTTATTAATCAAATGGTCTCAACATGTTGAGGTCGATGGTCGTCTCTAAGACTAACCCCGTTTCCACTGGATGCGTCCGTCCATCCGTCCTGATTAGTTTCCATTCAAGTCACTGCTCAGTTTCCACTGGCTGCGGCTCCGTCCACGGCAGAGCTGGAGACTTCCGTCGCCCTCCGTAAAAATACGCATCGCTTCTGTTTTTGACGGATGGACGGAGCACGCCGCAACAATCTAGCACAAGGCATCGCGTGAACAGGAAGTCAGGTGCGAAGGGAAACTAAAACATCCGGGAATTTGTCAAAATAAAAGGTCCCGTATTTAGAGCGATGGTTTTCAACAGTGCCAAAGGGGCCCGCCCCCATGACGTTAACAGGTAATAGGTCTTGCAGGAGTCGTCTCACTATCATTTGCGACAATGGACGAAGAAAGACTCATCATAGAAGTGAAAAACCACAGCATTATTTATGATTTTTCGCATCCTTTTTATAAGGACAATATAAAAAAAGAAATGGCGTGGAAAGAAATATCCAAAACAATTGGAGTGGATGATTACACATTCTAGGAAAAATAAATAGAATTACCCATGGTAGAGTCACCAAAATCCAAAGCGGAAATTTTATTCCTCCGCTGTTTAGGAACAAATAACGTATTCTTCTGTGGCTCGTTTCGAAAAATACAAAGTGGTAATATCGCGCGGTCTTAACGTGATTTAGTTTTCAGCGTCCTGTTGAAAAAGATCGCTTCAAATACGGGACCTTTTATTTTGACAATTTCCAGGATGTTTTATATTTCTCTTCGCACCCGACTTCCTGTCTGGCACGCGGTGGATTGTGCTAAATTGTTGCGGCGTTCTCCGTCCGTACAGAGGCATCCAGTAAAAACGGCCGGACGGCAGAAATGTGGACGGACGGACGGACGGACGGGAACGCACCGCATCCAGTGGAAACCCGGGGTAAAGGTGTAACTCGGAACTGATTGTTCTGTCAAAGAAGCTAAAGTCATTGTTGACCCCCAGTGGTCAAAAGTTGTGTTGCAACCAGATCTGTCGCTGCAGGCAGAAGAGCTGCAGATTAGTTTTGTGCTGACAAGTTTAATATCTGGGGGAATTTTTTTTTCTTCAAGTTTACACACTTCACGTTTTATCTGATGGGTCTAAATGTAGGTTATGTTTCATTGCAGTTATGTAACATGTTGAATCACCCCGACCTCAGCTTCAGCAGCCTCGGGGCATTCACTGAAAGTCAAAGCTGGTTATGACAAACCTGTTTTGTTTTTTTTTTAAACACAAAACTGAAGGTGACTTAAAACACTATACCTGTGCTATATGTGCTGTCTTGCATAATCCATGCTGTCTATCTTTTTTTTTTTTTATCATAACTAGCATACTGACCTAATTTAACCACTCTAGAACTCATGTTCTACAGTTTGCATTGTAGAACATATCCTATTCCACCTACCAAGAGCACAGACTGACATACCTGCCCTCATGCCTCACCCATTTGAAGTGCTTAAAAAGAGTACGGTGGCTGCTGGCAAACGGGTTTGTTTTTTTGTCAGTGCTTCATCAATGAGGATTTGCAGGCCAGATACTAGACGTGCGTTTTCTTGCACAAGTGATTGATGAAATGTAACGTTAACAGATAGCAGATGTTGCATTTAATCAACCTGTTTGTTGTTGGCAACAAAACAAAAAAGAAAAATGTCAGTGTGTAGTTTAGGTCTTTCCATTCTATTTCAGATGTTTTTGAATGCTTTTTTTGTTCGTTAAAGTGCATGTTACTGTTGAGGTGAATGTG
Source organism: Pao palembangensis (assembly GCA_015343265.1). Taxonomy (NCBI): domain Eukaryota; kingdom Metazoa; phylum Chordata; class Actinopteri; order Tetraodontiformes; family Tetraodontidae; genus Pao; species Pao palembangensis. The sequence goes on from CM027086.1 coordinate 15,829,590, forward strand.
TGTTTGTGAGAATAAATGTGTGTAACTAAAGCAATTCTTGCAACAAAAAAGAATAAATTTACTAGCAGTTTAGACAGACAGGATTAATCAACTAATAATTTAGGCCATGAATGTGTGTAATGATAAAATTATAGCTTGCTCATAACTCCTATGTGACTGCTCATATGGTTAGCGTATGACCCCCCCATGTACTTATCTTATATCAGCTGTGTTCATCATAACTGCGTAAGCATGTACTAGTGTGCTTTGCTTAAACATAATCTTTAATTAAGTCATTGTCAAAAAAGCTGATAACTTGCTGAATCATTATAAACGGGTGACAACTCCTGCTAAATGTGTGCGTCATGCAGCCGACAGATAGGCAATGGGTCTGGTCCATTCTGTTCTGTCTCAGATTCCTAGCAGGTCAGCTGGACCTCCTCATATTATCTGGGGCCTCTGTGCTCCGTGTCCTTGAAAGATGTGAGAACAGACACTGTTTGTTTGAAGCAAAGATGTGACAAACCTGACTGTAGATTTTGTATGACTGAGCATTTTTAAAAAGCACATAAGAAAACTGTTAGCGCCCGGCTGGGACAGAAGGCGTCACACCAAGTCCGGAGAGGTGTTCTAGTCTCGGCTGAGCGTTTTGGGGACACCTCTGGAGACCAAAGGTGGGCGACGACAACGTCTGCTCCAGTCGACTGACCTCTTTGGGTTTTGATTCACTACTATATTTTTGCCTGTGCCTTTTTATTCTTCTGATTCCATTTGGCTGATGTATTTTTCTTCAATAAATTCTGGGTGACATTTTTTGGAAAAAGACAACCTCTAGTGCTCTGTGTCACTTTTTTGACACAAACACGCAGACAGGTGCTTTCTGATTCCCCATCGGACTGAAGCTGGAAAAAAATCCTGCAACACCTGTTAATTCTTTGGATGATAAAATTATTCCTCGTCTTCTGTGTTTTGGGAGTAGTGAGGTTCACGTTCATCATATTTTCCTGTGCATCTTTGGTAGATCAAAAGATAGATGGACTTTGGGGTTTTAACTGCACCTGTGTGAATTTATTCAGGGACCTTAAAAGATCTGCAGCTACTATTGTTTGCATTGAATGGGCTTGATGTTCTCCATGTCTTCATGACATTTGAACTTCAGCCTGAGGAATCCCGACTTGACAAATTTCAACAACTTTCCTGTTTTGTCATGCTGGTATTAACAGAAGTCTGTCTGTTAAACTTTAACCTCCTGGATAGTTGAATGTTACGCCACACTGTCTCTCTGTCCCAGGCCACAGTGTCAGAACCACCATGAGCAACTTTGGACAGATCCTGAAGGAGATCGGGGAGTTTGGCTTATTCCAGAGACGGTTAGTGGCCATTCTGTGCATCCCCAGCATTTTCGTAGCTTTTGATGTCACCGGTCAGGTGTTCATCCTGTCCGCTGCATCACTGCAACACCGACTGGATCCTGGAGCGTGGACCCAACCTGACGCAGGAGAGGCAGAAAAATCTCACCCTGCCCGTCAACGAGGATGGACAGATAGAAAGTTGTAGGATGTCCCTCGCACCAGTTCAACTGTGAAAGGAGCAGTTTGATCAAAGCATCACAGTTGGTCTACATGACTGGACTCTTGGTTGGAGCTCTGCTGATGGGGCCGGCTACTGACAGGTGCACGTTCGCTTTCGCCCCTTAATGTACACAAAGACTTGTGCTTAACTTACCAGCTCAGAGCAAAATGTATGTTTTATACTAACTCCATTACTTTCATAAGTCGCATCCATCTATTGTGTGTTATTTCAAACCTAATTAGGAATATTTCCCTCACACCAATTTAGTATTTTTAAATTAAGTCTCGCGACTCTGCAGGTTTGGTCGGTGCTTCGTGGTTCTGCTCTTGGTCTTCCTCCTGCTGGTGTTCAGCATTGGAACCGCTTTTTCGCCCAACATAGATGTGTATATAGTTCTCGAGTTCTCGAGTGGCATCTCTATATCAGGCATTGTTGCAAGTGTATTTGTCATCGGTATGATTAATGAAACATCTGCCTGGGGTTGCCGATTAACAAAGAGGCTCACCTAACCGATCAGCTGTGTGTATTTGCTGCATGCATGCACAGACACTGATGTTAATGTAATCATCTCTCCCGCAGGAGTGGAATGGACTGATTCATCAAAATCAGCTCTTTTTACAACAGTGGTTATGGTTTCTGATGCTCTTGGACTGATGGTGCTGTCTGCTGTTGCCTAACTGGAGAACCCTGCACCTGGTGCTCTTCAGTCCACTTCTCCTTATTGTGGTGTTAGCATACTGGTCGGTAGCCTCTCGACATTGTGGCATATTCTCTTAAACTGTAGCTGTTGACATCATTTTTTCATTTCAGGCTTCTCCCAGAGTCAGTTTGCTGGCTATTGACTCAGGGCAGGAAGGAGGAGGCTGAGAAAGAGCTCCTGAGGGTAGCCAGAGTGAACGGGAGGAAGATACCCGAGAATCTGTTAAGAGAGGTCAGCAGCATTAGACACAGCAGGTTTTTTTGACAATTATAAATCTAATTTTGAAGGCCATTATTATGCTTTCTTCTGTTTAGCTGGAGACAGAGGCTCCCTTGAAGAAAGAAAGCATGTTGGACATCTTCAGGATAGCATATTTAAGAAAACGAACATTTATTTTGGGCGTTATTTGGTGCGTATTTCAATAATTCTTCATCTGCCATTCATTCACCTTTGCTACACAATTTTTTAATTTTTTATCTCTGTAATTGCTAGACCTATAGCTGACCTCCTTTATATAAACTTATGCCTCAACCCAAATCACTCAGATGGTTGTAAACTGTCTCCACTGTCATAGGTTTTCAATAGGCATGGTGTATTTTGGACTGGTGTTGAACGTTGGCAGCTTTGGCCAGAATATCTACATCACACAGCTCATCTTTGACGGGCTGTTGCGATTCCGTCAATGCTGAGCAGTTTTGCTCTAAACCAGCGTTTGGGCAGGAGGATAAGTCAAACAGGATTTCTGTTTTTTGGGGGTGCTGCGTGCTGCGAAAGGTAATTGTCGTGATTCGCGACATCAAGTTTGTGGGGTAGTCGATATTAAACACCCACCAAAACACACGACTGTAATTATGATTGTTTCCACTAGATTTGTTGTAATAAACTAACACTTTTAAATGTCAATGCACATTTATAGTCTTTATCCATCTTGGTAAGTCCTGATTGGTTTGTTCACTCAAAATTTCTTTTTGTGCTGCGCCAATCTAAGGCATTGGATCAAATTTGATAAAATCTAATTATTACAAATACCTCAAATGTATATCCCAGTACGGGCTCATGCAACACGAGGTAGATACCCCTCAGGGTCATGTTCTCATTCTCTTTAACATCTGTCTGTTTTCCTCATCAGACCTTCCCGTGGTGGTCACGGTCATAGCTGTACTCGGAAAATATTTTGTCAGCGCTGCTTTCGCCACAGCCTTTGTTTATAGTGCAGAGCTCTATCCTACAGTTTTAAGGTAAACAAATCTTTATGTAATGACAAAAGATTAGGCATTACATATCCACAGGAGTCCATTTTCTGCTTGCGCAGGCAGAACGGTTTGGGTGTCAACTCTGTATGTGCCCGTGTGGCAGGCATCCTGACTCCCCTGGTCAGGCCCCTGAAGGTCTACCACCACAGGATACCCATGATGATATATGGAATCACCCCCATTGTTGCAGGGGGGTTGTGTTTGTTACTGCCTGAAACACTCCACATTGAACTCCCGGACCACGTTGAACTCAAGTGAGCCGACAACCATTCAGTACCGTCACCACCCCCAAATTTCTGTCTCAAAACCAAAGCTACACAGAGAGCACGCAAGGAAGTCTGTCACTGAACCAAGTGGAACTTCTTGTACTTCCTGTTTTGAGACAGACGTTTGGGGTAACAAATGTCACATTAGACTGTGCTTGAACAAAAAAAAAAAGATTAATATTATTCCTCTTTTTTTTTTTTTTTTTTACAGAAAACTTAAAGCTGGGCCTACATAAAATCCAATCGTATATACAGTACTATGACATTATCTAATAAACATATTTCATATGGGGACTGGTTACATTCCGTTCCGGCTGAATGTCAGTGTATTTCATGTATATTAGAGATGTGTTTCCTGTACTGTACCAGATAATTAACTGTTTGACATGTGGAAACATCTTTGTTAAATATTCATATTAATATTTTAAGATTCTTCACCATAACCACAAACATCTGCAAAGTCACATACGATCTCAGCTGTTTTTGGGGACGCTAGTTTCAGAAATGGTCACGTTATGTTATATTGCCAGCAGTTTTTTGTTTTTTTTTTTTGATTTGAACAAATTGCATCAGCAACTGGTTTATTTTGCACGACACATGTTAGTTGTGTGGCCCGTTAAGGACCTCATTACAGCTAATGTAAATTCCTCTGTCTGGTATTATTATTATTATTATTATTATTATTATTATTATTATTATTATTATTATTATTATTATTATTATTATTATTATTATTGACAAAAATGTCCAAGGCATAGGCAGTCATGTCCAAGAGGGCAACTCTGACTTTTCTTTGGAATTTTTTAAAACAACATAGAATTTTGTTATTTATACATGCTTTTAGATAAGAAGTTTTGTCATGACTGAAAACAATTTTTATTGGGGGAAAATTCAAATTCTAAGGAATTTGGTAGCATTGAGAGTTTGTCCTTAGTAAAGGATTAACTTGTCAGTCAGGTTTTGCTGGTTTACGCTCCACCTTGATGAGACATCCCTGCTAAATCTGCCACCTTACAAGATGACAAATTTTGGAGAGGTTCTTAAGGAAATTGGGGAATTTAACATTTCCAGAAGTCACTGGTTGGTGCATTATGCATCACCCTTCTTTTTAATTTTTTTGACATGATTGGTCAGGTGTTTAATAGCTTGAGCCTCCCTTATCACTGCAACACCAACTGGATCCTGGAGCGTGGACCCAACCTGACACAGGAGAGACAAAGAAACTTCACCCTGCCAGTAAACAAGGATGGACAGTTTGAAAGCTGTACAATGTTCACGTCTGTGGATTCTGATCTGGAAACCATTGAAGTTTATAGGAATAATGGCACAACTATAAATAAATTCCATATTCCAGATTAATTTTTTTTCTCCTGATGTAGGCAGAACGGTATTAGCTCAATGTTTGCCCTTGTGGGGGGAATCCTCGCTCCACTGGTGGGTCTCTGGAGGTCTACCACCCCAGCATACCCATGCTGATATGTGGCATATTCCTGATTGTTTGTGTTTGTTACTGCCTGAAACAAAGAACCTCAAACTTCAGGACTGTGTTGAACTCAAGTGAGCTAATAATTATTCAATGTAAACGCTCGCGTAGAACCAGGATAAATGAATAATAGGCTAATAGTTATTGTTTTATTTTCAGAAAACCTGAAGATGGACCCACAGAGAAGTGAATCTGTGTGCAATTTTTGGTTAAAAATGAATCTAACATTTACACTATAAACACTGACAAGAGCAATATTCCTATTCTACAACAGAAACTTACATCAGAATACTTTAATCAAAACACAGGTCTACATGTTGGATATTCAATTATATAAATTTTCTTACAAAGACGTTGCATCACCGTATCACTGCAGTGGGTTTTGTGTGTTTCTTTTTCTTTCAATCAATATCATTTGAATATGATTTGGTTTTGCTTCAACATATTGTTATTTAAATTAGGTCTATGATGCTTTGTCACTAAATAAAGTAATGTAGGATTCCTACAAGGTTTCCCTTTATGTTTCATTTGCTTTATGGTGGTTTTAATTTCTTGTCTCACCTAGAATTGCACTTTTAATGCCCATTGTTTTGGATTGTTTATACCTATTGAGCCGCGTGTTTGTTTGGATTGAGAAAAGAGATGCTCCAAAAGGAAAATTGTCAAAAGTGTGGTTTATTCATCCAACAGAATAATACCTGACAGAGCTCTGGATCCGAGACCCGACACTGATGAAATCAGATCGGGTCCTGTCGCCTTACACGGTCAGTGAGGAAGGCACACTGGCTGACAGCATTGTCATTCTTTATACTGTGTGGTGGTTAGGCAGCGACTCATATCGCTTGTTATGGTACACTCCATTCAGCAGCACTGTTCCGTAATCAGAATCACGTGTCTTGTTTTTATATTTTGACTACTGCATATGTCATCTTGTACTGTACTTTTTCATTATAAGCACAGTTATAAAACATACAAAAATGTGACATTTCTTAACACCGCCCATCAAAATAAAGTAGTTAAAGATTAATCAACCAGTTCACGCCTACAGTATTTATCTCTCACTGCTTGTTGTTGCCTTTTGCAGACAGAGAGAGCTACGTGTTTAACTTCATGCCAATATGACCAGTTTTGGACAAGTCCTCAAAGAAGCTGGGGAGTTTGGTTTGTTTCAGAAATGTTTACTGCTGGCACTCTGCATCCCCAGCCTACTTGGAACCTTTAACATGGTTGCTCAGATTTTTACAGACTTGAGCTTCCCTCATCACTGCAACACCGACTGGATCCTGGAACGTGGACCCAACCTGACGCAGGAAAGACAAAGAAACCTCACCCTGCCGATAAACAAGGATGGACAGTTTGAAAGCTGTAGAATGTTCACACCTGTGGATTGGGATCTGGAAACTATTGAAGATTATGGAATTAACAGCACAAGTGAATGCATAAATGGATGGGACTACGAGGCACCCAAAGGTGCTTCCAGTGTTATGACAGAGGTGAGTCTGCAGACAACTGATCTCACCCTCAGGTGATCAATACTGCTGTTGTGGTCCATGATGGTCCCTAACTGATTTTCCTATTAACTTGTTTTTTTTTTTTTCTGCTCCTTGTATGTTTCTTTCTTCCATTTAGTTTGATCTTGTTTGCGACAACAGGGGTTTAATTCAAGCATCTCAGTCCATCTTTATGGCAGGTTTTCTAGTTGGTGCGCTGGTGTTTGGGTCACTGTCTGACAGGTATCTCATTTATTCCTTGGGGTCCGTAGCTGAACCAGACAGATCCCACTGACGTCATTTCTGTTGTGTTTGTAGATTTGGTCGACGCTTCACAATCCTCCTCGCACTCTCTGTCCTACTGTTAAGTGGAATTGGTAGTGCTCTTTCACCAAATATGTACGTTTACGTGGTCTTCAGATTCTTTTATGGGAGCACTGAGGTCCTTGTGGCTAATTTATGTGTATTAGGTATGTATATTTCCATGTTTTGATTGCAAGGTCTAGTTCCTTCCATAATCAACCCAAACATATTTGTTTGGTGCTAAAGGCAATGATTTTTGGTGTAAGTAAAAGTCTCAATAAATCCTTATCTCTTTTACAGCGGTGGAATGGACTGATCCTTCAAAGGCTGCTCTTTGTACAACAATGATTGTTTTATTTGGTACTTTGGCAATGGTTGTGCTTCCTGGAATTGCCTATTTGTTACCAAACTGGAGGATCATGCAGCTGGTCATCATCAGCCCAGGTCTTCTTGTGGGACTATACTTCTGGTCAGCAGCATTCTGGATCATAATACAATATTCTAATCAACCAGTCAAAAAATGATAGTTTAAATGTGACCTTTTTTGTTATACTTTGTATGTCAGGCTTCTCCCAGACTCAGCTCGCTGGCTCCTCACTCAGGGCAAGATGGAGGCAGCAAGAAAAGAGCTCCAGAGGGCAGCCAGGATCAATGGGAGGGAGATACCAGAGACTCTGTTAGAAGAGGTCAGCAGTTTAAGACAAGACTCATTTTTTAACACGTGAAGTCTCAAATCACCCCTGATTGCTTTGTTTTGTGTAGCTGGAGATGGAGACTCCCTTAAAAAGAGATAATGTGTTGGACCTTGTCAAGATATCAAATTTAAGAAAACGCACACTCATTTTGGGATTTATCTGGTGTGTATTTTTTTTTGTCAAAATGGGAAATAACAGCTGTTTTAACTGAAAATATTGTAATATGTGAATAGCAAATGTAATATTAGCAGCCAGTCTCAAAGGTTGCTCTTTGACTTGTGGTAATTGTATCACCATTTCTGGTTTTTTTTTTTTTTTTTCAAACTTTTTCTAGGTTTTCAATCCAAATGGTCTATTATTCACTGACCTTGAATGTTGGAAGTTTTGGTTCAAATATCTACGTCACACAGGTCATCTTTGGTGCCATTGAACTTCCTTCATTTCTAAGTAGTTACTTCATAAGTCAATGCTTGGGAAGGAGGACAAGTCAAATAGGCTTTCTAGTTTTGGCTGGTGCTGCTTGTCTTTTGATCCTGGCTATTCCAGAAGGTAATGTACAGCTCTTTTTATTATCAACATTATATACAGTCGAATTTTGCACTTTCACACATGTCACACAGAGTAGAGAGGTAGTCTTACACAGTAAGACTGTTACACATTATAAAAAATGTGTTTATTGTCAGGGAGAGATGCACTAAAAAAAAAGTAGATGACACTGACACCCAGACAGTTGTATTTATGTTGTCACTAACACATTCATTGTTCTTTTTAGTTGTATTTAGAATGTGTGAAAGTGGCAGTGTTGAATTAAACAGTTACATTTCCATTCCCATTGTCTCACCAGACCTTCCTGTGGTGGTCACAGTTGTGGCTGTATTAGGAAAATATTCCATCACAGCTGCATTAAACATAATCTACATCTATACAGCTGAGCTCTTTCCAACCAGTTTAAGGTAATGTTTATTTTTTTAAAACAAATGAAATCCTATACAGTTCATTGTAAACCTTTGTAGTGGTTCATACAGGTGAATATCAGCCATTTTTCTAAATTAAAATTATTCCATCATGCAGACAGAACGGTATGGGTGTAGGCCTGATGTTTGCTTGTGTGGGGGGAATCATCTCTCCACTGGTGGGTCTCCTGGAGGTCTACCACCCCAGCATACCCATGGTGATATGTGGCACATTACCTATTGTTGCGGGAGGTTTGTGTCTGTTACTGCCTGAAACAAAGAACCTCGAACTTCAGGAATGTGTTGAACCCAAGTGAGTAATAACTATTCAATATAAACACTGGAATAGAACCACGATAAATGAATAGTAAGCTAACAGTAATGTTTTTTATTTCTAGAATACCTGACGATGGACCCAAAGATGTACGATTTTGATCAAAAATGAATGCAAACATTTACGCTATAAACAACAATCAACAACAACAACATTATTCCACACTGGAGTCCTGCCTAACTGGATCCTGACAAATGAGCATACAGTGTTTTGTCTTTCCTGATTTACTCTTGGTCTTATCAGTTGCATTTTCAGTCAACATGTTGGAGAGCATTTTAAACATGAAGGGCTTTTTATTATTAGACACTACATTCACACATCTACAATCATGTCAGAGTATGTAAATGTACATTATTGTCTCAACATTGTCAGCTGCACTTTTATTAAATATATGCTTATCAGATCACAAACCCACGAAGAGAAAAGCATTAGAAGAAACATCAATGAAGGGATATCGCTCTTAATGTAGCTCTTTATAGGGTCATTAAAAAAAGTACAGTACATGTGATCAAGATATCTTAATCATGTCCAGTAGGGACACTTTTACGTCATTGGTTTATTGACATTTATTGTGTATATATGCTATAAAATAAGTGATTAAAAACAAAATAAGATTTGTTTTATTGTAGTTAATTGTTTTGTGTGTCGGGGGGGAAGCATAAACCACTGTTTTAAAGGTTCACAATGACTTCTGGCAGGACAGCTGTGAGCAATGTGTATTATTGGGTTGTGCTCGGTCAAATATTAATTTACTTAGGTTTTTTTCATCTCACTCTTCTCAGTCTTGATGACACATCAGTGCTTTTGGAGATGTTCTTAAGGAAAATATGTCTCTTCTTGATAAATATCCAACTGTATTGTTTTATAATGGAATATTTTATTACCAGATAACTATGTGGGTGTTGTATCTGTTTTTCAATTCACTTTTTACAAACTACAAAATTATTTCATTGCTATTTTGATTTTTGAGAATGACTAGATTAAGAAAATTAGCATAGTGGAAGCAACTGGAATGTCTTAGCTAGAGAAGACAGATGTTTGAAAGCAGGTAAAAACAAGCCATCCATCTCAAGCTAGAACAGCTTGCAACTTGGGGACAGGGATCTCATGCATAACCTTTCTTCCACCTACAATACTGTGATGAGTAAATATCCCCAAACCCATTCACACATGGGTGTAAGCAACTGCACTTTTGCCTGGTCCATGTGACCCTGACCACTCATCTGATATGCACTCCTATGAAGTGTTTTTTATAGGCCTTTGACGTGTTGATGACTCTCAATCACAGCTATTCATGACCTTCCCCTCTCCCCCACCTACAGAAAGCCATTCAGGTCTTTGAGAAGTAGCCAGTTGTAGCACAAATAGACTCAAGACTCACCAAGTTAGTTAAAACTGAAGATTTCTCTCTAATAAGAAGCAACACTCGTTGAGGTTCTTTCAACAAAACGGGTAACTATCTGCTTAGACCTTTATTATTTTACCCAGTCTGATTTTTCTGACGCTCTCTCCAACTTGATAAGACATCGCTGCTGCTGTGCCACCTTTCAGGATGACAACGTTTGGAGAGATTCTTAAGGAAATTGGAGAATTTGGCTTTTGTCAGAAAGTACTGCTTGCTGCATTATGAATACCCCCCTCCTTTAGATCTTTTGACCTCATTGGTCAGGTTGGAGCTTCCCACATCACTGCAACACCGACTGGATCCTGGAGCGTGGACCCAACCTGACGCAGGAGAGACAAAGAATTCTCACCCTGCCTGTAAACAGGCATGGGCAGTTTGAAAGATGTACAATGTTCACGCCTGTGGATTGGGATTTGGAGACCATCGAAAGTTAGAGGATTAACAGTACAAGTCAGTGCGTACATGGATGGGACTATGAGGCGCCTTTTGAATTTTCCAGTATTGTGACAGAGGTAAATGAGGAAACGCCTCTCATATCTTTCCCTTGGATACTGGTACAACCTTCTTTTCTAACTGCTATTTCCACTGTCCAGATGGATCTTGCCTGTGAAAAAAATGGTTTCATTGAGGCATCACAGTCCATGTTTATGGCAGGCTGTCTGATCGGATGCCTTTGGTTTTGGGGGGGGGGGATTTCTGACAGGTACACTCCAAAAACATTGGTTGATGGTGGGAAATTTTTTCAAAACTAGGGAAACGGTTGGATTCACATAAGGTTTAATGTGTGAGGGAACCGACCATTACTTCAGTATCATCTAATCTGAGGAAGTTACAGTGGGACTTTTAATCTTTCAGATGACAGCAAAAGATTTATGTTTACATGATCCTGAAATTTTTCTGTGGGGTTACAGGAGTGCTGGTAATACAAGAACTGTGATAGGTAAGTTTATGACTCCACAAATTTTGTCCCTGCTGACGAGTCTGTGGTTAATGTTGAATTGAAAGTTAAACAAAATCTGTCCTTGCAAGCAATGGTAATTTAATATAATATACAGGCATAGAGTGGACTGGTCCATCACACTCAGCCTTTTTAACAACAATGATCCTGCTTTCCTACCTTGTTGGACTGATGCTGCTGCCTGGGACTGCCTATTTGATCAGCAACTGGAGGACCCTGCAGCTTGCCTACTTCAGCCCTCTGATTCTACTCGTGGGAATGTATTACTGGTCGGCATCCTCTGGAGTTAATAACACAAGTCTCGACAGAAATGCTACGAAAGTAACTGATTCTGGATATGATTTTTAGCCAGGCTTCTCCCAGAGTCTGCCCGCTGGCTAATGACTCAGGGCAAGAGGTACAAAAGGAGCTTCTGAGGGCAGCCAGGGTGAACAGGAGGAAGATACCCCAGAACCTGTTAGATAAGGTCTGTAGCCAACAGTTCAGAAGGAGTAGCTAATAGGAAAAAAAAGAAAAAACGTACTGTGTACCATTTTTATCTTATTACAAATGTATTTTTCTTCTTTTGTTTTGTTTAGTTGGAAATCGAGGCTGCGGGGAAGAAAGAGAGCCTGCTGGACATCTTTACTACAACCTATTTAAGAAATCGTACACTTAAAATGGAATTTATCTGATTTGTTTGTTTGAAAGAAACAGAAAAAAAAAATCTTCTCATAGCCACTGACAGCAGGTTGATTTTACAGCGTTGGGCTACACTTGGTATAATGTCTCGGCCTCTTTCAGCACAGCTCATGTTTATACTCCAGAACTTTACCCCATGCACCACATTAAGGTAAGGTCACCTTGAGGGTAATTTTATACCTGTAAATGTATGAAATTATCTTTCATTTGAAGCAAAAGACAGTGAAGGTAAAATTCATTGCACATTTTCTGTTCTTGCAGGCAGAACGGTGTGGGTCTAAATTCTGGTCGTGTGGCGGGCACAGTCACCCTCCTAATCTGACTCCTGGAGGTCTACCGTCATAAGATCCCCATGCTCATATATGCCATTGTTCCGCTTATTTTTTTTTTTTATTTTCTTTGGTATTGATATTTATCGCAACCGTTTTTTTTTACTACACCTTTAAGTCATAAATCAAGTTTTTATTTTATTGTATTTATTATTTTTGAAACAACATATTTATTTTAAAAAATCATGTAGTCAGAACTGTAACATTTCTAAGCACTTCTTATTGTGGACATGATTATCACGTTATGCAGGTTTTAACTAAATATAGTAGGATAAAACAAGGGGCGTGTAGCAAGGAGCAAACGATAGCTTCAGCATGTCAGGTGACGCGTTCAGGTGCCGTAACTAATGTAATCACCGATAGGACGCTTGAAAATACATGATTTACTGTGCGTTTGTTAATCGCTGTATATATAGACTGTAACTAATATGGCCAGTGACGACCACATAATGTCACATATTTTAACAAAGAATTGTTTATTTGCTGACAGGCGAAAAAAAAGAAAAATTGGTTGAGCATTTCTTGGGGCTGCTAGGGGGGCTTCCCCCCCCCAGCGTCGCCCATGAGCACACCGCTTCAGTGGTAGCAGAGAAAAGCCTAAATGACAATAACATAAAATAGGATTTAAAAGGAGGACTGAGGACGACAGCAGAAAGTTAAAATGGTGAGTTAATTTAAAAAAAAAAAAAAAAATACTAATATGCTAATACTATGACAGCAGCTGTGTTAAAAATATATGTTATACTATTTTCTTGTTCTGTCTGACAAGGCAAAGGTAAAAGTATGTGGGCAGACAGGAAATTAGGACAAAGAGCAACATATAATCAGTATTCAGATTTTAACATATGATAAAACTATAAACATATTGTAAAAGAAATTTCAGTCAAAATTCAAAAATCATTTATCATTTGAATTTGATTAAATTTGGGATGGGATGACGAGTTTTGGATGAATTTAAGTAAAAAAAAGCTGAAATGTGATATTCTTTTTTTTTTTTATACTTTTATTTTTCTGTAGTATTACCTGGCCCATTCGCTCATGGAAAGAACAAACAGAAAGTCAGCTTTACAGTGTTTTGCATGGAGCCAAACACTGTATCACGCCTTGTGATAAAATGTCATTTTTTTACATTTTAAAATCAGAAATTGGTAATGAGTGTAAAACAGTTTTAATGAATTAATAACCAATTATAAAATCTTGTAGACCTTTTCAAGGACCTGACAGTTGACCTTTTCAAGGACCTCTAATATGTCTTCAAGGTGCCTCTGGCTGAGAACAAAAACAACCACATTGTAACCAAGGCAATTATCTAGAGACCCATATAAAAACCCAGTAAAGATAAGCCATGTGATACTTACTGTCCCGCAGGTTATTTATGTGTCTAGCTGGATATTATCTGCCGTTTTGTTTGGAAGCCACTGGTTCTTGTGCTGAGCGTATCCAAAGCCTTCATCATAATTCCCCTTTCGTCTGAACAGTTGTTGGTAGTGAAATAAACAGTAGAATTCCTCGTGTAAAGGTGCGTAACTGGACACGCTAAGAATGAACAGAGTCGGTCAGAAACAGCATTTTTATTCCTTAAACAATGAAGTGCGGGTGAAACTTTATAACTTAACAGTTTTCTCTCAGTATTGTACTTTTAAACCCCTTATGTTTATGTGTCAACATATTGGTGACGGAGTCACACGATACGCATTATCCTCAAGATAATGTTCAATTAAACTTGTGTGATGCATGGTCTTTATGTTATGATTATTGATTGAGAAATGAAAATGTTCTTATATTTAAGTGTGCTTTCCAATTTTAATCAGTCTTTGTAATTAAGAATTTAATGATAAAAGATTCTGCAGATTTTCTTAAAGAATATTTTAATGTCTCATCTCAGGTTTTTCTTGCACTGTTTACATCTGAAGCAGGCTATCCTTTCCATTGGAAAAAACGGCTTCAAACGCGCTGAGCACATCTCTTGACAAGCTGGTTGGAACTGGGAAAAAAAAGTTAAGTTTTAAAAAACCTGTTCAAAAAATATAAATGAAAAGCAATAATCTATATTTTCATTTCAAAATAAAATACATCCTGAGACATCACTTCACGATTTTAAACAAACTTGACCTAAACAAACAAAACGATTGCTCAAACTGCTCATCTCTGGTTCGGTAGGACTTGTGGGTACGTGGGAGCACTGAGCCCTGCCTAACCCGTGGATGCTTCTGGGGGAGCGGTGATGACAGTGGAAGTCCTGGACGAGTAAACCCTGTTTCCAAAGGGATCAGTCCTCTCGGTGATGGTGTTTCCCTTGTGGTCCGTCTGAACCTCCAGCACACTGAGCTCTCTTTTGGGCTTGTGGCAGGACTCTTTCTGGCCTCCCCTCATTTCTCCATTGCACGTGAGAGTTGCTGTTGTCAGGAATTTCCCCTCCGGTTTAGGACTCTGCTGGCATGTTGGGCAGCATTTGGTCTCAGGTGGAAGAATCTCGGCTTTATGTGGTCTGGCAGCAGATTGGATAGAGATGAAGGCGGGTGAAGATGAAGGACTTGTCTGATGTCTTGCAGAGGCTACTCCAGTACTTGCAGCCTGAATCCATGGCCAAGATGTGCTTCCTTCTGCAGGGCTTTCCCAATTCAAAACAGGCTTTGCTCTGCTTGAGCCAGTGCTAATTTTGCCAGTGTTAGCAGAGGATGGAGAACCTTGGACGGTACTGAATGACTCTTTGAACAGGCTCGATAAACCAGCAATGTCTGACTCTGATTTCAAGCTTGACACAGAATAAAGAGCTTTCTTTATGGCTTCTTCGATGTCCAAGAGCCTGGCGACAGTCTGTTCTTTTAGATTCAGGATTTCCTCACTGGCTCTCTCCAGGTTTCCAAACACATGCGCCATGGAGGGTTTGTTTTTAGCCCTGTCTGGGGTTAAGAGCATCCTCTCCTCCTGTTTTTCTTCTTTCACCTTGTTTGGCTTTTTTCTGTTTGAGCTGATGACCCAGTCTGGGACATTCTCGAATATCCCCCGCAGAGACCGGACGTCCACCCCGCTGGTGTCCTTTTCGATCTCTTCAACTCGACTGAGAATGCTCTGCAGTTCCTCCTGCTTTCTCAGGTTGTCGAAAATCTCCATGGCCGCTGTTATGTTGCCTTTGACGATCTCATCCATGTGGACCGACAGACGCTGCCTGCATACAGCCTCTGTCTCAGACCGTCCTCTCTTTTCCCTCATCTCCACTTTGCTTCCCTGGTTCACTGATTTCTTGTTTGTGTCTTTTCCTTCAGCATCTGCAGCAACACTTGGATTTTTAACTGATATTTCTTTAAGAATGTGAGGATCTCCGATGTTTTGTTTGGGGGTTTTATATTCAGGGTGGGCAATTTTTACTCGTTTTGGCTTTATCGGCACATTCTTGAAGGATTTTTTGTCCATTTTCTGAAATTCTTCATAGAACTGTACAGCTGTTTTGTTTGCTTCAGTCATACTGTCTTCAACTGATGAATCCTGGGGCTTTTTTCCAGCTACCATAAAATTCTGTTCATTTTTGAGTTTCTCTTCTGTTGTGTCGGTTTCCGTGCTGCCGATTGAACCTTTGACCTGTTGCCTCGCTTCATCTTTGAGCTGGTTTGTCTGAAGAATTACTGGACCAGATTTTAAATTTGCAATACTGTTCAGTTTTTCTCCATTTGTTTCCTCATTTAGACTCTTGTTGGTTGGCTGAACATCTCGTTTCTCTTTCAGATGCTCTGGTTTTGGTGGGATCGTTGGTTTTGGACCAACAGATTCACCTTTCTCAGCACTTCCTTGTCTTGGTGTGTCTACGTTCTCTTGTCTCAGTCGTACTTGAGCTGATTTAGGTTCAGAAAAGGGATGAACCTCTTTTTCTGTGGGTGCCTGAAGGGAAGCATCTACAACTTTTTTGTGATTTTTTGATGAGTTTCTGTATATCATAGCTGCTTTGAAATCTCCTCTGGTGACATTAATGTTGGATCTCTCCAGAGACTCCAAAGCTGCCTGAAGTTTACCGTGAAAAACCTCCTCACCCTCCTGCTCTGCTGCCGCTGTTTCTGAACTACTCTCACACCCAGAGCTGCGATCTTGAGCCATTCCGCAGCAAGACTCAGCCTGCGCTTCAGTCTTTGTGCCTTTATGATTTTCTTCTGTATTTGTGTGCGAAGAATCTGGGGATTCAACCGGGATATGGAAGGATGTGAAAAGATCGTCATTGTCTTTGCTTTCTTTGGGTAATGTCTCTCTTGATTGTTTGACGTCGCTCTTTTGCCTTGTAACTTCTCTAACAAGAGATTTCGGCTTTTCCTGTAATGTTTTGGCCTCAGTAGTTGCTTGTTGGAGGGCGTTTATTGCAAGTTGGAGGTTTGAAATCTCATCACAGTCAGCTACAACTTTGACTAATTCAGGTTTGTGGATCACATGATTTTCCTGAGTCTGGAGATGAGCGCATGTTTGCGATGATGTAGCTGTAGAGTTTTCCTTTAGTGTCTGCTGGGAGAACATCCCAGAGCTGCTACCAGTGGAAGATGGGTTTATGTTTTGACCTGCAGACGTACCTGCAGCTCTTTGGGCTGGAGGCTGACCTTCCTTCTGCTTCAGCTGGGTTGGACTTTGATCTCCAGAGAACATTTTCTTCAGTTTTTCCACATCCACTGGGACCCACTCTGACGTGGCTGTGTGGTTGTCCATCTGTGCAGGATGAAGCTCTGAGTCTTGTATGGCTACATTGTTGACAGACGGGAATTCCTCTGCTGTTGAGTCGGCATGAAACCCTTGTAAATACTCGAAATCTTCTTTTTCGATGCAAATTTTAAACAGTTTAACATTACCGGTTGTAGTGATTTCAGGCCTTATTGATGCTGCAAGGGTTTGGTCTTTGGGAGTATTTTTACTGGAGCTCGTCAGTGACTCAGCTTCTCCTTTGCTTGGCTCTCGAACTCCCCTCTCTGGCTGCTGTTCCTCATGCTCTCTAATCTGTGGAGGAAGGTAATGTTTCACATCTTCTTCATCAAAGTACTTGTAAAGGGAGTAAACCATGACCTCAGCCCATGCTTCCTGATCCTCCTGGATTATCACGCCTTTCCTCAGGGAGTTATCTTGATGGAGAATATCCTCCACGACCTGAACCAGCTGGGCAGTTTTACACTCTGTTTCCTGGTGAAATCCCACATTCACTATTGTGGCCTCAATTCTCCCATTTTTGTCCTCTTTCAGATAAGTGATCTGAGGCTTTAGGTGTGCACGTGGTACCAGCTGCAGGATAAAATTTTGCGCTCCACCTTCAGCCACCTCGTCATATTTTATCACGGGCCCCACATCTGACAATGTGAATTTGGCCTTTTTCGCTATCATTGTTTCACTGACTTCAACGATGGAGCCGCCTGAATGCATGACATGAGCATGATAGAGACAATTCAGCGTTCCTTTGATGTTCTCCACCATCGCCTCAACCTCGTCCTTGTTCTGATGCTTGATCTTATCAAACGGCAGTGATTCAAACAAATAGGTTCTTTTCTTGACATTAGCTGTCAAACGTTCTTGATGCTCCCCGCTGTCACCTGTTGCGTTATGGGATTTTGATTCTGTTTCTATGTTTGCTGTAATGAATGGGTTGTTTTTGAAAAGCGCTGCACTTGTTTTGATTTTGTCCTCTACTTCTAGATTCAAAAGACTTGTCTCATCCTCATAGAGGCTTCCGTCTGTGCCAGAGAATTTATGCCCGGGGCTGTGGGGTTGCAGCAGGCCTGCTAGCTCAAGAGCTGTCTTTCTGTTCTGGAGGTTCTTATTTTTGCTCTCCCCTTTTGATTTTTGGACTTTCCCTCTTTGTTCCTTAAATACAGAGACTTCACTGTGTGATTTTTCTGCGTTTTGTCTCAACGTGCTCACAGACTGACCCTCAAAAATCCTCCTTGCGGCTTGAACGTCGATTCTCATGTCATCCTCCTCGGTATCTTTCGTACTTTCTCCTTCTTGCATCTCACAATTTTTGCTGTTTTCACTTCTTTCCACTGTTGGTTTGGGAGCAAAACATGCGTCTGTCGTAGCACAGCTCTCAAATATCAAGCGTCTGGACAGGACCTCTCCCTCATATCCACTTTCGCCAGCTGCACCACCAGTGTCGGAGCCCAAAACCTCAGCCAGCTCCTCATCCAAAACATCGTCCAGCCTCTTCAGCTCTGGGTGGGTGTGCTTCAGGAGCCTTCTCAGCTCACATTTCTGCCTCTGCTGATGTAGTTTTCCTTTCGCAGCCTGGGCCGTCACAGGCTGGAAGTGTGAGTCGGAGCTGCCGTACGGCCGGGGTCTGCTTGGAACAGGTGGGTGAGGGTCATCTGATGTCTGTCGGGAATCCTCTGCCATCTTTGAAGAACAAAACGGCGTACTTAAAATAGATCCTGTAAGCAGGCACTGATACTGATTGTTACCGTCATGCATGTTGTTTTTTTTTTTTTTTTTTTACATGCAACGTGGGTCAGTGGGTTAACTGGGCTCCAAACGAATTAGGCAACCTTATACGAACCTAAAATACGGTTTAAAAATGCATTCTTTTCATCTGGGCACTACTGAGTTTGTGTTGTATTACCGTTGTAATCATGTGACTCTGTATCTGAAATTCTCTCCTACCTTGATCAGTTTGAATGTTCTCCCAGACTGAGGTAATTGGTCCTGTGTCTGTTGGAAAGAATGTCGTTTTGAGCAGGGTGTTAGCACACTCAGGAGAAAACAAAATCTGGAGATCAGAGATATTTACTGGTTGTAAAAGCCTGCTTGTCGGTTCCTGAGGCACCACCTTCGACAGGAAGAGAGCAGATAGCTCTGACAGAGACGTTCAGTTTGTCCTTGGATTGGTCAGAAGGACTGTCACTGAAACCTCCAAGTGATTGCCTCTTTGCATCTGCAGAGAGAACAGAAGCAACAGTTTCTGCGCTTCTATTATAGTAATAGGCCAAATGAAAGACTAGACTGATTTTAATAATATATGCTTCTTTTAGCTGACATCCACAACAATATTCTGTGTGGAACAGCTGCCATGTGGTCAAGTTATAAATGCACTGCTGGTGTGAAGCAGGACGGATACCCAACTCCCAGTGACACATATGTGAAGATTTATGTCAGTTATAGCAGCTACAAATGACCGTGCATGTGGGTGGGACTCTAAAACGGACTTAAAATGACTTCACTTAAAAGCAGCAGTAAAGAGTAAATCCAAGAAAGCATTAAATGTTCAAAAGTGCTAAAATGATCAGTTTCTATAAGAGTACTGGAGATCACATGGTGATCATCATTAAAGAATACAAATCTGTACTCACAGAGGTGATCAGTTCCCAGTCCCCCCGTCCTGTCTCAGGTTTGTTAAATGCGTTTCGGTCCCTGTTGTGATCCGGGGTTCCCACTTGTTCCCGCCCCGGCGACAGCTGAACCTTTCACCCTCCCGCACTTATTCTGGCCTGGAAGCAAGTTATTTCTGTCCGTGTTAAAGTGACCTCCTGTGCCAACACCAGGCTGAGTCAATCATGACTTCCTCCCCTGACGTGGTTTCTCCTACGCTTCATAAATCTATGAATAACCTTTGTTGATCGATCATCTTTTCCCTGTTTCACTGGTGCGTCGGCAGTTTGGCTCTTTGGGCTTTCTTTTAGACTCTGTCTTTGTTCAGCCTCTCTGTCATTCACACGAGTGATGTCTGCTGACTTGAGGGAGGCTGGGCTGTTCTTGATGGCTCTCACCGTGTTCTGTGGCTCCACTTTGGACTCAAAGCGAGCCCTGAGGGCCTTGATGGACCCGGAGCTGCTCCCAAGACCCTGAATCAACCTGCTGCGGATGAAACTGGTCTTGATTTGAGGCGGCTCCCTCTCCTCATCTTTCCATCTTTCCTCTTGGGGGAGATTCTTTAGTTTCCAGAGGAGGGTCTCTTATCTAACAGTGAAGACAGAAATCCAGATTATTGCTGACTACAGGTGTACCTACACAGAACATGCTGGAAATGCAGCCCTTCTTTAATGCAGGTTACATAAATGTGACAAGTCAGTGAGTCACTGCAGCTATAAAAGCATTTGCAGGGGTCATATTTTTCTTTGGCACATCCACTTTCCATTTTCAGGAGCTCTGCAGATTAAAACCAGAGGGAAAAAATAAAACTACTGTTTGAAGAAGTTTATAGTTGTGAGAACATGGAAGATAAAATGTTCCAACTTAAACTGTTCCAGGATTTCTTTTTATTTTTTTCACCTTTTCGGCCTCCTCCGTCACCACCTGGGTGGTTTCTGCAGATCTGCTGGATGACAGGTTGTTTTTCACCTTCTTCTGTGCATCCTCCTTTGATTCGAAATGAACCTTCAGGGCCTGGACGGAGACAACCGTGTTCTGAAGGCTGCTCATGGACTTGCTGCGGGCCAAACTGGTCTTAGAGTGAGACTGGTACTGGTCATCATTTCCTCTGCCCAAAGCTTCCAGACGAGATTCTTTAGTAGATCGATCTGTCTGTGGCGATATCTGAAGAAAAATCCGAGTTTACTGTAGTGTTTCAACATTTGAAGATGTGAGAAATGTCATGTATTTACCTGTTTTAGCATTGCTTCGGCTTTAATTTCCACATTTTCCTGAATACGGTTCTCTGTTGTCATCTGATACCTACTCACAAAGTTCATATCGCATGTCTACAAACACACAAGAACTCCGTGCAGAAGGTTATGGAGCTAGATTTGGTCACCTGGCAACCAGCTGGGACACAGATGTGGATCTGTCTTGCAGAATCAAGGTGGGCTGGTAACTTCCTGATAAAGTGGAAGTGCTCAGCGACTGGGTGTGCCACAGGTTGCTCTTCAATTCCATGAGTGTCGTGTAATAGCAGCACTGTTTGCCGATAACAATATATATAAATATAAATAAAGGAAATAGAGATTTTACTTAGTAATTTTTTTAAAAAAACATACACTCTTTCTGTTGAAGTCATGCAGCCAAGTTAAGAAAATGGAGCTGGTGATCAATTCAGTGAAGCTGTGACCCGCAAGCGAGAGAAATCTGCAGCGGATCTTTACCTGACTGATGTCGGGCAAAGTGTGTGGCAATGAGATACCTGCGCACACCACGTGCGTCAGTGGAGCAAAGTCCTCCTTCCTAATTACTAGAAGGATCTCTAAAAATTTCTAGAGAATCAGTCCGTAAATGAAGAAAAACTCAGAATCTGCTGCTTCCAGTTGAGATGTAAAAAATACTGTCATTCATGTGTTGGTTTTATTTGTCATTTTTTTATTTAAATTTACAGAAGGTCATTAATATTTGATACCAGGTTAGACTTATATGATATATAAGCAACATTATTATTCTTTACAAATTCTTAAAACATACAATTAATTATTCTTTACAAAATCTTAAAAAATAAAATTATTCCATGTGTCACTTTCAGCGAATTTTGTGAGGGCTGATTTTAAAGACCAAATCAGTTAATGATTTACAGATTACAGCTCACACTGCATTATTAAATGACCTGAGCAGTCTCAGTATATCTGTTGTACCATTTGCACCCGTGCTGTACTTTAATCATATGTTTGTTTGTTTTTTTGTTTTTTTCTAGTCAAGCATGGTTCTAGACAAAGGTTTATGTCTTATGTCTTTTAAAATCAGGTCAGTTTAGGAGCAAATGTCTCTGGTTCATAGGATATTTAACCAATTTGTTTTGAATATTAGAAGGAAATGTGGAAGTTGATCTCCAGCTGTGGTCAGTCATCCTCTCTACTACACTGACCACAGCACAGGCAGCATTATTTTCTTTTGCCACAAGATGGCAGCAGAACAAATGCAATGATAATGCACATATCACTGTGAGCATTTTTTTTGTTACAAAACCGACCGATTATTATCTAAATTCTGTGTAAATTCTGATGCTTTTTCCCCCTTTTAGTTTCAGTTTTTATGTTTTGTTGATTTTTAATCACACATTTAAAAAAAAAATTTGATGTGTAGTCATACCATTAACCAACATTTAAAATGAACTTTTAGTCTCAAATAATTTGAAATCTATTTCAAGAGTATCACTTTGAGTCTTAGAAACTTAGAACACAATTGATTTCTTCTGTTTTCAGCTGGGAAGGAGTTTAAATGGCTTTTGGAGACACCGGAGCTGGCTTTTGTCACTGCACAGAATTCATATTCC
Source organism: Pao palembangensis (assembly GCA_015343265.1). NCBI lineage: Eukaryota > Metazoa > Chordata > Actinopteri > Tetraodontiformes > Tetraodontidae > Pao > Pao palembangensis. The sequence goes on from CM027086.1 coordinate 15,852,135, forward strand.
CTCTTTTTAGTCTTGCTTTCTGTTAATCAGTCCTCAGACAAAGGGAGAAAAAAGCAACAGCAGCAACAGCAGCTCACACCCCTGGGGGCAAAAAAATGAGATTTCAGCCTGGCTGTCTCCCCCTCTCCTTCCTCCTCCTCCCCCTCTGACTGCAACCCTTATCCCTTCTTTCAAAACCCACTCCTGTCTCTGTCTCAGAGGCGCTGCAGAGATGAAAGGGAATATGCAATGCACCGCCTTAGACTGAACTGTGCAGTGTTATTAGGGGGAAGTTTACTGGCCTTGTCTGCATTTAAACACACTGTCGACGCCAGTCCAGCCAGCTGTTGAAGAGACTGAAACGCTTGTGGTTTCAGTCCAGTGTCTGGTGAGACTTGAGAACATAAATGCTCTTATGCGTCTCATATAATTTACTGTATTTTTGTAACAGCAAACAGGAGCTTTCTCTTGGTCACATTGGGTAACATCTATCAATGACCAGCAGGGGGCAGTAAAGACCAGAAAAATCACTTCTGCATTGTCTTCGCATCTGGGTTATGTGGGAACGTTACAGTGGGGCTATTCAAGGCCAAACTAGGTTATTACAGTGCACCAAAATAACCCATGCAGATGAGGGAGATACGGTCAGAGCTGCTAAAATTTTCTGACTGATATTACAGAGACTTTAATTTGCACTTTGCTCAGCCTATCCTGCAAAATGTTAATGTTTTGACAAGTTGTGTCTCAATTAAGCGTCTTCTATTTTCATTTTTACAGCAATCTGAAGAAGTCAGTCAGGCTACCGTCTGCATGTGAGTGACAACACACAAACATGCACACAAACACAATGCTGGCAGTCATGAGGTTGCACAGCATGGATTATACAGTATGTTTGCATCGTGACACAGACGCCAGCATGACTCATCGGTGGCTTGTGTGATTCAAGCTTTTGCCTGTGATACTGCCCAAAATGTTATATGGCTAATCTTTTTTTTTTTTTTTTTTTGAAAGCAGATGCATTAAAATGTGAATGAATTTATATATTATCTTAAACGTTAATTAACTGTAGACAAGAACTGCTATCTAACAGTTATGTTTGTCTGTATGTTGGTGTCAAGACTTTTTTCCCTGCTTTCTCTTCTTGTTACCAGGCATGTTCTTGTTTACTGACGACGAACAGTTTGCCCTGAAAATTGGCTCTTTACTGCCTTTCTCAGTTTTATTTCATTTTATTGATTTATTTTCTTCATACTGCAGCCGACGACCTAACAAAAAGCCTCTTACATCACTTACCTTTATGTTATGCAACGGAAATTACTAGCACCATGAAAAGACCACGTCAACAGTTTATTACATATGTGCTTTGTAGAAATGAAGTGGCTGGTTGTGGCATCTACGCCCAGATCCACACACATCTGGAAAAGCCTATGCAGTTGCCTGTTGTTGGCCTACGCTTCCTCTTTCCCTCAGCAGTGAAGATTAAGGAGGAGGAAAAGTATTTGCTCTATATTTATCATATACTTGAATCCCAAGTGCCATGAATGACAGAGATGCCTCAAACCTTCTTTTAATTCTTTGACCTTTTGTGGTCTGATCATTTTCACATGTCAGAGTAACTCATTCAGGTTTCGCTCTGCTCGTTGTTGACTGTAATAAGGTGTAACAGCTCACCCAGGCTACAATATAAACAGAGCAAAACCGGAGCCCAGCTCAAGTAAAGATTTCCAAGTTCATTTGTTCTCAGTGCCTGAAATAGAAGCAAAAGTGGGAATCTGTGTGTCACAGGGAAAAGTGCATTCTTTCCAGTCTTCTCCAAACACATGGCTATGATTTGTTGGAACACTCCCCTGTATTCCTGTGGAGAACACGAGCAGCAGTACATCGTGTGTGTTTCCTCAGTCCCCGTGCATGTTCTTTCGCAGGTGTGTGTGTGCGTGCGAGCCTGAGGAGAACGTGCTTCAGCACAGCTGAGTGGGAGTGCCTCTGACCTGGGCCGTCCCCTTTCTGTTCCCATGAAGTCCAAAGTGCTGCTGCCTGCCTCGCGTGTGTTTGTGTGTCAGCGAGAATGCACGTTTCACACATGTGACCACAGCAGAGGCGGCCGCGCTTCTAAGCTGCTTTGCAGGACTTAGGAGGGCGGCCGCTCACTGGCTGCTCAAAGGGCTGTGCTCGCTGCGTGCCTGGAGGGGGTGACCATGGCATAGCTATGCACTGGAGCATGGTGCCTGGGGTTTCACACAACAATGCCAGGTCAGAGGCTCTGCACAAAACTGTCCATGCTCACAACTCCGACTTTTAATTAAAGTCATTGTCCTTTTTTCCGGGGGGGTCGTTCTCTTTCAATAGGAAACTTTTCGAAATAGTTGTAATTTATAAAACCCCCAGGACTAAACAACCGCACCTATGCACGAGGGTTGTGTCTTGTGCTGCACTGGTGACCTGTGCAGGGTGTATTTACCGCTCATCTAATGACCACTGTGACAGGCTCCAACCTGTGAATCTGATTAGAAATAAGCTGCAGTTGAACGAAGACTGAATGCATTAACATGTTTATTGATAAACGTTAACTTTAGTTTGAGATCGCAGCAGAAAGCAGGTTGAAGAATCGCAGTTTCCTAACTTTCTGACGTCAGAGATGATTAATTGCGGTGCAGATGTCCTGCTCAAAGTACACCGATGCAGTTTACCTTTGCATGCATAGTGTGTCCTGCAGGACTTACTGTTTGCCACTGTTAATATCACACTCACTCACACACACACACACACACACCCTCCCTCTGCATTCAGTTCATGTTGAGAGCTGGAATATCAGGTTTCCTGTCTCTGTGCACAGTTTGTACTCGCAGCTCTGGGCTTTGTTCCTCCTCTGTCAGCAGCTCTGCTCGCAGGGCACTCTGAGCCGCTGCTCCTCGAGGAGAAACCCAGCAAACCGGTGGCAGGCTCTGTCAGTGAATTTAAGGTTGCTAGGAGATGATTACAACAAGGAATTAAAACAGTCCATCATATAGATGGCTGGTAGCAAAGTAGCTGTAACAAGATTTTGATTTGGGTGTTTTGTGTGATTGGGTGATTCAGGATTTAGATGTTTCTATGCCTTCACCCTCTGCTGTGGAACCCCGTTTGACCCTGCTGTAATGCCAGGAGAGGCTGGACACTGTGAACGAGGGAAGGGGAGGAGAGTCAGGGCCTATGAGGATATCTGAGCAAATTTCTGGCACTGGAGAAATGGACGAGTGCATGAGAGATTAGAGGGGTGTAACTACACCGTTTCCTCCAAATTGTCTTTGAAATTAATAACTCCTGTCTGTAAACTCTCTTCTTTACTGAATCAGCCTGAATTTATTTAATGCTTAGCAAATCAGCAGCGTTGGGAATGAGGTCTGTGGTTTTGACTGCGGGCTGCTGGAGCCCTGCCTTGTGAAATTTGATCACATATGTTAGACGTCACGGCACAGCTCCTCGAATGTCCTGCACCAGAAGAAACTCAAACAGAGGCCAAATGGAATTTCTTATCTGTAACTGTCACACTTTGTACTGCAATAAGTGTCACTGAATAGGTGCATATTTTCTTATCTCAGCCACAAAACAAACATTTAGAACTTGTTTTTGTCTCTAAGAAATACAAAATCTGATGAAAGGGTTTCATGATAATTGGATTTACATAGTTCAGATTAAACAGACATTTAATATTTACTGTTTTTGAAGGAGGTAACCAACATTTACATTTAAGTCATGTTTGAACAGAAACTCATTAAAGCTTTTCAACTTATCCAACTATCCCTCCTACTTTTAGATTTAAGAAAAATAACAAAATAATGATTCAATAAAATAGCTCTTTTCCAAACAATTCCAATGTTCAGCTGTCATAAACATTAACTCCTTTGTTTTAAATTCATGACCTGATTTGCTTGTACCGGTCCTGTCCACTGGAGGCAGTGTTGCACAGACCCTCCACACTCAAGTTCATGTCTTCATCAGGGGCAGGAGGCTGCTGCGAACACATGATGCAATCATGTTGAATCCCATCACACCGTTGCAGCACTTATTCTCATTTAATGTGAATTTGTTGGGCATTTTTATCTCCTGAGGGGAAGATACAGTGCAGCAAAATGCTTCTTTCTTAACAAAGAAGAAAAAAAGAAAACAGTTTAGCAACAGAGCCATGTGATGCTTTCTGTAACTGAGCAGCACAGACTCTTCTCCTGTTACCTAAGGCAATCACCACATACTGCATGTGCATGTGTGTGCGTGTTTGTGTGTGTGTGTGTGTGTGTGTGTGGTGAAAGCTGGGAGCGTGCCTGACCAGCCTGGAAATGATGAATTGCAGTATTAGTTGGACACGTGTGTGCTGTACCAGCTGAAAAAGCCTTTTTTTTTTAACGCATCCACGCACCTGCCCTCCTTACCCTGTTTGTGTCCTGCTCATTCTATCTTTAAATCTTGATGCGTCTCAGTGTTTTTTGCATATTTTGCATGATGTGAAGGCTGATTGCTTCGGGAGATTGAAGCAGGGTGTTTGCACTTATCCACAGATTATTTAATCTCATTACATAATAGAGACAGAGCTGGTGGTCCGTAGGTGATGGTTTTAGCATATAATGGGTTGAAAAGTGACCGAGGGAAACTGGAGAGAAAAGGTGGGAGAGGGGGCAAACGGCCAGTCCACTGGTTGTGTGTGGTCCCAGTAAGCCCCAGTTGCTTGTCCCTTCACTCATCCACATGCACTCGTGTAAACACCTACGCAGCGTGCTCTCCCTCTCGAGGCACGACTCTGGTCACTGGATATTAATAAACTGCTCCGCCGCCGAGAGTGAGCACAGCAGTGAAAATATCTGACAGGCACTATTTATAGATCTTACAGGCGGACGGGAGGAATCCACAGCAACAAGATCCGGCCTATTCCGGAGCAGTTGTCTGCAGCAGAAATGGCCTTGGTGGGCAGGAGCCGCAAAGCCCCGGGGCCAGGAGCCCAACTCGACCATTGCAGAGGAGAGTTTTTTTAAAAGAATGCCTGTGGATGTGGAGAGTGGGGAAAAGCTTACGAATGAAAGAGACACGTGTGGTTGTTAAAGCCAAAACACAAGTAATGTAATATTCATGCAGGTGTGCACTTTCTCCTGCCCCCTGTGTCACTCTCCCACACACACACACACACACACACACACACACACACACACACACACACTTGGACTACATGTTAAAACAGTGATGAAACCCCAAAGGAATGTCTGTGTTCCTGCTCGTGCTTTTAATCAAGTCCACATTTAGATGTGGAGCAGACATGAATTAAAGATGATTCATGCTGCTGCGGCATCATGGGAGTGCAAAAAGCGTTAGTGGCAGATCAGGCAGGTGGGCTGACCTTTTGCTCTGTTCGGCCACCCTTTGAAACCGGACCCACTCCTTGTCTCGGTTTAGTCTGCCTGTCGGACACACAGCAGAGCCCTGGTTTCGTCTCGCTCATCTCCTGTGATGTTTTAATAAGCGAGGATGGTGATGGATGCTGGGATCCGACGAATCAGGACTCATTCCAGCTGAAACATGTTCCTGCTAATCACACATGGCTACTGGAAAGTGTGTCTGGTTTATTGTTCTGGCAGCTCGGAGCTTTTTAGTCTCCTGATGCTATGTGACTAGTATATGAACCAGCCCCTGCTGCCAATATATTATATCATAGATCTGAAATACAACAGGGGCCATAACGTCTGAGTGACAAACAGGAGCAATAATAAACAAGAGCATCATAATATCCCTTCCAGTAACTTCATATAACTGTGTGCAGCTTGCTGAGCAACATTTACTGGTTTTGAGTGAAAGTGATTAGAAATAATGTGATTGCATTAACACAAATGGTAGATTTATTGTTGATGATCAATGTGGCCACCACAGTTTTTATGTTGTTTCTAAAATGAATTGTGTCCTCTGAGTCCTTTCAGCTGTGTACAAAACTATTCTGGATAATGAATGTATATAATATACACATAAGCCAACATTTTCCACTCTTATTAGGCTTATTAAGGTAATTCTAACCAATAAAACCTATTAAAGCCTGTTGTGGCTGCAGTACCATGACTGGCCAATAGGGAACAAGTCGCACTCTTGATCGGAAAGAAACAAAATGTGAACAGATGGAAGCTGATTTACATAAACAGATGTACATGAGAGAAAGCTGACCCCCAGCTCAGTTTCTATACCTGTGCATTTACTGTATGTACAGTTTTTTCTGCCATTACACATTATAGACTAAACAACTGGATCGTTGGCCTCAAGTTTCCCAGCTGTGTGCAATTATTACGCTCTGAGAAAATGAGAAATAATCCCGTTTGACTTTGTGCAGCAGCGCCAACAGAAATAAAACTTGGAAACTGACAATTTACTTTTCTTTAAAGTTGATCCTCCTTTTTTCTGACTCTTTTTCTCAGGCCAAACTTCCCACCAACTACTTCACCTTTTGCTTTTACAGCAGAACTGGACTTGATGTTTAGCAGTTATGACACATTTCTCTCGCCGCCCCGCTCCTGCAGGGCATCAGCCTCCTCTTCTTATGCACTCTATAACACCGTGTGTGTCCGTGTGTGTGTGTGTGTGTGTGTCACAGGGTGATAAAGTGGCAGACTGTCAGACTGGTCATCTGCTTGCATGCTTTCAGTCTCAGCAGCCTTTTGGTGACTACACAATGTACCGGCAGGTTGGAATAAATGAGGGAGCTCGCCTCTTATCTGTGTGTCTGTTCTGCCTGAGCGTGTTGAGGGAGTCACAAGCTCTTCACCGTGCTTTCCGTGCCTGTCTGCTCACCTGGTGGTTGCCATGGGAACAGCCAGACAGCGGCAGACTCTGCAGCAGGCTCCAGAGGGGATTGTGAGAACAGAGAGGAGGTTTAAAGGAAAACACTGTGTTTCTTTTCATTATTTTGCCTCCTTACCCTCACACAGACATACATTAATATAGATAACCTTCTTTGCAGGCATGTGCATGATAATTAGCTTAGCTGAAATAATGGTAGTAAATGGGAAGGGCTAACTTGGTAAACTTTCTAACAACTCTTATTTTGTCCCATGAATATATTAAAGTTTTAAAAACAAAATAACATTTAATATTTGGGAAAATTATAGCTGTCAATGACAAATGGTTAAATTACATAATATAGTTATTTTACTTTTAGCGTTGTTCATCCTTAAGGTGTACCGCCTTTCAGCAACAGTTTCAAGCTTTCATTCAGTGCTCCTCGCTCCACTTTAAGCCATAAACTTTCAACAGTTGTCCTTATATAAACATCCTTGTGAGCTGGAGCTGCTGAGGAGCTGAAGCTTCAGGGAATTTCAGACAAAGGGAGTAATGTTTACACGCGCTAATACATCAGACTGTCCAAATACATAGTGTCATGGGAGCACGTTTGGGTTTAAAACGTCATGTAGCCTCACTATGTTACTATCTGATCATTTACATTCCCCAGCGAGGGGAACAGACAGCTCTGTTGTCTTTTTTCCTCCCGTGTCCTAAAGACAACCCTGCAGCTGGACCGAGGCACTGCCAGGACACCCAACACTTTTTTTTTCTTCTGGTTTTGGGATTCTTCTTGCCTTTTCTTTGCGTGCATAATGCAGCAGCGCTAGCAGCAAGATGTCTTAGCCTTATCACACCGGTTGCACACTTGTCTCTTTTGTAACACCAGCTGTCCTGAGAGGAGGCGGGTGAGGGGGTGGCTGAGTTTGTGTGTATTTGCACTATGTAAATGTTATTTACAGTTTGAGCTGATGAGTTGTTTTTAAATGCATTTTTAGTGTCTTTGGTGCTGCACTTGTGTCATCCAACCCGTCACAGAGATGATTCCACTTAATGTTTTTGTCAGCCTGGTTCTGGCCTCCAGTACGTCTGTAGGGACACTGACTCGGCACCTCTGATCTGTCTGACGACAGGGCAGCCATAGAGCAGCAGAAAAAGGATGAGAGGTTAATGATGGGAGGGGTGGACAACAACCAGACAGACACAACAAACAGACACCAGAGGCTCCAGGAAGAACGCTGTGGTCCTGCAAAGCCATCCGCGTCTGTGTGGGATGACCACAACACAAACGTGAGGCGCTCCAGCAGGCCCTCAGGCTGCTAGGAGACACTTATATAAAGCAGCTCCCTGTCCTCTGCTTGCCACAGTCTCACATGGGGGAGCATGTGAGACAGGAGCTGTGTCTGAGTCGCTGCCATCGTTTTGATTCTTTCCCGCCCTTCTGTGCCTCTCATTAACTCCAGACGCTGCTGCAAGACACCCAAACCAACACCAGGATCTTATCTTGCATTATATTTACCCGATCTTGAGTCCCCTTTACCCTAAAACTTTGCCTCCTGTTCCCCTGTGGTGCTTATGTGCTCGCCTCTCCCTGACGTGCATGCATGCACCTCTTACCCAGGCCTGATGGAGGATAGCCAGAGGTCAGTGTGCGAGGTGCAGCTGCACAGCAAAGATGTCGAGGAGGAGGAGGGGATTTAGAAAAAGTGCTGACTGCGTAGGAATGGTCACCCAAATGATGTCACGGTCACAGTTTTAACTCATAGGCTTGCATCCGCGCCAGAGTCCCATGTTGCCTCTGTGGCGTAAGCAGAACCGTCTCAGATAAACACAACCGGCTGCCTGGAAGTCGGCCCTGTTTGGGACATGACGCAAAGATGCAGCTAGCTTTGAAAATGGATTCAGGAAGATTATGAATGGTAGTTAAAAAATGCTTCACTTGCAAGACTGAAACTAAACTGGGCAGATAATTGACAGAAGATGTGTTTTTAGCGGTAATAAAAGAAATTTGCATCCCAAATGAAGGACTATTTCTGCAAGGTCACATGATTGTCCCCTTGGAATGTTTACATGAACCAACTGTCACTCATTTGTTGATTATTAGAGCAGATTTTGTGCATATCTCGCCAGTGTAGTAGAGCAGGAAGTCCAATACTTGAGAGTACGCTCTGAGATAGCCTGTGTCCTCATGTTCAGCACTGATATGTTATCAACATCGTTGTTGGTTAATTTGCTCTAATGTAGTGCGTCAACTCTACAGATTCCATATGGAACCTGTTGACAGGAGAGCTACTGTCTTAAGGATGAAGTGGGAACTCTGGACTGGATTAATCCTCACTTCCTTAAAAACTGGTTGAATGGCCTCTCCTCTTGCTTCCAGTGACCCCCCAGTATACCTCTCACAACCCTGTCTGCAGACATATTCAGGGCGTTCTTCCCAGTTGGCCGATCGCCCTTGGTGCTGCCAAGGGCATTGAGCGCCGATTCCTGCCTGCCTTTACCTACTTCTGCACAGCCCAGCTCCGGCATGCCACCGGCAGCCAGCAGATGGAGGCTCCCGGGCAAACTGGCGCAGAACTCACTGAACTAGACGGATTATCCTTGTCAAGGGAAGAGATCGGGACAGATCATCTCATAACAGTTGCCGCCATCGGTGTTTTCGCTCCCTCCAGGGATGCCAACAATAGTCTCGCACTTTTCCAGATTGTTATCAGCAGAATACAGCAGTTAACACAATCGGATGCTCTCAGGAAAAGAGCTGCTACAAAAGGGTTTATCTCAGGCATCTCATTGTATCAGTCGCTGATTTGTCTCTGGCAAATTCCGCACGTATCTCCCCGATTATCTAATTTCTGGTTGTCGGATGCAAATTTGCTGAAACAGGGGAAAGACTGAATAGTTAATGAGAGTGTAATTTAAAGCATTAGCATACTTTGTGACTTGTGGCATGTGCTCACGCTCTGACCTCAACTGTCTTGAGGATGAGGGAAACCGGTGGGGGTTCTTTTTCTTTAGCATGTTGTCACATCCATCTCAGAGGGAAAACACTCCCCCATTGTGTCGGGGTTATCCCTGTGTCCTTGCTCTTCAGAAGAAGGGGTAGCTACTGCCTCAGGCTGGTTTAAGATGAGAGGTCGAGACCCCTTTAAGGTCAGCATGAATGGAGAATGGCCACTCTAATCTTGTGGGCAATAAACACATTTCTTTTCTTTCTGCATTTTTAAATCTAAACTGCCTCTAATCTCATAGTTTATGTTGATTTCTCCTCTCTTGGTGGGGCCAAACTGCATGCTTTAAATAAATGGTGCACTGGATTTGAATCTGCCCTGATTTGAATCTATCCCAGAGCTTTTTTTTGGCCCAAGCCAGTGACCAGCTGAGATTACCACTATTCTTGAGATTTGGCATTTGCGGCAAACAGTAGATTTATGTCACAGGGAGCAATCATTTTCTTCTTCAGCGATGGATTATCTCCATCTTTAATATCCATTTATTGTAATAGCACCATTGTGGCTGTTTGGAGGGTCCTAATTCAATCCATTTCTATCATTTTAAATCCTTCCAGCAGATTATTGTTGTTTTTAGAAAGTGTGAGATTTTAGCTGAGGCAGTCGAAAAAAAAAAAAAAAAAAACAAAGCTGTGGATAGTGGGTGAGAAATGGTTTAAAGATGGTGAACCCTTCGGCTCAGAGCGCTGAATAAAAATGACGGGGGTAACATGAAATAGGAGAAGTCATAAAAATGAGAGGTCTTGCAAACAGATGGTTTAGTGGAGGAATTACTGCCTGTTCTAATGAAAAGCTGAGCATCACAGGGGCTTACCAAGAAATACTGATAACAGACAGTCTGTTTCTATGGAGTTATTTATTCTCAGTGCGCACTTTTGACCTGTAATTTCCCTGAATTTCATTTCTTCTTATTAAATAAATAGAACCAGCCTGGTTTGGTGATATCATCTACATGTTATTCAGCAGGTTTGTGACCTAAATCTTGGTTCTCACTCAGTAGTTTCAACTTCCAGATATATTAAAGTGGCGCTCTTAATCCACCCACGTGTTCTGTCTGAATTTCAACAGGCGTTGTAAATAAAAGTGAGTAATTAAAGAAGAATCTTGTTTAAGGCTCACTCACCATCACTCAGCTCCAGTTAAGCACAACAATAGTTACGCGTCCTCCTCTAACCTTTCAGCCGACTTAATATTCTTTGCAGATCTAAAGGTCAAAAGTGTTAGTGCGTGTGGAGAGTGGGTGTGTATGAAGTGTATTAGCTCCTCAATTTTCTGGATCAATTGTTTCATTTACAGCGAACAGAGCAGATAATTCTCGCCGTTCCATCAGAGCACCGACTGTTAAAATCAGAATTATGTTGTGCAAGTGGCTCATACGTGGATGCAGCTACTGATGACTACTTTTTTAATGAACCTTTATTGTCTGGAAACTAAATTATCATCTTAAAATCCATCACCAATGATTAAAATATGGGGTGTTTTATTTATTGACTTGTGTAGGATTTCAGAAGATGAGGCAGTGCTGTAGAATGATATCCAAACAAATGAAAGGTTATGTCTTTTTAAATAAACTGAGAAACTTCATCAATCACAGATGATTTCACATATTCATTTTGGTAATGGAAGTAACGGTAATGAGAAAAAGACCTTTAGTGTAATTGATTAAACTTAAACGCTTAGGTTATGTCAAATTGTCTCACCAATTTATGTAATTAACTTTAAATAAGAAGTTTGCAGACATAAGTGGACAGACCAACGGCAGCTCCCAGTGGAAGGAATCGAGAAGTAACAGAGATGCAGTTCCTTGGTTAACCACTAGATGATGAATCAAAGGACCAAGTCTTTGTTGAAATAGGTCAGGGCTTTACCTTAACTGTATATGTAAACACAGGGATGTTGAGTAAGATGGCGTTGGTCCGGCTTCAGGTTTCTGGCAGACTCTACCAGGTGACATCACTCAGGCCCCCTCCAGCTCTCTCACATCACGACATGAATCCTGCAGGTCTCCTGGGACCCACAGGAAGAGATGAGGATTTATTACCTGTGGATGAGTCTCACTGTGTTGAGGCACTAATATTATGACTCAGAATGAGATCATCCCAACAATAGATGATGGATGACGAGACTTTCTTCTCTCTTCTCTCTTCCCTCGCTCCTGCATTGAGCACATGAGTCACCTGTGTACCATCATGAATGGAGCCTGTCACAAACTCTGCCTGTTATCAACCCATTTACACAGGAAAATCACGCACAGGTCACGAGGGATGCAAACAGGTGGGAAGAGCACGAAATAAGTGCTCGTGACACCCAAAAGGTGGCGCTGATACAACTACACACGCAAGTCACTGCGTATCTGGATCCTTAGCTGTGATATTACCCATGCAACTTATGTTTGGATATAAATGGTGCACACACAGTTCACCGCATGAGTCCATAAACAGAAGCGCGTTTAAAAAAAGATAATTATGCTGCACCGCTGTGGACAACTGAGATGCTTGAGTCATCCTTATTGCTCAGGGGGGGGGATCCTATTTATAGGACATGCTGCCGTTTTTATCCGTGGCAGCAACAATGGCCTTTTATCCAACAAAGACAGCACAACATTAGTGGTCATCTGATGCTATGGCACTCACATGACAACCACTGAGGGCTTCCATGCTTGCATCTCATTTCTCAAGTCTATGCATCCTTGTGTTAAGAGGCTAACGTAAGCGTGGAAAAAGCAGGAACTTTCATGGCTATAGATGGCAAACATGCTATCACATGTGAAAGTGCCTGTTTTAATAACACATCGGACCTGCTAGGTAATCATTATTTACCAAAGCGTCAATACACGCCGATACTGCTATTAGCATCCATCTGTCGTTTTGTATAAAGTGCGCAGCTTCTCTAACATCTGCCTTTCTCTTTCCTTCCTGCAAAAATCAGGCTTGTGCAATGAGCAAATGTGGTCAGCTTGTTTTCTCTCTGAAAGGTGATAGCCCCCCAAGGGAGGCCCCGTTCACTCCGCACCACCTTCAGGGTTTCTTGGGAATGGGGGCCGAGTCTGCGGAGCAGCCAGCGTGTTGCCCTTGATGTCATGCTACCATGGGAAAACTCCTGCTGCTGAAATCACACGTGTATTTCACAAATATACAGTCTTTATTAATACAAATATCAAGTAGTAATAAGTAATACAAAGGATGTTAAGGCCGCTTTTCTTTACTTCCAGAGGTACCAGGTGGGACCAGAAGGTGAAGGATCGCCCCTCACCCATGCTTTCCCCCAGCCTCCCCCGCCTCTGCGTCTGTCAGGGGAGAGCTGTACCAGTGTGCACCAGCAAATGTAGTTTTTTTTACAATCTGTGTTGCTCTGTAGGGAGAAAAGCTGTGACACAGATTGAGAGCCAAGTCTTCGGCAAATATAGGACACAGATCAAGCAGGGCTTTTTCATTTATTTATTTTTGGTTGGATTTGAGATCTAAAGTCAAATGGTTAGGTTGATGTTTGCGTATATATATCTAAGATAAAAACTAGGCTAGAGGAGTGAGCGAGTGCAGAGAAAATGAGGGGTGGGGGTGGGTGGGTGTTGGGCTCTGGGGATTAATCTGCATGGCCCCAGCATTTCACCTCCGAGTTTATTTCAAGTTCAGTCTGACTTCTAATACTCTATCACCATGTGGAAATACTAAAAGCCTTCCCGGAGAATACGGAATGCCCTTGTCTCCGCAGCTCCCCCCTCTCTCCTCCTCTCTTGCCTTTCTGTCGTGACTCACATGCGCCTCTGTACGCCCAACGCAGACTGATTCATGACTCGTGGATTTCTGGCCGTACTGTGAGTCAGCCACGGCACACTCCACCTCCGTAGCGGTGTGGGCTCAGTGAGCGCTGGCCGTCTTCCTGTTTTCGTCTTCATGCGTTCTTGTGCTTGAATGTGCAGTTCCACAGACTGAGCTGCGAAGATTCCATCGTGGAACAAACTGTCTGTTTCAGTGTGGATTTGTGCCTGCTTGTCTACACAGGGCAAAATGTAAAACAACAAGCATTCCTCTAATCTCACATTTTAATGTGCAATCGAAGCAAAAATAGAAGATGATGTTAAAATCAGCCATGCTTTTACTGTAAAACACTCCAAATAGCAATATAACAGATCTTGGCTGTATCTGAATCCGTTTACTTGACTTGTATGCTGTAAACTAACGTTAATAACATCTCCAAAGCCAGGAACAAAAGGGAATGATTGATGGATGATTCAGTCTTTTATGTTTTTTTAGCTGGACCAGAGTTGTGTTCCTGTATCAGTGTGTCTTCTGTGAAATTGGACAAGAAAATGAGCTGGAAACCAGTTGGTTCTCGTCTCTTTTTTTTCCCTGGTGGGTGTTTCATAGTGGAGTCAGATGTTCCTCAGCCTGACTTCAAACATGATGTATTTATAGGAAGTGCTCAGCAACTAACAAAACACCTTTGATTTATGTTCGGAGGAATGAGATGCCTCTTTTCCTTTAATGAACAAATAATGCTTTATCTGGATTTCAAAGCAAAACTTAAGTATTTAGATTCCATTGCTCTGCAGAATCAGAAAAACCGGCACATTTAACTGCATAAATACATAAGTTAGCATGTTTGGGGACAGTTTTCTGTCCTGGAAGTAGTCTCCGGAACATGTTTGTCTCTGTCAAGCGGCTGCAGCAGCGACAGTTACAGAAGATTTGACTGTGGCGAAGTTCAGAGGTTAGAGTTTGAAAGTGTTTTTTTGCTTCAGCTGCGTGTGACACAAAGTATGTACATGCACGGAGCCATCTGAGCACAGAGGTCAGCGCTGCCTGTGCACACTGTCCGTACAGTCTGGTTAATAAATGTCAAAACCGGCCCTGTTACAGCCTGCTCTTTGACTGATTCAGACCATTTTTCTTAAACTCGCTCTGTCATTAGCTGTGTGTGCACATATCTCCGACTATGATGCACTGACAGGAAGACAACATATTTCAAGTCGAGATTTTGCCTGACCTTGCCTGTTCCCCAGGCTGCTAACTGAGTTAGCACTTTGAGGTTTGTGGTCATCTTAGTCTGTCCAAATGATCATTCCTCCGCTCACCATTCGGTCGCCACCACCTTAAATATCATCCTGCCGCTGACAGAATTATCATGATTAAAACCATCATAAACATACCGGCTCCTTTCCAGCTATACAAATGCATTTCCACAGGCCTTGAGAACGTCTTTTTCAGCCAGTCAGCAGAACCGAATAATTAAATGTTATGGCAGAAAAGCCACAATAGCCAACAAGAGCGAGCAGACTGGAAAATTAACATAAATAAACGGATTAATTTGTAAAATCTTCTAGGGAGGATATAAAGCAGTCCTAACAAACACAGATCACAAACTGATTTAGAATATTTACTTAAAAGCTGCTCAAATCTGAGGGACCTGATTTCATAATCATCTTTCAAGGATCACAGAGGGAGGTGGAACACGGATTTGATTACATAAGCTTTCTGCCAGCATCACCAGGATGAATCAATTTCTCCTTGTTGAAAATGTTAGCAAACGGTCCCCCAAACACTGCTGCTGCCTTCATGAACTAGCAAGACGTGACAGTCTTGGGCAGCTACACGCTTACAGGCGGCTGCAGATTGGCTCATCAAATATGGCCGGCTTGTGTTATTCATTAGGTAACTGCCTGTGAAACGTATTGCAGCGTTGTGATTCATAGGTCTGCGGTGACTGCATGCATGCAGATGGCCAGCCTGTTTTAAAACTGTATCAGCAGCCATGATTTACTGACTCATCACAGGCAGCCGGTGGCGCCGCACCTGCCTGGGGCATTTTTATGGCTGTGTCTTCAGAGACAGGCTGGCCTCCACACAAAGGCATTATTGAATCCCTTCTCCTCCTGTCGATCGCAGCTTCCCCCCGGCGGGCTTGTTCCCGGTCTCAGCCGCTCACCTCCTGCAGGAGAGCTTTTAGGCTCTTCTAAGTCTCTCCCAATTAGCTGATCACAGAGAGGAAGGTCAGAGGTCAGGCTCCAGGGGAAAGGTCATCGCCAAGACCTGTTCCACTTTTTCAATAACCTTGTGTGGGAAACAAGCTGGTTTTGCTGAATTTATGGTTAGCATCATTTGCCAATATGAAACTGTCCATCATAATTGTACTCTTGGGAGCTTAGATTGCAATATACTCAAATCACACCATGATGTAATGACATTAAGCTTATTGTGTCAGTCGCTCAGTCTCCCCGACGAATGTCTGGTATGTCAACAAATCAAGGCCTCACGGTTGGAGAAATATGCTCATCATGACCTTTCCTTAAGCCTGTGGAATGTGTGAATCACACAAACACACTCAAGAATGTGCACCTACCCCCCCGCCCCCACGCTCCCAACACACACACACACACACACACACACACACACAAAGGAAGAATACAGAAAAACACTGGTCTGACAACAACAGAAATAATCAACCACATTCTGTGTTAGCGATTAGCTGCTATCTTTACAATTTCAGAAAGCCTCTTTAAACGTCTAAATAAAAGATAAAATAATTATTGATGTTGAGTAAACGGATGGATTAAAATCCTCCTGTGTAACTCTGCTAATAAATATGATCCAAATCATTTTTTTTCCTCTTTCCCTCTGATGGTTGTCAAAGACGTTATGCTTTGTACATCTGCACAGTGAAACCCCCCCCAGACAAAAATGAAGTAAAAAAGAAACTAAATCTCATGAGAGTTCTTATCTGCATCTTTGCAGGCTGGAGTCAAGCTAGCCATCCTCGTGAGGCCGTTGCTAACAAGCACAAGTCCATGAAATAATCAAAAATGAAATTAAGACAAGACTTTGACCATTTGCATCTTTTGCATTGTGATTTTATTTAATAGCAATTCTGTACTGTTGTTTACAGTTTAGGAGATAGATGGATGAATTCAAGCTATGTTTAAGAGTTGAATTAAACAAAAACCATACATAAAGATAAACATTTAAAAGCTGACATTCAGTGGTCTGGGATTGCACAAGTTGCAAACAGGAAATTTGTTCTTGTTTCTTTTTCCTGTCCCAGAACAGAAGCAGGCTGCACCTGAGGATTTGACATTATCAGTTGAGACCTGCTCTGCGCGTACGGGACCACAGACCGCAGAGCCGCTAATGCTGAACAGATGTTCATCAGCTGCTGAAACTGGATGAACTCCTCCTACACGGTGACTGGTTTCACTGGGGCTATAGCCCTCATTCAGGCACTGTGTCGCTTTACTCGCCTTCCTGTGTTTAAAATAAAAAAATATATATCCAGGTAAATGGTCATGGCCCTAATCTTATGCCTGGCTCTGCAGCTGTGTGAGTGGGAGGAACGAGACTATCGCAAATGTGATCCGTTAGAGCAAGTACAGTCGCAGTTGACTCCGATTCTACCCTGAAATGGCAAAGGCATTTGTGCCCCCCAAAGTCAATGAAGGGGATTGACGAGCAACCCGGCTGCACAGATGGATCATGTGGGAGGACAAGGGCAACAGATTCCGGAAAATAGCGGGCAGGAATTTAGTATGAGGCTTTAGTGCCAGTTTGTCACCATCATTAGCATATCATTAGCATTTTTCACAGGAGGAGGTATGATTTATCAAACCATACATCCATCAGAGAAGGAGAGAGAGGGAACCTTTATCAGCCGGGGCACAGGCGGACATATGGTCGGCTGATTACGCCAGCATACACCTGCTGGCTGAGATCTACATCCTGAATTAAGATGCTTTGGCGGCCTCGGGAGTGATCGGAAGCCAGTGCGCACGGCTCTCAAATGCAACCGTGACAATGCGCACACTGAAACATAGTTCAGGGTTACCTGGTACAGTAGAGATGGGTCGGGAGCATATGTGTGTTTCACACACTTGTTGCGCTGTGTTTACGTAAGTGGCCCAGGCGCGCCGGTCAGCAGACCTAATCCTGGGCATGGAGAGTGGCTGTCCTCTGCAGAGCCGTTTGATTGACTTAGTGCAGGTCATTTGCTGGGATGACCCACAAAGTAGCTCAGACCTGACTTACTTTTAGTTGAGCAAGCTTAAATAAATAAACAGCTTTTACTAACTTTCACTTGAGAAATTGTTCTGAAAAAGGAAAAGTGGCAATAAAATGCAGCCGCACTAATCCTCTGAACTCTGAACATTAGCCAGTATAAACCAGCATGTGGATGTTTTGATGGTTTAAATAATAAGCGATGTCTATTATTTGTATTTCGCAGAAGGCTACTCCTTCCGAAGCCACGAGGCAGCACTAATTCCAACAGTTTTCTCTCTCTAATTCTCACTCACTCTTTTTGGGATGAGAGTCCTCATCTCCCCTCTCACGCTGACCTCTTCTTCCTCCTCTCAGAGTCAGGTTCCCTTAAGAGGACGTGCCATCACTATTTATTACACACAGGGAAAGGCAGGGGGAAATAAGTAGGCCACACCAGTATTATCGGGGGAGTTTGTTTGTTTTTCTTTTTTTCGGCCTTGGAATTGATTTGGAGCAAACACAGACCAGGGCTGCATGTCCGGTGGGGTGGACGTCAGAGGCGGTAAATAGACGGTGGCAGATCTCTGTCACATGTAACGCAAGCATTCCATATTTAGGTGTTGCTCATCATTTGTCCCTTTGAGGACTTCTGTCTGCGTTCTTCAGAGGAGCTGTGGAAGCCTTGGTGAGCTGATGTTCAGGTACGGTGAGAGCCGTCCAGGATAACTGTCAACCACCAGATGGTCCGCTGACCTCCCCAGATGCGATTAGGCTTTTCAGTAAGGGCTTTTCAGACGAACTCCCGTTTATTATGCTAGGTGGCACAGATTTGTCCTCCCACATGAAGCATGCATCTGTTCTTTAGTTTGTTTGTTTTTTTTAAAGAAGAAAAAAGAAAACAGCTCTAATAACAAGCTAAAATGTGTGCTTGCGATTTACCCGTGTGTGAGCTGATTGTAGGAGGAAACCACGCAGAACTGGCTCATACATTTGTGAAATATTGGCGTTGGGGTTCAAACAGGAAGGGACAGTCTTTTGTCTCATAATCCTGATAATCTTTGGGAAATCCCTCAGCATCGACTTGGATTAAGTATTGGACTAAAGAGCCATCCGGCCATTATTAAATGTTAAAGGGGCATAAGCCTAATTAGGGCAGAGAAGTCCACCCCTGGGCCAGTCCTGGGCGGCAGGCTTTCCTGGCCACCAAGCATCAGAGTCTGTGGCCGCCCTGCTTCTTTTCACCTCTTCCAAGGCTCATTTCACAGGATTCAATTATTCAGGAGGCCGCAGATCAGTGAGCTGAGTGTTACATCACTGCCTGCTTTGGTGCAAACACTTAATTTGCCCTCATCTGTTGCTGATTTTGATATTTCTACTGTGACCCAACCTCGGTTACGTCTCCTTTCTCTATTGCTAACTAACACACACACACTCCAGTGCAGTCATCAGGCTGCTATTTTCTCTGTAGGCAACATGCTCCATTTCACTCTCTGTGTCTGCTTTAACCCCCCCCAACAACCCCCCCACACCCGCTCCTTCCCTCCATCTCCTCTCCACTTCCTTCTGTCCAGCAAAATGCTGATATGTGCGTTAGAGCGCTTATTTTTCTCATCCATTACCAGATTAATTAAAGTGTGGCTGTTGCCAATGCCCAGACGGATCCTCAATACTTCAAATGAGCTTAATCGCCGTGCACACCCTAATCTCGCACTAATTTAAAGAATTGCCTGCAACATACTGATGACTGGACTCTCTCAATTTTCAACCAGGAAGCTTTATCTGAGGGGGAGAAAAAAATCCACCCCAGTAACCGTGCTGCATTTCATGCCGTGTAGAGCTATTTGACAGGGCTTTTTCCCTTTTGGATATGCTGCTTAAATATTCCACTGTCTTGTGTGACATGTAATGCTTCCCCGTGCACGGGGAAAGGCTTGTGTACTGGGGAGATAGCGCACACTCGCTTCTAAAAAGCCGTCCATTGTGCACGCGTGCACCAAGTCAGTCGTCTTTGTAGCTCTTTGTTGTCCACATGTCATGATGTATTTGGTCACTAGCGGTGGTGAGTGAGGCTGACACGAGAGCATACAGCGTGGCTTCAGGAAAGCACAAGCTCAGCCTATTGTGCCTATTTCACAAGGCTGCTTCTGCAGTGTCCCAGCGTCTAATATGTGTCAGGCTGGCTGTGGAATAATGCAAATTTAATCAAAACCTGCATGTTTAAATCATATTGCTCCTCTAATGATAGCCAGCCCCTTAACTTTGATTAATTGCTGCTGTATTTCCTTGTTAATTGTTAATCATTGCGTGTTGTTTTAGAATTCCCTCGGCTAAACAATTGTAACGGGTGTTTATTCAAATACACAAATGCTTCCAGGCCATTTTTATGGTATCTGAGCTCATAGGGGGTATAAATAAATTAATAATGAATAAATGCATCTGGATGTTTTTCATTAAGTCATGTCGCTGCGTGGTGTGTATCAGGTGTGACACTCCTCACTCCCTTCCAAGCGTTGTCATACCTAAAGAATGGCAGCTGATGCCCGCTGGGCCACAGCGCTGACCCACAATCCTCCGCTGCTGTGTTGGAGCGAGTCCGCAGAGAGCGGTATTAATCCTCTCCCCGCTCCCAAATCAGCCCGCTCATATTTGCATAAAGATATCACAGAGACGGATGGGGAGCAGCGTGGCGCCGGAGGTCCAAGTAACACGCCGCAATATGCTCCGCCGCTCTGCCTGTTTAATGATGTCCCTCCTCTCACCTGGCTCTCCGAGCAACAGCACAAGGATGAATTTGTTTAAAGTGGTAAATCGCTTGATTTATCATCAAGGACAAAAGCCCTATTGATGCCATCCATCTCTGACAATTGAAAAGCCGTCTGAATAAATCATTCATCCCAGTGTCAGTTAATGTAACGTGCAAACAACACGCATGCACGAGACACTTAATGGGTCCTCCATGGGGGAACAGCAAAGAATCGACCCATCCACAGCAGCACTCCTGCATTTGTGTGTGTATGCGTGTGTGTGTGTGTGTGTGTGTGTGTGCGTGCACACTGGCCTAGTCTGTGGTTCATGCCTGGCTGACTGTGTTCAGGCCTAAGGGCGGAGCAGGAGAGAGTGGGGGTCACATTCTGCTGCTTCTGGGTGGAAGCCCACTGAATCGCCCCCACCGAGCTGCAAACACCCTCCGGGTCCATGCAGGACGACAGGAGTAAGTGTGCACCGCCGCTACACCCTCCACCCCCACGCAGCGCCATCTGTTACCCCACTAGTGAGCCACCCAGGATGAGGCCGGAGGATGGGCAGCTGGGGGGTGCTGCAGGGGAGGAAGGATTTAAAGTAGCCACAGTGCTGACTCTCAGATGAGTCCTGCAGGATGAAACGTCCCCGGAGTCGTGCACAGACCGCTCGGCGGCAGAGTTTGGCATCAGATCCTGATTGACGCGATGTGGAAAATGTAATGGGCTGCGTGGACTCCTGCTGAGATCTGGATAGAATTACCAAGGAAGGACCAACACGCTGTAATCCTGCAGCCGTGCACCGGTTCCTGACAACAGCCACTGGGGGAGTCACTGGTGATCGCTCATTGGCAAACTCAGTAGGAGCTTGTTCTCCCGCGGACCTCCGTTTAGTTTGGTGCCGCCTGCAGCCAAAGCCGACGCACTTTCAGGAGTGACACGGGATGCGCAGCATCACCGTGATGCCATGATACCGCAGCAGGAAGAAAACCAGCCTTTCTTCTTCTGCGAGTACGTGTGTGAAAACACGGCTCATGAGCAGAGTCTAAAGTCATTAATGTTAATGTGTGTGCATCCCTCACAATTCCCTTTGTGACTCTATATATAGGACTGTAATGATAGCCAGCTCAGGGAGACGAGAGCAGTGAATTAATAAGCCTGGGTAGAAGATCTCTGCAACGCCTCTAGACAATGTTCAGCCTCTCTGTGGAAATGCGGCGTAGATGAGATGTAAAGACACTTTGTTCCCCCATCCTCGTTCCTATTTCTTCTATCCACTGAAAGCTGAGACGAAATTGATTTCACAGACCAAAATGATTCCAGTTTGGCTGGAGAGATTCGGTTGAGATTCATATGCAAACAGACCAACTAGTGGCGGTAGTTTTAGCTCGCTGGGCATTATTTGAGAAATTAAATGCTTTGTAATTGCAGATACCTTCTCATGTAAAAAAAAAAAAAAAAAAAATCTCTGCAGTGACGTAAGTAAGGGACAACAACTCAAGGTGCAATATTCTTTATAAAAAGCTTTAGATAAGTTATCCACAGGGGTTGGTAATCAGGCTTAATAATCAACTGCAGCTGCAACTGAGTCTGGCCGGTTTGCTTTCAAATTACATGAAGGTACATACAGTAGAAATGAAATTGTACTTCTATGAAAATTCAATGAATGTTGGAGGAAAAAGTAACAGCAGCTGCTGATGTGCCTTCAGTGAAAAGTGATTTGAGTGCGAGACCCCTCCCCAGCCAAGTCAGATGATGGAACATCCAAACAGGGAGGCCGAGATGACGATAAGATGCCCTAGTTGCTGGGATTGATTGACTGTCCCAGACTCCCATGGGAGTGTGTGCGCGTGTGTGTGTGTGTAAAGTGAGGAGAGCGTGCAGCTGCTGTTCTCGGAGTTTTATGACTGTGTATCAGCCCTTGAGCTACAACAGCCGCGGTCCTGCTTCTGATGATCTGGGTGGGAAATTTTCAGCTTCCTTGTTGGCGTC
This sequence comes from Pao palembangensis, assembly GCA_015343265.1. Taxonomy (NCBI): domain Eukaryota; kingdom Metazoa; phylum Chordata; class Actinopteri; order Tetraodontiformes; family Tetraodontidae; genus Pao; species Pao palembangensis. Next base: position 15,874,602 of record CM027086.1, read on the forward strand.
GTTGCATGTCCACAGATTAAGTGTGTGGGTCACCGCTGAGCCGGAATTACAAGCTAGTTCTTAACTTCAGGTTGCTCCATATGTGCCTACATTACATTACTGGAGAGAGCCGTATGGAGGAAGATGCATTTATTTATCAATGCAGAATGTATGAAACAACTTTGAATACAAATAGTCAAAGGTTAGGCATGCAGTGGTTTGATTTATTAAGCACTCAGTTAAGAGAATGAATAATGTTTTATTTTCATAAACATCTTAATGGTAAATACATTTTAAATTGCTTAAAATTAACAACCGGGTATAATCAGCAGCCGTCTTCAGTGCGTGATTTCAGTGACAAGCCCCAAATTTGAAAGTTGCCGGATGTCTCTCTGCACAAGTTGGCAGTTGCTCTGAGGCCGCTGAATGAAAGAGCGTTTTGTGCACGCCTACCTAACACCCCGACCACACTGCTCTTTCTTTCTGCCACACTGTATCTAAATATTAACCTACTGCCTTTTTGTCTTCTGCAGTGCGACTTATCTGTCAGATCAGGGCCTATAATTCAGTCGGGTTTTCAGATCTTTTAACAGCGTTTGTGGGGTTGACCTTGTCTGTAAATCTGGAGTCTCGAGTCCAAAATGGATCATTCCCAGCAGGGGTCACGGCCCCTCTCCTGTCAGTGATTTTGTGACACAAGGCCTTAATCCAGAAAAAATGCGGGGCTGCTGTTGTTTTTGCAGCACCCCGCCTCTCCAGGCATCTGCTCGCCGCCATTACCATTCATCCGAGCAAAGTCACATTCAGGCGCAAATCAATCGATCAATATTTGCTCCTCTGTTGTATTTAGTGCAAAGTGAGCCTTGCCATTTACAACATAGCTGACTGCATTTGCTAATACTCACCGTTGGTCCCTGGAGCTAATTTGTGTGGGTTTTTTTTTTTTTTCTTCCTCATTTATTTACCAGTTGCAGAGCAGGTTCCTGGTGTGTGTTCTAGTCAGAGATTGAATTATGAGCTCCCCTGAGGATGCCGCAGGCTGGAACAGTCGTCACCTGTCCGCTGACCGTCTGCTGGAAGGGGGAGATCGACCATTCTTGTTAAAAAAAACAAGAGGAGTAAAAGTTGTCAACAGTAAAGTTATGGTGGTATCAAACTCAGAGGTTCCTGTTTGAGCTCAAATAGATGAGAATTCAGCTAACATCTATGACATCATTTATAATTTATTATATTATCAGTTTGGCCTCTGTCAGTCTGGTAATGTCAGATCCTTCCTGTTTAACCTCTCCCATTAAGGACTAAACAGTCAACAAATAGGTTGACTGGCAGTAAACTGGTCACATGATGAGATGGAAGCATAAACAGGCTTTCTTTTTCAGTCCTCTAATGTGTAGGTTTTGCCTTGGCAGTTGTCATGTTGTTTCCTTTGTCGTGTTTTGTTAGCAGCTTCTTCTGTTCCTGCTGTTTGACTTCTGGGTCAAAGCCTGGGCAGCGAACCACTGAGCATGTGCAGAGTACCCAGACCTGCTTAGGAATATAAGACGGTTGACACAAAATAAAAACATGAATATTAACTTTATCTGAAATGATTACTCCTAATTTAAAGTTTTATTGCTCACATTGTTTTTTTTTCCCTTTTGAGAAATCTACGCAAACCAGTTTTAATTTTTTGCAATTTTTTTTTTTTTGTCCTCAGAATGGCTCCAAATATCACAAACTGCTGTGTGGCACATCTCGTGCAAGGTATTTAAGCCTCATTCTTCTCTTACCACAAGAACCTTTTATTCCAGGCTCCCCACCGACTTCAGCCACTCCAGCTCTTAGTCTTTCAAAGAGGCCTTAATCATTTTAATATGAAAGCTGTTAAGTACCCCCAATAATCACTTTGATGAAATGGAGGACATTTTAAACAGCCCCCTACCTCATTTCAGCTTTTCACCCCTGTCTTTCATCATTCTTTTCATCATCCCAGCCCCACTGACTAACACTAGCACTCCATATAGCATGTAATTTAAGACCTTTCATCCTTTCCTGACAGCATCTTGATCCATCCTCTTTTAAGCCTTGTCCACCTTTTTCCAATCAGCCCAGTATGGTTAAATTAGGCCCTTTTCTTAACAGTTCCAGGTAACACACAAAAATGAGATTTTTTTTCCATGCAGTTTGGAATTTCTTCCACACCTAAATCTATTAGAGCTGTCAGTTTGATGAAATAGTTTTTTCCTTGTGCTAATATTTTCCCCTTTTTGTGTGTTCTGCAGTTGCGATGTGAGGAGTTCTCTCAGCTATGGCGTGTTTGTGAATATAAATTAATCACTAAAGCCGATGTAAACGGCTTATCTTGTTGGCGGGGAAGTAGCGAGAAAAAAAAAAAAAAAAAAAAACAACGCTAAAGAGCAAAAAGCCAAGCTCTCGCTCTGTGAGTTATATTTAGAAATTATCCAGAAGTGCCGCACAACTTGGCTGTTTATGTTTCAAGAATAATTCATGCATGTGCATACCCGCCACCTCTCCACCCGAACGCCACCATAGTGAGAGAAACCAAGCAATGCAAATGAATCCTTGCTGACTTATTTATCAGCTCTTCTGCGTTACCTTGGTATCCCTCTCCGCCTTTTGGCGCTTGCACTGCCTTGTGGTTTATTTATACCACATCTCATCATTTATTAAAAACTCAGTCAGTGGGGCAGGCGAGAGAGCATTAAGGAGTGAAGTTGACAGACTGTTCGGGAATCATCCTCCCATCCTGCCAAGTGGGGCTGCTCCTGCCCTTGTCGGCTCGCGCTGAGCGCCAAAAGGCCTGCAGTGGCGGAGAGGCGAAGCCAGGACGGGTCGGTGCCAGCGAGCGCGTTAGGAGGGTAAAAGTTCCTCAGATTTGATGGAACAAATGTTGGTTCTAACTAAGATTTATTTATTTATTTATTTATTTATTTATTTTTTAACACTCGCTGGCATCAGATGAGAAGGGAGCGCAGGTCTTTGCCAGACGACCACATCTGCTCTGGTAAGAATATAACTATCAAACAGGAAGTCAAGAAGTCTCTATAAACACCTGTTGACATTTATTGCCTGTGGCGGCTTCGCGAGTTGAGCTCAGTCAAACATTTTTCTGTTTTGCGTACAAATTTCAGGGAGAATCCATTTCCATACTGCGGTTAATACAGAAACTTGGCCACACGTGACCCCACGCCCAGGTCAATTTTAAGGGAATGTTTGAAGAATCTTACTGCCGAACCAGAGAAAAATGTATTTTTCCTCAACGCCTTCCCACTGTCACACAACGGGGAGTACAAATTCAGAAAATAACCTGAGTGGTGACTAAGAAAGACCCTGAGGTAACCTCTGTGTGGAATGTCACACAAGTGTTAGACACTGTGGGGGCGAAGAAGACCACCCATAGATCTGTGTCTGCTCAAACACACACCTAACATGGGGTCTCTTTTGCTGCCAAGAAGCAGTTGACATTTTTATTCTCTCTACAATGGGGAATTGTTGCATGAAAATATTTAAGAGGTCCTACAGCCACATTTATTTTTCACCTGAAACCCTGCAGTGGACACAGAGGAGCAATGAAACGCATGCGAAGGCCTCATAATCTTTGATTATGTAACTGCAGCTCGGTGCGCCAGTGGCCTTTGGCCGACTGCGTCCTCACAGCCAGACCGCCTGGCTGCAGGCTGCCAGCTCACCTCTACAATTCTCTTCCTGTGGTCTTCCATACACCGCTGCAGGCGCAATCAGATAAGAGGCCTGACGTAAAAGCGAAGAAATAAACACTCCGTCCACTTGTTGCGTGCCTCATCTACTCATCGTAAACCACAAGATCAGCTCCATATTCATAATCTCTTTAGACCGAGCAAGATATTAAAGGCTGAACAGGTAATTAAAATAATTAACCTGGTAATGCATGCACGCTGGAGGCAGCGTCTTCAGATGATCCATCTTTGCTTCTTTGATCTCTTCCATTATTGAGTTCTGGGTCTGCCAGATTGTGTGGCTATCCATGCTAACGTTTCAATAACCACCAGTTATCTGCAGCATTCACACACCTGGGCTTTGCTCTCAACAAAGCAAGTGTGACACAGGTAGTGTTACCCAGCAGAAAATACCTCATTTACAATCCACGCTGCACTTAAAAGGCTCCATTAAGCTCCATTCACGGAGCTAATGGCAGTTCTGTGGGCGCACAGGTACACGGGAGCACTTCAGCACCCAAGACTGACACTGCTTATTCCTGCGTACACACTTTAAAGTCTCAGGCTGGCAAACAGGAGGCTCGTGTACTCCAATAAACACTTGTGAGTCCGATTAGGAGAGCTGTCCCAGCTGGGAGCTTGTGGAAGGGAAGGCCTCAGCTGGGAGCCGCGGGGGCTGGGAGCCTCTCTCCCCATGAGGTACAAAGATTTCAGGAGACTGGTTCTCGTTGTCTAAATGTTTTTTTTTTTCCACACTTGAACTCATGCAAATGAATAGTGCGTATTTAGTTGACCCCTGTAATCCCCACGGTTGCATTAATCTTAAATTTTGGAAATAACTAACAATAGCAATCTCACAGTAAATCAGTGATTTGAAGGGAAATTATATAAAAAAAATTCAACAATACCATACATGTGCCTTTTCTCTTTCCTTCCAACATTAGCATTTGCACAAATGTTGCATGGCCTCTGGGATTAGAACACTTATTCCATTGTGTGTTTCCTCCCCTGCCACACTGCTAAGCAAGCAAGTTTAAAACCTCACCTGTACCATTTATGCACACTGTCACAGTGCTTAAACACTCCAGCTTGCACCTCTATATAATAGCTATATACTGTAAGGAGTGTTAATGTGCAGTGAAAGAGTTTGTTTTCTTGTCGTCAGTGTGAATCAGGAAAAAGCAGATTGAGAACAAAGGGAGCTGTGTGAGACTCGGGCGCTACCAGAGGCTTCAGAGAAGTTCCTGCTTTGATGTTGGAAATTACCAGTGCGGCTGCTCCAAAAGGGCTGCAAGCGTGTCTGTTGAAATGGAAGCTTTTACACATAATTTTGTATTTCCTGGCTTTTTAGTTAGCTTCTTGTCATGTTGGGTGTTGTTGGGAGCGCACCAGCCGCACAGACCACTGGGCTCTTTGAGAGAACATGCAAACACTGGTTCTCAGGCTACCTAACTTGCTTTAAAATGACAACGTGCACAAAAGGAACTCTTTATTCCGAACAGGAAAGCCACAGCTAGTCAGTAAATAACAGGGCTGATGCTAATATCGCAAGTAAAACGCGAAACCAAACACAGGGATTTTTAACGCTTCAGGATGTTGTGGCTTTGATGTCATGGCAACGGTAATTTGAGAACTGTGGACACGTGAGGCGAAATGATCTTTCTGAAGAGAGAAAAAAAAACTGTAGTAGGCACATGCTGCAGAGTAGCAGACTCATGACTGATGCCGTCTGCATAGCAGCATGTCTTTGATTTGTTACAGCCATCGCCTTCAGTTGTTCTGCTGACGGACCAGGTGTCATGAGAGGCGAGACGAGACGCCGCCTCGCCTCCTACTGTACACTTCTGCTTCATTTTCCATGGCCAGCAGCCAAATCACCTAGTAGCAGGCTGAGGGGAAAACAAAACAGATCCTGTTTCCTTCTTGTTTTCAGTCTTCTTTGAAGTTTCCATGGCATCAGCAAAATCGGAGGGTGGGGGCGGGGGATGTCTGAGAACGTTTGTTGGAAAACCCCGCCCTCCCTTTGTCACGTCGTAGACTGCTCACAATGTTGAAGGGTTTGGTCTCGTGTTTTCCAGCTGACGGTTTTACCCTCCACTTACACGCTGAGGTCACACATTCCATTTGTGAAAATCATCTCCTGGAGCAGACATACTTGCTTGTGTTGATTCAGTTCAAGCCCTTCAATTACGCGCTAGCGACACATGCTTCCAGTGAGTAGCAGACACGGGTCTGGCCGCTGGAAATCCGCAGACTCCTCACTCATCGAATCCACGTGATGTTATCCTAAAGTCCTTCTTTGACCCGCCTCAGGATCTGATGTAGCTCTGGTTTCCATGCATCGTGCCCTGATGCGTCCTTTGATATTCAAAGCTGGAACAGCCGCATGATGCCAACAATAACGTGAGGCAGATTTATGGGATAATGACGGGAACGCCATCCTTTGCATCTTTCCTGCCAGAGGGGGAAAATCCTTGGAGTTACAGGCTCAATGAGAAATTCCTTCTGCTCTCACTCATTGTTAGTACAGCTCGATATCATTTAGATTTAGTCAAAATATTAAATCCGGATGATGTCGATGAGTAACAGAGAGGAGATCTTGTGCGACTGAAAGTGGATTTTTTGGTCTTGGCAACGTAAAATCAAAGACAACAGAAACTGAGCTTACAAACCACAGAACCTCACATTTTTCTGCTAAATCAGATCTCTGCGTGGTGAAATTGCTTTAAACTGCCTTTTGTTTTATTATGAGGCCTCTGCCTTTCCATGCTGGGTCATGGAAGGGCTTGTACCCTCCCTGCACTGTAACAAGCCACAACAGAGCAGCTGTGATAGTTTACACCTACACATTTCTGTTTCATCTCTTTGCTTTTGTGACATAAACATGAATAAACGAGCCTTTAATGTGCATTTTTATGAAAAACATGTACTTTCACAAAGATGTGCATGTGAAGCTTCGTGACTTCAGTTTATGCAGTACTAAGCCAGATCATGCTAGCTTTAAACAGGCAAATCAGTGTTTTTATAAAAAGAAAGCATAATAATCAAGTAGGTACACTGGTAACTGCCAATGGTTTAGCCTGTTAGCATGAGGGAATTTGAGTAACACTTACTGGCTGGACTGCTCCCGCCTCTCCATGTGAGCAAGTTGTGCATGTTACGGGAGGAAAAGGTCAAGAGGTTATCAAAAAATCCATCCCTCCTCCAGGCATCTTGAATCACCCAAAATTTATCTCTTAAGAAAATTAAGTCCGGACCACTTCCACTTCTGTCCATGGATACTTAATGCCAAAAGACTTTAGTCTCGGATGCACAAACGAAACATTTCATTCCTTTTTCTACAAGTGTGTCCATTTTGTTGTGGTGACCAGAGAACCCAGTTTCACTCGGTAAAAATACCTTCCTCTGTGGTCTCATCAGATCACAGGGACTTTCCACAAATTTGTTTTTGAGAAATGTTCCAGTGAAAAATCTGAAAAGTCCAGTTCTGCTTCATTTGTAAGCTGGCACTTCAGAGGATTTTTGATGATCGACGGCACGTGTGTTCATTATATAAAAAAAAAAAAAGTCAAAAAGCATGGAAACTTTGCAGTCTTTTTGGTATCAACATGTATTTCTCAAACAGATTGCATTATTGTTGTTCGTCAGAACTGATGCAAGCATGATTTTATTGTACACATAAAGTTGCTAATTTTCCATGCAGCACAGTCTTGCCGGAAGCGTACGTGGGAGTTGAGTCCCACTTTGCCGTAGTAATTGCCAACTTGTGTAAAGTGACACTTGGAGCAGAGCAGAAAAATTAGTGCGAGGACTTCATGTCACCATGTGCTAAATCCGCTAATCGCAAAACCTGTGAATTAGGAACACTCATTCTCCTGCCTCCTTCGGCTTGATGACTGTCTCTTTTTTCCATCTCACTTTTTTCCCCAAAAAAAACAACATATTTTATTCCTAGCACCTGCAGTCGCGTGTTCCCCTCACCAATTCCGCTGTGCTTCTTTTTGTGTATTCAAAGGATTTCAAACGACAGCCGCCCCCTCCCGCCAACCCTGGCTGAGAGTCGCTCCCAGGGCTGATCTGATGCAGACCACATGCCGAGCTTGTCTATAAAGGTATTGACTTTACATTCAGCCTGCTTGCTCTCCCAGGGCTTCCCTCTGAGGCTAAAAATCAGTCTGGCATCATTCTTTTGCCTGTTGCAAGACCCCCATATTGAATTCTTCCAGGCAATGCTGTTTTTATGGATTCCTACTGGGATGCCAATCAGGTTTTACCAACAGTTGCAGTGATGGAGAGATTATCTCGTCCAAGAGCCCACAGAACTGCTGTGATGGTGTGAAGAGTGTTGTCATCCAAGGTTGGAGCTAATAACAGAAGACTGTCTAGGACCCAGAGCATTAGCATAGAGGCTAGACAGACAGGTCCACTTTGAAACCCAGTCACCCGAGATGTCATCTAGCTGCCGCTTTGTTGCGTGCTGCCTCTGCTCGGGCACGGCCTCAGAATAAGTTCAAAACAAGATTCAAAGAAATGGCTTCATTCCATAAAGATATTTCCCCTGCAGAGCTCATCTCTCAGCCTCGCCGTAATTGGGGTGTGACCTATATATCACACTTAAGCTGCACTTGAACAAGACTGCAGCCTCATTGACCTACATATGTTGAGAACATCGGGTAGAGCTTTGCAGGAATCAATACGTCACAGTGCCCTTGCACAAGGGCCGTGCTTTTTGTATGGATCAAGGTGGTCAGGGGAGCCTGAACAAGATCAGATCAGGTTTGGATTGTTCACAACCTGTTGGCTTGCTGCAATTTAAAAGCAGTTATTTAAAAACCTCCCTCTTCAATCCATATTCTCAAGTTCAAAAATCTTTTTTTTTTTTTTTTATTTTGCATGTTCTCTATACATACAAAGCGATATTAAATTACTGCTCCCTTTGGGAGTCAGGAAGTGCCATAATTCAAAAAAGTCATCTTTCATAAATATAGGTTTACTTTCTGACCTGTTAATTCTTCTTTATCTAACACAAGTTCTTTTTAGCCATTTTAGTTGTCCTTTTAGCTGCCACAGCATTTTGACAAATTGCTAATAAAATAGCAGCTAAAGTTGTCAGTCAATAAACAGTTGCTGCACTTTGGTTTACTGACACTTATCATTAGCATTAAACTGCTAAAGCAGAAAAAACAGATTAATAAATGTCTAAATGAGTGTGAGTTTGCTTGCAGATTCAAAAAATGCCCCAAATATGCCACATTTTTGACAAAGAAGAAGCTCGGAATATCAGAAGGGAAAAATTCCTAAAAATAAAACAAAGCGAGACAAAGGCCGGCATCAGAATTCATTAGGGCTGTTCCCTGTGGATTTGTAATTGATCGTGACAGATCCACCCCCTGTTGACGACCGCCTCTGTCCTACCGCGAGCCCCTCGGTGATTCAGTCGGTGGGATTGATTTAGGACTTCCTGTCTGCTCCTCTCCTCAGTCTTGGCAGTAACAATAAAACCGGCCCTGGCCTGATGTTTCTCTGTTCTTACCCCTTCAGGGGTAACCAGGCTTGGTGCGCTTTACACGTGCCCTGTAATCAGGAACATCCTCCGGGTCTTGTAATGTCCGTGAATGTCCGTTCACCGTTGTTTGCGGGGACACCGGGACACGGGGGGACTAACGTCCAAAACTGTGTTCGAACGAACGTTTGCTTTACAGCGGGGAGACGTGGGGTGTCTCAGCTTTTTAATTACAAGCCTGTCAATTGTTTTGCAACTGTGAGCACTCACAGCCAGGCTAATGAGAGGGTTAGCACCTCGTCTGTGTTGATGCTTCTAGTTGTTGCACCAGGTTCGATGGAGACATACTGTTAGCAGAATTATTGTTCTGTAGTTTTAAGACTAATCAGGTAGCTCTCAGATACAAATGAAGTAGATATTTTGGCTCAGTTTCCTCATGTTTTATCAGTGACTAACTGATTTTTGCATTATGTTTCTTTATGCGTTAGAACATGCTGGGGATGTAGTTATATTACAGGTTGTATTTTTATTGAGTGACAGCAGAGGACACAAAATCAATGTGAAAAATATTTACGGGTGCAGGCTGGACACACAGATTGTGGTAGGAGCCTGTAACACTCTGAAAGCCAGCAGGAGCAAATAGGTCGGGACAGTCAATAGGAAATTTACATACATTCTGTATCCATGCTGGTCATTAGTGCAGATTAATTAAACGACGATGATCTTTGATTTTTTTTCCCAGGAGTCAGCGTCAGTTTTTGGCCTGAACAAATGCTCTCTGGTAGGAGATCATATACTTTTTTAATAGCAGCTGTCTGTCGCCTCCCGCCTCAGTTAATTGGCAAAGGTCCACTCGGACCTGATGTGAGCAAATGTGCAGGATCTGGTTATCTGATTTGTGCACCTTCAGGGAATTCCTACTATTGATTGGACTGGGATCACATAATTCAGGAAAGGAATCAATAAAAGCTGCAACGAGAAACAACACCATAAGCTGATATGCTTTTTTTTCCGTTGTTGCACAGGAAATGAATGTTCGAGGACAGGTTGGGCTAGCTCAAGTAGTTTTATTTTAGTCCTCAATCAGCATCTCAGACGGTCTTAATCTAATTTCCTCGCCATCCCTTTTACCCTCAAACAACCTCATGTCTCATCTCATGGTCGCCCACACGTGATCCGAGCAGTCAATGATTGTCCGGTGCCTTTTACCTTCAGAAGTTGCCTTTTTTTTTCCTCCTCTCGGACTCTCAGGCAGGAAATTGTGTGCAGGATCGTTGCCAGAGGGTGTGTGTGTGTGTGTGTTTTGTAGCGAGGGGTGTTTTGTGGAGACAGCAAGTTGGATTGTGGATTCCTTCCCCCACTCGGCGCCAATGAGGCCCACGCACAGGAAGCTCGTCCTGCTAAATACAGCTGACCCCCCCCTTCCTCCCCTCCTCCCCTCCTCCATCGACAGGTCTGCACACTGTGAGCCGGGCAGAGAAATGACAGTGAAAGTCGCCTCCCTTTTCCTTCCCGCCCACCGTCGGCTAATTTGCCTCCCCTCTGCAGCTGCAGCGTTTTAATGAGCTCGCGCTTTCAGGCCTCTCTCGCTCCTCCATGTTTTGGGATCATATAGTTCTATCAGTAAACATCCCTGACCGTGACGTGACCTCGAAGTGATGGCTCGGACACTCAGTAAAACAGGGGTGGAACGGTCCGCGGAGTCAGACAACTAGATTCATTACTCCTTTTACGAGCTGCCATTGTGGTCCGGGCCATTCTTTGCTTCTCGGCTAATGCTAATACTCGTCAGCTTTTAACACACTTGTGGACCCCACACAGTTGTTAATGACATCCACACTGGCTGATTTTTATAATCTACACCACAACAAACCGGGCGGGTGCTGTGCTGCCTCTCTGGCTGCATGTCCGTCTCCATGCCTTTGGTTGAATGAGAACTGTAGGCATCAGCACTTGCAGCTACCAAGTAATTTGGTGGCATGAAATTTCGGATTTGGTATTGGACGAGTGGAAACTAGCCCCCCTCCCCCCCCCCTTTTTTGGCTTGCAGACTGTTGAGTGAACCTTTTAGCAATAATTACACACCATTCTAGTCATTTACACGTAAATGACACTCTTAGATTATTAGTTTAATGCCCATTTCCAGTGCCAGCGTGACAGGAAGTTCCCATAGCTGGTGGAAACAGACAAATGGAGAAAAAGGTGGCGGAAAGGTCACTCTAATCTGGCTTGTTTAGCATTATTTGCAAATCTATATATGTTTTCCTATTTCTTGTTGTGTTTGTGGAAGCTCTGTGAGATGTATAGCAGAGGAAGAGAATGAATGACATGAAGATGGCATGAGGAGATGAGGAAGACAGATCTCCAAGCTCTGAAAGAGAAAGGCAGTATTCCAAATGTGACCTTGACCCTGGCCTGGTAAAGTGAACCCTGCCATGCACAGGCCGCTTCAAAGTTGAACGGATGAGGCATCTGATGAGCGCTGCTGCTTTGGCCTCCCTGTGACTTCAGAGAACTTTCCAGGGCTCAGAGCAAAGTTGTCCATGGAAATCTGCTGCAAGTGGGTTGTCTTAAAGTGATTGGGTCGTCTTTGAATCCAACAGAGCAAGACGGACCCTTACTTATGCTGGAGCGTTAAGAAAAGGTGAATGCAGCTATTTCAGCCTCAGACTCCGTATAACATCATAAATAGCAACGTTATATGACAGCGGTTCGCAGCTACACTGGATATTTGATATTTATGGCATTTAGCAAATTTTCCACCAGGCTTTGCTAACTGTGGGCATAGCTGACTGGTCGCACAGCAGCTGAGCATCAATAACCAAACATGGACCGAGAGGGCTCAGCTCTTCAAGGTGCTCGTCCATGTGTTTGGCTGCCGTGTATTAGTGGGACTTTAGAGTCTCCTGAGCACCGCAGACTCCTTATCCTCATCACTGTTGTGTAAAGAGAGAGAGGCTTAATCCTATCTGGCCTGCAAATCCTCCGCTGGGGCCCAGACTGTGTGGAAACAGGCAAACCAACGCACAGGCGCCCGACTGGCCCTCTCTTTGTCTTTTGTACACTTAGTCGCCTAAAGTACACACAGAAGCACACACTACTAGGTCTGGATAGCTGCCAGTGCTGCTGCAGTCACAGGTGAGCGGGGTAGTTTACTGCAAACAAAGGCAGGGATTGTCAGGGCACTTTCCTCATCACACAGGCCGCGGCAGAAAGCGCTGCGTCTCCTGTCCATGCAGCAGGAGAATATGTGTGGAAACGTAAACCAGCAAAATAGCAAACTTTAATAGAAAAGACCGAGGTACAGCGCATGACCTGCTTTTAACTCTCTGGGGAGTGCTTTTGCTGTAAGACCGTCTGCTGGTTGATTATTACACCGCGACCGAGCAAACACGACCAAATGAAAACAGCCACCTCCACTCGTCTGCTGCTCCGCGAGCCACAGAGAACAGTTCTGCAATTGTTGCTTTGCCGCTCCGCTGCCAGCCAGCTCCATTATCCCTAAATGATAAACACCCAGTTTTATTTTGGGTGATCTGCGGAGCTGCAGGAGTCAGTCGGGCTACAGCCTGCACCGATGACAGCCTGCCAGGTTTACACAACTCATCCATTCGGAGGTCCTTGTTTGCCGGGGCAAATGTCTCTATTTTAAATAAAAACAGCCAAATTGATTTCAAATTGCAGGCTGTTGTGTGCTACAGTAGGTTCTCTTTTATGTCTCATTTTTTAAGCATTCTTATTTAATCTGACATGCTTCTTCGCCGCCTTGATCAAAAGTTTGAACATGAATCTTGTCATGCTCTTTGCTGCAATCAAGTGGGGCCAGGGACCACGAAACCCATCCAAACCTTCAAGTGTGGCCACTGTTTATTTTATATTCAATTTGAGGGTTTTCACGGATGCTAAACAGAATCCTTCTTGTTTATGAGCGCCTGAAGAGCTGGAAAAACAGTGGCGAGGGTTTATCTGATCACTGCTCACTCTTCTCCTAATTTGATGGCTGCTGTTGTGACCTCAGCAAAAGCTCGCAATCGCCGGATCCATGCCAATCCACAGCTAAGCCAGCTTGGTATCACCAAATTGCCACTTTTGTCACCAAACATATTTGCTTTTTGCGTGTTGCACAGGGATGGGGATGTTTGGGGCTGGAATTACACAGAGAGAAAATGGGAGACTGATGAATGGTTGTCGATTGAAAAACAAAATAGGGATAGTTTCTAAATAAAATGGAACTCAAAAGAGGAGAAATCTCAGATAAATATTGTAAATGTAATAATTTTTCTGACTGACAGGTCCACCACTCTCATTTCATTCCATCAAATGAAAAGTGTACGAACAAGAAGAAATGTCGCCTCGTTAGCGTTATTTTAGACCTTGATTCTGCTACGATCCGACGTCTGAAATGATTGCTTTTCCCTATTCGTACAGCTAAGCTACATTTCTCCCATTTGTCTTGATTTAAGCTTTTGTGCTGAGGCATAGCTGCAGATGAGATGCTGGTATCAATTTCTGGTTTTCTGCAGCAGAACCATAACTCACTTACTGTCATGTGTTTGTTTCAGCATTGTTAATCAAACGTTGTATGTGTGCATGTGAGGCAAACCCATCATCTGTTTGCCAGTTTGTGTCATCAACCAGAAATCATTCCATCACAGCTCTGCAAATTTGCATCTTTATAATCCCAAATCACTGTCCTGATTTGGAATCATTCCTCACCGATTAGCACCCCTCTTTATTTCTCTGAGGCTTATACTCCTATAGTCGATCTATCTCGGCTCTGCAGAGCCCATAAATTGTGGCTTAAGAGGGAAGACAAACAGTGGGCTGCTGGTGTGGGAATCAGGCGATTTAATCCGTCGTCATTATCAGGCAGGCCCCGTCGGCAGACATCTGCTTGTGAATGCAGTTTCATGCACCACTGAGAAAAAAGGCGTTGCTTTGGTTTAGAGAGGAAGGGACACACCCTGGTCCCTTTATGCTGCTTGCATGCTCTTCATTTGGGGCCGGGAGTGCTCTCAACAATGGAGGAGCAGCCCTGCTGCTGATGGCTTTATCTCTGGGTGGCTAAACAGACCCGTGGGCGCACCATCCGCGCAGGTTAGGCTGCCTCGCTGAGACCGCTGAGTCATATCTATAAGTGTGAAATAATGAGCCGCACTCGAAACGATGTCTGATAAAGGTGGAGAGGTGAAGTGAAACCAACCACGAAAAGTCTGCTGTTTAACAGGTCCTGCCGGGGCCCATCAGACAGATGTGAGAAACACAAAAACAACAATAGTGGAGCAAAAATAATAAACAAGCACAGCAGAGCTTGTTTGTTTTTTTAAAAGGACCATTGAAAAGGCGATGTGGCAGAGTCCGTGGAAGGATACTAATCTAGACCTAATCCCACCAGCATCTGTCACTGATGCATTAATCAGACAGAGAGGAAACATGTTTTTCTGTAATACCTTCTCTTATCTAAAGCCACTGTTGATGAATTTTACAGGCTGAATGTGGGTCAGGAGCCAGTTTCTTCTAGAAACAACAACCCAAAAAATGATCCTGTAAACCAGCAGATCACTTCTGTCCGGATTAATCAGCCAGTGTTTGTCTAACGGCGGTCACTGATCCTTGTTACATGTTGCGCTGCTACTATAAGCGAGGTGTCACAATCCATCAACACCTTCGAACCACACCTGATCTGCACCGATACTCCAGGAAGTAGTAAATGCTTCAAATAGGCGCAATTTAATTAATTAGGCCATCAGAGCACTGTTAGCACGCCGATGCAAATCATTCAGCCTTCAATTTTCTTGCCAAAGCACACTTTCTCACCCCAAAAAGACACTTGTCAGCAGCGGTTTCACAGTCGTTTCCATAATGACTGTTGATAAGAGTGCTGATAGGGTCACAGCAGACTGCCTGAGCATGTATAGGAATCCATTGTGTTTGAGATGGGAGTGGTGCATTGTTGAGATGATTAACAGCACCTGGAGGTGTGTGCGTGTGTTTGTGTGTGCACACAAGTGCCTCGTGTCTCGCTTAGTGTTTAATCATTATGAAGCACATGTTGTCACTCCGCGTCCCAGAGCACCATCAGTTAAAAAGGGGCTTACGCTGGGACCAATCCCAGCAGGGCATTCACCGTGGCAGAGGACTGTGCGACAGGCGCAGGAGCTCGGGGTGCATCTGTAGAATGTGTGCCGCTGCAATGTGAGGTCGTGTTGGAACTGAGATGATTATGGCAGCGACAGTGCGCGTCAAGTCTCAAACAGGCAGGATCTGCTCCCTTAATCTCATCACAGGAGACAGGAGAACAAGCACTCACTCGGTGTGTTTATGCAGGCTGATGTCAGCTGATCAGCACTGTGGAGGTGAAACAGTAGCAGGCAATAAGTTAAATAATCCCAAATCTTTTCTTTCTTGTGACTCAGCAAATGGAGGATTTAATGAATGGAACATTTGTTTGGCTAAAGTTCCTTAAAAGACTTTAATGAGCCACAAAACTGTAGTAAAATTGGCAAAAAAGATCAATTTGTGATTATTACAAATGATGAAACCAGACTCATTCAATATTTGTTATGTTAATAGATTATTAATGAGCTGGATCGCCTATTAACAGTTAATAAAATAGAATAATTCCAATTCAAGTTTATAAATTATTTGATTATATTCTGAAAAAAAAACACTTTAAGATATTATAACAACAATTGTGCTCATTTAATTATTATTGGATAAATCTATTAGTTTACTAAGATTAACTAAAGCTAAGGGAGACAAGCATGAATTAATTAATAAATGATGCATCATAAAATCTAAGCAGTGGCTTCTGTTGAACTTTGCTTTTGCACTTAATTGATAGAGCAAATGCATTTGACACGTTCCACAGAGCTGCTAACAAACGGAGCTCACTGATGTCTGACTCACTCTCTGTATCACCCACACGACCTTCCTCCAGGTACACAAATATTGCTCATTACACAAGGTTTTATGTGCTCCATATAGCCGCTGACC
The DNA here is from genome assembly GCA_015343265.1 of Pao palembangensis. NCBI lineage: Eukaryota > Metazoa > Chordata > Actinopteri > Tetraodontiformes > Tetraodontidae > Pao > Pao palembangensis. The sequence goes on from CM027086.1 coordinate 15,890,775, forward strand.
CTCCGCCTGCGTCTGGTAGCCGCCATTCGCCCGCTCGTCCTTATCGCCTTCCTGTTGATGGCTAGTTACGGATGGGGCAGTAAATTACAGCGGCTGGGGCTGGGGCTGGGGGGGGGGGGGTTGTCGTCGCACCTATACCAACGGTTTTCTCTTTGTGTGCCAGATTACACTGCTCCTGCTCTTCCTCCCCTTCCTCCTCCGCCTGCAGATTGCTCCATCAATCAATCCAGTCTCCTGAATGTTGTGCATATTCATGCCAATAAGAACTATTCTGCAGCTGTTCAGACAGCGACGGCACTGTTGGACAATTCCGAAATGATTGTGCTGCTTTGCTGATGAGCGCGTTGCTCTATCATGGCGAGCAAGTTCACGTGTCAGACTGTGCGCTCCATCAAACATGTCTGCTTGACCAAAACTGCATCATTTCATTTACAAATCACAAGTGGGTGGTGTATGTTTTTACAGTGCAAGGTTGGGGGTGTGTGGGGGTGATGGGGTGGGTTGTGGGGGGGGGGGGTAAGAGGAGCCTGTAATCTTAATATAGGGGATGACCTCAGTGGTGTCCTTTCTTGAGCTCCCACTATAGATGCACTGTGCACACATGGGCCTGAGGCTCGAGGCAGCCGATGAAAATAGAATTGCTGAAGGGATTTCTCCCCCAAATGACATGGAAAAACATCGCCTGCCTGACTTCTAGGGGAATCGTGCACCTCCGGGATGCTGTTGCACCGAGAGCTAACTTTTCCGAATGCCTGCGTCTCCGTTTGTGTTGTTAAAGAAGCATGAAATTCCACCAAATTCTTGCATCTGAACTGTGTGGCATGAAGCAAATGCTAAACTGATTCAAGACCGATCTGTTGGTTTGACTCCAGAGTGTTTGGCATTCTTTTCTCAGCCCTTTCTGCTGCGCACTGCCAAAGCATTTTAGAAATAATTATGTGTACTTCTGCGAAAAGTGCTCAGGAATCTCTATCCTCCATCCTTGTTTTCCTCGTTGCTGTACGCGCACGGGCAAATATGCAAGTATTCATTATGTATGTCTGTGTTGGCATGTGTGGTGTGTGTGCGGGTGTGTGTGTGTGGGGTCTTTGTGTCCAGGAGTGAGAGACCTGCTCCAGTGATTAATGGGGTTCCTGTGTGAGGCACCGCGAGGCGCCGTACACAATCGCTGGGCCAGACCGCAGCCCCGCCAGGCTTGTCCTTCACTTCGAAGAGAAAAGAAAGGAAGGCAAGCAGAGGGGAAATATATTCCCTCGCTGTCCTTTTGCTCTCTCTTTCCTCCCCTCTGCCCATCCATCCTGCTGTTCCCTCCTGAAAATACTTTTACAGCAACTCCCACCCTTTTTTATTCCTCCACTCCCTTCCCGTTGGCCCCTGTCCTCTTATGAACTCAAACTGTGGCACGTACCCACTCACATGTATGGCAAGAAAAAAATATGAAGACATGTAAAAAAAAAAAAAAATAATAAAATTAAAAAGCAGAACTGAGTGTGTGTGTATGTGAGAGAGAGAGAGAAATAAAGTGAATCGTCAGCAAAACAGGGCTAAGCTTTGAAGAAGTAGCAGGGGTGGGGGGCGAGGAGCCTGCTGTGAATCCCTCTCCCCACTCCACACATACCCCTTCCCTACAGTTTGGGTATGCGGCCCCTCTTCTTAGTGTTAAACAAGCCTTTTAAATAGGCTTTAACCTGGGCCCACCCTCAATGGGGCCATTGTGGGAACGGATGTGTGGACAGTAGTGCTCGGTAAACATGGCTGCTTGTCCCTTTCTCACATTCTGAGGCCATTCTGCTCAGGCTAGCCCAGAGTTTGACTGTGTGTGTGTGTCTGTGTGTGTGTGTGTGTGTGTGTGTGTGTGTGTGTGTGTGTGAGACTGAAAGATAAAATAGACTGGGGAGATTACAGCAGCCGTTATAGGAAGGAAATGCGTGCTGATGCCTGCTAATCAATGAAGACTTATGAAATTGCACAACTTTTTATGCAAAACAACATCAGGGTCAAGAATCTTCTCAGTCTGTCAATCAATAAAGGTTCCCAGGATCTTTAAGGGGTTTCCTGCACCACAATCAAATCATTGTTAAACAACTGTGGACTTATTTAGTTAACCCACATAGATCTGGGGATAAATTTCATTATCTCCCCTCACCCTGGGTCTCTAATTGGTCCTCTCTGTTGTCGGTCTGGCACCTGCGGTTGGCCTGCATGTCACTGTAGCCGTGGTAACAGCAGCATGCTGAGATGCTGATTCCAGCAGCTTCAGGGCTGCGCGTCCCCGCCCCCACCCGCTCCTTCCTGCCATTCCCCAACACTGCCAGCTCCGTATTGTCCTTCATCCCCCATCCAAGTGGAAAAATGCCACTCGTTGGGAACTATGGGGCGATTCTCACCGATGAAGAGCAGCCGCGGCAGAAACTTGAGCTTTAGGCAAAACGGAACGGTTGAAGTGGAGACTTCATGCACGATGACACAAGTTTACATAATGTATTTGTTGAGAAGCTGCAACAGTGGAGGTGATGGCTGGTACAAAAGTCTGTTTTAATTCTTTTACATCAGAAAAGTGCGATAACATCTTATTATAACTGACAAGTCTGACAGGAAGGCAGCAGCACAACGCTTCACACCTGAATTCAACTTGGCATGTTATTTGTACAGTAGAATTGAAAATAATATCACTTTTGAGAGCCCTAGTGGCATAGCAACAACAATCCTGGATGGATTAGAGGTGTGATATAGCTGCAACGCAGCATCGCTACATGTGTCGGTAGCAGGTTGGGATTTTGAGAAAAAACTTGCCTGCAATTCCAAATTACCTAGCTGTGGGGTAAGACACTTCTGATTTCCCAGAATTATTGAGAGGCAGGCTGTGTGCCAGAGATCTCTGATGGGTGGATCACACCACCGTGTTTTCAGTGTGCAGCTGCAAACGTGTTTCTTTCTCTGTTTTTATTATTCTAAAATGGTTAAGAGTAGTATAATGATGATTGATGATTTAAATACACATTTAGGAACTTTGCAACCCAAACCACAGAGATTACCAGGAATAAAATTCCCCCTAGGTAATAAAAGTGGGAAAATGAATGAATGAAGTGAGAAATGAAAATGGGCTGACGAGTGTCCCTTGGGGGTGTCCAGTCAGCCAGGATTCTGTTGCTATGACCAGATTTGATGATGCGCCATATAACAGGGAGATGCTTATGTTATTACAGTGTTATTAAGTGTTGCCTAAGCAACTTGCCTCTACCATTTGCGGAATGGTAGTTAGTTATCTAAACCTGCCCGACTCAGTTGTGTTGTGTAAATACCATAAACAAACCAACTGTTGCGTAATCTCCACCTTCCCATCTTCCTAGCTAACTGCCCAACCAGAAAACAAATATTTAAATACACCAAACTTACTGCCCAGAAGCATTCAGGCTGTATTTAAAGGTTGGGGAGACAGGTTTGAAGGACTTATTGACGATTGTTCCTTGCTGGTCCTGGACCGTTTTTTTTTTTTCCCCACCAGCTCCACCAATTCAGCCATTGTGATGTACAAACTTGTACACTTTGAAATTTTCTCAACAGACAAAGAGAACAAGGAGAAAGAGGAAGTTCTGTATTTGTGACGGGAAACGCGGCAGCGTGTGGTTTCCTTCATCCTGCCTCAGTGAGAGTGTGACATGACCAACACGTTGCGATGCCTTCCCGCCTCCCATTCAAGAAAAAAAACACAGTTTCTCAGTCAGATCAAAATGAACATCACATTTCCTTCATGCACCCTCATCTGGGGCAGAGGTCACGTGTTTCATAGATAAACAGCTAGTTTGAATTTTCCTATCTGAATGGCTTATTTATCAATCTCTGCTGCCTCACACACTTGTGCTCCTGTGGATCACACCAGGTCTGCACATGCACGCTGGGCTTTCTTTAAAAGCACGTGCGCTGCATGTAAACACCTCAACGAGGAAGTGTTGCAGTCAAAGGAAGAAAAGCAGATGAGCAGTTTCGCTTCTGTTGTCGGGCACTCAGCAGAACTAATGTCCCCGCGTGTACACCAGACCTTATAGATCTTATAGGTCGCCATGCATTGATTTCTGGGCGACGTGAACCAGCAGAAGAGCCGTGGAGAGCGTGAAGTTCTCAAAGACCTGCCTGCAACACTGCCGCTTGAGCACTTTCACGGCTAGTGAGTGAAGCACGATGGCAGCTTCGGTGTCTTGTGATGAAATCATAGATAAAGATAGAGGCTAACTGCAGGGTTCAGCTCAGCCGTGTGAATTACTGGCTGCTGGAAGCAGACCTGTGTCACCCGCTGCTGGATCTTTTCAACACCTGATTCACGCGCTTCTTTTCCGTCTCCTTTGTTTGACGAATTCTTGTGAACCTCGTCGCTGCGCAGTGAGCGATCTTCACAGTTCAGAGAGTGTAATAATTGATCTAACGTATCGGATTTCTCGGTGCCACTACTAGAGCCAGACTCACAAATATTTGCATCTAAAATCAGAGAGACTTTTAAATGTAACATCATTTAAAGCGCTTGAGTGTTTTCTGTTCATTCATAGAAAAATGCTATTTTGCTTTTAAAATCCCGGTTTCCAGTCTGTGTATTTTTTGTATCAACAGTCAGAATAACAGAGAATAACTCACAAATTCTACAGTAAATTATATAATAATTGAATCATTCTGAAAAATTTCGAACAATTCTGATGGTTCATTTTCTGCCACTTAACTAATAAGGTATACTAATAATAAAAACAGAATGAGCTAATAATCCCTAATAAAGCCTGTTAATAAAGTCTGTCATTATTAACTGACTTGTCTAGGGGAGAAAAGACAGTGTTATTTCAAAATAAAGCTAAAACTCTCTTTAAAAAAATTCTAGAAATGTAGATGTTTTGCTCATTAAGTTTGCATTCATTTGGTACCCTTTGAATGGATCAATAATATTATGGCAGAAGGAAGTCTATAGCACATCACCTGATGAATAAAACATGTAACAGCTGTCCTGGGAGACACAATCCGGCGTGCATTAGAGGGCCCTGTGACGTCGCCAAGCAAACAAGGCAAAAACTGCTTGTTTTCATTTCTTCCCCCTAAAGCCAAAGACACGAAGAAGCAGTAAGAGCAAACAGGCATGCCGCGAGCAGCCAGGGCCGCCCAAACATAGCGCTTGTTGTTTGATGAATGAATGGAAGCATTGAAAAACTGAACATTTCTTCTCTAACTGCAGTGGCGACAAAGAGGGGGAAAAAAAAGGGCAGAGTTTTTGTGAACGGCTCAAACTCAGAGCACATAACATGTCATTATCACCTTGGTCTGACCCCTGCACGTGTTTCTAATTATCATCATTATTGTTTTTTAAAAAATGGTCTGCAAACTTAAAATAAGTAATCATCAAAAATGTGGGTGCTTGAAAGGGTCTTTTGTTCCATGTGTCACATCCTTGGGGGGAAGGAAGGAAAAAAGTGACCTCTCCTTTAATGGGCAGCTGATGATGTCATATCACTACACACAGATTCTTCGGTCTCCAAGTAAACCAGCTACCCTGCACCCTGATTGGCTACTTTGCTCGGAGAGGGGGAGGGTGATTTTTTTTCCTTCTTTCCCTCTTGCTCCTGGATTAATCCCTGTGCCTGAATGAGCTCATCCCTTCTGTTTTTCTCTCTCATGTAGCTTGTGTCAAAACAGCGGTTATGCCCGGCGATGTTGTGTCCCGGGGCGATCTCGCACAAAACAAGGTGCAGCAGTGACGCTGTTGCTGAAAAAAAAATCTGCTAAATTAGCCTTATTTATACAAGAACTCTTTCCAGGATGACTGTTCGGAGCCTCTTGCTTGTTTTCCTGGCTGTGATGAACAGTGTCCTGAACCCTGCGCTGCACTCTGCCCTCCGCTGTGAAACACAATGCCACACGCCTCCATCACAGTCGCGTCTGGGGCTACAGGTGGCCAGCTGTCTGCCTGTGTTCTTCTCCTCTGGGACAGCTGGAGCCATCAATCAGTCGCCCCCCCAGTTTACCCCCGTTGTGTCTGTCTGTGAGGGCCTGACCAGCAACACAGCGTTACAAGGGTGTCTCATCGGGTCCTCCGGGGGGACACTTTTATGCGTCTTTTTTCTTATTTCAAGGCCTTTTGGGACAATCCCATCTGACATTTTCATGCTGCAAAACCTTTCTCTATAATCACGCCAATCTATTGACAGTTTTGGCATTTCTACCTCTGCTCTTCACCTAGGGGCACTTTTAGGGCCTCTGATGACAGTATATTGGACTATCGCTCATCCAGCTCCTCACAGCACGTGCAGTCACAGGCCCCTCTCCATCTGCAGATGGAAAGAATTGAAGCCCATTATTGTGTTCTTGGAGGGGCGTCTTCATCCGTGAACTCTCTGGCACACTTTTAAAGAAAGTGGCCTTAATGTATTCAGTCTGATTCAGTGGCTTTGGCACTAAGGGTTACCATCCCCCCCCCCCATCCCCAGCTAACATTCACACACACATGCACATCTTAGGAAAGAGGGTAAACATGAGTGAGTCCACTCTTCTCTGAACCTTTCCTTGTTTATCAGAACGGGAATTGATAGTCTTGACAGAGGACTACAAAGGGCATCTTAAATGGGCCAAATCGAGGACATTTCCTGTTTGACTAAATGGAACGTTATGAACTTACATAAGAAATTAAAAAAAAAAAACTAGTAAAGAATTCACAATAAGTGACTGATGCATAATGTCAGTCGGTCTAGCGCCTTGAATGAGAATGCTGCTAATTTTTGTGTTAACTTAAAACGGAAAAGATTGGCTGACTGTTGCCTCCTTTCACACTCCTTTCATTCCTAGTTTCTGTAGTAGCTAACTTACTGACTGGGTGTGTTACCATCACAACCACGAGCAGAAGATTGTTTTATCTGTGAGAACTTTACCCAAAGTGTTTTTAACGACAAACCTGCGGAATTTTCAACTTCCTTTTGACTTTTATAACCTTTTCACACCTTCAGTTTAGGAACCACTCTCTGTATTTTGGCCTACTTTTTCTCTTTTTAAAGTGTAAACACACGCACACACACACACATATTTTATTGGAACACATTATTAGAGACTGAATGAGTCTTGAAGTGTTGAAGAACAGTACAAAACAAACAATATTTTCAGTGGCCGTTTCTCATATTTATTTAGTTAAAGACTGGATGGTCTGGTTTTACTATTCCTACACTCCTGAAGGTGTTAATCAGCAGCTTTTCTTGCATTTTCATCTATCTTACGCTGCAGAAAGGTTGCATGACCGGATGTAATTGCTGTTAAGTTAAGTATGCTCATCACCATGGTCATGCAGCCTTGATTAAAAGTTAATTTATGTCTCTGGAGTCACATTTCAGATAATTGGCATATTTTACAAATGTGCAAACTGTGTCTAACGTTTTGCTAATTAGTTAAAAGGGGAGGCATTATTTCTGCTGTCATTCAGCTTGATTTTCTTGTTGTGCCTGATAAATAAGATCCTCAGTCTAAACAGTGGGGAGAGGTAGCCAGGCGATTAGCATAGCTCCCGGCGCCCGCGTGTTCAGGTCCGGCTGAGATTGAAACTGGAACGGGTCATGATGCTGGCTGTATATGGAAATGCAGCTACTTGAGAGGAGGTCAGCAAAGGATGCAACCCAAGTGCTTCTCAGTCAGTGATTATAAAACCTCAGCCAGTGTGGAAATGCACTAAGGTCATGAGTAAATTCTTCACTGACAGCTGACACAAAGAAGCACTTTTTCCGTCTTTGAAGAACAGCAACTTTTAGAACCGATGTAATTACACTCCGTTTTGTGTTACCCCTGTAAGAGTTTGTTCCTCATTACAAAGGACGCCATTGATCTGTAAAATAGAAGGTCTTTTTCAAGATACATTTGACTGTAATCAGTAAAAGACTTATGGAATAATTAAAAATAAGAATAACCAATAAATAATGAATGGCTTCTAAGAGGTTCTGTACTCCAATTACTGCTGCACAGCATCAGGAATACATGTGATTACATTAGTGATTACATCATTTTTTAAGTGTTGCAAGTGTTTTAATCGAGATATTGTCCGATATTTTCCACAATTTGGTTTTATTTGTATTAAGTAAATAAATACATATATGAATGTTTATCTTTAACCCTTCTGCCGTCCTTTGCTGCGTGCATGTCCATGCACTGAGCCACTGGTATGATAGCATGTTGCATGGACCAAGATTCCATCTGATGGACAAATATATTAATCTATGCCAGGATTGATGGTATGGCCCCAGAAACATAGCTGCATCAGTTGATCAAGGAATTTCTGTGATATTTATGTCAACATGTTAGCATATTGTGCTATCTTTGTGATAGATTGTGTAGTGCAATTTCTACTTTTGCGTATATTTTTCAGATTGCGTAAATATTTCGTAATATTTTTTCAGATTTTTTAACACACACCATCCACGGTGGTGTGGTCAAAAGCAGAACTGTCTCTGGATCATTAGAATAGATTTCAGACTATAAAAATGCTTTCATGCTGACAGTTTCCATCATTGGTTAGAGTAACAGACGTGTGTTCCGCGTAAAAACCATGTGAGTCATAATTTCATAATGTCCCAACAGTGTTTTCTTTTTAACTGGAAATCGGCTGTTCTGCAGCTCCTCCCACAATTCACAACAATTTCGGCTTTTATGAGATGAAAGTTAAAAGTCAGTCTGCCTGCCTGTCTGCCTGTCTGTCTGCCTGTCTGTGGTCAGCAGTATTTCTGTCAGGGGAGCGTGGTTCTCCTGTCCACAGTATGGGTAGAGTCACATTAGACAGGAAGCAGCGTGGGCAGCCTCCCTGTGTCACCGCCTGCGTCAGACGCCAGGAGGGAGTTTTCCACTGACGAAAAAGGCTGCGCTTCTCGGTAGTCTGCCACAGACAAGGGAAGCGCTTCAGCTGGTACGGAGGCTCCGTGCGCCCGGAGAGCCAGACAATAGCACCGAGGAGCTACTGTACGCTACGCGAGGGGGGTGCAGAAGCCGTGTTTTATTCGGATTACCTCCACTGTGATCTGCGGCTGTCCACCCAGCGTTATTTCGTCCCTAATGGTGATCGGATACTGGAATTGGTGGTGAGTACAGAAGCAGAATGGAGAGTTCGCTGTCGGGGTTATTGGGGTATTTAACCTCAGCGGAGGAGGGAACACAATACTTTATTTTCTCTCTCTTGTTTCTAAAATCTTGCGACATTTGCGTCATTGTGCGAGGCGATCAGGTGTTATTTACTTAAGAACGTACAATTTACATTTACTCTCTTCCTTTTTAAACTTTATTTTAAATATTGAGCGAGTTTGTTCAAATCAGTTTTGCTTGCTGTGCAGTTTTGCTTCACCAGAATAATCAGATAAATAAAATAGCGCAACTTGTTATAGGTGAGATTCTCCCAATCCTGTCCATTTACTTATTGATTTTATATATCAATAATTGATTTAATTGTGCTCAGCGGAAACTTCCAGCTGGTTTGCTGTCAGCGCTAAGTTTTTGTTATTTTAACGTCATGTTTGATCTCCCCCCCCCCAACACTCGGTTGTGGATTCATTTATGTAAAGTGTTGATGAAGTCGGCTTTGTGTATTCAGTCCGTGTGGAGTTCTTCTCCTCCACCTCCGCGGTGCTGGTGCGCCTCTTGTAACTCGAGCGACTCCTGAAGGCACTGCATGTGAGCACAGCTGACAGGGCTGCTGTCATCACAATTTGCATTAATCATGGCGATCGAGAGCTGGGGAGTATCGCCCCGATCGGTCCCCGTGCAGCTTTTATTTGATTACATTTCCATTGATAATCAATCCAGCGCGCAGACTCCGGTGAACCAGGTGTGCGCGCTACCATTGTTGGAAAATGTATTATTTTCTCCGCGTGTCATCCCCGTTAACGCATTAATGCCGTGCGAGTGCCTCATCTGAAGCCGGAGATAATGCAGTTCAAGGTGAAACTGGCCCATAATCCGAGGTTTCTTTCTTTTCTTGCTGCTGATGGAGCGTCCGAGTGAACGCAGGCGCCTCTAGCGCGACCTCGTCCGGATCTTTTTTGGAATCATGTTTTCTAGAATGAGGCTACAGAGAACTGAATGATCCTTTGTTTACAGGGAAGGAATATAGCACTTGATGTTCTGAAATCCATGAGGTGTCCATTTCCCTGGAACGTGCAGTACTGTTAAATAACTCTGCTGTTATACTATATTTCAATTAAGCTTTACATTTTGTAACCAAGCATCTTTATTCAAATGTTCCAATTTTGCTTATTTGACTTTAAAATAAGTTTAAATTGCAATTTAAAAAAAAAAAATAACCCTATCACATCCTAATGGCGAGTGCAGCTGTTGGACAGATAAACCGGACCACTTCCTCTGTGGTGCAGGGGACATTTCACAACCTTGAGAAGCTCGCTCGCTTTTACGTGCGTCTCCCCCATAAGTCGTGCCGGGTTCAGACAAGGTTGTCTTTGCTTGCTTCATTTCGGTCACGCAGGATGGCCCCCACACTTTGTGCTCAGAGATGGGTGAAGGGAGGGTGAGTGTGTGTGAGAGAGAAAGAGAGAGACAGTCTGCCACACAGCAGCAGGGAGCTCCCATCTGCTTTGTCTTCTCCCAGCATTCCATGCTGCAAGTGTCCCAGACTGGAGCGTGACCCCTGAACCTGTAGCCACGTCCTCCCTTCCTCCACTTACACACACACAGGCACAGGGAGAGGGAGAGGGAGAGAGAGAATACATGCTGCAATATTGCAAAGGAATTCTTAACTTGGGAGTTGCTCAACTCTGTTTTTGCTTGGAAGAGTTCACAGTTGAGGTCTGTCCCTGCAGACACTCTCACCAGTAGCACGTAAAACTGTTCTTTCTGAGTAAGCTAGTAAGAGAACCCACTGTCTGGCCAGCCGATCACCTTAGCCTGCATTACAGATTAATGACAACTGAGCGTGCATCGGCCACACGTGCAAGCTTATACCCTGTCAGGTGTGTCTGTATGGAGGTAGCCCGCTCAGCTGCCTTGTGGGAGTAAGATTTTCCAGTGGTTAGCAGTAGAAAACACATCTGGGTTGGATAGAGCTCGCGTTTCTTTCCCACTATTACAGGAACGAGCGGCTCTGCCAGAATGGAATTCCTGCGGCTGGGAGACATGACATTATTTATTTGTTTTCTACGGTCAGCCCTCCCTTCTTCCCACTACCTCTGCTTCCCACTACAGTCAGCGTGCACACAGGCCAAGACAGAGCAGCAGGATGTTTCAGTGGTGTAGTCATGGCCCGCTCCGAGTCCTGGACGAGCACGAGGAGAAAAACGGCAGCTGTCCCCTCCTCCTTCCAGCAGGTGGAGCACTTCTGAGCACCAGCTCAGCCAGTGTGTGCTCCAAGTGTGCTGGAATCCAGTGTTCCTCACCTTATGGCCTTCATCAATTAGCTCTGGCATTTTCAGTGGCAGAGAGGGAGGTGAGAACAATACCTAGAGGCCTGGAGGGACACGGGCCTGTCTCGCGGACGTTCAGGAAAACTCCCAGGCTCATCATTATCACATTTTACGAGCACTTGACTCAGTTAGTTAGTCACTGAGACACTGCTCCGCGGCTGTCAGCGTGCCATGTAGATGCTCTCTGCTGGCTGAGTTGAGTGCGACTTGTTGCTCCCACCCACGCCGTTATCACACGCAGGGTTGGACAGGCAACGGAACGGGACAAAGTCAACTGTGGCTTGTCCTGTTGGTCAGAGGGTGGGGGGGAGGGGGGTGCAGGCTGTGCAGAGATGCACAGATCAGCTGTAGATTCTCCTGGACTTCTAAAAGAATTTGAATTTGAAGGTAGGAAATCCTAGTTTATGTGGATATGGACTAATTATTCCATTAAAATATCCAGTAATTATGCATCATTTTGTCCTAATGTTTCCAATCAATCTGTCAAACAAGTCTCGCGCTTTAGCCGCGTTGGCCAGTTCAACTTCAGAAGCCGCTAGTGAAATTAAGATCATTTGGGATCCTGTCTGATTAACCGTCTGTTGCCGAAGGGATCAAAATAATCTCATTCCACTGACATAGTTGTGCATCTGACTTGCTGTGTAGTGCTTCTGGTGACAAATCTCCCCGCTCGAGATTTATCTTCCCAACGCCGTGACAACCGGCTGGGGAGCACCTCGGCGGATGCGTTCTTTATCTGCCTGCCTGTGTGCGGTTGATGGAATGACAGTGATGCATAATTTAGTGCACGGTGAAAACACGCTGCGCTCCCTCTCCGCCTCAGCTGTCCGATCACATCCATTCTCCATTTACTGTAGAGGAGACAGTCGCAGACACCGCTTTTTCCTCCGGAGCTGCCTCTGAATTCTTTTATCTGTTGTTTTTTTCCCCTGCATTCCTCCTTGTGCAAATGAGTCACTGCACAATTGTCTTTTTTTTTTTTTTAAAACCCCGGTCCCTTGTTCTTCCTTCTCCTTGCTCTCTTGGCCTTGTTCAGGGAATGAGCAGGCTGAGAAGCTCCAGATTGACTACAAGTCGTCCCATTGCCGGGATTAACCTCTCGCCATTGTTTCTGCCCGTTGAACAGGATTAACAAATCAATGTGTCAGGTAGACTGCAGTCAAGAGACAATGACCCAGTTCTGACACCACTGCCGCCTCCTCTCTCCCTTTCCTCCTCTTCTGCCTCACTGCAGATTCTAATTAAAAAGACTTTGCTTAGCTGGCGCTCTGCACTCCCTCGAGGATGGCTCACAGCTTTGTTTTCCTTTTTTTTTTTTTTTTCTTCCTTGCAGAGGGTGGTTTGGGAGAGATGGCAAAATAAAAAAGGCAAACCCGTGCGTGTTTCCTCGCACAGGAGCAGCGTGCCAAACACACTTGTTGTCTGGCTAAGTTTCCTCATTGTGAATTGTGCTGATATTAGCGGTCGAGAATGGCATTTTCACAACAGTCTCCCACTGGGTCAGTAATCTAAAATATGCTTGTGGTCACAGATTGAAAAAGCGTTTTTGCTTGTTGCGTATGAGCCAGCTTGACCTGTTACAGGGTGATTCATTCATCATGTGTGCACTGTAGCCAATAATACCCGACTGCAGCCATATTAGTAAACCTGCATGTGTAAATGCCCCCGCTACCTGCACAAAGGTGTCTTGTCCTCTTGTCCTTGATTTCATTTTATTTCAAATCTTTGTCAAAGGGAAGGGTTGCTTTTGCATAATTGCTCCATGTGGCTTGCTGAAAATGACCCCTTGCATACTTAGGTGTTTTTTTTTGTTGTTTTTTTTTTTTCCCATTCTGACTGCTGACACTTGCATAACACCCTGATAAGAAAAGCAGCCATGCAGGCTACCCATAGTTTGACGTTAAAGCCACTGGAGGATCGCCAGGCAAGGCATATCCTGCTTTTTAGGCACATACAACAGATGATCTGTGAGGACGCTGATGATAAGCCGTGTTTGGTCTAGAAGCTGACATGTTTGGGACATAAATTTAACTAATTTGAAGGTCTCTTCTTTGCAGTTGCCTCCCTAAGAACGTCTAACAAGTCAAATATGAAACAAAAAGTGCAAGAATGACATTTGTCAGTTCCTGATAAAAATTTGTACAAAATTGGAGGTTTTGCTAAGCAAATATTTGAACACACAAAACTAAAAATAACTGATAGATTGATATGCAGCTGTGAGGGATTTGGCCAGAATCCCGAAGGAGATAAACAGTTTGATGTGAGAATGATGACTTTATGTGTAAAGTGAAAAGCCTCCTTTTCCATTCCACATCATCATTGGGAGTGCCTGTTGGACAAGAGCCCAAGCATGCCTCCCCTCTGTGCTCAATCCCTTCCACCCGGCCCTCCCTCCCATTTAGGCTTGCAGAATCTCCGCTCACACACTTCGACAATGGCCCATCTTCTCCAGCAGGCACCCCACACTTTTAGAAAAGGTGCAGAACATCCTCCCTGTTTCACTGAAGGTCCAGACGATAAATCTGATTTCTAAAGAATGATCTTTAAATCTCAAGTTTGAATTTTCAGCAGAAAGTTACATGAAGGTAATAAGGATGTCGTGGTTAAGGGCGTAGATGCTCATATAACGATCTCTTGTTCACATTTGTGCTTGGTCCTTCCTGGCAATCAATACATTTGCAGAGCTGATGAGATTAAGAAGAGGTTGTAGGGTCCAGTAATTGTTGACTTATGTGAATTGGCCTGATTGATTGCTTCCTGTTCTGTGGTTGATTACTACTCTGAGCAGCATGTAGCACGAGATTTAGACGCGCATGGTCTGGTCTCACGTGGCCAAGCCCAAGACTGCTGATATCAATAACATCATAAAGCCTCTGTCTGTCTGAGCAGTAGCTTCCATCAGGAGACAAAAGCTTCAAATGAGCAGAAGTAATTTGCTGATCGCCCACCTTTTTGCTCTTTTCTGCAGATTGTTCACACTAGCACCATGAGTGGGCTTCTCAAGAGGAAGTTCAAGGAGGTGGATGAAGACCCATGCTACTCCTCACCCTCCTCCCTCTCCTCTGCCGGCTCAGGCTGGGACTCGGAGGGGGAGAGCTGCTACTCGGACACCCTGGATTCCAATCCCAGCAACCCGAACTCCCCGGCAACAAACTGTAACAGTGAGTACCCTTCCAGCATCAGCAGCTCATCTGCTCTGACCTTACATTTGAAATACTTTCAGATATTTGAAATACATTTTTGTGAATACATCATGTTTTCTGCTCCACAAAGACTTGATCTGTAAACACTGTAAATAGGAGTTGGTTAAATATGAAGGCAGCTGTTAGCCTGTGAATCAATTCCCAGACCTCTGGAATTAGTCCTCCTTTTAATTTTATGCCCTGAAGTTGCAGAATGGCTAATCCCATAATGCAGCATCTGCTCACTCTGCATCCCCACCGTTCATAAATTGCCTCACCTTTCCGTCAGAGATTTGGCGCGAGCATCTTCCTTGTCCTTTATTTATATATTTTGCGCCTACACATTGCTGCATCTGCTTGCCATTTGGGGACCAATTGGATGGGAGAGTGCTTACAGGGTTAAGGGCAAACACAGTTGTGAGGTTTCTCAGGGTGCTGGTGCAGGAAGACAGGAAGAGTAGGGTGGCTGGCTGCCAGGACTGGAAACACACAGAGCCTTGTCTGAAGCCCGGGCGTGCACCCAGCACAGGTGCTGAAAGAGGCTGGGTGAAGGGATACAAAAGGGAGGGGAGGGGGAGCGTTGGCTAATGAAGAAAAGAAGACATGCAGAGACACTGGAAAGAACAGATTGTGCAGACCATTTAAAATCTGGTGTTTGTGTTTGAGAAAAAGTTGTCATCCATTGTGAATTAAATTGCTAAAAAAAAAAAAAAAAAAAAAGCCAGCACAGATATTATTTATGGCGAGCTGTCATTTCCTTCCTGTAAGTGTCAAAAGCCCGAGTGGATTTGATGGATGTGAAGCTGAAACTGGCAGTTTCTTTATTAGCCCCTGTGACAGATTAGACGATATAGTGGCGCTATTGTCTGCACCTGCGTCAGGCTAAAAGGCTAATTCTGTTGCTCCGAACTGCAGTTATCATACAGATTTTCTTTCCCATCTGCCTCTTTGCGGGTAATTGTTCCAGGAATTTCCCTGCCACAAAATAAAAGCAATCCTCCGCGCATGTGGCGACTTCAGCGAGAGGAAAACTTGCGCAAAACTTGTATTTGAATATTCCTGAGCAAGTCAAAGTGGAATTTAGAGGAAAACATAAATAACTGTTTGAGTTCTTCCCACATGTGGTTCAACTTTGATTTCCATATGGGTTTTATGTGTGTGTGCATGTGTTTGTCTGGAGATTTTTGACTCCTGTCCCGTCTGTGGGAACCGTACTTTTCTCTTTTTGGCTCCACCTTTTCCGGCAGCCCCCAAAATTTTGTCACCAGCTTGTGATTCTGGTGATTCTGTCTGTTTTGGCAACCGAGGGGAATTTCCTGGGCCGAGTTTCTTTTTTTTCTTTTTTTCTTTTTTTTTTTTTCCACAGGAAGAAAAACAAAAAACCAGCTTAAAATGATTCTTGTTAGTTCTGCTTTTGCTTAACTGGCTGCAAATGTGCAAGGCTCTCATTAGCAGTGTCATTTAATGGGCTGCAGGATAAGGATCCATTAAGGACTGGAACAATGAATCAGAGGGGTGTTCCTGACAGCCTCTCAGCAGGGTTTGCACACATGACAAGTGGTGGAGCATTCCGCCATCTAGTGGCACAAGTAGCATTTGAAAGAGAGTGTCAGTTTTTGGTTACTGTATTCTAAAGTCATTTTTTCCCCCCCTCCATAGCAACATCTATCCCAAAGAAAGCAAAGAAAGCACGACGGGGCAACGTGACCTTTGACCAGGTGACCGTGTTCTTCTTTCCACGTTGCCAAGGATTCACCAGCGTCCCTAGTCGAGGAGGATGCACTCTTGGCATGCAGCAGCGCCACAGCGTGCTCCGCACGTACACACTCGCCGAGTTTGCCGTGGAGCAGCGCCTCCTCCGCCGTGAAAAGCTCCTCAACAGACTCCGAGAGGAGAAGCTGGAAGCTCTGAAGATGATGGTGAGCAATTCAGCTTCAAGCGATGTGCAAATGTGTCACAGACAGTAGAGGTATAATGCTTGTCCTTGTCTTCAGCTGACTAAGAATGGTACCCAAGAGAGCGCCGAGGCTGAGCAGCTGACAGTGGACGACATCCCCGAACACGACATCGACATCAGCGGAGCCAACTTGGATGAGGGCTCCTTCCTCCAGCCTTACACACCGAAACGCCGATATGCACTGCTCAAAGCAGCAGGGGTGAAAAAGATAGATAAGGAAGAGAAGAGGCAACTTCATGAGCTGAGGATCTCGAGGGAGAACTGTGGCTGCGACTGCCAGGGCTTCTGCGAACCTGAAACATGCGGCTGCAGTCTGGCTGGCATCAAGTGTCAGGTAAGAGCCGCAAACACATGATCTTTAGCTGAACCATAAACCACTGATGATGTGTTTGACTAACCTTCCCTTTGGTCCTCACAGATGGACCATTCCTTTTTCCCCTGTGGCTGCACCAGGGACGGCTGTGGCAACACAGAAGGTCGCATTGAGTTCAACCCCAACAGGGTCCAAACGCATTACATCCACACCATCATGAAGCTGGAGCTGGAGAAGACCAGAGAGGAGAATAAAGACAGGAGCTCAAAAAGTTCCACCTCTCCGCCGGCGTCGACCTACCCTTTGTGCTCAGAACTGGTGGCAACTGGTGAGAACAGTTGCAGCAGCGACATGGCAGAGTCGGACACTTCAGGACAGACCGAGGACTCTGAGGCGGGCGAGAGCCTTCTCGGGCATCATAGCCAGCTGAACGTTGATGGGAAAGACAGTGGGAACCATCAGGAAAAGTGCTGTGAAGAAAGGCAAGAACAGCAGTCATCCACAGAGGCTTTTAGTAGCTTTAGCATGGTGGACTTTGCTGATGAAAATGACAATATCGATGCTGGACTGTTGGACTCCGGAAGCAATCATACGGACAATCGAGCCACAGCCGTTTCAGAACTCTTGGACGAGAATGCCAACCAGGCTAACGCCCTGTTCCATTGCAGTAGCGTGCCACGCACGCCCTCACCCACAGTTGATCGCTCTGCGAGCTACAACATGGACCTGAGCCTTTCCTCGGATTCAGACCTGGAGTTTTTTGACGGTTTCCCCTGCTTGGGGCCCAGCTCGCTCTACAACTCCCTCAAAGAATACGAACACATGGACAACTTGTTTCACTTTCAACTGCCTAGTTATCCCAGCCTCCCTCCGGGGAGCGACCCGGGGACGTGCCTCTTGGAGTCACTGATTGGCCTTTCGGAGTCCGTCCCAGAGCCCCCTGCCACTTTTACAGACAATCAGCTGTTGGAGGAAGCCATGGAATTGTCTGTGATGGAATCTTTGAAAGCTTGATGAAATTTCTGCGCACAGTGCAAGAAAATAAGAGGAGTTTGATAAGAGGGTACCCAACATGCACACTAAACGTCAGTGTTGAGCGATTTGGGTGTAAGCTGTGATTTCCTGCTTGCCTAAAATGTTAGAATCCAGACTTGCCTTCAAAATGTTAGCAGAGCAGTTTGAGATTCTTGCTGTGTGAGATGGCAGCTAGTGAGTAAGATTAAAAAAAAAAAAAAAAAAGATGTGAAAGAGAGTCGGCCATGCCCGTAGAAACCGATGATGGCCCCCTCAGTTCCTAAGCAAGCTTACTGAACCAAACCACCACCAACCATTCACCATTTAACAGGAAATCAGCTCTCAGCAGGGCCAGGTTGGGAATCTCAACACAGCTGAATGTGCACCTCAGGGATATTTTTTTTCTAGCTTTCTAGCTTTTGGAGGCAAAGTGTGGTGACCATTGTTTTAATGGCCTTCATACGAAACCCAAGTCAAACCATAATGTAGTCCAGCTCAAGTCCTCCCTTTGGGCCTACACTCAGATGCTGAGGATCTCTCCAAAGGGCCTAACGTGGTACAAAAATATCCCTCTAAAAGCTCCTCGATTAGCACTTTATCTGTGAAAGTAGTTCTAGGCATTGTTTAGCTCGTGTGGGGTCGATTCAACAGTTCACCGCTAAATTTTCTTATTTATGAGCCAGATAATTCAAAAATGTTCACACCATCACAAATCTGTAGCTGTGTTCTTTGAATTGCATTTAAGTTATTTCCTTTTAATGATTTTATTTATTTCAGATAAAGCCTAATTTCACTCAATAAGCACTGTGGTTTGATATTTTCACCTGAAAGTGCAATCTTCCTCATTTAATTTTATTATTTCCAGAACACATGTGTATCTAGGTGTTGCTATGGGAAACGGGACCACAAGTCCAACAGAAAGTATTTAAGTATGTATTCACTTGTTCATTTAACATTTGTTTTGGTAAATTATTTTGTCATCATTTCATTAATTATTTAATTTAAGTCTTTTTTTAGCAATAAAACGGGGTGTTGAAGTTTACTGGATGTGCCTGCTTAACAGGGGAAGCCGTGCGTGCGTGCGTGCGTGCGTGCGTGCGTGCGTGCGTGCACGAGGCTTTCTTTTAAGCTTTGGGACTGAAAACTGTGGAATCTCCCTAATTACTGAAACTAAATTGTGGATCTATTGTATTGCTGCCTACAATATAACCATAGAGAATTAGACTAATATTTTGTAACTAATTTATGTAGGTTGGAGGGGAAAAAAGAATTCTAATCACTTACAAATTGAATATTTTATTAAATGAAATAAGTCATTTTCAATCTGGGACAAACTTTGTAATATATATGAATTATAGAGAAATGTATACTTATGGAGGTTATTAATCTCTTTCATTCTAAGTATTTTTCGTAGGCGGTTATGGTGTGATATTTTTAGCAAAATGCCACTAAAACTAAATTGCAAAGATCTATTTGATTGTATTCTGAATCCCTCAGAAGTTTGTGACTTGGGCTGCATTGTGAAATTACACATTGTAAAAGGGTGTTTCTGTGGATAGAAATTGCATATATTATACAATTTTTATCGCACATTAAACCCTGGAAATTGAAGAGTTGCCTCAATTAGTTTCGAGTGAGAACTTTCAAAGGTGATTCTGCGGTCCCCTGGGTGACCGTTTGAGGACACTAGAGAGTTTCTGTACATATCTCACCCTTTCTACAGCTGTTTACGCAGCCTTTCCGGACCCTTTACAACATAATGCATGCAGGTCCTGTTTGTTAAAGATGTTCTGATTAATTGTACACTTTGAAAAGTGCCGAGCGCACGTCGGAAATGTATTAGTCACTTTTTTCTGCCTTTTTTTTTAACTTCCTTTCTAATCTGATGAGTGTTCCAATGCCATGAAGAGGGCACTGATTTTTACAAGCAAACCTTTGTTTCTCTTGTACAAAATACATAAATTCTCATGAAGAAATGGCAACAGTGAGTGTTTATTGATGTAATGTATTACAGTACGGCTTTTTTAAAATTTTTATTTTTCAAAGAACGTGTCTTACTTGTTTTGCCTTTTGCGTTGTACATAATTCTGCTTGAATGGTCCTGCAGAGCAAACAAAGCTGCTTTATTTTTTACATAATTCACACTTTAACCTGCTGTTGAAGAACAGTTTCTGTCATCTTAGCCATTTTGACGGCCTGCCCCTCTGAATAATAAAGACATTTTTTAAATGCTCCATTTTATTGTTTTGTCAAGTTTTTCCCTTTTATGTAATAGAATGCTTCGGACTATTCGAGCCGCTATCGCCCCCTGTTGGCTGTTTTGAGACAAGAAAACGTCTTTATTTGGTGCCAAAAGGCTTTGATGCAGCTTTATTTTTATGCAGCCATTGTCCACTTGGTTTGAAGTTTGGGAATTCAGTGGATCAGTCCCTATTCCTACTTCACATAATGTGCTTCTGGTTTATGCATGAACACAGCAGGCATTAAATAATCCAGACATACCTGAGACTGTAAGAAAATAAAAACATCAATGTTCCTAAAGGATAACAGATGCACATTCAGTGCGATTATAAATCAGGTGTGTCATATTATGACCGATTGAAGGACAACTTGAAAATATTTAGTAAATACGCTGAAACAAAAAAGGTTGGGAATGCGGTTTAATTTTATTGCAGTGGCTCCATGTGGCTTTTGGTCTCAACAGATCACCAGGGATCGCAAACCTGCAAAAATAAATTATTGAGATGCACAGAATAAAATAAAAGGTGTGAACCATTCAGGAAAACGTTAAAGGCAAAAAGAGGCTCACTGAGACAATCCAGTCGATGAAGGAAGACACTCGGGTGAAGACAGTTGGCTTTTGATACTGGTTGCACATACCAGAGGGACCGTAACTGACAACACCTTGGACTGTCCATACTTCGTCTATTAAACAGCTCAGTGGACCTCCAGAATCACCCTGTAGTAATGATACACAAGGGTCCAGTATTAAGACTTTACATTCATGATGGGTTTCTGGTTTGAGACCATTTCTTTTATCTATTTACATCAACAAGCTTTGTAGATATCATTTTATGCTGATGACACTATCATGTTTGGTTTCTGCAGACAACATTCAGTGGTACCTGACATCCAGACACGACTCCGTCCCCGCCTGCACACACCATTGTTTCCCGAGCGATGCTGCCCCACCAGGCAGGTGTGGAGCAGATGGAATGTTCCACCACAGGTAGGGGAGCCACTTGGAGAACTGAAGGTGTGGTGCCTGAATCTGTGGAAAAAAAGTCAGAAGGGGTAGAATGGTTATTTAGCCTACACATGGGGCATAGTATTGTGTATTTGGTCTCACAGTCCATGGTCCCCCAGCCGGTGATGTAACAGGTGAAGCCATTAGGCAACGTCTGATGGGCATAAGGTAGCCTTGCGAATTCTATGTAGCCATTGTCATACAAAGGTTCAACTAGCTTCAAGACAGCGATATCATTTCTAAATGAAAATGAATACAATACTTAAAAAACTAACATTGAGATTTAATTGAAAAAGTAATTTAATTTGCAGTCACTATACCCAATCCTAAGGTCACCGGTCCAGCCAGGATGGACAATGATCTTTTCCACACGAATGAACTGCTCACTGCCTTCATCCTCTTCCAGGTTATACTCACCTACCACCACTTGGTACTGACGAGGATTTGAACTGATGGGGACAGAACAGACTTGCGTCACATCAAAACATAAACAGGAAACACACACAGAAATGATCTTTTAGTGTATTCATTGACAGTAAACTAGATGAAACCATCTGTGTTGTATAAGTTAAAAAGTGGGTGGAGTTAAAGGCTCATGGGTGATCTGACCTGAGGATACAGTGAGCAGCAGTCATGATGTGAAAAGAGTTAAGGATAGAGCCTCCACAGATGTGGGAGAAAAAACCCACACCATAAGAGTCCAGCTGAAGAGAGACCTGAAAGGGTTGAAACAGAACCACAGGAGGTAAGAGTTCATGTTATCTGTATAAGTAATAGCTTTCTTTTATGAAAATAGAATCAATGTGATTTAAAAAAAAAAATACTGAAATGATGTTTGTTTATGTTTATTTGAGTGATTGATTCATTACCTACCTGCCATTTCCAGGTTTTGGGAGCAGCATTTTGGCCTCCAATTACCCTACTATTGTCCACCTCATTAATAGGGGGTGGTTTAGCACAAATCAGTACTTTGGTGAACACAAGAACATGAGAACAAAGAGGTGACAGTGTTTTAATATTGAAAACATACCAGCACTCTTTTTCCAACTTACCAATGCAGGGCAGGAAAGCCACAAGCCAAATCATCTTGGGGTAGTGTAAACCCTGGCAGTGTTTGTTATTTATACTGGTTTGAAACTGGAAGACCTTCATGAAGTGTTGGACAACAAACCGCCTGCCAAAACCAAAACCCTGTAGATAAATGTGGATCAAGTTTTTACCTGCTTGTATATTATAATTAGAATGCATTGTACCCAATTGTGGATTTCTTTTTTTTTTAAATGCAAACAGCAAAATTGAAATTTTCTGTAAATCTGAATTATTAAAAAAAACAGATCTTTTGTTTTGTTCTGTTTATTATCACTCGTTCTGTTTATTATCAGGTGAGAAAACAGCAGATGCTTTCACAATGTTGAAAAAGTCTTGATAACTTCAGTAACTGATTGATTGAGTTTCATAACGTTTTAAAGCAATAGAAATATAGTAACCTGGAAAGCATGGGCATAGATAGAAAATCTGTATTTTACTGTACACTGATAACAGTTGTCAGCTTAATCTTAACTTAATATCTTTTACAATAATATTAATACAAATGCTACAAAGACAGTTTTACAACATTTTATCCCCAAACATGCAATTAATTGACTGAAGTGTTTTTGCTCCCCTCCTTGATACCAGGAAACGTCAGAGAGCTCTTTCAGGGACGGCTAATCAAACCCCGTTTGCCACGACTGATACGCGTACCCTTAGGTGCTCGATTTTTCTGACATCATCACTCGAAAGCTTTGCCTTATCCTCCGAGCGTCCACTGTGTCTCACAGCTCTCGGTGCTAGCGCTGTATAGTTTTTACGATCACTTTTATTGACTTTTATGATCTGTAGCCTTTTTGCATCTTTATTTCCTGTATAGACAAGGCTACACGTGTAAGTGTTGTCATGTTGTATACTTATGTATAGTTAGTTAGTAGGTGGTAGTAGTAGCCTCGCATGGTGGTCACTATGTAACAATGTCTGTTCTATGTGAGTTCTACAAACCAGTGTAGTATACAAGTATTTGTTTTTCATTTGGATCCTTGGGCTTTATTTTATAGTTAGATATTGTTGGACTGTGGCTTGGGTGGTAATGCATATGAACTTTTTTATGTTTATATAAATTGCATGAAGTACACCAGATATAATGTCATTGTAACTGTAACAAGTTCTCTATGTGACCATTTTGACTATTAGAAATCAGATTAAATTGGTTTTTGGCTTGGATCATTTAGTAAAGGAATTCTATATCCACTGTGATCCCACTTTAGGAGGTCAGTGGATCAATATTGTGTCAATACTAATTTCAACTCAAAGTATGTAAGATGATCAAAACCTTTTTCAAAGGCTATGCATTGAGAATGCAAGGGAAGGCAGCAAAGCTCATTTCAGTCAAGACGTGTAGTCTTACAAAGAAAATATTTAGTTTAAAAACACACAAACGCTATGATGCAATTTTGTTTTATTTCAGTGGCTTCATCTAACAATTCCTTCAGTAACTGATTACCTAGGGAACACACAAAGATATATTTGAAATGCACAACTAAACTTGTATTACTTCAAAACTGTATCATGTAGAACGATGCTCACTTCATAGATCCAGTCCAAGAAGGAAGACACTCTGGTGAAGACGGTTGGTTTTTTATACTGGTTGCAGCTGCCAGCAGGACCGTAACTGACAATGCCATAGACTCTCCATGCCCCATCAATGAAACAGTTCAGGGGGCCTCCAGAGTCACCCTAGTGGGTTAAAAATTAGGTAATGCCCAGTAGGAAACAGTCCAGTATTTAGAATATTTGTTGTTTTTAATGGTAATAATATTTATTGATAATTCCTACTATATAATAGATATACTGTTAAAAACAACACCTGACATCCAGACAGGACCCCATCCCCTCCTGCACAGATCATAGTATTCCGAGCCACACTACCCCACCACTCAGGCTGGGAGCAGATGGAATGTTCTACCACAGGTAGGGGAGCCTCTTGAAGGATTGGAGGTGCGGTGCCCCACACTGTGGAAAAGCATTGGTGAAAATGAGGAGGATGCATTGGAATTATCTTTGTCCAAAAATGGGTTACGAATTTGCGAGTGTGTTCTCACTGTCAATTAATCCCCAGCCGGTGATGTAACAAGTGAAGTCATTAGGCAACATTTCACCACCAGGAAATTCTGCAATAGCTACGTAGCCATTGGCATAGACCGGTTGTCTCAGTTTCATGATAGCAATGTCGTTTCTAAAACAGATATAGAGTAAAGTTTAAATTATGGCTACAAAAATAAAAAAAAAATTATAGTTAGTGGTCATTATACCCATTGGCAAGGTCATCATTCCACCCAGGATGGACAATAATCTTTTCTACAGGAATGAACTGCTCACTGCCTTCGATCTTATCCATGTTGTACTCACCTACCACTACTCTGTAATCACTGGGCTTTAAACTGATGGAGGCAGAAGAGACAAATTTTAATCCTCAATCACAAATTAATCAGGTATTTACATCCTGGTGGCCTCAAAGAACACTGAGAGGACCAACCTGATGATGCAGTGAGCTGCAGTCATGATGTGGAATGGCTCAATGAGTGTTCCTCCACAGATGTGAGCGAAATAACCCTTCCCATCAGAGCCCAACTGAAGAGAAATCTGAAGGGGGAAAAATGACCCAAAAGATCCCAATAAGTCTTGATGTTATTTCAAATCTTTTTGGGATGTTTGCAGCTGAACATGAAAAACAGTTACTTACCTGCCACTTCCATTTGTTGGGTTCAGCATTGTGGCCTCCAATCACCCTCTCATTGTCCAGGCTATAGGTTGGAGATGGTTTAGCACCAATCAGCCCTTTGAAAATACATAAAGATGCAGACAGCATTTAAAACAGAAATAACAGTGCTAAAAAATAGTTAACTTTCCTGTCCTGCCTTGGTAAGTTAACTTACCAAGGCAGGACAGGAAAGCCACAAGCCAAATCATGTTGGGGAACTGGAACGCTGAGGGTGTCCCTGTATTTATACTGGAAAGAACCTGGAAGCCCTTCATGAAGTGTTTGACTACAAGTGACCTGCCAAAAGTCTGTGTGTGATTCAAATGTTCTCATCAATTTAATGTTTTACGAAATAATGGGGAAAAACACATAGACCAAATATTAGATTCCTTTCCAGTGTAATGAGCATCATTATAATTCTCATAAAATCTGATGTAAAACGTTTATCTATTTAATAAACCGTAGCTTCTATTTTTTATACGGGTGGGAATAGAACAGGTGTGCTCACAGGTTAGATTAAATGTTTTTCTCTTCATGTCCCTTTAGATAAATCTAACCCCTGCCTGGCAACTCCATCCATCCATCCATTTTCTGTACCTGCGTTATCCAACTTTTGGGTTGCAGGGCTGCCTGGCAACTCTGCAAAAGAAACAAAAAATTCCACCTATGGAGGATGGATCCTTATTGTGAAGGGTCACAATAAAGTCCCTGTGTTGTAGGACTGAAAAGGCCCTGGAACACGGGCCAAAACCGAGCTGTAACACAGGTCAGCACAAGGAATGGCAACAGCGCTCTCCGATAACAGAGACGTCTGTGAACAAATGCAGTTGTACTTTACTTTTTTACTTTTGTAAATGTCAGGCTGTTCATTAACTTATCAGACAAAGCTGCTCAGCATGTGATATGGTTTCCTCTGCCTGTGATGAGGTGGCATTTGGATGATTTGAGACTTACGGTGGACTGCAGAAATGTAAAAGCAGAGCGATATTATGAGAATTTCAGTTCTGCATTGTCTCCAAACTGTGGTTCATGCACTCTTGTGTAAATTGCATCAACTTGTGGTTGTGCATTGCATATGGTTTCTAGATCTTTAATGTTTTAGAAGGCTCACTTGCCCTAAAGGCTGGTCTGGAACCTTTCTTTGATGTTATCCTCTCCAAAGGCAACGCTAGGCTTGTAAGTAGATTTGACTCCTTCAGCATCCTTGTGAATTATTAGTTATATTCACTGCAGTTTTTTAATATGACAGGCACATGACTTACTGCAAACTTTTTATTGTTGTGTGTGTGTGTGTGTGTGTGTGTGTGTGTGTGTGTGTGTGTGTGTTCTAGCATGTGCACATTAATGACAGCGCCTCCACAGATGTGGGAGAAGTAACCCTCACCATAAGAGTCCAACTGAAGAGAGACCTGAAAGTGGTTCTTTTTGTTGTCAGGTTGGAAAACTCTACTTTTTTTTTTACATGTAAATATATATGCTCTATGTATTTTTAACAAACCAGTCTGTTTATTTTTTTCAATGGGTTTCTTTGACTTTCTTGCATTTGAGTCACGAAGTAAAAGAATTTTATATCTATTGTGGTTGCACTTTGGGGGAATTATTCCATTATTGTCACAATTGCTGTTTCACATGGGTATTTTAAAGTTACCTCAAAACGTGCAATGATCAAAACCTTTCTCAGACTACTCAACAGTCAAAATGCCAGGAAAGGCAGCTAAGCTCATTTGAGGAGTCAAGAAATGTTGTCTAATGCAAAAATATTATGTAAAAACACACAAAAGCTGTGATGCAATTTCATTTTATTTCAGTGGCTCGTGTGACAGTGTCGACAACACATTCCTTCAAAATCTGGTAACCTAGGAAACGAGCAGTGAAAAGAAATATTTGAGATGCACAGTGAATATTGTAAGCATTATTCACAATGTCAAACGATGCTCACTGAATAGATCCACTCCAAGAAGGAAGACACTCTGGTGAAGACGGGTGGCTTTTTATACTGGTTGCACATGCCTGCGGGACCGTAACTGACAACGCCATAGAATCTCCATGTCCCAACAGTGAAACAGCTCAGGGGACCTCCACAGTCACCCTAGTGGGTTAAAAATGAGTCAACCTTATGAAGAAGAAAGGATACAGTTTTTAGAATTGTTGTCTTTAATGACAATAATATTCCACTGATAATCCCTTTAAATAATAGAATGTAAAGTTTTGATGTAACAAAAATGCCAACAAAACCATACAAATACTATAATTAAATTTACCAGACATCCAGCTACTGTTCCATCCCCTCCTGCACAGACCATGCTTTTCTAAGCCAGACTTCCCCACCACTCAGGCTGGGAGCAGACGGAATGTTCCACCACCGTTAGGGGAGCCTCTTGGAGGATGTAAGCTGTGTTGCCCCATACTGTGTAAAAAGCATCAGTGAAAATAAAAGGGCGGCAATTGGATTATTTTTATCCAAAAATGGGTTCAGATTTACAATTCATAGTCAGTCGCCCCCCCAGCCAGTGATGTAGAAGTGAAGCCATGAGGCAACATCTGATCATCATCAAGAAGTGCCGCAATAGCTATGTGCTCATTTTCCTGAGCAGGTTGACTCGGTTTCACGATAGCAATGTCATTTCTAAGACAAATCATACAGTTTAGAATATTAATTTGCTACAAAAAGAAATCCTGCACAGTCAGGGTAATCATACCTGTTTCCAAGGTCACCATTCCACTCAGGGTGGAATAATCCTTTCAACAGAAAAGAGCTGCTCACTCCCTTCATACTCACCTGCCGACACTTTTTATTGCTGGGGGTTTAAACTGATGGGGACAGCAACAACAAAATGTGCTTAGATTTAATAATATATAATTAGTGTAACAAACACAAGTGGATCAGGAGAGGACCAACCTGAGGACACAGCTAGCTGAATTCATGATGGGGAATGCATCAATGAGAGTTCCTCCACAAACCTACCTGAAAGCATTCCAGTCATGAGAGCCCATCTGAAGAGAAACTTGACAGGGAAAAGAAAAATGACCCAATAGATGCAAATAAAACTTAATGTTATTTCTGGATTCAAATGTTACTAAGATGTTTGCAGCTGAGTATGAAAAGCACAGTTACCTACATGCCATTTTCATTTGTTGGCTGCAGCATTTTGGCCTCCAACCACCCTGTCATTGTCCACGCTATGAGTTGGGGAAAGTTTAGCACCAATCAGCCCTTCATGAATAAATACAGACAGCATTTACAACAGAAATAACAGCACTGAAAAAACAAGTCATTTGACTAACCAATGCAAAACAGGAAAGCCAAAAGACAAATCATGTTGGGGTACTGTAGAACACTGGCAGTGTTCCTGTATTTATATTGGCAAGTACCTGGAAGTCCTTCATGAAGTGTTTGACAACAAATCATGTGCCAAAATTTTGGATTAAACACATTCAACAAATTTTGGGGTGAGAAGAACAGGTGTGCTCACATGTTAGAGTAAATGTTTCTTTTTCACCCCTTCATTTTCCAGTAGATAAATCTGGTACCTGGTTTTGACAACTCCCCCAAAAGATAAAAATTACACTTATACTGTTTCACATGACGTGAAAAGAGAGTGTTTTAGGTAATCAAAGTGTTTGTATTTGGTTCTATTAGATTGGAAATACACAGAATGTCATGGGTTTGACAATAATTTGATGCAAAGATTATTATTATTTCAATGTGTGTAACAATAAACCATGTGCAATATATTAGTAAAAATCCCAAAAATATAAGTATATAATAATTATATGTGTGTTATTTTTTCCTATTACAATAATATATTTTTTTTTACAAAAGGACGGAAGGTTCATATCTACTATATATTTTTTTCTGTCTATTCATATTTAATAAATTTAGTTAAATCGCTTAGATTTGACAGATACCGCAAGGATGACCAATCAAATACCGTTCGCTGTTACGACTACGAATGTTCTTTGGTTACTCGATTTTTCTGGTATCTTTATTTGTTAGTCTTGTCTAGCCAAGGCGCCTGTTCTCAACCCTTTCAGTTGACGGCGCAAGCTAGCTGAAAGTACTGTATTTGTATTTATTTATTTTTTAAGTAATGACTTTTTATATGACTATACTTCAGTGACATTCAGTTAGTAATAGGCAATTGAAACAATGGGTCTGTCGCAGAGTTCGTTTTTGTCGGACGGAGGAACTAACTGCGGATATCACGTACATGGGGTAAGGTGTAGTATAGTCTAATGAACCTCAGGTACCTTTAAAAAAAGGCTCATAAGAGCTTAGTAACTCACCAAATGTGCTTTTCAATAATAGACGTCTGTGGAAAAAATGCATATGTATGCTTGTAAATGTGAGGCTATTCAGTAACTTATCTGACAAGTAAAACTGGTCAGCGATAATGGTTTCCACCGCCCATGATGAGGTGGCACTTTGATGATATCCAGGCTTCGGAGCCTTACAGGGGACTGTAGAAATGTCAGAAAATCGATAAATACATTGAAAAATTCAGTTCTTTGATCATAATGTTCATAGTTTCCAGTCTGTGGTTTATGCGCTCTTGTTTATTGATTAGTTGAATGATTGATAGGCTTATGTCGGTGTGCTCTTAAATTGCCCTAAATCAAGCTTTGAATAGGTTTGTGCATTATGTATATTTTTCTAATCTCTTAGGTTCAAAAGGGCTCACCTGCACTGAACGCTGGTCTGGAACCCTTCTTTGACTTTATTCTCTCTATAGGCAACACTAGGCTTGTAAGTAGATATAAGATTATCCTCGTACATTATCAGTTATATTCATGACAGTTTTCTAATGACATGGGCATGACTTACTTCACATTTTAAACTGTCCCGTATTTTTGTTTTAAAATAAACTCAAATATATATAAACTGAAAAACATAACTCTAAAAAGTACTTGCCGTTGCTAATTTAAAAAAAAAAAAAAAAAAGTCTTTTGGTAAATCTGCTTTTTGGTCTTGATCACAAATATTTTACTCTCTCTACAGAATAAAGAAGGTGACTTGCTGAAAGATCTTCTAAAGGCCAATGTGGAGAAAGCAGTCAAACTGGAAGTGTACAACTCCAAAACGCAGCGGATGAGAGAGCTGGAGGTGACACCCAGCAACATGTGGGGTGGTCAGGGTCTGCTGGGTGCAAGTGTCCGCTTCTGCAACTTTGAAGGGGCCAATGAGAACGTTTGGCATGTTTTGGTAATGCTTGTCCACCCACAATACTTGTTAGCAGCCAACAATTATTTACCTCATAATAATACCATTAACAGTAGCAGGTATATTTCGGTATGTTGATGTTTATGTAATTTGTTGGGGTCTGTATATGTATCATACTTTTTTTTTTTTTTAACAGGATGTGGACGCACGGTCACCTGCAGCTTTAGCCGGCCTTGTTGCTCACACTGACTTCATTGTGGGAGCTGACCAGGTGTTACAAGATGTGAGATATTCTCTCTCTCTCTCTATTTTCCTTTAGCTCTGTAAATGCATGAACACACTCGTGTAAGCCATTCTCCTGTGGTCAAACCGTTTGCAGTCCGAGGATTTCTTTTCCTTGGTGGAAACCAGCGAGGGGAAACCGCTGAAACTGCTGGTGTACAACACACAGACAGACCAATGTAGAGAGGTTGTTGTGACCCCTAATGGTGCGTGGGGAGGGGAGGGAAGGTATATTTCACATCCTTGCATTCATTTTCTCTTTGTACATGTGGTGCCATACATGCAATACATGTAACAGCAATTAACACAACAGCCTTATCTTGTCTTAAGCTTAGGATGTGGCATTGGCTACGGCTACTTGCACAGAATTCCAACTCGTGCAGCTTTACCCGTCTCCCCTCGGAGCAAAAACGTTCCTGGGGTCAAGGACAACGAGGAGCTGGCTGTGAGTGACCACAGCCCACCTTTGGTGGCTGCATCTACCCCCAGCATCAGCGAAGTAGATGTAAATCAACCTGAAGGAGCCTCGCAACATTTAAGCATGACCTTGCCCACTCAGCCAGTTGCAGA
Organism: Pao palembangensis; assembly: GCA_015343265.1. NCBI lineage: Eukaryota > Metazoa > Chordata > Actinopteri > Tetraodontiformes > Tetraodontidae > Pao > Pao palembangensis. The sequence goes on from CM027086.1 coordinate 15,921,699, forward strand.
CTTGGGTAACAAGATTTTGTTAAAAAAAAACACAAACTTGCTCTCTAAATCTGCTTTATTACAAAAATCAAAATACTCATCTGTCTTTTGCTTGATGCAGATTGTACCAATATCCCCGAGGCAGCGACGCCAGACTTGTCAGACATGGTTTCCTCCGATGACATTGGCCAGAGCTCTATGCTTGCCAATTACAGCGCTGGCTCTGGTGATCAGGGTAGCTTGGATAAGTAGCTCTAAACCCATATATGTGGTTAGATTATGCTTACTAGAGTAATGACATGCTTTTAATGCTTTCCAGGCTTGAGAAAAATAAAAAAGCAGCTACTTTTGGGACAAATTTATGAAATTCTTTAACCTCTTTGTTCAGATACCTCATCTGTTGACCAAAGATCTTCATCTCCAGAACCCGAAGAGTCCAGTGAGAGTCAGTTTACTGACCGGCCCACCACACCCTGGGACAGAGAAACGACAGATGAACCTGTGCACGGTGAAGTAACCACAGAGAGCCTGCAGGAGCCAGGTATATCAGAGGTGCCAAAATTCAATTCTGAGGCTACAGTCTTGGCCAGTATCATGGACGCAATGTCGGAGACGACCGCACCAGTTAGTTAAGAAAAGTTACTGCAACCTGTTACAATCGCAACTGTATTTAAGGCCTTTAGTGATTATTATTATTAGTAGTAGTAATAATAATGCTAATAATAATAATAATAATAATAATAATAATAATAATAATAATAATAATGATTGTAAGTTACAACACTGAAAATTGCATTTTAAAATATATTTTGGAAAGAATTGATTATGAAGGTGCCGTTGCAGCATATGACTTGATTGCACAAGCGAGAAAAACCCATTTACTTGACAGCAGTTTCGATGAATTAACAGTTTTATGCAGTTTAAAGATAAGACTGCTCACCTCACTATTGTTTAGTATCAAGCAGAATAACACATAAGTGGCTCTCATGCTAGTTTGCACAGCATATATCTTTATTGCTCTTTTATCAAAAACAAAACTATATCAAGCACTACTGAGACAGATATTCAGCTTGGGATCACACAGATATATGGGAGTTTAATATATTTTTAAATTTAAGGGGTATCTATTTAATTTTGTCATGGGTTGACTTTGTGATGAACATACATGTTAAAAGGAACCCTCAGGTATTCACCATGTTAGCCATTTTTTATTATCTACCTTTTCCATTTTGAGTTAAATTAGGAAATTATTTTTCTTAAATATTCTTTCAATTATGCAGATTTGATTTCATTTATATTTAGCTGTTTTACAGATGGACACAAATAATCAAATATTTATAAAACCAATGTACAAATCTTACTCATTGTCTTATTTATTTGAACTTCCTAGGTTGGGCAGCAGGTGTCAGCAAATACCTTATTTAAAAAAAAAAATTTGCTCTTCATTTTCACTTGCAAATTCTCCAAATTTGCCATCAAATGAAAAAAAGACAGGGATTAATTAATGAAAACATGAAATTATTTTTAATAGATATCAATATAACGATTCCAGGGGGAGGTGGGGTGAAGGCAAGTAGGCGACAGTAGCAGAACAAGAATGTTCCTCAATTATTTACCATGACCCTCCTCTGTTGACTGGGCGGGGGGGGGTGGGGGTCTAGCGGGAGATGGATTTGTGGTGGTGGGCCTGTCTATGCTAGAATGTGGTTAAGCGATCATTGTATTTTTCCAGCCTGAACATGCATTAGCATGGCCTATATTCAAAAATGTTAGAATTTAGAATATTGTCGCAGCATTTAGAGCAGGTTTGCTGTGAAACATGAAGGTATTCAGAAAAAGAAGCTGCCAGAGGCTCAGGTCAGCAGCTGTTGTTGACCAGGAGGAGCTGAGAGGTGAAGTGTGAAAGGGAAACACCCCTGTGTGGCCATCATTTTCTCCCCGTCTCACAGGGTTCTGTGACGCACTTGCACCCGCTTGTCATCTCAGCTTTGCCTCAACCTCCAAGCGCCTAAGCTTGCAGGCACCAGCATCGTGCCTCTGAATTGCCTTTGCAGCATAACAAATTGAGAAACAGTATAACCGAGAGAGAGAGAGAGAGAGAGATGAAGGGTGGAACAAGACAGATACGGCTTTGAAAAATGAGAATTACTGGGTAGACCGCTTCTTGCTTGAGTGTGTGACTTAGAAAAACACGGATTGGCATGTGTGCGTCCTCAGGTGCACTAAATATTTCTGTGCACGTGTGGGTGTGATAAAGCAGAAGCAAGTCTTGGTGGGTGTTGGTATAAATCCCCCACACAGTTGCAGATTTGCCACCTTAATCACATCTTTGTGCGATGTGACCTATATTTGGAAGCGCCGGGAGCTGCGTCTTCATACACGTGTAATGCAGCGTTCCTCGAACACCAAATGTACAGCTAATAATTGCATTTATCGGGCCGTGCAGTCACAAATTCCTGCCGTGCATCTCTTAGCTCCTGCTGTTCAACATAATATGTAGCCTTGGGAAATAACCACAATGCAGTAAAATATTTTATTTTGGTTTCACCTAAGCTTTGCTTCCAGATCTTGAAAACTGTGACCAGTTTGAAAAGGTTCAGGCTTTTTCTGACTTTATTTCATGATGTAATTTTTTTTTGTTTACTACTGAACAGTCATTCAGGCAAATAATTAAATATTTTTAGCTCTGTCTGCTCTTTGTCACGTCTTCTGCTTGCTATCAGTGGCAACACAATTGCCCAGAGTCAGTCTTTAATCTGTCCAAATTGTATTGGGGCCCTGGTGACAGCAGCCAATAAGGAGTTTAGGAGCGGTCAGCCTGCTTTGTGTCTGATGCTAATTGCGATTCAGCAGTGCAGAGAGCTGGCCACACAGGACGGCGCGGGTTGTCAAGATGACCCTGCCGATGTCAAGTAGACGCCCATCCCATAATGTGGCACAGCTGATTTTATTTCCCCCGTTACGCCAACACCTGAAGACACGTGAAGCTGGTGTACCTGCCTTTGTTAGGCCTCCTCGGGAAGCACCCCCACCCACCCCCACCACCCCCCCCCAGCTAGACAGAAGGATAAAGGTTCGGCTCAGCCTCTCGCTCCGAATCTGAATGGATAGCAAAGCACAACTCAGCACATTTCCCTGCTGCTGCTTCTCCCTCCTCCCTCTCTGACATATTTGTGTTGACATCCTTGCGACTTGAGAGCCGATAGGGAGCTGTCTCTTGGAGTTAACCTCATTCACCAGTTAGCCATCAACCCCCACAGGCCAGTGTGCTGGCTATGGACCGCCTCAGTCAACATATATAAAGATGCACACGACGTTGCATACTAGACACTAAAGTGTGAAAAAGCCGAATTCTGCAGGATTACTGTGGATGTAGGAAACATTGGAGATGGATTTTTTTTTATAGCAGGTTTCTAAATGTTGCAGCTGCAGGAAAAGCCAAGTGGCTCTGACTGAAAGATATTTAAGATATCGACCTCAAAACATGAGGCTAGTGATTTTTTTTTTTCCTGTTTTCAGTCCATTCATCTGTGGTCCATTTAGACCAACCTCTCCCCTGATTGATCTCCGCTCTCTCAGTGAGTGTCCATCACATGGACAACACAGCATCACTGGCTGCCCGGACCTACCTGATTGCCTGGAGGTATTTGTGCGGGTGCAGGGCGGCGCTGTCGCTATGGCGGCACAGAGTGAAAGTGTGGCAGCTTCTCGGTGCAAAATGGAGGCTGCACGACCTGAGGATAAGGAGGAGGAATAGAGGGAACGGTGCAACAGACAGGCGATAAAAATGATGAAGAAGGCAGCAAAGTCCCCCGATGGAGAGAGCAGATGCAAAAACTTTAAAATAACTGGCCTTGCACTTTTAAAATGTGCTAAATCTGCTCACTGATGAAAGCAAATGAGCCCAGCGTTTGCAGCAGATTTAGCAATTTGACACTCATGCTGTGCCACTGAAGATGGCCTAAATGAAGGGTTCAGCCAGGGCTTTCTCCAGCAGCTGAGGGGCAGTTAGAGTGTATTTGCCACTTGAGATTCTCTTTTCTTTAATTACTTTGCAGAAGTGTCTGCGTGACTGTGTGAGCGCTCTGTTTTCTCTACCAGGGTGTCCATGAATTAATAATCTGCAATTAGAGTCACTGTATGAGGAGTTCTGCTCTGCATCGGCCAACAGAACGCTTCTGAGCCTGTGGGGACAGGTGAGGCTTCAGGACATTTATTTACCTTCCAGAAGCAAACAGAGGAGGCCAGGGGGGACCAGGCTCCGGCCCTCACCCCACCTGTGACTCCAATTACCCATAACGAATGGAGATCAGAGGCCTCCCTCACAGAGGACGTGGAGAGCGTGGGCAGATCACTTATGTGGCGTGAGTCATCAAGCGTCTCCCACCAGCAACGCCGCCAGCCCATCAGAAGCAGAATGGGCCTGTGCTTGTGTTCTGTAAGTGTGCTCGTCATTAATGGTAAGTTTCCACTATGGTCATCTATGTTCTCTAACCGTGTAGATAAGGCGAAGAACAAAGACACACCCCCTTCTCACAACATGTCCCCTACAAGTGCATCTTAATGCTAGTATTCACCTCCGATGCGACTCGATCATAGTCTTATTGCTGCCATTGAAACGATATGTTCTGCCGTTCATCTGGACATTAATTGAACACTTTCATGTCCGACGGACCAACACGTGTAATTTTAATTGGCTGCAAGGCCTCAGTTGCTATGCCAACTGAAAATTACCACTGACGGCATAATTACAAGGTGCAGCGACGTATCTGGAATCTCATTTAATTGCCCATTTTTAATTCAGCGTCTGATCTTTTATACAGCCACCTTTGTTTGAAATGGCACCACAGCCGGGAGCTAACGTTGAAGCCTTCTTTTGCCAGTAAAACCACGATGTATCTCATCGCGCAGGCGTGATTTGAGGGGCATGCCTTGCAGCTTACCAGCTGTCAGGATAGTTGAGCCCACACTTCCAAGAAGAAGCATGGAAAACGAACGAGAACCATCCCTGGTGTTAACAGCTTTTAATATGTAGCCTTCAACGCGCTCAGTGTGCTGTTGCTATTCAGAGTGCTGCCAGACACCTCCTGCTCGTTTCCATGCAGCAAGACCACGGTCACGTGGTGCCATAGCTTCACGCTAAAGTTTCACACAAACATCCTTCAGGTGCCAGAATTACAAGACCCAAAAATAAGCACATCTCACCTTCACCCAGTTTACGTTACTCGACAGCGAGTTAGCTCTTCAGGACCTTTATAACCTGTTAGAAGAATGTTTACAGTAGTTTTCCAATACAGGCAAGGCAGATCTATAAACTAAGAGCGTTTTCGATCTATAAATGCTGGAGCGGCGACGACTGGAGACTTTGGAGACAACCACAGATGCAGCAAGAATGCAGGATAGCAATAGTCCAGGTTATAGGTTCAAATCCTGACCACAGGATCCGCACATGACTGCCAAAATGCCACTGAAATGGCAGGTGCGCACAGTGAGGATGTCATGGAAATCTTGTTTAACACAACACGAGCATTTCCTTGCAGTTCACTTTCAGTATCTAATCTGGTCTTCCATGTTTTGGTCTATAAAATAGTTCCCTGGTGCTACTCAGCCTGTGATTGGATTTGTCTTCGCTCTCAGACTGCTGTCAAAGCCTCTTATCTCCATATGCTACTCCGTCTCCGGGGGGGCAAGGAGCCATTCACCTTTTCTATTGATTCAATTATAAAATGACTGTGACGTTTGCTCAGCACCACAGTAAACACAGGGCAGAGTGCATGCGTCCTCCCGAAGACCGAAGAACTGCACTAAAAACATGTTAAAAAATCAGAGAAAAAGGAGATTTGATTTGATCAGTTTATCTTAAATTAATGAGGAGCCGTGTGATTGGCAACTTGTCGCTTCGATGAACGACTCAGATCATTTATGTGCTTTAATTTCCCGGAACAAACCCTGTTGGGAATGTAAGGACAGCATGTTCTGCAGAGGAACATGTGAGTCATCTCACATCGTTCCCTGGTTTTACTTTGATCTCCTGGGATGACGGGACGATGACATCATCACTGAGTAGGTGGAGAACATTGGTGAGGGCCTTTCACGTTTGGATCACAGTGACCTGAGCAGATCCACCTTTTCATGGGCTGCATTAGGGGATCCTCTCTGCTTCCAGGTTTTATTTTATGAAATGTCACAGCTGGGTGGGTTCAGTCCCAGCCAGACCTTTGATCTGGAGTTTACGTGTTCTCTCCATGCTTGTGTGGCTTTTCTCCAGGTATTCCAGTTTCTTCTACTCGCTGAAATCATTCCCTGTGATGGAGGAATGGTCTAAATACAGAAGTACAATTTAAAAAATGATTAGATTTAGGGTTACAATAATTGATATTTGGCACCCTTTATATGATTTTCTGAATGAAAACAGAACCAAAACATGCTTAAATGATGTCCCCACCAGGGCTGAAAATAGTTGTTGAGGGTACATCCTGCTCCGAGGAGGCCCCGTGAAGGCATTAATATGTGCCATGAAAAATGATGTAACCTTTAGTTACTGCATTTAGCGATCCTGGATTGATATTTTTTTTTCTTTTTTAATGCTCTAACGATGGTGCATGCTTCCTGCCTGCCTGCAGCCTCGGCGTCAGCTGTGTGTGAGACAGGGGCTTCTCACCTGAGCCATCTGTCTGCGTCACCCTTCATGACTCATGCCTCATTTTGTTCGTGACTCTATCAGCTCTCTCGCTCTCTCCACTCTCTCGTTCCTCTCTCGTGAACACGCACTCTCCTCCTGTTATTCATTTTTAAAACGAGTTACAGGAGGGCTCGGCAACAAAACAGAACATTGTAGAAAGATGCGTTGAGACAAGGAGTGTGTGTTTTCAGGGGGATGAGGAGACCTGTTGCAGGGGAGAAGTGAAATAAAGCAGCCTGACCTGATTACGCATGCACAGCACGTCAAAGCTGTTGTATCTGGCGTGGCTTATTGTCTTCTGGGCTTCAGTTTTGCATCCTGTGAAGCCCTAGAAACGCCTCTGCCCTCTTGGCAAGCCGTCTGCTGGCATGCCCACCAGGATAGATTCACAAAGACGGAGCAGATTGTGGGAATAAAACAGGATGTTAATGTTTGCACCGGAGCAGAGTCGCCTCAGTTTAACACGTGTCAGGATGCCATGAGGTTGAGGTGCCGGAATCGAGGGCAGGCGGTACTTAAAAGAAGACAAACCCGGAACTCGACAAGGAAATTTGTCACCAAGCACTGCGCTCTCTCTATATAGGCCATTTTGAGACATTAAAGCCACAAATCCTCTCAAAGAGAAGATGCTATAATGAACTCTTCACTTCCACTGTCCCTCCTGCAGTTCAAGTTTCCTTTAATTTCCTTTCACTCATCCATGCGTGTTTCAAAACACATCAGTGTCCAAAGCCAGGGTTTTTTTTTTTGTGCGAACTACATGCTAATGAATGCTAACACAAGCTCATGAGCTCGAAACAATGTCCAGCTCAGGACATACAGACTGTGTGTGGACAGAGAGGAAGCGGTTTTGGGGCTTCAGCATGATTTGAGTTCAGTTTAAAGTAGGAGTGAGGTCATCCAGGCACATGTGGTATTTGGCCAGAGCACTGATTACTAATGAGCGAGGATGAGATCAGTGATAGAACAAGAATGGACCAATCAACACATTTCCAACAAATGTGGTAATCAAACAGGCTTTATGGATATTTAAATGTGCAGCTCAGAATGGCAACAGTAGCACATTAGTGAAACTAATTGGAATTTTGATTGTTTCCAGTTTTTTCAGATGAGTCCCGTCCCCCCCCCCCCCCCGACCCACCGTCTCCTCCAGCCTACAGTCAGGAAGCCGCCTCCTCACGGTCCATCTGCTCCTGCACGGGAAGAGCGTGAGCTTGCCAGCACCCAGTGGCTCCATCTGGCAACAAAGCAGTAAAGATAAAGGCCACGAAGATCGGCGGCTGGTCAATAAAGCCCGCTCGGCCTCCCGGTCGATAAGGTTTTTCCTGCTGGAGCCGATGCAGAGGTGTGGGAACACCGATCAACCACAGCGTTGTCAAGGCCCACACACGGCGAGACATATTGCCTCTGTTTAATTACGCCCAGTAATGCACACCTACTGATGGAGGAATATTTCTTCTTCCACCTTTATTTCAAACAGCACCTTATAATTTATCGACCGATCCAACGTGCGAAAACGTTATTTATTTTCCTGCGCCATCCGCTAACCCAAGCTCTGGTAGTTTATGAGCATGCTAATATTTATTATGCCCTTCATCACTGTTCACTGATTAACTGCATCGCTTCACAGGGCTTAAAATTATGGTCTGGCTTGATACAGCGATGACATTTGCTGGTATCTTATTATAGTCTTATCAGCATCCCGAAACAGTGATTGCAACCTGGCTATTTACAAACGGCTCGCTTCTCGCTTATGTTTTACCTTTTTTCTATTATCCAAGTCGTGTCAACCTTTCCAGCACAAATGATAAATCAGCTTGGCAACGGGTTTTGTTTCATAGCAACGGTGTTTGCAGAGATGAAAAGAAATTTAATGGGGTGACCTAACAGCCCCGATCGATGCTGCTGCGATGAGGAGCGTTTAAAGGAAATGTTCCATTCCAGCCAAATCAAACCCAAATGGGCCCGGCTCCGGGCTGTAATGCGTCGAGGGAATACATGTTTCATGAAGGGTTTAATGGGAAAAGGCTGAGTTTAAAAGAACATGGAATCAAGATTAATGAAAAAATATCACTGGTTGATCTACTGTTTTCCCTGTAAACAGTTCAGCAGTTTTGTCTGAGTAAAATAACTACAACAAAGTTTTAGATTTCTTAGAGTCTGATTAGTTCTACAGTTGAAGGCTGTGTTATCAGTGTTTTAATGCAAGCACTAAATATGCACACAACACATTTTGTTCATCAAAAGTGTTGGTTAATTTATATGTAGTAGGCGTTTGCGTGCTCTCCTGAGCCTCTGGGTGCTTTCTTTCCTTTTTCTTCCCTTGATATGATTCCTTTTTGGAAAGATTCCTTTAGAATGATTGGAGACTCTAAATTACCCCTCGCTGTGAGTGTGTGTGCGTGCCTGGAGTGTGTGATGAGTCGTGATTCAGCGTGACTCTAACGAGGAATGAGCAAGAATAAAAATAGAAGGGGAGACATTTGTTGCTGCTTTTGTTTCATTCTTGTAATTAAATCTATGCAAGGTCTGAAAACTTCTAAAACCAATTTTTCAAGGTCAGAGTCGTAACTTCTGTTCTCGTTGCAGAGAGTGGCAGCATGAGCCAGGGTGTCTGCGGTGATTTACGGCAGCGTCGATAACGTTCCAATCATCCCAATAATCAACTTTCACCCTGACCTGCCTCGTGTCCGGGACCCTCACCTCTCCTCTGGTAAATGATTCCCAGTTTTTTGCCCTAATGACCACCTTCCAGGACCAAGGACGAGCGAGGACTTCAGATTGATTTCATTTGGGCCCTCTCTGTTTTCGCTGCAGTTTTCTTATTGATCAGTCTCAGTTTCCTCCCTTACTGGGGGTGTCAAAGACCAACAGACTGGTACAGCGTCTGTTGCCAGATCCTGATTGTGGGCTTCAAATCAGCTGTGACAGACCCGACGGCCGGACAGGCAGTACTGATCAACTGATCTATCCAGACAGTTGGTAGTTTTTGTGATGTCTGACCTTTTTTCCTGACGCTTCCAACAGGCTTGTAAACTTGAATATTGATTCCCTGTCGATCGACTCATCGGCTGACCAGCCAGCCATTTACTTGTGCTAGATTGTGCGTTGAATACACTCATTTTCTTGGTTTTGTAACCAATAGATCTGTTGACGTGGGGGCTGACAGGTGGGAGTGGCTGCCAACACCGTTCTGACTGCTGCTGTCACCAAACACTCAGAGCAAGTGTTGCTGTGCATCTTTGCCCAGAAGGATTCGCGAAAATCAGCTTTATTTCACGCCTCGGCGTTTGACTGACGCCTCCTTTGTGCTTCCTGTAATAGCATCGTGCGCCGCTGTTGCTGCTGCAGCTCTCTGCTAAACAATAAGAACATCACACTCGTCTAATGATCCATTATGATATTTGCTCAATGGTTACCCTCAGAAAGGTATGGCACAGAGAAAATGGGGGCACATTTAATCAAATTTGCACATATTACGGGTCCCATGAATCAGCCACACATTCCTTCCTCAGGTGTCTTTGTCAGAAGCCTGAAAAGGTCGAGGCTACGGCTAATCAGCATCAGAGGCAGCTGTGTTATTACAGGACTCTGAAGGGTAAATCAGCTGAGGCAGCACCCAATGTCTTTGTTATTTTTTGACAAACAGAACAGATTTTTACACTATTTTCTTTGTATCCCTTGCTGAATTATGCTCTCTATATTTCAGAGGTTACCATAGTTACCATATACTAAATGTGTATGTGCACGCCTGTATGAAAATATTGCTTTCTTCCCTTTTCATTCCCATTTCATTTATTTTTCTTATTCAAAAGGCGGAATGCAGAATATTCACCATGAGCACTGACATCCATCCTGTTATTGTGCCAAATTTAGCCACACAGGCTAATTTAGCTTTATTATGCTGTGGTTTTAGAGATTCCTTAAGAAAAGGAATCCGTCTTTTCTGCAAAATACCTCAAACCTCTGTTTTTGTGTCCATATTCAGCATTTCCCCGCGGGTTTTTCATCACCCTGCTCAGATTTCTGCTGGAAATGTGTCATTTTGACGGCTTTTGCCGAGACAGCTCTGTTTACCAGGTGGTTAATTTCCACCTGAAGGGCACAATTTCGGCAGAAATGCGTCATTGCTTTCCCTCTTGTTCCTGTGTCATGTTTTTGTGGGGCCTGGAGTCGAGCTCTTTGAGTCTATTCACAACGGAACGACACGCTGTTATCAGCGGAGCCATGTCACCGGGGCCCTCACGCTCAGAGGTAATGAAAAGCAGCGTGTTCTGTCTGTTTGTACACGGGGTCGCCCATCAGAGCCATTTGTCACAGGGGAAAGTTAATTTCCTCGCGTCTGCTCATACCTGCTGCTTCCGCTGGGTGCAGTTTTCAGCCTGCTGCTTAGAGGAGTCCAGCGTTGGCGGCTTCTCCGCTCTGGATCATTAAGCTAATTTTAAATCCCTGTCATCATCTTGGGATGATGGACAATAAAGGATTAGCATCCTAACTACGAGCTGCTTGGCCCCTGGTGTGTGTGTGTGTGCACAGGCTATGAGCGCTGAGCAATACTGCACGTTTTACCCAATAAATCAAATTGGGAAAAGCATCGAGAAAGTAAAATTGTCTGCACGCGCATTATTTCTAGTCTCGATTTGGAGCAAAGGGCAATCTGCCGAACGTGCCCATTCATGATTCATGCCGTGTTTGAGCGAGAAACAAGTTCAGACGTCTGGGGATGAGCTACTCTTGGAGCGGGTTTTCAGAGGGCGCCATGTCGGTGAAGGTTTGGCTCAGAAGAGTTATTTTTGCTAGTCTGTGGGCTGCAATTTAAATTGTGCTTCTTTCAATTTTGGCCCTTGTTGTCGCTAAAACTATTGTTAAATGATGAACTCAGCATTCTTCAGATCCATTCGGTGAACAGAAATCCACACATTTACTGCCCCCAAGTTCACTTTGTTCCATTTTATTAGTTGTGAGCCAGATATGTCTGTCAGTGGACCCATAGAAGGTTTAGCTTGTTGTTTTCTGCTTTACAGTCAGATTAACTGTCCTTGACCAGATGTGGTGAGCACTTTCTTTGTTTTTTTAGATGATAAAAATCATTTTTATCAGTTTTATTGGAGGAAAACTCCTGTCAGAGGGAGAGTTAGAATGATGGAGACTTCACGTGGTTCAGTTTTAATGTAGAAAAAAGTTACTAGAATGGAAATATATATGTTTGGGGACTCTATATGTGTTAGACCACCTGTGATCTGCAGCCACAGTCACTCTGATGTGTCTTCTCTAGAGTGTTTAAAGCAAATATTGTGGCAGAGTTGATCGCAACGACGTCACAAATCACCTTCCAGAGTCACATTCATGCAGCGGCTGCATTATTAGCCCAGGAACCCTGTTGTGTTGCCTGAGGCCCAAACTGAACAACCTAATGTTAGCGCTCTCAACACAGGAGTGTGCATGTTGTAGATGAAGATTAGCAGAAAAATACGTTTTGTTTTAACAGAGCTGTCTAATTTATAAAGGAAAATAAAATCTTTCTCTACAATGGCTTTAATCCCATAATGATGATGATGATGACGACGATTGATGGGAGCTTTCCCTCCCATTCCCGCCGTCTGAGGGATGACGAATACAAGTGGCTCTAGGTGGGGAGGAAGAGGAGAGGGGAGGGGGGGTGAAGCGCCGGCAGTGAGGCTCCTCTCACCGTTTCTATGCCTCCCTCCCCTCCTCTTCCTCCCCGCCCCTCGCCGCTTCATCCCCGTCACCCCCAGCAGCAGCAGCAGCAGCAGCAGCCTCTTCAGCAGCTCAGTCCATCGAGAGCGCGGACAAATAAGCAGCACTCATCTCCGAGAGGCGCTTCCACTGGAGGAGGAAGATGGGGAGATGGCGGCCGGCCGAGGATAAGGAGCAAGAAATCAGGGTCTCCCTCTACGATAAACGCTCTCTGCAGCATTAGGATCTATTCAAATAGCGGAAGGTAAGGCACGTGCATTGTTTCTATTACATACATTTTATTTTTAAATTTGGAGTAAAAAAAAAAAAAAAAAAAAATCTTAAAAGCATCCTTTCTTTGAAGGATTGAGGTTCGAAACTGAAAATGCGCCTAAATATAAACTAAAGGTTTTTGTCACCATGGCGAGATTGCACTCAATCCAGATAACAATGCATAGTAATTTTGAACATATGAATATGTTTAGGTTCGTTGTTTTTCGATCTATAAATCCCGAAATTATGATTTTAAAGTCTCAAAATGAATGATTAGTTGATTGGTGTTTCTTATTGACACTGAAAGACTAAATAAATATTGAGACAAGAGGAACATTTTCTCTTTTTATACATTTAATCAACTAAAATAGCAATGATCATTATTAAGGATTATGTTACATTAATGTATATTTCAGAAAAAAGGAGGAGCAACCGCGTATAAAAGAGCGTGATGGCTGTCCTCTTGTGGCGATAACTGAAAATGCATCGTAAAGGACTGATCAAATTCCAAATTCTCAAAGATATTTAAATATTTCATAAAATAAGCCTCTCATTTTTTTTGTATAATTCAGAAACTTGTCTTTTTTAATCTCATTTTACTAATCTTCCATCAACTGTGTATTTTCTTTCTCTCCCCAGTCAACTCTTTCTGTTGTCTTTTGTCTCTCATTCCCAATTTGAATAATCCCCCAAACTACTGAGCTGCACAGACATTTGGCATTTCCACACAGGCTCTGCTTATTTATGCTGTGCAGCTCCATTCATCCCTTGAGTGGCCCACATTCAAGCACTGGCCCTTGTGTGGTTTCCAGTTATGTAATATCATCACCATCAAAGTGGATCAGCCTCAGAATGTTTGCTACGTGGCCTATAAGAGCTAGCATTGGCCATATATGTACACAGAGGTCTAACAACACAGGAAAGACAATAGATAAAGGCTATTATATTTGTGCAGTAGACCGTTTGTGTTCAGTTGATTTAACTGAGTGCATCAATATCTGGTTTTGTGGTAATGCTGAGAAAAAAGGCCTTAAAATCAAATGATCAAACCTTTTTAATGCCAAGCATAGTAAAATAAACATAATTAGAGGCTAATGTTTTATGAAGTGTTCCATACATTTAAAACTACAGTGATTTGTGCCTTTTTTTTTTCGTTTCAAGATTCCTCCTCTTGACACAAACATGGATGTTTCGTCGTCCTCGCTCCAATACGGATCCAAAAAGCGAGTAAAAATCCACCCAGACGCGGTGACAGTAAAATACGCCACCCAATGCCCCCAGCCGGGTGACGAAGGGTATGATGACGCCCCTTCTTTTGAAGATTTCGGCTCGTTCGCAGAGGCCAGCCCGGGGAAGAGGCTGGTGTCAGACAGCAAAGGTGGGAGGACTTTCTTTGGAACCATGGAGACACAGTCCAAGAGCCCAAACGTGCAAAAAGACAAGGGGGTCGGGGGTCAGCTCGCCAGCTTTGGCGAGGCCAACGTGCTGGCCTCGAGGGTGACTTGGATGGCCTTGTTCGGGGCAGCAGTGGCTCACGGTTGCGTGGCGCTCATTACCCGTTTGGCAGCGGATCGCTCCAAAGTTCCCTCCCTCGAGCTGCTCTTCATCCGCTCCGTGATCCAAGTGCTGTCCATCCTGGTGGTCTTCTACTACCACGAAGGCCCCTTCGGCCCTAAGGGCTACCGGTTGCGTCTCTTCTTCTACGGTGTGTGTAATGTCATCTCAATCACCTGCGCCTACACGTCTTTCGCCATCGTACCGCCCAGTAACGGCACCATCATGTGGCGCGCCTCCACCACGGTCTTCAGCGCGATCCTGGCCTTCCTGCTGCTGGATGAGCGGCTGGGTTACACTGACGTGGTCACGGTGGTGGGCAGCGTGTTTGGTCTGTGCCTGGTCATGGTGCCCAACGTAGCAGACGAGGAGAAGTCCAGGCTCGGGTTTTGGAAGGAGGCCTTCGGCTACACGATGACGGCGATGGCTGGCCTGACCGCTGCCCTCTCCATGATCGTCTACAGGGCCATTAAGGAGCGTGTCAGCATGTGGACCGCACTGTTTACCTTTGGCTGGACGGGCACTGTGTGGGGTGCCTCCACCATGTTTGTCATGCAGGAGCCCATCATTCCTCTGGATGCAGAGACCTGGGGATACTTAATTGGGATCTGTATCTGCTCCACCGTGGCATTCCTGGGAGTCTACTATGCTCTAAACAGGTTCCACCCAGCCTTAGTCAGCACCGTGCAGCACCTGGAGATCGTGGTCGCCATGTTTCTCCAGCTCATCGTCCTGAAAATGATCCCGTCTGTCTATGATGTCATTGGAGGTCTAGTCATCATGGTCAGCGTCTTCACCCTCACGGGGCTGAAGCTATACCGGGTGAGCCGGGCCATTCGGCAGGATTACCAGGAGATCCTGGACTCGCCCATCAAATGACGTTTTAATATGTGGCTCTGTTTGTTGACGGTGTCGTTTGGTTGAATGTCTGGATCTCCATCTGATGAGTTTTTTTTTTTGTATCATGGTGTCGTTGGAAGGGTGCTCGTTGTGTAACTGATGTCTTAATATTTGTGCGTGAAAATAAAAGACAAATGTAACGTGGTGAACTACGTCCCCGCGGATTCTTGGATGTCAAATGTGTTTGGAAAAAGAAGATGTCTGCAACAAAAGACGACAGTAATGGTGATATGCACTTTTTTTTCTCTCAGAATAGGGTGCAATGTATTCCCCTGCAGTCACGTGGCCACGTTTGTCTCACTATGTAAATATCAGCCTATAAATAATACATTAAAGAAATGAAAGAATAAAAAAAGGCCCCCGTGTTGCGTAAAACAACTAGCATTGCAATCATTGTTTTTGGCAAGATGGTGTAATTAATAATACATAAAGAAAAAGAACTTAAATCCTAATATTTATGGGAACAGGCAGGTATTTTCTGCATCCCTGCACGTTTTTACCATCAGACCCACGTCTGTCTAACGCCCGCAGGCAGGTCGGATGAAAAACCCAACAAGACCCAACGAGACCGTGTGGCTCATTCTGTGGCAAATTCCGTTTCTGTCGGTGTCCTGGAAACCCTGCGGCAGAGCAAAAACATAACGATGAAATAAAGATGACAGGACGTTGACACAACATGGGAGTTTCGCACACAGCCCAGCAGGTGGCATTCAAAATCCATCTCATTATCCACCCTTTGCAGCACAGTTTCAGCGTATTATTGTCAGTGATGGCGTCTCAGAGGCTGATGCTGGTGGTCTCATAAAATAACTGGGAGATGGGAGACATATCAACCCTCTGTTGGAAGTTTGGGATGTTTTTTTATTTTATTAGAGATGATAATCATACATGCAACTACATGCACTACAAACTCACTCTCAAACAAGTATCAGTAAAAGGCAAATCAAGTGTTCAACAAAACTCAAAAATATATATTTATTTTCAGATTAAGATGAATAAACAGTTCCAGAGCCTCTAGACTCGGTTGAGTATGTCGAAATCTTGTTTTGAGATGGGTTTTTGTGTGCTGAGAGCAGAGGAGACCCATCTGTTTGAACAGGAAACAGACTGCATCCTGCAGTGAGCCGCACAAGCCTCCAAATTACTCTGCATCCCACTGCATCGCAGACGTGTACACGCTAGACACCCAGTACAATTTCCAGGATGAGCCTGAATAAAATGCAGTGATACAAGATTCTCATTTTGCTGCAAACTAAAGGTCAAACCAAGACGAACGTTTGCATTTATTATATATACATGTTTTTTTTTATAAAGCTTGTAACGTCTTTATGTGGTAGAAAATCACGTCTTCATACTTTGTTTCATTTAGATTAGTTGTTAAAGAAAAGCGGAAAAAGACTAACGAGTAGATATTTCACTGAGGTATACAGGTTGCTAGTTGAGTCATATATCTGGCGTTCTGCAGCGCCATTTCTGTCTTTTAAAAGCCCATTCAGAGCTGAATGAAACAGGAATTCGTAAGATGTCGAAATGAAACAACATATCTACCTAAGAACACATTCTCAGTTATAGATTATAGGCTCCTGATCCCCCCCACCAAAACACCATGGACGCATACAGGCGCATAAAATAAGAACAGCTGCAGTGTGATTGATTGAAGCCACTGCTGTCCAATCAGAATTAAGCCTCTTCCAGGGCGACCAATCGGACACGACTGGGAGGGACCTGACGCTGAAGCAGCTCCTGAAACCGCTGTTAGCTAGGCTAGCCGTGCGCCGCTGTGCAATGACATGCGTTGATGCAGAAATGCTATTCCAACGGGGCACTGCGTCTCCCCTGCTAGGCTAGCTCGTCCGAGTGGAAAAATTAAATGGCTGCTAGTTAGGATCCCGGATACCGTCTATGCGCATCCCGTCGTAGCCTGTGACGCTCCTTCGCGTTGAATCATTCTCAAAGGAGATACCAAGACGTGGCTGTAATCAATCTGGTAAGTGTTGGTGTGACTGAGCGGGCTGTAAATGTTTGAGCTGACGGCGATGCTATCGCCGCACCAACGGTTCTCGCCCGAGCTAGCTGCTCCTATCCCTGAATTCGCCGAGTAACGTTTGAACTCAAGCGGGCCAAGGCTGCCTTTATCCCTGCCAGCGCGTCCCAGGCTCTGTTACACGGCAGTGTAGTCGCTATATGCACTGCAATGACTTAATGTAACCGTTTAGAGCGTTTTTGTGATTTATCTCTGGGTGAATCACGTTACCGGAGTAAGGTACCGGGGACGCAGCCAAGTCTGCTGTAACTCCTGCAACTCATGTGTGGATGGAATTTTATTGCCTGCACTACATTTACCAAGACCCAAAGTGATAAGAGTTAATAATAAAATACGTGTAGCTGCTTCAGTGACACGTTCATCCTACTTAAAGATAAAGTTGAAGTTACTGTGCAGAGATTAGAGCGTTCCAGTGGAGACATTGCTAAGTATTTTTAAGTATTAAGCCATTGCCAAGATTGCTAAGTATTAAACAGCTATTTAACCTTAATTAGACAAAAATGGCTATTTGAGGAATCACTCCAAGCTGTTGGCTATTTATATGGTGATAGCTGAACCAGGGAGTGTTTTATTAATTTCAGTACGATGCTTCCAGTTCACACAGATTAATTAATATTCGCACCAATAGATACTTACTGAGTGGCAGTGATTTATTTTAGAATAAGTTTCAGAACTGACCAGACATTTGTGTATGGTGATGACATCACTGTTGTGTGTTTAGATCACGGCCACTTAAAACTCTTCACATTGTTTGTACCTTACACAACCAAAGTAAGCCTAAAATGTCATGCTTTGGTAACTCATTGTGCGATAAGGCGACGTAATGGTTGGCAAGCCAAACCCTAGCCCTGCTTGTGTGGTCTGAACCGTACATTAAAACAATGAGTCTCATGACTCAGGTGTTTTTGATAGATTGGAATATATGTGGTTGTCTTCAGCTGTAACTGATTTGAAGATGTGTGTTTCTGAATGCCAAATGTGTGTGTGTGTGTGTATATGTATGTTCATTTGCATGGGTGGGATCTTTTTACAGCTGCAGTATAGTATATTTTGCATAATTACTGTCACACTGCTGCTGAGCTTGTTTCAGAATGCGAGAATTGTAGACATGCAGATGTTAACGGGATCAAGATGCAAAAAACCCCAACAAAACATAATAATAATAAAAAAATCTGGAGATTAGATTAACCAACTGTTCATTTCCACTTTCAGTAGCTGAAAATGAATTTTCAGGGTTTTATTAAAATTGAGAAATGAGGGAGTTTTTGCAATGGTTCCTTGTTATTGCTGTAATCTCCTATTTCCTCATTTACTTTCAAGTTTCTTTGACCATGCTGGAGCAGTCAATACTTAAGTCATGTTAACCACTATATCACCTGCTGGAAATAGGAAGTGGTCCCTTGTTTGAACATGACAACAAACGGTATTATACCAAGTTAAATTTAGCTGCATTTGTGTCCACATTTTCTATCTCTTTATATTTAGAATGATTGACTTCTTTGGTGGAACTATATTGTTAGTTTCAGTGGCGTTATAGTGTCTGTTAGTGTTTTCTGTGGTTTTAGAAGATGTGCAGAAATGAGGATGTGTGTCCTTGCAGTTGTCTGTTCTGATGAGTTTATAAAATAACAGTAATTCACTGTCACCGTCTTCTGCAGGTATGCAGCTGTAGCTTCTGTAGGTGATTCAGATTTCTAACTTGCCGTCAGAATCTGACCATTGTGGCATCAGCCAGCGATCTGGAATGCCTGCTGCTCTCGGGATGCTTTTCCACAAGTTCCAACACGCGGTCCTCCCCTACATGTCCCCAGTGACTTGTTGTGACAGCACCCTGGGGCTCAAATTTGTCAGGAGAGGAAGCCAGTCTATCGTTTCACCTTTTTGACACGAGCCCTGGTTTTTTAAACAGTTGGTTGCTGATAGCATGGATTTGGCCCTCATTGGACCTTGTACTTGTGAACAGATACAAGCTATTTCCAGAAAAGCCTTTGTCAACAATGTCCACTAACATTTCATCTTTTTTACACATATTTGGGCCTTTTTAGAGTCCGTTGACCGTTGAAAATTTGGTGTCCGTTATATTATGAGACCAAAACCTCCAGCAGCTCTCAAAGGACACGGACTTGGGGCTATTTTGGGCTTTTTTCAACTGCCGACGGCAATCCCAGTGGGAAAAAAATCGACTGCTTTTCACACAGTCACGAATCTTCTTTGAAATCACATTTTCTATTGGCCTCTTTTCATTTTAAAGCAGAGATGCAGAGCTACGCTGCAGGGGTTCATCTGAATCCAGAGGCCAGATTGCATCACTCTGCCATCATCCGGTTGCTCTTATGTCCACATTTCCTGTCTCACAGCTGTCTCGCCAAGACTCCCATGACCCTTTGCTGTTATGCCGCTGTTTTGTTTTGAGAGAATCTAGGACAGCTGGGACGAGACGCCGTCTCGTGGGATTTAGCTGGCCATATTTTTGATGCGAAAAGGGAAAAACGAGCGCGAGCACGCAGGCATCAGCGCATCCCAGCGCCGTCCGTTTGGTGGAGGAGGTCACTTCCTGCGGCTGAAATGTTTTGGTAAGACTTGGTGTGAGTTTGAAGAGGAGGCACAGCAGTGCCAGAGGGCATAAACGGGCATATAGAGCACATTCCAGAAGGCTGCAGGCTGTGGTTTTAGCATGCTGTCACAGGGATTAGGTTACTCGGTCTGCCTCTGTGAGCTCACGCTGCTGCTGTCTCTGTGGCTCAGCAGTCTGTACTGGTATACTCTGCCTATACTACAACCTGAAGGTTACAGGCAGTCAGTCATTTACTGAGAGCTATGCTAAAATTCTTTACTTTATATTTATAAAGTGTGCTCCCTGACTGGAGCCAGATATCGGTGCATTCTGAGTTGCCACAGCAGCTGCACTGAGAAGGATGTGGTGAAGTAGTTTAGCTGTTTTATAGTAGCGAGCCTAGCATGGTTACGACCTGCATCCATGTCTGTATGATGCACTTTTGCTTTGTGGTTTGCATTTCCCCTTATATCTACTATCTTTGTTGCTCTTTTCCTCTGTGCTCTTTGCTGAACTCTTTATTGTATCTGCACTGATGTTCCTCAGTTATCAAATGTTAGCTTTAGGACCCCACAATGGCTTAAAGTGACAAAAAGAACTCTGCTGTGGCAGTGATAGCGCCGGAACAATTTGACCTGTCTGACCTGGTTCAGTGGTTTTGGAGGGTGCTTTGGCGGTGGCTCAGTCTGGAGCTCCATTATTACTTTGCAGCATCTGGTGCCAGGTTTTGTTAGTCCAACGTTACATCGACAGCATGACAAGACCCCTTGGTGTTAGCTGCACTTTAGTGTGTATAGTGGTGATAAAGTGTGTTTTCCAAAAAATGGAGCAGAGAATGTTCATTTGTGATCATGTTTTGCTCTGTAGTGTTAAAATGTGATGGGAAAACGTTTCTAAAGGAAGAACTGATTTGTCAGCATCTCTGGCAGCCCAGCCCATGGAGTGAGGAGATTATTGCCTTTGTGTAGGTTAAAGAGGTGACACTCAAGGAAAGAAAATCAGCACATTGTTTATTTTCTGTGCCGCTCCCTAACATGTCTTCCTCTGTTCGTTAATTCAATTAGAAATGAAAAATAAGCAGGTGGTAACATGCTACAAGCTAATGCCTCAGCAAAGAGCCTAAAAGTAATACCCAGAACCACCCAGATGTCCTATGGGTGACCCTTAAATCCTGTTTGATCTGTAGTTGCGTGTAGGCTCTTGTCTCTTGTCTAGGCCCTTTTTCATTATTTATCTATGTTCTTTTCTGTTATAATGACATGTTTCCAGTGTATTCTGTTCCATACTGTGTCTCCCCTTCTGTTTGTCCAAGATCAGGTTCAGGGGCCTCTCAGGGTCAGCTGCAGCTGAAACTGGGGCACTTCTGCTTCAAATCAAAACTCCCAGGGTTTTTGATCAATGCAGTCAGTGTCTGGTGGTCTTGAAGTCATTTTTAGGGGAGCGGAGGAGATGCTCCATCAGGTCCCATGACAGAACAGCTAAGTATCCGTTACAGCAGAGCATCGCTCCTTCAAGTCTGGCCCAGCCGGGCTGCTCAAGGCTGCACGGGTCATAAGACCTGCTGCTGGTGAATGTGGGCATTGTTGAACACAAAAAACTTTTGATTGTGTATCACTGTACTACCCAGTGTTAATTTTAAACTGATTGGGAAGCCTGATCTTGTTGGGATAAGCTAACAATGGAGCTTCACTTGTCATACACATCAAGCAGTCCCAGCATTTGCATAGGCTGCAGGCAAAAGACGGATTCATATCCCACTGCATTAACGGCCCCACGTTCAGTTTAAACCTGTGACATGGACAACTGCCGATGCGCAGACCCCCTGCTTCACTTCCTCTTTAAAGTAATCTCTGCCATCTGCCTGGCTGTTCACGTTTGACGCGTGACACAATAGACAATCGCTGGACTGTTCCAGAGAGGAAATCTTACCGTCTGGAAGTTTATGAAGAATGTGGATACTGGGAGATTTTGTACCCCCTGGCAGCGGTCGGTGCTGAAAGAGAAGAATAGACATTTGTTTCTGTTATTTGTTAGTTCACCAGTACAATTGTGGCGTTGGAGCGGGGGTGCACGTCTGACAAGACTCAACTATTGAGGCGCTGTCTGGGTTTCTGCAGGGAGGTGTATCTGGTTACAGACTCCATGCTCTCATATTCACGCCGCCTTCCAACCACAACAAGAAGGGAAGCAAAGAAGTTTCGGATTATGACTTCCAAATAATAAAAAACAAATTTTGAGGTCATTTGGTATTTCTCTGCACTTTTGCTTCCTCCGACTCTGATATGAAACCTTGCAGCACGCAGGTATCTTTTTTGCAGTCTCTAAATTTAATCTTGAGATGCTATTTCCAGTTCCAGTTTCCTCTCAAGCTGTGTCTGAAAAGAAGGCATTTGAAGGTTTGCAGAGGAAGGATTTCTTTTGAACATTTTCAATGGGATTTGTTATTCAAATAAAAGATGCTAATTTTTAAAAGGGTAAAGAGAATCTTTGCATAGATGTTGTCATTACTGAATGAATAAGTTGGATTCATATTTTTGGTTGAATGCATTTATACAGGCACCATATTGCTTGTATGTATTCAGTGCTCTGCTTTCACACCCTGCAGGCGATGGGTGTGTGTGCACAACAAGAAGGGAAGCTCACTCCTATCGGGCGTTCTGGGCGTGTCAAACATATTCCTGCCAAAGCAGTGAGGAACAGAGCGAGCACGCTGGCTACGGCTAGCGTTTCAAACATCAGGCTTGCCGAGTCTAAAGAGCAAAATTATTATTATTACTCCACCTACATTCCCCACAGTATCGATGAAACACATGTGCATTGTATGTTTTAAATGTACACACTGCTGTGAGGCAGAATTTAAACTCTATTTAGAAATTGTATAGTAATAAAGGAAAAAACTGGCGTATCTCCTGATTGTCCTTTGACTTAAAAACCCCAGTGATAAGTCTAAAAAAAACCAAAAACTCAAATCACTATTTTTAAAATCACCTTATACAACCCTCTGACATCCATCTTGTTTTATTTCCCTCTCAAGCGCTCTTAGTGCATCATGACAGAGGAGGTGATCGTCATCGCCAAGTTTGACTACATGGCCCAGCAGGACCAGGAGCTGGACATCAAGAAGAACGAGCGCCTCTGGCTCCTCGACGACTCCAAGTCCTGGTGGAGGGTTCGAAACGCCACCAACAAGACCGGCTTTGTGCCGTCCAACTACGTGGAGAGGAAAAACAGCGCCAGGAAGGCTTCTATCGTCAAGAACCTCAAGGACACACTTGGTAAAAAAAAAAAAAAAAAAAAAAAAACCTCTTATTTAATCATGGTTTAAAAGGCGGTTTTCAGTCAATCATACTGTCTTCGTCAGAGCTTTCTTTTTTTTAATATATACACTTGGTTGCTGTTTACTCAGCCTTACTTCCTGTTTGCCTGGCTGTTGTGGTGACTGACCACAGAATGATGCGTTCAGGCTCTGATTGGGCAACACACTTACAGTTATTTCACTTCACAGCAAAGTGAAACATCACTCTCAGATTTGTCTGAGAGCCCTGTGTCTCTGTGCAGCTCTCTCTTCTTTGATCTTGAAGTGCTCGTGGAAGTAAGTTCATTTTAATATTCATCTGGATATAAAGACATTAGGAGCCAAGAGCATTTGTTTATTAAGAGTCATAGTGAGTCTATTTAGGTTCTCGGTGAATTATTTCCTCCTCTGCCCTACATGGCACTGGTGCTGTCAACACAACAGGAATATATCTGGCTGCTGTCCTCTGCCGGTACTATCTCCCAACCTACTGTAACTGTATACATAAGCCGAGGCTGCTGTTTTCATGCCTTCATTCCAGCCTGACTCCTTTTCTGTGCAACATCGTGGACGCTACTGTGACACATCGTGACCTGCTGTTTATTTAGACTGATTCTGATTATTTAGACTGAGGTATTCCAGTTACTGCTTTAAGAAGCGTGTCTTTAGTTTCTGGAGATCACGTGATTGTTTTCGCAAAGCTTCTTGTCTGTGGGACACGTGCAGCGTTTTATTGTTTAGAAATGATCTGACGTGATAAAATAACAGGAAGCAACCTCCTAATTATACGCCCCAACATAGTATCTCCTTTATACTGGCACTTTATAGCTATTGTGAATATATTTTTCTTTAACTGACAGGATCATATGGTTGCATATCTGTTTTTGCCTCTTGTTTGAGGCATGCAGAACAGCTGGGGGCCTCTCAGCGGTTTCCTACCTGTCATGACCTCTGTTGATCAGATAATGTCAGGTGAACAGCTGCACCTCACGTGTATACACACACACACACACACACACAGCTAATACAATATATAGTAGAGGGCTCAAGATTCCACTTTCTTGTCTTCTGTTGTTAGAACTATGTTGGGGCGTCTTATTCCTTTTTGTTGTAATGGCGGCTGTGGCTGGGTGTGGAGTCATACCATGAAAGAATGTGTAAGAGTATGAACCATCAGCAGATGGCCCTTTCTCTGTTTGAGGACTGACTTTTCCTGGGTTTGTGCTGAAGTTATGAGCGTCAACAAAGAAAAGAGAAATGCAGCGACGTGACTCAGAGCTCTGACTTTGACACAGGCTTCTTCTGTGTGTCTCTTACCTCTTCCTACTGCAGAATGCTGCTAAAATAGCTTCACTTTCCCTTTATCTCCCTCCTTTCATCGTTTGCTCTCTCCCAAGCCGAAGCTTCGGTCGCCCCCCTCCTTTCCTCCCTCCTTCCCTTCTCCATGAGGCCTCTGCTGCTCTGCCTTCCAGAGCTCCACCAGAGGCCTCTCCAGGGTGTGCTCCCATTGGCCCGACCCAACCACATGCTCTCAGAGTGGGCTGCCCTCCTCCACTCGCTACCCAGCGCTCAGGGTGTTCAAATGGAATAACTCCGCAGCCGCAGTGGGAGAAGAGCGCGGGGCTGGGAAAGAGAGAGGGAGAAACGGCGAGCCCACAATGGACATGGCTAACCTATTCAAACATTTCTTTCGTGAGTTTTAAACTTGTGACGTTTTTAACGCTCTTTTTTCACACTTGTGGCTGTCTTAAATAGCGTGTAAACTGAAGTTTGAGCAGTTTGAAAGTGGTTGTCAGGTTGTGTTTTTTTCACCTTTGGTTTCTAGCTCAGCTAAATAAAAGCAGTCGGAGTTTCTGTGCTAACATGTTTAGCGGGCAGGGCAGGGATTTCTGTGTGGGACTGGGTGGATATACATTCTGAAGAGCCTTCTGCTCAGCCGAAGCCTGTAATTGCCTCAGCAGGCCCTCTCTGTCTTTTTTCTTTTCAGCACAAACCCCAACCCTGCCTCATTTTTCTAGAGTTTGTCTCAACAAGTGGGCTGAAAGTCCGAGGATTACATTATCACTCTCGCAGACCCCCGCCCTCCAGCCCGTTGAAGAGTGTGTTGAATAGAGTTTTTTTTTTTTTTTTCTTTTTTTTTGTGCTGTCCTAAGGGCGAGCTGGTTCAGGGAGGGTCCCCTTCCCTCGATCTCACGGCCGGTCAGGAGCTACAGTGACTCGGGGCGCTCATGTAGAACACTGTAGTCATTGTGCGGAGGAGGAAGGGGTCCTTGCTGATTGATGGGATTCCGGCTCCCATCTCCTGCACCTCGGCTGGTTTATCAGAGGAATGCTCCGGGGGGCCGTGGATTGTTAACAGCGTTGTAATCTCACTTTGTAGCTGTTGAGCGGTGTCTCGTGTCACAGCCTATCGTCCCGTCCGGAGAGTGTTAAGGGCTGCGGAGAACATGAGATATGAGCTAACAAACCTTTTGCTTATGTAAACTCGCAGCCATTGCTCTCCTCTGTCCCTCTCTCTCTCTCTCTCTCTCTCAATCTCTATCCCCTCCCTTGGCTTTCCTGTTTCTCAGCCTCCCCAGCAAACGGAAACTCTAATTTGAGCCACATTTCTTCCTGAGCTTTGGAGGAGAGCATGCAAAAGAGGAAGTGAGAAATTAGAAGGAAGTGTGATCATTGTGTTTGCAGCACTCACTGTCTGTTCTTGCTCCTCCACTTCTGTCTCCTTTTGTCCACTATTGTTCTCTGTCCACCCATCCCAACTAGCAACTATCATAAATTATAATATGGTGAAAAAGAAAATGTCCTGGATGAGTGAGAATCTACACGTCCTGTGTGTGGTTTTCCTCTGTTTTCTGCTTTTAAAGGATTGCTCAAGAGGAAGTGAGTAGCGGTCCGGATTTAATGAAGCCTTGTAATCATGTTAGAAAGCAATATCCATAGCACGACTTGCTATTTTTCTTGTTATTTTTAACAGATTTTCTTAAATGATTTCACCATTGTTTGTCAGCGTAAGGAAAAGATTGGTTGCTAAGTAGTTGCGCAACTGGTTTTAGCAGTCTGCTTTTCAAAGCTCTTATATGGTTTTCTGATCTCAAAGGTTGTGTGAGCCTCCAGCCTTTGTGTGGTGTACCTGCAGAATGATTTTGTTCATGAAACATTTCTACCACTACTAGATGTTATTTAATGTCCCACAAAGGCATGGAAATCAAATGTTTTGTGACTGGAATCTAAATCTGAGGGCCTGGTTCAGACAGGATAAAAGATCCAACACGTATCCTCTGTTGTGTTGACCCAAATATTGGAAAATGGGTCAAATGAGGGGGGGGAAAAAAAACATGCTGGCTGACCATAAAGACAAATATGCTGAAACAGGAGTTTGGGAGCGAGGTAGAAACAATTGCAGATATATTTTGTAATTCATTGTATTCAGCCTAGAGTCTTCCTGGCTCCTCGATCAGTCCCGTCAGGAGCTCGGTTTGAAGATGTATTCGGA
This sequence comes from Pao palembangensis, assembly GCA_015343265.1. NCBI lineage: Eukaryota > Metazoa > Chordata > Actinopteri > Tetraodontiformes > Tetraodontidae > Pao > Pao palembangensis. The sequence goes on from CM027086.1 coordinate 15,948,170, forward strand.
GGTTGTCCAAAAAGTCCCCGCCAAAGATTACACCATCTTGTTCCTCTGCATCTTCTCCTTTTAGCTAGTTTGACTCATAGCTGTGGTGTCAGTACGGTTTGCATCTCAGCCCTTATGCTGCCATATGGCTTATGGTTGCCTCGCTGCATCACACGTCTGCTCGAAGGCAAGTGACACATTGTTGTCAGGCGTAGAATTACTATGGATACATAGGAAAGGGCTTTGAGGGAGCCTCCACTTCGACCAGTGATGTCATGTAGCAATTAGCCAGTCTGACTTTAGTTGTTGATCTGGTTTTGGGAATGTTTATGCGAACTTTTCTGTGTCCCAGCGATCAGGTTCCACTCAACTGCAGGGATGTTCAGGCCCGTCAGACAGCCTGACGCGGGGAGTTGTCGTCCAGAGGAAGAGTCCTGGAATGGAGGGAAGCCGAGAGGTCGAGAGGGCTCTGGCAGACAATAGATCAATGGCTGGGGCAGGGAAGCCGGAGTTGAAAAACAAAAAACGTATTCCTGTGTGTTTATGGCAGCCAAAATGGATGGGTGCTCTCTTCTTCTGCTGCTTCAAAAGTGAAGTTTGAGAGGGATTCTCATTACATACAATGGAGCAACAAAGTCTTTAGTCGGCCACCAATTGTGCAAGTTCTCCTGCTTAAAATGATGACAGAGGTCTGTAATTTTCATCATAGGTGCACGTCAGCTGTGAGAGACAGAGAACTCTGAGAGATGTGGAAAAAAAATCCAGGAAATCACATTGTAGGATTTTTAAAGAATTTATTTATAAATTCCTGTGGAAAATAAGTATTTGGACAATAACAAACAAGCAAGATTTCTGGCTCTCACAAACCTGTAACTTGTTCTTTAAGAAGCTCTTCTGTTCTTCTCTCCACTCGTTACCTGTATTAATGGCACCTGTTTGAACTAGTTATCTGTATAAAAGACAACAGAAAACAGCCTCAAACAGTCAGACTCCAAACTCCACCATGGCCAAGACCAAAGAGCTGTCAAAGGACACCAGGAACAAAATTGTAGACCTGCACACGGCTGGGAAGAGTGAATCTACAACAGGCAAGCAGCTTGGTGGGAACAAATCAACTGTGGGAGCAATTATTAGAAAATGGAAGACAGACAAGGTCATTGATAAGCCCCCTCCATCTGGGGCTCCACGCAAGATCTCATCCCGCGGGGTCAAACTGATCATGAGAACATTGAGCAGAAATCCCAGAACTACACAGGGGACCTGGTGAATGACCCGGTGTCCCCCTGCTTAAGCCAGGCCCGTGACCATGTGGATGATCCAGAGGAGGACTGGGAGGATGTCATGTGGTCAGATGAGACCAAAATAGAAACAATTCGTCGTGTTTGGAGGAAGAAGAATGCTGAGTTGCATCCCAAGAACACCACACCCACGGTGACACATGGGGGTGGAAACGTCATGCTTTGGGGTGTTTTTCTGCCAAGGGGACAGGACGACTGATCTGTGTTAAGGAAAGAGTGAACGGGGCCATGGATCGTGAGATTTTGAGCAAAAACCTCCTACAGGAAACGTTTGACCTCTGTCAAGTATTGAGTTGAACTTTTCTTATTGACGAAATACTTATTTTCCGCAGGAATTTATAGATAAATTCTTTAAAAATCCTACAATGTGATTTCCTGGATATTTTTTTTCCCACATTGTCTCTCACAGCTGACGTGCACCTATGATGATGACAGACCTCTGTCATCATTTTAAGCAGGAGAACTTCCACAATCGGTGGCTGACTAAAGACTGTTCTGCCCCACTGTAGCATGATAGTGTTTGTCAGCTGTTAACGTTCACCTGACGCAGCCCACTTCCCTTCCTCCACCCTTGTCACAGCAAGACTCATCCGACATCTGAAACAAACTTTCATCCCACAATGCAAACACATGAACGGCTCACCATATACACACACACACCTGACCTGTGCTGATTTTTTTTTTTTTTTTTTTTTTTTTCAAATGTTTAGCATCTGGTCGAACATAATCCAGCTGGACGCTGAGAACAGAATATTTGCATTTTATCTTTGAAACACTGCATCAGTAAACTGACCTGGGTAACAATGATTGATAGTCCTCACCTGGACCTGGAGGTGTGGTCAGATGAGCGCTGGCAGGTGACTTGACAGCTTTACAGGGACCGTTTCACCTCCATGAAGAAAAAAATAGTACGTTGTCAGTCTCAGCTGGATCTAAACTGTTATTTATGCAGGGCTGACCCTTGACCTGTGTTTGAAGAGAAGTAGGTGAGTTCCTGTGGTGCTCAGAACCACTGTGGGGCTTTCAGGTGCATGACTGGTGTTTTAATGTGGTTTTTATCAGCACTGCCTGAGAGAAGTCTTCCAAGCTGAGTTCTTCCTGCTATATTTAGAACAATCACAGATGGTTTGATCTTATCATTTTGCTCATCCTGCTTTGATGCTTCCACACCTCTCAGAACTAGGGGCAGCCTTCACGCGCAGTCGTCAGCTTTTAACACCCCGTCTGCAGCCTATAGTTAGGTACAGCGCACCACTAATAACAGGCTCTACCTGGAAGCAATTTGCCGTTTGACGCTCGGCACCAACCTGAAATTTGTCTGCACCCTGAGTCACAAATGCGTTTGGGTCTCAGCGTGGCTTCAGCTCGGCTCTGTGACAAACCTGCACCGATTCTGGCCCGGTAAACAAACACAGTCGTGCAGACTACACCCTGCCTCTCTGTGTAATTTCACCTCGCTGACTCGGTTGTGCAAGCAAAGAGCTCGCAGACGTAATCAGAAAGTCCCTTTGCTTCGCTGCGTATCCGCCTGTCTGCTGTGTGCAGGAACTGTCCAAAAGCTCGCTCCGCGTTCCTCTGCATGCTGCAAGTGACCCGTTTCACTGCTTGTCCCACACGTCTTTTTTGCAACCACGCCGGCTTTGCTTTTTTTGTTTCCTCAGCACCTAAGTCTAATCCCCAGGAATGTATTTGGATTTAGCCTGTGGGGGGTTTAGGGCAGAGTAATGTGGAAAATGACTGATTTTTAGCCCTACATACCCTCCCTTCCTGTATTTCAGCACAACCACTAATGCTCATAATCACTGCCTACTATTTGTCTGGGTTTTTTCCCCCCTCTTCCCTTAAATTTCAGCAGTTTATTTTTAAGGCTGAGTGTTGGTGTGTGGGATTAGTTTATCTGTTAAAACTTGTTCAACATGAACAGAAGGATGTTGAGACCTGTTTCCAGCGGCGTGTGTTTTGACACACAGTACTACTGTAGCTACCTTGGAGTAAAGATTGGGAGCTAATTCCGTGCGTGTCTTTGACCTTCACTTTCCCAATTTGTAACATTCTTGATTTTTTTGCTGTAGGGATCGGAAAGGTGAAGAGCAGAAAAGGAGCGCGAGACACGGCCTCAAACGCAGACACGGCAGACATGTACGCGGACAATGGCGAGCGGCTGTACGACCTCAACCTGCCCGCCTTCGTGAAGTTCAGCTACGCGGCCGAGCGGGAGGACGAGCTGTCCCTGGTGAAAGGCACGCGCGTGGTGGTGATGGAGAAGTGCAGCGACGGCTGGTGGCGCGGCAGCTACAACGGACGCTCGGGCTGGTTTCCATCCAACTACGTGACGGAGGACGTGGACGGGACGGTGGGGGGCGGGGGCACGGGAGGACTGGGAGACCAGAGCGGATCGCTGACGGAGAAGCTGGCGGCCGTGGTGAACAACACCGCCAACGGGAACCGAGTGCTGCACACGGTGCAGGCGCTCTACCCTTTCAGCTCCGACAACACCGAGGAGCTGAACTTTGACAAGGGGGAGGTGATGGAGGTGGTGGAGAAACCCGAGAACGACCCAGAGTGGTGGAAGTGTCGCAAAGCGGACGGACAGCTGGGCTTGGTGCCCAAAAACTACGTCTCGGTGCTGGACTCCGCCTCCCACAAACAAGCAGCCGGGTCCGCCGGACCGCCCACACCTGACTGCGACTACATCTCGCCCTCAGGCAGCGGGCGCTTCGCGGGGAAGGAGTGGTACTATGGGAAGGTGACGCGTCACCAGGCGGAGGTCGCCCTCAACCAGAGAGGTGTGGAGGGAGACTTCCTCATCCGGGACAGCGAGTCATCGGTCAGTGGCGAACCCTGTCAGATGCATCAGCATGGTTTTTGTCTGCTTAATAAACCCGTCTGCCTGTTTTGTTTTTTTTCCCCACAGCCACACGACTTCTCCATCTCGCTGAAGGCTCAGAGCAAGAATAAGCATTTCAAAGTGCAGCTGAAGGAAAACCTTTACTGCATCGGACAGCGCAAGTTCCACTCTATGGAGGAGCTTGTTGAACACTACAAAAAGGCTCCCATTTTCACCAGTGAGCAGGGGGACAAACTGTACCTGATCAAGGCCCTGGCTGCCTCCTGATCCCCCCCCCCCCCCTTCTGTCTGAATGCACACACACACACACGCATCCTAATTGCATATACCGATCTATATCTTCATACACGTACAGATACTTATGCCAGGAGGACACACTAACATTTAAACTCCCGCCTGAGAGTTTGAAGCGCGATGAAGACTTCAGTGCCTGAATTGTGAGTATTCTGAGAGGAGGTGCGGAGGGAGCTGAGACAGAGGTGAACGAATAATGTGGGAGATTAAAAAAAAAAAAGACTGGACTCCTGAGAGCTGACTACAGACCTCTAGGTCACCTGTTTTAAATTATCCAGATGTGCTAGGTCATAGGCGATGCCATGTATTTCCACCTTTATGTTAGAGTTGCATTTAGTTCCATTTTTTTTTTTTTTTTTTTTTTTGTTAATATATATCTTTTTAACAGCTTCTTTTTAAAATGTAATTTTTTTACTGTCCAGTTCAGAATCCAGCCCTTAGAGGTCATTGCATTTTTTTTTTAAATTGTCTTAATCTTTTTTTTTTTTTTTTTTTATTTTTGCAGTTGTGGACTCGCATGTCCACAATTTTTGCGTATCCTGAATAAAAACAAAGTGACCAAAATATATTTATTGCTAAAAGTCCTTTAGCATGTCGGCTGTAGTCAATGTGGGGGGGGAGGGGGTCGACCCGGGTGTCAGTTAACGAGCGGAGACTTCCTCTCGGTCTGGCCAAAGGGAAGTTTCACCTGCAGAGCTGGGGGGATGGGGGGGTCAGTTAGGGTGGGCGGATGTTAACTTTCAAATACTCCAGAGCTGGGAGGGAAGCGGAGGAGCGACGCAGCGATGATGTCACTGCGCCTGACTCAGTAATCAGTGGAGGAGTTAAAGGTCAGCCAGAGGTGCTGATGGTGTGGTTGCAAGGTTTGAAAAAATATGGCTGAAATGCATCACTTCTGGGGGTTTATGCCATTTTTCAGCTAAAAGGAATCCGTCTGCTCAGTGTCACAATCGGACGGTGTACTCCTGTGCTTTATGTCCTCGGCACACATCTCTGGCGGCTGTCCGAGTCAGAATAGATATAGCCGCTCCAGCAGCGGGTTCAGGGAAGAGAGGAGGAGGAGGAGGAGGAGGATGCTCGTGATGATGAGTTCTCCAGCTGTGGCCTGAGAGCAGGGGAAAAAAAGTGTGGGGGCAGAGAGAGATGATGGAAAAATGAACTTTGAAGAACAAAAGTGGGAGAAAGAGTGAGCTTGTGGGGGAATAAAGGGCGGATCATGGTGACATCGGTGCGTTTCTCTCCTGTTTTTGACCTCATCTGCGTCTTTCTCGTTGGTCTGTCAGATCACATGTACCATGTTGTTAATTGCGCCCGCGGCTGTCTGTGCCATTTTTAGTTATTTTTCTTAAAGTGATGTGAAACGTGTTTGCCTACAGCTTTTGTCTGTGTGTGTGTGTGTGTGTGTGTGTGTGTGTGTGTGTGTGCGCGCGTGCTGTTTCTCGACAGACTTCCTCTTCTTCAGCATCACAGTGTCAAATGTCCATTGTGAAGGATCTGAGATGTGTAATGTGCCTTCAGAGTATGTTAAAAGCTGGTCCCTTTGCTTTCGTCACCTCTCTGTGCTGTTTGGCTGAACTTTGTGGATGAGAAGAGTTTAATGAGTCTGAATGATCATTTCCGCTCTGAGCGCTGGCTGTCTTACTTTGACCCGGGCTGGAAACCTCTTTTATCTGCAATGCACATGACACCCATCGGTTGATCTCTGTAGATCTGAAGTGACCTTACCATTGCTGAATTTCATCAAATTTAGCTGGTTGAATGTCTTCATGTTGAGTAGCAGAAATGTAGTCCAGCATTTGTGTGACATAATCAAGACCTGGATCTCATGTTAACTTGAAATGTCATTTTAAATGTCTTTAAGACGCTTGTGTTAGAAGACACTCACTTTTTAGCCATTTAAGTATGTGAAATACATCAATATTCAACTATAAAGGATCTCTACAGTGTAAGTGCATGGTTGTGAACCAGGATCTTCAGAGGCCATATGCAGAGCCTGACAACTGGACAGAAATAATCCATGCGTGAGATTATCAAACTACAGCTACAGCTGGAACCTTCATCAGAGACTCAGAAAGCCCCCTTAGATCTAAAAGGCTTCAGAATTCTGAACAAATAATCCCCCCCCCCCCCAGCGGTGCTTCTGTGTCGCGTTCTAGACTGTTTTTGTTTCACTGGATGAGTGAAGAAACGCAGGTCCATTCTGTGCATTGAGAAAAGGCAGTGCTGTGAAATGTGATGTCATGATCTTAATACTGTTTTTAAAGGAGAGGTTTGTCTACAGGTGTAATTATTTACAAGAGTTTATTCGTGTTCTAAAGATGTAATAAACTACTCAAAAATGTCCGATGCGTTTGCTTTTTAAAGTTACAAAGTCGTTTCACTGTGATCTTGGTTGTTTATGGCAAGCGCGCCACTCAGTGGTCAGTTGTATCACTGCGGTTTTTTTTTTTTTGTCAAGTGCGCTACTCGGTGGACAGTTGTGTCATTGCATCCCCACCAGAAAGACTAACTAAAAATTAATTCGATCACATTTTATACAAAAATACTTTTGATGATGGTGGGAGGAGGGATGCAGGCCGTTAACAGAATAGAAATACTTTTATTTTTCCCAGACATGGGAAAAATGGGCAGCACACGGGATCTCGTAGAGCATGCCAGACAAAGTTGGTTTGTGTTGGCCATTGTGTAACCTTGGGGGGGGGGGGGGCCAGTGGAGCCAAATCGCACCACGGTCTTGACAGGAGGCAACCTTGGTTTGTTCCGGCGTTAGCCACAACAAAACAGCAGGAGCCCTCTCTGGGGCCAGACTGGGCTTTGGTCCTCGTGTCAGTGAGGCTTCAAAAGATTCCGGTGAAGCAAAAACACAAGCACCAGCCAAAACTGAGAGAAAAGACTAATGATTGGGACAAAATTATGCAAAGGAAATATGATTACTTCGGCACAAATCGGTTACGGCTTGCCATTGAATGTATTTGTGTACCTTAAGGCTTGATCAGTGAGTGATTGCAAGTGCAGAAGGACCCCTCTTGTTTTTACGCTACACATCTGGAAGTTGCTGCTGATCTCAGAGGGGTGAAAACTCAAAGTGTTCCTCTTTCAGAAGTACAGGAAGTCGGAGACGGCGCCGGGCAGATGGGTCATCAGCTGCACTCTGATCCACCAGTGTGGCTCTTGGGGCGTGTACCGGGTGTACGGACGCTTGGACCTGATGGCGTCGGTGATGTCGTCCAGAACGGAGGTGATGTCCTTCTGCCCGCTGTTGCAGTACGAGCGCATCAGAGCCATGTGCTGCTCGAAGTGAACCTTCCCGTAATCCTCTTTCACGTGCGAGGGGGCCTCATTCCACAACTTGTTGGCCGTGCTGGCCACAACGTCACGGGTCAGGATTCCGGTGGCCACGATGAAGTTTCCAGGCTCAATTACGGAGACTTTGACTCCCCAGGCTTTCATCTCATAGCGGAGGCAGTCGGAGAAAGCTTCGATGCCATATTTAGAGATGCAATATGGCGACCGCATGATGTTCCCCATCCTACCGTAGATGCTGGCCAGGTTCACGACACGACCTACACACACACACACACACACACACACACAGTGTGAGTTAATCAGCTGCCAAAAATCAGTTTATTTCTGTTAATACAAGTTTGAGCAACAAGAATTCCCAGAATGTTTATCTCAGGTGTGGACATTGTTTAACAAGGCGAAGCTGACCTTTGGCCCTACGGATTAGTGGCAGAACAGCTTTGGTGACCCTGATGGTGCCCCACAGGTTGACCTCTGAAACCTGCTTGTAGGTGTCCATGGATGTGAACTCTACTTCTCCAAATGTTGACACACCGGCGTTGTTTACCACAGCCCACAGACCTGAGAGTAAAAAAAAAAAAAAAAAAAAAACAAACATCAGTGACCACAGACACCAACTGCTGGAGCATTCGTGTGTAAACAGACACTTTGATCTACCTTTTTCCGAGTCCGGGAGGTTCTCTCTAACATGATCCACAGCCCGGTTCACCTGCTCGTCGCTGCACACATCTAGTTGGACAACGTTCATGCGATCCGAGCCAAAGTCCTCCAGTTCTTTCGCACCTTCTCCGCCTTGATCCTGCGAGGACGAAGCCGCGTCATTATAGCTGATTTAGCTATTGAGCTGCGATTCATCACCTGTACCTTCAGGAGACACCCAGCGAAGACTGTGAAGCCGAGCTTGTGCAGGTGTTTTGCAAGAGCGTGTCCAAAACCGCTGTCACAACCTGTAATAAACACAGCTTTGCCCTGCACCTGAAGAGCAGAGTTTAGTGCAATTGTAGCACGTAGTTCTAAAATGCTCCAAAATACACATAAGACATTCACATGATCTCAGTTTTGTCATTGCTTTTTTAGTCGTAGCGCATTTCACCCAAATTTTACTCCATTTAACTTAAATTGTGTTATTATATTAATATTCATGCGTTATTCTAGCATATGCATTCGCATAACACATCAAAGTAGAAAATACATGTCAATTCATGTTGTTGCTATCAGACTCATACTGACACATTACCTCCACCAATCCTCTAGGAATTCGAGGCGCCGCAACATACAACACAAAAAGTAAATATAGCATAACTATACATTCGGTGACGCTGGTCTCCGGTAATCCAACCGTCCTCAACGCTGCATTGAGAATTGCAGGCAGTCCGACACCCAACGCAACAGTTAGGAAGACTGAAAACGACACCAGAAGTACCGATCGAAACACGGAGTGCGGGGCCATCTTGGAAGAATGGTGTGTTTACTTTCCCGACGCTGCCATCCCCATCACCGACAGCGGAGGTCGCACACGCCTGCTGCTCCAAAGCTCCACAAACCCTGACACCAACGCTTCAAGATGCAATTCAAGATGCCACCGTAGCAAAAACAAAACAAACGTGTAAACTCTGTTCTGTTTACGCGTAAAGGCGACTTGACTCCATGCATGCCGAAACAGGAGCTTTGTTTTTTAAGGGTAGGATCTTTATTTTGAAGGGCACAGCACTAATGAAACGAATAATGAAGCTCAATTCACGTGACGTCATCTCCTCTTCCGGGTTTACCCATAGCAGGGTAGACTATTTGTCGTGACCACCAGATAAACAGCGTTGAATTTCGAAAGGTATAGTGAAGATTAATGTTATTTACAACTAGGCAATAAAGTCGTCTTGCTAATGTTACTCGTGGTTTGGATTTACTGTTTTAAAATGTCTAGAATATTTGTAAATGGAAGTTATGCAATGCTAACCACTCAAACCTCAAGACAGTAGTCCCAAAATTTCACCAACATGTCTCCTGCAGCACCAGAGGAGATAAAACTTTGGATCATGTCTATACAAACATTTCTGGAGCCTACATGGTAACACCCCTCCCCCACCTGGGACAGTCTGACCACCTCTCTCTGTTTCTCACCCCCAAATACACACCACTCATCACTGCCCACTGCTAGTGTGTGTGTATACATGCTACATGCATGTAATGGGTTAAAGTTTTCTTTCTTCTTCTTTCTGACCAACAGACCCCAACATGTTAAGTCTGGCCACAACCTCTCTACCACCATCACCCTGAACACCGGCGTGCCACAAGGCTGCGTGCTGAGCCCGTTCCTGTACTCCCTCTTCACCCATGACTGCAGGCCTAAGTATGGATCCAACTCCATCGTGAAGTTTGCAGATGACACCACGGTGATCGGACTCATTACTAACAACGATGAGTCAGACTACAGAGCAGAGGTCCAGCACCTAGCTGCCTGGTGCGCCGACAATAACCTACTCCTCAACACCAGCAAAACCAAGGAGCTCATTGTGGATTACAGGAAGGAGAAGGGACACACACACACTCCTATCCACATCAATGGCGTGGCTGTTGAACGTGTCTCAAGCTTCAAGTTCCTGGGAACCCACATCTCTGACAACCTGTCATGGACAACTAACACCTCCAGCTTGGTTAAGAAGGCTCACCGACGGCTCTTCTTTCTGAGGACACTGAAGAAGAACCGCTTGTCTGCCAATATCCTGAGTAACTTTTACCGCTCTGCGATTGAGAGCATCCTGACCAACTGTATCGCAGTGTGGTATGGGAGCTGCCCTGTCGCTGACCGGAAAGCACTACAGAGGGTGGTGAAAACTGCCCAACGCATCACAGGGATCCCACTACCTGCCATCGAGGATGTTCACAGGAAGTGGTGCCTACGCAGAGCTCGTAGCATCCTGAAGGACCCCTCGCACCCCAACCATAGACTCTTCCAGCTCCTCCCCTCCAGAAAGCACTTTAGGAGCCTTCGGACAAAAACCAGCAGGTATAGCTTGCTGCACCTTGCACTTCTGATTAGATGATGCTAAACGGCATTTCATTACCTGTATTTATACATGTGTAACGACAATAAAGTTGAATCTAATATGCTAGCGACTGCAGCTAGCCTTCCTTTGTTCTATCAACATACCTCTAACTCTTTTAATCTCTTCATTTAATCTAATGAAAGATAAGTTAAACTACAAGGTTTCATTTGCAAAAAGAAAATATATGCTTGTGTCCCCAAGGATTTTAGTGATGATATTGTGTGGATACTGCAGTCATTTATTTTTTCCGTTCATTACATATCTAAAAACTAGGTGACCCCACCCATAGTCTCTTCAACTACTTTGTGTGCAGCAATTTAATTTATGCTGAGCATGTATGACTAATAAAGGCAACTATGAAACTTCAGTACACTGTGGGAAAATCTTTCCGAGTGTCACCCTAACTAGTCTTGGCATTAAAGATATCAACTGGCCACAGCTCATTTTTCGAAAACCCCCTCGTTGGATTCCACGAAATCTCGGGAGGGGACACGGCCCCCTCCCTTTACCCCGTACCCATGGGCCAGGCAGGATTCGAACCAGACACAGCGCCGTCGGCGACTTACGGTATGCATTGACCCTGCCACGCCACCACAGAGGAGTTGTTGGAACCTGAACTCCTGGCGTATTTATCTTTCGTTTTTGAGTGGCCGCCCGCAAAATGTGCTGCACAAGACTCGAACCCACAACTTTGAACCACAGTCCACGCCAGCAGCAACCCTCTGCGGCATCATAGTGTCATGTTGGGAGCTCTGACACAAAAGCTGCGCAGCTGCCAGCCTGTGTCCCAGCAGGGGGGTCAAGGCCCTGTCTATGGGGTTAAGCCTGCAGACCCTCTTAGCGCTCGCCATCTGCCTGCTCACGCTCACAGGTAAACCAGCCATCCATTTATGACGGAATTAATTCATCATTCTATAATGTTTTGAAATGTTTTTTGGCAGTGTATCTTATCAGTGTTGTCTCAGAGTGAAAGTCTCACCTCTGTGGCATGGTGGCAAGACAACGGCACTCTTCGGTCACCAGTGGTGCAGTGTCTGTCTTGAGGTTGTGGGTTCAAATCCTCTGCTGTACCTTTTCATTGTTTGTAAGGATATGAACATAACACAGGTGCCTGGTTTGGTTATTGCCCACTTAGAAACCGCACATCCACAACACAGTATAAAACCCAGTGACCCTAGTAGTTTAAGTTTAACTTTAACTTTCATTAGATTAGATGTGCTTTGACCAAGAGTTAGAAGTATGGTGATTGATTATACATTGATATAAAGAGGAAATGCATCACGAACTGAGGCTAGCTACAGGGAGGTTGCTAGCATATTAGCATTGCTTAACTTCCATTTCCAAATAATTTAGACATTTTTAAAACATAACATTGGAAAGAACCTACCTTATTGCCTAGTTGTAAATAATACTGATCTTCACTATACCTTTTGAAATGTACCGCTGTTCATCTGGAGCTCCATATAAACTTAATGCCTGGAGCAAAAAAAAAAAAAACCAAAAAAAACCCTGCTATCAGGAAACCAGGGAGAGACAACATCACATGATTTAATATAATAAAGCTCCTGCCATTCATAACAAAAACATTTTCAAAATTTCTGAAAAGTTTATTACTTTCAAGCCAAATACTTTGTGGAACAACAATGATGAAACAATACATTTTTGACAGAAGGACACAAAGGCAATAAAGATCATGGGTACGACCACGCGTCTGCCTCTTGGCCTGTAGAAGTGCTGCAAACATGACTAGTAACCTGTGACAAAGACTTAAAATGCCTAATATTTGGTGTAAAACATTACATCAGTAATTCTAATATCTTCAAAAAAAATGCTATGGGGAAAAAAAAAAAAAGAAACTACAATATACACCAAAACCCGGGAGGATTTAGTGACCGACTTGCATAGATACCAGTTTCTGTCCTAGTTTTAATGCATCTTGATCATAGCTTTATCAGCAGTAAGAAAGAAAAATGTAATGTTTGACAGTATCTTGAGACACATGTGCTGGTAAGTTTAAAAAAAAAAAAAAAAAAAAAAAAAAAAAAAAAGCAAAGATCCAGTAAAGATCGCTGTTAAGCGCCTCTTTATTTGAGGAAAGTATCAAGCTTTTTCTTGATATTGTCAAATGAGTCCGTTCCCATGTAGTCCGCCTGACCCTGCTCCCATCTCTCCTTCCGCTCTGCTGAGGACAGCTGGGGTTCGAGCGCCGAGGCGTGTGTGGGATGGCTCTCGTACTGGAGAAGAGGTTAAAAAAAACAACAAAAAAATACAAGTCTCAAACACAGAAGAATCCAGAGTGCAACTTCATTTTCAAAGCACAGAACTCATTCAAGAAATCAGTGTTTCCAAATCAATACCCCCCACAGTCAATCACAGAAAAGCTGGAAAGAGGAGCAGGAAGACTCCTGAAGGTCCAGTGTGTGTCCTAGAACTGCAACATTCATATCTGATTCATTCTGACTGCAAAGCAGTTTAACTCTGGACGCTCATTCGCACTTTTGGGTGAACCTTAACTAGTGGCGGTTCTAGATGTCCACACACTGGACCTCCAAATAAGCTGCCGACAGTGTTCGGTCACACCGATACGACATCATACCTGTGCACTCTCGCCCGAGACCATTTCACTGCACTGGAACTTTATAACGTGGACAGGGAGACACAGAAGAGGTCATTTAACACGGACAATGAAAAAATGAAGATGCAGAAATGACCACAGTATGAAATCTTTGAGTCCTTCCAGTTCTGGACGATCAGGAAGAGCGAGCTGGTGTTAGGATGAAAGCTCAGATCATCGTTAGGACGCTCAAACAAGAAGCACATCTGATGGCTGTATGAGGTGCAGCCGCACAAACCTTGGTCAGAACTGTTAAAGACGCTGCTCAACGGTGAATGTATGAAGTTATGGTAAATTTGACCTTTAGGAAATTAAAGGTCACAAAGTTATCAACGCTTTCGGGCCATCTACATTACAGTTCTTCCTCGTATCAGCTGCTGCTGACGAGGGAGCGTACAATTTCAACGGGACTCATCAATGACATCATCAGCCTGAAGCTGGACAGGCGTTCAGTTACCTCCACACATCCGGAGTGGAAGGGCTGGTCTCCAAACTGCTCCTGCAGCGCGGGCACCACAGTGCTGGAGTAAAGCTCCCACCAGTCCAGGAGGAAGCTGGGATGCGTGGCGGCATCCGAGACGTTTCCCGAAATCCGTTTGGATTTGGGGTCGTACGTGTAGCTCCAAGGCTTGGTCTTCCCAAGAAAATGCACCACCTTGGCGTTGTGACCAAACCTGAAAGAAGATTTGTAATCTTTTAATTCAACTTCTGAGGGAGGCGCGTTCGTCTTATGACAGAATGTTATTCTGGCTGACAGCTGTGCAAACAAACCAGCAACAAATACGTGTTAATCAGCCCTGTGGAAATACCCAACCCAAGAACTTGCTGATGGCGTTTGAGGACAGAGGTCTGCAGACAGGAGGCAGCGATGACGGTGGGGGCGAGCCTGATCAACATGAAGCCCACAATACACGGCAGGCCAAGATGCAAACAGAAACGGTCTGGAAATAGCCTGTTCCAAGTTGGGATCTGGCTTCAGCTGTTGGGAGGACACCAAACCCCACGCTAAGGCCTGCTGGACGCGGCTCGCCAGGATGTCCATGTCACCGAGCAACAAGACACTCATGTGATCGGGTATCTGCTTACTCCAAGGCTTTACGCATGTTGCGAGAGTTCCGCTCCGATCCTCTGAAATACCAGTTTCGAGTAAGAACCAGTCAGCCACTGACTGACTGTGACACTTACTGCTTGAATGCCGGCAGGTAGGTGTAGATGGCGACGCTGCTCAGGTTGTAGATGAAGGGCAGATGCTTGGATATGTCAGCCGTGGCCCAGCTGCTGAAGAAGCCGTTCAACACGCCCTGATCTCCACCTGCAGAAAAGATCTGTAGTGTTCCCGCCTTCAAAAGCTTAAACAACATTTAGGTACCGTTAGATTCTGCCCTTTAGTGTTGCCACAGTAGTGGAGTGTGTGTGTGTGTGTGTGTTGATCCAGGCAAAGCAGTGAGGGTTTATTCCTCTTGTCCTCGACAAAGATGGATCGCTTTCAGAGGCCTCTGGCCAGGCTGCCATTGACTGATCTGTGGTGCAGTTGCCTTCAGGAAATTCCTGTCATTGACTCATGAGCCAAAAACGCCATCGGTGCCGATTCCCTGGCCCCCCAAAAACACAGGTTTGTCTTAAAGGCCGTTATCAGATTGTGATTCGCACCATCGCTCCTAAAACAGAAGCCATCATCGTTGGCCCGTCCCATTTGCTTCAGGGCAGGAAACCAACACCGGTAAAACAGGTGAGGCTAAACCACAACATAAAACATGTTTTAACTCCACTGTATGATGACAAAATCAAGACAGCAGCACCATAAATTCAAGTCTTTTAGAACTTGGGGGGGGGGGGGGGGGGGCGTTAATAATAATCTGGCTAATAATAAACTGGGATCCTCCAACGTGGTGTTGACTTACACACACAGCCGGAAACAAAGAACATTAGGTGCTTCAGAGGGTCGGTTACAGTTAAACAACACAGCCACGTCTCAGCTGACCGTTGACAGCTGGCTAGACCAGAATACCGGAGCCAGGTGGCCCAGTCCAAAGGGAATGTGCATCTACATAACTTTGCCGGTGTGTTTTGGCTCAAGATGCTCCTGGCAGCTCAATAGAGACGGCTCAGATCCTCCAAGTTCAACAATATAAACCACTCACTTGTCATCCCTCCGGAGCCGTTTGTCCAGGGCTGCATGAGTGCTTCCATACAGTAGAACGTCTGCTAAATGCTGAAGGTCAAAGCAGGTCCAACTCATGCAACAGTAAACATGAAAAGACCCTCTGAGGCTATAAATAACACCCCTTTATTAATAAGCGCCCCATCGTGTGTATACAGACGGTGCGTTCACATACTGGAGATGAAAATTTGGATAAACAGACGCTGAGGGTTACATAAACGCGCACTGACAAAAACAAGCCTTTTGGACGGACGAGACAATAATCCTTTTGTCTGGCGCAGCAACTGTGAAGGACAAATTCCTTCCAACCATTCTGGCAACAGAAAACGAGTCGGCACTTTAAAGCGCAGGCCAGTTTCAGACATTTGAAAGGTTCTCTTCTCACTGCGACAGTGGTGTGGAACAGTCGCGCTGCCTACAAACTTCTGTGGGAATCGAGAGAGTGGGGCTAATGCTGAGCTCGGTCTTTTCAGGAAAGTTGCACCACCCTTTTGTAAGTTTAAGTTGATGTGACATGACATCACTCAAGAACATGACAGAGCAGGTTGGAAATCTATAAAGTTGCACTTTATGCATATGAATGACTTTAGGGTTGCTTCATATGCAAGAAAGGAGATGGATAAACTGTGTTTTAAAGTGTTTAAGTGTAATATTTCCATCAGCAGCGGACATGCTCAACGCCGACAGACCACAGTTCAGTTACAGTACGCCTAGAGCTTTTCAATGTCTAGGTCTCAAATTTAACTTTAGAACCCTCCCCACCCCACCCCCACCTCCACCCAGCAGAGCTGTGACATCAAGGCCCCGTGTCCAGGCCCCAGGGAGGCTAAACTCCTGATACAAGAAAGATTCACCACCATTTTAGCAAGAACAAGACTATATCATCTACTTTTAGACTACAAGAGTCCTCCTTGCCCCTGAAGGAACTGATTGCAGCCATGACTCTGTCTGTGCAGGATAAAGGTGACTTACCGTCGAAGCTGCCGTGTTCTGAGCAGTACTCCAGCAGTTTGGTGTACGTTTCCAGAGACGGGCGGAACACAAACACACCGGAGTTGAAGCAGTCGGGCCAGCCGGGGTCGGGAGCAGCCGACAGCTCCTCTCTGTCAAACAGCTCGTCTATATTTGAAAGCACCTGAGAGGGACAACGTCAGCAAAGGAATGCGTGTGTTGCTACGGTAACATCCAAGCCAAAGTCTCACCATCGTGTCTGCGTCCATGAAGACACATTTGGAGTAATGTGTGAGAGTCCAGCAATGGAGTTTGGTGAAGGTGACCCCCAGGTCAGGCCGCGTCATCATGGCCAGATGCGCCGTGTCGCCGCTGTCCAGCACGTCCACCACTCTGACCTCGTCAAAGATGCTCCTCAGCACAGACCTGAAGGGTCACAAGACTATAGAATGAATCGCAGCGATCCAGATGGAGGAAGATGACCGTGAGTGGGGTGGAGGTCAGAAAGCAGTCAGGGGCATCTTACTGGCAAGGCTCAGACACCTCCGGCGCGATGAGCGCCACCAGCTTCTTGGACGTGTCGTGCTTGCGGAGGGACTTGCCCAAGACCATGGCTCCCCGAGCGTAATTATCATTGGTCGCCAGCGTCACAAAAGCCTGCTCTGTAGGAGCGACAACACACATTGGTAGAACAGTTAGCAAATGTTTTTTTTAAATAGCTCTTCACTTTTATTAATTACCATCACCTGGTCTTCATCTTGACTGCTAAATTAGCTGATTGGAAACTAAAATACGAAATTGTTTAAAAAAAAAATTCAAATTGATTCAAGAATTGAGACCTTTAAAGCTCCCATGTAAGAAAAATGTAGGAAATATTCATATAATTATATGGAATATATCAATTGAAAATTACATGCAAATGAACACACACGGAAACCATTAAGCTGAAGAGGACAAGATGGTGCATGTCCACAGCATGCACGGCAAGCTGTATAAAAGGAACGTGTGTTTGCATGTGTAAGAAGATGAAATGATTAAACATCTCATGTGTAAATGATAAAACGAATACAGAGGAATAAGCAGTAACTGTTCATTTCTAATTTATTTTTAAAATCTCTACAACTGTTAACACCGATTGAGCCAAAATGCTGAGTCAGCCATTTTTCCCCCCCAATAAAAAGTCTCATGACAGCAGTTAATGCAAATACTGGAAAAACAAATTAAAGCCTTGGTGGAAACCTCTCCCAACATTGTTCTGGCCTATTTACATCAGGCACCAGCAGTACCAGTTTGAGAACCTCATAAAAGCCAAAGTTTATTTGCACTACCCGTGTTTCTGATGGCAGCCAGAGCCAGTCTGGCTAGAACCTGCCAAAGCTTCCCAACAATAACCAGCCTGTGAATCCGAGACGCCTGGATAGGTCACATGACCAAAGCCAGAGTTCCATTACGACCGTCCTGTCAAAGCTACAGAGAGGACAGGAAAAGTCGCACCATCTCACTTGCATGTTAGTGGCGCTACACCTCCTCTGACTCTGACACACGCACACACACACTCTAAAGAACCAGGGTGTATCAGCCCATATTTAAAAAGGTTCCGAGTGATCAAACTGGGGACAAGTCATGGCAACAATTCATTCCATTTCAGTTTATTAGGACCAAACAATATGGCCTCCCAGTAAGGCATAAAGTATACATTGTGATATTTCTCTTCAAACAATATCAGGTCCAAGCATGATGTTTTTAATTGCTGTGCATACCTACACACACACACACATATATATATATATATATTTTTTTTTTTTTTAGTTAGTTATTAGTTAAAACAAGGAGTATAGTTTAATATTACGACAGAAACTATAAAGAGGGCCCTAACTCTTTTGAAAAGAGCTAACCCTAACCCTTTTAATATTTCATTTATTAGTCCCTTAAAAGCTTCCCACAATAAATAAAATTAACCTAACACTCAATGTACTTTTATTCAATTAGCAGTAATATATTTACATAAAAACGACATGGTTTCCCCTCCATGGGTGCCATCTTTCTACCCTGAAACACAATTTTAGCTTCCAGTGCTAATTTCTGTCAAAATGAACCTGTGGATATGAAAAATGGGACATTTTCCCCCGGACAGCAGTAGTGCTAGAGGACAGGTATTCAAGTCTTTTTGACTGTATTCTCACAGGTAAAAGCCACATCTTAGAGACTTTCAAAGTAGCACACAGTTCCCATCCAGTCCAATTTTAAACTGCATTCATGACCCATCTCTGACGTCACATTCCAGGAGTATCAGGGCTGACAAAGCCAGAGTTGTTTGCTGCTGTTTATTTGCAACTAAAACCTGAATTCAGCGTTGAAATGTGGGAAACATGGCCGGAAATATGTCGCATTATGCAGCTGCTAATCACGGTTGCGATCTCACTCCGCTGTCATGTAACAGAATCATATTCCAGACACGGCTAACAGCTCCAGACACTAAAGTCCGTACACAACTTGTCGCCTATAATAAAAGCAAAAAACACACACTTCAACAGAACTCACTTCATCAGAACTCTTTTAAAACGAAATCATTTAGCCATGAGTAACATGGAGACTTGGTCAAAGCGTTACAAAAGTTTGTGGGACCGTGCACGAAGCTTCTCGTTGGATAAAAACGAATAAAAACTGGACCAAAAGGTTAAAACACGACGTACCTGCCATGACTGAAGGCGTCCAGAGTTATCGGCAGCCCTGCGGTAGGAAAAAGACCCAGCGATGATGCAGAGGTTGATTTATAGCAAGCGATAGCGGACAGACGCGGAGTCACGTGACCCCGCCTCGCACACCCACCTGCTCCCTGTACAAGCCCCCACGACAGCCCCCCTCACCCCGAGCAGGTAGCCAGTGACAACAGTACCCAGAATGCAGAGCGGTCTGTTTTGTTTTTTTAACCTTGGGAGCGTGTCGAAGAAGAAAGACGACATGTGACTTCCACACATCATTTTCTGCAGTCTTGACCGTTCAAACACGCACGAAAGTTAAGCCAGTTGCCATTTTTACCGGTGACGGGATGTTAGAGATGAGAGTGATGATGCGGCAATATGAGCTGATGTATTCGGTGATAGGGCGCCACCCTGTGGAGGAAACGTAGAACACATGACAGTGACATGAGCTAGTCAGAGAAATTCCCTTCTTGAGTAGGTTGTACACCTGTGGACTATTTTTAGTGGTCTTAATCTAGAGATTAGAGTAGATTAATCTATAGTTATATAGAAAAACAACATTATATGCATGTCCTTGGCTAAATAAATCAAATTCCACCAATAATATGTAATCTTTCATTTGCAAATGTCCCCTCACCTTCTGTTCCAGTCAGAGTCCCTGCTGTTCTTTGGCTCCTTGTGGTTTCTCCACACGGGCAGATGCTTGGCTGAGCCAGAGATGCTGCCAAAGTAATGCCACATACTGTGCTGCTGGACTCAAATCCTTACAGCATTCATACCCCCCAACAATGAGGTCATGCCAGCTAACCAAGAAAGACTTCCAGAGAAGGATGGAGCAAAGTTGGCTATTCTGTCTCGCACTGAGCTGTTGTGTGTTATTAAATTCCAACCTCACTTAAATCATAGCAGCTGCAGACATATTAGTGATGGCCTGGAAAAGTGTGATCATTATTTTGTTCACTAACATATTCATGTTTTTTGTATGTGTGTTTACATCAAACAAAGACTGTATCTGTCAGACAATACATTATCATATATACATAAAAACTGATTCAGCATGTGGGGATGGATCATTGATTTTATTATTTGCGCTCATCTTGACACTCTGTCAAGCACAGCGAGGAAACATGGCGGGAGGTGCCTGTATCCATGGATACAGGCTGGAGATGGCTGGGAGATTGGAGGGGCTGGGAGCTGGTGAAGAGAAACTGAGTTGGCAGGGGTCCTGGCAGTTCCGCTCCCTTAATAGAGGTTCTTCTGCACGTGGGCGGCAATGTACTTGACGGCCAGCATGGTCTCCTCGCACGTAGGTTTGATCTGAGACTCGGGCAGCAGGAAGCCATAACGACCAGTGTCGCGCAACTCGAAGGTGAAGGAATACTTCACTCCCAGGTCGTAGGCCCAGTCATCAGAACCACCAGCAGCTGGGTCTGAGGACAGACAAAAGAGAGGGAGTTATGCAGAGTTGGTGGAGTCTTTTCACGGCAGTTGTGCTCTTATTTTCTCTAATAGATTCACAAATTATTGCATGCAATTAAAGGAGCCAAATTAAGCCGTAGAACTGCTTGAACTTACAGATTGTTGTCGCACCAGGTCCACTTGTGTATTGAGTACCGTACAGGCTACGCAGAGCAGCACTTGCACCCTCGGCAACCTTCAACTGCAATGCAGAACAGAAAAAAATGAGCTGAGCTAAAGAGGATCGTTATCAAACTCTAAATCAAACGCTCTTCTAGGAAAACTGATAGCCAAAACAAGATTTAAAGGCACCAAGTCACAAACAAACAGTACATCTTCCACCCAATATCATCTATCACGCCGTGCTGCCTCCAAACATTTTTTACGATTTTAGGGACAGATAATAAAATGCTCCAGTGGGCTCCAACAGGAAATGAAAGCCCGAGAGAGATGCCCTTGCAGGAATTGATATTTCTAGGAGAGCAAATGAGTTATGACAGCTCCCCAGAGTTATTTTCCACTGTAAAGGGTCAGGGGAGAGCTCAAATTACGCTGGAGTAACACTGAGGGGAGACGTGTGATCAGCCTCAGTTGGAGAGGGTGTTAGTGCAGGGGTGTGAGTGTTAACTGTGCAACCCTCGGACACCCCGGTGAGAAGGAAAAGAGCCGTGAGAATGACGTAGCGTGGAGATAGCTAGCTAGTGTGGTCTTTAGATAACAGACATGGTAATGGGACTGTTCCTTTTCTTATGTTTTCATGTCAGATGTTTTAATTTAGTGCCCCTAATAAAGAACATTTCTTGTGATAATAAGATACATGCTTTATAAAGGTACCTTACCAGCTCACTGTGGTGTGCAGCCAGGTTGTAGGAGTAGGAGTAGGGGAAGAGGAGCAGCTGGGAGTAGGAATGGATGGTGAGGTAAGCCTTGATGATGCCTTTGTTCCTGCGGATGAAGTTGGCCACGTTCTTGACTTCGATCTCAGACTCAGGACTGTACCCACAGAAAGTGTCGCTGCAGGGATTGCTGGAGGCTCCGAGAGCTGTGGTGGGAAAAAAAAGCCTTGATTAACGTGGGCTTCATGGATGACAGGCACGTTTGATTTATTACAGGATAAAGGCTTGTCAAACATCTGCTTTAGTAATATATAATGATAAAGATAATGCATGGAACTATGTAGGAGGCTAAGTAGAATCTGGAGAAAATGCTCATATTCAAAAGTCCCTGCAGAGCCCGAGTGGATTATTTATTATGAGGCTGCTGACTCTTTAGTCTGTTCCAGATGGGGGCGCTGTTGCAGTTTAGCACAGAAATGTTCAGCTCTTACAAAAATTGTAACTTTTTCTTCTTTAACTATTAAAACACATAAATGAAAAGCAAAAAATTGCATTCTTTTACCTTATTTTATCAATCTACTTATTCTTTTTTTACTTTGTTTTATTTTATTAATGTACTTATTCTTTTTTACTTTGTTTTATTTTTAGCAACATGTATCTGAGTGTTCTTATTTAAACAGGAATTTACATCGCATATGATAAATATGCACTGTGAAGCATTCTCTAAAGTTTAGCATATTTCAGCATCTGTAGTGAAATTTGCTTATGGCCATCTTTGGGTTAAGTATGAAATCACTGAACAGCCTATTGCATGATATAAAAATGCCTATGAACTTACTGCACCAGCCAGCGTCAAAGTTCCTGTTGGGATCAGCTCCAACGCAGGTGCTTCCTGACCTCGTGGAGCGAGTTTTTCTCCACATCCTGTTCTATAGTTGCCCAAAGTGGACAAAGTAAGCGCGTCACACACGCATGCAACAAATCAACAGATGATCTGGTCAGCATGGGGAGCTGTTGGGCCGGGTGAAAGCTGCAACTCACGTTCGTGTGGGTGTACTCATAGCCGTCGATGTTGAAGAGAGGCAGAACGTATACATCCATCTGGTTGAGCAGGCTGGTCATTTGAGCGTCGCTGCCAAAGGTAGACAGAGCCTGAGGACAGAGGTGGAAACCAGCGCGATCAGCAGTCAAGAACCTGTCGCCCTGGTTAACTGTTGCTCCTCACCTCTTTGACGAACCACTGACAGAAAGCAGGGGAGATCCACTCTCTGGCGTGGATTCCACAGTCCATGAAGATGGCAGGCTTGGCAAAGCTGGACTTTTTGCCGAGCTTGAGGACGGTCATGGGGCGACCCTCGTAGGTGTTTCCGATCACCTCCCTGCTGATCAGCGCTGTGTTGGCAGTGAAGATGGAGGCAATCCAGGACTGGATCTGAAACGAGAGTCTGAATAAGAACCAGCCGAGGTTTGCATACTCACCGATCGTGGTTCCTCCATTATACCTGAGCCCAGGTGTTGTACTTTGTGTAGCTGTGGGCTCGGGGGGAGGGCTTGCTGTCAGCCTGGCCATCGATGGCAGCCTGCAGGTCCTCAATAAGGATCCTGAGAAGCAAGTTTGCGTAAATAAAGATCCCAGGGCCGAAACATATAACATTTGTTCTGACACTTACTCGTATTCCATGCCACTCTGCTCCAGGGTGGTATACATCAGGTCCAGGTACTGAGCATGCACACGGAGGTCCACATCGATGTCAATGCTGACCTGTTTCTCACTCTCGGGGCTCCAAAAATCAAGCTGCAGGTGGCGCCAAAGTCACAGACGTGAAGGATTTTGAGACTCTCAGATAGAGAGTTGGGTTTGTTTTGAGAAGATGTTTTATGTTCATGTCTGAGTGGGCTCAGTGAGAGGTCGCAAAAGGGATAAAAGTCATTTTGATTTTGAAAGGTGTGTCGGTGTGTATACCTCAATGCTCTCAGCCAGGTTTTTAATGACAGTCACATGCTCATCGAGCACAGGCTTCAGACGCAAGACTTTCTCACTATATGGAAGAACACACACACACAAGAACACAAGAGAAAAACAGCTTTACTAGCTTCTGTATTATTTTACCCATTTTTGTATTATTTTACCAGTACAGATTCCATAAAAGTCCCAGATTATTTAATAACATCTGTGCTGCAGCAGGTACAGGCTTACACCTCTGAAGAAAAGAATCTTTGTGCTTGAAAATAAATGTTGACAAAGACCAGAAAAGGTTTGAAATTCTTTCAGGCCCGATAGAATCCTCACAAAGGAATGGCACGATGGCCACCGCCAGGATGCATGTCAGTAATACACAACTTAATCGTATAGATTAGATAAGATTTACCCTTCGAAGCGAGTGATGTCTGCCAGGGCAACAGCCACCAATCCAAAAACCAGGAGGATCCTCATGTTGGAAGTAAGCTTGATCCCCCCTCTCAGCCGGTACTTATAACTGCACCCTGCCCTCGGCCTACCAATCACCATCCGGGAAGCACGCCACACGTGCTCCCAGAACCGTCGCCACTGTGCTCCTGTTATTTTCGGACGCTTCGCGTGAACGATGCATAAATGATTGATAGAGTTACTTTGGGCCAAGGTCACTTTGTTTTAATAACCGTTATGTTTAGATACCTTGAAGACAAACAAACAAACAAACAAGCAAAAAACAACAGCATAATTTCACATTTTTATTCAGATTTTCATGTATTTACAAAACTTACAGAGCAGGAAAACTTGTTTAAATATCACAAAGACCACCACCAAAACTATTGACAGCGAGCAGCTGTGCCCGAAGAGTTCATTTCAGAATTTTAGTATGCATAACATTCCAGGAGGAGCACATCATTTGGGTCAGCACATACAGCACGCATCTGACGGTAACTGAGGTCAAATCACAGATACAATACTTATACTGATATTGTTCAATAAATACAGCTGCAGAGCATGCAGGAAGGATTTTTTTTTTTCTGACGTCACTGATTAGTGCCGTTCCTACATGTATCTGATCTCAAATATTGGTTGTTACTGTTTCCTTGACGACACAAAACTGCATTACATGCAATATAATATGCATAAATAATGGTGGTATAGTGAGCTGCACATTGGATGGACAACAGTCCATCAGCTCATCCTGGGACCTTTTCTTTTATATTTTAGAGTTACAGTATATGACATGATTTATGACTCATTCTATCATCAAGTAGAGTCTTTTGGTCAGACACAGGAACACGTACACATTTTCACCAGTCTGCATCAGTGCTTGGTTAATGTAGAGGGGTTTTCAGAAGTGTAGAATGTCTCCATCCCCGTCTTCGGAAGAGCGGGGCGAATGAACTTGTACCCTTTCTGCTGGGGTCACCCTCCCCTCACTTCACCTCAGAGGGCGTCTTGCTTTTGGACGTGAGGATCAGGGCCTCGGAGGCGCGAAAAGAAAGCGCGCTCATTTTGGAGCTGATGCTCGGGTGAGCTCCCGTGGCCTCACCGGACGAGCAGTGCAACAGGCGCACCAGGTTTTTGCGGAAGTTGCGCCCCACAAAGCCGTACACGATGGGGTTGACGCAGCTGTTGAAGTAGGCGATGCAGATGGTGAATGGCATGGCGGTGTCGATTATTTCCAGCAGGGGGCAGTTCTCTGCTTTGGTTAGCTGGGTGAAGACCTGCATCAGGTGGAACACCTGATGTGGTGCCCAGCACAGGAAGAAGGCCAGGACGGCAGCAGCGAGCATGCGCAGCACCTCGTCATCCCGGGAACGGGAGCTTTTCTGAATGGTCCGTGCGCTCAGGAGGGCCCGTCCAATGAGACAGTAACAGGTAATGATGACGATGAAAGGGATTAAGAAGCCTAGCAGGCTTTTCATCAGGCTGATGGCCAGCAGCAGCTGTTTTAAACTCTCAATGTTGTTGTGCAGAATGCCACACACCGTCGTGTTCACGTTGCTGATGTTGTGCACGTCCCTGGTCAGCGCCGTGGGCATGCTGAGCACAAACGCAAAAAGCCAGATCACCACGCAGGTAACGCGTGCGTACACCACAGTGCGGAACCTGCGCGACTGCACCGGATGGACGATGGCGAGGTAGCGGTCGATGCTGAGCGCCATCAGGAAAAATATGCTGGTGTAGAGGTTGAAGATCACCAGGCCGGCACTGGCCTTGCACAGGAACCCACCAAAGGGCCAGTGGTAGCTTTTGGCGGTGGAGGTGGCCCACATGGGCAGGGTGATGAGGAAGGTGAGATCAGAAACGGCCAGATTGAGCACAAAAATGTTGGCCACCGTTTTCAGCTTCATGTAGCAGTAGATGACAGCCACCACCATGCTGTTTCCCACGATGCCAATGACAAAGATGCTGCCGTAGACGATGGGTACCAAAATATAGATTATATCATGGTTTCCTGACATGCCGCATGTCAGCTCTATCTGTTTGTCCTTTCCTGTTGTTGTGTTCTCCATTTTCCCTTTCCCAGTGCCCGATCCTGCGAGGTTTAAACAGCGGAGCTCGTCGACAGGGCGCGTCTGTCGCCACCGAAACAGGCCTTGGGCAAGGGTCTTAGTGAGTCCTATAAAAGAAACACAACAACAAAAAAAGTCACTAGGGGAAGAGCCATCATTACTGCTGGCATGGTCCATAAACCCTAATCCAAACGAGAACCCAGGAAAGCGCTCACCCTCCACCAGCTCATTAAAGACCTGCACATTAAAGCCATCCTGACGCTTTATGTTATTTCTGTAAAACAGGAAGCCACAAGAAACAGATGTTGTATGTTATTCAATATTCCAAAAATGCCCTTTGAAGCATCATTATTCAGACAGACTTCATTTTCCCTTCTCTGTTAAATTGTCTTTTGGCTAATGAATGGCAACAGTAAAAAGTTTACTGTCTTTATTAAATGGTCCGTCCATCTGGGTGGACCGTCAGCAGCCGGAAGGAGAAGGTTTATGCTTCTGCGTTACGACCTGCGTTAATGAAGACTGCGTGGCAAAGTGCGAGCATTGATAACGCCATTAAACACCGAGGTGCTGGGGAGGAGAGAGGGTGTGGGTGGAGGTGGGGGTGGGAGGGTTGAGCCTCCAGTCATTGCAAAAGATATGTCACGTTTCAGACCCTTGGTGCGCAGAGATACATTGTACCCAGCATGAGAACTTCTAATCAGCACACACCTAAACAAACAGGACAGCAGGGATTCAGCTTTGTGGAAACGTTTGCTCTGTGAGAAAACCAAACCTGCGTGCAAGCTGAAAATATGCCTCTGGGCAACTTTTTGCCTCAGTTGTACAAGCAGAATGTGAGATGGGGTGGCAGGGAGCAGATTCTCACCATTGTTGTTTTCAGGTTTATTATCACTAAATGAGGTGGTGATTTAATAACATTAGCACACGGATGGAGTATGCTATTGCCTGCTCTTATAAGCTATATTAACAGTAACTGTGTGGATTTATTTTAAAGCATAAAGCTGTGTATTGTAATGTAATATGCAGTAAAATAGAAGCCATCTTTATTAGCGGCTCTATTAAACGCTGCAGCCGTCTTGCCACGAGATGGCGCTGTAGCACCATTGGATGACGCCGCAGTGTCGACATAAAAACAAAGCTCAGGGTTTTCCTCTTAGGCAAAGTCAACTGTACGTCACCTACAGACATAAATCAATCATTAATGTTTGCAGGGATAAATTCGTTGCTTTTGCTGAACGTTTTCCCCATCTGTGCGACATGTTCCAACCAAACCAGTCTGAGCTGCTTTTTTAGAACTATTGCATATACAGTCAGCGCTCTCCATACTTTTCTGCCAGGATTTCAAGGCACAGATTCTCTGATGGAAAAAAGAATTTAACAAACAAAACAGCCGTATCAGTTGCAGATGTGTGGACGGTTAAGTGCGGGAGATGTGCGGGTGCCAAGGGCAACAGCAGGACCAGGTATCTCTGTCGGTTTCCTGAACAGACCCAGGCCACGTAGGTAAGCCGAAGCAGGTTTACTGTGCGTTTCTTTCTTTTTTTCTGATGGTTCCTGACAGCGAGCAGTAAAGATTAAATTTGTTGAAGTCAGAATTTTCAGATGACCAACAATGGCGAAAATGGACATCATATGTTTACATACTGTATGTTTGCTAGTAACCTGCCAGTAGTTTTCCATGAGTAAAGACTCTCAACATAGCTGCATAATTGCGGGGAGTGAATATAAACAAAGGTTAAAGTTATGACCTCCTTTATGCATGCGAGTCCCATAATAAAGGCGAGGTGGCACGGACGGGAGCCACCTTGGAAGCGAGTCATTTAGCGAGCGTCCAACAAGCAATATGATGGCACATTACTGAATGATGGCTATAAATCCTGGGTGACCACAGACAGGAAGGCAAACACCCTCTGCGAGGGGTCAGAGAGTATGCTGCATCCTCTACGACACAACAATGGACCGCGAGGCATTCGACTCCAACACAAGGCCGGCTCGCAACGACAGATAATATCAGGACTGGGAGGAAGTTCGAGGGAAATTTTTGCTTGCAATACAAGCTCTTTTTGCAATTTAAATGAACCCACAGGCCAAACAGGACCAAGTTTCATCAGAATCACTGTTCCCATCAACAAAACTATCCAAGCCTGGCTGCTCGGACATGAGCACCGCCATCTGGCTTCCCATACGGAACGCCAGTAACATGTTTGTCTGAGGGAATTAATGATTTATTCCAGCCCCATTATGAAGTGACTTTAATCTTACACCTCATCATCCCCTTGTTTAGACTTCATTGTAGATCAGCTTCCTGTTGGTTTAAGCCACTTTCTTTCTTTTTTTTGGCATCAAATTTAACACCCACATAATCACCAGCAGCAAATGATGGCTTTAAACACAACATTAAAGCTTAATCTAACGCCCTCGGAGTAATAACACGGGTGTCAAGTGTCGCGCACCTCAACCGCAGCCTCCTGCAACTTCCTCCCTTCCTCTATCACAACTTAAAAGGGCTCCTTCTGCCTCAGTGAGGAAGTCGTAAACTTGAACCAAGGCTGAGGAACTAACTTTTTTGGCTGCATGATGTCAAAAAAGAAGATTTAAAATACTGTATCTATGACCATAGCAAAGACATATGTGTTCAGCAAAGGGGGACTAATGGAAATACTGGCATCAGAAGCCACCTCTGTTGAGTTCTGTTTATAAAACCGCGCTTTCACGTGATTAGCCAGCGCAAACGTAAGCCTGCGAAGCCTCCGATCGGATCCCCCATTTGACGCAGAGAAATATGTCTAACTTACAATAACAGAAAATAAGAATGAGCGATGGTTTGTTTAAGGCGCATTTCACAGGGAGCACCTGAGATCAGATCCAGAAACAGCTCCGGTCGCCAAGAGAAAAATCCTCGCTGTAAATATGAAACATAATTATAAGTCACTGAGCAGCGGGCTGACTTATTTCTCCTCTGAATGGTCTTGGAATAAGCGAGGATTTTCAGACAGCCCGGCGCTACTGTTTATCAGGAAGCAGGTTTAATTCTCCCTGGAAATACGAGACAATGTAAACGTCACAGCAGATTCCATCCTTCATCTCTTCTAATGTGCACATAATGTGGCTTCGCATTCTTACCATACCACAGTGGACGGGCTTTTGAGGGCAGCCGCCGCGCGAGAGTTTCACCTGCACTCCCGGGGAAAGTTCGAGGACAGGTAGCACGAGTCAAATCAGCCAGTAAGTACAATAACCGTGCTTCATATTTCCAAAAAATTTGCCTCTAAATGTTCCGACAGCTAAAATAAACAAAGTGGGAAAAGATGTGAAAATGAACAGGAGATCCTACCTGTTGCGCTGAAGCAGAAGGTTGTCAGTGCTTCCAGAGCAGGACAGAGACCATGCTGTGTGCCACCGACGGGCCCAGATTTAACTGGTGGAGCGAGATGAGCAGGACTACCCTCTGACACACAGACTCACACCCCCACTACTCTTACACACACACACGCACACACACACACATGGTTATGAATGAAACATATTGAAGCCAAGCAGTGTCCTAGCCCAGATCTCCCTGTGGACAACAGCCCACATACAAGCACACGCGTACACACACACACACACATGCACAAGATCTTACACAATAGTACATCTCCTCCTCCGCCTCCTCATATTCTCCTCCTCTTTCTGCCCCGTCCTGAGCCCCCCTCTTCGGGTTTCTGTTTTTAATCACTCATTTGGGCTTTGGTGGGATATCGATGGTGTGTTTTCACGCAGGTGGAGTCCGTTTAGACACAGAGTCGGGACCTGTTGCACAACCTTCGCAGGGCGTACTACACATGCATGTCACAAAAAAAACTCATCTCAGTATTGTTACATCGCCTCGGCAATCATCTGCTGCTCCGACGGTCCCCCAGTCATCTTTTCAGCATGAAAGTAATGTTCAGGCTCTGATTGTGATTGGGCCTGTCGACACTCTGTATTAATAGCTGCCACGAGTTTGCCCTTGGCTTGGATCAGGGTGTTTTGGGGGCTGGGAGAGGGGAGGGAAACCGGCGGGCTGGAGCCACAGCACTAGGCTACTTTCCTTCATCCCTTTTCTGCGCTTTCTAAGAATACGTCCCATTGAGCTTTTAGTCCATCTATAAGAATTTATATGGGTTTTTTTATTTTTTGTCTTTCACTAGGTTCTCTCCCTTGTCACTGCCTTTACAGGTGCTGAACCGCAGATCACATCCTCATCTCTCCTCCTCAGGATCAGGCAACACTCCCAACTGTCAGATGAATAATGATGGATCGGTCCGAGGTGCTTTCAACCCTTAAATCCCCTCAGTTTCAGCAGCTGCGGAGTCGAAGGAGGTGAAAGTCACCAGCAAACAATTGATGATCGGAAAAACAAACATTTTAAGCGGCGCGGCGGCCCTGTTTGGTGGCTTTAGCCCGCTCATGTGTAACCCAGTCACATTTAGTGGGCTTTCTACTGGCGGCGCCTCCTCGGAGGTCACGCGGGGTCAAACGTTTTGAGCGCCAGAGGACTCTTCAGTCAGAGCAGGTTGCTGAAAGGAGGACAGTCTCACTTTGTCTGAAATGCAGCAACAGAGCCATTTACACCTCCGGGGGCTTATGATCGGGCTCCTTCAAATCTTCAATTACCGTGAATGATAAGAATCGTCCATTAGGCGAACGTTATCGTTCTGTGTATCCTGTCACAGCAGCGAGCAGCCAAACAGGATCAAATCACAGGCTCGGTCCTTGGTCTCGTGGCCGCAAGATCTGTAAACAGTCTAAATCTGACCCGTGAGACCCCTCAGGAAGCAAGGACCGAGTTATGTATCGAGGCTCGAATCTGCGCTGTGTTTTCCACCAATCAAATACTTCTCAGCGGGGACAGGATGTTGTTGCAACACCCTGCACTACAACAGTGATTTACACTCTCCGAGCACAAGCAGAAACAGATGTCGATGATTTTAAAAATGGACATCTGCTGGGAGAAGATTGAGTGGGAATAAAATTTTCCTGTGGGACTGCACCTTTTTAGGATGGATGGGGGTGTTTATTTCAGATTGCGGTTGGCATGCTCAAAAAGTTTCCTAAATCGAAAACAGAATATAAAATCTCGCTTAGATCCACGTAAAGGGCTGGTTCAAGATTTTATATAACGAGAGCGGGATGACTGACATCAGAAACACATGAAAAATGAGCTCGGGGGTGCTGTCTTTGCCAAGACGCCTTCAGTAAGCTCAGATTACGAGTGACATCATCGCGTGCTAATAAAGAAAAATGAAAAAGGGTTTTTCTTTGAGATTTGTGTGTTAATATAACAGATGCACGTGGCATATAAGCAAGAGAACGAGAGCAAGGTAAGGCTGCTCTGTCAACCAATCAGAAAATGTAAGCTTATCTAGTTAAATGTAGGTAGGTTACCCTGGTTAATGTGTACCACACCAAACTGAACCAAACTTTCACCCTCCCACATGCATGGCCAGCACCTTTTAAGCTGAAGCACTCGGTCAAGATGAAGAGCGCATCTGGTGAACGACGTTTATTCACTGCCCATGTCCGTAAATTAGACAGTTCAAACTAACTACCGTATTGGGCAGTGAGCAGCTAACATGCAGTACCGCGGCCCAGATCCAGATGTTGAGGATAATCAACTGAACATATTTTTGGTGGGGAAAACTGAAGAACCCAAGGAAAACACAAGCTTGGGGAGAAGACGGAAATTCCACACAGAAATACCCTAATTTGAACCAAGGTTCCTCTTGTTTGAAGCAACAGCGCTAACCACAGCTCACCATTTAAAAAAAAAAATACAATTTCTAGGTGAGACAAGCAAGAGAGAACAGTCTCATACCCTGGAGATGTGATAGTGGGCTATGTTCTGGTTAATCAAATCACTCTAACACGATTAACTGAGTTAGCACTTAAGCTGCAATAGAATGAATTGAGGACTGAGGTAATTACTGGTAGCCTGGAGCACTGCAGGGAAGTACGGCACGATTACACCAAAACAACAGAGGCAGCAAAATGCCAAACCACCACGTTGCCACCTGCTGAAGAAAGACAATACCTTGTGAAGATCGAAACATGAAGCGCCGACAGGAAGCCGATTCTTCCCGTTCCACGAGGGTTTTATGTCTACATAGCTTGAAAGCTTGAAAAAAATACACCAATTTAATGAAAGCAGATTTACCAAAATATATATCTCTTTCAAAAAAAGTTGAACTTTGCAAGAACTACCAGATTTGCTTGAAGGAGGTGGATGAATGTGTTGTTTCTCTTCTGGAGTCTGCCTGTTGTGTTTCTGTGAATCTTTCACGCTCACGAAGGGAAAACCCTTTGCCAGATGGCCGCTAATGAATTTTGACGTCTCATAGCAGGAAAGGAACATGAGGAACGAATAACTTTGAGGTCAACTGTGCTATGGCAATCATCAGCATTCAGTAATGTCATTAGGAACACCTGAGTCTGACAGCCCAGAACCTATCGAGCTTGTCGTTGCCTTTTAAGGCCTGACCAGTTGTGTAGACAGAATTCAATGACTTACCCTTTTCTGTGTTACATTTAAGCCCTCACCTAATATGTTTATACAATGTCTATAACTGACAGATGAATATCTCTAGATTTTGTCAGATTTTTAAATATAATGATAGCAAAGTGCGTTATCTTAGTTCTTTCTGTCAAGCGTGATGAAGGGCATCCCCTGTGGTTTGCTGATAACTTTCAAAGCTTAGTAAAAAAAAAAAACAAATGTTGCATTAGCCAATCAAAGTCAAGAAAATGAAGTAAACCCACTAAAATTATTTTGGTAACCATAATGTCAGGGGCCTTTGTTTTGCGTTCCCCTCCTGCTGATTCTGCCCTTGTCATCCTATTGTCACTCTCCAAATTTAACTTCGAACAGGAAGTTTTGTATCCTCAGTTATGGAAGTTTGGGTCCATTGTGTCCCCCTGGCTTGTTTATGCTAGCGTAGGCATTGTGAGCACACATCTTGGCTGACGCATTTGTGGAGCTAATGTTCGTCTTGTGTTTTTTTTTTTCTTGCTCTGCTGTCATCCACTTGCGTTGTGTTTGAACAGACATTGTGGTTCCATTAGCACCCAAGCTTAATTTATTTCAAACATGTGGATGATGTTGCTGTTTAGGACACTGTGACAAAATGAATTTATATTGGATCATTATGTTGCATCGTGTTTACTGATTGTGATTCAAGAATTTAAG
Organism: Pao palembangensis; assembly: GCA_015343265.1. Lineage (NCBI taxonomy): Eukaryota > Metazoa > Chordata > Actinopteri > Tetraodontiformes > Tetraodontidae > Pao > Pao palembangensis. The sequence continues at coordinate 15,981,338 of CM027086.1, forward strand.
CATGTGCTTTAGATTATAGTTGCAATTCTTAAAAATACTCTGAACTGTGTCACTGCGCAACAACAGAAAAGTCAGCCATTTCATGGTTGGCAGTGGATGTGTTGCATTCCGCAGGCTCGTTCATCATATGAGCAGAGTCTGTGGAGGACAGCGTTATCGCTCGTCCAGCCTGGTTCCTGCCGTGTTAAAAAGGGAATGATGAGCTGAAAGTTTATTATTGGTGTGAATCCTTGATAGAAAATTAATCTCTGCCTTATTAATCACCTAATCAGAATCAAGATGTCCAGTACTATCTGTCATTTGGCAGAGATTCAGAACAAAATTATCTCTTTTTTATCGTTTATCAATTATCTGTTAAACCTGTTGGCATGGATGAGGTCATCCGTCAGCAACATAACGCAGAACATATGTGAGGTGTGTTACAGGAAAGCTTGATGAACTGAGCCAAAAACAGGTAAAAGGCTTTCTTGAACAGAAATTCTAACTATCCAGGATGTGAATCAACCCAAAAAGGCCCAGAAGGGACCCATCGCTTGTGATTGTAGCAACGCTTTTATTTTCTCTGCGTGTGCTATAGGTGTCAAGGACGGCTCGAGCACCGTCCCCCTGGTGTAGTCAAGGCTAAGAAAATATTTACTGCATCTCTCACACTGAATGGACCTTCCTTCAAAAAAAAACAACAAAAAAAAAAAAAAACGGTTTCCCTGGTAGCACACGACAGAAGTGTGACAGAAAAACAAGTGTTTTGTCAAGCCCTGTTTTTCTCCTGGTGTCAGGAATAGGTGTGTGACCCGTGAGCAATTGTCCTGAGCTTTGATTCCAGCCTGACTTTGTGGAAATTCTCGACCCCGACCCCGGAGATACAAAACTACAAGGCCTCTACACCCTGCTGGATTTAAGAAAAAGGAGAGAGATGTCAGAGACAACAAATCTTTTACACAAACAGGAAGCGTCCAGCAGACTGGGAGGAAAGTGGTGGGAAGGCCTCCGACGGGCCTCTAAGAGATCACATTGTTTGGGTCTGGGATCCCCAAGGTTGGCTTTTTACATCCACACAGGGAGGGATGGGAAAATACTGGAGGGGATGCTGAGGGAGGTTTGCTACTTGGTATAACCTCTCCCATGAATATTTTCAGCTCTCTATTAGATCTGCTGGATAGAAAAAAAGATATGTATGCCATTTGCACTTCCTTCCACCTCTGTGAGGTTTATCACAATTGGAGGACATCTGAATTTGAAAGAGTGAGATGTCAGGCAGATACTGTATATTTGACTTCAGTAAGGTACTATCTCAGGCAAAGGAGCACTACAGACCAAGTTAATGGAGCTAAATGCTGCCCTTGAGCGAGGAAGTGAGTGCGCCTCTCTTATTATTAAAGGGATTCGTCACTGCATTCGGAAATGCCAGACACTGATTGCAAGAATGAGTGCAAATGACCAAACTTGTCTCCATGTTCTTTCTGTTTTCTAAAGGCTTTTTCCAATATTTCACATGTTTACGGCAGCAGGCTGTCAGCAGGTGTGCTCTGAGCCAGACTCCAGTGATTGCGCTTGTATTTAAATTTATAATAGCGCTACTGCTAATCATAGCGCTCTCTGCCATAACGCGCGTGTGAAAAGTTTCAAGTACACGCTGTTACACTTAGAGTCTGGGACCTGTTCTTATCCGCAGCCAGGCTTTCCTTATGTAAACATCATGTTCGCAGCACTCAGCTGTCTTTCTCACCCGTGACCCCCGTGTCTTGTAAAAGAGCCAGGCTGGGATGGAAGTCCAAACAGAGGGAATCACGCAGCAACATCGATTAAAAAATAAAAGCCAAAAAATAATAAACAACTAAATCATCTTTGGTCACTTTTGCATAGCTCTGGTCTGGAGGGAATGCCCTCCGTCACAGCTTGTAGCCACGCTCAGCATTAAAAGCCCAGTCTGGCCAGGCTGTTACACGCTGTGGCTGCTGGGGAGTTGGAGCTCAGCTAAGTCAACAGCCCCGCGGCCCTGCATGCCTTAAAGACACCCCTTATTCTTTGGGAAGAGGGTGACTCTCACCACGCTGGCAAGGATTTGTCATTTCAGCTCTAAAGAAACAAACAGATCGGTGTTTGACAGAGATGTTTAGGAGAAGAGCAACGGTTGTGTCTTGCTGTCTCATCACAAAAAAACAGGCTTCATCCTGGTCTAAAGTCATTTCTATTAAATAAATAAACCATTAAAAAAAAAAATAAAAATCTGAAATAGCAAAATAGGTATACCGTAGCTCTCGTAGCACCGAGTTTGACGTACCTGCCACATGGCTCTTATCTTTAGAAGGTGGATGTGGCAGAGCAGATTCAGGGGGATTGCAGAGAGAAATCATCCTAACGGTTCAGCTTATTCAGTTTATCCGTGATTCAACTGCTTCTGAAAAAAGCAAAACAACAAATTGAAACCATAATTCACTATGTCTTGCATCAAAATAAAAATAATGATTATAATCCTGTTTTCTTGTTTTGCTTTTCGGTTCTACGTATGCTCATTATTCCAGATCTCTGACATGTCTTCCAGTCAACCTCCTTTTTTATATTTCCCATATATGAGTCAATGGAGCCATAAACTTTAATACATAAGGGCTGTGTCATTATTGTCAGTCATAACTTGCATATTACGTCATTGGGTCACTGTATTTTACCGGACTTTGCGGGACTCTGAGTTCTCTTGACCCGAAGTGAACAGCGGGTCAACATTTTTATTCCAGCCAACCCAGTTAGGAGATTTCTGGCCATCTCTCTGGCTCCCTTTGGTACACTTTCATGCAGACAACAAATATGTATTTTCAAAAGTATGGGATTATGTTTGCTCATGCGTTGTGGATCTGTCTGATGCTAAATTGTGCTGTTCCCTGATGTAACATTTCAGGACATGTTTTTCCCACCCATTCCCAGTGTTTTGTCTTTTTTTTTGTTTTTAAAGAGAAATGCCAGTTAGTGAATGGCACGAAGGTCTTGTAATCAGCTGGGTGGAGGAGCGCACACTGTTTTCTCGTTTTATTTTTGTTTCACAAATGGACATGACGTAATACCCATCCTAAAATCCTTCAGGGACTTTTTTTTTTTGCCTCCACTCAGACACTCAGAAGAAATCAGACCTCTGGGGAACAGCGGGGACTCTATGGGGATACTAAATGGATGACTAATGAATGTGTATCATCTCATAAGAATAAGCATTAAAATGCCTCGAGGGCGAACTTCTTTAAACACACTCACGTCATCTTGCCAGACGATGCTAGCCTGATGGAGAACTTTGAGTCCTGGCCTTAAGTGGATGCTGAAAGCTGCCCTAGCACTGTTTAGAAAAGGGAAATCTCCTTTGAAACTGATGACACTGGCTCTATGAGCTGGGCAATGTAACCATCAGTTGAGCCCAAGTCCAGAATTCCTCAGAACCCGGGTTGATCGGCCCTGCCGGAGAAAGCCTCCTCCATCAAGATTAACTCGCAATCCAGCCTTCTCACATGACGTCAGGGTGTGGCGGCTTTAATAAGTCGCAATTTCCAGGGAATTTGGAGCCTGCGCTTCCAACGTTCTTTGTCCCGTAGCAACTTTCGGAGGTGTTGATCCTAACGACTGACGCCACCTGGGTGTGTCTGTCCTGAGGCGGTATAGGGTGTTTAAGTTACAACCACATGAATGCCAGGATGCCAGCAGCACTATGAATAAGTGGCACAAACTCCCTCGATATCCTCCTTTCTTTGTTCTGACTGCACAACCAGACGTCACACTGGATCCATACGGCTGCGACGGCCGTGTAGGCATTCTAATCTACACTGGATAACCAGCACGCAAGGGGTGCTCGCTTTGATGACTGAGTTTTTTTGCCCTATTTTGCCCTCAGATTGAATGTGTTTCCTCATTCAGTCAGAATCTTTTCCCTGTTACATTTTGTCTGCTTCTCCATCTTCATCTGGCTTAAACACTCCCAATAAGTCCTTAGAGTCAAACCTTGAAATCGATCATTCCTCTTTTGTGATTTCCTTTTCACTTTAATCCACATTTGCCGGGATTCATTGTGGTCCCGAGAAAGTTTCCGAGAAGGATCTCAGGAAGAGGAAGTACGTAAGAGACCAAGGGTAACGCTTAGTACGCCAAGGAATCCTGCTCCTAGAGCCACACTTCAGCATTACGGATGCATAAATAACATCATGGGAACAGACATCAGCACAAAGTTAAACACAGAGAGTGTTTGCAATCATTTCAACACGTGACATATAATAATTATAAATATATAACCGAAAAGCGTTGAATTATGGGACGCTTGGACTGTCGTGGTTTTTGTCACTCACCGAAAGTGTTGTGGTGGCTGGTGGCCGGTGGCTTCATTAAGCATCAGTGGTTGCAGCATCTGCCTGAATCTGTTGCTATAACACAAGTGTTGATATTTAGATGTTGCTGTTATTATGGATTAGACTCCACAGCTCCTAAATTGGTTAGCAGATGCATGTTCCCTCTTACCACCCTGGTAATCGCTGAGAGATCCGCACAGAGCGCGTCTGAGTGAGGTCCGTTAACCCCTGCTGAGGAGAAAAGAGTGGATGAGAAGAGGAGTACAGCTGGAGGAAATAACACAGCAGCGGGGCGTCTCATGCCAATCAACGTACGGCAAAAGTGAGAAATATTAGCTGGAAGACCTGCGCTTGCCAATTTCCCGAAAGGGTGCGAGGTGATATTTTTAGCCTGCACAGGGATCCAGGGCTTAATGTATTTACAGGAGCTTAACTCATGTTGTGGCAGCAGGGTTCATTTGTGGGTATTTGCTGCTTTAAGCTAAACAATTTTATGTTGGAATTTAGTTAAGGGGGCTAAATTTTGTGTTCGAGCAGCATAACCGATTAGCATTTATCGGAGGCCACTACTGCAAATAAGAAAATAAAGAAAGTAGCGTGCAAACCTCATGGCAGCCCACCCGCTGGCCTGCAGACATGTCAGATCTGGATTTCAGACCGATGCCTGTATTGTTGACTTGATATCATTTAACTCATTTCCACATGACTTGACATTAAAGGGTCCAGTTTTAGAGTACTCCCACTCTGCATTGGCACGAAAGCAGAGGAGGCGACTCTCCGCAAGTCCACTCCTAATGAATTCCCTTCCTGGGAGCTTTGTAAATATTTTCGTCCTCTCCCTCTCCCTGCTAATAGAGTAATTCCACTCACGTTTCTAATTAATCACTGAGGAGTGGAGGGAGGCTCGGACAAGAGGAACTGGATAAGTGGCCGCTCGACTGTTGGAAACTCTTCACATCAACACCCTGAATGCAACCCTATCCCGTCCCTTTATCGCACACATCAAAAGCAAGCACATGTGTGCACAGGAAGGTAAAAATAGCCCCAGTTGCTTTATTTGTATTTGGGTGTCATGTCAAACATCTGGGCCCCCTGCTTGGAATTCCAAAACACTGTATGCAAGTGAAAGATAGCAACAACAAATCATTCGGAGAGACCAAATCTAATGGATTCTGGCAACGTCACGTTGCAGAATATTAGTCACATTCATGCATCTGTTTCTGCACTGTAAAAAACTGCGGAATTTTCCTTGATCCATTCAGCATCACCCCAATAGTCTCCTCAACAGCTTTATTTAAAGTAAAGAAAACATCCAATTTTACAGTCCTGCTTTACCTGGTTTCATTGAAGATCTACCTGCGCACGTTCCAGTTTTAACCATAAGTGGTTAAAAGTGGTTAAAAAAATACCCTAAACTTTTAAAAAATAGTTTATATACGCATATTGTGTCGATCTAATTTCGATATTTTGATTTTCTTTTTCATCCTAAGCCTGCCGCGGCTTTGATCTATCACGCCTTTTTATGCAAATATTGACTTTTCATTTCCAGAAATACCCCACCAAAGCCAAGTTTCCAGAACAAGGTGCAACTATCTCCTTTGTCATTTATCCCATGTTAATATCCTCCTTTCCAGCAAATTTTCTCCCAGAACACATAGCAGATCCCAGGGGAGATTTGATATTTGAATTTTTCTTCATGTCTAACACCTGTCCAACCATCCGCTGCTTGAGTCTGTTGTTTTTTCTCCCTGAAAATTCCCCCTAAAGTTTTAGAATGATCCATATACACTTTATTGATATCAGTGCCGTTATTGGGTTTCTTCAGCTCTGTTCGTATCGTCAATAATTTTCTCTCTGCTCTTGTCTTGAGTGGACCTTTTTTCCTTAATTATGCTGGTTGTGAGTCGCAAAAGGACTCGGTGCTAGCACTGTTACTCCATCGCTACACTGAGGAGTGACGATATTAGTTATAACACTAATATACATTTTCATGTGAATTTATTTGCGTCTTCTCCCTCCTGAGCGTATCCATTTTATTTGTTATTCTTCTAATTGAATAATCACCTTAACTACAGCTTCATTTAACCACAGATGTCGTTATGTATCAAAACCTGCATCTAATTCAGGCCCAGTAATCATCCTGCAGTGACTGTTGATTAGGGACGTGCTGTTTTGACATTTAAATTTTGCTTTAGTTCTTTTTCCAAACAGGCATTTCTAATATTTACCTGTCTCCAATATGGCAGAAACCTGCTGATAGCCTTCTGTAGGGGAGATCCTCCCCATTTTTATGAAATGGGGCTATTTTCTTTAACCCAGATGAATCGGCAGGGGAGAGAAAGAGAGCTGCAAAAGTGCGCACTGAACCCGATATTTTATTTTATTGCGAAAGATTAATTTGTCAGGCCCAACCGTATGGAAGTCAACTTTGTTGCAGATTCTTGGACGGGTAGCCACAGAACACACACACACACCCCCACACTTATCCGCCTAATCTGACAGGTGGGACAGCGGTGAAGCCTGTCCTAAACTTTCAAGGCCTTAAACACCTTCGTTTAGCCGGCTCATTTGTGAGCCATTACTCACAGATGGCAGTGACGGAGGGGGCTGAGTCACCCATAAGAGGCCCTTGGTTCGGCTTAACCGCAGACGGATGTGGGTCATCATACCTGATAGAAAGATTTATAGTCACATTTTCCAGCCTCTCCTATATGTTAAATGCTTAATGCTTAAATGTGTCTACTTTTGAAAACGATTCACTCCCATTGGAGCGCTGCCGTGTTTTCGAATCTGACGCGCGAGTCACGCCCGGATGAACGTGGAGCCAAACTTGGCGATAACGCAACAAGCACACGCTAAACAGACGTTAAAGTTGATACGTCCTCGCCTTACTGTCCATCATGTTTATTTAATCACTCCTGATGGGCTGTGGATGATGCAGGCTGATATTGGTCTTGGAGCGAGTGCAGTGCAAATCAGGTTAGTGCTTACACTCAGTGTGGAGGAGGCCTGCAAACCTGGCCCCTGTTTCATTTCCCCTGGCTGCATTACCCACTTCTAACAAAGTTAGGGCACACTTCTCATTTTTCATTGGATTAAAAGGGCCATTTAGATTTGGACATGGGACACTGTGGTCCATCAATCCCCAAGTGCATCTGCGCTTGCATCCACACACACACACACACACGCCTTCTCACTTTCATATCGTCCTTTTGTCGCTGCCTGCCTCTGTAACCCTCAGCTTGCATTAGCGTTAATTCTCCGCTCTTTGCTTAATTACATCAGAGAAAGGACAACAATGCTAGCAATGATCATTTACAGGGGCGCTTAAAAAGCCATAACTAGGCAGAAAGAAGAGAGAAGCGCTGATAGCTGACATTTGTTGTTGGATCGTTTTGGTCTGTGTTGGGAAACAATTAGATCATGCTGATTTAATGTTGGCTAAGTAACCAGAACAGATAAAGAAAGAAGAAAATGAACTTCTCTGGCACGGATCTATGTGTTTCTTAAGTTGACCTGGTCCAGAACAAATGCTTGAGTGCATGTCGCTTGGTTTCACAACACTGTTTATCCAAATAGTTTTGGGCAAGCTTTATGAAACCGTAACCTTTAGCTAAGATCGCATTGTTCTTGTTTTGACCGCTGCTCGCTCATGAATGCTGCTAATGACGAGCACGAGTCCAGCACGCAGGGTCTTTCACACTTTGATGCTTGTGCTATTTTCCACGTTCACATTTTCCAGAGCAGAAAAACTCAGCTGTGAACATTCAAACTGTCTTCTTCTTCTTCTTCTTCATCTCATGGAATATTTATGACTCTACATCTGGTTCGCATTACGTACAGGGAAAGTTACCCTCCCCGAGGCAAATTCGTTCAGAGGGAACTCTCAATAATGTTGTCCGAGGGACATTTCCCATATTTCTCCCATCGATATTTGGGCCCCTCTACCCTGACCTCTGTGTCTGCTGGCTGGGCACGAGGAGGAGTTTTCCTTTACGGTTAGGCTGGACTTCCTTAGAAAAGTTTGCTGGGTTTTGTTTCCCATGCAGGTTTCCCATGTAGATTGTGTAACACAATAAGCTGGGCAAAAAAACAATAAACTGTCATCTGGACATCTCTTCACAAGGTCCCAACATGCTGCATGACAAATCGCAGCTCCTCAGTGATTCACTCTACCTTTTTTTTTTTTTTTAAATGTTTTATTAGGAACAACCCATGTTCCAACCTTTCCTTTAGGTGTATGAAGCCAAAGTACATTGCACAACATCCACGGAGATTCAATTTTAAATAAGTCTGAAAAAATATGTCCAGAAATTTTGATCCCTCCTGGAAATCCTGAGTGCATGAGCATTTATATATGTTTAAAATTAAATGTACAATTATGGATTAAATATTAGTTTATCTTGTTGTCTGTATAAATTTCTGATGTAAAATTTAGGGAAAATTGAAAACATGGGCATGGGGCAAAGCTCTAATCAAATAGGAAATGATAAAAACCATAATCTTCACTGCTCCTCCCGTTAGTTTCGTTGTGCAGATATCAAGTGTCACTGGCAGGCGACGTTGTGGTTAACGGGCTGTTTCTCTGCCATTCCACTGCTTTCATAGCGTCTAACTAAATATTTATTAGACAGAGTCTGAAACTGTCAAACACCACCATACCACAACAAATGCACATTACATGTCACCATGCTGTATTTAGTGTGCAGCGTCACACAGGGCCCAATTCTGCAGAAAAAGGGGCCGGGCTGTACCATTTGTTCCCCGGGTTTCCATCATTTAAGGTCATTCATCTGGAACTCTAAAACACACGGAAGCCGAGGCGTCACCAGACTGTTGTTAACCGTGTGTTACCAGGCTGCGCTGATGTCATCGCTGACTGCTCACCGAGATACTGGAAGTTCTCTGCTGCCCGATAGGTCAGCAGGAACGCACCACTTCCAGTTAGCCCCGGTAGGCTGGCATGTGTGAGTGATTTTCCAGGACTCTGCCACGTGCGTTAGGATTATTACGAAGGATTATTTAGTTCATAATATAGAAATGTGAACTTGGCCCGTAAAATATTCTTTATATAGTTGATTTTGGTTGTAGTAAAACAGAAATGGAGCCCTTCTGTTCTGTGGATCCCCCTGTCTGAAATAATGAACCTCAACATCTTTCAAAAGGAATCACTATATCTGTTACCATAAGTGAAAAATAAAGGGTTAGGGTTTGCACTAGACTCTATTATTATGCGTCTAAAGTGGCACAGGTTGCATTGGGAATTGTGAATTGTTTGGACGCCACCTTGTGGTCGCTCTGCCAAATTACAGTTTGTTGCTCCAAATAAAGGAAGGTCAAAAGAAAAGTGTGTTGGTGCGTCTGTGGAATGAATATTTTCCTAGCACAGATAGATATGAATAGTGCCGATGTCCATGTTTTATTCATTTTCATTATTTTGCACTCATGTCTAGAGTTTTATTACATCAAACCCAATATTTTTGAAGCCTTTAAATATTTGCCATCATCTCTCCTAAAATATGTAATTTATTTTAGCCCCTTTTTTTAAAAAAAAAAACAAAAACAAACGATATAAATATTTGTAATTGTGGGAAATGCTCTCACAGTGTCACAGCAGTGATATCTTTTTCCTGTCTTTAATAAAGCTTATTTAGAGACTTCTACTCCCCTCATATTGTTTCTCCCTGACCCATTAAACTCCTTCCTTCTTTTCTGCTTCATGAATTTTTAAAGCTTCTTGGATTCTTGAAATTACAATGACACTTAAATGACCCTGACTTTTTTCGCCCCCCACCCCCTTATTTATTTTTACCTTCCTTGGCGATAAAATAGCCGCTAAACTGCTAAACATGTACACGGTGATGATGGTTATTGTTTGACCACACCACTGGAGTTCAATTGGTGGGGTGCACTGTGCAGTTAGAGGCTGAATATTTGCACATCCTGTGGAGAGATGTTAGGGACACTAACTTCACGCCTGCACACCAAGCACATCAACTAGCTCGCCTTGGGCAAATGAGGCAAACTTGCAGGAGAATTTGGAGTCAGCTTGCATCCCTAATGTCGGAACAGTAGCCCCGGCGGTAATGCTCAACGCTTTACTTGTTTATTTATTTCTGTATTTTTTTTTGCCCCCTTCTTTTCTCCTTTCCCCTGGATTAATTACACAATTAGCATAGTAAATTAGCAAAACAATTATGATGCATGGAAAACTTCCAGCAAACACAATCACGGCCCGTCTGGATACATTTGGAGAAGGGAGGAAAACAAAGGGGAGAAGGGTGGTTTGGAAATTACGGGGAATTGGAGTTTGACATGAAATAAAACAAAGGAAATAAAAGGCGATACCCTCTCCTGCCTGTGAAATACAATAAACAATAGTGAACATTTAATCGCCAAGTATGAAAGTGGCAATTAATTAATTCTTGAGGCTTCTTAGAAGGTTGCATGGAGCGCACAATCAATTATGCTTTGCTACTTCTACCCCATGTCTCTTTCCTTCCCTCCTCATCTATTATTGCATACATATTCATCCCATGTGCCCATCATCAAAATAAACTCTGCCCTTTTATCAACTCTGGCAGCAGACTAAACAGGGTTGTGGAGAAATGCAGGTCAATGCTGAGGTCTCCCAGGAGAGAAGGAGGAATCTGGACTGGATGCCTGAACCATGACAACCTTTTCAAAGGGACGGATTTGCTGTGCGTAGACAGTAAAGCATATCAATATCCAAGATAAGTCATTCACTATTTTCCAGGAATAGGTACAGACTGCTGGTCAAACTAACATGTGAAGCTGATTTAGTTTATATTAGTGCTCCAATAGACTGATATTTACAACAAACCTGCTCTTAGTGACAGCCTTTTCTACTTTGTTAATGGTAAACTGGCCTCTAACGGTGATGTCACCCACAATTTAGCCTTAACAGCTCATGTGGTCTCCAGCCATCACTTCCTTCCACTTATATGAGCCTAAAATGGACAATAATCACAAATATGCAGCAATAAACCCGCAACAAAAATTTGCATTACACCATACATGCACATGCAGCATCTATCAATACCACCACATCTGCAAGAGAAAGGCTCAATATCTTCGTGTCAGGTCTGCAATAGCGACTTCACAGATTTCACAGAACTTGCTCCCAGCGGCGCAAGTTCCTCGTGGGAATCACATACATTATCACGCTTGGATCTGTTTCTTTTCGACGTGTAATTAGTTTAATGAGTTTTGACCACTGAGAGAAGCGCGGAGGGCCCCGGCTCCAAAGCCAAAATATTTGTGTGACAGAGAAGAGAGCAGATTGCACATCATAAGCTAACAGTTGGCTGCCCTCAGATATGCAATAAAAGATCAAAAAGTCATTGAAGGCTCAACTGAAAAGGGCTAATGTTCCACACTTGACAGCTCGCACTTGACTTTTAATTGCATTCCATTATTTGGAAGATATAAGCTTTGATATTTCCAAGTTTGTTTGTGTTTTTAGCCCCCTTTTTCCTCCCCATCTGCTATGTCCTGTCATGTAAATAAAAGCAGTGTGGTGAACTGAGGACATTCAATTCAAAGCGTCCCACTGGCTGTCTGGCAGCTATATCAAAAAAAGATTGTAATCCTAAACACAACAAACAAACAAGGGAAAAAAAAAAAAGTCAGAGGACTCAAAGACACTTCAGTGATAAAAGCTTTGAGAAGAGTCCACATCAGCGGAAAAGAGGAAAGACGAAGCCAACGTCTAATAAAGCAAAGCTGTGATATGTTACATTATATATCATTTAAGTGTTTCACTAAACTGCAAAACTCCCAAACACAGCATCAAAGAAAATTAGCCAAAAGATCAAAGCGGACAATCTACATCTCAAAAAAAAGGACATCCATCTTGCTTAACTGGTCTGCTGCCATCTGAGAATCAAAGTCAGCAGTCGGAGTGTCACCAGTCTGCACCCGTCAAGGCCGTCACAGCTGGACTCCGCCTGTGAGTTGATTAAAATAGGAGAGTCCGCAGCTAATTAAAAAGCTCTTCCCTTTTTTAACGTGAGAGTGTTAAATAAAGGAGTGGGCGAGGGGGTATAAACAGCCTCCTGACAGATCGTTCATTCTGGGCTCCCCATTGGTTTGAAAGGCGTGTGGGTGTGTGTGAGTGTGTGTGTGAGACTGGAGTGTTGATGCGCGCAGGGTCACCTTAATGGAGACGCCATGCCGCTGTTGTCCGTCCTGGCTATCTAAGGTTTTAAATGGCGATTTTATCGCATTCCTAATATACTTTATTGGCTCCACAGTAGCAAAGACAAGGAGAAGAATAAAGGAAAAAAACTTTCCCCCGTCTGTGTTTCCTCTTGAAGGACAGCTAAAGTCTTCAGGGTGAATTTTCTGTTTATTTTTATGAGGTAGCCCCGCTGGTGCTGCTGCTGGTGTTTAGGGCTATCGAGGTGGGGATAATGGGCTGGCAAGAGGGGTGTATTCCAGTTTAGAGTTACAGTATCTGGACTCCTGCCTCCGACGCTGTCATGCTTACCAGGAAGTGACAGCGTTACGACCAGCAAGTCCCCTATTAAAAAAGTGCAAGACGCAGACCTAGCCCGAGACGTCAGGGTTTCATCCGCCTTTCAGACCGAGTCTTGTGGTGAACCTGGGAATTAACTTAATTACATTTTGTCTGACAGAGAATACTTTCACTGCAACATTACAATGATCTGCGAAACCACTTTACTGTACGCCCATTAGTCAACCCGCCAACTCAGCTCAAAATGGCAGCTATTTTTCTAATATGACTGGCTACTGCATCATGGAAACTGGTGTTGTTGCTCCAAATAATCTCCCTCCAGAAGCACTTTTACACCGTCAGTTGAATAAAATCTCCTGCACGAACGTCACAGATGGCTGTTGGGGGCGAGGAGTGTTCCACCTGTGGGAATTCAGCAAACATAATCGCCCCCAATCAGCCGTTTGTCGGAACGACGACAAGCCTGTGACGGTGTTGACTGCAGTTAAATAAAGATGGATGATGTGTTCTGGCTTCTGTCGTCAAAGCTCAGTGCCTTTACAGCGGCAGGCTGCGGCATCAATCTCTCAAAGCTGGTGTTGATTTTTGAGATGGAGGACAAGGAGACCTGAGGAGGGTGAGGAAGACACAGCGATGAGAAAAGCGCTTTATGATAAAAGGATGATTTAGGATCTATCAGCAGGAAGGATTTCAACACTTCTTCTTTTGTTTCCCTGAGAATGCAGCTTTAAAGATGACAAGCATTACTGACATGCTCTTGGATTGGCTGAAAGAATTCCCAAACGAACAAAGTAATGTGTGGTGAAAATCTGCTCACAAAAACCTACGATATGAGCGATCTTCCCAACTTCTCAGTGCCTAAACAGACAGACAGACAGACAGACAGACAGAGTTACTTTATTCATCCCCGAGGGGAAATTCCCTTTGTTACAGAAGCAATCCGAACCAGAGCATGAGATAAAAATAAAATAAAAGATCACACTATAATTATTTACATTATTTACATATTTACACTTATCTACAATGTGAATTGTAAGATTAAAGTGCAGCGTTCAACAGTTTGATGGCGACAGGCAGGAAAGACTTCCTGTGTCTCTCGGTGGAGCAGCGCGGCAGCCGCAGTCTCTGGCTGAAAGAGCTCCTCTGGTTGGCCAGCACCTTGTGGAGGGGGTGGGAGGGAGAGTCCAGAATAGTCCAGATTTTGTCCAGTATTCTCCTGTCCATCACCACCATCAGAGAGTCCAGCTCCTCCCCCACAACATGTCCAGCCTTCCTAATGATCTTCTCGAGTCTATCAGTGTCCCTCACGCGCAGACTGCTGCCCCAGCAGACTACCGCGTACATGATGGCACTGGCCACCATAGACTCGTAGAACATCCTGAGCATTGTCCTGCAGATGTCAAAGGACCTCAGCCTCCTCAGGAAATAGAGGCGGCTCTGGCCCTTTTTGTAAACTGCGTCCGCGTTCCTGCTCCAGTCCAGTTTATTGTCCAAGTACACCCCCAGGTACTTGTACTCCTCCACCACGTCCACACTGACCCCCTGGATGGAGATGGGGGTCACAGCAGCTTTGGTCCTCCTCAGGTCCACCACCAGTTCCTTTGTCTTTGTCACGTTGAGCTGGAGGTGGTTCATCTCACTCCAAGTGACAAACGAGCACGCTGGTTCAATTTTATGGTTCTGGGTGAACAAAATATACACTTATATTTTGCTTAAACATAAGTGAAATATTTATGAGTGCAAATGGAATATTTTTTGTGGCTTTTTTTGTTGCGCGCTTCAGCCATGATGGCCTGCAGGAGACATGCCACATTGCACACGCTTGCCGCTCAGTGTTGTGTGGCCGGGATCCTCCCGGTGGTCCGAAAAAATAAACAATACACTTTTGGAAAAATAGGTAAAACATTACGCATTGTTGATACTAGCAGTAAAGAAATATTTTAAGGCCATAAATCTTATCCAGTCTCCGCGACTACAAATGTGAACAAAATATTTGTTTTCAATGTTAAAAAAAAAAAAAAAAAAGGGGGGGGGGCTTCACGGGTGCACAGAACTGAGTTTTGTGCAGTCGTGAAGTTATATGATCCCAATTCCCTCACATATATTGCCAGCATAAATACGGTACTTCACCGTGGGATGCTCCACAGAGGGTCGTTATGACGATAGGGTTGGCAGCAACAGGTTCTGATGCACAACTTTAACTGTGGGTCTCGTGTGTTTCTCCCATCGTTGCCTTTGTGGCACGTTAGCATTCTTACTAAAAAGGCAAAGCGAAAGCTAAACAAAAAAAATCTAACAGAGAGCAGTAAGTGCTGGATCTACACACACAAGCACAACACACACACACACACACACAAAAAATTATTTTCTCATAAAAGGACTTTTGCCAAAAATAAATAACCCACTCGATCATTTAGATCTTTGATTTGATATGAGACTC
The DNA here is from genome assembly GCA_015343265.1 of Pao palembangensis. Lineage (NCBI taxonomy): Eukaryota > Metazoa > Chordata > Actinopteri > Tetraodontiformes > Tetraodontidae > Pao > Pao palembangensis. The sequence goes on from CM027086.1 coordinate 15,996,594, forward strand.
TCAAAGTTCGCACAACAGGAAAACACAGATTTGACTATATCATCATAACCCTTTGGCAACAACACTGCGGTGGGTGATTCAGAAACATGTGCTGCCATTTTATCATGCTGAGGGCCAAGTTTTCGGAGCTTTAAACACCCCGCCAAGGCTTGATAAATCTGGCTTGAAAAATCTCATTTGCAGAGAGTTAGGCATCTGCAACAATATTTATCTTCTTTCCTGTCCAAGGGTAATGGGTTAGGCAGGATGGATGAGGGCACAGTCCTCTTTCCTTCAGGTGCACAAAAGCTCACAGAGGACCCGTCGAGGGGCAGCTTATGACGAAGCAAAAGGAAACACATCAGTCCCCTCAGTAAACACATCACTGCGCTTGAATGATTAGCTATTAGCATAATTAGCCAGCCTGATCTTAAGACAACTCATGTACAAGAGCTATGCTTGTGTGTGTGGGATAGTTCTGAGGGGGGGGTGTTATGCTGTTGTTCCACAGCAATTAAACCCATCTAATTTCACAAAGAACAAACACTCTTCAGTGGCTGGGGGAAAGCTTCGGGGCGCGGAAACTTCGGGAAAAATAACGTCCTCGGTGGCACCCAGTCTTGTCTGATGATGCCTGCTAATTACACAGTCGAGGCACTTCCCCAGAAAACAGAAAAGTAATAGACGAGGGTCTGCGCCTGAAGCTTATCAACAAATATGCAGGCAGACATTCAGATGCTAGCTTTTATATGCACACAAGGGAGGGGGGGTATCAAGAAAAGAAAATATAAAGGTCAATTCCTAATGCAGGACTCTGTCTCAGATGTAATTAACCTTTTCATTTACAACAAACTGCCTTGTAAATAATCTGGCAAGTAGTTGTGATTGAAATAATATTCATTTGCATGATGTGACCTCCTCTAATCTGGGACTTCAGAGTTAGCTCCAAGTCTTCAATTTTCTTTGACTCGTTTAATCTTTCCCCCTTTTTCCATCTGGCATCTGAAATATTTGTGCTTGGCATTCCAACGCTTCCCGCTTTGCTAACTGCTATTCCGAGTCATCTTAGAGTCACCGGAAATGCCTCTGAGTGTCACAAACATAGAAACCAATCTGTCCAGATAACAATCCAGATCAACAAAGCCAAACTGGGAAACCTGGACAACATAAACTACAGGTCAGGAGGTACGTGAAGTGGTCTTTCCCCGTGTCGCCTGTCTCAGCGAGGTCTACGGATATAAAAACAATCCTGTTTTCACACTACACTTGCTTCAGTGGTGATATTTATGCCTGGAATGAAACTCTTCTGTCGTCTTAAATAATAAAAAGCTCCAGCACATCTTTGATTCTGTACAAAAAAACACAACTCCTGTTTGTGATTTAGTGTGCATGATCCAGAGATTAGTATGATTATACACATTTGGTGTAAAAGACATACAATGGAAACTGTTTTATGTGGGCAATATATTACTAAATGCTTTAGGCTGACAAGCTGCAATTATCTGCACAGTGACAAGACATTTATAAGCATTTTGTATCTCTTTGAATACATTTATGTATTTTTGCAGAAAGGGTGGTTTCTTATTTCTTCGAAAGTGAACAGATGGATATTGCTCACGTGTCGCACTTGGCTTCCAGCGTTGAGGCCAAAGTTTAGTGTTTTTTTTTTTTTTTTTTTTTAATAAAGGAAAAAAGGGAACAAACTACAAACTGTTTAATCTTAAAAGAGCAGAAAAAAGATGAAACATTTACCTCGGACATCTATTTCCAAAAGAAAATATAAGTTTTGGATAAAATGAATTAGTTACGTTGCAGTAGTTGCAATGACTAAAAAATCTCTACCTAAAAGGTTTGAGAATCAAGAGTCTGCTTCTGGAAAACTGACCAGACCGGTGTGATATCTAAATGTTCTACTTTACACCCTTAGGAAAAACAGACCCGGCAATAAAATAACACAGAGAGGTGATTGGAACCAGGCGATTCAACGAAAGAAACATCATTTCATTCCTTACTTAAAATATCCAGCCTGGCATGTTTGTGCTGGCTCCGCTTTGGTGTCCAGATCATCCTCTGACATCAAAGGCCCCCGGGGCTCCAGCTGGGATGTTTGTCCGCCTCCAAGTCTGCAGGCCACGCCGCCAAAAAGAACAATAGCGATTCTCACCATCCCAGGGGTCACACTCTCGCTCATTGCACCGCACTACAGCTTCCCAGAGTTTAGACCTCGATGTCCCTGACAACACACACACACACACACACGTACATGAATATAAAGCCAGAGCGAGGAGAAGGGGAAACATCCTCATGTTTGAGTCCAACTCCAGATGTGCCAGGGGTCAGGGGTTAAACATGAAAGTACCAGTATGTGGTGAAAGGCAACGAAGAACTGGTTTTCAGTGGGAGCATTCCTTGCTGGAGGGGAAGGGGGGCGACAAGCACCGTTTCTTTTATTCTTTCCGACCATCGCTCCGGTACGAGGCCTTGTTTTGTGGCGGTTCTGATGACACCAATGTGAAAGGTTTGCCAGTGCCACACAGGCGACCTGTCAGTTGTCAGTGATAGCGGGTGAAAAACAAGTGGGCATGTCATTTTCAGACCAAGGTCACAGATCTGACCTCACCTTCTGCAGAAAGTACTTACGATATTCTTCTTGACTTCTCACTTTGCATTACAGGCTTGATCAGTGCAACGTCTAAGGAAAAAAGGAATTGAAACTGTATCAAACCAAGGCGAGTGAATGGTTTGACTGATCATGCTTGGGTATGCGGCGGCCTTTCCACCCCCTGCCAGCTACTGAGCACCAATAGAGACATCACCGGTTACATGTGAGAGTCTATTACATCGATTCAAGAATGTCTCAGAGAAATTGGGCTAATTTCACAAAAAAAACCTGCTAATACGATTATTGCGAGTGTGTCAGAGGCTTAATAAGTGTGGAAATTGGCCTGTCATATAAGACCTGAGAATCTTGGCAAATTGCATGATTACAGTTGCAAAGCCTTGGCCTTGCTTATTGTTTCTTTATATATCGTAATCTGCTAAATGAAAACAGACGGGACAACTTCATTAAAATTCGCCCCAAAAAGTGGGTAACATTAATGTGACAGAGACAACTTTATTGTGGTATTATTACAATAATGAGCTTTAGAGGATGTGCAAAGATTACACGTCCCCTGAGATAGCTGCTTTTATTATTAGGCGTCGAGTGTTGGCTGCAAAAAAATGCGTTTTATTGCCCCTGGTCTTTGCCACAGAGGCACAACCAGAGTGGAAGAAAGGAGTGAAAACAAAAGCATTTTTGGAAATATAGCTAAATATAAATGTACATGTGTAAACATGTATATTTGCTGCAGGAGGAGGTGAAAGTGCACAAACACAATGCTTCAGTTGGAGTTTGTGGGGTCAGGCATGCTGGAGAGAGCCTGCTGTGCCACTAGATGGAGTCAGATCCTCTTGAAGAGCTCTGGGACGTTTGCAGAAGCAAGACAATAAAAGCAGGAGTGAAGCAAATGGACATGTGGCCCCTCTTTACCCAAGACCCCGCAAAGGGAAAATGCATAGTTTCCTACTCCGAGGCCACAGCACAATCTAACAATGGCCCCATCTTTATTTAGTATGCAGGAGCAATGCCAGGCTACCATGGGAGAAGCTACCTTTTATTAAAATGAAAATGATAATCACCCTGCGTGCATCCCCCAGCTTTCAGCCCCTCTCATACAGTGAGCTAATTACCTATGCAAGTGTTTGGATTATGGAGCTATAGACGTAGCATATTTTGCCCTTTTGTGTAGCCGATAGTCTCCTTTATGATTCTTAAGAGCAAACTGTTCAAATCATTTGATCTTATAATGAAACGTTATTTCTGTCGGGCCAGTCTTAAGGTTTGCTATTAGCAAGGTTAGGCTTTCAAATTAGATGATAGATTTAAAAGGAGGAATAATGGTTTAGATGATGAATTTTGTTCTTTTACATTTTACAGACATTTGAGCCCAGTTGTGTTTAGTTGATCCTCACTGCAGAGCCTTCTTAAAGCATAATAAATAAAAGTGCATGTTGTACCAATTTAGGTACAAAGATGGCATCTTTTGGCGTCCCTGGTTTATTTAAACTCTTTCAACATTATTTCCATGTGTCACACAGTTACCTGAAAAGTGTTGGGATAGTAAGGGAAAACAGGATTCCCAGAGGAGCCAACGTGAAGTCTGCCGACAGATGTTTCAGTTCCAGAAAAGGGAAAGAAAAAAACACCCTCGTCTTCTCTTGATGTCTCGCGTGAATTGCACCATTTAGCTGCTGTGACAGGTAATTGACTTCAGGAACCAATGAGGACTACTTGTGTCACGGGAAATAATGCATTTTTATTCAGAGTCAAACAAATGCTTCTACTTTTATATGGCAAGGTTTCATTTCTTCATCTGTGATTGGACAAATCCAGTTTGAAAACAGAGGGGTGTGGCTTCATAAAAGCAAGTGTAAACACCTCCTTTTGTGTTCAGCTGGTGTTTGCATTTGATAGAAAGTCAACTTTCAGCGTTTCAGACAGTGCAATGAATTACCATTGTTGTCTGATGATCCCATTTACGTCCCGCCTTGAGCTTGAACTTCTAATTCTCTTTATATACTGAAATATTAAAAGCCTAATATGTCAGCTGTCAGGGCCATCATTTATCATCTTAGCTGCGACGTGTCCCACGGGCCTGTAAGGTTTTCCCTCAAATGACTTTTGATCAAATAGCCCACGTTTGTTCCCATTTCTACGTCTGCCCTTCGTGTTTCGCCTCCACCTCGGCTCCACCGGCAGCTGCCCGTCTGCATCCCGAAGCCTGCGCTGTAATTTACCCGACGACCCAGTGTCCCTGTTTCTGTCACGCTCACGCAGCTGAGCTGATTAAGAAGTTGGCTTTTGAGCACCAATTCATTACACTCCACCATTTTGTTATATGGCCATTGTTTCACCCTCCCTCCAAAGATGGGAGTCACGCTAATTCTGATTTCCTTTGGAAAAGGTATTAAGTTTTACAATGTCTGATGGATCTGATTAGTCATTCAGTCCGGCCTCTACTTTTATGCTTACATTAACTAACACAAAGAGCCCCCCTACAGGTTAAAGTTTAAATGTGGATTAGCAGATAAAGCAACTCCTGATTAGGTTACTGCAGGGCTTAAAGGGGAGAGAGAGAGAGAAAGAGAGAGCAAGAGAGAGAGAGAGAGAGAGCAGAATGTTCCTTGCACATTATATCACAAACATCTTCACTCTCTCCCTCTCTTTTCTCCTCGCAGACACTCCCAGCATGGATATCTCTTTTGGCACAAAATTCTTTCAACAATTATGCAAATGCGCGCAAGGCAATGCACAATACAGTATGGAAATGGATTGGAGAGAAAATGGACTCATTAAGGACAGATGGCATGAGTGCTGAAAGCCATTTGTTATCGATGCAGGAAGACATTTTAGACAGTGTCAGAACCTGACAGACGTCAGATATGTTTTTCACAGCAAGCACTATTTGTTGTGGGGAGGTGGTTCTTGATTCAGGCATGCTGATGATTATAAACGCGTGCGACGTATGGATCTGTAAGAATATACATTCCCTTTTTTTGCTTAAGTGATGACGGGCGCTAACATTTTATCATCTTGTCACATTTTCCCTCACTCTGGTGTTAAGAGACGTAAAAAGCTTCCAATTAAATTATATACATTTGATCAAAGTATAACACGCTCCTGTATGTTAAAGAGAGACCCGCGTATAGTGATGATATCACAGGCTTGTGATGTGAAATTGCATGCGCCATATGTACGACTCCTGCTCTGATCCTACACACGTCACCGTCGCTACATCCCACATGAATGGAGCTGCATATGGTGCAGAACGTGCACGCTTGTAGGAGATTACACCATGTGGAAACACGCTTTGAAACATGGGGTTCAGTCCACAATTAAGGAAATTAAGTCGTCCCTTTTGCCTGGTAAGGATAAGGTGGCGCTTTATCACCGAGGCCAATGCTGTGTCTGGGCGGGAGAACATTATTTGCAGCAAAGATTAAGCTTTTCCAATTTATTGGGGATGTCCTCGCCACAAACGAGCACCGGTAACATATCTGGGGGGCGGGGGTGGGTGGAGATATGTGAGCTTCGACATGGCTGCTGTTTATTTAGTCTTAGGCCCTCTGCGGGCTTCATCAGGACTACTGCCCAGGCCTTTGATGCGATGGAGGTTATTGTTGACCATTCACTGCCGTCTGCCTTAATAATCATCCCAACTTCACGTGGGACACGGAGGAGGGAGGGTACAGGCTGCCATTTATTCCTACACTAATTTTCCTTTGTGATGGATGGCTTTCTTATTGTGTCATTTGCCCCTTTGAAAAATGCTCTGTAGAGCAGAAGAAATTGCCTGCTTCTAAATCACACACAATCAAGCACAGTTCTCCGGGAACACAAAAGCTTGCGCAGCGGACAGGGAGAACTATCCAAAATCGTCCAAAATCATTATAGATAAAATGTTACTGATATGTATTTAAGATGCTTTTATAGCTGTAAATCCAACTAATTAAATCACAGCAACACCAGGTTCCAATCATACCTGCTAACTATAGCAACTAGGTAAGCAGCTCTGTCATGAAATAATATCTGAGATTCAATTCTATAATTATTGTCTATAGTATTATTGTCACTGGAAAATGTGGAGCAGCCTTCTACAAAATTTGCAAATCTGTATAGAATGAAATAATTATTGTGTGTGTGTGTGCGTAAAGTTACAACAGGACAACTTCTGAGTTGCTATTGTAGCAGCGTCACGCATTTTAAAGTGACTAAACTGCGAAGCTACGGTTACAGTATTCTGTGTGTCTGACTTAATTTCCATTGGTATTGTAAATTTAACAAAGTGAGTTTATAATACTGCGATACTGCAATAACCAACAGTTCCCCGCTAATGCAAATTGCCATCAAAATCCGTCATGACAACCCTACAAAAGTCAGAACAAATAGAAGACGGCCATCAAAAGCAGGACTTCCCTCTTTGTTACATTCAAGTTGCCTTTTGTCCATCCACTGGCGATTGTGACACGATACAGACTTCTGAAGGCCAAAGCTTCTTATTAAATTATTTCTGGGTGAGATGAACAGCAGCCTGGAGTGGGGTGGGCCAGGGGAGGACTAACGTTGAATGGAATCATTAAACTTTACCAGTTATGCGACACACCGCCGTCTGCTGCGAGATGAAAAGCGACGCGTTTTCATGCCCCTTCAAAACCTTTACTCGCCATGAAAAGATATGACATCAATCCTGGCAAAAACACAAGGGAGAAATGAACGATGCCATTGTGGCTAGTAAACATCAATCATGCTCAATACTTTGGGGAAAACAATACATTTTTTTGTTTGCATTTCAGAGGTGACAAACAACACTTGTGGCTGGCCTAACATTGTCAATTCCCATTACTCAAAACCTGAAGCAAATCAGAATTAAACTGTGGCCCTGTTGCTAGGCAGCCGAGTTCTCTTGACATGGTGGTTAGTTTTTCTTTCAGTGCTTGACAAGAGTGAAGTGAAAGGAGTTTAGAAAAACTTGCTTAAGGCGCTCAGAGGAAGGGGATAATTGGAGTTTGTGGATTGTGTAGTGGCTCTTGTGTGGAAACTTCCAGAGCCGGAGACACAGAGAGACAGCGGCAACAAAATTTAAACTCTTGTATACAAACTTGACCTCGGGACCACTGCGGGGTTTTCCACACTTGGTGCGCAGAGTGTTGGCCCTAAAGTGGCCTGGGGCCCACTGTCAACACTGCAGAATATGGAGAAACAGGTGAGGGCAGCAACGCTGGAGGAAATGTAATGACTGCAACAGCGTATCGGTTTTATCTACAGCGAGACACAGAAACCTGAAACTTCAGTCAGGAATGAAAACAAGAATGAGACAGGTTAGCTTGATACTGTAGCCAGTTTTCAGAACACTTTGGGAACAATTCATCCCTTGAATATGGAGTTATCTCCAAAAATGGTGTTTCAATGGGATGGAAGGGCAGTGCAGAAAAAGAGAAAAAGATGGTTTATTGAGAAAAAGAGGGATTGTTAGTTCTATTAGTGAGTTAGAGGCACAATAAAAAAGGTGACTGTAGCGTCAATGGAGGACTGCAGCCCGTAAAAGTGCACAAGCACTTAAAGAGGTAACCAATTAATGCTGGATTAACATTCATGGTTATTTACAGTAGCCTTTGTGCTCCTGGCTGCACTCACTTCCACGTAGGACAGAGAGAGAGAGAGAGAGAGAGAAAGAGAGAGAGACTGTGTGTTGAGGGGCTCGGAGGTTGTTTGGACCCAAGAGGTGAAGCGAGGTGGCTGGCTCCATTGTGAGGACACCACCTCTCTCATTATGCCCTCTCAATCAACACTCCTGCTCACAGGAAGCCCCTGTAAAGCCCATCTGCCATAGCTAATCTACAGGCAGCCCTGCGCTTGCGTCTGGGCCCGCTACCCTCAGTCGCATTATTCTCAGATCCAAGGCTTCGCCAAGGATCAGCCAAAGCCCATTAAAGTAAATAATAGCCAGAAATGACAGGCTTAGTAAGGATTGGGTAGGAAGTTGAAGGCCAGTTTGAGCTGTGAGCCACGATTAATGGAGAAAAAGCATTTTGGGAGAAAGAGAGTGTATGATGGAGAGAAAGAGGGATTGAAAATGGGGGAGTGACCTCAGTCTGTGGCAAAGAGTTCCTCGACCTCGGGGTCGTCAGGACTTGCGCTTCCATCAGAAGCATTAGCAATCCTTGAGCTACTTTTACTTTGATGAGACTCAAACAGGATGGGGAGGTGGGAAGGGGGAGGTTGAGGGGAGTGGAATGGGAGTGCAGGGGCGATGAAGCAGGGGGTGGGATGCATGCCATGTTTTCCAGAAGGCCCCCGGACGAAGGAGCTTCAAGAGTCAGTCTCAGCAGTGGAAAATCAGTCTGGGAAACGTGTCGTGTAATAACATACGCAGGCCGACAAAGAAAATATGGTTAAAAGGTACACATCTGACTGGATCCTTTAGTTATTCGATCACTGTAACCATTTCTATTCTGATTCAAATTCTGTAGTGTAAAGTGCGGTGTCATTAGCATTATATGAAAGTCTATTTTGTTAAAAAAGTGCTGTTAATTGTACCAAATAAATTTAAAACAGCTACAAAGATGTGGTCAGCTTAAGGTTAAGCAATTTAAATAGCTCTTTAGACTCGGATGAGGCTTTGAAAATGTTCCAAAATTGATTCCAAAAGAAAAAAAAAATGCAATGAATTCAATGGTTAATAGTTAACTAACCTCTGGATGTCCTTAAGGCATTGGTCCAAACATGGCCTCACATAACTGGAAACTTGACCCTAACATCAAGGATAAAATTCAGCAGAAAATACTATAAATGCTGTCATGACATGCTGTTTTAGCTCTGAATTATAGTGTAGTTACATTGCCTAAAAGGCACAAGTCCAGGGAAAACAGGCTCAAATTAAACATCCATTACCACAAGCTGTGCCTTGCCGGGTAGAGGGAGTTTTGGCGTACTGAAGGGACGGATAACACTGATCACAGGAGTGTTTTCGCCGTCCACGCTTGCATGTTTATCACTGCGAGAAAAGCTTATTCCACTTTGTGCTTTAGCTCAGCTTGGGAGTTAACATGATTTGTCACTGGGCCGACAGCGGAGACGGTCTGAGCGAGATTATGTGAAGCGGTTCCACCTCTGCTTAACTACTGTAAAAATTGCTTATACGCCTGTGAAGGAATTGGAATGCATTCAGGAAGCGAAAATGATCAGCCTTGTGGTCGGCCGGCCCGCTTCTTACGGGATGCCCTGATTGGATGGATGCCCTAGACACCTGGGGCACAGGAAGAAATAAGTTAGCGCTGCATGAAAGCTACGCTCGTTCCTCCAAGAATATTGTCTATTGATCGAACATTTACCCGAATCTTCAAAACACTGCTGAGGGGGGAGGAAGAACAAAAAAAAGAGAGGTGGAAACCTCTACCTCAGAGATGCAATGAAGAATTTAAGATCCTCTGAATGTTTTATCGACAAGACGTGGCTAAAAGATACAAGAAAGCCACGAGGGAAACACTTCAGATTCCTTAAAGAAGTATTTAATAATATTGATTTTTATTGTTCAGCGAATAGTGCAAAGACTTAGACTGGTTTACTGAATGGATTTAGACATATGCACTTACACACAGAGAGGAAGAAGACTTTCCAGTTCTTAGATTTAATCCATCAGACAAAGTGTGCATTGAATTTTAATAAGCTCCTCAACTATAAGCCACAGCAGCACTCCACTCCCATCCGAGGCTGGCTGTTACTCTTACTGTGGTTCTGCTCTAGAATCTGGTTTGTTTCCCACTCTGGGACATTCAAGAGGTCAGCACCCAGTACAGGACGGTTGTGCCTCACAAAACTTGATAGAAATTTGGCAGTTGCATTATTTAAAACTAAGAAAAATAAAGATTATGTTAAAACTTGGGTTTTCATACACTACTTGGGATTTCCAGGAAGAAAATGATTTATTCACCTACTTCTATTCAGCTTCTGAGTTTATTGGCTTGATCCACATCACATCTCTGGCCAAGGCCTCCTCCTCTTCTGTCAGGCCAGATCTTCCCTCTTTAGGAGGGTGAATACTCATCCTTGACCGGCTCGTCTGAATGAGCCCAGCTCTCCTCATGTGCCACAAAAGTGCCACTGTGTGGTGTCACCCGGGCCTTTTTTCCCTCCCCCCCTTCCTCTCCCAGCACACAGTGTGATTTCTGTATCCGTTGTCATGGAGATGTGGCAAAGAGGGAGGAAAATGAGAGCGCTAACCTCTGGCTCCCAGGCCAGACAGTTCATTTGGGGAGAGTAAATTGCACTCTGGCTGTTTGTTTGTGTGCCGACAATGGTGGCACTCGAAAAAAGGTGAAAAAGGGACAATGTGACACTCTGTCAAACACTATGCAGGATACTGAAGCCTTATATAGGTGGTGTTAATCACTGT